>BSYR01000051.1:16532500-18005625 GCA_030270665.1 Hibiscus trionum
AATAGACTTATTGGAGGGTCCCATTGGCGTGCATCCAGTAGGAATTGAACCTACGAATTCGCCAATTTTGAGTTGGGCGCTTTAACCATTCAGCCATGGATGCTTAGCGGGGATCCTCGTACATGGTGAATAACCAAATTCCAATTGAAATGAAATCTTTAGGATAAATCAATGCAATTTAGGAGGAATCAATGAAAGGACATCAATTCAAATCCTGGATTTTCGAATTGAGAGAGATATTGAGAGAGATCCAGAATTCTCACTATTTCTTAGATTCATGGACCCAATTCAATTCAGTGGGATCTTTCATTCACATTTTTTCCACCAAGAACGTTTTATAAAACTCTTGGACCCCCGAATTTGGAGTATCCTACTTTCAAGCAATTCACAAGGTTCAACAAGCAATCGCTATTTCACGATCAAGGGTGTAGTACTATTTGTAGTAGCGGTCCTTATATATCGTATTAACAATCGAAATATGGTCGAAAGAAAAAATCTCTATTTGACAGGGCTTCTTCCTATACCTAGGAATTCCATTGGACCCAGAAATGATACATTGGAAGAATCTTTTGGGTCTTCCAATATCAATAGGTTGATTGTTTCGCTCCTGTATCATCCAAAAGGAAAAAAGATCTCTGAGAGATGTTTCCTGGATCCGAAAGAGAGTACTTGGGTTCTCCCAATAACTAAAAAGTGTATCATGCCTGAATCTAACCGGGGTTCGCGGTGGTGGAGGAACTGGATCGGAAAAAAGAGGGATTCTAGTTGTAAGATATCTAATGAAACCGTCGCTGGAATTGAGATCTCATTCAAAGAGAAAGATATCAAATATCTGGAGTTTCTTTTTGTATATTATATGGATGATTCGATCCGCAAGGACCATGATTGGGAATTGTTTGATCGTCTTTCTCCGAGTAAGAGGCGAAACATAATCAACTTGAACTCGGGACAGCTATTCGAAATCTTAGTGAAAGACTGGATTTGTTATCTCATGTTTGCTTTTCGTGAAAAAATACCAATTGAAGTGGAGGGTTTCTTCAAACAACAAGGAGCTGGGTCAACTATTCAATCAAATGATATTGAGCATGTTTCCCATCTCTTCTCGAGAGGCACGTGGGCTATTTCTTTGCAAAATTGTGCTCAATTTCATATGTGGCAATTCCGCCAAGATCTCTTCGTTAGTTGGGGGAAGAATCTGCACAAATCGGATTTTTTGAGGAACATATCGAGAGAGAATTGGATTTGGTTAGACAATGTATGGTTGGTAAATAGGGATCAATTTTTTAGCAAGGTACGGAATGTATCGTCAAATATTCAATATGATTCCACAAGATCTAGTTTCGTTCAAGTAACGGATTCTAGCCAATTGAAAGGATCTTCTGATCAATCCAGAGATCGTTTCTATTCCATTAGTAATGAGGATTCGGAATATCACACATTGATCAATCAAAGAGAGATTCAACAACTAAAAGAAAGATCGATTCTTTGGGATCCTTCCTTTCTTCAAACGGAACGAACGGAGATAGAATCAGACCGATTCCCTAAATGCCTTTCTGGATATTCCTCAATGTCCCGGCTATTCACAGAACGTGAGAAGCGTATGAATAATCATCTGCTTCCGGAAGAAATCGAAGAATTTCTTGGGAATCCTACAAGATCCATTCGTTCTTTTTTCTCTGATAGATGGTCAGAACTTCATCTGGGTTCGAATCCTACTGAGAGGTCCACTAGAGATCAGAAATTGTTGAAGAAAGAACAAGATGTTTCTTTTGTCCCTTCCAGGCGATCGGAAAATAAAGAAATAGTTAATATATTCAAGATAATTACGTATTTACAAAATACCGTCTCAATTCATCCTATTTCATCAGATCCGGGATGTGATATGGTTCCGAAGGATGAACTGGGCAGTTCCAATAAGATTTCATTCTTGAACAAAAATCCATTTTTGATTTATTTCATCTATTCCATGACTAGAACAGGGGGATACACGTTACACCACGATTTTGAATCAGAAGAGAGATTTCAAGAAATGGCAGATCTATTCACTCTATCAATAACCGAGCCGGATCTGGTGTATCATAAGTGATTTGCCTTTTCTATTGATTCCTACGGATTGGATCAAAAACAATTCTTGAATGAGGTATTCAACTCCAGGGATGAATCGAAAAAGAAATCTTTATCGGTTCTACCTCCTATTTTTTATGAAGAAAATGAATCTTTTCATCGAAGGATCAGAAAAAAATGGGTCCGGATATCCCGCGGGAATGATTTGGAAGATCCAAAACCAAAAATAGTGGTATTTGCTAGCAACAACATAATGGAGGCAGTCAATTAAGATAGATTGATCCGAAATCTGATTCAAATCCAATATAACACCTATGGGTACATAAGAAATGTATTGAATCGATTCTTTTTAATGAATCGATCCGATCGCAACCTCGAATATGGAATTCAAAGGGATCAAATAGGAAATGATACTCTGAATCATAGAACTATAATGAAATATACGATCAACCAACATTTATCGAATTTGAAAAAGAGTCAGAAGAAATGGTTCGATCCTCTTATTTTGATTTCTCGGACCGAGAGATCCATGAATCGGGATCCTAATGCATATAGATACAAATGGTCCAATGGGAGCAAGAATTTCCAGGAGCATTTGGAACATTTCGTTTCTGAGCAGAAGAGCCGTTTTCAAGTAGTGTTCGATCGATTACGTATTAATCAATATTTGATTGATTGGTCTGAGGTTATCGACAAAAAAGATTTGTCTAAGTCACTTCGTTTCTTTTTGTCCAAGTTACTTCTCTTTTTGTCCAAGTTGCTTCTCTTTTTGTCTAACTCACTTCCTTTTTTCTTTGTGAGTTTCGGGAATATCCCCATTCATAGGTATGAGATCCACATCTATGAATTGAAAGGTCCGAATGATCAACTTTGCAATCAGTTGTTAGAATCAATAGGTCTTCAAATCGTTCATTTGAAAAAATTGAAACCTTTCTTATTGGATGATCATAATACTTCTCAAAAACCGAAATTCTTGATCAATGGAGAAACAATATCACCATTTTTGGTCAATAAGATACCAAAGTGGATGATTGACTCATTCCATACTAGAAATAATCGCAAGAAATCTTTTGATAACACATATTCCTATTTCTCAATGATATCCCACGATCAAGACAATTGGCTGAATCCCGTGAAACCATTTCATAGAAGTTCATTGATATCTTCTTTTTATAAAGCAAATCGACTTCGATTCTTGAATAATCCACATCACTTCTGCTTCTATTGTAACAAAAGATTCCATTTTTATGTGGAAAAGGCCCGTATCAATAATTATGATTTTACGTATGGACAATTCCTCAATATCTTGTTCATTCGCAACAAAATATTTTCTTTGTGCGGTGGTAAAAAAAAACATGCTTTTTTGGGGAGAGATACTATTTCACCTTCACCAATCGAGTCGCAGGTATCTAACATATTCATATCTAATGATTTTCCACAAAGTGGTGACGAAAGGTATAACTTGTACAAATCTTTCCAGTTTGCAATTCGATCCGATCCATTAGTTCGTAGAGCTATTTACTCGATTGCCATTTACCTGTTGAGATTGAGCACAGAGCATACTGGGCCATCAAGGCAGTGAATTTGGACTTGGAAAAGGCAGGACAGAAAAGGCTACTCGATCTAAATGAGATAAAAGAAATTCGAGCAATGGCCTATGACAACGCAAGAATTTACAAAGACAAGACAAAGAAGTGGCATGATAAGAAGTTGCTGCCACGACAGTTTTGCCCAGGGAAGTTGAAATCTAGGTGGTCCGGCCCATTCCAAGTGGTACAAGTTTTTCCCCATGGTGTTATCACGATCAGATCTTTAAAAGACGAGCACCAATTTAAAGTCAACAGACAGAGATTGAAGCATTATCAGGGGACTGAAGCCCCAAGAATGCAGGAAGTGGTTACTTTAAGAGATGCCCCTCCTGGCATCCCTAATTTAACCTAATTTTATTTATATTTTTTTATTTATATATATTAGGTAATTAGAATTATTATATTTTTAGGAACTAAGTTTTATTTTTATTATTTTTAGGAAATAAAGGAGACAAGGAGAAGAGGAGAAATGACTCCAGCCCACCATCTTTCCATCAGCCCAAAATGCCCAACTTTGGAGCCTGCCGTTACAGTTGCCGCGACAGACGCGGAAAATCCAGCCTGTCAAAATGCTGTCGCGGCAGACACGCAAACGCGTAACAGACGCACAGCAGACACGGAAACGCGTGACAGACGCGTAAGAAACTGCGTAATAGCTGGCCCCGTTATTCGCGCCTGCCGTTACAGCTCCAACGGGCAGCAAACTCCCTCTCTATATAAACCCCATTTTACTATTCATTTTTCACTCACTTTTACTCTCTCTACTTGTTTCCTCTAGAATTTTACTTGCTTTCATTTTCTTTCCATAATCCTTGCAATATGAGTACCAGAAATGCCCGCCGTAGTGCTGCCTCAGGATCTGCCCCAGCAGCATCCACTCCAAGCTCCTTCCAGGTCAGAGACATGTGGGAGGAGAAAGGCTTCATTTACACCACCAGAACGGAGAACCTTGGGCTACAACCATTCATAGCCCACAAAATCAGAGCCCTGCAGTGGCAGATTTTTGCCGAACAGCCAGAGGAGATGAACGTAACTCTAGTCCGCTGCCATCGACAGCAGGGTAGCGACATCAGTAACAATCTGAGGAAAAGAGGTACCTTTTGAGCCCGAATACATCAACACACTCTATGGGTTCTATGTTTGGAGAAAGGAAGATGGCCACCAAAGATTTATAGAAAGCTTAGAGCCGGCAGACTACGATGCTATGATTGCAGAACTCACAGACGAGGGTACCGAGTGGAATACCGATCCTAAACATCCAAGGACGGTAAAACGAGTTCAACTCATGCCGGAGGAAAATCTTTGGAATGCATTTATCAAGAAGCGAATTATGCCCTCCTCGCACAACACAACGGTAGACCAACCCAGGTTAGCCCCCATCCATTCAATTTTAAATGAGAGGCCAATTAACGTTGGGAGATATGTCCAGGAGGGAATATTGGATTGTGCATACCGGCCGTCAGGACCACTCTTCTACCCATACCTCATTACTTCCCTCTACCGCGGCCACAATGTACCGGAATCTGCCGAGGACTTAAGAGTTTGAGGAAAAGGCTGGATAGACAGGAACATCCTCAGCCTGATGGAACTCAAAGCTGCTACACCACTGTCGTCCTTTGACCCCACTGCCACGGCAAGTTAAGTGGCTAAGGAAAAATTCAACAACATCGGTGTTCATCCTTCGATTCACGCAGGGAGGTATCATCAAAGACGTGTTCATCGACAAAATTGGACCTAGGGATAGGCCAAGGCACAGCAAGGATTCTTGCCAAGCTTGAAGTACAGAGTTGCGTGATCGCTGCCGCGACAAACAACAGACCGCTGTCGTGATAGCTACTGTCACGACAAGCACAACGACAGAACAGAGATTCCTAGACTTTGCAACACCTACACTACTGAGCAATTTAATACCATCCCATTCTCTCTATCTTGAATTCTTTATTCTTTTATTTTCAGCATTCTTTATTATATCGTGAAAAACATTTAAATTCTTTCTTTTCCCTCTCGCAGTAATTCCAGGTTGAAGCTATTAGCCCAGTCCCTGTGGAGACGATATCCTATACTTATGTATCACTTTACTACTTGCGTCGTGTACACTTGCACTACATTGTGGAGATGATACCTCCCGGTGTGAATCAAAGGATGAACACTGATGTTGTTGAATTCTTCCTTAGCCACTTAACCTCGTCCTATCCCTAGGTCCGAGATAGTTCAACCATAAACTGGAGAACCCGTACTTATTCCTTTCGTATACTTAACTCTTCCGATATTAAGTAAATGTGTAATCTCACAATGCTCTCCCGATACTCTTGCAAGATGTTGAAAACCAGAATAAGCAAACTTGAAGTCTATTTTATTGAACAGAAAAATTCCTAAAACAAATGCAATCCTTGCAACTACTTTACAAATCAACCCTTAGCCCTAGGGGAAGTTTAGAACATGATGAGGAGGATGAAAACGACTAGGGTTTAGAAGAGAAGGCTAGAGAGTAAGATATCCTTCCCTAGGTCGAATTACATGCCTTTATATAGGCCTTGGGTTCAAGTTTTCTAATATGGCAAGAATACAATTTTAAACTAAAGTACAACTCTATTAAAGACTAAATCTTCAGAGCATATGTCTTTAATTCGTCCTTCCTTCTTGCTTGGAGTTTCTTCCTTGAACTTTGGGCTTGGCCTTCATTCTGATCTAGGGCTTGGAAAAATATAAGGGTGCTCCACGACAGACCGGCTTAATTTTCTCTTTCTGTCGAGGCCCACTTCACTTCTTCTCTTCACCATTGCTCTCGTCCTTGGCTGCCACGGCAGCGGCCATGGCAGCATCGTCCTTCACGTCTGCAAATCCAGTTCCAGCTCTGCTTCTTCACTGCTCAGCGTCTACTTCTCCACTGCCCTCCATCTGCTACAGAAGCTACCTGCAAAAGCAATCAATTTCAGTAGAAACTGTGCCATTTGATATAATTGTGATGTATGAATGAAATCTATCCTAAATGCAATGAATTATGCTTGAATGCAGTAGAAATATGGGTTAAATAGGGGGTAAAATATAGAAATTTTGCACACTCAACAAACACTATAATGAAAACTCAACCAGAAATAGTATTTAGAAGCCAAATATCTTGGGAATTTCAATAAAGATCTTTGATTAGAGGTTGAGAACGGGATTTACCTCCAATCCTTGCTTCCCTCAATGAATGACAAGTTTTCCTTAGCAAAATCTTGAAGAACTAAGAAAGATTTCTTGAAAATGGTTTAGGAAATATTGAGAGGGTTTTTTTGGGAGAAAGATGAGTGAAATAGTGTTTGGCTGAAAATGAGAAAGAGTTGGTAGTTATGTATTTGAAAATCTCCCATTAACTACCTATTTTAATTAATTAATATAAATCCAATTGAAGCCATTTAATTAAAAGCCTTTTAAAACACATGTCATATTGAGGAAAGGTCAAATTGCCTTAAATCCCCCTAAAGATTCTAAGATTTTGGCCTCTACATTAAAAATCACATTTTCTCAGCTTTGAAACTTTAGAATTTGGTCACTACTCAAAATGTCCCATTTCCAAAATCGGTTTTGTAAAATTGACTTGATCAACCTCTTAAACATATTTTTAGAGGATTTTAGCAATTTTTACCACATTTTTATCCTATCCCGGTCCTTGATTTCCTTAAATCACCTTACGCGATTCGAACCGTTCTCGACCGGTTCGATCCGATGTCTAAAACATCTAGGCCCCAAACTAGGGCGTTACAACTCTCCCCCACTTAGGAAATCTCATCCTTGAAATTCTTACCTGATGGAAAGAGGTGCGGAAACTGCTTCAGCATGTCTGCCTTGCTTTCCCACGTGGCCTCCTCAACTCCTCGGTGTCGCCACAACACCTTCACAAGCTCTATCGTCTTGCCACGAAGAACTTTGTTACTCACATCCAGAACCTTTACTGGTTCCTCATCATACGACAGATCCGGATTCAACTCTATCTCCTCAACAGGCATCACATGCGAAGGATCCGATATGTACCTTCGTAACATAGAGACATGAAACACATCATGTATCTTGTCCAACTCCGCAGGCAATCTCAACTGATATGCCACAAGACCAATACGCTCCACAATCTCTTACGGTCCAATGAACCTTGGTCTAAGCTTACCCTTACGCCCAAATCTCATAACCTTCTTCAAGGCGATACTTTCAAGAACACACGTTCGCCAACCGCGAACTCAATCTCCTTACGCTTCAGGTCCGCGTAAGACTTTTGCCTATCCGATGCTGCCTTTAAACGCTCACAAATGAGCTTCACCTTCTCGGTGGTCCTCTTTAGCATAGCTGGCATCGAAATCAACTTTTTCCCAGCTTCTGCCCAACAGAGAGGGGTTCTACATCTTCTCCCATACAAAGCCTCATATGGAGCCATTTGAATACTTGCCTGGTAACTATTATTATATGCAAACTCAACCAACGACAAGTGCTTCTCCCAAGAACCCTGAAAATCTATCACACAACATCTCAACATGTCCTCAAGCACTTGAATCACACGTTTCGATTGTCCATCCATCTGAGGATGATAAGAAGTACTGAAATTCAACCGTGTACCCAAGGCTTGATGTAAACATTCCCAAAATCGTGCTGTAAATCTCGAACCTCTATCCGACACAATAGACTTTGGCACACCGTGCAACCGCACAATCTCAGCTATGTACAGCTCAGCCAACTTATCCAAGGTATACGTAGTACACACAGGCAGAAAATGTGCACACTTCGTGAGCCGATCTACAATCACCCAAACTGAATTTTTCTTTGATGGCGACAAGGGCAATCTAGACACAAAATCCATGGTGATTCTCTCCCACTTCCATTCTGGGATTCTCAAAGGCTGCTGCAACCCAGAAGGAACCTGATGTTCAGCCTTCACTCGCTGACACACCATGCACTTACTAACGAACTCAGCCACATCCTTTTTCAACCCCACCCAGTAATACTCATCTTTCATATCACGGTACATCTTTGTACTACCAGGGTGCATAGCAAAAGGGCTACTGTGAGCTTCAGTCAGAATAGTACGCCTCAACTCAACATCATCCGACACCACTATTTGACTCCCAAAGCACAAAACACCATCATCACTAAAGCTGAAATCCGAAGGTCTACCCTCCACAATGTCCTGAACATGCGAAACAAGAGAATCATCAAGCAACTGTTTATCTTTGATCAACTGAATCAGAGATGGTTTCACTTGTAATTCTACAATAAGACCACCATCACGCGATATGCTCAAGCGAGCAAACATCGCCCTCAACTCCACAACCACTTTTCGGCTCAAAGCATCAGCCACAACATTAGCCTTGCTCGGGTGGTACTCGATCGTCAGATCATAATCTTTAAGCAACTCTAACCAACGACACTGCCTAAGATTCAACTCCTTTTGAGAATAAGATACTTCAAGCTCTTATGATCTATAAACACAACACACTTCTCAACGTACAGGTAATGCCTCCAAATCTTCAAGGCAAACACCACAACCGCAAGCTCAAGATCATGAGTAGGGTAGTTGCGCTCATGCACCTTCAACTGCCTAGATGCATAGGCCACTACCTTACCCTCTTGCATCAACACGCAGCCCAAACCAACAATGGACGCATCACTATAGACCACAAACTTCTTACCAGACTCAGGTAGAATCAGAACAGGAGCTTGCGTCAAAGCTTCTTTCAGCTTCTCAAAAGCTTGTTGTCTCGCATCAGTCCACTCAAAGCGGGCATTCTTCGAGAAACCCTCGACAAACCTACGGTAGTACCCAGCTAAACCAAGGAAACTCCGCACCTCCTTCACTGACTTAGGTACTTTCCAACTCATCACAACCTCTACCTTGTGCAGATCAACGCGAATACCCTTAGCTGACACAACATGTCCAAGGAAGACCACCTCCCTAAGACAAAACTCACACTTACTCAGCTTGACATACAATTGATTTTCCAATAACGCTTGCAAAACAATTCTCATGTGTCTATCATGACCCCCTCTCAGTACGCGAATACAAAAGGATATCGTCGATGAACACCACCACAAACTGATCCAAGAATTCATGTAATACACGATTCATCATGTCCATGAAAGCAGCAGGCGCGTTGGTCAAACCAAATGGCATCACCAAGAATTCATAATGCCTGTACCTCGTCCGAAAAGTTGTCTTAGGTACGTCCACATCCTTCACCTTCAGCTGATAATACCCCTATCTCAAATCTATCTTAGAAAACACCGAGGCTCCCCAAAACTGATCAAAGAGATCATCAATTCTAGGAAAGGGATACTTGTTCTTGATCGTCAACTTGTTTAGTTTCCGATAGTATATGCACATCTGCATTGTCCCATCCTTCTTCTTTACAAACAAGACCGGTGCACTGGAAGGTGATACACTCGGCCGGATGAAACCTCGATCCAACAACTCCTGCAATTGCGTTTTCAACTCTTTCATATCCCTAGGTGCCATGCGATAAGGAGCAATGGACACTGGAGTCGTATTCTCGTACAACTCAATACCAAACTCCACTTCCCTGATTGGTAGCAACCCATTCTATTCTTCCGGAAAGACACCCAGGAAATCACGAATAGTTCAGATGTCCTGCACACGCACATCCTTGGTGCTAGGATTCATCACAAAGGCAAGATAAGTCTCGCAACCCAACCTCATCATACGGTTTGCCTCCAAAGCTGAAATCACATTAGCCTATATGTTTAGCAACTCATTTCAGAAGAAGCAACACAGCGAACGAAACCCAAACAAGGGTTCAATTGCATAGAAACGTCTTTTAGGGACTAAAATGTAAATTTCCAGAATTATAAGGACTAAACAAGTTTTAATGTTACCGATCTGTAATTAATCATATAACATGCCATCATGTCAAATTTTATCTCAAACAGATCATTCAAACTCATCAAATTAAGCAACCAAAACTCAGGGACCAAAATGTAAGAAACAGAAACCTGAAACAGTTCAAATTCAAACTCAACGGTCAGGTGTTTCGAAACGGATGGCCCTGTACCGAAACGGATGTTTCGAAACTTAGTTGACCGTTTCGATACTCGGGTGTGTTCTAAGACCCGTATCGAAACACCCCTTTCCAGTAGCAAAACTGTTTCGGTACGTTCCTACCCGTTCCAAAACCTTATGGCCATTTCAGGCCTCCTCTCCGAAACAGGCAAGGGCGTTTCGATACGCCTTGTCCTGCAACAGCAGATTTTTCTTGTTTTTCACATCATTTCATATTCAAAACATTCCCGAAACATGCCACAACATGCATACGACATAGATACACACCAATGGTCATCATTTTGAGGCATTAGCTACGACATGGCATCCAACATGCAAACATAGATACTAAAGGCATGCTCCCTAGTCCACCAAAGCCATAGCAAGCTAAAACCAACATTCACATCCAAAATCAAACCATAATGGCCAATTACAACTCAAGAATAAACTAGCAAACATGATCAAAGTACAGGGAAACATCCTCAACCATTCAAAACTATAAATCCCACCCATTGCCTTTTATTATACCGAAGTAAAGCCACATACTTTGCAAGATTAAAAAGCTTGGATTTTCCTTGCTTACTTGCTGCCTCGAATGCTTAGTTTTCTGCATTGATGAAACAAAAGAGCATAAGAACAAAGCTTAGTGAGGACCGCTATGCAACATTCATCAATGCATTTCACACCATTAGCAAAACCACCATTTCATATCTCATGCCTTTACATAAAACATGTCCATTCAAGAACATCAATGCACTTTCTAAAACATGCTCATATGCAAAGCATAACATGCTTAACATCATATGCATTCAACACATGAAAACCAAGGATCACTTACCTAGTGCATCCTTAACATAATGGCATTAAAATCCACCAACACTCATGCTTAAATCATGCTTTAAAACGGTAAACAAATCCACACTTGACTTTAGTGCATTTTCATCAAACATAGCACATTTCCAAGAGAGGAATTTCCGAAACACTTACTCTTGAGCTTAGTTGAGTGTATCAAACTTACACTAAGCTCCCAAGACCACGCTTAAAGCATTACAAGCAGGAAATTGCATTTCCACTCACCGATACGCGAAGCCTTGCTCGCCGACACGAAAATCACTCTTCCGGAGCCTCCAACAACACCTCGTTTGCTTCCAGATCAAGATCCCATGTTTTCACATCATCAAAACAGAGATCTAAATGCATTAAAATGCATTCCAACACCAGAAACAATTCACAAACTCGTTGTACACCCAAACTACACCAAAATACCCATCCAAAACAGCCGAAAACTCAATCGATTGCTTCCTAAACCAAGCCCAGCCAACATACATCACTTCCAACCCATTATAAACACCAAAACACATCTAACAAACAACCTAACCCAACCTTACCTCCAGCAATCAAGATTCCACAATTTCACCTCAAAAACTCACTTAAATCAACCAAGAAACTCAAGGATCTCAAGGATTTCGGGATCTATGTTATCAACACTTCATTTTAACATATTAATCAACTTAGAACTCAATTAAAATCAACACAAAACAGAGCTTAACTCATCAAGTCCGAAAATTAAGATTTCAACCACAATTTCATAAGATTTTGATCTCCAATCAACACTATAATGAAAAATCAACCAAAATTAGTATTTAGAAGCCAAATATCTTGGGAATTTCAATAAAGATCTTTGATTAGAGGTTGAGAACGATATTTACCTCCAATCCTTGCTCCCCTCAATGAATGACAAGTTTTCCTTAGCAAAATCTTGAAGAACTAGGAAAGATTTCTTGAAAATGGTTTAGGAAATATTGAGAGAGTTTTTGGGAGAAAAATTTTTGGGGAAAGATGAGTGAAATAGTGTTTGGCTGAAAATGAGAAAGAGTTGGTAGTTACTTAATTGAAAATCTCCCATTAACTACCTATTTTAATTAATTAATATAAATCCAATTAAAGTCATTTAATTAAAAGCCTTTTAAAACACATGTCATATTGAGGAAAGGTCAAATTGCCTTAAAGCCCCCTAAAGATTCTAAGATTTTGGCCTCTACATTAAAAATCACATTTTTCCCAGTTTTGAAACTTTACAATTTGGTCACTACTCAAAATGTCCCATTTCCAAAATCCGTTTTGTAAAATTGACTTGACCAACCTCTTAAACATATTTTTAGAGGATTTTAGAAATTTTACCACATTTTTATCCTATCCCGATCCTTGATTTCCTTAAATCACCTTACGCGATTCGAACCGTTCTCGACCGGTCCGATCCGATGTCTAAAACATCTAGGCCTAAAACCAGGGCGTTACACTGACTACACTCACCTTGACAATCTGAAGATCCTAAGGCGACAAGTTAATCTTTTCCACTTTTTGAGCTAGGAAAAGCAATAAGGAGTCATTAGGATCAATATAACAATATCGATACTTGAATAACCATTAGCTATAGACAAAGCTTATCTTTAAGCTTGAAATTAATTATCTAATAATCAAGAGAATCAATGATTAACTTAGGGCTTTCACTTACCCGATTGATAGCTATAACTTGGTGTTCTTAAATCAATGAATGCCTAAGCTTAAAATTCCCAAATGGAGAGGTGTGTGCTTGAGCTTGGTGAAGAAGACAACAATGGAGGTGTTTGCTTATTATCATAAACAAAAGATGGATGTTTGTCTCCGTGAAACTCTAAACAAAGATGAGAGCTTTCTTTTCTCCAATTCATTTTAAGGGAAATATCATTTTAATCATTATCCACCTCCCATGTAACCAATAGGAAGCTTTCCTCCCAACTAAGGTAAGCTTAAAAAATACAATATTCTTTCTTTTCTTTATCCTATCCAAATTAACAATAGGTGGCTATAAATCATCATTTCTGATCACTCACGTGAGAGAGGGTGATAGGCAAGCTGGTGAGTCATCACCTAAACATCTCTTTTACAATTTATCCTTTAAACTTATTCGAAACAGGGGACCCGTTTCGAAACGTGAGGAACCATATCGAAACGGTCAAGAAAAGGTCCAAAAGTTGGTTAAAACCGTTGGAACCGTATCGGAACGCCTAAAAACGTTTTGAAACATCTTGCATAGGCTGTTTCGGTATGGGTCTGATCGTATCGAAGCGCCTAGCTTAAAAACATTGATTTGAGCCTTCATAAGGCAATCTTGACCAAGGACTTGGCTTAAATAAGATCCTATAACAATATAATATATAATAAAGATTCGATATTCAATATTTTAACAACATTACTCCGATCATCAGAATCAAATTCTGACTAGACCGGTTTTCAGGGTTTTATAATCCAGAAGGAAATTGATGCTCAGCTTTAACATGCTGACAAACCATGCACTTACTAACAAAATCAGCCACATCTTTCTTTAAACCAACCCAAAAATACTCATCCTTCAACCCACGATACATCTTAGTACTACCAGGATGCATGGCAAAAGGGATACTATGCGCCTCAACTCAGTATCCTCCGAAAAAACTATTCGACTCTTAAAACACAAAACACCATCATCATTGAAACAAAAGTCTGTTTGATTTCCTTCTGCAATATCCTACACATGCGGTATCAACGAATCATCCAACAGCTGCTTTTCCTTAATCAACTCTACCAACGAATGTTTCACTTGTAACCCAGCCACCAAACCACCATCCCGCGATATACTCAAACAAGAAAACATCACCCTCAACTCTATGGCCACCTTCCTACTCAAGGCACCGGCTACAACATTAGCCTTCCCCGGATGATACTCAATCGTCAAGTTATAATCTTTAAGCAACTCCAACCACCGTCGTTGCCTAAGATTCAACTTTTTTTGTGACATCAAGTACTTCAAACTTTTATGGTCTGTGTAAACCATACACTTTTCACCAAAAAGGTATTACCTCCAAATTTTCAAGGCAAACACCACCGCAGCTAACTCGATTTCATGCATAGGGTAATTACGCTCATGCACTTTCAACTGCCGAGATGCATAGATGTAAAGTATCCGTAAGTTCTATATTTCATGCACATTCCATCTCATGTTATTGCAGTTTTTAAGTACATTTTAGGCATAATTAGGATCATGCATTGCATTTTGCCGTATTCTTTACTTTGCCATACTTTTATGGATGATCTGTTATTTGGTATGGATAAGGTACTATTTTAGTTTAGTTTTAGTTTCATGTGCTAGAGGCTGGTAGAAGGAGAGAGGAGCTGAGGACATGATGTTGAGGCAGCAAACCAAGGAGTTGTACTGATGCAGTTCCAGATAGAGACAACAGCTGCCAAGTCGCTGTCCCCACCATACCTGCCGCCCAAGACAGCAAGCTGAGGAATCTAAGAACTAGAGTGCGATGTGTAGAGCAGAAAATCCTAATTGCCGATGTTGTCCACTCAATTTTCTGATGACTGTAGCAGCGGGTAGAGCCGCCGAAGGAGGAATGCGAGATTACTTTCGGAGCAAGGCAACGTGAAGAAGTCCACATTCAACTCAAAGAAGTCAGAATTTAAGGTTGCATTTAATGAAAAAGCTACTTTGAAGACTTCTACTTCTAGAAGGTCTAGACCTAGCTAATGCCTATATATACCCATTGTACTTTTACTTCAAAACAACTTAGGTTTTCCCTTAGGCATAATTTAGGTTTTCTTGCCACCATTATATTATAAAACTCTCTTTGGGTTTGGGTTATGTTGCAATTAGCGTGAGAACGATTGTTTAGGTTTTTTATTTTGTTTTTGCAATAAAGCTTCAAGGTTTGCTTATTCCATGTTCTTCATTGTTTTCAATTAAGGTGAAAGATTAGTTGATTACTATCCATTTGTTCTATATCGAGAGAGTCGAACTCACAAAAGGAGTAAGTACGGTCTTCACCTTAATCATGTGTTGATCAATCCAACCTAGACATAGGTTAGGGTTTAAGGCAGCTAAAAGAGAACGAACAAAATATTGTTGTCTTTGCACGATTCACGCCGCGACTAGTATTATCTACAATGGGCATCAACAACATTTTGACTTATACATAAGCGGTATCACTTTTGAAGTGTTCTACCGAACCTTGTAGTTTTGCCAAGTTCGTCGCCGAGACACACTTCCATTCCACTGCTGGGGTAGCCAGAGCGTCACAGCAGCCTACTTGCCATCCCCCGCCGAGGCAGCGAAGTCTGGCAGCGCAAAGTAACTTATTATATTCAACGTAGTTTCACACTAAGCAACAGCATAACATGACCCATTCTATCAATCTGAACTCTTCTCTTTTATTTACTTATGCTTTATTGTATTTTCTTCTTAAACAATTCAACTTATTTGTGCATTTAATTTTCCCTTGTGCAGGAGTTACGATTCGAGTCAAACTGTCCAATCCCTGTGGGAGATGATATCTTTTATACTATTACTTGACATGAGTGTGCACTTGCGCTCATATTTAAAGAACACTAAAATGTTCTACAATAGGCCACCACCCCACCCTCCTGCATCAACACACATCCCAACCCAACATAGGACACATCACTATAAACCACAAACTCTTTACCTGTTTCAGGGTTGAATCAAGATAGGAGCTTGTGTCAACGCTTCCTTTAACTTCTCAAAAGCTTAGTGCCTAACCTCCGTCCATTAAAAATTAACATCCTTTTGTAACAACTTTGTCAAAGGAGCAATAATTTTTGAAAAACCATCCACAAACCTACGATAGTATCCTGCAAAACCAAGGAAACTACACACCTCATGGACCGACTCAAGCGACTTCCAATTCATCACTGCCTCAACCTTTTGGGGATCGACCCGAATCCTTTCAGTCGACACCACAAGTTCAAGGAAAACGACATTCTTAAGACAAAACTCGCATTTGCTAAACTTGGCATTCAACCGATTGTCCAATAATGCTTGCAACACAATCCACAAGTGTCGATCGTGATCTTCCTCGGTACGCGCATACACAAAAATGTCATATATAAACACAACCATGAATTGGTCGAAAAACTCATGAAATACCCGGTTCATCATGTCCATAAACGCAGCATGGGCATTAGTAAAACCAAACAACATCACCAAAAACTTGAAAAACACCGAAGCACCTTGAAACTGATAAAAAAGATCTTCAGCTTGTTCAATTGTCGATAATCTATACACATTCGCATGGTGCCATCTTTCTTCTTCACAAACAAAATCGGTGCACCCCAAGGTGAAACACTAGGCCTAATGAATCCTCGATCAAACAACTCCTAAAGTTGCATCTTCAACTCTTTCAACTCTTTTGGAGCCATTCGATAGGGAGCAATAGACACTGGAGTTGTATTTTTATACAACTCAATGTCAAACTCAACCTCTCTATTCGGTGGCAAACCAAGCAAATCTTCTGAAAACACACCCGGAAACTCACATATTATACGTATGTCCTGCACTCGTACCTCCTTCGTAACTGGATTCATAAAATAAGCCAGAAAAGCTTTACATCCCAAACGCAACAACCAACTCACCTCAAGAGCTAAAACCACATTAGACAAGAACTTCACATTCTCGCCTACGATTACCACCTCGTAATCATCGGCAAGTTTCAACGAAACTCGCTTGGTCTCAAAATCAACCACAACTCGATGCTCGAAAAACTAATCCATTCCAAGAATGACATCAAAACTGTAGAAAGGAAACTCCATAAGAGCAACCTCAAGCACATGACCTTGAATAGACAAATGACACCTCCTATACATCTTCCTTGTTACAACCGTCTCATCGAAAGAACTAGTTACACGCATATCAACATCTAACAACTCAACAGGTAGATCAAGCACTTGTGCACTCCCACGCAAAATGTATGAATGAGTAGAACCGGAATCAATCAAAGAAAATAGTAACATGGATTGCAAAGTAAAGGTACCTGCGATCAAATTCCATTCCTTCCCTCTCGGTGTGCATAAACCCTAGCTTGTCAACCTTCCCCAGGATGAAAAGCAAGAACATGAGCAACATTCCTCTGTCCATTTTCTATATGCTGAAAATTACCACGACCACGCCCATATTCTCTCTGTGGCTTAACAACTCGCACTGAAGCTTGTCCATCTCTAATCGGTTTTAGACAATCACGTTTCATATGACCTCGTGACCCACAATTCCAGCACGTACCCAGATTACCCCAACACTCTCTCGTGTGCCTTCTGCCACACCAATTACACTTTGGTGTACGAACAAAAGCATTCTGGCCTTGCTGACCATGGCCATGGTTACCACAACCATGCCTTGGATCCGCTTGGTATCTCTTATCCTTGTGCTTCTTGAAACGATCTCTACCAGCATCGAACTCAGCCAACCTCTTTCTAGAACTAGAGCCACCCAAACGAGCGACTAGACCCAAATTCTACTCAATGGCTTTAGCCCGAGTGACTAAAACATCAAAATATGTGTCATCCGAAGCCAACATGTACGTCTTAACCTCCTTCACAAGCCTGTAGCGAAAATGATCCCATCTCTTTTGTTCGTTGGGAACTAGTTCAGGGGCATACTAGCTCAACCGAAAAAACTGAACCTCATACTCTGAAATAGACATGTTTCCTTGCACCAAAGACATGAATTATCGCTTCTTTTCATCAAGATAGCGAACACCCAAATACTTCTTCTTAAAAGCAATTCCAAAGAACTCCCAAGTCACATCGGCAGGTTCCATACCTGCGGTGATGGTCATCCACCACGTATAAGGATCTCCATGCATCAAGTATACAATGCAGCCCAACTTATGCACATCATTACAACCCATCTGACCAAGAATCTGTAAGCCCCTCGTCCCGGTCTAGGCGAAAGACCGAACCGAACGGATCACACGAGGAATATTAAAGTAAACCGGGAAGTTTACCTCAATAAACAACCTTAATTTTTTCAATCTAACTTTTCTAGATGCACTTTAATACTCTATATGATAAACAATGTAGTGGAACAATTTGCAACTTGATCAGACAACGCTTAGGGATTCAATTGCATACAAACACATTTTAGGGACCATTTTGTAATTTCATCAAATTTCACGGACTTCTTCATTTTATAAATTACCAATCCTTAATTAGCCATATTACATGCCTCCCTATCAAATCTTAGCTCAAAACAATCATCCAAGCTCATTTAATTGCATCCACAACATTCAGAGACTAAAACATAAAGAAATAGAACTTCAAACCAGGTTGCCCTGCATCGGAACACCCATTTCGGAAACAGGTCAAGCGTCTTGAAGCTCGGGCTTGTATCGAAACACCTTCTATGGTGTTTCGGAACATGAGATTCCAGGAGCAAAATGTTTTGAAACACCCCTTCCCTATTTTGAAACCCCAAAGCCATTTCAGGCTCACTGTTTCGGTACATCCTTATGTGTACCAAAACACCTGAGCCTGTAGTGACACTTTTTGCTGGTTTTTCACACTTTAGTCCAAACAAAAACATTCCAACATGCATACACCATATTTAAACAGCAATCCTTAGTCATTAGTGGCATAATCATCATCATAACATGGCAATTTCCATCAAAGGTAAACTATAGGCATGCAACCTAGTGACAAGCCAAGTAAGATACCAAAATGTAAAGTAAAGCATAAACCAAATACCGAAGGCCATTTACAAGTAAAAAACAACATGTAAAACTTGCTCAAAAGGGAGTTTGCACAAATCTCCCAAAAACACAACAGATCCCCCATTGCCCTTATTAATTTAGTCTAAACCGAAACATACTTTCTTAAACGAAGTCTCTTGAGATCCCTTGCTACTTGCTGCCTCCAAAACCTCAATTATCTGCATTGATGGACAAAAGAGAGCGTATACAAACGAGGCTTAGTGAGAAGGCTCAAACAAAATATCATAAACGCATAAAAACCATTTTCCATGCTCACATTAAAACCTTATTTCCATTTCTTAAAACACCATTTGAAAACCATCATGCCCTTTTTAAACTATGCACTTTCCTTAACAAAATCAAAATTTTAATCCTCATGTTCATGTATCATGAATCATCAACACATTCCAATTCCACACACTATTAAAGCCTTCCCATGCATAGCTACCATATGCAAAGCTTAAAGAGTAAATCATGCATAAAACCACATTATGCAACATAAACCATTCCATGATACATCATCAATTATATTGGCTTGCAAGTGATCATTAAACAAAACCACATATCATATACATGGATTCAACAAGTGTCTACTCGACACTTCAAGCCATCTTAACCGGAATTGGTACATATACAACTAAAGGAACTATATCAATTGGGTTCAATTACAACCCATAGGGACACCAACCCTATTATCGGTTATATGCTTAACCACTAACGAGAGACGGGACACCAACCTCCTTGATCGTTAGGGTACTTGGACGGAGACACAGGACACGGGACACCAACCCCTTGACATCCAAGGCAACTTTTTATGCACTCAATCCTATAGCCGGCTAACTATATCCGATATCATTTACAAACCATTTTCACAACATCACTTGCCAATATAATTCACATTTTAACACATACCTTACTGTTTTCAAAGCATCATCAATAAATAACATTTCCAAGCATTAAATCATGCATAAAATAACAAGTAAAAGACATACACTTACAAGGATCACTTACCATGTGCATCCTTCAACATTACATCATTAAAAATAGTAACCACATTCTTTAAACAAGCTTTAACTTTAGGTAAAACCATTAAATCGAAGCACTGCATGAAACATCACATAATAGCACAATCCGAGAGAGAAACTCCTTTCACTTAATTCCGAACTTAGTTAAGCGTTTCAAGCTTACCACTAAGTTCCCAAATCATCTTTTAAAGCATTTCAAAACTAAAATCCACGTTCTCACTCACAGACACATGAAACTTTGACTAACCGACGAGCACCAAGTGTCCGAAGCTCACGAAACTCCACCGATTGCTTTCGATATGTTCTACCAAGTTTATACCACACAAGAACATATGATTAATGCATCTCAATGCATTAAAATCTCCAAAAAACAAACCTACCACGTTGTACTTCCCAAAGACACCAAAACGCCTATCCCAAACAATCAAAAACACATTCGATTACACTACAAACTCAGCCCAGCCAAAACCTAACACTTCAATCCATTTTTAATCTTCAATTACCATCCAAAAACAACCTATTTGCATCCTTATATCTCCAGCAACTCCAATTTCACATTTACACCACAAAACCCAAATCTACTAACCTAAACAACTAGAGATCCAACTTGTTTCGGGATTAATATGACCAAACATTTATTTTAAAATTATTCAACATCCAAAACATGATTAAAATCAATCATAACTTAGCCAAATTAGATCCAATACGAAAATTATTCAAAATCACCATTTAAGCTTCAATTAACCATTTTCATCAAATTAAACAATAAACCTTGTTAAGAAACATATTAGAGAGCCAAATACTTGAGAATTTCAATAAAGAACCTTGATTAGATGAGTTGAATGAAAAGTACCTCTAATCCTTACCTATTCCTTCAATTAGCAAGATTTTGTTGAAAAGCTTCAAAAATCCTTTTAGATAAATAGAGGAATCACCAAAGAAATCATTTGTCAATAAAAAAGAATTTGGAAGATGAAAATCTCTGAAATTTATGAGAGAAAAGAGATGTTTGGCTGAAGAGAAAAGATAGAAAATGGAAGTTACGTCAAAAATTGATTTGTAAAACTAAATCCCCTTTTTAATAAATCTCTTTTTAATATTTTAAGTAAACCACAATTAAATGTACTAAATTAAAGGAATAGATGATTACTTTTGACTTAACTCCCTAAAGATTCTAAGCATTGGCCCTCTTTCAAAACAATCCTTTAAAATAAGTTTTCCGCTTTTGCGTTTTAGTCACTAAACTGAAATGTCAACCTTCCAAAAGTCATTTTCCAAAATTTGCTTCACCATTACTTTATATATATTTTAAGTGGATTTTAGGAATTTTTAACATAATTTTATCAAATCCCGAACCATGTTTTCCTTTAACCACTCCTGAACTAACCCAAATCTCTAGTCTATGTTCTACGACCCCTAAATCGTCTTTAAAAATCCTATAACCCCCTTAGCCCGGTCTAGACGCCCGACCCGAACTACGAAGATTACACAGGGAAAACCAACGTCAACCTTGATTAACGACCTTTTTTTTTCTTTTTAACTTTTCTAGATGCACTTTATTAACCTATGTGTTCAGCAGGACTAAAGAAAGAAACATCACATCGATAGAAGTTCAACTAAGGGTTCAATTGCATACTTATGAGTTTTAGGGACCATTTTGTAAACTACCGAAAATAAAAGGACTTTTCAGATTTTCAAGTTACCAACTCTCAATTAGTCATGTAATATGCCATCATGCCAAATTTCAGTTCAAAAGGAACATCCAAACTCATCCAATTAGTCAAATATCATTCAAGGACCAAAACGTAACATTTCAAGACTTACAAAGATACTTTTAAGCAAATTTTAACTACTCGTATCGATACACTTGAGCCTGTATCGATACAAGGGAAGACAATAGCAAAAAAAGGGAATAGCGTATCGAAACGCTTCCCCGCGTATCGGTACGACCTTCAAACTTGGCTTGGGTGTATCGATACGCGGGCAATCCGTACCGATACCCCAGTACTGAAATGTTTCATATTTGCCTTATTGTATTGATACACTTCCCCGTGTATTGATACTCATACCAGAATGGCTCATTCCAACATCATTTAAACATACTAAAACACATCCAAACAAGCTCAAATCATGCACACATGATATAATCTATCTAATAGACTTATAAACACCATCAAATAGCAAATCATACTCCTCAACCACTTCATACCATGATGACATGTTAGCTATCCAAGCATGCTTAAGATACAAAGCTATAGCGAAGCTAAAACACCATAAGCAAACCAAGGAACCATTTAGAGGCCAATTACAAGTCCACAATCAGAAACTAAACATGTTTAAAACAACAAACATCACAAACAAATCCAGGAAGTGGAAATCCCGCCCATTGCCACTTATTACACTAAAGGTGAATCACATACATCGCTTAATTAAAGCTTTTGGAGTCCCCTTGCTTTTGGGCTACCTTGAAATGCTCAAATCTCTGCATTGATGAGACAAATGAGCCTAAGCCTATTGCTTAGTGAGGAGTCGCCAAACAACATTCATCAATGCATTCTACACAATTGGTAAATCATCATTTTTCAACACATGCTTTTACATAAAACATGCCCTCTCATGGCATCAATGCACTTTTTAGAATACATGCTCATATGCATCACTTAAGAACACCGAATAAACCTTTGCTCATGCTTTACCAAGCATCACATGCATTCTAGCATAAATCACAAGCATTTCATGCTTAGTCCATTATTCACAACATTATATTGGCTTACAAGTGATCATTTATCAAACCATAACAAAACCAACTCAAGACACAATCAGATACGCGGATTACAAGCGTTGTCCCACACGCTTCATACACACTACCGAACTACACAAGGCTCACACACGAGAGCAACCCTCCATCGTTGTGACACCCGTGGTGGAGTATAACGGTACAATCACAACCCCTCAACACCACTCATCGGTAGTTGTATAATTCCACTAACGAGAGCACGGGACACATAACACAAGATTCACACATGGAATTAACATCCACCGTTGTGATCTTAACCTCAATCGTTCGGGAACTCGGATGGAGTATACGGTACAATCACAACCCCTCGACATCCAAGGCGACTTTATTCACAATGCACCAAATCCTATAGACGGCTAACTATATCCGATTAACACAACCAAAAACCATTTCCATCACTTGCCAATATAATCATTTAACCTCATTAATCCATTGTTTTACAAGCATAAACACAATGCCTTTTCCACAAGCATAACATGCTTAACATCATATGCATTTATCACATGAAAACGAAGGATCACTTACCTAGTGCATCCTTAACATAATGCCATTAAAATCCAGCAACATTCATGCTTAAAACATACTTTAACACAATAATCAAATTCACATTTAACTCAAGTGCATTTTCGTCAAACATAGCACATTTCTGAGAGAGACTTTCGAACCACTTACTCTTGAGCTTAGCTAAGTGTTACAAACTTACACTAAGCTCCCAAGACCACGCTCAAAGCGTTACAAAGCAGGAAAGTCCATTTCCACTCACCGATACGCGAAGCCTTACTCGCCGACATGAAAATTACTTTTCTGGAGCCTCCAACAACGCCTCGTTTGCTCCTGGATCAAGATCCTATGTTTTCACATCATCAAAACAGAGATCTAAATGCATTAAAATGCATTTCAACACCAACAACAATTCACAAACTCGTTGCTCACCCAAACTACACCAATTTACCCATCTGAAACAACCGAAAACTCAATCGATTGCTTCCTAAAACCAACCCAGCCAACATACATCACTTCCAAACAATTATAAACATCAAAACACATCTAACAAACAACCTAACCCAACCTTATACCTCCAGCAAGCAAGATTCCACATTTCACCTTAAAAACTCACTTAAAACTAACAAGAAACTCAAGGATCTCAAGGGTTTCGGGATCTAAGTTATCAAAACTTCATTTCAACATATTAACCCACTTAAAACTCAATTAAAATCAATCCATAACATATCTTAACAAAACAAGTCTGAAAATTAAGATTTCAACCATGTTTTTACAAGATTTTGATCTCCAATTAAAAGTATAATGAAAACTCAACCAAAAACATTAATTAAAAGCCAAAGATCTTGAGAATTTCAATAAAGAAATTTGATTAGAGGTTGAGAACGAGATTTACCTCCAATCCTTGCTTTCCTCAATGAATGACATGTTTTCCTTAGCAAAATCTTGACGGACTTGAAAGGATTTCTTGAAAATTGATTAGGGAATGTTAGGAAAGTGTTTGGGAGGAAGGAATTCTAGAGAGAAAAGAATGAAATTTGTGTTTGGATGAAAATGAAGAGAAAATGGTTGTTACGTAAACATCAACTACCCATTTTAATTAATTAAAATAAAACCAATTAAAGCCATTTAATTAAAATCCATTTAAAACACATGTCATATTAAAGAAAGGTTAAATTTCCATAAAGCCCCCTAAAGTTTCTAAGAATTTGGCTTCTTCTATAAAAATCACATTTTCCACAGTTTTGAAACTTTACAATTTGGTCACTACTTGAAATGTCCCATTTCCGAAATTCTTTTTGTAAAATTGATTTGACCAACCTCTTAAAAGTATTTTTAGAGGATTTTAGCAATTTTTACCATATTTTTATCCTATCTTGATCCTTGATTTCCTTACATCACGATACATGATTCGAACCGTTCTCGACCGGTCCGGTCCGATGTCTAAAACATCTAGGCCCAAAACTAGGGCGCTACAACTCTCCCCAACTTAAGAAATTTTGTCCTCGAAATTTTACCTAAAGGAAAAAGGTGCGGAAACTGCTTCTGCATGTCCGCCGTGCTTTCCCATGTGGCCTCCTCAACTCCCCGGTGTCGCCACAACACCTTCACAAGCTCTATCGTCTTACCACGAAGAACTTTACTGCTCACATCCAGAACCTTCACTGGTTCTTCATCATAAAACTGATCCAGATTCAACTCTATCTCCTCCACATGCATCACATGCGAAGGATCCGATATGTACCTCTGTAACATAGAGACATGAAACACATCATGTATCTTCTCCAACTACGCAGGCAATCTTAACCAATATGCCGCAGGAAAAATTCGCTCCACAACCTCATAAGGTCCAATGAACCTTGGGCTAAGCTTACAATTACGCCCAAATCTCATCACCTTCTTCGAAGGCGATACTTTCAAGAACACAAGTTCGCCAACCGCGAACTCAATCTCCTTACGCTTCAGGTCTGCGTAAGACTTTTGCCTATCCGATGCTGCCTTCAAACGCTCACAAATGAGCTTCACCTTCTCGGTGGTTCCCTTTAACATAGCTGGCATCGAAATCATCTTTTGCCTAGCTTCTGCCCAACAAAGAGGGGTTTTACATCGTCTCCCATAGAAAGCCTCGTATGGAGCCATTTGAATACTTGCCTGATAATCGTTATTATACACAAATTCAACCAACGACAAGTGCTTCTCCCAAGAACCCTGAAAATCTATCACACAACACTGCAACATGTCCTCAAGCACTTGGATCACACTTTCTTACTGTCCATCCGTCTGAGGATGATAAGAAGTACTAAAATCCAACCGTGTACCCAAGGCTTGATGCAAACATTCCCAAAATCGTGCTGTAAACCTCGGATCCCTATTTGATACTATAGACTTTGGCACACCGTGCAACCACACAATCTCAGTTATGTACAGCCCAGCCAACCTATCCAAGGTATATGTAGTATGCACAGTCAGAAAATGTGCACACTTCGTAAGGCGATCAACAATCACCCAAACTAAATTCTTCTTTGACAGCGACAAAGGCAATCCAGACACAAAATCCATGGTGATCCTCTCCCACTTCCATTCTGGGATTCTCAAAGGCTGCAACAACCTAGAAGGAACCTGATGTTCAGCCTTCACTCCCTTACACACCATGCACTTACTAACGAACTCTTCCACATCCTTTTTCAACCCCACCCAGTAGTACTCATCCTTGAAATCACGATACATCTTTGTACTACCAGGGTGCATAGCAAAAGGACTACTATGAGCTTCAGTCAGGATAGTGTGCCTCAACTCAACATCATACGACACCACTATTCGACTTCCAAGGCACAAAACACCATCATCACTAAAGCTGAAATCCGAAGGTCTACCCTCCGTAATGTCCTGAACATGCGAAACAAGGGAATCGTCTAACAATTGCTTATCTTTGATCAACTGAATCAGAGATGGTTTCACTTGCAATTTAGCGATAAGACCA
This sequence comes from Hibiscus trionum, assembly GCA_030270665.1. Taxonomy (NCBI): domain Eukaryota; kingdom Viridiplantae; phylum Streptophyta; class Magnoliopsida; order Malvales; family Malvaceae; genus Hibiscus; species Hibiscus trionum. The sequence goes on from BSYR01000051.1 coordinate 16,559,042, forward strand.
CCATCACGCGAAATGATCAAGCGAGCAAACATTTCCCTCAACTCCACAGCCACTTTCCGGCTCAAAGCATCAGCCACAACATTAGCCTTACCCGGGTGATACTCAATCGTCAGATCATAATCTTTAAGCAACTCTATCTAACGACGCTGCCTAAGATTCAACTTCTTTTGAGACATAAGATACTTCAAGCTCTTATGATCCGTGAACACGACACACTTCTCCCCGTACAGGTAATGCCTCCAAATTTTCAGGGCAAACACCACAACCGCAAGCTCAAGATCATGAGTAGGGTAGTTGCGCTCATGCACCTTTAACTGCCTAGATGCATAGCCCACTACCTTACCCTCCTACATCAACACGTAGCCCAAACCAATAATGGACACATCACTATAGACCACAAACTCCATACCAGACTCCGGTTGAATCAAAATAGGAGCTCGCGTCAAAGCTTCTTTCAACTTTTCAAAAGCTTGTTGTCTCGCATCAGTCCACTCAAAGTGAACATTCTTCTGCAATAACTTGGTTAACGGTGCAGCTATCTTCGAGAAACCCTCGACAAACAACTACGGTAATACCTAGCCAGACCAAGGAAACTTCGCACCTCCATCACTGACTTAGGTACTTTCCAACTCATCACAACCTCTACCTTGTGCAGATCAACGCGAATACCCTTAGCTGACACAACATGTCCAAGGAAGACCACCTCCCTAAACCAAAATTCACACTTACTTAGCTTGGCATACAACAGATTCTCCAACAAAGCTTGCAAAACGATTCTCAAGTGTCTATCATGATCCTCCTCGGTACGATGAATACACAAGGATATCAACGATGAACACCACCATAAACTGATCCAAGAATTCATGGAATACACGATTCATCATGTCCATGAAAGCTGCAGGTGCGTTGGTCAAACCAAACGGCATCACTAAGAACTCGTAATGCTCGTACCTTGTCCGAAAAGCTGTCTTAGGTACATCCTCATCCTTCACCTTCAGCTGATAATACCCCGATCTCAAGTCTATCTTAGAAAACACTAAAGCTCCCCGGAATTGATCGAAGAGATCATCAATTCTAGGCAAGGGATACTTATTCTTGATCGTCAACTTGTTTAGTTGCCGATAATCTATGTACATCCGCATTGTCTCATCTTTCTTCTTTACAAATAAGACCGGTGCACCCAAAGGTGACACACTCGGCCGAATGAAACCTTGATCCAACAACTCCTACAATTTCATTTTCAACTCTTTTAGCTCTTTAGGTGCCATGCGATAAGGGGCAATGGAGATCGAATTCGTATTCTCGTACAACTCTATACCAAACTCAACTTCCCTGTTTGGTGGCAACCCAGGCAATTCCTCCGGAAATCAGCAAACAGTTCGGAAGTCCTGCACACGCACATCCTTGGTGCCAGGATTCATCACATAGGCAAGGTAAGCCTCACAACCCAACTTTATCATACGGTTTGCTTCAAAACCCGAGATCACATTTGACAAGAATTTTACATTCTCGCCTACCACCACTACTTCATAATCATCGGCCAACTTTAAGGTGGCCCGCTTGACTTCAAAATCTACCACCGCTCTATGTTCTATCAACCAATCCATGCCAAAGATTACATCGAATCCATAGAAAGGTAACTCCATCAAATCCACAAGGAATACATGACCTTTCACAGATAAAGGGCATCTCCTATACAACTTCCTAGTGACTACAGTCTCACCAAAAGAACTAGTCACTTGCATTCCTACTTCAAGCAACTCAACAGGTATATCAAGCAAAAGCGCATGCTCACTCAAGATATAGGAATGCGTAGATCAAGAATCAATCAAAGCCAGCAATGATAAAGACTAAAGAGCGAAGGTACCTGCGATAACATCAGTATCATTGCGCTCCTCGCGCTGAGCATAGACCCTGGCAGGAGCGCCTCTCTCAGGCCGAACTGCTACCACATGAGCAACGCCTCTCTAACCCTCGTCTCTTCTTTGGTAGTTCTCTCGGTCGCGCCCACGGCCTCTCTGAGGTGCAGCTACAACAATAGCATGTCCTTGTCCTCCACCAGCCAACAATGGACACTCCCTTCTCATGTGATCTGCCGAACCAAAATTCCAACATGAATTCCCTGTCACCACAACAAGAGCCTAAACCTCTCTAGCCGCCTGAGGACAATCTCGCCTCAAATGACCCCGAGACCCACATGTCCAGCACGTGTTCTGTTCAGCCCTCGTCCTATCTCCCTAAGTAGGTGCATCATGTCCACCATTACCCCGCCTAACAGCAGGGTGGTATCTCCTATCTCGTTCCCTCTTGTTCCGTCCACCTCCGGAACTAGACTCAGCTACTCTCTTTCCAGAGCTCACACCAACTCCTCGGGATGCCAAACCCAAGTTTTGCTCGATGTCTTTGGCTCGACATACAAGAACATCAATGTCGATGTAGTCTGCGGCCAACATATATGTCTTAACTTCCTATACCAGCCCGTACCGGAAGCGATCACATCGGTGCCTCTCACTAGGTATCAGCTCAGGAGCATACTGGCTTAGACGTACAAACTGGACCTCGTTCTCAGCCACATAAAGGTTGCCCTGAACAGCGACATAACTCACGTTCCTTCTCTTCCAAGTATCCCACCCCCAGATACTTCCTCTTGAAGGCACCTCTAAAAAACTCCCAATCAACCTCATTGGGTTCTAATCCAGCAATGGTAGTCATCCACTAGTTGTAGGCATCACCTTGCAACAAAGAAATTACGCATCCCAACTTGCGCACGTCATTACAACCCATTTGATCCATGATACGGATCGTACTTGCTAACCAGGCCTCGGACGCCTCAGGAGACTTTCCAAAGAACTCCACGGCTCCTAGGCTCCTCAACCTCTCCAACGATAAGTCCGCCTGCCTAGCTGCATGGGCCTATACATGCGTTTCGGCAACTGCAATCTGAAACGCCCCGGTGTTCGCCTAAACCAATGGTACCAAATCACCCAAACCCGGACCAGCAGGTCCTTGTTGCACCTGCTCCCCACCTCCAGGTGGTGGCGAAGGAGGTAGATTTCCACCATGAGGGACATCAGCCCCTTTCTCACCCTGGTCACCCTGAGGCACTGTCGTATTGGACCTCAGCTCTCTTCTCGGACCCATAGAGATATTTTAAACAAAGCATAACAACAAAAATAAATCAAACCACTTCGGCCGGCTTGAAGCAAGGATCCAAGTCTACAAAAAAACATTTGATTTGTGTAATAAGATAATGGGCACCCCCATTTCCCTCAACGTGGCATAGCATACTATGACACATCATCCTCAACATGCTTTCCATCATTCCAAAAACAGCACACATCAATATCGTATCATTATCATACAATCATAATCATCCCACATGCGATTCACATAAATCCAACATAGCATAAGCTTTAAAATTCTGCCAATTGCATGCTTTTCAAACAACATACATCAATACATTATCAATTCCACATACCAACATTCCCAATTCTTTCGAAACCTGGATCTGATACCAACAAATGTAACCCCCTTAGCCCGGACTAGACGCCCGACCCGAACTACGAAGATTACACGGGGAAAACCAAAGTCAACCCGAAAGTCAACCTTGATTAACGACCTTTTTTCTTTTTAACTTTTCTAGATGCACTTTATTAACCTATGTGTTCAACAGAACCAAAGAAAGAAACAGCACATCGATCCAAGTTCAACTAGGGGTTCAATTGCATACTTATGACTTTTAGGAACCATTTTGTAAACTATCGAAAATACAAGGACTTTTCAGATTTTAAAGTTACCAACTCTCAATTAGTCATGTAATATGCCATCATGCCAAATTTTAGTTCAAAATGAACATTCATACTCATCCAATTAGTCAAATATCATTCAAGGACCAAAACGTAACATTTCAAGACTTACAAAGATACTTTTAACCGAATTTTAACTACCTGTATCGATACACTTGAGCCTGTAACGATACGCGAGAAGACAATAGCAAAAGAAGGGAAGACCAAATCGAAATGCTTCCCCGCGTATCGGTACGGCCTTCAAACTTGGCTTGGGCGTATCGATACGCGGGCAATCCGTACCGATACCCTTGTGCTGAAATGTCTCAAATTTGCCTTAGTGTATCGATACACTTCCCCGTGTATCGATACGCATACCAGAATGGCTCATTCCAACATCATTTAAACATACTAAAACACATCCAAACAAGCTCAAATCATGCATACATGATATAATTTATCTAATAGACTTATAAACACCATCAAACAGCAAATCAAACTCCTCAACCACTTCATACCATGATGACATTTTAGCTATCCAAGCATGCTTAAGATACCAAGCTATAGCAAAGGTAAAACACCATAAGCAAGCCAATAAACAAGGCCAATTACAAGTCCACATTCAAAAACTAAACATGCTTAAAACAACAAACATCACCAACAAATCCAGGAAGTAGAAATCATGCCCATTGCCACTTATTACACTAAAGGTGAACCACATACATCGCTTAATCAAAGCTTTTGGAGTCCCCTTGCTTTTGGGCTGCCTTGAAATGCTCAAATCTCTGCATTGATGAGAAAAATGAGCGTAAGCCTAAAGCTTAATGAGGAGTCGCTAAACAACATTCATCAATGCATTCTACACAATTGGTAAATCATAATTTTTCAACACATGCTTTTACATAAAACATGCCCTATCATGGATCAAATGCACTTTTTAGAATACATGCTCATATGCATCACTTAAGAACAACAAATAAACCTTTGTTCATGCTTTACCAAGCATCACATGCATTCTAGCATAAATCACAAGCATTTCATGCTTAGTCCATCATTCACAACATTATATTGGCTTAAAAGTGATCATTTCTTAAACCATAACAAAACCAACTCAAGACACAATCGGATACGCAGATTAAGAGCGTTGTCCCACACGCTTCATACACACTACCGGACTACACAAGGCTCACACACGAGAGCAACCCTCCATCGTTGTGACACTCGTGGTGGATTATAACGGTACAATCACAACCCCTCAACACCACTCATCGGTAGTTGTATAATTCCACTAACGAGAGCACGGGACACATAACACAAGATTCAAACACGGAATTAACATTCACCGTTGTGATCTTAACCTCAATCGTTAGGGTACTTGGATGGAGTACACGGTACAGTCACAACACCTCGACATCCAAGGCGACTTTATTCACGGTGCACCCAATCCTATAGCCGGCTAACTATATCCGATTAACACAACCAAAAACCATTTCCATCACTTGCCAATATAATCATTTAACCTCATTAATCCAGTGTTTTACAAGCATAAACACAATGCATTTTCCACAAGCATAACATGCTTAATATCATATGCATTTATCACATAAAAACCAAGGATCACTTATCTAGTGAATCCTTAACATATTGGCATTAAAATCCAGCAACATTCATGCTTAAAACATGCCTTAAAACAGTAATCAAATTCACATTTAACTCATGTGCATTTTCGTCAAACATAGAACATTTCCAAGAGAGACTTTCGAACCACTTACTCTTGAGCTTAGCTAAGTGTTTCAAACTCACACTAAGATCCCAAGACCACGCTCAAAGCATTACAAAGCTAGAAAGCCCATTTCCACTCACCGATACGCGAAGCCTTACTCGCTGACACGAAAATTACTCTTCCGGAGCCTCCAACAATGCCTCGTTTGCTCCTGGATCAAGATCCCCTATTTTCACATCATCAAAACAGAGATCCAAATGCATTAAAATGCATTTCAACACCAGCAACAATTCACAAACTCGTTGCTCTCCCAAACTTCACCAATTTACCCATCCGAAACAACCGAAAACGTAATCGATTGCTTCCTAAACCAAGCCCAGCCAACATACATCACTTCCAAACCATTATAAACATCAAAACACATCTAACAAACAACCTAACCCAACCTTATACCTCCTGCAAGCAAGATTCCACATTTCACCTCAAAAACTCACTTAAAACTAACAAGAAACTCAAGGATCTCAAGGATTTCGGGATATATGTTATCAAAACTTCATTTCAACATATTAACCCACTTAAAACTCAATTAAAATCAATCCATAATAGAGCTTAACAAAACAAGTTTAAAAATTAAGATTTTAACCATATTTTTAAAAGATTTTGATCTCCAATCAAAACTATAATGAAAACTCAACCAAAGACATTAATTAGGAGACAAAGATCTTGAGAATTTCAATAAAGAACTTTGATTAGAGGTTGAGAATGGGATTTACCTCCAATCCTTGCTTTTCTCAATGAATGACAAGTTTTCCTTAGCAAAATCTTGAAGGACTTGAAATGATTTCTTGAAAATTGATTAGGGAATGTGAGGAAAGTGTTTGGGAGGAAGGAATTCTGGAGAGAAAAGAATGAAAATTGTGTTTGGATGAAAATGAAGAGAAAATGGTAGTTACGTAAACATCAACTACCCATTTTAATTAATTAAAATAAAACCAATTAAAGCCATTTAAAACACATGTCATATTAAGGAAATGTTAAACTACCATAAAGCCCCCTAAAGATTCTCAGAATTTGTCTTCTTCTTTAAAAATCACATTTCCACAGTTTTGAAACTTTACAATTTGGTCACTACTCGAAATGTCCCATTTTCGAAATTCTTTTTGTAAAATTGATTTGACCAACCTCTTAAACATATTTTTAGAGGATTTTAGCAATTTTTACCACATTTTTATTCTATTCCGATCCTTGATTTCCTTACATCACCTTACGCGATTCGAACCATTCTCGATCGGTCCGGTCCGATGTCTAAAACATCTAGGCCCAAAACCAAGGTGGTAAAAATACTAGGAAAAAACCAGGGAGTTACAGAATCCTTCGGGTGCTATCAAACCAAGCCTCAGAATCCTCAGAAGACAGACCTCAGAACTCAATTCCACCCAAACTACGTAAACACTCCAAAGGTAAACCAGTATTAGCACCAGGCAGTGGTGCAACCATATGTATACCCACCATCGGTACCTTCGTAACACCTCGGGTTTGGTTCCAGATGTTTTAAGCATCGGTTTATGTTGGTCGAACCTAGAATTGGAGATTCGAGCTTTTTGAAATGGTTCGAGGAAATCATGGTTTGGGATAAGGTAAAAATATGGTAAATTTTTTAAAATTATCTAAAATCATATAAATGGGTTTGGTAAAATCAAATTTACAAAATGGATTTTGGGACATGAACATTTTGGGCAGTGATTGAAATGTAAAGATTTAAAACTGTGTAAAAAGTGTAATTTTCAAAGAAGACTCAAATTCTTAGAATCCTTAGGGAGGTTTTTGGAAATTAAGCCTTTTCTTTTAATTGGCATGTGATTATAATGTTTTAATTAAAGTTGAAGAGGGATGTTTTATTAAAAAGAGGTAGTTATTTTGTTAAATCATTTTAGACGTAACTTTTCCATTTCTCATTTTCTCTTTAGTCAATAATTCCCTTTTTTCTTTCAATTTCTAGAATTCCTTTTCATTCTTTTGCTCTTTTGATTTACAACTCTTTTCCAAAAAAAATTCTCAAAGATTTACAAGATTTTCTTAAAGCTTCATGAGTTGAAAACTTGTCAATTGGAAGAAAAGCAAGGGTTGGAGGTAATTTTGTGCTAATCCTTTAATGAAATTCCAAAGTATTTGACTCTTGATTTGTTTTTTTAATTGAGGTTTTAATGTTGATTTGGTAAAAATACCAAAATCTTACTAAAAGAGGAAATAAAGTGTGATTTTTGTACTTGCTTTGTTTTGGTTCAGTTGATGTAACGCCCCGAGTTTAGAGTACGAAAGTTAGCCGGATTTTGTTGAAGGTTCGTTCGAGTTAGTTTTTCTTGTTTAGACTAGTTTCGGGATTTATTTTAAATAAAGGGTTTTTGAAAGATTTAAATTATGAAAAAATAGTTCTAAATCATTATTTATATATATATATGATTTTTGGTGGAAACAATTTTGGAAAATTGTTTATGGAAAGTGGACATTTTAGTCTAGTGACTAAAATGTAAAGTTTCAACTCTGTTTTGGTGACTAGTTTGTAAAAGAATCAAATGTTGAATCTTTAAGGAGCTATTTAGCCAAGTCTAATTTCAGACTTTTTCCCTAATATTTTGGTTTCTAAAATGTTTTAAAAAGGATTTTTTAAATAAAATAAAAGATATTTGAAAAGTTATCATCTTTACAAGAAAATTGACATAACCTTTCTTTCAACATTTTCTTTCGAAGATCTTTCATCCAAAAAACCTTCTTCACTCAATATTTCAAAGGTAAACTCTTATTTACATTGATTTTCATCATTTCCAATGATTTCTCTCTAAAACTAAATCATTTTCCTTTATTTTTCTCAAGGGTTTTCATTAGAAAAAGGGGGAAATCTATCATTAGAGGTGAGCTGTATTTTTCTCCTCTAGTGTAAGTTCTTTATTGAAATTCCCACGTTCTTGATTCTTTTATAGTGTTTATTTAAAGATTTTATATTGGATTTGGAGGAAATGTGCTTAATCAAGCTATTTAATGTGGATTTGTGTGATTTTCGTACGAGTTCTGTTTTGCTGGATTTATGGGTGTTATTAAATGTGTTTTTGATGTTAAATAATGTTGAAATGATGGTTTGATAATGTAAAACCCGAAACTAGTTGAGTTGCTAGTATTTAAGGTTGAAATTCTTGAGATTTTGGCTTGGTTTTATGGAAATCAATGGTTGATGGTTTCTTGCCTTTGGATTGATGTTTTTAGTTGCTAGTAGATGTGGGTTTGATGATAATCTTGCTGGGTTTTAGCTGGAGTTTATTTAGAGTTGGTTTATTGATGTTTTCGGTTGATTTCAGATATGAATCGATGGGCGATTGATGTTAGATGCTGGGTTTTTTACTTGTAGCAAGTTTAAGGGCTTGAAATCACTCTAATGCTTTGTTTTGAATTGATTAAAAGCAGGGATAATTGATTTGGGAACTTCGGACGCGATATCGGACGATCTAGAAGCTTGATTGGGGTGTTCGACTAGTATTTGGGTATTGCTGGTGAGTGGAACTGTTTTATAAAGCCTTAACGTGGTTAAGGACAAGATTTTGGGGGCTTAGATTGAGCTTGGAAAGCCAATCTAAGTTCGAGAGTAAGTTTGGTTGTTTTCGCCTATGTTTTTTTTTGGCTTTTTACCTTGATCTTGTTGCGCATAATTATGTTTTGCTGCAAATGATGAATTTTGTTGTTTTCATACATGTTGATACGTTAAGATGTTGAATCATGTAATCCCATGTTTTGATTTGTGTTTTAAGGAGATATATGTTGTTGAGTACATGTTATGCATGGAAATGTGTATGATAATGGGATGAGAAATGTTATGCTTGTAGCCTTAAAAACGGTGGGTAAGAGTTGGCCTTGATGGGTATATTGACACTTGATGAGATTTTATTACCGGATATAATTGGTCGACCAATAGGATGAGAGTGCACTATAATGGTAAAAGTCGCACGTGGCCTCAATGATGTTAGATTCCACTAAGGAGGAGTACGGTGATAGGCATTCCCCCGAAAGTTTATATTTACTATACGGGTGAGTACGTTGATGGGCATTCTACTGGAAGTTGTCTAGTGGTCTTGAATACGGTGATGAGCATTCCACCGGAAGTTGTCTAGTGGTCTTGAATATGGTGATGGGCATTCCACTAGGGATTATCCGCATATCCGAGTACAAGTGCTAAGATGTCAATATACTCATGATACTCAATTTTCTAATTATGATTTTATTGTGTTGATGATGTTACGTAGCTTTGAGATATATGATCCATGCGGTTATGGATGTTATGCCTTGAATTGTTGTTCAAGCATGTGTTTGTAACGAATATGTTGTGTTGGAAATTCACGTTTGAGAAATGATTTGAGAAATGGCTTTGTTTTCAAAAGCAATCAAAATGGTTTAAAAATTGCATTGTTGTTGTTGTTGTTGTTGTTGTTGTTTTGAGCACCGCTCACTAAGCATTCTTGCTTATGCTCTTTCTTTTCCAACAATAAAGATCCATATAGCATTCGGTGTCCAAGAGTTTATCTTTTGCTCAAGTATGGTTTTGGCATCAAATAATATTATGTTAGCAATGATATAAGACCTTTATGCTTTAGGAGGTTTTGTTTTGAGACTCCTTGTGTTGAGACATGTTTTTTTATGCCTTTTTAGTCTTGTTAATGACCTTTATATGTTGGATAGTGGTTTGGTTTAAAGTTTGGTCGTTTATGTGAATGCTTTCTTATGTTGAATGCTTAATGTTTTCTATATGTGATCTAATGCATTTTGGATGGTTGTGTTAGGATCCTTTGCCTATAGGTTTCTTGTTTATAATGTTATCATGTTGTTTGAAACATGTTTGAGTGACCAAAAATGTTGTTGTAAGTCTGTTTCTAGAATGTGTTTCGAAACAATTGCTATCATTTCGAAATGGTATGCATATTTGGCCTAAATGTTCTGAAACACATAAGGGTCGTTCCGAGACCACATGGGCATTTTCAGGCCTGTATTGAAACGCGTGGTCGTTTCGATATGCCTCTGTAATATCTGAGGCAGGGGAATCGTCCCAGGCATGTTGGTCTCAAAACATATGAGCCCTGTTTCGGTGCATTTTGCTACTGGAATTGGTAGTTCCGAAACAGGCTTGGTCTTTTTCAAAACGGGTGTCTGTTTGTTAGTTATGGAATTTTTTCAAGTTCTATTTCTTTGCATTTTAGTCCTTAATCGTTGTAAAGACCATTTGGACTTCAAATCGATGTCCGATTTAGGAGAGGTTTTAACCGCTGATTGCATGATCATATAGGTTAATATTAAAGCCTTTAGAAAAGATAAAAAGTGAATATAAAATGTTAGTAAGGGTTGCTAATCTAAGGGAAATTATAGCGAGTTTTTCTTCAGTTTTCCCCGTGTAGCTCACTTGGTTCAGTCTTGTGACTAGACCGAGCTAAGGGGGTTACATTTGTTGGTATTAGAGCCAGATTTACGAACGTTGGGAAAGTAAGTGAGGTATGGTTTGTGATGTTTTGGTTGTTGATTGTGTTGTTCGGTGTTGGTAAGCATGTTCCTAGGTTTTGAGTTGTTTGGAGGGTAGATAAAGGCACCCATTGCTACAATACTATTAGTGAAAAGTGGTTTTGATTAAAAGACTTGAGCATCTTGGATCCTTGGTTTTTGCTGACCCAAATCATTTATGTTGTTTATGTTTGTTGTTGTTTGATTGCATCTCTTGTAAGATAAGACCAAGACGAGGGCATGCAGTAGGCAATCTAGGGAACTAAAATGTTTGGAATATGAATGAAGAGAACTTACCTCCTCCTCCCCTCCTCCCGAGGGTGGTGTTAGAGCAGGTGTCAGAGGTGTTTGACCTTAGGTTGGTCAGGGCCAGGCTGGGATAGATATGACTCCTCTAATTCACGATGTGATCGGTTTCGATATGGCTTGATTCAGGAGGTGAAGACCTATATGTTGACCTCAGGCTATGTGGACTTTGATGTTTTGGTCACTAGGTCAAGGATATCGAACAAAGTTTGGGATTGGCTGCTTGTAGTGATGGATCTAGCTCAAGAAAAAGGCCTGCCGAATGGGATAGAGACCGTGCCAAGGGGCACAAGGATATGAGGTACTAAACCGACCATAGGAATGGAGGTGGTAACCCGGGACGTGGTCATCAGGGTCAAGGAGTTGTTGTTCGCACACCTGAGTGTGCCAAATGCAGAAGACATCATTTCGGCTAGTGTTGGGGTAATTATGGCTCTTGTTGGAACTGTAGGTCTCAAGCACATTTGAGACGTGATTGTCCACATATGGCTAGAGATGGACAGGCTCCGGTACAATCCGTTGAGCATCAATGAAGCCGTGGGTGCAGTCGAGGTAACTTTCAACGTATGGATGATGGTCAGAGAAATGTAGCTCATGTGGTTGCTGTACAGACAAGGGTGGTGGACCAGCTAGAGTGTATGCGCATTGCGAGGGCATGAATGATACATATGTGATTGCAGGTAACTTCTCTTTACAGTCCTTGACTTTTCTTTCTTTGATTGATTCTGGCTCTGCACATTCATATATTTTGGGTGAGCATGCGAAGATGTTGGATATACCGTTTGAGATATTATATGTGGGTATGAATGTTACAAGTTCTTTCGGCGAAACTGTTGTGGTTAAAAAAGTATATAGAAGATGTCCGTTGATGGCTCAGGGTCATGTATTTCCAGTAGATATGATGGAATTGTCGTTCTATGGTTTTGATGTGATTTTGGGTATGGATTGGCTTGTAGAACATAAGGCTAAAGTGGATTTTGAGACAAAACGAGTTTCCTTGAGGCTTACAGATGATTATGAGGTAATAGTAGTGGGTGAGAACATTAAGTTCTTGTCTAATGTTGTTTCAGCTTTAGAGGCTCAGAGGTTGATGGATGTTGGTTGTCAGGCATATCTAGCTTACATTATGAATCCGAGTATGAATGAGGCACGAACGACATCAGAATTGTTTGTGATTTTCTAGAGGTATTTTTGGAAAAGTTGTATGGTTTGCCACCAGATAGAGAGGTTGAGTTTGCTATAGAGACATATACTGATTCTGCTCTAGTATCCATTGCTCCATATCGTATGACCCTTAAAGAGCTGAAAGAATTAAAGACAGAACTTCAGGAATTGTTGGATCGAGGATTAATTTGTCCTAGTATCTAACCTTGGGGTGCACTGGTGTTATTTGTGAAAAAGAAATACGGTAGCTTGAGAGTGTGTATAGATTATCGGCAGTTGAATAAGTTGACAGTGAAGAATAAATATCCTTTACCGCAGATTGACGACCTATTCGATCAGTTAAGAGGTGCTTCTGTGTTTTCCAAGATAGATTTGAGATCCGGTTACTATCAGTTGAATGTAAAAGATAAAGATGTGCCGAAAAGTTGGTTTATATGTTAAAATGAGGTGTGATTAATATAGATCCCGAAATTTTTGAGATCCTTGAGTTTCTTAGTAGTTTTAAGTGTGATTTTGGGGTGTAATGGTGGAATTTTGATTGCTGGAGGTATAACGATGAGTTAGGATGTTTATTAGATGTGTTTTGATGTTGATAATTGTTTGGAAGTGATGTATGATGGATGGGCTTGGTTTAGGAAGCAATTGATTGAGTTTTCGGTTGTTTCGGAAGGGTATTTTGGTGTAGTTTGAGTGGGCAACGAGTTTATGGATTGTTGCTGGTGTTAGAATGCATTTTAATGCATTTAGATCTCTATTTTGATGATGTGAAAACATAGGATCTTGATCCGGAAGCTAACGAAGTGCTTTTGGAGGCTCCGGAGGTGTAATTTCCGTGTCGGCGAACGAAGCTTCGCGTATCGGTAAGTGGAAATGCAATTTCCTGCTTTGTAACGCCTTGAGCGTGCTCTAGGGAGCTTAGTGTAAGTTTGATACACTTAACTAAGCTCAAGTGTAAGTGTTTCGGTAATCCCTCTCTTGGAAATGTGCTAAGTTTGATGAAAATGCATTTGATGTAAGAGTGGATTTTTTTACTGTTTTTAAGTGTTTTAAAGCATGGTTTAATGCTGGATTTTAATGTCGTTATGTTAAGGATGCGCTAGGTAAGTGATCCTTGGTTTTCATATGAAAATGCATATGATGTTAAGCATGTGTGCTTGTGGAAATGACATTGTGGTTATGCTTGAAAAACAGTGGATTAATGTGGTTAAATGATTATATTGGCAAGTGATGAAAATGGTTTTTGGTTACTTTAATCGGGTATAGTTAGCCGGCTATAGGATTGGGTGCACCGTGAATAAAGTCGCTTTGGATGTTGATGAGTTGTGATTGTGCCGTAATCTTCATACAAGTACCCTAACGATTGAGGTTAAGATCACAACGGTGAATGGTTAGTCTCGTGTGTGAGTCTTGTGTATGTGTCCAATACTCTCGTTAGTGGAATTATACAACTACCGATGAGTGATGTTAAGGGGTTGTGATTGTGCCATTAATCTCCATCACGGGTGTTGAGGGGTTGTGATTGTGCTATTTGTCTCCACCTTGTGTGGTCCGGTAGTTTGTATGAAGCGTAAGAGACAACGCTTGTAATCCGCGTATCCGATTGTGTCTTGTGTTGAAATGGTTTATGGATTATCACTTGTGAGCCAATATAATGTAAATGACAATGTGAAGCATGAGATGCTTGTATATGATGCAATGGTGCATGATATATATGTGAATGATGCAAGAATGCATGTGGTGCTTGCTAAAGCATGAGAAAAGGTCCTTTTGCTATTGTAAATTGATGCATATGTGCATGAGGTTTCAAAAGTGCATTGAAGTCTTGAGAAGACATGTTTTAGAAATGGCATGAAATGTAAAGTTTTGGCTTTGCAAAATATGAAACATGCATTGACGAATGTTGATTAGCGAACCTCATTAAACTTTATGCTTACGCTCTTTTGTTTCATCAATGCAGAGAATTGAACCTTTGAAGGCAGCCCAAAACCAAGAGGAATCCAAAGCTTTGTTAAAGAGATGTATGTGGTTCATCTTTAGTGTAATAAATGGCAATGGGTGGGTTTTATACTTTGGATTGTATGAGGTTGTTCCCTTCACTTTGAGCAAGTTTGTTTGCCTATGCTTGAGTTGTAAATGGCCTTTGGAGTTTGGAATTTGGTTTATTTGGTGTTATGACTTGTTATGGTTTTGGAAAACTAGGGAGCATGCCTTTAGTGCCTTTGCTTATATGTTGGTTGCCATGTTTAAGCTATAGCCTCTGTATGACGATTGTTGATATGTATCCTTGATGTATGCATGTTGTGGCATGTCTCGGGAATGATTCGAGTGTGGAAATGCATGAAAAACCAGCAAAATCTGCTGTTGCAGGGCAAGGCGTATCGGAACGCCCTTACCTATTTCGGAACAGGGGCCCGAAATGGCCATGAGGTTTCAGAACGGGTGAAGGCGTACCGAAACACTTTGGCTACTGGAAGAGGGTGTTTCGATACGGGCCTCGAAACACACCTGAGTATCAAAACGGGGTTGACCGTTTCGAAACAACCGTTTCAGTACATGGCCATCCGTATCGAAACACTAGACTGTTGGATTTGAATTTTGAGCTGTGCTGAGTTTCTATTTCTTACATTTTGGTCCTTAAAAGTTGGCGGCTTAAATTAGTGAGTTTGAATGATCTGTTTGAGTTGCTTTTTGACAGGATGTAATGTTAAGAGATTAATTGAGGTTTGGTAATTTTAGAATCATGAAAGTCCCTATAATTTATGAGGTTTGCGTTTTAGTCCCTAAAATACGTTTTTATTCAATTGAGTCCCTGTTTGAGGTCAGTTCACTGTGTCGCTTCCACTGGAATAATTTGTTAATCATATAGGTTAATTTTGGGTATTTAGAAAAGATAAAAAGAAAAAAAGGGTCGTTAATCAAGGTTGACTTTCGGGTTGACTTTAGTTTTCTCCGTGTAATCTTCATAGTTCGGGTTAAACGTCTAGACCGGGCTAAGGGGGTTACATTTGTTGGTATCAGAGCTAGGTTTTGAAAGAATTGGGAATGTTGATATGTGTATTTGATAAGATTCGAAGTTTGATGATTGAAAAGCATGCTAATGGTTGAATTTTGAACTTTATGCCATGTTGATTAATGTGAATTGCACAGGGAATAAATATGATTGTATGATGATGATGTTATGTGGATATGTGCTGATTTAGAATGATGAAAAGTATGTGAGCATGATGTTTTATGTATGCTATGCTTTGTGGGGAAATTGGGTCCCCATTGCCTTATTACACTAAAAAAATGTTTTGTAAACTTGGATTCTTGCTTGCAGCTGGCCTAAATGGTTTGATTTGTTTTTGTTGTTGTGTTTGTTTAAATAGGCACATGGGACCTAGAAGGGAGTTGAGGTCCAATATGATTGTGCCTGCAGCTGAGCAGGATAACCAGGCTGAGCAGGGGGCTGATGTCCCTCCTGGTGGAGATCTACCTCCTCCGCCACCACCTGGAGGTGGGGAGCAGGTGCAACAGGGTTAAGCTGGTCCTGTATTGGGTAATTTGGGACCACTAGTTGAGGCGATCACTAGAGCGTTTCAGGCTGCTGTTGTCGAAGCGCAAGTGCGGGCCCCTACAGCTGGGCAGGTGGGTCTACCTTTGGAGAGGTTGAGGAGCTAGGGAGCGGTAGAGTTCTATGGTATGTCACCTGAGGCCTGGTTGGCCAGTACGATCCGTATTATGGATCAAATGGGTTGTAATGATGAGCGCAAGCTTGGATGTGTCGTTTCCTTACTACAAGGTGATGCTTACAGCTGGTGGATGACTACCACAACTGGTATGGAACCTAATGAAGTCGATTGGGAATTCTTCAGGGGTGCCTTCCGGAGAAAGTATCTAGGTGTGAGATACTTGGATGAGAAGAAACAGGAGTTTATGTCTCTCGTTCAGGGTAACATATCGGTGGCTGAGTACGAGGTTCCGTTTGTACGCTTGAGCCAATATGCTCCTGAGTTGGTACCCAGTGAGAGGCATCAGTGTGATCGCTTCCGGTACAGTTTGGTACAGGAAGTTAAAACGTACATGTTGGCTGCTGATTATACAGACTTTGATGTGCTCGTGTGTCGAGCTAAAGACATCGAGAAGAACTTGGGTTTGTCTTCTAGAAGTGTTGGTTCTAGCTCTGGGAAGAGAGCTGCTGAGTATAGTTCCGGTGGTGGACGGAACAAAAGAGGCCGTGATAGGAGACATCAGCCGGAGGGAAGGGGTGGTGTTCCGGGTCGAGGTGGACAGACTTAGGGAGGTCGTATGAGATATGAGCAGCATTCATGCTGGAAATGTGGTTCGAGGGACCATTTGAGCCTCGGTATGATGATTGTTTATATGTATCCTTGATGTATGCATATTGTGGCATATCTCGAGAATGATTCGAGTGTGGAAATGCATGAAAAACCAGTAAAATCTGCTGTAGTAGGGCAAGGCGTATCGGAACGCCCTTACCTGTTTTGGAACAGGGGCCCGAAATGGCCATGAGGTTTCGGAATGGGTGAAGGCGTACCGAAACACTTTGGCTACTGGAAGAGGGTGTTTCGATACGGGTCTCGAAACACACCCGAGTATCGAAACGGGGTTGATCATTTTGAAACAACCATTTCGGTACAGGGACATTCGTATCGAAACACTAGACCGTTGGATTTGAATTTTGAGTTGTGCTGAGTTTCTGTTTCTTAAATTTTGGTCCTTAAAAGTTGGCAGCTTAAATTAGTGAGTTTGAATGATTTGTTTGAGTTGATTTTTGACAGGATGGCATGTTAAGAGATTAATTGAGGTTTGTTAATTATAAAATCATGAAAGTCCCTATAATTAATGAGGTTTGTGTTTTAGTCCCTAAAATACATTTTTATTTAATTGAGTCCCTGTTTGAGTTCAGTTCGCTGTGTCGCTTCCGCTGGAATAATTTGTTAATCATATAGGTTAATTTTGGGCATCTAGAAAATAAAAAAAGAAAAAAAAGGGTCGTTAATCAAGGTTGACATTCGGGTTTACTTTGGTTTTCCCCGTGTAATCTTCGTAGTTCGGGTTAAACGTCTAGACCGGGCTAAGGGGGTTACATCTTTCAAATCCAAAATGACTTTTTTGTTTTTCAAAACGGACTCCTTGTATTTCTCTACTAACTCATCAAATATCTCTTGTAACTCATCATATGCATCATGCAATTCATCAAATGTAAAATCATAGCAAGATGAGTTAAAGGTTACCATAGAATCCTTCTCAAGAGCCACGAGGCAAAGGTTGGCCACTTCATGTTCCTCATCCTCAGACTACTCTTCATCACTTCAAGTAGCAATCTTGGCTTTGAGCTTCTTCTTCTCAAAGCCCTTCTTCTTGAGTTGAGGGCAATCAGAACGAATATGACCCGGCTTCTTGCATTCAAAGCAAATGATAGGATAATTTTCCTCTTCTTTGCTCTTGTTCTTGAAGTCTCTCTTTCATTGAAATTTCTTCCCTTGGTTAGACTTCATGAACCGTGAAAAGCGTTTGGTTATCATTGCCAACTCTGCAAAGTCTTCCTCCTCACTAGAAGAGCTCTCCTCTTGTAGAGAGGCCTTGAGAGCAACTCCTAACTTCTTTTTCTTGTGTAACGCCCTGGTTTTGGGCCTAGATATTTTAGACATCGGACCGGACCAATCGAGAACGGTTCGAATCGCGTAAGGTGATTTAAGGAAATCAAGGATCAGGATAGGATAAAAATGTGGTAAAATTGCTAAAATCTTATAAAAATATGTTTAAGAGGTTGGTCAAGTCAATTTTACAAAATGGATTTCGAAAATGGGACATTTTGAGTAGTGGCCAAATTGTAAAGTTTCAAAACTGGGAAAAATGTGATTTTTAACATGGAAGCCAAAATCTTAGAATCTTTAGGGGGTTTTAAGTCAATTTGACCTTTCCTCAGTATGACATGTGTTTTAAAAGACTTTTAATTAAATGGATTTAATTGGGTTTATATTAATTAATTAATAAAGTTAGTTAATGTGAGATTTTCAATTACGTAACTACTAACTCTTTCTCATTTTTCATCCAAACACTAATTCCCTCATCTTTCTCCAAAATTATTTCTCCCAAAAATTTTCTCAACATTTCCTAAATCATTTTCAAGAAATCTCTCCTAGTTCTTCAAGATTTTGCTAAGGAAGACTTGCTATTCATTGAGGGAAGCAAGGATTGGAGGTAAATCCCGTTTTCAACCTCTAATCAAAGTTCTTTATTGAAATTCCAAAGATTTTTGGCTTCTAATTGATGTTTTTGGTTGAGTTTTCATTATAGATTTGATTGGAGATCAAAATCTTGTAAAAACATGGTTGAAATCTTAATTTTTGGACTTGGTGAGTTAAGCTCTGTTTTGTGTTGATTTTAATTGAGTTCTAAGTTGATTAATATGTTAAAATTAAGTGTTGATAACATCGATCCCGAAATCCTTGAGATCCTTGAGTTTCTTGGTTGTTTTAAATGGGTTTTTGAGGTGAAATGGTGGAATCTTGCTTGCTGGAGGTATAAGGTTGGGTTAGGTTGTTTTCTAGATGTGTTTTGATGTTTATTATGGGTTTGAAGTGATGTATGTTGGCTGGGCTTGGTTTAGGAAGCAATTGATTGAGTTTTCAGTTGTTTTGGATGGGTATTTTGCTGTAGTTTGAGTGAGCAACGAGTTGTGAATTGTTGCTGGTGTTGGAATGCATTTTAATGCATTTAGATCTTTGTTTTGATGATGTGAAAATAGGGGATCTTGATCCGGAAGCAAACGAGGTGTTGTTGGAGGCTCCGGAAGAGTAGTTTTCGTGTCGACGAGCAAGGCTTCGCGTATCGGTGAGTGGAAATGCAATTTCCTGCCTTGTAATGCTTTGAGAGTGGTCTTGGGAGCTTAGTGTAAGTTTGATACACTTAGTTAAGCTCAAGAGTAAGTGGCTCGGAAATCTCTCTCTTGGAAATGTGCTATGTTTGATGAAATTGCACTTGAGTTAAGTGTGGATTTGTTTACTGTTTTAAAGCATGTTTAAAGCATGAATGTTGCTGAATTTTTATGCCATTATGTCAAGGATGCACTAGGTAAGTGATCATTGGTTTTCATATGAATATGCATATGATGTTAAGCATGTTATGCTTGTGGAAATGGCATTGTGGTTATGCTTGTAAAAATAGTGGATTATTGATGTTCAATGATTATATTGGCAAGTGATGAAAATGGTTTTTGGTTACTTTAATCGGATATAGTTAGCCGGCTATAGGATTGGTTGCACCGTGAATAAAGTCTCTTTGGATGTTGAGGGGTTGTGATTGTGCTGTAATCTCCATCCAAGTACCCTAACAATTGAGGTTAAGACCACAACGGTGGATGCTTTAGTCCCGTGTGTAAGTCTTGTGTATGTGTCCTATACTCTCGTTAGTTGAATTATACAACTACCGATGAGTGATGTTGAGGGGTTGTGATTGTGCCATTAATCTCCATCACGGGTGTTGAGGGGTTGTGATTGTTACATTGATCTCCACCTTGTGTAGTCCGGTAGTATGTATGAAACGTGAGGGACAACGCTTGTAATCCGCGTATCCGATTGTGTCTTGTGTTGGAATGGTTTATGGATTATTACTTGTGAGCCAATTTAATGTTAATGATTAATGTGAAGCATGAGATGCTGGAAAATGATGCAAGAATGCATGAGATGCTTGTTAAAGCATGAGCAACGATTTATTTGTTGTTTTTAAATGTTGCTTAAGAGCATGTGTTTATAAAGTGGATTGATGTCTTGAGAGGACATGTTTTATGAAAAGGCATGTGTTAAAAGTGGTGGTTTTTCAAGTCTTGTGAAATGCATTGATGAATGTTGTTTAGCGATCTTCATTAAGCTATATGCTTACGCTCATTTGTTTCATCAATGCAGACAATTGAGCATTACAAGGCAGCCGAAAAGCAAGGGGATTTCAAGGCTTTGTTTAAGAGATGTATGTGGTTCAACCTTAGTGTAATAAGTGGCAATGTGTGGGATTATTACTTCCTGATTTTGTTAGAGATGTTTGTTGTTTCAAGCATGTTTAGTTTCTGATTATGGATTTGTATTTGGCCTTTATGTGGTTCTACGGTTTGTTTATGGAGTTTTACCTTTTCTATAGCTTAGTTTCTTAAGCATGCTTGGATAGCTTATAGTCATCATGGTATGATGTGATTGATGAGTGTGTTATGCTATTTGATGGTGTCTATGAGTTTACTAGATGAATTATATCATGTATGCATGATTTGAGTTTGTTTGGATGTGTTTTAATATGTTTAAGTGATGTTGGAATGAGCCAATCTGGTATGTGTATCGATACTCGGGGAAGTGTATCGATACGCTGAGGCAAAATTGAGCATTTCTGTACAGGGGTATTCAAAACGGATTGCCCGCATATCGATACGCCTAGACCAAGTTTGAGGGTCGTACCGATACACGGGGAAGCGTTTCGATACGCTCAACCCTTCTTTAACTACTGTCTTCCCGCGTATCGATACAGACTCAGGTGTATCGATACGGGTAGTTAACTTTAAAATCCTAAAAGTCCCTGTATTTTATGGAAATTACAGTTTAGTCCCTAAAAGTCAAATGTATGCAATTGAACCCTAATTGAACTCCGATCGATGTGTCGTTTTCACCTGATCGCTTTGATGAACATATAGGATAATAATATGCATCTAGAGAAGATAAAAAGAAAAAAAGGTCGTTAATCGAGGTTGACTTTAACGAGTTGGCTTCGGTTTTCCCTGTGTAATCTTCTTAGTTCTGGTCGGGCGTCTAGGCCGGGCTAAGGGGGTTATATTTGTTGGTACCAGAGCCAGGTTATGAAAGAATTGGGGATGTTGGTATTAGAAATTGATAGGTACTGATGTATGTTGTTTGAAAAGCATGCAATTGGTTGAATTTTGAAGCTTATGCTATGCTTGATTTATGTGAATCGCATGTGAAGTGAATATGATCGTGTGATGATGATGCAATGTTGTTATGTGCTGAATTTGGATGATGAAAAGCATGTTGAGCATGATGTGTCATTGTATGCTATGCCATGTTAAGGGAAATCGGGGTGCCCATTGCCTTATTACACTAATCAAATATTTTTTTTGTAAACTTGGATCCTTTCTTGAAGCTGGCCTAAATGGTTTGACTTGTCTTGTTGTTATGCTTTGTTTAAAATAGCACTATGGGTCCAAGAAGAGAATTGAGATCGAATACGACAGTACCTGCAGCTGAGCATGGTGACCAGGGTGAACAAGGGGCTGATGTCCCTCCTGGTGGAAATCTACCTCCTCCGCCACCACTTGGAGGTGGGGAGCAGGTGCAACAAGGACCTGCTGGTAGATGTTTGGGTGATTTGGCGCCACTGGTTCAGGCAATCACCAGGGCGTTTCAGGCTGCTATTGCTGGAGTGCATGTACAGGCCCCTGCAGCTGGGCAGGCGGGCTTACCGTTGGAGAGGTTGAGGAGCCTAGGAGCTGTGGAGTTCTTTGGCATGTCTCCTGAGGCGTCTGAGGCCTGGTTAGCAAGTACGATTCATATCATGGATCAAATGGGCTGTAATGATGTGTGCATGCTGGGATGCGCAGTATCTCTGTTGCAAGGTGATGCCTACAACTGGTGGACGACTACCACGGCTGGTATGGAACCCAATGAGGTTGATTGGGAGTTTTTCAGAGGTGCCTTTAGGAGGAAGTATCTAGGGGTGAGATACTTGGATGAAAAGAAGCGTGAGTTTATGTCGCTTGTTCAGGGCAACCTTTCTGTGGCTGAGTACGAGGTCTAGTTCGTACGCCTGAGCCAGTATGCTCCTGAGCTGGTACCTAGTGAGAGGCACTGATGTGACCGCTTTCGGAACGAGTTGGTACAGGAAGTTAAGACATATATGCTGGCTGCAGATTATACTGACTTCGATGTGCTTGTGTGTCGAGCTAAAGACATTGAGCAGAACTTGGGATTGTCATCTCGAGGTGTTGGTTCTAGCTCTGGTAAGAGAGCAGCTGAGTATAGTTCCGAAGGTGGAAGGAACAAAAAAGGTCGAGATAAGAGACATCAGCCTAAGGGGAGGCGTGGAGCTCCGGGTCGAGGTGGTCAGGCCCAAAGAGGTCCTGTGAGATCTGAGCAGCATACATGCTGGACATGTGGTTCGAGGGACCATTTGAGGCAAGATTGTCCTTGGACAGCTAGAGAGGTTCAGGCTCCTGTTGTGGTGACAGGGAATTCCTGTTGGAATTGTGGTTTAGTGGATCACATGAGGAGGGAGTGTCCTTTGTTGGCTGGTGGTGGCCAAGGACGTGCTCCTATGGTAGCTGCACCTCAGAGAGGTCGTGGGCGTGGCCGTGAGAACTTTCAGAGGAGAGACAAGGGGTAGCAAAGTATTTCTCATGTAGTAGCCGTTCGACGTGAGGGATGTGGACCAGCGAGGGTTTATGCTCAGCGCGAGGAGCGCAATGACACTGATGTCATCGCAGGTACCTTTGTTCTTCCGTCTTTATCTTTGTTGGCTTTAATTGATTCTGGATCCACGCATTCTTATATCTTGAGTGAGCATGCACATTTGCTTGATATGCCCATTGAGTTGCTTGAAGTAGGAATGCAAGTGATTAGTTCTTTTGGTGAGACTGTAGTCACTAGGAAGTTGTATAAAAGATTCCCTTTATCTATACAAGGACATGTTTTCCTTGTGGATTTGATGGAGTTACCTTTCTACGGATTTGATGTAATCCTTGGCATGGATTGGTTTTCGGAGCATAGGGCGGTGGTTGACTTTGATGTCAAGCGAGTCACTTTAAAGTTGGCTGATGATTATGAGGTAGTGGTAGTATGCGAGAATGTGAAATTCTTGTCGAATATGATTTCGGCTTTGGAAGCAAATCGTGTGACGAGGTTGGGTAGTGAGGCTTACCTTGCCTATGTGATGAATCCTGGCACTAAGGATGTGCGTGTGCAGGACAACCGAACTATTCGCAATTTTCCGGGTGTCTTTCCAGAAGAATTGTCTAGTTTACCACCAAATAGGGAAGTGGAGTTTGGTATTGAGTTGTACGAGAATACGACTCCGGTGTCCATTACTCCTTATCGCATGGCACCTAAAGAGTTAAAAGAGTTGAAAACGCAATTGCATGAGTTGTTGGATCGAGGTTTCATCCGACCGAGTGTGTCACCTTGGGGTGCACCGGTCTTGTTTGTTAAGATGAAGGATGGGACAATGCGGATGTGCATAGATTATCGGCAACTGAACAAGTTAACGATCAAGAACAAGTATCCCTTGCCTAGAATTGATGATCTCTTCGATCAATTCCGGGGAGCTTTAGTGTTTTCTAAGATAGACTTGAGATCAGGGTATTATCAGATGAGAGTGAAGGATGTCGACGTACCTAAGACAACTTTTCGGACAAGGTATGGACATTATGAATTCTTGGTGATGTCGTTTGGTTTGACCAACGCGCCTGTTGCTTTCATGGACATGATGAATCGTGTTTTCCATGAATTCTTAGATCAGTTTGTGGTGGTGTTCATCGATGATATCCTTGTGTATTCGCGTACCAAGGAGGATCATGATAGGCACTTGAGAATTGTTTTGCAAGCGTTGTTGGAAAATCAGTTGTATGCGAAGCTGAGTAAGTGTGAGTTTTGGCTTAGGGAGGTGGTCTTCCTTGGACATGTTGTGTCAGCTGAGGGTATTCGTGTTGATCCACACAAGGTAGAGGTTGTGATGAGTTGGAAAGTACCTAGATCAGTGACTGAGGTACGGAGTTTCCTTGGATTAGCTGGGTACTACCGTAGGTTTGTTGAGGGTTTCTCGAAGATAGCAGCGCCTTTGACCAAGTTGTTACAAAAAAATGTTCGCTTTGAGTGGACTGATGTGAGACAACAAGCTTTTGAAAAGTTGAAAGAAGCTTTGACGTAAGCTCCTGTTCTGATTCAACCCGAGTATGGTAAGGAGTTTGTGGTCTATAGCGATGCGTCCATTGTTGGTTTGGGCTGTGTGTTGATGCAGGAGGGTAAGGTAGTGGCCTATGCATCTAGGCAGTTGAAGGTGCATGAGGGTAACTACCCTACTCATGATATTGAGCTTGCAGATGTGGTGTTTGCCTTGAAGATTTGGACGCATTACCTGTATGGATAGAAGTGTGTTGTGTTCACGGATCATAAGAGTTTGAAGTATCTTATATCTCAGAAGGAGTTGAATCTTAGGCAACATCGCTGGGTGGAGTTGCTTAAAGATTATGATCTGACGATTGAGTATCACCCGGGTAAGGCTAATGTCGTGGTCGATACTTTAAGCCGGAAAGTAGCTGTGGAGTTGAGAGTAATGTTTGCTCACTTGAGCATATCGCGCGATGGCGGTCTTATTACGGAATTGCAAGTGAAACCATCTCTGATACAGTTGATCAAAGATAAGCAATTGCTTGATGATTCTCTTGTTTCGCATGTTCAGGACATTGCGGAGGGTAGACCTTCAGATTTCAGCTTTAGTGATGATGGTGTTTTGTGCTTTGGGAGTCGAATAGTGGTGCCAGATGATGTTGAGTTGAGGTGCACTATTCTGACTGAAGCTCATAGTAGTCCTTTTTCTATGCATCCTGGTAGTACAAAGATGTATCGTGATTTGAAATATGAGTACTACTGGGTGGGATTGAAAAAGAATGTGGCTGAGTTCGTTAGTAAGTGTATGGTGTGTCAGCTAGTGAAGGCTGAACATCAGGTTCCTTCTGGGTTGTTGTAGCCTTTGAGGATTCTATAATGGAAGTGGGAGAGGATCACCATGGATTTTGTGTTTGGATATCCCTTGTCGCCATCAAGGAAAAATTTAGTTTGGGTGATTGTAGATCGGCTTACAAAGTGTGCACATTTTCTGTCTGTGCATACTATGTATACCTTGGATAAGCTGGCTGAGCTATACATAGCTGAGATTGTGTGGTTGTACTGTGTGCCAAAGTCCATTGTGTCGGATAGAGATCCGAGGTTTACAGCGCGATTTTGGGAATGTTTGCATAAAGCCTTGGGTACACGGTTGAATTTCAGTACTTCTTATCATCTTCAGACGGATGGAAAGTCGAAAAGTGTGATCCAAATGCTTGAGGACATGTTGAGATGTTGTGTGATAGATTTTCAGGGTTCTTGGGAGAAGCACTTGTCGTTGGTTGAGTTTGTGTATAACAACAGTTACTAGACAAGTATTCAAATGGCTTTATACGAGGCTTTGTATGGGAGAAGATATAGAACCCCTCTCTATTGGGCAGAAGCTGGGCAAAAGTTGATTTCGATGCCAGCTATGCTAAGGGGAACCACCGAGAAGGTGAAACTCATTTGTGAGCGTTTGAAGGCAGCACCGGATAGGCAAAAGTCTTATGTGGATCTAAAGCGTAAGGAGATTGAGTTCGCGGTTGGTGAACATGTGTTATTGAAAGTATCGCCTTGGAAGAAGGTGACGAGATTTGGGCGTAAGGGTAATCTTAGCCCAAGGTTCATTGGACCTTACGAGGTTGTGGAGCGTATTGGTCCAGTGGCATATCGGTTGAGATTGCCTGCAGAATTGGAGAAGATACATGATGTGTTTCATGTCTCCATATTGCGGAAGTACAGATCGGATCCTTCGCATGTGATGCATGTTGAGGAGATAGAGTTGAATTTGGATCTGTCCTATGATGAGGAACCAGTAAAGGTTCTGGATGTGAATAGCAAAGTTCATCGTGGCAAGACGATAGAGCTTGTGAAGGTGTTGTGGCGACACCGAGGAGTTGAGGAAGCCACGTGGGAAAGCAAGGCAGACATGCTGAAGCAGTTTCCGCATCTCTTTTCATCTGGTAAGAATTTCGAGGACGAAATTTCCTAAGTGGAGGAGAGTTGTAACGCGCTGGTTTTGGGCCTAGATGTTTTAAACATCGGACCGGTTGAGAACAGTTCGAATCGTGTAAGGTGATTTAAGGAAATCAAGGACCGGAATAGGATAAAAATGTGGTAAAAATTGCTAAAATCCTCTAAAAATATGTTTAAGAGGTTGGTCAAGTTAATTTTACAAAATGGATTTCGAAAATGGGACATTTTAAGTAGTGACCAAATTGTAAAGTTTCAAAATTGGGAAAATGTGATTTTTAACGTGGAAGCCAAAATCTTAGAATCTTTAGGAGGCTTTAAGTCAATTTGACCTCTCCTCAATATGACATGTGTTTTTAAAGGCTTTTAATTAAATGGATTTAATTGGGTTTATATTAATTAATTAATAAAGTTAGTTAATGTGAGATTTTCAATTACGTAACTACCAACTCTTTCTCATTTTTCAGCCAAACACTAATTCTCTCATCTTTCTCCAGAATTATTTCTCCCAAAAACTCTCTCAACATTTCTTAATTCATTTTCAAGAAATCTCTCCTAGTTCTTCAAGATTTTACTAAGGAAGACTTGTCATTCATTGAGGGAAGCAAGGATCGGAGGTAAATCTCGTTCTCAACCTCTAATCAAAGTTCTTTATTGAAATTCCCAAGATCTTTGGCTTCTAATTAATGTTTTTGGTTGAGTTTTCATTATAGATTTGATTGGAGATCAAAATCTTGTAAAAACATGGTTGAAATCTTAATTTTTGGACTTGATGAGTTAAGCTCTGTTTTGTGTTTATTTTAATTGAGTTCTAAGTTGATTAAGATGTTAAAATGAAGTGTTGATAACATAGACCTTGAAATCCTTGCGATCCTTGTGTTTCTTAGTTGTTTTAAGTGGGTTTTTGAGGTGAAATGGTGGAATCTTGCTTGCTGGAGGTATAAGGTTGGGTTAGGTTGTTTGCTAGATGTGTTTTGATGTTTATTATGGGTTGGAAGTGATGTATGTTGGCTGGGCTTGGTTTAGGAAGCAATCGATTGAGTTTTCGGTTGTTTTCGATTGGTATTTTGGTGTAGTTTGAGTGAGCAACGAGTTGTGAATTGTTGCTGGTGTTGGAATGCATTTTAATGCATTAAATCTCTGTTTTGATGATGTGAAAACAGGGGATCTTGATTCGGAAGCAAACGAGGTGTTGTTGGAGGCTCCGAAAGAGTAGTTTTCGTGTCGACGAGCAAGGCTTCGCGTATCGGTGAGTGGAAATGCAATTTCCTGCCTTGTAACGCTTTGAGCGTGGTCTTGGGAGCTTAGTGTAAGTTTGATACATTTAGCTAAGCTAAAGAGTAAGTGGCTCGGAAATCTCTCTCTTGGAAATGTGTGATGTTTGATGAAATTGCACTTGAGTTAAGTGTGGATTTGTTTACTATTTTAAAGCATGTTTAAAGCATGAATGTTACTGGATTTTAATGCCATTATGTCAAGGATGCACTAGGTAAGTGATCCTTGGTTTTCATATGAATATGCATATGATGTTAAGCATGTTATGCTTGTGGAAATGGCATTGTGGTTATGCTTGTAAAATAGTGGATTATTGATGTTCAATGATTATATTGGCAAGTGATGAAAATGGTTTTTGGTTACTTTAATCGGATATAGTTAGCCGGTTATAGGATTGGGTGCACCGTGAATAAAGTCGCCTTGGATGTTGAGAGGTTGTGATTGTGTCGTAATCTCCATCCAAGTACCCTAACGCTTGAGGTTAAGACCACAACGGTGGATGGTTTAGTCCCGTGTGTAAGTCTTGTGTATGTGTCTCATACTCTCGTTAGTGAAATTATACAACTACCGATGAGTGATGTTGAGGGGTTGTGATTGTGCTATTAATCTCCATCACGGGTTGAGGGGTTGTGATTGTGCCATTGATCTCCACCTTGTATAGTTCGGTAGTATGTATGAAGCGTGAGGCACAACGCTTGTAATCCGCGTATCGGATTGTGTCTTGTGTTGGAATGGTTTATGGATTATCACTTGTGAGCCAATATAATGTTAATGATTAATGTGAAGCATGAGATGCTTGAAAATGATGCAAGAATGCATGAGATGCTTGTTAAAGCATGACCAAAGGTTTATCTGTTGTTTTTAAATGTTGCTTAAGAGCATGTGTTTATAAAGTGCATTGATGTCTTGAGAGGACATGTTTTATGAAAAGGCATGTGATAAAAGTGGTGGTTTTGCAAGTCATGTGAAATGCATTGATGATCGTTGTTTAGTGATCCTCACTATGCTATATGCTTACGCTCATTTGTTTCATCAATGCAGAGAATTGAGCATTACAAGGCAGCCCAAAAGCAAGGGGATTCCAAGTCTTTGTTTAAGAGATGTATGTGTTTCAACCTTAGTGTAATAAGTGGCAATGGGTGGGATTATTACTTCTTGATTTTGTTGGAGATGTTTGTTGTTTCAAGCATGTTGAGTTTCTGATTGTGGATTTGTATTTGGCCTTTATGTGGTTCTACGGTTTGTTTGTGGAGTTTTACCTTTTCTATAGCTTAGTATCTTAAGCATGCTTGGATAGCTTATAGTCATCATGGTTTGATGTGATTGAGGAGTGTGTTATGATATTTGATGGCGTCTATGCGTTTACTAGATGGATTATATCATGTATGCATGATTTGAGTTTGTTTGGATGTGTTTTAATATGTTTAAGTGATGTTGGAATGAGCCAATTTGGTATGCGTATCGATACTCGGGGAAGTGTATCGATATGCTAAGGCAAAATTGAGGCATTTTTGTACAGGGGTATCGAAACGGATTGCCCGCGTATCGATACACCTAGGCCAAGTTTGAGGGTCGTACCGATACGCGGGGAAGCGTTTCGATACGCTCATCCCTTCTTTAGCTATTGTCTTCCCGCGTATCAATACAGGCTCAAGTGTATCGATACGGGTAGTTAACTTTCAGTTAAAAGTATCTTTTAAAGTTTGGAAATGTTGCATTTTGGTCCCTAAATATTGTGTATACAATTGGATGAGTTTGGATGATCCGTTTGAGCTGAGATTTGGCATGTTGGCATGTTACATGACTAATTGAAGGCTGGTAACTTTAAAATCCTGAAAGTCCATGTATTTTATGGAAATTACAATTTAGTACCTAAAAGTCAAATGTATGCAATTCAACTCCGATCGATGTGCCGTTTTCACCTGATCGCTTTGCTGAACATATAGGATGATAATATGCATCTAGAGAAGATAAAAAGAAAAAAATGGTCGTTAATCGAGGTTGACTTTACGAGTTGGCTTCAATTTTCCCCGTGTAATCTTCTTAGTTCGGGTCGGGCGTCTAGGCCGGGCTAAAGGGGTTACATCTTGTCCACCTCTTGCTTCTCTATTCTCCTTTCTTCATTCTTCTTTTCTTCTTCTCTTTCTTGTTTCATAATCTCATGAGTAAGGAGAGAACCAACTAGCTCATCAAGCTTCAAGGTCTTCAAATCCTTTGCTTCGATGATGGTTGTTCTTTTACCATCCTAAGATTCCGAGAGAGAATATAGAAGCTTCCTAACTAGCTTGTCTTCAGGAATCACTTCACTGAATCCTTTTATACCATTGACGATGATCAAAAATCGATCAAACATCTTGGAGACACTCTCATCGGGATCCATGTTGAAATTTTCATAACTCAAATTTAGTAGCTCGATCTTCGTCTCCTTAACGTCGCTAGTTCCTTCATACGTTGTCTCAAGAGTATCCCACACTTCTTTGGCGCTCTCGATTGAAGAAACCTTATAATAGATGTCTAGACCAAGTGCACAAAATATGATGTGCAAAGCTTTATCGTTGACTTGCATCATTCGTCTATCTTCTTCGGTCATCTCTGATTTCACCTTAGGGACAAGTCTTCCTTCATCATTTCTTTTCGTCTGAATGTAAGGCCCTTCTTCAACTACATACCAAACCATGTAGTCGGTGGATTTGATGAAGAGATGCATCCTATTCTTCCAATATGGGTAGTTGTCATCATTGAAGAATGGTGGTTTTGTGGTGGATTGAGACTCGTAGAGGTTGGAGGTTGAGGTAGATGCCATGGCTTGACTAGAAACTTGATCACACTCTTCTAGGATCTCCTCTTGTGGTTGTTAATCCTTCAAAAGAGGTAGGCTCTGATACCAATTGTTGAGTGGATCGTTGAATCGATAAATGCCAAGATGGGGTGAATTGGATTTTTAAATTGGTTGGTAGTGAAGTGGTAAAATAAAAATTGAAGACAAAGGCACTTATAGTGGTTGAAGTTACAAATGAACTCTACATCCACTATCTTAGCTCCTACTAAGGATTTTCCAAACAAATTCACTAGTTGATCTTCCCCTTTTCTAGGCTTAGGAGGAAACCTTTACACAAGTGGTCAATTTTCTACCCAAAATTGACCAAACACTCTCACAAGTTTACAAAGAATAATTCGAAAAATACAAAGTATATCTCAAGACAAATATTGCCCAAATTACAAGCACTCAACCCAATTGAATCTGAAAAATAGGAAATTACAAAGAATGACAATTGGGGTTTTACAAAGATAATGAAATTAAGCACTTGAGCTTGGATTTGATATAGGATTGTTTCATTTAGGATCAATAGTTTTTGCTGGTTGTTTTTGGACTCCTTTTTGTACTTTCTTATTCAATTCTAGCCGCTGGGGTTGTTGTCATCATAAATATAGCCGTTGGGATGCAATCTTCCTACCATAAATGCACTTCTGCAACTACCCGTTTCGAAACACATGTACCTGTTTCGAAACAGACCAAAATAAAAATAGTCGTTGGGGTGTAATTAAGAGACCGTATCGAAACGGACACGATAGTTTCAATACGCTAAGAACTCATTCTGAAACGTGCTTGATGTCGTTGCGAAACAATTTGAAACTGCCAAAACCCGTATCGAAACGTGGTTAAATCGTTTCGATACATCTTAACCATTTTGTGAAAATCAGTTATAAAATTTGAATCAAGTTTAAATCTCGTTTCGAAACACTTTAGGTCGTTTCGATACTGTCATATCGAAACGGATATGCTCGTTCTGTTGTTCTTCATCCGTTTTGAAACATAGGGTCATGTTTCGATACTATCGTATCGAAATGGGAAGACTCGTTCTGAAACACATGTTAACAGTTTCAAAACGTTTCGAAACGCCTAAGGGTTATTTCGAAACGGTGACTCGAAAATCATTGTTTTGACTTGGAAAACACTTAAAAAAATTTGTATAAACATTTGGTTTTGACTTAACCACTTTACTTAAAAGGTTTAGGAAGTTTTATGAATTCAATAGAAATAGGTTTCCTCGGACCCTCTGACTGACGAAGATAATGGAGCAACTCACGGTGAAC
The DNA here is from genome assembly GCA_030270665.1 of Hibiscus trionum. Taxonomy (NCBI): domain Eukaryota; kingdom Viridiplantae; phylum Streptophyta; class Magnoliopsida; order Malvales; family Malvaceae; genus Hibiscus; species Hibiscus trionum. The sequence continues at coordinate 16,590,754 of BSYR01000051.1, forward strand.
CGTGGCATTACCCGACTGAATTGTCTCAGTATCCTCAATATCAAATGAGTTATCACTTCCAATATGATGTCCTCCCAAGGGCTCATTCTCATTATCCGATATCTTATTCTGATTTTATGTTTGCTCAATAGAAGGTAGACGACCACCACCAGAAACGGCGGTACGTCCCCAACCACGACCTCGACCTCTCATAAAGCTAGAACTCATAATTGGTGGCTTAGAAGACTATCTACAAAGGTAATAACCTAGAGTCAGATTCGGTACTCAAGTCTCGAATTTAAAACAATTCAAAATCACTTAATATCGTAGTAAATTTTTCAGAAAATTCTCATTTATCCCAAAATATTTCAGATGCATGCAAAAGTCAAAAATATTTTAAAAATATATTTTGTGAGCCTCACAGTCCAAGGGTTGAACTTAGCTCTAATACCACTAAATGTAACCCCTAAACTCGGCACAGAAGAAATGGGCTAAATCTAGGAAGTTAGGTTTGAAAACTTTCCCCTCAAGTTATAAATCTTAAGTTAAGATATTTTAAAAATGCAAAATATCAAAAGTAGATAAACTTAAAACATTTCATTTATCATAAAACTGAGTCGTATAACATTATTCTGATAACTTGATTAAATAACCGAAAAATAACCTTATAATACATGCATCGAATAAAACCCAAATTATAAACAATCCCAAAACATGCTAAACCATAGTCCGAAATAATCAAAAGAGTGTTTGTACTGATTTATAAAAATATCCGAGTAAAAATACAGGATGCTCCAAGTACCGAGTCGCCTAATAATTCTGGATATCTAAAAGAAAAACTATAGGGGTGTAAGCTAAAAAGCTTAGTGTGTCTCTAAAGTGCAAACAAACACAAAACCAAAACAGTATTTTATTTTCTGATAAGGTCTTTTCTGAAAACACAATATATTCGATAAATCAAAATCATAATGTTATGATGTCCGATGCATCACTCAATGCCCGACTATCCAATATCATACAGAGTGGAGGTTGCCTTCGCCGGAGTGGAGGTTTCCCTCGCTTTTTCCGAACACATTTCTGATCCCATGACTCATGATATGATTTTCAAAACCATAAACCTTAACTCTTACGAGTGTTTAATTTCTAAAAATTCGATGCTTGATTTAAAAACACAACTTAGTATGTGATGCATGATGTTTCAAACAGTCTCAAATCTCAATTCAAATAAGTAAATCAAGTAGAAATAAAACATTTATTTATAGCACAGGAAGAAACACACAGAAAAATCATTTATTTATAGCACCAGAAGAAACACACATTAGCCAAAGTAATTTTAATGCCGAGAAAAGTGCATCCTACGCTTAGATCTAATTGAATCAGAACCTACGAGTTCAGGACTCCACATTAATATTTATTACACTCACTAATCCATGACTATAAAACATAAGACTAAGTCGAAGGCACAATTGGACTGAATAGTTCGATCGGATAGCTCAAGTCAAATTGGTTACACAAGTTGGTTATGAGTATTGGTCGGTTAGATCTAAAATCAGATCAACATATTGGACCGTGGTTCGATTCAAAGAAAATTGAATCAAACAAACTCACACCGACTATAAATATAAGGATAATGAAAACAATATGTGTATTGAAAATATGAACGATAAAAACATACTCATAATTTAACAAGATTATTCTTAAGTTACTAATAACAATCAAACTATCAGTAATATATATATACCTATATTGCAAATCCATGTCGATTTATTTATAGTAGCACTTATATTTATGTAAAATATATTTCAATAGCAGAGCACATGTATGCAATAAAATCAATATATTGTGGGTATTTATATTTAATAAAAACAGTAGATGTTTGATTATGTATACAAAGTGATTATATATATATATATATATATATATATATATATATTAAGATAATAATGATGTACTAAAACACCCAACTAACATTGTTTAAGCATCAAGTCAAGGGTCTCGGTGACCAAGGTTTTAGGGTCACGTGTAAGGGTTGAGGGGTTCATGGAATGGTGAGGCAGAGGGGGTTGGCGTGGGTTTTAAGGGGCATTAAACAGGGACACCATGGTGGGAGGTCAAGGACTTACCAGTGCCGGTGGAAGGAACAAAGAATGTCTGGGCTGAGGGCACTTGTGACGACTAGAGGGGTTGCTGTTGACGCACGAAACCGAGCCTGGGGTTGAACGAACAATCAGACGTGTGAGGGGTTGATGTGTTGGTTCATATCGGGTGAGAGCACACGAGAGAGAGAGAGAGAGAGAGAGAGAGCGGCTACCGATTTCCCCAAAGGAATCTGAAAAGTTTACTAAGGTTGATAAAAGAGGTTAAAATTAAAGCTTAAAGGGGAATTCATAAAACAAGGGTCTAACCTTTTACCCATTTATCAAAATGGTTCGATTAGTTCCTCCTTTTAACAATTAGGTCATTGAATCAAAACTAATTTCAATAAGACTCTGAAATTTCAATTAGGGTTTTAATTATAAAATCCCCAAAATTTAGGGTTTCTAAATTAGGGATTCCAAAGTTGGGGTTTTTGAATTAGGGAAAAATTTTGGGGTGTTACAGTATCTTCAGCAACAAGAATACCACGATGATGCAGGTATTCTTGAATAATATGTTCAAGAATGTCAATATGATAACATTCTTCAGATTGTCATCCCCTGTCAGAGTTGAACATCTCAAAAGTAACTTGGTCATTTTCAACCCTCATTGTAAGCTCTTCTTTCAGTACATTAATGATTGCTTTTCTAGTAGCTAAGAATGGGCAACCAAGAATTATAGGTACCTCTTTGTCAGCCTCGCAATCCAGTATAATGAAATTAGTTGGAAAAACAAATTTATCCACACAGACGAGCACATATTTGATTTGGCCATTTGGATGAGTCAAAGATCTATCAGCCAATTGTAATGTGACTGCAGTGGGCTTCATATCTCCTATACCCAACTTTTGAAAAGTAAATAATGACATTAAGTTGATACTAGCCCCAAATCACAAAGAGCTTTACTAAAATAATGATTATCAATTGAGCAAAGTATGATGAAGCTGTTTGGATCATTCATCTTTCTCGGTAGAGGGGTAGATATTAACGCTCTACACTCCTCAGTGAGCGCAATGGTTTCTATTGCATTGAGTTTCTTCTTCTTATACAGGATATCCTTCATGAACTTTGCATAGTTCGGAATCTGTTTGAGAGCATCAATTAAATGAATTTGAACTGTAAGTTGTTGCAAAGTGTCATGAAAAAATTGAAATTGATTGTCCGAGTCAGTATTCTTAAATCTTTGAGGAAAAGACGGAGATGGCTTATTTGACTTTTGTGCCAACATTGGGCATTGTGGTGACAACTTCGGTTGTACAACAGATGGGACTGGAGTAATAATAGGATGTATATTACTCAACTTGCAATCGTTCTCTCCATCATTTATTGTATGATCATGTACAAAGGACTCTCCTCATTCATGAGTAGATATGAAAACTGGTTGCGTTGAGTCAGTCGTCTATTTGCCAATACGGAGAGTAACATCTTGCAATGCTCCTTACCCTTGTTCATCGGACTCTCGGTGTTGCTAGGTAATGTCCCCGCGTGTTTAGAATTCATATCAATAGCTAATTGTCCCAACTGATCTTATAAAGTGCGTATTGACGAAGAGTGACCTTGTATTATAGCTTCAGTGCGAGACAAATGATCACGCATCATCTTTTCAAGAAAAGCAAATGGGTATGCAATACTTGATGGTGCACCATATTGTGATTGTTGAGATTGTAAAGCAATGTGTTGTGGTCGCATTCGATTATGTTGTGGCTGCAATGAAGCCTGCAGTGTGAACTGTTGCTGTGAGTAACCAAAATTTTCTTGACACATACTAGAATTTCCTTGGAAGGAATTATTCCCAAAGTGAAATAATCCTTGGTGTTGTATAGGATTAGAGTTACTCCAAGAATGTCAATTATTTGCATTGTAAGATGTACTCATATTGTTGCCTTGCATGTTGCTGACGTAACTAGCATTTTTTACATGTTGTGGGCAATCCTTAAAACTATGGTTCCTTCCAAAAAGCTCACAGGAAAATACATGGGTGGTTGTTTGTTGAGCTAACTAGATAGGTGTTGGGTCACGTCGGCAAGCCCCGTGGCGCAGCGGAAAAATTAATCCGACGTAATCCAGCCAGGATCCATGTACAGGAACGAATCCGGCGTGAAAAGATGAAGAGTTGCCTTTTAAAACTCCGGAAACTGGAAAACCGACGGTTTGTCGGAATAACCACATCAAGTAAAACCGGAATCGTCACAGGTTCGCAATGACCTCTACGGAGTCCACCCGAAAAAAACGAACAAAGTTTCCGCATCCCTAACACTTAGGGATAAATTTCGACAGGTTTGAACACCTTCCAGGGAGAAGTCGAAATCTCTCCAGGGATTCCTGAGGGAGTCTGAAATCGACCAGGGGTTCTACCGGGACTTGGATTCGAACTAGGAAATCACCAGAAATTTGCCAGGGGCAAGAGGAACACCAGAAAAATATCGAACAGCTTCTCAGAATAAATCTGGGACTTTTCAAAAATTCCAGAGGGAAATTCCCAAGGATGTGTCAAAATTTTTAAGGAGGAATAGGGATGATTTGGTTGCTAGCCCTTGTCCCTTTAAATAGTATTCAGAGACTTAATTCTAGTTGAATTCCTTAAATCCAAGTTCAACCAAAATTCATAGAATCTAATTCTACTTGAAATTGGTTTATATTAAATATACATTATATTTAATAATATTAAATGAAATATATATATATATATATATATATATATATATAATTATGTAGAATATTATTCTACATAAAACATGGATTTAAATATACATTATATTTAATCCAAATATATATATATATATATTATATACAATCTCATTCTATCTTTACTTGGTTTTAAATATATTTAAATATATATTTTTAATTATATGGAATCTAATTCTACATAAACTTGGAATTAAATATACATTATATAAATTCCAAATATATTTTTAAATTTCTAGAATCTTATTCTATAATATTTAAGTCTCTAAATATTTTCCATACTCTAAATAATATTTGATAAATACAATATTTATCCAATATTATTCTCATTTAAGGGAGTTGTCGATTTCCCCTATCCCATAGGGGATTTTCGGCAACCTCCCTAAAATAGGGAGTATGGTTTCCAATTTTTTTGTTCGTTTCATTCGAAGGGTGTGACCCTTGTAGGTTAATGCAAAGTTAGCAGCAAAATTAGAACTATTCTAATTTTACAAACAATGAGTGGCATCTAGCAATACATCATTGCTACCTATGTTGCATGAAGTCATGGTTTGACTTTCCTAATTCCTGAATAAACTTCCTTTATGTATTTCATCCTTTTGTCCTTTATATCTTAGATGAACACAAATCATGGGTTAGTCACACTTGCGTTGTCCATCTAGTGTTTCTTGATGTCTTGAGTAGATTATGATAAACGAATCTCTATGATATCTCATATCATAATATTCGAGCATGGCCATGCATTTTCTAATCTCACTCAATCAAGTGGCCGAAGATATTTCTCCCATTATGTAGGAGGGACAAATCCTTTCTTGATCAACCATATTTCACTACATAGGTCATCATGTATCCAATCATCAGTCTTTCTAATGTAGTCAGTTACGACACACGTTTTACTATGTCAAAATACGTAAATCTTTATGTTGAAATCATGTTGATCTCAAGTCTGAGGATTATACATATGTTTATCATGAGCAATGTTGTGACTGTCACATAATTACCCAAGAAACATGCTCATAGCGGGTCATTCCAGTATGTTGTTCTCTAACAAATACTTATGTGTTGATTTTGACATCTCTATGTCGATGACAACGCTTGTCATCAACCACATATTAGTCTTTATATATTATCACTGTCCATACCCATAATAATATTCGATTAAGGATCCTATTTAACAATAATCGTATTATTGTATGGACATTATTATCCAATGGTTAGTTTGATGCACAGAAACATACAAAATGATAATAACGGCAATGCCATTACTTGATAAATCTAGTAAAATAGTATGTCTATTCAATCATCATATGATTGGTCTTTGGGCATACACCAACAATCTCCCACTGGCACTAATACCAATCATTCTCGTATCTAATACGATATGGCTTAGTGTAACTGACATGTTTATGCTGTGTCAAAAGCTTTATCAGGGAGTTGACAAAGTTATCAACTTTGTGCGTATGTTGCATACTTTCACATCTCCAAGATGTAAGTACTTTAGAATATGTTTGGATTTATTGATGAGATCTGGGTTTTATTTGCTTATGCAAAGCTTCCATCATAACAGAGTTATGTAGCATCTAATATGCTGGGAACAACCCTTAGTTCAGAAGTAAACCATTTATTGCTATGCCGACTATAATACATTCAGCCTATGTTGTAGAGTTAGATATTGGCTCATGTTGCTAACTCGCAGTATCTTTTATTAATGCAAAACGGATTGCGATCTTTAGTTCCTTTTGATGAGTATGTCATCTACATATAATACTTAGGAAAGTAACAATGCTCCCACTAGCTCTTTTGAAAACAAGACTCCCCTTTGTTTCTAGATAAACCAAACCTTTTGATTGTCTCTTCTGAAACGAATATCCCAACTTCGAGAAGCTTGCCTTAGTCTACAGATAGACCTTTGTAGCTTACATACCTTCCAAGTGTTTACTGGAGTGACAAAATCTTCTGGATGTGTCATGTACACATCTGTTTCAAGTTTTCCCTTAGGAAAGTGGTTTTGACATTCCTTTATTTGATTTCATAATCATCGTATGTAACTACTTGCAAGTGAGATTAAGATGGTTTAAACATAGCTACAAGGAAGATGCTTATCATAGTCTATACTATGAAGTTTGTCGAAAACTTTTAGCGACGAATCATCCTTTGTATGTTTTATCATCCATGTCGGTTTTTCCTTTTTTTGAAAAACTCATCCATACCTCTTAGGTTTTACCCTTTTAGGTAACCAAAGTCTATACTTGGTTTTAGACATGGATTTCATCTCATATCTCATGGCTCTTAGCCATTTCTCGAATTTTGGGCTCACCATTGCTTTCTGATAAGACCTAGTCTTTATCTTGATCCGAAAAGAAGAGTGTTTCCATGTACGGATAGTGAGAAATCCATATTTCTCAAGTATATGGTATTCTCTTAAGGATCAACACAATGGTTGTGTTTTGTTACAATGTTCCTTGATCATTTCTGGAACATTCTCAATCTTTGGTTCATAAATTTGTTGTCTAAAATTTCTTCACATTCCAAATTCCATTTTTTCCTTTTGTGAGAGGTAATCTCTTTCGAGAGAAACTCTTGTTTGAGCAACAAACATTTTATTCTCGTTGAAAAATGAAATCCCTTAGTGATAAGTATTCTCTTTCGAGATAAACTATCGTTTGAGCAACAAATATTTTGTTCTCGTTAAAGTTGAAGAAGTAAGATCCCTTTGTGAGAATTAATCTCTTTCAAGATAAACTCTCGTTTGAGAAACAAACGCTTTGTTCTCATTAGGATAAAAAACAAATGGAGTTTTTAAGGTTCGAACTTTGTAAACATTTTAACATGTAAGTAACCTTAAAACTTCAAAGGTATTCTAGAATAATTCTTAGTCCATATCTTATATGACGTTTCAAAAAAAAACACGATTAAGTATGAGAGTTGTTTTTCTAGTGTGTAAAGAAGTCGAAAATGACTTGTTCTGAATCAAAACATGTCTAACATATTTGATTCTCTTTCAAAGACTTTTCGTTCCACTTGTGGGATTTTATTATGGGACAATCCCATATTCTTTGAAAGTTCATCAAACTTTAAATATTCTTGAATTTGATCTCATCAAATTACCTTAATACTTTTTATGAGTTTGAGATTAGTCATTTGTTTTATAAATATTATTGATTTGATTAGTTTAAAGATCATTGATTCGTTGTGCCATAAGAGATTAAAAGAATAACATTTATTTAAATAATCTCAAAATTAAAAATATCTTGTCCTTATAAGATAACTAAAACTTAGGCACAAAATAATAATCTTAAAAACTAAAACAAATCTATTTAAGCAAAAACACATGTCCTAATGGATGATGTAGCAACTCTTGCTTTATTTCCATTTGCAGGTCCATGTCTATTTTGATGCCTTCTCTTTAGAAGCCTCTAAGATTGATGCCTCACTTGTTTTTTCTTTCTTGACTTCTTGTAGGTGTGTGGGGCAGTTTCTCTTCCAATGTCTGGTCTTGCCGAAATGGAAACATTTTCCATCCTTCTTGATTCCCTTCTTAGGTTTCAATGCCTCCTTTCCATCGGTTTTGGTCTTACCATCACCTTTAGACTTTGTTACCGATTTACCTTTCTTCTTGCCCTTGCGGACCATCAGAACAGGTTTAGGTCCTACCTTCTTCAGGTTGATTTCAGCAGTTCTCAACATGCCGAGCAACTGTGGCAGCGTCTTGTTAATTTCATTCATATTGAAATTAAGGACGAACTGATTGAAACTATCCGACAACGATTGCAGGATGACATCAGTAGCTAATTCGTCTTTCAGCAGAAAGCCGAGCTTCTCCAACGTTTGGATGTAGCCCATCATTTTGATGACGTGAGCTCCTTCGGGAGATCTCTCACTCATCTTGCATTGAAACAGAGCTTTAGAGGTCTCGTACCTCTCTTGACGAGCTTGCCCTTCATAAATCTCCTTGAGATTTTGAATCATATCATAAGCTACCATGTCCTCATGTTGCTTCTGAAGCTCAGGGGTCATGGAGGAAAGCATAAGACAACCGACATCCAGCATGTCGTCCATGTGTTTCTTAAACTTGTCTTTGTCAGCTCTGGAAGTAGTGGCAACCGGTTCATCAGGAACAGGTTCTTCAATGACATATTCCTTTTTTTCCTGTTTGAGAACAATTCTCAAATTGCGGAACCAATCAAGGAAGTTTATGCCATTGAGCTTATCCTTCTCAAGGATAGATCGCAGAGATTGAGTATTATTTGTCATTAATTCTACAACAAAGAAAATATGCTACATAAGTTTTACTATTTTTTAAAATTTATAGATAGGTCTTTACTATAAATTTACTCCCACTATTTTCTTCAAAATTAAAAACCCTCTAGTTTTAATTTCGGAAAAACGTTTCGATAGTTTTTCTAGTCAGTGAGGATCCGTATTTCACCATTCCTAAATCAGCTTTGGCCAGTCTTTTAGGAAATGGTTATTTAGGTAAGTAACACCTTACTAATTACATCTCATGTAATTCCTCATCTTTTGGCGAACAACTCTTGTTCTTTAAATTATCTTATGATTAACCAAAACTTTTAACCACTAGGTTTTCTAATCCTATTAGAACAACCCAGCTAAGTCAATACCAATATCTCAACTGGCGAATATCACTAGCTTATTCTTCGCGTTTAACTAAGATAGATAAATGTGACATTGCTTTGGCAAAGCTCGCATTATATCGATCGAAGCTTTAACGAGGGTAAATATTGGATGGTTAAAACAGACTTAGAATTATAGTGAGGGATTTACTTAATTATCTCATCATTTTAACATTGATCCTATCAATAGAACTATGTTTAATCATGCTTATAAAACATCCATTGCATCACATACAAGGTAAATATAAGCGGTAAATAAATATGCAATGATTATAGCCCTTCTTAACCTAAGGCGACCCGTCCCAAGCCAATGGGAGGACCATTCTACTGAAGATAGAATCTGCTTCTGAAACGCCTTGTCCACCAGGGAAGGCCCACCACGTTGCTATGTTGGTCCTTGCTTTATCTCCATGAGTATTTACAATTTTCAGAAACTCGCGTTACATGCGAGGGAGTGAGATGAGAAGAGAAGTACAATAGAAGATAGAGAAAGGCACGACACGCAGGCCGTATTTATAAAAACCAAAACTATAAAGGCTATGGGCTATAACCATGCAAAAAAACATCGTGCAATCAAACATGCATTTCAAACATCGTGCGAACAAAGTAACGACGTGTTTACGAAGTTTTAAACTGATTATTCCTATGTTGCGGTTAATGGGCCAAAGAAGGATCACAAGGTTTCATAAACCATTTGCGTTAACGAACAAATGCACCAGGTAGGTCAACATGAAAGAGAGGTGGCTCACTAGGCACACTTAAGTACCAGGTCTTCGATGATGCCAATCCTAGACATGCATTTTTCATAACGTCTAACCATAACTCTTATGGATTCACCGTAAAAGATAGTTTGATAACTTTTATCAAATTAGAAGCCCTTTTAGAGATTTCATAAATCTATGAAACTACGAACAACTACTTGTTTTCTGGACTAACTATTAGTCTCAACATGTTAACATTTAACATTGAAGCAACCAAACATAATTATGATTAACTTTAAATCATTCAGTGATACTCGAAATAAGTCTTTATTAGGTGTGATACGATAAACTATAAATATCTAAATCGAATCAAACAACATGCATCTCATACATAAACATCACCCAAGAATTTAAGTCCGAATTCGTATGATACAAGTGGCTCTGATACCACTGTTGGGTTACGTCGGCACGCCCCGTGGCGCAGCGGAAAATTAATCCGATGTAATCCATCCAGGATCCATGTACAGGAACGAATCTGGGTGAAAAGATGAAGAGATACCTTTTAAAACTCTGGAAACTGGAAAACCGATGGTTTGTCGAAATAACCACGTCAAGTAAAACCGGAATCGTCACAGGTTCGCAACGACCTCTACGGAATCCACCCGAACAAAACAAACAAAGTTTTCGCCTCCCTAACACTTAGGGATAAATTTCGACAGGTTTGAACACCTTCTAGGGAGAAGTCGAAATCCCTCTAGGGATTCCTGAGGGAGTCTGAAATCGACCAGGGGTTCTACCGGGACTTGGATTCGAACTAGGAAATCGCCAGGAATTTTCCAGGGGGCAAGAGGAACACCAGAAAAATATAGAACAGCTTCTCAGAAGAAATATAGACTTGTCGAAAATTCCAGAGGGGAATTCCCAAGGAAATGTCGAAATTTTTAAGGAGGAATAGGGATGATTTGGTTGCTAGCCCTTATCCCTTTAAATAGTATTCAGAGACTTAATTCTAGTTGAATTCCTTAAATCCAAGTTCAACCAAAATTCATAGAATCTAATTCTACTTGAAATTGGTTTATATTAAATATACATTATATTTAATAATATTAAATGAAATATATATATATATTTAATTATGTAGAATAGTATTCTACATAAAACATGGATTTAAATATACATTATATTTAATCCATATATATATATATATATATATATATATTTATTTATTATATAGAATCTCATTCTATCTTTACTTGGATTTAAATATATTTAAATATATATTTTTAATTATGTGGAATCTAATTCTACATAAACTTGGAATTAAATATACATTATATAAATTCCAAATATATATTTAAATTTCTAGAATCTTATTCTATAATATTTAAGTCTCTAAATATTTTCCATACTCTAAATAATATTTGATAAATACAATATTTATCCAATATTATTCCCATTTAAGGGAGTTACCGATTTCCCCTATCCCATAGGGGATTTTCGGCAACCTCCCTAAAATAGGGAGTATGGTTTCCAATTTTTTTGTTTATTTCATTCGAAAGGTGTGACCCTTGTAGGTTCATGCAACGTTAGCAGCAAAATTAGAATTGTTCTAATTTTACAAACAATGAGTGGCATCTAGCAATACATCATTGCTACCTAAGTTGCATGAAGTCATGGTTTGACTTTCCTAATTCCTGATTAAACTTCCTTTATGTATTTCATCCTTTTGTCCTTTATATCTTAGATGAACACAAATCATGGGTTAGTCACACTTGCGTTGTCCATCTAGTGTTTCTTGATGTCTTGAGTAGATTATGATAAACGAATCTCTATGATATCTCATATCATAATATTCGAGCATGGCCATGCATTTTCTAATCTCACTCAATCAAATGGCCGAAGATATTTCTCCCATTATGTAGGAGGGACAAATCCTTTCTTGATCAACCATATTTCACTACATAGGTCATCACGTATCCAATCATCAGTCTTTATAATTTGTCAGTTACGACACACGTTTGACTATGTCAAAATATGTAAATCTTTATGTTGAAATCATGTTGATCTCAAGTCTGAGGATTATACATATGTTTATCATGAGCAATGTTGTGACTGTCACATAATTACCCAAGAAACATGCTCATAGCGGGTCATTCCAGTATGTTGTTTTCTAACAAATACTTATGTGTTGATTTTGACATCTCTATGTCAATGACAACGCTTGTCATCAACCACATATTAGTCTTTATATATTATCACTGTCCATACCCGTAATAATATTCGACCAAGGATCCTATTTAACAATAATCGTATTATTGTATGGACATTATTATCCAATGGTTAGTTTGATGCACAGAAACAAACCAAATGATAATAACGGCAATGCCATTACTTGATAAATCTAGTAAAATAGTATGTCTATTCAATCATCATATGATTGGTCTTTGGGCATACTCCAACAATAGGAGCAACGTCACTTGTCCCCTCCATGTTCTTAATTTTTTTCTCCAAAGTAGAAATCTGAGCCTTAAGAAAAGATGGATCATCAAGCTCAAACACTCCCGACACAACTTTGCATGATGCAGCCCTTGAGATAGGATATTGTGAATCATTCTGAGCAAATTGCTCCAACACACCAACAACATCAGTGTAGGTGCAATCAAGTAATGGACCATTAGATGACCCGTCGACAATATGTCTTGTGGATGCATTCAACCTATTGTAGAAAATATCAATCTGAGTTTTCTATTGAATACCATGGTTGGGACATCGTCGCAAAAAAGATTTATGTCTTTCCCATGTAGTGTGAAGAGTCTCATCATCTAAGTGATAATAGGTTGTAATGTCATTCCTCAGGTGCGAGTTTATTGTCGATGGATTAAAGAACAAAACAAATTTCTTTGCAAGATCATTCCATAATGTAATAGAGCCAGTAGGTAATCCTCTGAACCATGTGCGAGCTCGACCCTGGAATGAATAGGGAAACAATTGCATTCGTAAGGCGTCATTAGGAACGCCTTGTTAACTAAATGAAGCACAAATTAAGAGAAAAGATTGAAGATGCTCTCGAGCATATTCATGTGGTAAACATGCATACTGCCCATTAGAGTTGTGCATTTGGAACATAACCGGCTTCAACTCAAAGTTCACAGCCTGAATAGGAGGTCTAACAATTCCAGGTTGTAAATCATCCAATTGGGGGACAACAAACTCAAAGATTGTTTTGTTCTGGGCTGGTGGGTGCAGTGGTGGGTTTTCTTGAGCTTGAGGAATTCCCTCGTTGTTGACTGGATTTCTCGCCATTCCACTATTTTGACGAATCCTTCTTCTAAAAGTTCTCTCAACTTCTGGATCTGGTACGAAGAGTGGTGTAGTAGCACTTCTGGTCATACACCGCCTAAACAAACTAATGAAAAGAAAAGGAAAAACAAAAATAAAACTATTAGAAACAACTACAAACTTAAGTAAAAAACAGAATTGCAAGCAGAAAACATAAGGGCATAATAACGCTATCCCCGGCAACGGTGCCAAAACTTGATCGGTGTGAAAACCTCACACTTTTTAGTTCAAGCTACACTATCGATGCAAGAATAGAAACAATTGAATATCGATCCCACGAGGATGGTGTATTATGCTAAGGCTTATGTAACTACAATACAAATTTGTAGAAGGGATAGTTATGGGTGCAATAGCGGTTACAATAGCAGTATAAAAAGGAGAGTAAATGATTCAATGTGGTAGCAATAACAGAGTGTAATAAAAGATAGAGTAATATGAGAATAAAGCATGGATCTCCTTTTCAGTTCGACAAAAAGATCAAGTACGCTTCGAGGTAAAGATTGGTTTAACCAGCGATGATGTAGTCAGCTTGAGTATTAGCTTCCATTTAACCTTCAACCATTGACTTAGGGATGTAGATCAGCTCCAAATTTCGTCGTAAGTCGAGACTATAGCCCCTTGAACAAATGGATCAACTTTGTTGCATCAAAATAACTTTCATTGTAGAAACTCGTTAATCTGACTCGTCATTGCATCTGTCGATGCTAGTGGCTAGTTTTAACACTCTCATGAAAAACATAAATCAAATCCAACAATTAAAGCTTAAGAAAAAGCTAATATATATATATATATATATGTATGTATATTAAACTAAGAAAATAGTTTAAACAAGTTCAACATCTAGAAAATTAAACCAACGTCTAGATGAGCACAAATACAAAGTAAATCTCCAAAAAAACATTGAAATAGAGAGAAGTTTAAGAAGATAACAATATATTTCCTCGATTCGGCACTTGGCTCCTCATTTATTTGGATAAAGATGCCTCACATCACCTCGGATCTCCAAAAATAAGCTTAAGCCGCCAATGAAGGAGGATAAAAGCTCGGAGGTTGAAGATGATATGAAAACAGGAATAGCTTGACTCTCTCTTTCTTCTCCAAAATATTCCTTTTATAGTCCACCAAAAAAAGGACATCTGTCCTACAGATTATTTGCGTTCCAGGCGTCGTACAAAATTTGTTGTAACAAACTGGACATCTGGCATATTCGTCCTTATCTTAAGCAGACTGGACAGTTGGCAGATGTAATGTCGAACTGGATGCATTGGTGAAAAGTTCTTCTACATGGCATTAGAAATGCAACGAAAACAAGGTAAAAATAGGCAGAAATATACAAAACACGAGCCACTGAAACTAAGTTAGAAAACATGCAGAAATAGACATGAAAAAACAGAAATGGATGCAATGGATGTCAATGTAGGGACAATAAGACCTATAAATCGAGGGAAAATACATGCTCTTTAAAGAGCTATTAACGACCCTTGAACATGTTGCCATTATACTCTTTTTGTAATTGGATGCATTTGACCATTGTAATACATGCTAGATTTCAACATTGTTATTTGACCATTGTTTTGTGATTAGAGGTATCACATGATTTCTTTTTGTTTCGAGGTTATCACGTGTGCATATATTGGTCAGTATGTAACTTTTTGTGTATGTAATGGTCTAACACCTATTTTGTATGGATCATTTCTAAACTTATTGGATTTAAAAAATGAATCAAATTATATGTATTGTATTGTCAAACACTTGTTTTGTTCCTATATGTTCTTATCCATGCAAATTCTGATACAAATCAAACACAAATTTAATTTTAATTTTTTTTCTTTTTTTCACTTTCCATAGCTGAAATTTTTTTAGAAGACTGAAAATTACAGACCTTGATCGATAATGTATTGGTGGGTCATACTAAACAAAAAATTTGTAATTCTTCAAGCCTTTTTCATAATTTACACAACCCCAAAACATTCTACCAGGATTTTCATCGGTCCATCATGTTGTTAATGTAGAACGCACTCCACAATTGCATACTCGATCCACGTTCTCAGCCTCCATTTTCGATTTCAACGCCCCAACATCTTCTTTCACTCTTTTTTTTTTGCAAAATTTTATTCTTCTTTTTATCGTTTGCAAGATGAATGGATAAAATAAAAAGGAGAAGCTTTTAATTTAGGGTTTCATTAAATAGAAAATGAAGTGGACCAAAATGTCCTTTCTTTATGTGGTTTTTTCCAACATGACAGTAAAATATTTGAAGCAAAATCCACGTTAGGCGTGTCGTTAGTTTTTTTTAACGGCTGATGGCTAGATTAGGCCCATTTAAATAATTGGATGGTTGAGTTTTGAATTTTTTTTAGTTCGATGGTCAAAATAAGTCAACTCAATAATTTGAAGTTCACCCAGGTAGTTTACCCTTAAAATTTTCAAGTAAATTAAAAAAATAAAATAAACATTTGTTCTAACTTATCATGTTGACATTATTTTTTGGGTTGAAAAATATGATTTTAATCAAATAGTTAGTGGTGTAATTATTTGGATCAATTAAAGATATTATAAAACATAGAGTATACATTAGGTAAAATTAAAGATATTTAGGCTAAACAACAACTAGATAGTCTAATGAGATGAGACACTAGATCCCTTAAGAAAAGTTAGTGATTCAAATTCTAACGTTGTAAATGAAGTAAATTGGTTTGAGAGGGTTGCCCCATAATGGGCATCTGCAGTACTCAATCCGAATTAGTAAACCAATGGGTTGGATACCGGTTGTTAAAAAATTACATAGACTAACTCCCACGGATGAGAATAGTAAAAGGACCAAAACAAGAATTTGACCACTTAAATCCAAGTTGAAACGAGGAGTGGAATAAGGACCGTTTCAAAGGTTTCATAAGTTAGGAAAACATGTTGGCGTACAAACTCTTCTTTCTCCTCCATTATCTTCTCCTTCAAGCTAGCTAGCCTAGACTATTTTATTTCCTCATCAGCTCTCGTTTTTCAAAAAAATTAGATACAGTGAGACAGAGATCTTGATTGAGAAAACATTAAATTTGTTGCGTGATAGATTTTTTTTGATTTAGGTTTAGGTTTAGATTCATTTACAGAGAACAGAGGAGTGAATGGGCATCAAGAGAACAGAGGAGAATAACAACAAGAAGAAAGGAATTTTGCAATTGGGGAATTACGAGTTGGGGAGGAATCTTGGGGAAGGAAGTTTCGGCAAAGTTAAATTGGTTAAGAATCTCCATTCCGGCCTCCCTTTCATCGTCAAGATCCTCGAAAAGTCTAAGCTCATTCAACTAAACATCGCCGATTAGGTTCTTTAACTTCTTTTCAAACTACTGTTAATCTTTATTTTCTTGTTTTTTTTTTATTTCTTTATTCTTCTTCCTCAATTTCAATGGCATTTCATATTCTAAATTCGAAAAAATAAAAAAATCCCAATCTCCAATTGCGCAGATAAAGAAAGAAATCGCCACTTTGAAACTCCTTAAACATCCTAACGTGGTTCGCTTACATGAGGTAAGTCTTCTAGTTTTATTAGCATTTCTCAATAATTATTGGTGCATGCCAATTATTTTCTTATACCTCTGTAATCAACATTTGTTGTTGTTTGGACCCCAAATTCTCTCATCAATTATAGGGAAGAAGAAAAGATAATATGATATATATATATATATATATGTATGTATGTATCTAAATGTCATAATGAACTGGTTGTTCTTAAGTTTCAATCATATAAGCTCAATCAGTGGAGTCTTCATCATCGGTGGAGTCTTCATCACTCCATGTGGCCACATATGCTTGTTTTGAAGATGATCCATTCTTTTTGGATTTGTGGGAGTCCTTCATCTTCTTCCTCGATTCATGCTTGGATTTATCTATTTCGCTCTTTATGAACCGGGTGAATTTGTTGAAGAGATAGGTCATCTCTTCATCTTCACTTTCCTCCTCACTTGAATCTACATGGTGGCATGTGGAGGGTTTGAGAGCAACGGCACTTGCGTTGATGCCTAGCTACATGATCTTCTTCTTCCCTATCGCTCTAATCTTTTCCTTCTTCTTCTCCTCTTCTTTGTTTTTCTTCATTATTTGGTGAGTGAGAAGTGACCCCATGAGTTCATCAAGCTTCAAGGTTTTGAGATTCTTGGCTTCGATGATGGCGGTCCTCTTTGAGTCTCTTGACTCGAGAAGGGAGTAGGTGAGCTTTCGGACAAGCTTCTCTTTCGAGATGGCTTCTCCATAACCTTTGAGTCCATTTGTGATAGTGGAGAACCTATCAAACATCTTCTCGATATTCTCTTCCGGATCCATCTTGAAGTTCTCATACTCTAAGGTAAGGAGCCCGATCTTGGTCTCCTTTGCTTCATTCGTCCCTTCGTATGTGACTTCAAGCTTGTCTCATACCTCATTGGCACTCTCACAAGAAGACATCTTCTCATAAATGGTTGGGCCAAAAGCACAAAATAGGATGTGCAAGGCTTTGCAATTTAGCTCCATCTTCTTGCGATCTTTAGCACTCCATTCTGCTTTGCTTCGTTGAGGCACGAACGGACCATCTTCAACTATATCCCATAGCTTGTAGTCTTTTGACTTCATGAAGAATTTCATCTTTGTCTTCCAATGGGCATAGTGATTTCCGTCGAAGAAGGGCGGTTTGTCGATTGATTGTGCCATTTAGCCGGTTGAGTAAAGTGTTGATCGAGCTTGCCGGATCTTCTCAATAGGATGTTAATCCTCTTCGATTGAGCCAAGCTCTGATACCAATTGTTGAGATTTAGGGGGCTCGATTCCTTCAACCGTTCTTACTCGCCAAGTGTGGAGAAGTTGGATAATTTGGGTGTAATTGTGGGAAGGAAAAGATAGACAATTTACACAAGGACTTATAGTGGTTCATCCTTCTAACCAAGGTCTACATCCACTACCTTAGCTTCTCACTAAGGATTTCCAAACAAATTCACTAAGAATTTCGTCCCCTTTTCTCGGATTAGGAGGAAACCGTTACAACGATCAAGCTTTCTACCCAAAGCTTGATCAAACACTCTCTTACAAGAGAAAGACTTAGCAAACTAGAAATCCCTCTAATAGGTATGTGTTTGCAATACTAAGCACTCACCCAAAACCTAAACACTTGAGCAAATTTAACAATGTTAAGCTCACAAGTGTTGTCTAAGCAAGAAATATACAATTTAAGCTCTAGACAAATTTTGACATCATAATGTTGTAACAATTGAAGCATTAACCATTACAAGATGCTTGGAGGTCCCTTTTATACTCCTTGATGAGTTTGTAGCCGTTACTAGCCGTTGGGATTGAATTGGAGCCGTTGGAGCCTTTATTTCCCACCATAAATGCAGTTCTGCAGCTTGTCATATCGATACCCTTCAAACCGTATCGATACGGTCCCGATAAGGAATTAGCCATTGGGCTTCTTCAGCTGATGCGTATCGATACGCTTACCTAGCGTATCGGTACAGTCCTGCAAATTAAAAGATCGTTGGGAAAAATGACCGTTGGGGTAGTTAGGCGTATCGGTACACGATACACCCGTATCGGTACGCGACTAGTCGTTGGGCTATTTCAAAACACACAGTAT
Organism: Hibiscus trionum; assembly: GCA_030270665.1. Taxonomy (NCBI): domain Eukaryota; kingdom Viridiplantae; phylum Streptophyta; class Magnoliopsida; order Malvales; family Malvaceae; genus Hibiscus; species Hibiscus trionum. The sequence continues at coordinate 16,609,826 of BSYR01000051.1, forward strand.
CGATACGGCTAAGCGTATCGGTACGGGTTTTGGCTACTGGAAAATTCATGTAGTTGAAACCCTAAGGCGTATCGGTACGGTCCCAGATCGTATCGGTACGGGCACCTGAAATTCTTGGTTTTGACTACTTTAAATGCACTTTAAATCATTCCAAAGCCTTGTAAAACCCTTAAACATATTTTCAAGTTGTTTTTGACTAAAAACACATTTTAAATTCTTTTCAATTTAGTTCAAAACATTTTTCAAATATTATATCAAAACACTTAGTTCTACATTAAATAATAATAATTTTTAATATAAATAATAACATATTAAATATTGGACTTATTTGTTGTTACTACTAATTTATATGGTGACAGTTGTAAGTTAATTCTATTTTTTTATTATCACATATTTATATGTGCATATAAAAAATTTAATAATTATATAAATAATAAATTAATATATAAATCTTTCAAATATGTTTAGGATATTATATTAAAAAATAATTTTTACAAATCTAATTAATATTTATTAGATACAAAATATTAATAACTGATAAATTATTTAAACAAGTATTAAATATAATCATGTCCTTATATGTCATTTTGCTTGTTTAAATAATCAAATAGCTATTAGTTATCAGTTAATTTTACCAAACACTTTTATACAATCAGCTAATACGATCCGCTAGTCAAATCAGCTAATGCAATCAGCTATCAGCTATCAGCTATCAGCTATCAGCTAATGTAATCCGCTATCAGCTATCAGCTAATTGCCAAACAGGGCCTTTATCTTTCAAACTAAAATGAGAATCAAATGTTTAATGACGTGGAACGTTAATAAAAAAGTTAATTTTAATTTTGACTCTTAAACTTTCAAAACATTATCTTTTCATCCTTAGAAAAAAAAAATCTAAATTCCCCCTCTCCACCCCAAAAACCCAAATTTCCCCTTTTTCACCTTCACAAACCCTTGAACCTTTGTTCTCACTCGGTTTAGAGATGTCTTAAATTCATTGCAACGGTTGCGAGGTGATTGTTGTTGAGGTCTAATGGCAATCTAAGGTCGAGTTTCTACAAATTCGACTTGCAAGTGTTTATGAACTCCAACAAACCTTCTTTGCTTCCTCTATCATAAACCAATAAAGAATTCAATGAAGCACAATTCTCAGTCAATCTCAACAAAACCCCGTCAATGATACACCTGCATTTCCTTAATTCAACTTCTTGAAGACCTTTAACATAAAAGATAAAAGATGAGGATGATTCTCCATCACCAACACTTTCACAACTCTTTAGCTATAATTTCTTGAGCCTTTTGCAGTTCATACATAGCCAACCAACTCCCTTATCATCTGCTTGACTCCCAGACAAACAAAGAGTTTCTAAACTAAATTCTGCATTTAGTTCCCCATTTAAAAACGACTCGAATCGCTTAACTTCATCATCAACTCTTCTATTGAGACATACACAAACATAACTCTTTCAAACAAGGAAATGAAACAACCAAGTTGAGGAAAGAGAGTCTTAGATAAAGAAACAATGATACAAGTAAGTTAAGAGCTGGATTTTTATAGTGGATATAAAGAAGAAACAAAAACTGGACTGGCCAAAAACCTAATATGATGAAGATTAGAACAACAAGAAGAAACTATGAAAAGTAGGTGATCAGAGAAGGCAATCCTGGAATTGGTTTTGTCATGGAAAAAATTATCCCTTGATTCTTCAAGGGATTCTCCCCGAATTCATCCTAAGACAACTACGGTGCTCGCAACGACGCTGGCCAAGAGACAAAGGTGCTAAGGTTTGGGAAGGTGAAAGGGGGATTTGGGTGAAGAGGGGAATTTGATTTTTTTTTCTCACTAAAAAAGGTGAAAATAAAGTTATAAAAGTTCAGGGATTAAAATTACTTTTTTATTAACGTTCCACGTTAGTTTGTTAACGGCTCAGTGACCAAAATAGAACGAAATGATATCGTAAGTTACGAAAATCATTTTTCTTCAAAATCGGTGACTAAAACAGAACAAATTAAAAACAAAAAGTACCATGAGTGTAGATTACTCTTATTTTTATCATCATACCTTTTAAAATATGATTTTTTTGTTAATATAGTAAATTTTATGCTTTTTAAGATGTTTAAAATGATTAGATTTTGATTGGATATTTGCATTCACATGTGGCTTTTAATCTCTTATCCAGCTCAGCATCATTTAATATTAGTCATCTTATCATAAAATAAGAGCCTTGGCCCACCACAACCTGAACCGGATTAGAATTGGAAAGTCTTTAGCTACCTGTAACGGGCTATCAAATTGGACCAATCGTGACCCAGTCACCGCATCTTTTACATTATTATTATTATTATTATTATTATTATTATTATTATTATTATTATCTGATAATTACAAAGTGGAGGACCCAATCAGAGTATACCACGTGTATAGCTTCAATTCGGCCCAATATAATTCAATATTTAGGGTCAATATATCTTTGCTTCAGTTCGGCACGTGAAATGCGTGTCTCAACTGATCCTCTCAGCTCAGGAACCATAAATCTTGGCCGGTCGGTTGTCTATTTATTTATTACTTTTATATTACTATTTATTTTGCCTACTATAGTTGTTTTTTTATCATGAATTAGGCTTAGTTTGCGGTTGCTTTTAAACAGTGCGGTAAAAAAAGTAATTTTCAAACTATAGGTTAAAAAGTAGTTTTGAAAAAATTTTAGTGTTTGTCATTAATGTTAAAAAGTGATTTTAAAGAGATGAAATGTCTATTTTAGACATGATATAGAAAAGTAAACTTGAGTGATATTTAAATAGTTAATGTTATGATATATGAAATAAGTCAATTTTAATTATAATAAAATTTTTATTTTTTTATAAAATTTAATTTGAAAATATAAACTACATTCTAGATTATATACAGACATATTACTTATAAATTAATAATAAATATAAAATAAATTACAAATAAAATAATTTTATTGTTAATATAAATATTATAAAAATATATATTATGTTATAATTATGTATGGATAATGTACAATAAATTATAATTAAATAATAACGGTAAAAAAATAATTTTATTTTCAAACTAGCTTTTTCACCCAGTAAGCTATAAAATATAGCTTTTGGTTTAGGTGAAAAAGTTAGTTTTAAAAGCAACAAAAAACACTAAAAAAACAAGTAAAAACACTTAAAAATACCCGTTTGGGTTGTCAAACGCATCCACAAACATGGCCTTACTCGTAAGTCATACCCGAGGGAGGGAATACCCAAGCGCCAACCATCCCATGTCAAGACTCAACTACCTTTCACCTCTTTGATTTATGAATGTCGAGTAGGGGCTTGTTTCTTATAGCTTAAAAACACAAAGCCCTAAATTAAAATTTTCAAACTTTATAACACAATGAGTAATCTTAGTAAAAAAAGCGTTGTTATTTTTAAAAAATCGGATTCGAACAAATTATTTGTGAGGTATGTACCCTTTCAAATGGTTAAAGAGTAAAAAACAAATGTTAAAAAAATTCCAAACCCAACTTTTTTTTCTTTTAAAATTCTCAGCCCAAATCTCAAATCATATAAACAACCACGTCTTCAATTTGCTTCAACTTCCTTTTTCAATACTTGCCAACTGGTCAAATCCCCCCAGCAAGTGGCGGCCCACTACAACTAGGGTGTTTAAATTTGGGTACCCGGTTCTTCGGGTAATAGTTTGGCCGACTCAAATTGGTCTAATACCTGCTAATCGGGTATTCGGATGTTGCGGGTACCTGCAAAATCGGGTAACTGTGTATTTAATTATAAATATATTTTTTAAAATATAAAAATATATTATTAGTTTAATATAAAATATAAAAATATGTATTTATTGTAGAATTACTAAAACGAATCTGGGGATATAGCCGTGATTTTCTTCAAGTTCTTCCTTGGCCATTTTACAACTACTAATCTATACATGCATTTTAAATTGAGTTGTATGGTTTTGATTGAAATATGATTCCACGGCACAAAAATTGGGCTAAGTGTAAATAGTACTAATGGAGATAGAATTTTAAGAATTAGTATGAATACAATATCCGATAAAAGTATAAATTTCATTAAAGGTTGGTATGGTCCATTTATTTAATTTTAGTTCTTTAAATACACTTGTATCGCTGTGTTAACTTTGTAAAGTTAACGGTGTATATGATATTTGTGGTATTTTAATAATGATGAGAATCATAATCATAATAACAATGTATATGGTTTTCAGTGCTCTATTGATTTCAAGTCTATATCAGCTATAGTGAGGCTTTGCTTATAATAAATGTTGCGTGTAAAAGTGTCTATCGCAATGTAGTGCAAGTGTACACGACGCAAGTAGTAAAGTGATACGTAAGTATCGGATATCGTCTCCACAGGGACTGGGCTAATAGCTTCACCTTGGGTTACTGCACGAGAGGAAAAGAGATAGTTTAAATGTTTGTCACGAGAATATAAAGAATACTGATAATAAAAGAGTGAAGGATTCAAGATAGAGAGAATGGGCCGGTATTGAATTGCTCAGTAGTGTAGGTGTTGCAAAGTCTAGGAATATATGTTCTGTCGTAGCGCCTGTCGCGGTAGCGATCACACAACTCTGTACTTCAAGCTTGGCAAGAATCCCTGATGTGCCTTGGCCTATCCCTAGGTCCAAGTCTGTCGATGAACACGTCTTTGATGATACCTCCCGGCGTGAATCGAAGGATGAACACCGATGTTGTTGAATTCTTCTTTAGCCACTTAACCTCGTCCTATCCCTAGGTCCGAGATAGTTCAACCATAAACTGGAGAACCCGTACTTATTCCTTTCGTATACTTAACTCTCCAGATATTAAGTAAATGAGTAATCTCACAATGCTCTCCCGATACTCTTGCAAGATGTTGAAAACCAGAATAAGCAAACTTGAAGTAATTTTATTGAGCACAAAAATTCCTAAAACAAATGTAATCCTTGCAACTACTTTACAAATCAACCCTTATCCCTAGGGGAAGTTTAGAACATGTTGAAGAAGGGAAAATGGCTAGGGTTTTGGGAAGAAGGCTAGAGAATAAGATGATGTTCTTCTAGGTCGAATTACATGCCTTTATATAGGCCTTGGGTTCAAGTTTTCTAATATGGCAAGAATACAACTTTAAATTAAAGTACAACTCTAATAAAGACTAAATCTTCAGAGCATAAGTCTTTAATTCGTCCTTCATTCTTGCTTGGAATTTCTTCCTTGAACTTTGGGCTTGGCCTTCATTCTGACTTAGGGCTTGGAAAAATATAAGGGTGCTCCACGACAGATGGACTTAATTTTCTCTTTCTGTCGAGACCCACTTCACTTCTTCCCTTCACTATCGCTGTCGTCCTTGGCTGCCACGGCAGTGGCCATGGTAGCATCGTCCTTCCATTCTACTTATCCAGTTCCAGCTCTACTTCTTCACTGCCCAGCGTCAGCTTCTCTACTGCCCTCCATCTGCTACAGCAGCTACCTGCAAAAAGCAACCAATTTCAGTAGAAACTGTGCCAATTGATATATTTGTGATGTATAACTGAAATTTAACCTAAATGCAATGAATTATGCTTGAATGCAGCAGAAATATGGGTTAAATAGGGGGTAAAATATATAACTTTTAAACACTCAACACACCCCCAAACTCAAGTTTTTGTTTGCCCTCAAGCAATTCAGACCTAACAAAGAAAAATAAAAAAAAAATTGTTTGGTTTAAAACAGTGAACCTTCCCTTTCCTACCATTTCATTCCCTATTGTAAGCAACACTTTGTCGGATAATTCAGGATTCATTCGGAACCATGCTATAATTCTCGTGTAGTGTGTGCATGCTTTGTGAACAATTATATGCCTAGACTCACTTAGCTTACTAGAATAGCTGAAACTTCTAACTTGAATTTTTTATACCAATTTTCATCTTTTTGGAGGCAATTTTTAGGCTCCTTTAGTTTTTATGCAGACTCGATTCTATTTCTCAAGCTTAAGTTTGACTAGAGCCGGTTTCGGGCACCTCTAGCTAACTTCCTAGAGCCGGTTTCGGGCACCTCTAGGTGTAAGAGTCTATTTTTCTTAACTTCTTTTCCTAGAGCCAGTGTTAGGCACCTTTAGGGGCTATTCAAGTATAAAGCTTTTCCCTATTCTAGTTTACTAGTAAAGTTCTAGACAGTATAAAAGTCACAAATGGTGTTTAAGTTTCAGAACTATAGCAAGGCTCTAAACTGCTCCTAAAACTATCCTAAAGGCACTGCTACGACAGAGGCTGTCACGGCAGGTAAGTTCAGTTCAAAGACTTAAGCCAATTTTTTCATTTTTTAAGAAAAAAAAAACTAAGTAAAAGACACAAATTTTAAACTTAAAAGACTTCATTAATGGAGGGATGCCACCCCCAAACTCGAGGGTTGCATTGCCCTCAATGCAAATGACAGGTAAAAGAAAAATAAAAGTACATCACAAAATATATAAAAAGGCAGACAACAATATAAGATAAGAGACTTAAAATTTAGGCGGCTCAAAAACTTGTTGCGTGTAAAAGTGTCTATCGCAATTGTAACCCCCTCGCCCCGGTCTGGTCGGCTGACCGGTTCGAGTAGGATACACGGGGAAAACCGACGCGAAACCCGTTAAGGTCCTACCTCGGTTAGCAACCCTAGAAAATTTCTTTTAACTTTATCTTGTCTATAGGCATTATTAAGTCCTATGTGAAACACGACAGCGGAAACATAGACAACATATCAACGACCAACCAAGGCAACACATTAACACAGCCCATTTTACCTTTTTAAGCAGGCCGCATCGATACACCAATCAAGGGTATCGATACGCCTTGACCAAGGTCAACACCCTATGGTCAACACAAGAAGACCGTATCGATACAGCCCTTGAGCGTATTGATACGCCCTTCTCGGTCAACATCTCGTGGTCAACGAGATAAACCCGTATCGATACACTTGGAGACCGTATCGATACGCCAAAGTCTCACCAAAATATCATATTTCCAGTGAGCTTTGAGCGTATCGATACACCCCCGTGTATCGATACACTAAGCCAAAATTGTGTCCAGGAGGGCAATCCGTATCGATACGGCCCTTGGGCGTATCGATACGCCCTGCACTGCAAGTCTCCAAATTTCAGCTAAACAACTTAAGACTCGACTCTAGATGCGATTTACGACTCCTCTAGCCACAAATAACATACATACAACCTTTAACTACCAAGATATCAACATACATGGCATTCAAAACGAACAAGGATCATTCATTCAAGGGATTCATGCATTTACTCAAAAGAGACATACTTAGCACTTAAAGGCTCATGCCTTAGAAACAAAACATATAGGCATTCAAGGCATGCAACATAAACAAGATTTGCAATTCAAACAAGGCAACCAGGAGCCAAACCAAATCAACATACATCAAAGCTCACATCAACAACACCTATCCCATTGCTTGACTATTACAATCTACAATTTAAAGATCATACTTGAGCTAACCAAGAGCAACACTTGGAGTCCTTTCATTTCCCTTGCCACCCACAAGCTATTGATCTGCATTGTCGAACAAAAAAAAGCGTAAGCATAAAAGCTTAGTGAGGGTAAGCTCATAAAACAAACCTTCGGCAATGCAGGGTCCAAGCACGAGCAAGAATCAAAATAGAATGCATGATCTTACCTCCAATCCTTAAGAGCCAAAATAAAAGATGATGCATGAACATATTATCAAAATCATGCCATGCTCAACAAGTCCATAACCACAACATATAGAAACACATATAACCAACATATGAGCAACATAATCCACAATCCGTATTGGCACCTAGCTATGACTCGAATACGCGGATTACCGTTGGAACTCACATCCAACAACACAACCATTACCTGACGGTGGGATTACACTCATCGCCGTTCATGCGGAGGGGATTCCACTCATCCTCACACCTCGTTTCACGCGGAGGGGATTCCACTCATCACCGACTAATATATATAAGAAGATTTCCGGGCGAACCCGTACTTCATCTTGATGACTACCATCATCAAGACCACGCGCGCATTTTGACTCACGTGTGCACACTAAACATCCTAATGATCGATCATTTGTACCCAAGCATACTAGTGCCAATACTAAACATTTCATTAATCTTTCACGATATCATTTCATAACAACTTCCGTGCTTAGCACGTACTCACCATGACTTACCGTCATGCACAAACCATATTGCCATGCCTAGCATGTACTCACCTTGACCCTCGGATCATGCAACCACCTCATAACATCATTTCACATGCCAACACCACATGTATATCATTAACACAAATATCACATCATATTTCATACATATGTATATCTCCATCATGTTTATCATCAACATGCATATAACAATGCATTAAGCCATGCCTCAACATACATGTATAACAACGTATATATAACCACCATAAACACGATTAAACATGAGGCATAAATCAACACCTTAAAGATCAACCAAGGTCTCTAACTAAAGCTTGGGATTAGGCTACCACTCTAATCCCAACTCTAGGTGGGTCTACCAATCCCAACCTAGTCCACATGCTTGAACCAATTGCTCAAAACCATTTAAAACATTTTAACCACTCACCTCCACCTCCAAGCTCAATTACCAAGCAACCAAGGTCTTCAAGTTTCCGGATTTGTTCCTGGGGCTTCACCAACACATAATCTCGCTTATAATCACCTCAACACAATCAAAACAACCTTAAATCAATTCACCAATTAATGTAGCAAACCCGAAACACTATTCAAGCAATAAACACAATATTCCAAGCCAAGAACAACCCCCAAAAACATCAAACTCGGGCAGCCCTCAAACCCCAACCAAAACTCATGATTTCAACACATTTAACACTTCCAAATGCTTCCAAAACAGCCCCCAACTATTACCCTAACATCAACCCTCAAATTCCAACACAAACCATACCCAAAACTCATCTAAAAACCCTCCTAAAACCCCACCAAAACCCAAATTCGGGAATTCTCATAAAACACTTTAAAAATTACATATGTTGGACCTTATGGTTCATAAACACCATATCTAACAATATTAAATCAAAATCTTAAGTTAAAAACAATAAAGATATCATTTTTATTCAAATCTTCCAAAAACCCAAATTCTAAAACTTGAACCAAAATGAAATCTAGTTGTACTTTTAAAGAGAGGAAGATGAGAGCAAGTCAGAAATGTAATTACCTTTCAAAAAGCTCCAAGAATGAAGGAGAAATGGGATGAAATGGTGAGATGGAGAGAAAGGCTATCCATTGTCGTTGGTTTTGTGTTTTGAAGAAGAAGATGATGAAGTTTTGGGTTTATTTGAATTATAATGTAATAAAAAATGGGTTTTATTTGTAAAGACCAAATATTTACACAAATGCCATTAATGAATGGATAAAGCTATCATCCCCTAAAGTCCATGGATTTTGGGCTTAGGAGATAGGCCCAACATAACTTTAACTATTTTTGAAATCACGAAGCCCATAAAAATATTTTATTATTTTAATTATAAAACCGAACCCGAAATAATATTAAAATATTATTTTCACCCGACCCCTAAACCCGGATGTTACAGCAATATAGTGCAAGTGTACACGACGCAAGTAGTAAAGTGATACGTAAGTATCGGATATCGTCTCCACAGGGACTGGGCTAATAGCTTCACCTTGGGTTACTGCACGAGAGGAAAAGAGATAGTTTAAATGTTTGTCACGAGAATATTAAGAATACTGATAATAAAAGAGTGAAGGATTCAGGATAGAGAGAACGAGCCGATATTGAATTGCTCAGTAGTGTAGGTGTTGCAAAGTCTAGGAATATCTGTTTTGTCGTAGCGCCTGTCGCGGCAGCACCTGTCGCGGCAGCGGTCTATTGTTAGCCGCGGTAGCGATCACACAACTCTGTACTTCAAGCTTGGCAAGAATCCCTGTTGTGCCTTGGCCTATCCCTAGGTCCAAGTCTGTCGATGAACACGTCTTTGATGATACCTCCCGGCGTGAATCGAAGGATGAACACCGATGTTGTTGAATTCTTCTTTAGCCACTTAACCTCGTCCTATCCCTAGGTCCGAGATAGTTCAACCATAAACTGGAGAACCCGTACTTATTCCTTTCGTATACTTAACTCTCCCGATATTAAGTAAAAGAGTAATCTCACAATGCTCTCCCGATACTCTTGCAAGATGTTAAAAACTAGAATAAGCAAACTTGAAGTAATTTTATTGAACAGAAAAATTCCTAAAACAAATGCAATCCTTGCAACTACTTTACAAATCAACCCTTAGCCCTAGAGAAAGTTTAGAACATGTTGAAGAAGGGAAAACGGCTAGGGTTTTGGGAAGAAGGCTAGAGAATAAGATGATGTTCTTTTAGGTTGAATTACAAGCATATATATAGGCCTTGGGTACAAGTTTTCTTAATGGCCAAGAATACTAGTTTGAATTAAAGTACAATTCATTAAAGACTAAATCTTTGAATAAACGTCCTTTAGTTCGCCCTATCTTCTTGCTTTGACTTTCTCCTCAAACTTTGGGCAAGGCCTTTCTTGTGCTTCTAGGCTCCAAAAATTATGCGAGTGGTCTCTAAAAATTAGGCTTGAAATCATCTATCAGTCGAACTCCACTTCGCATTTTCCATCTCTTCTTCTTCACTGTCACCACCTCTGTCACGGCATATGTCACGACAGCGAGTTATAAGGCAGTTTGCTTCAACACTGTCGCCACTTCTGTCACGGCATCTGTCACGGCATCTGCCACGACATCTGTCACAGCATCTGCCACGGCATCTGTCACAGCATCTTCCACGGCATCTGTCACGGCAGCACTGTCACGGCATCAATGTCATGGCAGTGATGTATAAGGCAGTTTTCTTCACTCCAGCTCTTATGTTCCTCTGCTGCCCTGGATGCTGCCACGACATTTAGCTTCTGTTCCTCTGCTGCCCTTGATGCTGCCACGACAGATATCTACAAAAAGTGACCGAAATCAGAAGCATCTGTGCAATTTTATCTATTTGTGATGTAAATGCAAAACTTAACCTAAAATGCAGTTAAACATGCTTGAGTGTAGAAAAAATAAGGATAAATGAGGGGTAAAATATAGGACTTTTAGGCATTAAACACACCCCCAAACTCGAATTCTTGCTTGTCCTCAAGCAAATGCAACCTAACTAACATGCATGCATACATATGTATATATATATATATATTCTTGGCTTAAGTCAGTGAACAATCCTTACCCACAACACCATCCCTATCATGTTTAGCACCTGATCAAATATTTAAGAATCTACTTAGAGCAAAAGTATAGTTCTCATGCAGGTGTGTGCATTTATTGTGAACATACATGAATATAGACTTCCCTAGCAACTAGAATAGTATACTTAGCTTGTTTAGAGTTTTCCTTCGAGACTTTTTTTTTCTTTTTACTAGAGCCAGTATCGGGCACCTCTAGTTGTTTTCCTTCTTTTTCTGATTTTTTCTCTTTTCTACTAGAGCCAGTATTTCAGGCACCTCTAGTTAACTATCTAGAGCCGGTGATAGGCACCTCTAGAAGTTTTTCTCTGGTTATTTTCCTAGAGTCAGTGATAGGCACCTCTAGGTTTCCTGAGTTTCTAGTCTCTTTCTACTCCAAGTGCTAAGTTTTCTATTCTAAGTATGCTAGAGAAAGTCTTTTATCAAGTAAGTCACAAAGTGTTTCAGTTTTTCAGAACTATACTAAGGCTCTACTTACTTCCTAAAATATTTTTAAGGGGCTGTCACGATAGAGATGGCAGCAGCAGATAATAAAAGTTCAATAAATTAAGCCATTATTTTTAGAGGCTAGTTTTTTTTTTGCATAAAAATAAATGCGACACAATGAAAACTAAATGCAATATTATATTAATAATTAGGAGGAATGCCTACCCCCAAAGTCAAGGGTTGCATTGTCCTCAATGCATGACACAAAAATAATAATAATAATAATAAATGACAGAAAAATGAAACATCACAAAAAAATAATATTTACAGCAGGCGACAGAGAAAAAGAAAACTTAAGTTGTGCGGCTGTCGTCGTTGCTGCTGGAGCTTTGGATGAGGAGCTGTGGGTGCTGCCCTGGGAGTTGGAGATGCGGAGGCTGCCTTCTTCCTTGCGTCGCTATCTTCACTGCTGTTAGCGGCAGTCACTTTGGAATTCATCTGGGGGAGTATGAGTGCTGTCGCGGCAGAGGTGGAGGCAGAACTTCTTCGGGTTGCTTGTATCGTCATTGCAAGGGTTCTCTCTGTTTACCTAATAACACAAACAAACTAAAAACCAATATCAAATTTCTAATTCCTAAAATATTAAAGATAAAATAAGATAAAAATAAAATAAAATAAGTTAAATTAGGAGTGCCTTGGGGGGCATCTCCTAAAGTAACTACTCCCTGTTCTATTGATGCTTGAGGGGTCGTTTCCGGTACTTCTTGAAGTCCATCCGTACCCTCCATCTGATGATTATTCTCATGGTGGGGGCTCCTTTCTTTCTCTTCCCTTTGTAGTCCATAAAGTCCTCCCTTCTTGGTAATGTTTCTGAGGGCATGAATATATGATTAGAAAAAATTAAATTTACATTCGACAACAAACTTACCTTGTTTTCGTTGAATGTTGTTGTGGTTGAATGTAGCCCTTGCTGCCGTGTCTGCTGCTGTGGCAACCAGTTATTTTGACAGTCCTTTGTCAGGTTACTTTGCAGGTCAAGGGGACATTGGGAAGTGTCATAACTCTTCATATCAAATTCTGTTGGCCACTCGAAGGTCTCCATCAGTAGAGATCTCGATGATTCTAAATCCACCGGCGTTGGTTCCTCAAATACCTGCAATGGAATTGGTGAGTTTTCATAGAATTCAAAAGGTTCGTTTATTACCTGCTCATATTCCATTGGCGAGGCATTGTCATTGCGTAGCTCTTCTAGGTGGTCGTGCGAGTGCCATGACAGGGATGGATGTGTGCAATCCTTGTTGGGCATAATCGAGGTAGTGGGTTGAGAGTTTGCCTCGGATGTGGTTGCCGCAGTGACATTCTCTTGAATTTCACTCAGCGTTGTTACGATGTTGCTCCGTTCCGGCTCCTCGATCATTGCCATGGCAAGTTGTTGCTCAGACTCATCACGTGTTGGGTATTCCTTCACATGGGCATCCTCGTCATCTTGCCTCGAGATTTCAGGTTCATCCGTGGCATGAATGAGGACTGGTCTGCTCAAGATTTCATCCATCTTGGTGATACTTTTGTCCATAGAAGCCGACAATTCTTGAGTGAGTGCCATAAAGGCTTGTAGTGTGTCTTATAAAGATTTTGATTGCTCTTGAGGATGATGACATTGCCAGGGTATGTCGGGTTCTGCAGCAAAACTGTTATGGTATAAAAAATTTTGCGGGTTTTGATCATACCATAAAAAATCTTGCTGTTGTGGCGGCATATCTTGTTCTTGTTGGTTCCATCGTTGGTTGTCCATATATTCACCGAAAAATTGGGGACAACTTTCGAGTGCATGATTACCTTTACGGTAATTGCAAGAACTTTCCCACATCAACTCTCGAATGGTTTTTCCTGACATGTTGATGCCCTTGAACCTGTATTGTGCCTGAGATATAATAACCAGAAATAGGAAATAAAAATAAAATAAAATAAAATAAAAAGTGCAGTAATTAAAGGTAGAGGTATGTTGCCAGTCCCCGGCAACGGCGCCAAAAACTTTTTGCGTGTAAAAATGTCTATCGCAATGTAGTGCAAGTGTACACGACGTAAGTAGTAAAGTGATACGTAAGTATCGGATATCGTCTCCACAGGGACTGGGCTAATAGCTTCACCTTGGGTTACTGCACGAGAGGAAAAGAGATAGTTTAAATGTTTGTCACGAGAATATAAAGAATACTAATAATAAAAGAGTGAAGGATTCAGGATAGAGAGAATGGGCCGGTATTGAATTGCTCAGTAGTGTAGGTGTTGCAAAGTCTAGGAATATCTGTTCTGTCGTAGCGCCTGTCGCGGCAGCGGTCTATTGTTAGTCGCGGTAGCGATCACACAACTCTGTACTTCAAGCTTGGCAAGAATCCCTAATGTGCCTTGGCCTATCCCTAGGTCCAAGTCTGTTGATGAACACGTCTTTGATGATACCTCCCGGCGTGAATCGAAGGATGAACACCGATGTTGTTGAATTCTTCTTTAGCCACTTAACCTCGTCCTATCCCTAGGTCTGAGATAGTTCAACCATAAACTGGAGAACCCGTACTTATTTCTTTCGTATACTTAACTCTCCCGATATTAAGTAAATGAGTAATCTCACAATGCTCTCCCGATACTCTTGCAAGATGTTGAAAACCAGAATAAGCAAACTTGAAGTAATTTTATTGAACAGAAAAATTCCTAAAACAAATGCAATCCTTGCAACTACTTTACAAATCAACCCTTAGCCCTAGGGGAAGTTTAGAACATGTTGAAGAAGGGAAAACAGCTAGGGTTTTGGGAAGAAGGCTAGAGAATAAGATGATGTTCTTCTAGGTCGAATTACAAGCATATATATATAGGCATTGGGTACAAGTTTTCTTAATGGCCAAGAATACTAGTTTGAGTTAAAGTACAATTCATTAAAGACTAAATCTTTGAATAAACGTCCTTTAGTTCGCCCTATCTTCTTGCTTTGACTTTCTCCTCAAACTTTGGGCAACGCCTTTCTTGTGCTTCTGGGCTCCAAAAATTATGCGAGTGGTCTCTAAAAATTAGGCTTGAAATCCTCTATCAGTCGAACTCCACTTCGCATTTTCCATCTCTTCTTCTTCACTGTCGCCACCTCTGTCACGGCATATGTCACGACAGCGAGTTATAAGGCAGTTTGCTTCAACACTGTCGCCATTTCTGTCACGGCATCTGTCATAGCATCTGCCACGGCATCTGTCACAGCATCTGCCACGGCATCTGTCACGGCAACACTGTCACGGCATCACTGTCACGACAATGATGTATAAGGCAGTTTTCTTCACTCCAGCTCTTCTGTTCCTCTGCTGCCCTGGATGCTGCCACGACAGTTAGCTTCTGTTCCTCTGCTGCCCTTGATGCTGCCACGACAGATATATGCAAAAGGTGACCGAAATCAGCAGCATCTGTGCAATTTTATCTATTTGTGATGTAAATGCAAAACTTAACCTAAAATGCAGTTAAACATTCTTGAGTGTAGCAAAAATAAAGATAAATGAAGGGTAAAGTATAGGACTTTTAGGCACTCAACAATAAACATGCAGGTATTGGCAAGCAAAACCAAGATTTACATGGTCCTAGAGTACGCAACTGGAGGGGAATTGTTTGTGAGAATTGTAAGGGACTTGATTCAAATCACTTCGTTGCTGCAATAATGATAAATTCGTTACATTGCTTTGTTTTGCTTATCTGCTTTCGTATCAAATATACAGGCATCCAAAGGGAAGCTGAAGGAAGAAAATTCTTCCAGCAGTTAATTGATGGTATTAGTTACTGTCACCACAAAGGCGTTTTCCACAGGGATCTTAAGGTCCTTTCATCACCTCTAAACATATCATGTATTTGCTTCGTTAAAGCATTAGATTGTGTAAACTTTAGTTTATACAAAGTCTTTTAATTTTAGGGTTTAAAGATTAGATTGTGGTTTAGGGTTTAAGGGTTAGGTTGTAGGGGTAGAATTTAATGTTTATTGTTAGAATTTTGAGTTTAGGGTGTTAGGGTTAGTGATTTAGTTTTTATATCTTATATCTTAAATATGAAGGGTTGTGTAATTTTTTTTACTCAGCTTGTATATCAAAATATAACCCTAAAAAATACATAATATGTGATTTGGACAATTATCCTAGAGGAAAGCTATCATAGACAAGGGTATTCATAACCGGCTCAATGGGTACCTAGAGGCCTAATAAAATCATAATGTAAATTAATAAAGTGGAAGTGAGGATAAAAAATAGTAATACAATAATAGTGATATTGAACTTATTGGGCCTTTAAACTCCTACTAGACCAGTTATGAACACCCCTAATCATAAATCCTTAATTTCACTGTCAGATTACGTATATCCTAACAAGTTTTTAACTTTCTCTTTCAAAAAAATAAAAAACAAATTTTTAACTTTACCTGACAGTGGTCTATGAGATTTTATTCTTCCATCATAGGCTAAAATCGGTTTTCTCTCATGTAATATATGTATATATTTCAGCTCGAAAATGTTCTGATTGATGCAAAAGGGAACATAAAGATATCTGATTTTGGTCTCAGTGCATTGCCTCAACATATTAGGGTACGTAAAGTGGTTTATTCTAAACAAGAAAATCACCTTTTTTTATAAATTAAAAAAAAAACCTTTTGAAATAGTATTAAATAATGATTTTCTTCTATTTTGAATTTGCAGGAGGATGGCTTACTGCACAGTGCACACAACATGTGGAAGTCCAAACCAGAGATTCTGGCAAATAGAGGGTACGATGGTGCCACTTCAGACATATGGTCATGCGGCGTCATCCTATATGTAATTCTCACCGGATATCTCCCTTTCGATGATAGAAATGTTGCTGTTCTGTACCAGAAGGTATTCAAATGCTACTTTTAGTTTTAAATACATCTTTTTCTTACCAACTCCAATGAACAATAATGTGTTCGGTTTCAGGGGATCCCCCGGTTCCAAAATGGTTATCACCAGGGGCTCGGAACATGATAAGAAGGATACTTGATCCAAACCCTGAAACCAGGATAACATTAGCGGGTATCAAGGAAGATGGATGGTTCAAACACGACTATATTCCTGCAATACCCGACAACGACGACGACGACGACGAAGCCTTCTCACTGTGTGAAGTGGTATGAACTGACCAACCCCTGTTTTTTTTCTTCTTAATAAATCTTGGATGAGTCTTGTTTTTGCAAATTTGGAACATAACGGGGAGGAACCCTGTTGTGATGGAAGGAGTCAAGAATCACCCTCTATCATTAATGCTTTTCAGTTGATAGGAATGTCTTCATGCCTAGACCTTTCTGGTTTCTTTGAGAAGGAGGTAAGTCCAAAATTAATGCCCTTTTACTGTTCATGCAACTTTGATTTTGTTGTTGTGGCGTTTTGTCCAGTAATAACATTTAAGGTCAATGAATTTAGGGTAAATTATATCTGTGGTCACTTTTGTTTCAATTCTCCTTAATTTTGATCATTCAGCTTTTTAAAAGTTAGATTATTGATTGATTACAAAATACTCACTCAAACTTTAACTCATTGATAACACGACACCTTAATTAAAAGAGTTAATTTTATTATTTCATTTTCTCTAATTTTGACCACTCAACTTTTAAAAGTTATATTTTAGTCACGGTTTAGGTTTATCACAAAATGATCACTCAAATGTTAACTCTTGTTTGTCAAAATATGACTAGTACATTTTACAATTCTCTAATTATAATGCTAAAATACTTATAGAAAATTTATATTTTTAAAAAGTCAAATAATGTTGTGAATAAAATAAAGAAGAACAAGAATAAGAACAAGAAGAACAAAGAGATGAGAGAAATAAGGAGATTTGTATTATTCTCAAATATAGACTTGTATACAATGCATTCAATGAATCATCTATTTATAGGCATAAGAAGTACATAATACATTAAACTCTAATTCATAGAGATAATATTCCTAATAATAAATAAATCAAACTCCTTTGATAAAGTTCTAATCATGATAGACATCCATATAGATAAATATTCATAACACTCCCCCTTGGATGTCTATGAAGATAATGCTCCTCGTTAAAACCTTACTAAGATAAAAAACCCAGTGGGAAAAAAAATTCTTTAGTGAAGGAAAAAGAGTACACACATCTTTGATACGCATAACATGTTGCCTCATTAAAAACCTTACCAGGAAAACCCATTGGGACAAAACCTCGGTTAAGGGAAAAAGAGTGCAACGCGTATTTACTCCCCCTCATGCAAACATCACAGAAGATATTTGAATCTTAATAATTTAATATTGAATATCATTTTTCTAAAGATCGTGAGGGATGAAACTTTGGAGTAATATGTTCCATGATGTATCCACTTTCAAACTGAGATATACATCATGCGTTATCTTCACACAAGATAGCTTTTTATCATATCTTGTAAAAGTAAATCCACATATCTTTTGGATATGTTGGGTCAATAGTCTTAGCCAAACACATTTTTTTGGCTTGCCTCGTGCATAACAATTATTTCTACGACATTTGAGGAGGCATCAACGAATGTTTGAAGATCTAAATGTAATGATCTTTGTATATTCATAGATATTTCTTGACCAACTAATATATAGTGCTTCAAGACCAAGAAAAGATATAATTATCTTTATTCACATCCAACAATCTTACAACTATTGGGATACTCAATAGATATGCTCTATTCATATTGAATCTTCTTTAAGATTCTTTCAACTTATGTCTATTCATAGACAAAAGAAATATATAAAAATGCTCGATCTTCAGGTCGAGATAAACTTGATGTCAAGATTCAAGTACTTGTATTGAAAGTACTTCATGAGTTTCCAATTTGAAGCTCTTTAGGAGTTCTAAAATTATCATAATGGATCTTGATCCAAACTCCTTTGTAAAATACATAAAGAAATCTGATCATTCTTATAGTATTTACTCAATTAGTATTCACTAAGGCGATTATACCAAATGCGCCAAAATATTCATGAGACATGTCTAAATAAATTTCCTTAGAAATTTCCAAATGCTTATAGCATTTTAGATCCTTCAAGGATAAATATGGATCCACAAATAATTAGACGCGTGTAAATTTTTTAAAACTGCCAAAGTAATTGCATCCACCATGAAGTAATTAAAACTTTTCATAAATCATAGTTCAAGTCGTATTTACGACTACTTATTTGTGCCTCACTTGCATTACACCTTTAGGTGTTTGGACTGCTGGTCCAAATATTTCTGTTTTAGAAGTTCAAAGCGTCTTTCAACATTGGCCAATTCAATATCTATACTTCTGGATAGATTTTATACAAGATCCTCGATTTCTTTCTTTACTTCTATATAAGTATTTTATGTAAAATTGTTTGTAAAATCGTTGTCGACAACTTTCCAATTTTCTGGTTCCATTCTCGTAATGACATAACTCATCGAGATCTCTTCAAGATTTCAATCTTTATTTCAGGTACCTGGAACTCTTCAAGAGTTTTATTATTTGTTATGTCTTGGGTCTCTTTAGGAGCACCCGCCTCCAATATATGACCATCTCATATTACTTTCTATTTACGAGAATTTTGATCATTGGAACCATTTCAACTATCATGCTTCAGGCATGATTTACATTCTCTCGCTCTAACATGTAATTTAAACTTAGAGCATTTCAGTTGGTATATGAGACTTAATTACTCTCATTGGGTCAGTAAATATGTCTAGCAGTTGACATGTAATAACATGAATTATCTTATGAACTTCTAGTTCATATACGAGGATCTAGATAATGATAATTCATTTTTCCTCTATCCAGCTGATTATTATCTCCCCCTGATGTTGAGAAAAATCATGTCATAAATGATTCTCCAATTAATGTTTAAGAATTTAAACATAAAAGGAGACTCGTACTCAATATATATTCTCAACCCTTTTTATTTACCCATTTTGTGCGTTGTGGTGGAGCAATTCATATCGTACATTCAAAAATCATAAAATGAGAAATGTATGGTTTCTGACCAAAAACCAATCATAACGGGGAGTTTATTATAACTCGTTGGCTTGATGCGTATAAGTGTTGCTATATGGAAACACCATATAAATAATAACACTTTTGTTCTCATAGTTTAGCTATTAAATAGGAGGCATCCAATTGAAATTTTGCTAAACTATATTTTTCATAATCAATAGGCTTTGTAATAACTGATATAGCCTAAAATATAAACCCACTAGCTTTTCAAGACGAATAGTCTAACTGTATAGTCTGAATCTTTTTAGAATCAATCTCACAAACTTCTAGTTGTAAGTCGATAAAATAATGTAGATGCATCTACTAAAATCATATAAAACTTTCCACATTTGTGGATATATGGGCCCATATTTCGTTCAGATATGCAAGACATACAGTCTTAACTTCAGTACAAGAACTTTAAGTTCTAATTCTTTTGGTAAGTGGGATCATCTATATCCTTTGAGAACAAACAACACAAGAACTTCATGTTCTTTTAGTAAGTGGAATTTAATTAATTTCTTTAAGCAACACAAGAACTTCACGTTCTTTAATAAGTAGAATTTAATTCATTCCTTTGAGAATAAGCACCACAAGAACTACAGGTTCTTTTAATACATGTGCATGTAAATCTCAATAATTTCTGCACCATTATTGATCAGGATGGTCTAACCGATCATGCCAACTATATATATGTGTGTATATATCTCTGAATTTGTAAACTTCTTGTTTACCATAACATGTAATTCAATCTTACTCATACATGTCTAGTACGACCATCAAAATTGTTCCTTTAAATAGGAATATATTTAGCTCTTTCGGAGCTTCCAATTGAAATTATCTTTTGGTAGCAATATATAGCTCTCCTAGAGCTTTCAACTGACTTTTTGGCTACCAGAACTTATATCCATATTGGCTTATTTCAAATGCCAATTGATAATATATGTTATCTATAATTTCCAAGGGGATATTTTGAGAACTCATATTGCTCTCTTTATGACTTTGACGAGTATAACGCACTGTGAATATGGAATAAAGTTCCATTTGACAATAACATATTTGCTCAACTAGAGCCTTTTGTGATATTAGTACTTCCGGATATAGTACTCACATTATTCCCTTGCATTTTAATCGAGAAATGCATAATTGTGCACCTTTCAAAATGTGCTTTGTTTCATTTACTTCAGGTAATGAAAATATGTACTTTGTATCATTCACTTCGAGGAATGAAAAATATAAAATATAGCACATCATATCAAGTCGATTATCTATCAGAGATAAACTTTCAAGTGCTCTTCCGAAGTATTGATATTTTAGTACTTTGAGAAATACTACTCATATTTCCTCTTGCATTTAAATGGGAAAAATATTTCTTATGCTTAAGTACAATATGAGTACTTGCATTATCTGCTAGGCATAAATAGCCACAATTCTAGGCATAAATAGCCACAATTCATTGTATATTTTATTCCGGAAGTAATCATATTCTTCAAATAATAAATTAACATAAATCGTAAATAAATAATATGTGAAATAAATAAACATAAAACAAACTAACATAAATAAATAATAAATAAAACAAATTAACATAAAAAAAACAAAAAAAAACTAATTATTCCTGTTAGAGGTTATAAGGGAAATAAAATAAATGGTAAATTATTCCCTTCAAGGGTTATGAGAAAATTAACAATATCCAATTGAGTTGGACCAATAACGCCATAATTATTTTCGCCATAAACAAATTTTGTTTATATTTTATTTCATTTATCATTCATGATTATGAATAAAGTCCATAATACTTTGGCGTTTGACAAGTACGAAACCAATGGTTAATAACATCACATTGGTAAAAGGATTTCACTTCCTTATAATGATCTTTATCACTCTTGTCATCCTTATAACTTCGCTACAGCGGGTAGAAGTATTCTTAAAACGACTATATTTTTCATTTGTATATTCATAGCCTCGACCACGACCACAACTTTTAATGTGATTTTTTATTCCTTCCATAATATAATCTCACATTCACTTCAGGGAATGGAGTACAGCCAGTGGGCCTTTAAAACTTTTTTCACATATCCTTATCACAGAGAACAAAGATTTAATCCTCGTACGCGGCATTGTTAAACCTGTCCACAAGGTCCTTTAAAAACCTCCTTTGAGACCAGTAGCCTCGCAGAACGGGATGTCCAGCCAATTATACTTGGATTATATCGAAATTATGTCTCTAATTGAATAATGATTTACCATGTTTGCATTCACTTCAGGGAATGAAACAGATCCAATAATCGCATGGAATAAACATCATGCTTGCATTCACTTCAGGGAATGCCCCATTATTGATAATTGCATGGAATAAACATCATGCTTGCATTCACTTCAGGGAATGCCCCATCATTGATAATCGCATGAAATAAACATCATGATTTGCATTCACTTCAAGGAATGCCTCCCATAAAACTTTTTGGATCAAGGAGAATTTTCGTAACTTGAAATTGGGAGAAGTCTATGGTCGAGTTTTTCGACAAAGAAGAAAAATTGCTTTCGAGCAAATATAGACTTTATAACAATCTTTTTATAGATTGAAATTCACCATGATTCATCGCACATTAAAATCATAATTTAAAGAATAAAAATAAAATCAGAATTTACCGATATTAGTTTTCCTCTCGAGGAAAATGGAGACGTAGCAAATGACCAAAACATCTTCTCATAATGTCGCGTCTCTTTCCAAGTCAGTTAAATACATGTAAAACTCAATACATGGTTAAAATATCAATATCATTAAATAAAATATTATAAACACATATTGATCTTAATACAAAGTTTAACTATTGTGTCAAAAATAAACATATATGAAACCATAATAATAAGATCTATATGTATGGACTGAATTGAATATATTAGAAATCAGAGGATCTATGTCATAATTCTCTCTTTAAAAAAAAACTAAACCAACAAAGGTATTTCATTAATGTACAGATCTTGGTTACTAAAAAAAACCCCTTAAACCTAGAGTACGTATTTTAATGAATTTATATGAAAGACTACCATAGTTCTACGTACATAACTTTGTTATTCATGATTACAAAGTATAGTCAATAAATCGAACATGCTTTACATGCACCATCATCAAACTTCATGAATTTACAAATATACAAACACAAATAATAATAATTAAGTATGAAAAGCATAAGCAGTTGAGTACCAAAAATGAAAACCCACAAATACTTTCGCTCAACAAACCTTAATCGATTCCATCGTTCCCTGCTTTAAAAGCCGAGGAGGCAGGTAAGGAAAACAACGCGACATTATCGACTTTTTCCGCTAATTAACCCTTTTAGGAACAAGAGAAAACACACATAATTTACACCAAACGCAACCTCTTTGTCTCTGTCGATTCGTCTTTTTATTTGTGAGAAGCCACAAATTTATCTCTTTCCAATGTTCGAATAAAATCAAGCATACTTCCAAAATTTTCAAAAATTAAAACAAAGTTAAAATAGAAAGAGAAAGACAATCGGTAACTAAAAAAAATAAGGAGAAAAAAAACTTATCTTTGATTTATTCTATAATCGAATTCTTCCCGGTAACTTCTTTTGAATTATAACGATGAAGACCTCAGTTGATTAGAGTCTCGTGCTGATAACGTGTTGTGAATAAAATAAAGAAGAACAAGAATAAGAACAAGAAGAACAAAGAGATGAGAGAAATAGGGAGATTTGTATTATTCTCAAATATAGACTTGTATACAATGCCTTCAATGAATCATCTATTTATAGGCATAAGAAGTACATAATACATTAAACTCTAATTCATAGAGATAATATTCCTAATAATAAATAAATCAAACTCCTTTGA
Source organism: Hibiscus trionum (assembly GCA_030270665.1). Taxonomy (NCBI): domain Eukaryota; kingdom Viridiplantae; phylum Streptophyta; class Magnoliopsida; order Malvales; family Malvaceae; genus Hibiscus; species Hibiscus trionum. The sequence continues at coordinate 16,633,389 of BSYR01000051.1, forward strand.
TAAAGTTCTAATCATGATAGACATTCATATAGATAAATATTCATAACAAATAAACATATAATTTTTTAAATATGCAAGATTCAAAATACAAATTTAAAAACTACGGATAAAATTTAGTTTTGAAACAAAATGCCAAGATTATCTACAGATCAAATTTTAAGTTTGTTTTTGAAATAAAATGCTGAAAAAATGTTTTACATTGTGTGTCTGGATAATATATATATAAAGAGAGGAGGGGAGGAAAAAGTTTTTTCTTCCAATGATGAAATCATATTCTGGCAAAAGTTAAAATATCAAATTAAAAATTAACTTTTTAATGCGCAGGTCTTTAATGTAAGAGTTAAATGTTCAAGTGATCATTTAGTGATAAATCAATAATGCAAGTGCTAAAATACTATTAAAAATTGAATGATAAAAATAAAAAAAATAAAACATAAGTGATTACCAGTATAGTTTAACCTCGAATGTAATATTAGCATTGATGTAAATCACAATTCTTCAAGGTCATTAAATTGTTTTCACTGAACTTGTGTTATTAACAAATAAAAATATTAATTTTGTTAAATAATTTGAATATATAAGTTGCTTTCTCATAAAAAAAATTCTCAATCCCCTATGCATCTTGAGCTAACTTTTTCATGATAGATACTGTTGAGTGGATCAATGGATTGATCAAAGCCAAGAAGGGGTGAATTGGATTTTTAAAATTTGTTGGAGAAAGTGGAATAGCAAAAATTGAAGAACGAGGCAATTTAGAGTGGTTCAAGTTCCAAATAAACTCTACATCCTTTACCTTAGCTACCACTAAAGATTTTTCAACTACCGATCAAATTTTCTACCCAAAATTTGATCAAGCACTCACAAGAGTACAAAGAAGAAATTAAGGCAAGAAAGATATCTCTCAATACAAGTTTGCCCCTTTAAGTACAAGCACTCAACCCAAATTTGAATACAAGATATGAATTAAACACAACACAATTTGAGATTTTACAAGAGATAAGAAATTAGGCACTTTGAGCTTGAATTTTTGTAAGGATGTTTCTTTTTGATGCAATTGTTGTTGCTAGTCTTCAATTGACTTCATTTTATATCTTCTCCATTAATTCTAGCCGTTTGGGTGGTTAGGGTATTGGATATAGCTGTTGGGACCCTCTTTTTTTACCATAAATGCACTTCTACAACTTACTGTATCGGTACACGGGGATCCGTATTGATACCTGTCTCAAAATAGAAAGAGCCGTTGCACAATTACAAGAGGGGCATATCGATACGCGTGTAAGCGTATCGATATGAGATAGGGACCGTTTCGATACGGGTAAGACCGTATCGATACCATTTTTCTCATAAAGCTCACTAGAAGTTTCCGTATCGATACGGCAAAGGGCGTATCGGTACGGGACAACCAACACTTTAAAATTCTATTACCTAACAACTGACACCAACGGTCAAAAATATTAAAGGCTTTCGAATTTTAAAATTCCATCAAAACCGTATCGATACAGGTGACACCGTATCGGTACGCCATTCAAACTCCTTCAGTTTTTTACAGAGAGAGTGCATTGATACATATTCAATCTATTTCGATACGTTATTTCGATACGGTAAGGGGCGTATCGAAACGCGTTTCTCCAATAGCCAAGATTGTAAAAAATGTATCGATACGGCTAGAAGCGTATCGATACGCCTGAACGATTTTCAATAGTTTGGCCTTGGAACATTTAGAAAATATTTTGGAGTTTGAGTTTTTCAAACTAGATTAAAGCCTTGTTGATTTAAAATCTTTTGAGGGACTTAAAAATCTATTTCAAGTTTTTCAATTTAATCCTTAACATACTTTGGTATATCAAAATCAAACATAGGTTTTATAATCTTCCCTTTTTGATATAACAAAACCAAAACTTGAAATTTTTAAGACTTTTGAAAAGCTTTGCAAAACAACTTCCCCTTAATATTTGATAGGTAAAATTTAAGTTAAATATTTTTAAGTGAGCTTGTTCCCTCTTCCCCTTTTTGTTAGATCAAAAATAGAGACATGGATAAACATAGGCAAAAGGCATAAATAATTACCAAACAACACATTATAGATAAACATTAAGTTCAAAATAAAGAAAATATCAACATAAAATCCAAATAACAATAATCAAAGCATAGGTTTTAGAATGCAAACTTAATCCTAAAAACATAATTCAAAGTGCATAAATAGATATCCTAAAGGACGTGAATGGTATGCAAAGATAAACTACTACGATTCTCCATCGCCATCTGTTGGAAAAATTTGATAATTTTGGAGCTTTGAATAAGAAATTGATTCAAATGTTGTTGAGGAAAATGTGGAACCAATTGTTGGTTCGTAAATGTGCAGACGTGCACGACGTGGGTAACGCAAATGTCTGAACCGGTCTGGTCCTTCGTGGGCTTGCAGATATTTTGACCCAAATTTAAAATGAATTTTCCTCAAATAAAAGCATAAATTTGCCAAATTTTATCTTGAAATTAAAAGGGTAAATATTATAAGTTACCTTTAATTCAGATAATAATTTTGGAAATTGCTTTATAGGAGAATCAATTGATTCTCAATATTGAATGCTCCATTAGGTCAAAATTTCCACTTATACCCTCATGACACTCCTATAAATAGGGAGTAAACCTTCTAAGTTTTACACAACTAAAAACCATAGAAAATTTTCATTGTTTTACTCTGTGGATTTTACAAGTGGTTTTCGGTGATAGGCGAAGGCAAGGGTCAGTTCGTGATCTCCACAGTAGTGCAACTGTGGTTGATCTTATGTTGTTGTATCCTGGGAGACAGACGACCAATGAACTCGAGCACCATAGGAGTGGCCGAAAATCTGTCTTAAGGAAACTGCGTTTGTGCAGGCCTCAACACGTCTCTTTTGGTTCCAAATCGGTTTGATTTATATATTCTTGTATTGTTCTTATTTTTGTATTGTTCGTTTAAATAATATTATTTTGTATTATTATTTATTCTTAGATTAACGTTTACTTTCTAACACCATCTTCATCGTCCTCTTCATGTGCTTCATCATTCCTCCTTGATTGACGCCACTCATCATAAAAAGCGGTAAGAGATATGTTCATCGAGTTGTGACCGCCTTCAAGAGAAGTGAGACGCGTCTCCACATTCTTCACACGATCTTCAAGGCTTGTAAAGCGTGTGCCAATAGCAGCAAACCCCGAATTCATCAATTGATCCATGGAGGCAATTCTCGTGCGCAGCCCGTGAATTGTTCTTTGAGAAAGGTCATAAAGGCATCCATGGAAGGTGGAGGAGGAGCTTGAGCGGCTTGAGGATTGGCAATTTCTTCCGGAATTGCATCGCTAGGGAGCTCGGAGATATGAAGCCAACTACCGTTGAAGTAATGAAACTTGCCCCTTGAAAGAGATTTTTCATCAATGGGATTGGTGAGGGGAGTCGGGTAGTCGTGAGAGCAATCTATCTCCTTTTGGGTGAAGAAATAACTCAAAGTCGTCCCATATGTGAATGAAGTGACAAGAGTAGTGTGGCGATGTTGCACGAGATAGACAATCTCCGCAAACATGATGCGAGCAAGGTTTGGTTGTTGTCTTTGACGGAAGCACCGAATCCAAAAGTCGTTAACTTGGCGGATAGTTGAATACTTTCCTCCCGAAAGCCTAAACCACCAAGAAACCATCAAGTGATGGATTCGATCTTGAGAATTGAGAGCGGTCACGGAACCTTCCAAGACATGGCCAAGAGAATTCTCATCATCTAGACCCTCATCTTCTAACTTAAACACATCACAAATAGATTGAACATCGATGGTGATCTTTTTACCCATTAGATAATAGTTGACAACATGATCTACACCCGTTTGATTGGCAACACACTTGACATTAGCATAGAAAATCAAAACCAAATTGCGATAGAAAAAGCCGAGAATTTGAATAAAATCTATAAATTTGCATTCTTGGAGCAAAGGTATGTATGCAAATTTGAAGCGCTCCGAGTTAAGAAAAGGAACGGAAATTACCCTCTCCGGACGGATTTTATAGTTTTAAAATTGTCGGAAATATGTGAGTTCTCCGGTGGTCCTAAAGCACTTTTGATAGATAAGAGCGAGGTTTGGGCGAGTACCATCTCCGACATTGGAAGCTTCACCGACTTCGCTAGTACGCGCTCTCTTTTTGGGTGTCATTGTCTAGAGAAATAGATCAAAACAGTGTGTATGCATTATTTTTTTCATTCAACCCATTGAAAATCAATAATCAAGGGTTTTAAAAAAATTGAAAGACAAATCAAAAACAAAAAGATTTAAAACGAAAATCAAAGAAAATAAAAAGATACAAAGAATTTTATACCTTGATATTGATAGAGAAGAATGGAAGAAGAACTTGCACCAAATTGATGAAAAGCTTGGCTTGATGTTGAAAAACCCTCAAGATATTTTGAGTGGTGTGGTGAAAATATGAGAAATTGATAGGCTTTTTATAGAGTAAAAACGGCTAGGGTTTTAAAACTGCAATTTTGGTAAAAGTGAAACTCTTTAAATGCCATTAAGAAGCTTTCTGCGCAATTGAGTATCGATACGCCAAATGGTGTATCGATACGGAGGTAAAATGGTAATTCCTTGGAAACAAGTGTCAAAGGTTCGTATCAAAACGGATACCATTCGTATCGAAACGCTCACATATCGTATCGAAACGGGTTTAACCATATCGATACCCATTTTAAACAAAATGCAGTCTGGTAAACTAGTACAGTACGCGCATCGATACGCAAAAGGCCGTATCGATACCCTATGCCCAAAATGCAATTTTGGCTTTAAGAACAACCAAAGGCTCGAATTTAACTTCTCCTAAATGAATGCAATTGATGAATGAGCTGTTCTGTTGAGTGGATCGAATGATCGAACTAAACCAAGAGGGGGGTGAATTGGATTTTTAAAGTTGTAGGTGGTGGAAATTGCAAATAAAAAGATTGAAAAGGAATTTTAGAGTGGTTCAAGTTCCAAATGAACCCTACATCCACTACCTTAGCTTCACTAAGGATTTGCAACAATTCCACTAATTGCTCTTCCCCTTTTCTAGGCTAAGAAGGTAACCCTTACAATTTTCGGTCAAATTTTCTACCCAAAATTTGACCCAATCCTCACACAATTAAAACAAAGAATTTGATGGCTAAACAAGTATCTCTCAATACATAAACTAGCCCAATTACAAGCACTCAACCCAATTGAAATGATAAGAATGAAAAATACAATTGGGGTTTCTAGACAATATTGGGATTTAGGCACAAATGCTTGGATTTGATGTTTGGATGTTTGCTTTTTTATCAATAGTTGTTGCTGGTGCTTTTATAGGTCCCTTTTATACCTTCTCATTGATTTCTAGCCGTTGTGGTTGTTGCATTCATCAATAGAGCTGTTGGGGGTGTTATCTCCCCTCCATAAATGCAGTCTGCAGCCAACCGTTTCGAAACGCCCGACCCTATTTCGAAACAGACCAAAATAGAAAGAGCCGTTGGGGTGCATTAAAGAGCCCGTATCGAAACGGTCAGACCTGTTTCGATACGCTAAGAGTCGTTTCGAAACTTGTTTCGAAACGTTTTGCCACTGTCAAGGGTCGTATCGAAACGTCTTGAGAACCGTTTGTTAAAAATCAGTTAAAAATTTGCAACGGTCATATTTTTCAAATCAAATGAAGAACCGTTTCGAAACACTGAGTGTCGTTTCGATACGGTTTCTCTATGTTCTAAAGCCGGTTCGAAACTTGTTTCGAAACACGGGTTGGCAGTGTTGAAATCGTTTCGATACCCGTTTCGAAACATGGGTTGACAGTTTCAAAACTGTTTTGAAACACCTTAGGCCGTTTCGAAACAGGGACTTGAAAATCACTGTTTTGGCTTTAAGAACACTTAGAAAATATTTGATAAACTTAGTTTTTAACTTAGGCATATTCTTTAAATCATATAGGGATGTTTGAGTACTTAAAAATTCGTTTTCACATTTTCAATTTAGTCCTTAGGTTCTTTAGTTATATCAAAATTAAAATATCGGTTTCACAATCTCCCCCTTTTTGATATAACAAAACCAAAGTTAGAATTTTTAAGAGTTTTGAAAATTTCGAATACATTCTAACTTCCCCTCAATTTAATATAGGTTTTTAAAGTTTTAAAAGGATTTAAATTTAAAGTTCAAAGTTTAAAACTTAAAAACACTTTAAACAATTAAAACAAATTTTGGCTCTTAGATTACTTCTCCCCTTTTTGTTAGATCAAAAAATATAAACAAGGCTCAAGAGAAGAAATAGGGTTAATAGCAATAAGCATTAAGCAATAAGCAACAATAATATTAATTTATAAAATTAAAATATCCAAAACATAAATCGTCAACAATAAGTTCAAAGCATAATCCCAAATAAAATCAAAAGCATAGGTTCATAAAACATAATGGAAATAAAGATGCAAACTTAATCCTAAAATGCATAGCTAATATGATATGTGTTGAGTTGTGAGGAGCTCGATTCGTTCAACCGATAAGGCTCACCAAGTGGTGGAGAGGTGGATTTTTCGGTGGAAAGGTTGTGGAAGCTAAAATGTAAATTGACACAATGATTTATAGTGGTTCAACCTTCTAACCAAGGTATACATTCACTACCTTAGCTCCCCACTAACGATTTCCAATCAATTCACTATTGATTCGTCCCCTTTTCTAGGCTTAGGAGGTAACCCTTATACACAATCAAGCTTTCTACCCAAAGCCTTGATTGAAACCCTCTCTTACAAAGAGAAACAAGAAGCAAACTTAAAACCCTCTAATAGGTGTTTGTTTGCACAATTAAGCACTCACCCAAAACCTAAAACACTTGAGCAAATTTGAAAATTTTGGCTCACTAGTGTTTATCTATACAATAAATGACAATTTAAGCTCTAAGACAATTCTTGATCATTTGATGTTTGACAATATGAGCATTAGCCTTTACTTGATGCTTGGAGGTCCCTTTTATACTCCTTGATGAGTTTATAGCCGTTGCTAGCCGTTGGGATTGAATTGGAGTCGTTGAGGACTTTAATTCCCACCATAAATGCAGTTCTACAGCTCCCCGTTTCGAAACGCTCGAACCCGTTTCGAAACACTCTTTAAGTAGAAAGAGCCATTGCAGTCTGACAAGGCATCCTTTCAGAACGCCCCTGGCCATTTCGGAACACGTATCGAAACGCTGAGACCCGTATCGAAACGCCCTGCATTTAAATGTTAGTTGGGAAATAGTCGTTGGGGTTTATGATCGTTGTGATCAATGCCACGTAGGCATATCGAAACGGCAGAGCCTGTTTCGAAACGCTGGGCAAAAATCTCATCCAGGGAATGCCCGTTTCGATACGAGTATCGAAACGTTTTTGCTACTGGAATTCTCATATCGAAACGCCCTAAGGTGTTTCGAAACGCCTGGACAATTTTGTGAAGTTTGGCTTTGAAAAACATATAAAACCCTTTTAAAAACTTCCCTAAACATAATTTCAAGTTGTTTGGATTTTGGAAATATTTTAAATACTTTTTAAATCAGTCCAAAACATTTTTCAATTATTATATCAAAACATTAGTTCTACAATCTCCCCCTTTTTGATATAATAAAACTCACTTGAAAAATTGTTTGGGATTCTCCCCCTTTAACTTTAAAAATGTGAATAAGAGATTGAAGATATGAAATCAATTAAATCTCCCCTTATTCATTTGAAAATTCAATTTTTCAAACCATTTCTCCCCCTTTTTGTTATATCAAAAAGAATTTAAAACATTAAGTTCAAAATAACAATAGAGGTAAAAATTGACAAAAATAAGAATTTGGTTTTAAAATGGCTCCCCTTACTCAAAGCATCAATAAAATGTTAGTCCAACATTTATGATCATCTAGTTGAATAAAATAAGAATAAAACAAATGAATGCAAAAACAACTAGATTTTTACCAACACTTGAACCCAAAGGGAGGATGTGAAGCCTTCCTTCTTCAAGTGTTCTTTCTTGTGTGTATGGAGCTCCCCCTCAATGTTTGGCTTGTTGAACATCTTCAACACACCTTGCAAAAGACAATCAAGTAATTTTTGGTATCCAAATTGCTTTGGATCAATGAACATTAGTAGTACAAATTTTAGTCCCCTTAGGAATCCATTTTTCAATGTCATCCTTTTCAATTGAAGTGGTTAGTCCTTTTGGGACCCAAACACTTCTAAAACATTTTCCTTTTACAAATCTAGGGGCACTAGATTGTCTTACATAAAAATTTGATTTTCCAAAATTGTTTTTCTTTTCAAGCTCTTTGGAAATCAAATCTTTTTCTTCTTGAACTTTTTGAAGCAAATTTTGTAAATCAAAACATTTTAATTCAAACTCTTCGAGTTTTGCTTCAAGTTCAAGTTTGGTTTTAGAAATCAAATCATTTTGAATTTTCAACTTTGAAATCAATTTATTGTTTTTCAAAATGTTATTTTTAAACTCTAAAACCAAGTCATCATAGGCATCTTGTAATTCATCAAAAGAATAAGAACATGAAGTAGATGAATTAGAAGTTACCCTTGAATCTTCTTCGATGGCCATAAGGCAAAGGTTGGCTTGTTCATCATCGGTGGAGTCTTCATCACTCCAAGTAGCCACATGTGCCTTCTTCTTATGGCTTGAAGTGCTTGCCCTCTCCTTTTTCTTGGAATCTCGTTCAAGCTCTCTCAAGGCTTTCTTCATGAACGGGGCACACTTCTTGAAGAGATGAACTATCTCTTCATCTTCATCCTCCTCTTCACTTGAGTAGACATGATGACAAGTGGAGGATTTAAGAGCCATGGCACTTGCATTGATGCCTAGCCCTTTGATTTTCTTCTCTCCCATAGCTCTAATTTCTTCCCTCTTCTTCTCATCTTCTTTATTTTTCTTCATGATTTGATGAGTAAGGAGTGACCCCATGAGTTCATCAAGCTTCAAGGTCTTCAAATTTTTGGCTACGATGATGGCGGTCCTCTTTGAGTCCCAAGACTCGGGAAGTGAGTAGATGAGCTTTCGAACAAGCTTTTCTTCCGGGATGGCTTCTCCATAGCCTTTGAGACCATTGGTGATAGTGGAGAACATATCAAACATCTTCTCGATGTTCTCTTCCGGGTCCATTTTGAAGTTCTCATACTCTAAGGTTATGAGCCCAATCTTGGTCTCCTTGACTTCATCGGTTCCCTCTTATGTGACTTCAAGCTTGTCCCATACATCCTTGGCACTCTCACAAGAAGACATCTTCTCATAGATGGTTGAGCCAAAAGCACAAAACAAGATGTGCAAGGCTTTGCAATTAAGCTCCATCTTCTTGCGATCGTCGGCACTCCACTCCGCTTTGCTTCTTTGAGGCACGAACGGACCATCTTCAACTATATCACATAGCTTGTAATCTCTTGATTTGATGAAGAACTTCATCTTTGTCTTCCAATGGGCATAGTGGGTTCCGTCAAAGAAAGGCGGTTTGTCGATTGATTGTGCCATTTGAGCCGGTTGATGAAATAGTGATCGAGCTTGCCGGATCTTCTCAATAGGATGTGAATCCCCTTCGATTGAGACAAGCTCTGATACCAATTGTTGAGTTTTGAGGAGCTCGATTCGTTCAACCGATAAGGCTCACCAAGTGGTGGAGATGTGGATTTTTGGGTGGAAGGGTTGTAGAAGCTAAAATGTAAATTGACACAATGATTTATAGTGGTTCAACCTTCTAACCAAGGTCTACATCCACTACCTTAGCTCCCCACTAACGATTTCCAATCAATCCACTATTGATTTGTCCCCTTTTCTAGGCTTAGGAGGTAACCCTTATACACAATCAAGCTTTCTACCCAAAGCCTTGATTGAAACCCTCTCTTACAAAGAGAAACAAGAAGCAAACTTAAAACCCTCTAATAGGTGTTTGTTTGCACAATTAAGCACTCACCCAAAACCTAAAACACTTGAGCAAATTTGACAATTTTGGCTCACTAGTGTTTGTTTGTACAATAAATGACAATTTAAACTCTAAGACAATTCTTGATCATTTGATGTTTGACAATATGAGCATTAGCCTTTACTTGATGCTTGGAGGTCCCTTTTATACTCCTTGATGAGTTTATAGTCGTTGCTAGCCGTTGGGATTGAATTGGAGCCGTTGAGGACTTTAATTCCCACCATAAATGCAGTTCTGCAGCTCCCCGTTTCGAAACACTCGAACCCGTTTCGAAACACTCATTAAGTAGAAAGAGCCATTGCAGTCTGACAAGGCATCCGTTTCGGAACGCCCCTGGCCGTTTCGGAACACGTATCGAAACGCTGAGACCCGTATCGAAACGCCCTTCATTTAAATGTTAGTTGGGAAATAGCCGTTGGGGTTTATGACCATTGTGGCCAATGCCACGTAGGCGTATCGAAACGGCAGAGCCCGTTTCAAAACGCTGGGCAAAAATCTCATCCAGAGAATGCCCGTTTCGATACGAGTATCGAAACGTTGTTGCTACTGGAATTCCTGTATCGAAACGCCCTAAAGTGTTTCGAAACGTCTGGACAGTTTTGTGAAGTTTGACTTTGAAAAACATGTAAAACCCTTTTAAAAACTTCCCTAAACATAATTTCAAGTTGTTTGGATTTTGGAAATGTTTTAAATACTTTTTAAATCAGTCCAAAACATTTTTCAATTATTATATCAAAACATTAGTTCTACAATATGTCATGAGAAACCTAGGCCTAGTCGTCACCATCATCATCCGAGGACTCTTCATCGCTCTTGACTTGAGATTGACGAAACTTCATCCATTGGCCATAAAAGGTGGAGAAGGACATATCCATGGCGGAGTGTTGATTCTCAAGGAATTGGAGTCGATCCTCTACATTTTGCAAGCGTGTGTTGATAGCACCAAAGCCCGAAGCCATGTTAGTGTCCATGGCGTTGAACCGCTCGGTAAGGAAAGCCGTGAGAGCTTCATTGTTCGCAACTTGAGCTTGTGGTTGAGGTTCAACGGGAGGAGGAGGAGGAGGAAGAGGTGTTTCCCTATCAACACGTTCCCACTGTCCATTGTTTACATAGCGAAAACCGGACTTACGGAGAGAGGACTCACCAATTTTTGACTTGCGAGGTTCCGGAGAGTCGTAGGTGCAATCAAGATTAGGCTTGCTAAAGATGTGACTTAAAACCATTCCATAAGTAAAGGATTTCAGAGCATCGGTGTCACGAAGCTTAACATTGTTAACAATTTCGGCAAATATGATCTTAACTAGATCAAAAATAGTCAACTTGACAAATGTAAGAATATTTACCTCCGGAGGGGCGAAGAAACCATGAGACCATCAAATGGAGGAATCGATCGTGCGCATCCAAGGTAAGCACCGAGCCGGTGTGAGAACCAAAGTGACTCTCATTCGTAAGACCTTCGTCCTTGAGAGAAAATGTAGACTCCAAAAGAGGGATATCAACAACAATCCTCTTGCCCAAGATAGAAGACTCAAGGCCAACCACTTCGGTATTATCTTCATTATTGATAAATTGAGCATTGGAGTAAAAGAGGAGTACCATGTGTTTGTAGCAAATGTCCGGGATGCTCAAAAGACCAAGGAAAACTCCATTCTCTCAAACGATCGAGGTAACGAAAAAGAAAGCGCTCGGAGTCAAGAAACTTGAGATCAATGATACGCTCACGAGGAACTTCGTACTCCTTGACATAAGTGAATCGATCCCTCATCTCCTGAGTTCAAAGAGTTTTCTGAAAGAGTTGGGTGGGATTGGGACGAATACTCGATTCACTCGCTTGACTGGTCTTACGCTTTTTGCTAATATTGTCCGTAGACATCCTAAAAACATTAAGCAAGCGATTTTAAAATATGTTTAAGTGTATGCGTGAGATTTCGAAATTCAGTCCAATGATAAATCCCACTTAGGTTTAAAAACAAGTTTTTAAAACAAATATACAAAACAAAACAAAAAAAAAACAAAAGATCAGAGAAAAACAGTAAAGAAAAATACGAGTGAAAATTTTTATATTCGAATTAGAAAATTGAAGATTTTGAAATTTTTTTACAAGATTTGAAAAACCCAAGTATAAAAACATATAAACAATACAAAATTAAAATTTTCTAACCTAAGATTCGAACATAAATTGAAGGAAAAAGAAAAAGAAAGAAAAATACCTTAAATTGGGATTTTGGATGAATGGAGAAAAATCATTGCACAAGATTGTTGAAGCTTGCTTAGACTTGAGTTTAAGAGAAAAACCCCTCAAGATTTGGTGAAAAACAAAGAGGTTTAGAGGGTTTTTATAGGAAAAATCGAATCTAGGGTTGTTAGGTTTTTAGGAGAGTTTTAATTTGTGTTAAACTTTAACATTAAAAGCCCCTTTAAAGTAGTCCGCGAAACCGTTTCGGAATGGGCTTGACCATTTCGAAACGCGGGCATGAAAGATTGACCGACTTTTCAACTCCAGCTGACTGTTTCGATACGGGTTTGACCGTATCGAATCCTCGTTAACTCGTATCAAAACTTGTTTCGATACACCCCTTGGCAGTAGCCAAAACGTTTCGAAACCCTTGGAAGGTGTTTCGAAACGCCCTTCTCTCAGATAGAAATTTAAAGCATCTGTATCGAAACAGGTGAACCTATTTCGATACACCTGGGCCTGGAAGTGCAGATGAGGCTCTAAAAGTGCAGAAAAATGAATTTTTCTAAGGCCTAACTTGCATGAATGACATGAATGAGCAAGAAAAACATATGCAAACATAAACATACTCCTTCTAGCTATAGGCATGGATGAAATTAGGAGTAAAAACACATAAACATGGCGTTTCACAAGATCAAGCAATTTTAAGCACAAAAGAGGTCCTAAAAGGTCAAGATAGGCTAGCTAGACCTAACTCTCTCCTAAGGGACCAAAAACGCTCTTTCTCTAAAGGTTTTGTAAATATGTCCGCTAATTGATTTAAGGTGTTAACATACTCTATAACCACATCTTCCTTAAGGTGTCAAACATATAGAACTTATGTTCTCACATTTTAGGGGTATGGTTTCAACTTTAATACCATAATCTAAGAGTTGTTGCTTCATCCAAAGGACTTGAGCACAACAACTCCCTAAGGATATGTACTCGACTTTGGTGGTAGATAAGGCTACACTATTTTGTTTCTTAGAGAACCAAGATATGAGCATACTACCTAGGAATTGACAAGTTCCCGAAGTACTCTTCCTATCGATTTTGCATCCCCCATAATCCGCATCCGAATAAGCATGAAGGTTGAAGGTGGAGTCTCTAGGGTACCAAAGACCTAAACAAGGAGTATCCCTAAGGTACCTAAAGATTCTCTTAACGGCTATAAGGTGAGACTCTATAGGACTAGCTTGAAACCTAGCACACAAGCAAACACTAAACAAGATATCCGGTCTACTTGCGGTAAGGTAAAGCAATGATCCAATCATAGAACGGTAAAGCTTAGAGTCGACACACTTACCTCCTTCATCTTTGTCAAGCTTTGTAGATGAGCTCATAGGTGTGGCTTGAGGCTTTGCATTCTCCAAGCCAAACTTCTTGAGCATATCCTTTATGTACTTTGCCTGATTGATGAAGGTGTCATCCTTCTTTTGCTTGATTTGGAGTCCCAAAAAGAATGAGAGCCCCCCATCATGCTCATCTCAAATTCACCTTGCATTAGCTTAGCAAACTCTTTGCAATGACATTCGTTAGTAGAACCAAAAATAATATCATCAACATAAATTTGTACTACTAAGATGTCATTTTTATACATTTTTATAAAAAGTGTAGTGTCCACCTTGCCTTTTTTAAAACCATTTTCAATTAAAAAGTTTGAAAGCCTTTCATATCAAGCTCTAGGAGCTTGTTTTAAACCATAAAGAGCTTTAGTGAGTTTGAAAACATGATTTGGAAATTTTGAGTCTTCAAAACCCGATGGTTGTTCCACATACACTTCTTCATTTATAAAACCATTTAAAAACGCGCTTTTAATATCCATTTGAAAAAGCTTGAAATCATGATAACATGCATATGCAAGAAACATCCTAATGGCTTCCATTATAGCTACGGGTGCATAGGTTTCATCAAAATTTATTCCCTCTTCTTGAGTGTAACCTTGTGCTACTAGTCTAGCTTTATTTATCAAAATGTTACCACTCTCATCTAGCTTGTTCCTAAAGACCCATTTAGTTCCTATGGTAGATTGATTACTAGGCCTATCAACTAATGTCCAAATGTTACTTCTCTAAAATTGATTTAACTCTTCTTGCATAGCCATAATCCAAAAAGCATCTTTCAATGCTTCTTTTATATTCTTAGGCTCTATGCATGAGATAAATGCAACATGATTCATTAATCTAAAAGAAGATCGAGTGGTTAACCCCTTGGATGGAGCACCCAAGATTTCACCATCTTTGACATAGTTGAACTCCCTTGGGTAGCTCACTTCCTTTTCCTCAAGAGCCAAGTCCTTCAAGGCTTCAAGAGGCGGATCTTGTGTGTCCTCTTCTTTTGTTGGAATCTCATCCTCCTTTGAAGTTTGCCTCCATCAAAGGCATTTATGATTCCTACATCATAATCATCACAAGAATCCTTCCTTGGAAGGAGGTTATCATCGAATACAACATGTATAGATTCTTCTACTACTAAAGTTCTTTTGTTAAATACTCGATAGGCTTTAGAGGTTAAAGAGTATCCTATGAAAATATCTTCATCACTTTTTGCATCAAATTTACCTAAGTTGTCTTTTCCATTATTTAAAACAAAACACTTGCAACCGAAAGGGTGAAAATAGCTAATGTTAGGCTTTTTATATTTTAAAATCTCATAAGGTGTTTTCTTTAAAATTGGCCTAATCATTACTCGATTAACAATATAGCAAGCGGTGTTTGTGGCTTCCATTCAAAAATATTTAGGTAAATTATTTTTACAAAGCATGGTTCTAGCCATTTCTTGCAAAGTTCTATTTTTCCTCTCAACTACCCCATTTTGTTGAGGAGTACGAGGAGCCGAAAATTGTGGCTAATACCATTTTCATCAAAAAATCTTCAAACCCTAAATTTTGAAACTCGGTTCCATGATCACTTCTAATATGTGAAATTATAAGTTCAAGATCATTTTGGGTTAGTTTTGAAAATGTAATGAATTTTTCTAAAGCCTCATCTTTAGTACTTAAAAATATAACCCAAGTAAATCTAGAGAAATCATCAACAAGTACAAATGCATAAGATTTACCACCCAAGCTCATAGTCCTAATTGGCCCAAATAAATCCATATGGATAAGTTGTAAACATCTACTAGTAGAAACATCATTAATGGATTTAAAGGGAGACTTAAGTTGTTTACCCTTAGAGCATGCATCACAAGTTTTATCGTTTGAGAATTTAATCTTGGGTAAACCTCTAACTAGATCAAGGGAAACTAGTTTTTCTAAAACACTAATGCTAGCATGTCCTAGTTTCCTATGCCACAACCATGCATCATTTTCATTTTGTGCTACTAAGCATGCATGAGATGTATGTATGTCATTTAGATGCACCATGTATATATTCCCTATGCGATGACCTATGACCCATTTTTATCAAATAAAACATTAAATCTTTTATCACACAATTGACTTATGCTCAACAAGTTGTGTTTAAGACCATCGACATACAAGACATTTTCAGTAAGAATAGTAGAGTGATTACCTATGGAGCCAATACCTTTAATGTGGCCTTTGGAGTTGTCACCAAATGTCACCACTCCTCCACTTTTTGGCTTTAGATCCATGAATCTACTCTTGTCTCCGGTCATATGCCTTGAGCATCCACTATCAAGGTACCATGAGTTTTGACTTTGTGCTTTGGCCTTGTAGCAATGCTCCCCCTACAAACAAAGATATTAAGCTTTTGTTTTTGGTACCCAAATCATTTTGGGTCCATGAGTGTTAGCTCCCATTAACTTGGTTCCCTTAGGGATCCAAGGTGACATAGCAACAATATTATTAGATTTTACAAGTTCCTTAAGAACCCATACACTTCTAACCCTTTTAGTTCTACTATGTCTAGGAAGATTACCTTGTTTGTAGTTATTGGTCCTTTTCTTAGGTTGGTTTGTTTTAGAAGATTCATCTATTTCATGCTTCACACTACAAACATTTTTAAAGGACTCCTTGAGCTTGTTAAGCTCATCTAACACCTTTTGGTGTTCACTATTACATTGAGATAAAAGATTATTAAGGTCAACATTTTCATCTTGGAAGAACTTTAGCTCATCTTTCAACCCTAAAATCTTTTTCTCAAATTTTAAATTAGCTTGAGAAAGTGAGTCATTTTTATCATTTAATTCCGAAGTAATTTTTTTATTCCTAATGACCGACTCCTTGTATTTCTCAACTAATTCATCATAGACCTCTTGCAACTCATCATATGCATCATTTAATTCATCATAAGTAAAATCAAAAGATGATGAGTTAGAGGTTACCATAGAGGAATCTTCCTCAAGTGCCATGAGGCAAAGGTTGGCCATTTCTTGTTCGTCATCCTCCGATGACTCCTCATCACTCCAAGTAGCAAGCTTGGCTTTGAGCTTCTTCTTCTTCTCAAAGCCCTTCTTCTTGAGTTGATGGCACTCCGAACGTATGTGGCCGAGTTTATTGCACTCGAAGCAAATGATTTGATCTCTTGCTTCTTCTTTGTTTTTACCTTTGAAGTCCATCTTCCTTTGAATTTTTCTTCCCCGGTTGGACCTCATAAAGCATGAGAATCGTTTGGCTATCATAGCCAATTCTTCTAGCTCATCCTCCTCACTAGAAGAGCTCTCCTCAAGTAATAAAGCTTTGAGAGCTATTCCCATATTCTTCTTCTTTTCCACCTCTAGCTTTTCTACTCTCTTCTCTTCCCACTAGCTCATCAAGCTTTAAAGTCCTCAATTTTTTAGCTTCTATGATGGCGGTTCTCTTCCCATTCCAAGACTCGGGAAGTGAGTAGAGTCTTGTCTTCCGGTATTGTCTCTCCAAATCCTTTGAGCCCATTGACTATGGTGGAGAACCGATCAAACATCTTGGACACCATCTCATCAGGCTCCATCTTGAAATTTTCATAACTAAGATTGGAAATTCCAATCTTAGTTTCCTTGACATCATTGGTTCCCTCATAGGTAGTCTCAAGAGTGTCCCACACTTCTTTGGCACTCTCAATGGATGATACTTTGGAGTAGATGTCCGGACCGAATGAACAAAAGAGCATGTGGAGAGCTTTGTCATTTATTTGGATCTTTCTCCTTTCTTCTTCACTCATTTCCACCTTTTTCTTCAAAACCATCTTCCCTTCACTATCTTGCTTCAATAGAATGTAGGGGCCATCTTCAATTACATCCCAAACCAAGTAGTCATTGGACTTGATGAAGAGGCGCATTCTATTATTCCAAAACGGATAGTTGTCACCATTGAAGAATGGTGGTTTTGTAGTGGATTGAGACTCATACATGCCTGAATCGGAGGTAGAAGCCATTTCTTGATATTTTGATGATCACACTCTTCCTAGGAACTCCTCTTGTGGTTGTTAATCCTCAAAGAGGTAGGCTCTTATACCAATTGTTGAGTGGATCGAATGATCGAACTAAACCAAGAGGGGGGTGAATTGGATTTTTAAAGTTGTAGGTGGTGGAAATTGCAAATAAAAAGATTGACAAGGAATTTTAGAGTGGTTCAAGTTCCAAATGAACCCTACATCAACTACCTTAGCTTCACTAAGGATTTGCAACAATTCCACTAATTGCTCTTCCCCTTTTCTAGGCTAAGGAGGTAACCCTTACAATTTTCGGTCAAATTTTCTACCCAAAATTTGACCCAATCCTCACACAATTAAAACAAAGAATTTGATGGCTAAACAAGTATCTCTCAATACATAAACTAGCCCAATTACAAGCACTCAACCCAATTGAAATGATAAGAATGAAAAATACAATTGGGGTTTCTAGAAAATATTGGGATTTAGGCACAAATGCTTGGATTTGATGTTTGGATATTTGCTTTTTGATCAATAGTTGTTGCTGGTGCTTTTAGAGGTCCCTTTTATACCTTCTCATTGATTTCTAGCCGTTGTGGTTGTTGCATTCATCAATAAAGCCGTTGGGGTGTTATCTCCCCTCCATAAATGCAGTCTGCAACCAACCGTTTTGAAACGCCCAACCATGTTTTGAAATAGACCAAAATAGAAAGAGCCATTGGGGTGCATTAAAGAGCCCGTATCGAAACGGTCAGACCTGTTTCGATACGCTAAGAGCCGTTTCGAAACATGTTTCGAAATGTTTTGCCACTGTCAAGGGTCGTATCGAAACGTCTTGAGATCGTTTCGAAACGCCTTAACTGTTTGTTAAAAATCAAATGAAGAACCGTTTCGAAACACTGAGTGTCGTTTCGATACGGTTTCTCAATGTTCTAAAGCCGGTTCGAAACTTGTTTCGAAACACGGGTTGACAGTGTTGAAATCGTTTCGATACCCGTTTCGAAACATGGGTTGACAGTTTTAAAACTGTTTCGAAACGCCTTAGGCCGTTTCGAAACAGGGACTCAAAAATCACTGTTTTGGCTTTAAGAACACTTAGAAAATATTTGATAAACTTAGTTTTTAACTTAGGCATATTCTTTAAATCATATAGGAATGTTTGAGGACTTAAAAATTCGTTTTCACATTTTTAATTTAGTCCTTAGGTTCTTTAGTTATATAAAAATTAAAATATCGGTTTCACAAGTTCTAAGCATATTTTAACGGAAGCATACTCCCCTAGCTATAAGCATGGTTTCTATCAAGATCAACAACACATAAACATGCATTTTCACAAAATCAAGCAATTTTAACCTCAAAAAGGGTCCTAAAGGGTCAAGGAAGGCTAGTTAGACCTAACTCTCTCCTAAGGGACCAAAAACGCTCTTTATCTAGAGGTTTAGTAAAAATGTTCGCTAGTTGGTTCAAGGTGTCAACGTACTCTATAACAACATCTTCCTTAAGGACATGATCTCTAATGAAATGATGCCTTATTTCTATATATTTGGTTCTAGAGTGTTGGATGTGAATTTTTGTTAAGCATATAGCACTAGTGTTATCACACTTAAGGGGTATGGTTTCGACTTTAACACCATGATCTAAGAGTTGTTGTTTCATCCAAAGGACTTGAGCACAACAACTCCCTAAGGATATGTACTCTGCTTCGTTGGTAGAAAGAGCTACACTATTTTGTTTCTTAGAGAACCAAGATATGAGCATACTACCTAAGAATTGGAAAGTTCCTGAAGTACTTTTCCTATCGATTTTACATCCCACATAATCTGCATCCAAATAAGCATGAAAGTTGAAGGTTGAGTCTCTAGGGTACCAAAGACCTAGACAAGGAGTATCTCTAAGGTACCTAAAGATTCTCTTAACGGCTATAAGGTGAGACTCTCTAGAACTAGCTTGAAACCTAGACACAAGCAAACACTAAACAATATATCTGGTCTACTTGCGGTAAGGTAAAACAAAGATCCAATCATAGAGCGATAAAGCTTAGAGTCAACACACTTACCTCATTCATCTTTGTCAAGCTTTGTAGATGAGCTCATTGGTGTAGCTTGAGGCTTTGCTTGCTCCAAGCCAAACTTCTTGAGCATATCTTTCACGTACTTTGCTTGATTGATAAAGGTGTCATCCTTCCTTTGTTTGATTTGGAGTCCCAAGAAGAATGAGAGCTCCCCCATCATGCTCATCTCGAATTCACCTTGCATTAACTTAGCAAACTCCTTGCAATGACACTCATTAG
Source organism: Hibiscus trionum (assembly GCA_030270665.1). Classification (NCBI taxonomy): domain Eukaryota; kingdom Viridiplantae; phylum Streptophyta; class Magnoliopsida; order Malvales; family Malvaceae; genus Hibiscus; species Hibiscus trionum. The sequence goes on from BSYR01000051.1 coordinate 16,653,151, forward strand.
TAGATCCAAAAATAAATCAACATATATTTGTACTAATAAGATGTCATTTTTATATTTTTTATGAAAAGTGTAGTGTCCACTTTACCTTTTTCAAAACCTTTTTCAATCAAAAAGTTTGAAAGTCTTTCATATCAAGCTCTAGGGGCTTGTTTTAAACCATAAAGTGCTTTGGTTAGTTTGAAAACATGATTTGGAAATTTTGAATCTTCAAAACCCGGTGGTTGTTTCACATACACTTCCTCATTTATAAAACCGTTTAAAATGCACTTTTCACATCCATTTGAAAAAAGCTTGAAGTTATGATAACATGCATATGCAAGCAACATTCTAATAGCTTCCATTCTAGCTACGGGTGCATAGGTTTCATCAAAATCTATTCTCTCTTCTTGAGTGTAACCTTGAGCAACTAATCTAGCTTTGTTTCTCATAATGTTACCACTCTCATCTAGTTTATTCCTAAATACCCATTTAGTTCCTATAGTAGATTGATTACTAGGCCTTTCAACTAATGTCCATACATTACTTCTCTTAAATTGATTTAACTCTTCTTGCATAGCCATAATCTAAAAAGGATAAAGGGTCAAATTTGCCCCTGTAGTAATCCGAAATCAGCAATGTTGCCCCTACTTTTTTTTCTCCGTAATTTTGCCCTCAAAGTCAGTCAATTGTAGCAATGTTGCCCTTTGACTGATTTTGACCGTTAAATGCTGACGTGACAGTTAATGGTGCTGACGGGGCAATTTTACCCTCGAAGTCATTCGTGCAATTTTGCCATCGAACTCATTAATTGCAGCACTTTTACCCTTGGTTTATTTAATTTTTGAATAAAATTGGATAAATAATTTTGTTTTTTCGAGTTGAACTTTAACAAACAGAATATATGAAAAATCGATTAACAAATTGATGTAAATATCCTTTGAGTCCCTAGTAATTTTAAAAATAAGCAAAATGAGAACTCTTACAAAAAATCAAAATATTATTCAATTTTTTTTAAAAATCTATAAACTTAATAAAAATAAATACGATATTAAAAAAATTATTGAAAATAAACCAACGAGAAGCGTGTTAATTGAACGGTGAATGCGAACTATTCTATTCGAAAGACGTTTGATTGACACACTTACCGACGATGGGTTGTTAGGAAAAAATGTACGGTGATCTCAGAAAACGACATTAATGGTATTCGGCGAAAACGGCATGGGAGATAAGGGCATGGGAGATAAATACAAGGATATCCAGAAGATAAAGCAGAATTCAACCTAAAATGAACCCGAAGCCAACCTGGCAGATAACCGAATTTATTCGACTAAATTTGTAACACCCGGGTTTAGGGGTTAGGCGAAAATAATATTAAAATATTATTCTGAGCTCGGTTTTATACTCTAAATAATATTTCGAGTTTGTTTTCAAAATTTATTAATTTTGAGTTGACCATGTTTTAAGATTAAACTCCATTTAACCATGAATTTACCTCCCTTGTAAATGCCCCATTTCATTAAGGGCAAACAAGTTTTTTGAGCTTTAAAATTTATCACATGTCAAATAAAACACCCACCCTTCTCATCTTCTTCCCTTCACTCTTTCAAAAACCAACGTTACCTTCTTCTCTCCTTGGGGGTTCACTGTTCCATCACCTCTACTCCTCATTTCAACTCCGTTTTGAAAGGTAATGGTATTTTTGACTTCCCCTCATCTTCCCCTTCATAAAAGTACCTTTCATTTTAGTTTCCATGGAAGTTTTAGAAAATGTCATTTTTGAATATTTTGATTAAAAATGTTATTTTTAAGTTGTTAAGTGAAGTATTTTGATTTAATATACTTAGTTGTGGTATAAGGAAGTCAAATGGTATATCATATATGAATTTCAAGTGATTTTGGGAATTTTCGGAATTTGGCTTTGAGAGGGTTTTTGGAGGGTTTTAAAGTGGGATTTGGGGCTGTTTAATGTTGGATTTTGAGGGCTGTAGATAGTATGATATATGAGGATCATTTTGGGTGTAATTGATGCTTGTTTGGGTGTTTGAAATGGGAGAATTCAGTGGGTGTTAAGGGCTGCTCGAAAATTCTGTTTTTGGACTTGTTTTGAGTGTTGGATGCTTGGTAATGTTAATCCGGGTTAGTTTCAATGACAAGATATTGATTGTGGATGTTTTGTTTGTCTTTGGGATTGATTAGAGTCAAGTTTGGGCATCGGTGAAGCATCGGAAGTGAATTCGGGAAGTTGAAGGTTGTTGCTTGCTTGGTCTTTGGGCTTGGAAGCTTAGGTGAGTGGTTAATTGTTTTACTTGGTTCTAAAATGGTTGGTTCGAGTATACGGACTAGGTTGGGCTTGGTAGACCCACCTAGAGTTAGGATTAGGGTGGTAGCCTAATCCTAAACTTGATCTAGAGCCTTTGGATGAACTTAAGTGTATGAATGTATATGCCTCGTATGTCTTGTGATATGAATGCTTATGTATATTGTATTATACATGTGAGTTGAGGCATGATTTGTATTGCTTAAAGCATGCATGGTGATGGTTCATGATTGTGTTCATGGTGAGTACGTGCTAAGCACGGAAATGATTGAAATGAGTAATGTGGAATGAGTAAAATATTGGCACTAGTATACTTAAATACAAATGATCGATCATTAGGATGTTAGTGTGTACACATGAGTCAAATGTCGCGCGTGGCCTTGGTGGCGTTGAGTCACCAAGGAGGAGTACGGGTACGCCCGGAAATTGTATTTAAATATAGTCGGTGATGAGTGGAATCCCATCGACGGGGCGTGAGGATGAGTGGAATCCCCTCCGCGAGACCGGTGATGAGTGTAATCCCACCGTCAGGTAATGGTTGTGTTGTTGGATGTGAGTTCCAACGGTTATCCGCGTATTTGAGTCATAACTAGGTGCCAATGTTGATTGATATGTGTATCAATGTATTGAGCTTAATGATCCTTATGTGGATGTTTGATGTGGCTACTTATGTTGAGGAAGTTAGAGCTTGTTGATCATGACATTTACTTGTATATATTGCTCATGCATCTTATCTTATGGCTCTTGTGGATCCTTGGTATGTTTGTGTAATGCCTTGGCTAGATCGTGCTCGGACCCTGCAATGTTGAGGTTTGTTTTTAGAGCTTACCCTCACTAAGCATCATTGCTTACGCTCTCTTTGTTCAACATTGCAGATCCTTAGTTCGTGGGTTTCTTGCGCAAGTGGAAGGCTCCAAGTGTGGTTTTTGGCTTGAGTTCATCAAGTATGAATTTTTAAATGTTAGACATGTAATAGTTTGAGCAATGGGACATGTATGGTTTTGTTGGATAGTTGTTGGTTGTTAGGAGCATGTTTAGACTCTTTGATGCCTTGTTTGTGTGTGGCTTATGTTGCCTTGATGAATGATAACTCATGCCAAATTGCTTATTTTGAATACTAGCTAAATGCCTTAGAGGTCATCTTGATGTTTGAATGAATGCATGTTTGTGAAGTCTTATCTTAGTGTTTAGACTTACCTTAATCTTGTTGAAGCATGCTAGTATGGTTGGTATGCCTTAAGTTTAATCAACGTGGTGTTGTGATGTGTTTTGGTGGTGTTTTGGGGCACCTTTGTGCCTTAAAACAGAAAAATCGAGTCTGCAGACAGGGAGCGTTTCGGAACGGGTCCCCCTGTTCCGGAACGGTTCCTTTGCAAATGGCCTGCCGTTTCGAAACGGATGGGGGTCGTTTCGGAACACTTTTGCTACTGGAATTTTGAGAATTTGGCGAGATGTAGGCGTTCCGAAACGGGCCTTTGAGGTTTCGAAACGGTCAAATCTCGTTGACCACGAGAAATTGACCGTCAAGGTCGTTCCGATACGGGTCACCCCTGTTTCGGAACGGTCACCTTATGGTTGACCCTGGCATGTTGACTAAGTCAAGGCGTTTCGGAACACCCTATGGGCGTTCCGAAACGGTCTGTTGTAGAACATTAAAATGGACTGTTTTATGTCTTGTTGGATCGGAGAATGTTTCATTATTCGTATCTTCCGCTGTTGTGCTTCACATAGGAACTTAATATGCATCTAGATAAGACTAAGGCTAAAAGAAATCTTCTGGGTCGTTAACCGAGGGGAAACCTTAACGGGTTTCGCTTCGGTTTTCCCCGTGCTGCCCACTCGGACCGGTCATCCGACCAGACCGGGACGAGGGGGTTACACTTGTTGGTATCAGAGCCTAAGGTTACCGAGACCTTGGGCAGGTAAGTGAGGTAAGTTCGAGTTTTTGATTAATGTGCACGGTGTTTGCTTGCTTGGTAAGAATGGTTGCTTGTTTGACAAGTATGTTGATTGCTTTTGTTTCAAGGCATGTGTGTGTGAGTCCCATTGCTACTATTACATTGGAAAAATGATTTTGTTTTAGTGAGGGAACGTACTTGAACACTTGGAAGCCTTGCCTTGCTAACCCAACTTGTATGTTTTGTTGTTGTGGTTGTAGTTGATATTTGTGAGAGCGATGTCTAGACCGAGAGGTAGACCGAGAGTGGTTCGTCAGGAACCACGGGTTGCGGCTCCTGTTGAGCCGGCTGTTGGTGTGGAGGCTCATCTGGAAGGGCCGGTGGCCGCGAGAGTTGGCGCTCCACCACCACCTCCACCACCACCACCTCCACCACCTGGAGCTGGGGGTGAAGATGGAGCCGGAGGAGATGGACCTCAAGGTGGCCAAGGTGGCCAAGGTCCAGCTGGAATTGATATGACTCCGCTAGTGCAAGCGATAGCGGGAGCTTTTCAGGCCGCAGTTGCGGGAGCTCAGGCTGCAGCTCAGCCTAGGTGTGATGATGCTAGTCTACCGTTAGAGAGGCTCCGTAGTTTGGGAGCCGAGGAGTTTAGAGGATCTACTCCAGAGAGATCGGAGTTGTGGTTGGAGAAGATAGTTCGTATCTTGGCTCAGATGGGTTGTGCGGGCGCACATAGATTGGGTTGTGTGATCTCATTGCTTCAGGGTGATGCCTACACCTGGTGGGTCACCATTACTGCCGGGGTTCCCGAGGCTGAGATAGATTGGGATTTCTTTGAGTTTGCTTTCAGGAAGAGGTACTTGGGACCGAGGTACCTAGATGAGAAGAAGAGAGAGTTCATGGCTCTCACTCAGGGAGATGCTTTTGTGACTGACTATGAGATTCGCTTTGTTCGCTTGAGTCAGTATGCCCCAGAGTTGGTTCCTACTGAAGTGGAACGCTGCAACCGGTTCCGCTACAGATTGAATGAAGAGGTTAAGAGGTATACGCTAGCTTCTGACTACTCAGACTTTGATGTATTGGTCGCGAGGGCCAAGGATTTAGAGCATAGTTTGGGTTCGGCTAAACGAGCTGGTGGTTCTAGTTCTGGCAAGAGACATAACCACTTTGATGGTAGAGATGCTAAGAGGCACAGAGGTGGCGGACATCAGTTTGATCAGAGACGTGGCGGTGGCCACCATGGTAGAGGCCATCAGGGCCATAGAGGAGGAGGGCGTTTGCCCGAGTGTGCACAGTGTGGGAGACAGCACGCTGGTGAGTGCTGGGGTAACTTCCATGCTTGTTGGAACTGTGGTTCGAGGGACCACTTTAGGAGAGATTGTCCGCGTCAGGCAGCTCAGGCACCGAACATAGCTCAGGCTCCTGCGAGAGGTAATGATTTTCAGAGAGGCCGTGGGCGCGGTCGTGGCTACTTCCAGCCTAGGGCTGATGCACCTAGGGGAGATGCTCAGAGGAACCTTGCTCATGTTGTGGCTGTACAGCCAGAGGCGGGAGGACCAGCGAGATTTTATGCTCAGAGAGAGGCCGGGAACGACACCGATGTGATAGCAGGTAATTTCGAGTTACAGTCTATGTCTTTGCTTTCTTTGGTTGATTCGGGTTCTACGCATTCCTACATTTTGAGTGAGCATGCACAGAAGTTAGATATCCCTGTTGAGATCTTAGATGTAGGTATGCATGTTACTAGTTCTTTTGGTGAGACAGTTGTGGTTAGACGTATGTATAGGAGGTGTCCACTGAAGATTCAAGGTCATGTGTTCTCAGTCGATATGATGGAACTTCCTTTCTATGGTTTTGACATTATTTTGGGTATGGACTGGTTGGTTGAGCATCGGGCTAGTGTGGATTTTGAAACAAAGAGAATTTCTTTGAAGCTTTCTGATGACTACGAGGTAGTAGTAGTAGGCGAGAACGTTAAGTTCTTGTCTAATGTGGTGTCAGCTTTAGAGGCTCATAGGTTGATGGACTCTGGATGTGGGGCTTATTTAGCTTATATTATGAATCTGGATATGAGTGAAGCTAGACCGAAGGATATCAGAACAGTGTGCGACTTTCCAGATGTGTTTCCTGAAGAGTTGCATGGTTTACCTCCTGACAGGGATGTTGAGTTTGTGATTGAGACAGTTTCAGGGTCTAATCCAGTTTCGATAGCTCCGTACCGCATGGCTCCGAAAGAGTTGAAAGAATTGCAGAGTCAGTTGCAAGAATTATTAGACCGTGGTTTCATTAGGCCTAGTAGTTCTCCGTGGGGTGCTCCCGTGTTGTTTGTGAAAAAGAAAGATGGTAGCATGCGCATGTGCATTGACTATAGACAGTTGAATCAGATGACTGTGAAGAACAAGTATCAGTTGCCTCGTATAGATGATTTGTTTGATCAGTTGAGAGGCGCTTCAGTGTTCTCGAAGATAGATTTGAGATCCGGGTACTATCAGTTGAAGGTGAAAGAGTGTGATGTTCCGAAAACAGCTTTTAGGACTAGATATGGTCACTATGAGTTTCTTGTGATGCCATTTGGGCTCACGAATGCACCGGCAGCATTCATGGACATGATGAACAGAATTTTTAGAGACTATCTAGATCGTTTTGTAGTTGTCTTCATTGATGATATACTTGTGTACTCGAAGACAGAAGAAGAGCATGATGAGCACTTGAGATTTGTTTTACAGAGATTGTTGAACAATCAGTTGTATGCGAAGCTTAGTAAGTGTGAGTTCTGGATTCGAGAGGTTGTGTTTCTTGGCCATGTTGTTTCGGCCGAAGGTATCCGTGTTGATCCATCGAAGATTGAGGCTATTGTTGAGTGGAAACAACCTAAGTCCGTGACTGAGATTAGGAGTTTCCTAGGATTAGCCGGTTACTATAGGAGGTTTGTTGATGGCTTCTCTAGAGTAGCTGCTCCTTTGACTAAATTGTTGCAAAAGGGAGTCAAATTTGAATGGTCAGATGCAAGACATAAGGCCTTTGAGAAATTGAAAGAAGCTTTGACAAATGCTCCAGTGTTAGTGCAACCTGTTTCAGGTAAGGAGTTTGTGATCTACAGTGATGCTTCCTACGTAGGCTTAGGATGTGTTTTGATGCAAGATAGAAGAGTTGTTGCATATGCTTCTAGACAGTTGAAGATTCATGAGAAGAACTATCCTACTCATGATATAGAACTAGCCGCAGTTGTGTTTGCATTGAAGATTTGGCGTCACTATTTGTATGGTGAGAAGTGTATTGTTTACACTGATCACAAGAGCTTGAAGTACTTGATGACACAGAAAGAGTTGAACTTGAGGCAGAGAAGATGGCTAGAGTTGTTGAAAGATTACGATTTGACCATTGAGTACCATCCGGGTAAAGCGAATGTAGTAGCCGATGCTTTGAGTAGAAAAGTGGCCGTTGAGTTGAGAGCTATGTTTGCTAGATTGAGTGTGTTCGATGATGGTGGTTTGATCACCGAGTTGCAAGTGAAGCCTTCCTTGATTCAGTTGATTAGAGAGAAGCAGTTGCAAGATGCGAGCCTAGTTCCTCATGTTCAAGACATAGCCGAAGGAAGACCGACTGAGTATAGTTTCAGTGGTGAGAGCTTGTTGTGCTATAGAGATAGAATTGTTGTACCAGAAGATGTTGGGTTGAGACGTTAGATTCTGAGTGAAGCACATTCGAGTCCCTTTTCTATGCATCCGGGTAGTACCAAAATGTACCGAGATTTGAAGAGCGATTACTTCTGGGTTGGTTTGAAGAGAGACGTAGCCGAGTATGTGAGCCGTTGTATGGTTTGTCAGAGAGTGAAGGCAGAACATCAGGTTCCTTCAGGTTTACTACAGCCTTTGAAGATTCCGGAATGGAAATGGGAGAGGATCACCATGGACTTTGTATCGGGGTTGCCTTTGTCTCCTTCGAAGAAGAACTCAGTTTGGGTGATTGTTGATAGGTTCACTAAGTGTGCTCACTTCCTAGCAGTGAACACTACGGATTCTTTAGACAAGTTGGCGAACTTGTACATCCGTGAGATTGTAAGACTTCATGGGGTTCCGAAGTCTATTGTTTCAGATAGGGATCTTAGATTTACTTCGAGGTTTTAGGGTTGCTTGCATAGTGCTTTAGGTAGCCGTTTGCATTTCATCACATCGTATCATCCTCAGTCCGATGGGCAGTCAGAGCGAGTGATACAGATTCTAGAAGATATGCTTCGTTGTTGTGTGATTGACTTCCAGGGTTCTTGGGAGAAGCACTTACCGTTGGTTGAGTTTGCCTACAACAACAGTTATCAGTCTAGTATTCAGATGGCACCTTATGAGGCTTTGTATGGTAGACGGTGTAGGACTCCGATTTGTTGGGCTGAGACAGGTCAGAGATTGTTACCTATGCCAGACTTGCTTAAGGGAACCACAGAAAAAGTGAAGTTGATATGTGACCGCTTGAAAGCAGCTTCCGATCGTCAGAAGTCTTATGCAGACTTGAAGAGGAAAGAGGTTGAGTACTCAGTAGGTGAGAAAGTATTTTTGAAGGTATCTCCGTGGAAGAAGGTAATGAGATTTGGCCGGAAGGGCAAGTTGAGTTCGAGGTTCATTGGTCCGTATGAGATAGTTGAGCGGATTGGGCCTGTAGCTTATCGTTTGAGGTTACCTTCTGAGTTAGAAAAGATCCATGATGTCTTTCATGTGTCTATGCTTAGGAGATATAGATCAGATCCTTCTCATGTGATGCCCGTTGAGGAGATAGAGTTAAATCCAGACTTGTCCTATAATGAAAAGCCCGTTGAGATACTTGCTTCTGACAGCAAGGTGTTGCGTGGCAAGACCATAGAGTTGGTCAAGGTGTTGTGGAGACATAGAGGTGTGGAAGAGGCCACGTGGGAGAGAAAAGCAGATATGGTTGAGCAGTTTTCGTATTTGTTTCCACCAGGTAATTTCGGGGACGAAATTCCTTAAGTGGGGGAGAGTTGTAACACCCGGGTTTAGGGGTTAGGCGAAAATAATATTAAAATATTATTTTGGGCTCAGTTTTATACTCTAAATAATATTTCGAGTTTGTTTTCAAAATTTATTAATTTTGAGTTGACCATGTTTTAAGATTAAACTCCATTTAACCATGAATTTACCTCCCTTGTAAATGCCCCATTTCATTAAGGGCAAACAAGTCTTTTGAGCTTTAAAATTTATCACATGTCAAATAAAACACCCACCCTTCTCATCTTCTTCCCTTCACTCTTTCAAAAACCACCGTTACCTTCTTCTCTCCTTGGGGGTTCACTGTTCCATCACCTCTACTCCTCATTTCAACTCCGTTTTGAAAGGTAATGGTATTTTTGACTTCCCCTCATCTTCCCCTTCATAAAAGTACCTTTCATTTTAGTTTCCATGGAAGTTTTAGAAAATGTCATTTTTGAATATTTTGATTAAAAATGTGATTTTTAAGTTGTTAAGTGAAGTATTTTGATTTAATATACTTAGTTGTGGTATAAGGAAGTCAAATGGTATATCATATATGAATTTCAAGTGATTTTGGGAATTTTCGGAATTTGGCTTTGAGAGGGTTTTTGGAGGGTTTTAAAGTGGGATTTGGGGCTGTTTAATGTTGGATTTTGGGGGCTGTAGATAGTATGATATATGAGGATCATTTTGGGTGTAATTGATGCTTGTTTGGGTGTTTGAAATGGGAGAATTCAGTGGGTGTTAAGGGCTGCTCGAAAATTCTGTTTTTGGACTTGTTTTGAGTGTTGGATGCTTGGTAATGTTAATCCGGGTTAGTTTCAATGACAAGATATTGATTGTGGATGTTTTGTTTGTCTTTGGGATTGATTAGAGTCAAGTTTGGGCATCGGTGAAGCATCGGAAGTGAATTCGGGAAGTTGAAGGTTGTTGCTTGCTTGGTCTTTGGGCTTGGAAGCTTAGGTGAGTGGTTAATTGTTTTACTTGGTTCTAAAATGGTTGGTTCGAGTATACGGACTAGGTTGGGCTTGGTAGACCCACCTAGAGTTAGGATTAGGGTGGTAGCCTAATCCTAAACTTGATCTAGAGCCCTTGGATGAACTTAAATGTATGAATGTATATGCCTCGTATGTCTTGTGATATGAATGCTTATGTATATTGTATTATACATGTGAGTTGAGGCATGATTTGTATTGCTTAAAGCATGCATGGTGATGGTTCATGATTGTGTTCATGGTGAGTACGTGCTAAGCACGGAAATGATTGAAATGAGTAATGTGGAATGAGTAAAATATTGGCACTAGTATACTTAAATACAAATGATCGATCATTAGGATGTTAGTGTGTACACATGAGTCAAAAGTCGCGCGTGGCCTTGGTGGCGTTGAGTCACCAAGGAGGAGTACGGGTACGCCCGGAAATTGTATTTAAATATAGTCGGTGATGAGTGGAATCCCATCGACGAGGCGTGAGGATGAGTGGAATCCCCTCCGCGAGACCGATGATGAGTGTAATCCCACCGTCAGGTAATGGTTGTGTTGTTGGATGTGAGTTCCAACGGTTATCCGCGTATTTGAGTCATAACTAGGTGTCAATGTTGATTGATATGTGTATCAATGTATTGAGCTTAATGATCCTTATGTGGATGTTTGATGTGGCTACTTATGTTGAGGAAGTTAGAGCTTGTTGATCATGACATTTACTTGTATATATTGCTCATGCATCTTATCTTATGGCTCTTGTGGATCCTTGGTATGTTTGTGTAATGCCTTGGCTAGATCGTGCTCGGACCCTGCAATGTTGAGGTTTGTTTTTAGAGCTTACCCTCACTAAGCATCATTGCTTACACTCTCTTTGTTCAACATTGCAGATCCTTAGTTTGTGGGTTGTTTGCGCAAGTGGAAGGCTCCAAGTGTGGTTTTTGGCTTGAGTTCATCAAGTATGGATTTTTAAATGTTAGACATGTAATAGTTTGAGCAATGGGACATGTATGGTTTTGTTGGATAGTTGTTGGTTGTTAGGAGCACGTTTAGACTCCTTGATGCCTTGTTTGTGTGTGGCTTATGTTGCCTTGATGAATGATAACTCATGCCAAATTGCTTATTTTGAATACTAGCTAAATGCCTTAGAGGTCATCTTGATGTTTGAATGAATGCATGTTTGTGAAGTCTTATCTTAGTGTTTAGACTTACCTTAATCTTGTTGAAGCATGCTAGTATGGTTGGTATGCCTTAAGTTTAATCAACGTGGTGTTGTGATGTGTTTTGGTGGTGTTTTGGGGCACCTTTGTGCCTTAAAACAGAAAAATCGAGTCTGCAGACAGGGAGCGTTTCGGAACGGGTCCCCCTGTTCCGGAACGGTTCCTTTGCAAATGGCCTGCCGTTTCGAAACGGATGGGGGTCGTTTCGGAACACTTTTGCTACTGGAATTTTGAGAATTTGGCGAGATGTAGGCGTTCCGAAACGGGCCTTTGAGGTTTCGAAACGGTCAAATCTCGTTGACCACGAGAAATTGACCGTCAAGGTCATTCCGATACGTGTCACCCCTGTTTCGGAACGGTCACCTTATGGTTGACCCTGGCCTGTTGACTAAGTCAAGGCGTTTCGGAACACCCTATGGGATTTTCGAAACGGCCTGTTGTAGAACATTAAAATGGACTGTTTTATGTCTTGTTGGGTCGGAGAATGTTTCATTGTTCGTATCTTCCGCTGTTGTGCTTCACATAGGAACTTAATATGCATCTAGATAAGACTAAGGCTAAAAGAAATCTTCTGGGTCGTTAACCGAGGGGAAACCTTAACGAGTTTCGCTTCGGTTTTCCCCGTGCTGCCCACTCGGACCGGTCATCCGACCAGACCGGGACGAGGGGGTTACAGAATTGACCTGATATCCTATTTTACCCGACCTGAAATGGACCCGACCTAAAACAGACTCGACCTGAAATGGACCTGACCTGAAATGGACCCGACCTGAAATGGACTCGACCTGAAATGGGCCCTACCTAAAATGGACCCGGCATGTTTTAAACCCGACCTGTTAAGTGACCCGACCTGTTGTTGACCTGAACTAATATTGACCTGAAATCTATGACTTGATGAAGTAAAAACTTTCATAAGTTGATATATCATATACATATATAATATATATATATACATATACACCTACATATACTGATATACATGACGTATATGCGCGCATACATACATACATACATATATATATATATATATATTAAGTACTAAAGTTGAAAAAAAATATTAAGTAATTGATAATTGATGAACTACAAAAACTTAATGACGATTTGTTTTTTATTTTTCAGTAACTTAAATAAAATTTTAGACTTACAAATTATAAAAAAATATATAACAGTTACATAACCTTAAGTAACAAATTCAAGAATTGTTTTCTTAAGTTATAAGAGATTCAATATTTATTTTCTTAACTTAAGTTATAAATTAGATTGATTTTACTTAAGTTATAATAGATTCAAGAATTGTTGTCTTAAGTTATAAATTAGATTGATTTTACTTAAGTTATAACAGATTCAAGAATTGTTTTCTTAACTTAAGTTATAAATTAGATTGATTTTTCTTAACTTAAGTTATAACAGATTCAAGCTTTGTTGTCTTAACTTAAGTTATAAATTAGACAAACTTTACTTAAGTTATAACAAATTCATTTCTTAAGTTAATTTAAGTTATAAAATAGATTGATTTTACTTAAGTTATAACAGATTCATTTCTTAACTTAAGTTATAAATTAGATTGATTTTACTTAAGTTATAAAATAAATTGATTATTCTTATCTAACCTTTAGTAATTTAAACTACGTAAACGAATATTAACTGTTATAACATAAAAAAGTTGGAATTCAGAAAAATTAATTGTTATAACTTAAATAAACGAACAAAATATTTGAATACTTGATAACTTAAAAAAAAGATCAATACAGAATGTCAAAATAATACAAGCTTAGCTTTTCATAAACCCTAAACCAACATTGACAAACCCTTAGCTGAGAAACTATTCATCACAGCCCGCAAGCCCGTTCAAAAAGACGAAAAAAGGGTAAACTACACTCATGATTACTAAAGTTTCAATGAGTTTTTATTGTGGTCACTAACGTTTCAAATATTGCGTTCTGATCATGAAGATTATGTATAGTTCACAAAAAGGTTACTCTTCTGTGGGTTGATGACCTGGCACATTAATAAAAAGGGTTAACTACTGGAATAGTCACTTATGTTTCCCCCCAGTACAGAGTTGGTCCCCGATTTTGAAAAACGACCAGTAAGGTCACTTACGTTTTCGGGGCGTAAACTTTTGGTCACTCAGCCGTTTGTTGCCGTTTAAAACTGACGGATTGCTGACCTGGCAACGAAAAAATAAGGGTAAATTACTGCAATGGTCATTAAAGTTTATCTCATGTACATTTTTGCTCCCAAATTGAAAAAAATAAACATTATAGTCACTAATGAAAATGTTTCTTTAAAATTTCACCCTTAAATTTTTAAAAATTCATTTTTCAACCCTAAAACTTTACAATCAATTAGTACAATAATATTATAAAGGCTTAAATGAAAAATAGGTGCCCAAAGTATACCCTTTTTAAATTTAGGTGCTCAAATTGCTCCTATTTAATAACTAAACTTTCAAATTGTTCCTATTTTTTCCACTTTGGATTTTTTTAATATTATTGTAACATGACATGTCATTTTTTATTATTGTTAAATTAAAAATAATTTTAAAATAAAATAAAATCATTTTTATTATTATTAAATTTAAAGTGTTAGTAAAAAATATTACTTCTTAAAATAATTTAGGCGTTTAAAGTATTTTTGTAAAAATAGATGCCCAAATTTACCATAGTTACAATTTTAGGTGCCCGGCTGTTAAATGGGTGTTAAAAAAATTGTCAACCAATCGGTACTTGACACATGACATTAATTTTATTATTTTTAATGGAAAATACTTAGAACTTTTAAATTATTATAAAATCTCAGAATTTTACAAGCTTCACAAAACACTCTCTAAATCCCTAAAAAATTTCAAACTTCCGCTGCCGCTTCCGCCGTCAGTTGTCGTCGCTGACCGCACACACTTGGTCTCCGGACCAAGGCGATCATTTTTCCCAACACAACGTCGTCAGAAACGCCCAACGGCGTGCAACCAAACGTCAAACATGAATCGACGTTCGTGTTTGACGTTCGGCTGCACGTCGTTGGGCGTTTCCAGCGACGCCGTTTTAGGAGAAATTGTCGCATTGGTCTGGCGATCAAGTGGGTGTGGTCAGCGATGGTGACCAACGGCGGAAGCGGCGGCAGCCGACGGTGGAAGCGGTGGTAGACGACGACAGAAGTTTGAGAATTTTTAGGGATTTAAGGACTGTTTTGTGAAGCTTGTAAAATTTTGAGATTTTATAATAATTTGAAAATTCTGAGTATTTTCCATTAAAAAATTTTAAAAAATAAAATTAATGTCACGTGTTAAGCAACGATTGGTTGACAATTTTTTTAACACTCATATAACAATCGGGCACCTAAAATTGTAACTATAGAAACTTTGGGCACCAATTTTTACAAAAAATACTGTAGACACCTAAATTATTTTAAAAACTAATATTTTTAAAAATATTTTAAATTTAATAATAATAAAAATAATTTTATTTTATTTAAAAATAATAAAAATGATATGGCATGTAATAATAATAATAATAATAATAATAATAATAATAATAATAATAATAATAATAATAATAATAATAATAATCAAGAGTGAAAAAATATGGGCAATTTGAAAGTTTAGTTATTAAATAGGAGCAGTTTAGGCACCTAAGTTTAAAAAGGGTATACTTTGGGCACCTATTTTTCATCTAAGAATTTATAATATTATTGTACTAATTGATTGTAAAGTTTTAGGGTTGAAAAATGAATTTTTAAAAATTTAAGGGTGAAATTATAAAGAAACATTTTTATTAGTGACTATGATGTTTATTCTTTTTAAATTTGAGAGCAAAAATGTACATGAGATAAACTTTAATGATCATTGCAGTAATTTATCCTTATTTTTTCGTTGCCAGATCAACAATCTGTCAGTGTTTAACAGCAACAAACGACTGAGTGACCAAAAGTTTACGCCCCGAAAACGTAAGTGACCTTAATGGTCGTTTTTCAAAATCGGCGACCAACTCTGTACTGGGGAAAACGTAAGTGATTATTCTAGTAGTTAACCCTAATAAAAAGGACTAAATTCGGTTTAGCCCCTAAATTATTACTAAAACTTCAATTTTATCTTTTAACTATAATTTAAATCTAAAAAATACTACATAATTTGATATAATAAACATATGCCTTTAACATTTACAGATTGTATTATTTTAAACTACAGCTTCGCATGTTTTTTTTTTCTTCTTACATTTTTTTAAATTATAGTTAAAAATATGTTAAAGACTAATTTAAAGTTTTATTTATTTATGGATCAAATTAAATATTATACATATTTTCTTAGCATGTCTCATCATCAACTTAACCAAAATCGTTTTTTAGTTCCTTCATTTTATTTTATTCTATTTTTTTATACACATTGTTTTGGGCTTATGAGTTTATGAGTTAATTAGGGTTCAATTTGTCGTCTAAAAATCCACAAACTTATCAATAAAGCTATTTAAACCAATCCGAATATTACCGAACTAAATTTAACTAGCAAGATATTTGAGGAACAATCAATGACAGCAGATGAAAAATGATTACGGTAAACAGTGATGAGAAAGCAGAA
Organism: Hibiscus trionum; assembly: GCA_030270665.1. Classification (NCBI taxonomy): domain Eukaryota; kingdom Viridiplantae; phylum Streptophyta; class Magnoliopsida; order Malvales; family Malvaceae; genus Hibiscus; species Hibiscus trionum. Next base: position 16,669,094 of record BSYR01000051.1, read on the forward strand.
AGGTGGGCTTATCGGAGCCTCTGCTAGTCGGACTCTTTATATTCTCTACGTTACCACATGTCGGTTATATTCAACGTTCAAACATGGCTAGATGATAAGATCTTCAACCATATACTCGTATCCGACATTCTTCTCCAAATTCATCTTTTCCACATCTTTTAACTCAACTCCTTCAGGATCGGTGTAGTGGCAACAGATATAATCTCTATTATTCACATACAAGTGAGGCACCCATTTTTTCAATCCAACCAATTCTTTAGGCTGAAAGAGTCATCCTCGATCTCCTCGTCGTTACTGGCCTGAGGTTCACTGCTCAAAGGAAGCATCGACTTGAGCAGGTTCCAAGCTAACCCTGCTTTTTCTCCAATATTTCTCAAAATCATAGCTAGTGAAATAGAAGGTGGGTTAAACAAACGATCATCCACATATATTCCTTCTTTAGCCAATGCCTTCCCCACTTGTAAAGCAAAGCCAGCTCCCAACGAATGACCTGCAACACATACCTTGTTGCTTCCATATCTGTCAGCAACTACTTTTAATGCCTCCAAAGCTACCTTAAATCTTACAAGAAACCGGAGATCATCCTCGATATCCCTTCGAATAGTCGGACCTTTAAGCAATGTTCCTCGAAGTGCTAATACGGCCTTCGGTGCTCCTCAAGGTCTAACAAGCACAAAGTTGGTCAGGGCTGCCGACCAATCCCATTCTAGTACTGCTCCAAATATTGATCCATCCCTTTCATTGATCAAAATTCGGGCCAACTTGTAGTTGAAGGTGATCCACCAGTTTGGAGCAAGAGCAGTTTCCTTTGGTCTGCTCTCCTATCTCTCCAATTCAAGCAGATAAACTGCTTGTATGAAGCATGCGATCACGGTTCTCTTATAGTTCGCATCTTTCATGTATGTAGTTGTGAATTGTTTATTAGAATGATTTCAAGAATTACTCATCTAAAAATTCTTTCGCAAACCTGCTCAATTTCATGACATATACAACAAATAGCAGAATTTTGAATAAAACAAATGATCCAATGGAGTTGGAGGTGCAAAAGCTGTGAACATAAAATTCATAAATCCTGAACTACTCATGGAATCAATAAAATAAAAACACCTTAAATAACCAAAAACATATAGATTTGAAGCAAAAATAAAACTGCAAATGTAAATCACCAAATAGCAAATTTAAGATTGAGAACAATTAAAAAACGAACAGACATGTAAATTAAGAAATGCAAAGAACCCATTGCTTAAAAGGGAAGAAAAAACCCACTTTCTCAATTTTGGCTGCAGTTTTTGCAGATTTTCCATACAAATCTTCCCTTACAGCAAGTTGGCCTTTAAGTTTCTTGTCTTTTAAGCCCTGCAGAAGATAAACAAATAAATGAACAAAGAATAAATTCATAAAATAATTAAAAAAATACAAATATTGATTATCTCCAAATTAGCAGCCTCCCCTCTGAGATACTTTTTTACTTTCTCGTCCATCTCATTATCGATGTTCTCCTTTTTAGCACACATTGTTACAGAAATTTACGGAAGTTTGGTTGCTGAGAAATATTCTTACTTAGGTCAGTGACGTTGAAAGAACAAGCTTAGCTTTTCATAAACCCTAAACCAACATTGACAAACCCTTAGCTGAGAAACTATTCATCACAGCCCGCAACCCTTTCAAATAGACGAAAAAAGGGTAAATAATACAAGAATGTCAAAATAATGTAAAGAGGCTTACCCAACTCGAACAACAAAGAGGGGCGGAGCGAACGGCGACGCGAAGCTCGCGTGAAAACCGAAAGGTTTTCGATGACCTTATGTCATGACCATAGAAGAAGCTATTTGCAAGCAACAGGATATAACAAATGAGTTAATGAACTGGAAGCCAAATGACGACGTTGTAAGAAGTGGAATTGTTCAGCAGACTTGTGAATTGGATGAGCCATGTTCGGGAGAGAAATTGGGCCACCGGGAAGCAGATTAGGTAAGTCCAATGCCATGGAACGACCCACTTCAGGAGGATCAAATCTGCTTGTTTAGTTAGGTCACTGTGAATAGGAAATATAAAGCAACAATGTAATCCGAAAAGACTATCGATGAATTAATGAAAATACTTTCTTCTTCCTCTCAAATTCTCTTCTGCAATCTCTAGTCTTCTTCTCATTCTTCAATCCTTTCTCTTCTATTTCTATTCCTATTCTAATTCTTCTATCTAAATCTACAATTCCTATCTTGGTTCATGACAATTGGTATCTAGAGCCTCGATTTGATTTGATCCATCAGCAAGCAATGTCAACAAGTATTCAACAAAAGGAAAAATGGGATAGCATGTTAAGCATATTGGAAGCAAAAATTGCTGAAAACCAGAATCATTTGAAGACAATATTGAAGTCACCGTCCAAGCAGCGTGAACTGGAACGACTGAAGGTTGGCTGGGAAACATGGAGAAAACAACAGCATGTTAGAAATGAAGAAAAAAAGTTCGATTCTTGTGTAGAACAAGGGCAGAACCTACAAATCATAAAGGATGATGTTTGTGAAAATTTTGGAGTTACTAACCCACTTCTTCAATCTGATGTGCAGCTCAAAACAAAAGCAGTCATGATTCAAGAGCTAAAGGAGCAGTCGAAGTCTACTGTCCAGATGTTCGATGAAATGCATGTGCGAAATGATAAAGTTATGGAGGTAAGTTTAGATGAAATCAATGTGTTCGATGGAATGCTTGCAAGAAATAATGAAGTTCAGGATGAGGTAGTGGTTGTTAACGTTGAAGGTTCAACTCGGACAAGGGTTTCAGAAATTGAAAATTTAGAGGCAATGAGTTTTGATGTTAGGGTGACAGACCCAAACTGGGGTAAGGTCCTAATGTCTGAATGGTGGCAAACTGCTGGGCATGGAATGATTTCAGTTGATCCGAACAGAAGGTGTGGTGACCAAAACAAAGGGTTGTCGGTCCACATACAATCCCTATGACATTTCTGGAACCGGTTTAGGAGAAATATGTCTGATGAAATGCTTACAAGGGTCACTGGAGCACTAGCAACTGTTGCGGATTTTGTTCATTCGGGTGAATGGGTCGGTGAGTATAATCTTCATAAGATTTTAATACATTCTTTTGATCCGGGAGGAAGTGACATCACTGTAAGTTTTCACCATGATGTTATTAATGTATTCTTTAGTGAGATTAGGCCCGAAAAACATGTGCCAAGAATTATATTTATTGAATTACAAACCACTGCTAGTGATGATGTTAGAACAGGGACTTATACACAGATATTCCAAATTGAGCAACTTAATTTCAGGCAGGAAGATGCTGTGAATGTCTTTGCTAGAAGACACTATATGTTTGTGTGGAAGGTATTACATGCTGGTGGCATATTTGTTTGTTTGAATAGTGGTTCTAGTGACTATGATTGCTTGCATATTATGGATGATGTTTTACCTACCAAAAAATTTATGGAGGCATTGGTTGTTGATGCTGATGTTAGTATGAACGGTCAATTTGGTGTTGGTTTCTACTATGCATACTTGGTTGCCGAGAAGTTTGTTGTTACCACAAAGCACAATGATGATGAACAGAAGAAGAAATTTACTGAAAATCAGTCTCAATTTGCACTGATTTGTGTAGAAATAGCAAGTAATGGTCAATCTATGTTGCTTTTTGATCCAGAAGTAGACGAGTGTGACTTTACAGCCAAGAAACTTGGGAAGCTTAAGTCTCATCTACATGAGCTACAAAATGAAAAGATTATAGAGCTACAGAAAATTCATAGTCACATTAGCATGATTCAAATGTTGCTCTTGATGGAGACACCTAAAGCTTGGGTTCAAATATGTATACAAAGAATGGTTGAGTTGGCAAAAAAGAGTACAATGTTGCACCGAGCACTAGACCCAATGCTACTATACTTTGATTTTGGACAACACTGTATTTTTCAGCAGGGGTTGGCAATGGAAGTTATGTCTGATATGTGTTAATCGGAGGCTTCAGGAAACCAACCGTTGATCTTAGTTGCAGTTGTATGTCATCTAGAGCACAAAAATGTGACACCAAAAGCTGCTGACTTTATCGGAGCAGTACAAGAAAGGCCCCAATTACGATCTTTGTCTTTGACCTTGAAAGTATTTTTACAGCATACAGACCTGAATGAGGTATATTCAAGCAGAATGGGTTCATTTGCTCTCCTTGCTTCATGTTGGTATTGGACTTTTTACAAGATTATTAGTAGCAAACTCTCCTTGAATATATTTTTATTAGTGTCTTCAGTGTTTGATCCCTGGGGACAAGGATTGTCTGAAGGAGGGAGAAATGTCCTAACAAGGAGGGAAGCCGACAATGGAGGCTATAAAAATGAGGCACGGGTGAAAGAGCACGAAGAAGTCAAATTGTTCTCTACAAATGCAACTAATTGCTCACATGACAGTAAAGCTACTAATGAGGATGTTCGGGTGGGTGCTACTTATCAATCTGTTTTTTATACATTAGATGTTAAGGGTCAAAAGTGACAATTGCATACACAATCATGCATCGTGAGGTATACCATGCAAACAACTATAGCTCGCTTTGAAGCAATTGATAGCATATCTTCTGGCAGGACTGATGCTCATTATCTGCTAGCTCCTTGTTTGAGTAGTTTAGGGAAATTGTATTATCTTATTAAAGTAGATTACATTGGGGATCTTATGGATGATTTGATGACCTCTGAGAGTTTCTGTTGCTGCATTATTGCCTTTAAAGTTATGATGAGAAATTTTGATGTTTTGAATGTTAGTTTACAAGATTATTTGGTTCAGCTTTACAATCTTGTACATGAGTACATGCCTTATAAGGACCAAACCATTATTCAGCTTCTTAGTCAGTGTTCAAACTTGAGTTCTGAAAATGCAAACAAGAAGGATTATAATGTCCTCAAGTTCCAGTTTATTGAATTCGATCCTTGGGGACAAGAATCAAGTGAAGGAGGGGGAATTGTCATGACCATAGAAGAAGCTATTTGCAAGCAACACGATATAACAAATGAGTTAATGAACTGGAAGCCAAACGACGACGTTGTAAGAAGTGGAATTGTTCAGCAGACTTGTGAATTGGATGAGCCATGTTCGGGAGAGAAATTGGGCCACCGGGAAGCAGATTAGGTAAGTCCAATGCCATGGAACGACCCATTTCAGGAGGATCCAATCTGCTTGTTTAGTTAGGTCACTGTGAATAGGAAATATATAGCAACAATGTAATCCGAAAAGACTATCGATTAATTAATGAAAATACTTTCTTCTTCCTCTCAAATTCTCTTCTACAATCTCTGGTCTTCTTCTCATTCTTCAATCCTTTCTCTTCTATTTCTATCTCTATTCTAATTCTTCTATCTAAATCTACAATTCCTATCTTGGTTCATGACACCTTATTTGATGACGTCGCACGATGAAGATGGGCGGACAGTTGGGGTTTGCTCGCGAGATGGTGCTGGTCGCGATGGTGGTGACGGAACGAGAGATGGACGGCGGAAAGGGCCTTACCGGAGCTTCACCGAAAAATCTTGGGTGATGAAAGGTTATCTCGAAAGGGAGAAAAAGAGAGAGTTGAGGGGATACAGGTTTTGAAGAGCAGCTGTAGAAAAAATGGTGATTAAATACCTAATTTAATGGGTAAATTACAATAGGAGCTATTGAATTTTAATTAGGGTTTAAAAACGAGCACTTAATATTTTCTAATTTACAAATTGGCCGACAAATGTCTAAGTTAAGCCTCATAATTCTAAATCTATTCAAATTAATCTCTTATTCAAATTAGGGTTTTAAAAATAAAAATTCTCAATTTTAGGGTTTTAAATTAAGGTTTTGAATTAGGGTTTATGATTTATGGTTTTAAATTATGGTTTTGTTTTAAAGGTTTAGGGTTTAAAATTATTAGGGTTTAGTGTTTTAGGGGTTAAGGTCCTAAAGGTTTAGGGTTTAAGGTTCAAGGTTTTGATTTAGGGTTTAGAGTTTCATTTTTTGGTTTAGGGTTCATAGTTTTGACTTTTGATTTTATGTATCAATGTATGAACCCTAATCCTTAATCCCTTAAATCCTAAACATAAACCCCTAAACCATACACCATAAACCATAAACCCATAAATCATAAACCTAAACCCATAAACCCTAAACCCTAATATATATAAATATATATATATATATGTATGTATCTATCAATGTATGAACCCTAAACCCTTAATAAATTTCCCTAAACCCTAAACCTTAAGCACTTAAATCCTAAACCTAAACCCTACACCATAAACCATAAACCCTAATATATGTAAGTATGTACCTATTAGTATATGAACCTTAAATCTTTAATGAATTTTCCTTTAACCCTAAACTTTAAACCCTAAACCCTAACCATAAACCCTAAGCACTTAAATCCAAAACCTAAACCCTACGCCATAAACCCTAATGTATGCAAGTATATATATATGTACCTATCAATGTATGAACCTTAAACCCTTAATGAATTTTCCCTAAACCCTAAACCATAAACCATTAAATCATCAACATAAGCCCTTAAACCATAAACTCCAAACCCTAAACCCTAATGTGTGTAAGTATGTATATATGTATCTATCAGTGTATGAACCTTAAACCCTAAACATATAAACCCTTAAATCCTAAGCCTAAACCCAGAAACCCTAAACCCTCAAATCATAAACCCTGAACCCTAATATATATAAGTATGTATGTATGTGTGTGTATATACCTATCAATGTATGAACCCTAAACCCTTAATGAATTTTCCCTAAATCCTAATGTATGCAAGTATATATGTATGTATCTATAAATGTATGAACCCTAAACCATTAATAAATTTTCCATAAACCCTAAATCCTTTAAATCATAAACCCTAAACCCTGAATTGTCCAATGCTTTATAATTTTAATTTGATATTTTTGTTCATTCTAGTCCCCTAAACTTTAGTTTAATTCCAAATTGACCCTTATTTATTGTTTTTTAATTCGTCTGATGTTTTATAATTTTAATTTGATACTTTATTCATTCTAGTCCCTTTACTTTATTTCAATTCCAAATTGGCTACTATTCATTGTTTTTTTAATTCGTTCAATGTTTTATAATTTTAATTTGATATTTTCACCATTCTATACCCTAAAACTTTATTTTTATTCCAAATTGACCCACAATTATTTTTTAATTTGTCCAATGTTTTATTATTTTAATTTGATATTTTCTTCATTCTAGTCCATTAACTTTATTTTAATTCCATATTGACTCTCTCTCTCTCTCTCTCTCTCTCTCTATATATATATATATATATATATATATATATATATATATATATATATATTAATTCATCATGTTTTATAATTTTAATTTGAAATTTTGTTCATTCTAGACCCTAAAACTTTATCTTTATTCTAAATTGACCTCTACTTATTTTTTTTAATTACTATAATTTTTATACTTTTAATTTGATATTTTTGTTCATTATAGTCCCCAAAACTTTATTTTTATTCCAAATTGACCCCTTTTCATTGTTTTCTTTTAAATTTTTCTAGTGTTTTTTAATTTTAATTTGATATTTTTGTTTTTTATAATCCGTGAAACTTTAGTTTTAATCCAAATTGACCACTTTTCAGTCCAAATTACCCATTTTCAATATTTTTTAATTACTCTAATGTTTTATAATTTTAATTTTATATGACTTTAAATAATTAACTCCAAATCAATGACGATTGACGAAGGCCAACCTAAAGTCTATTGACTACTTATACGGTTGTACCAAACTCAAACTCAATACGAATTCCAATCTTGAAAATACCCTGACCTGAATTACCCGACCTGAAATGCAACCGACCTAAAACGAACCCGACCTAAAATAGACCCGACCTGAAATGGACCCGACCTGAAACGGACCCGACCTGAAGTGTATCCGAACCCAAATTAACCTGTCAATTATCTGCTTCGGACCCGACCTGTTTTGACCCGACCTAAAATGGACCCGCACCCAACCCGAATCGAGTCAAAACAGAAAATGACATGTACCTGATTTTACCCGACCTGAAACCCATCCGATTACCTGTTTTTACATCCCTAATGAAAACTTTAGGTGATGGCAAATTGTTATGCGCATGCAGGATATCTCTGAAAGGAAGATTAGATTTACATCCAATCTTTCGGGTAAAGATTTGCTTGCAAGGATCCGAGTCACCGTCACAGATATGGGATTTCGAGTCCAAATGAGAAACGGAAGGGTTTGTACCTTCATGCACTGCTCTCTATATTTCTTTTTGGTTTAAATGAAAAATAAGTCCTTAAATTATGTTATTTTTTTAGACCCTAAATTATCTATTGGTCAAAAATTTTTGTGATGTATAAACATCTTATTGGCCGAAATAATTTTTTTGACTTAGATAATTATCAGACTTAAAATGATCAGAAATGGTAATTTAAGCATTTATTTTGACCAAAAAATAATTTAAGGACTAAAAGCAAATAAAATGTATAGTTTAGGGGTTTGATTTTCATTTAAATCTTTCTTTTCCAATGCAAATCAATTGCATTTTCATCGGCTGCATATATATAAGAGATAAAATTTAGTTACACAATGTAAAACCTTTTTGTTTTATATTGATTTTGGATCATTGGATGAATGTAAATGGATTGTTTTATAGTTGAGATTAAAAATTGAAAATCAGAAGAAGAGAAAAAAAAAGAAGTGAATAATTTAACCATAATTTACACTCATCTAATGATCCAAAAACCAGTGTAAAACTTTTTAGATTTTACACTATGTAAGTAGATTTTACCCCGATATTAGCAAGTTATTATTTTAGAAGATTTGGTATATATGGTTGATGGTAATGACAAGAATAAGTAGAAAATTTGTGTGTTCCTTCCTTTGTTATAGTTGAAAGCAACACAAGAACACAGAGGCCAAAAATGTGTTGGCAGTCTTTCAGTTGCAGCTGAGGTAACTGTTTTGTTAAAATGATGAGCAAATGTGTTGTGATGAGTATGTCCAAGTATAATCCTGATTAATTAATTATGTATGTCAGGTCTTTGAGATAAGTCCGTCATTGTTTGTAGTTGAATTAAGAAAATCATATGGTGATTCTACACTTTATAGACAGGTACAATTAATTCGCTTCTTAATTCATTAATCTTATAAATTTAATCAAAAATAAAATGTGATGTATGATTGCAGTTGTGTACAAAGCTATCAAATGACTTGGGCGTTCCTCAAGGCCAGGACCTGGTATTATGACACAAGCTTCACTGACTCCACCAACAGTTAAGAATCTTAATTACTTTGAATTCAGTGATAAAAGATGATGTTGTTTCTTATTTTTCTTAATAAAAATAAAATAATTGTTATAATATCTTATTTTTATTTGTATTTTTTTCAATTAACTTTCTATTTTATCGAATAAAATTAAACAAAATAATTTTATATTTATGTTAGGCCAGGTCGGGTTCGTGTTTTTAGTCTAAAGTTCATGAACATAAAAAAATTTGGGTCGGGTTAGGTTCTGGTGGATGTGCTACATTTTTGGGTCTGGTACAAATTGATAAAAAAACCTGACCCAACCCGACTCATGGCCATCTGTAAAACCTAACTTGATTTTGGTATAACAAAGGACCTTTTTGTAAAAGTAAATAAATTTTTAAGTATTTCAGAATCTCAAAAATTGACAAGCAAACTTGAACCAAAATGATTCTAAGTCAAATAATTTTGTTCAAACAAATTTTTTCTAAGTGTTACAACCCAAAACCAACTTGTATGCCAAGGCGTGTCGATACGCTATAGCCGTATCAATACAGTTTTTAGGTTCTGGAATTTTAATCGGCAAAAGCGTACCGATATGGTTATACCCGTATCGATACAATATTTTACCTAGGCTTAACTTTAAGGCATAGCATACCGATAAGGTAGCCCGTATCGACACAGTTTGATTTGATTCGATAAATCTTTACTTTTAAAGTTTTTGACCGTTGCTTGTCAGTTATGATTTCAACAAAATTCAAACGGTTGTTAGACCGTATCAATACGCCCATATAGCGTATCGATACACTTTTTACAAAAGTTTTCATCAGGATTCCAGTGAGCAAAATCCGTACCGATACGGTCATAGAGTATCAATACGCCCCTATTTTTACACTATACCCGTACTGATATGCCCATACGCGTATCGATACTCCCCTCTTAAATGTGCACAACGGCTCTTTTTGTTTTGAGACAGGTATCGATATGATTGTTCGAGTTCTGATACGGCAGGTTCCAGAAGTGCATTTATTGCGGGAAAAATGAAGCCCAACGGCGCTATTGATGATCTCAACCACCATAACGGCTAGAAATCAATGCAAGAGTATATAAACAAACCTAAAAAGCTACAACAACAACTATTGAACAAACTTGCAACAATCCAAGCACATATCCAAACCCTAGAACTCTTAAAGTCAAATCCTTGTACCCCACTTGTTTAATCCTCAATTGTGTTATCTTATTTCAAGTTTGGGGAGTGTTTAAGTGTAATTGGGCAATCTATCAACCTAGTGAGAGACATTTTTTAAATTGTCAATATTTTTTGTATTGGAGAGAGGCTTGGTTAATCTTTGGGTAGAAAGATTAACCGATTTGTAAGGTTTCCTCCTAATCCGAGAAAAATGGATGAATTTCTAGTGAAACTGGTTGAAAATCCTTAGTGGGAGCTAAGGTAGTGGATATAGAGCTTGTTCTAAGCTTGAACCACTATAAATTGCCTTATCTTGAATTTTTTATTTTTCAATTTGCTCCTTCCAATTTTAAGAAGTCAATTCACCCTCTCTTGGTCATATTCGATTTGATTGACCAACTTAACAATTTGTATCAGAGCCTAACTCTTTGAGAGACTCACATCCACAAGAGAATATCCTAGAAGAAGACCAATCAACCTTCGAATCAAGCCATGCCATCTACCTCCAGTCAGAATTGATCACCAAGCTGCCATTTTTCAATAGGGATAACCATCGCTATTGGAAAAATAGAATGAGGCTCTTCATCAAGTCTAATGACTATATCCTTTGGGATGTAGTGGAAGATGGGCCAACAATTCCGATGAAGAGAGATGAAGAAGGAAGGCTAGTTCCGAAAACAAGAGCGAAAATGACCGATGAAGATCGAAGAAGACTTCAAGTGAATGACAAGGCTCTTCACATCATTTTTGTGCACTTGGACCCGATATGTACGTAAAGATGTCATCTTGTACAAGTGCAAAGGAAGTGTGGGACAAGCAAGAGACCACCTACGAGGGCATCAACGATGTAAAGGAGACCAAGATTGGGATCCTTAATTTGAGTTATGAGAATTTCAAGATGGAGCCGGATGAGAGCGTTTCCAAGATGTTTGATCAGTTCTCCGTCATTGTAAATGGTCTCAAGGGCTTTTGTGAGATCTTTCCCGAAGACAAACTAGTCCGGAAGCTTCTTTACTCTCTTCTCGAATCATGGGATGGGAAGGGAACCACAATCATCAAGGTCAAGAACTTGAAGACCTTAAAGCTCGATGAGTTGGTGGGATCTCTCCTTACTCATGAGATCATGAAGCAAGGAAAGGAAGAAGAAAAGAAGAGAGAAGAGAGAAAAGTGAAGAAGCAAGAGGTAGAGAAGAAGAAGCAAGGAATTGCTCTCAAGAGGAAAGCAATTCTAGTGAGGATGAGTTTGAGGAATTGGCTATGATAGCCAAGAGATTCTCTCAGTTCATGAAGTCCAACCGGGGAAGAAAGTTCCAAAGGAGAAAAGACTTCAAGAACAAGAACAAAGAAGAGGAAATTGATCAACTCATTTGTTATGAGTGCAAGAAGCCGAGGCACATAAGATCGGATTTCCCTCAACTCAAGAAAAAGGGTTCGATAAGAAGAAAAAGCAAAAAGCTCATGTTGCCACTTGGGGTGATGAAGAATCATCATCTGATGAAGAGGAGCATGAAGTGGCTAATCTTTGCCTCATGGCTATTGATGATGATATTAAGGTAAACCCTAACTCATATACTTTCAATTTTACATTTAATGAACTTCAAGATGCATATGATGAATTGCAAGAGGTTTACGATGAGTTGGTTGAAAAGTACAAGGAATCAGTTTTGAAAAATAAGAAAATGATTTCCGATTTGAAAAACCAAAACGATTTCCTTTCTAAAACTAACTCGGAACTCGAAGATTGTTGTTTCACAAGATGATTTAAAGTATTTTCAAAATGAAAATGTTGATTTAAACAATTTTCTTTCAAAAGTTCATGATGGTCACCACAAAGTGGTGAATGAGCTTAAGGCTTCTCTAAATGTAGTTGGGAAACAAGATTTTGAAAAAGCAAGTTCTTCAAAACCCAACTATGTAAAGAGAAACTTTAATGGCTACAAACAAAGAAACTCTCAAAGGCATCCTAAAAGTAAACGGATTAGAAATGTATGAGTTCCTAAGGAACTAGTAGATTCTAATAATATTAATGATATTGCTTCTTGGATTCCTAAGGGAACCAAGTATTTGGGAGCTAACTCACATGGACCCAAAATAATTTGGGTACCAAAAATCAAGAACTAATCTTTGTTTGTACGGGGAGCATTGCTACAAGGCCAAAGCTTCAAGTCAAAACACTTGGTACCTTGATAGTGGATGCTCAAGACACATGACAGGAGACAAGAGTAGATTCATGAAGATAAATCCAAAAAGTGGTGGAGTAGTGACATTTGGTGACAACTCCAAAGGCCATATTGAGGGTATTGGTTCCATTGGTAATCTCTCTTCTATTCTCATTGAAGATGTGTTATATGTCAATGGTCTAAAGCATAACTTATTGAGCATTAGTCAATTATGTGATAAAAGTTTTAATGTTCTTTTTGATATAAATGGTTACAAAATTGTGGACATTAAAACAAATAAGATAATGCTCATTGCCCATCACATGGTAACATATACATGGTGAATCTAGATGACATTCATACATCACATGCATGTTTGACTGCTCAAAATGAAAATGATACATGGTTATGGCATAGGAAACAAGGACATGCTAGCATAAGTGTTTTAGAGAAATTGGTTTCCCAAAATCTAGTTAGAGGTTTACCTAAGCTAAAATTCTCCTTAGATACAATTTTTGATGTTTGTGCTAAAGGTAAACAAAAACAAACTTCTTTTAAATCCATAAATAATGTTTCAACTAGTAGAGTTTTACAATTGATCTATGTGGATCTCTTTGGACCTATTAGGACAACTAGCTTGGGTGGAAAATCATATGCTTATGTTTTAGTTGATGATTTCTCTAGATACAATTGGGTTCTCTTTTTAAGTACAAAAGATGGGGCTTTAGAAAAATTCATCAAATTTTCAAAAGTCACTCAAAATGACCTTGGTCAAAACATAACTCATATGATAAGTGACCATGGAATGGAATTTCAAAATATAGGTTTTGAGGATTTTTGTAACTCGAATGGTATTAGCCACAATTTTTCCGCACCTCGCACTCCTCAACAAAATGGGGTAGTTGAGAGGAAAAATCGTACTTTAGAAAAAATGGCTAGAACAATGCTTTGTGAAAATAATTTACCTAAGTATTTTTTTGGCGGAAGCCACAAACACCGTTTGTTATATTATAAATTATGCAATGGTTAGGCCTATTTTAAAGAAAACTCCTTATGAGATTTTAAATTCAAAGAAGCCTAACATTAGCTATTTTCATCCTTTTGGATGTAAGTGTTTTGTTTTAAATAATGGAAAAGATCATTTAGGTAAATTTGATGCAAAAAGTGATGAAGCTATTTTCTTATGATACTCTTTAAACTCTAAAGCCTATCGAGTGTTTATCAAAAGAACCTTAGTTGTAGAAGAGTCTATTCATGTGGTTTTAGATGATAACCTCCTTCCAAGGAATGATTCTTGTGATGATGATGATGTAGGGATGATGGTGGACAATCATCAAATGTGGATGAGGTTCCAACCAAAGAAGAAGAAGCACAAGATCCTCCCATAGAATCCTTGAAGGACATGAATCTTGGTGAAAAGGAAGTGAGCTACCCAAGGGAACTCAACTATGTCAAAGATGGTGAAATCTTGGGTGATCCATCCAAGGGGGTAACCACTAGATCCTCTCTTAGATTGCTTAATAATGTTGCATTTATTTCATGCATTGAGCTTAAAAATATCAAAGAAGCATTAAAAGATGATTTTTGGATATTGGCCATGCAAGAAGAACTTAATCAATTTGAGAGGAGTAAAGTTTGGACATTAGTTGATAGGCCTAGTAATAAGTCTATTATAGGAACTAAATGAGTCTTTAGAAACAAACTAGTTGAGAGTGGTAACATAGTGAGGAACAAGGCTAGACTTGTTGCTCAAGGTTATACTCAAGAAGAAGGAATTGCTTTTGATGAAACTTATGGAACATGTCATAAGGAGTTTTAATCATCTATCCCAATGTTCTCAAACTCCAAAACATTTGTTAAAACGGTTTGATCAATCCTAAACTTCTTCCCCATGAGATAGGATTCAATGGCTATAATCTCGGATCTATCGAGATTGTAGAGACACCGAGCATTGACATAAAAGATAATGACAAGGTTAAGGTATAAAATGTCGAGTATACTAAAAAGGCATAAATTTCCATTGATGTAACAAATGAAGGTGTCGAAATTTAAAACGCTCGGAATTCAAAAAATGAATAGAGGTAATATGCTCACGGCGGATCTTATAGTTTTGGTATTGTTTGTAGTGAGCCATATCGTCGGGACTTTGAAAACACTTTTGGATGATAAGGGTGAGGTTCGGTCTCGTACCATCGTTTTCAGAAGATTCCCCAACCTCACTAATTCTTAGTCTCTTTTGGGGGGCCATGAGAAAACCTGAAATTTAAAATCAAACCAAAACAACATGTATGCATAAATCATCACATTGGATCCAAATAATTAATACAATGATCAAGGTATTGTAAAACATATACAATATAGTTTAAAAACATATACAAGTATAAAAAATAATTTTTGGTAAAAAGAATTTTGAAAATCAGTTTAGTAAAATACACGATATAATTTTATATTGGAATAAAAAATTCAGTTTTGAAAAAGTTTTTACAAAGTTTTTACAAAGTCTTTGAAACACATGTTATATACATACTAAAAACACAAATTTTGATTAGAAATAATATCAAAATTAAAAAGAAAAGAAAAAAAAAGGTTTATACTTTGAATATGGGATTATGGATGAGTGAAGGGATGATGATGCACCAAACTTGATGATAGAGCTTAGACTAGGTTTGAAAAACAAAAACCCTCAAAAGATAGTGTGAAAACTAAAGGTTTTGGGAAAATTTTATATTGAAAATTAGATTAGGGTTTTGAGAGAAAAGAGGGGTGTTTGAATTAAAGTAAAATTTGGTCTTCAATACTCATTTAAACTCCCAGCGGCTACGCGTACCGAAACACCACGCAGCGTATCAGAACCGCATATCAATATGCTATTTAAGCCGTACCAAAATACGTGATCGTACCGGTACATGCTTTCTTGTACCGAAGCATGTTCTTGAACCTGTATCGGTACGTGATGGATCGTATCGATACCCATGTGCCAGAAATGCATTTTGGGCAACAATGAGCTCAAAAATTCGATTTTAATCGAATTGAAATGCATGTTTATGACATATGAACTACATTTATGGATTAAAACAGATACATACTTCCCCTAGCAACAAGCATAGATGTATATAGGAGCAAAATCACAAGAGCATGGCAATCAAGCAAATTTTGACACCAAAAAGGCTCTAAAGGGTCAAGAAAGGCTAGTCAAACCTAATTCTCACCTAAGAGTCCAAAAACGCTCTTTGTCTAATGGTTCGGTAAAAATTTCCGCTAATTGGTTCAAGGTGTTTACATATTCTAGAACAACATCATTTTTCAAAACATGATCTCTAATGAAATAATGTCTAATTCCTATGTGTTTGGTTCTAGAATGTTGGATGAGATTCTTAGTGAGACATATGACACTAGTGTTGTCACACCTAAGAGGTATGGTACCTACATCAACTCCATAATCTAAAAGTTGTTGCTTTATCCAAAGGACTTGAGCACAACAACTTCCGGCTGACATGTATTCCGTTTCGGTGGTAGAGAGTGCTACACTATTTTGTTTCTTAGAGAACCAGGATATAAGTATACTACCTAGGAATTGACAAGTACCGGAGGTACTTTTTCTATCTATCTTACAACCTTCATAATCCGCATCCGAGAAAGCAAGTAAATCAAATGAGAAATCTCTAGGATACCAAAGGCCTAAACAAGGTGTGTCTCTAAGGTATCTAAATATTCTCTTAACGACTATAAGGTGTGATTCTCTAGGACTAGCTTGAAATCTAGCACACAAGCAAACTCTAAATATAATGTTGGGTCTACTTGCGGTAAGATAAAGCAAAGATCCAATCATAGAATGATAAAGCTTTAAATCAACAAACTTACCTCCATCTTTGTCAAGCTTTTTAGAAGAGCTCATTGGTGTGGCTTGTGGTTTCACATTCTCGAACCCAAACTTCTTGAGCATGTCCTTGATGTACTTAATTTGATTGATGAAGATGTCATCCTTCCTTTGCTTAATTTGGAGTCCCAAAAAGAATGAGAGATCTCTCATCATGCTCGTCTTAAATTTACCTTGCATCAACTTAGCAAAATCTTGGCAAAACATTTCATTAGAAGAACCGAAAATTATATCATCAACATAGATTTGGACTACTAATATGTCTTTGCCCTTTCTTTTAATGAAGAGTGTAGTATCCACATTTCCTTTGTTAAAACATTTTTCAATTAGAAAACTGGATAACCTTTCATACCAAGATCTAGGAGCTTGTTTCAAACCATATAAAGCCTTTGAAAGTTTGAAAACATGGTTTGAGTATTTTGGATCTTCAAAACCATGTTGTTGTTCTACATACACTTCTTCATTAATAAAACCATTTAAGAATGCGCTTTTAATATCCGTTTGAAAAAGCTTGAATTCATGATAACATGCAAATGCAATGAGCATCCTAATAGCTTCCATCCTAGCTACGGTTGTATAGGTTTCATCAAAATTGATTCCCTCTTCTTGAGTATAACCTTGAGAAACAAGTCTAGCCTTGTTCCTCACTATGTTACCACTCTCATCTAATTTATTTCTAAAAACTCATTTAGTTCCTATAGTAGACTTATTACTAGGTTTATCAACTAATGTCCAAACTTGACTTCTCTCAAATTGATTTAGTTCCTCTTGCATGGCCAATATCCAATGGTCATCTTTTAATGCTTCTTTGATATTTTTAGAATCAATGCATGAAATAAATGCAACATTGCAAGCAAGTCTAAGAGAAGATCTAGTGATTACCCCTTTGGATGGATCACCCAAAATCTCATCACCTTTGACATAGTTGAACTCCCTTGGGTAGGTGATCTCCTTTTCCTCTAGAGACACGTCCTTCAATGCTTCTAAAGGTGGATCTTATTCTTCTTCTTCTTTGGTTGGAACCTCATCAACCTTTGATGATTGCCCACCATCATCAGCTTCAAAAATCCTTATATAATCATCATCACAAGAATCCTTCATCGGAAGGAGGTTATCATCGAAAACCACATGTATAGACGCTTCAACAACTAAAGTTCTTTTATTAAATACTCGATAGACTTTAGAATTTAAAGAGTACCCTAAGAAAATAACTTCATCACTTTTAGCATCAAATTTACCTAAATTGTCTTTTCCATTGTTCAAAACAAAACACTTGCATCCAAATGGATGAAAATAGATAATTTTAGGCTTTTTGGATTTAAAAATGTCATAAGGAGTTTTCTTTAGTTGGCCTAATCATTACTCGATTTATAATATAGCAAGCCATATTTGTGGCTTCTGCCCAAAAATACTTAGTTAAATTGTTTTCACAAAGCATGGTTCTAGCCATTTCTTCTAAAATTTGGTTTTTTCTCTCAACTACCCCATTTTGTTGAGGAGTGCAAGGAGCGGAAAAATTATGGCTTATACCATTTTAATTACAAAAATCCTTAAAACCTAGATTTTGAAATTTGGTTCCATGGTCACTTCTAAAATGAGAAATAGTTTGACCAACATCATTTTGAGAAATTTTTGAAAATGTGATGAAATTTTCTAAAGCCTCATCCTTGGTACTTAAAAATAGAACCCAAGTGTATCTAGAGTAATCATCTACTAATACAAATGCATATGATTTTCCACCTAAGCTCATTTTCCTAATAGGGCCAAAACGATCCATGTGAATCAATTGTAAAACTCTACTAGTTGAAACATCATTAATAGGTTTAAAAGAAGCTCTTTTATGTTTGCCTTTTGCACATGCATCACAAATCTTGTCAAGTGAAAACTTAATTTTAGGCAAACCTCTAACTAGATCTTTTGAAACCAATTTTTCTAAAACACTCACGCTTGAATGTCCTAGTTTTCTATGCCATAGCCATGAGTGATGTTTATCTTTAGCAACAAAGCATGTATTTGAAATGTGAGTGTCATCTAAATGCACCATATAAATAGTTCCTATGTGATAACCAATTAACACTATTTGATTTGTTTCAATGTTCAAAATTTTACAACCATTTAAATCAAGAAAAACATTAAAACCTTTATCACACAATTGACTAATGCTCAACAAATTATGCTTAAGACTATTGACATACAAAATAATTTCAACGAGTATGGAAGAGTGATTACCAATGGAACCAATTCCTTCAATGTGTCCTTTGGAGTTGTCACCAAATGTTACTACTCATCCACTTTTTGGCTTTAGCTCCAAGAATCTACTCTTGTCAACAGTCATGTGTCTTAAGCATCCACTATCAAGGTACCATGAGTCTGCACATGTAGCTTTGGCCTTGTAGCAATGCTCTTCCTACAAACAAAGAATTAAGCATTGGTTTTTGGTACCCAAATCATTTTGGGTCCATGAGTATTAGTTCCCCAAAACTTGGTTCCCTTGAGAATCCAAAAAGCAATGGCATAAATATTATTAAAAGTAACTAGTTCCTTAGGA
Organism: Hibiscus trionum; assembly: GCA_030270665.1. Lineage (NCBI taxonomy): Eukaryota > Viridiplantae > Streptophyta > Magnoliopsida > Malvales > Malvaceae > Hibiscus > Hibiscus trionum. The sequence continues at coordinate 16,688,107 of BSYR01000051.1, forward strand.
ACCCATACACTCCTAATTCTCTTACCTCTAGAGGGACTTTGGAAGCCTCTTTGTTTGTGGTCAACAAAGTTTCTTTTTACATAGTTGGGTTTTGAAGATTCACCTTTCTCAAAACTAGAATTCCCAACTTTAATCAAAGAAGCTTTGAGATCATTCACCTCCTTGTGATGATGGTCATGAAACTCAGAAAGAAGGTTGTTTAAATTAATATTTTATTTTTCAAAATATTTTAAATTGTCTTGTAAATCACAAACCTTCATTTAAAGTTCAGAATTGGTTTTAGATAAGGAATCGTTTTGTGTTTTCAAATAAAAAATGATTTTCTTATTTTTCAAAATTGATTCATTATACTTCTCAACCAATTCGTCATATACCTCTTGGAACTCATCATAAGCTTCTTGAAGCTTATCAAAATTGAAATCAAATGTAGATGAGTTAGAGGTTATGTTAGGATCTTCTTCAAGAGCCATGAGACAAAGGTTGGCAACTTCTTGCTCCTCTTCATCGAATGATTCCTCATCACTCCAAGTAGCAACATTTTCATTGAGCTTCTTCTTCCCGAAAATCTTCCATTTTAGTTGGGGACATTCCGTTCTTATGTGCCCCAGCTTCTTGCACTCATAGCATATGAGTAGATCCTTCTCCTCCTCCTTGTTCTTATTCTTGAAGTCTCATTTTCGGTTAAACTTTCTTCCTCTATTTGACTTAATGAACTGAGTGAATCTTTTGGCTAGCATAGCCATCTCCTCATCTTCCTCCTCACTTGAATCACTCTCTTCAAAAGAAGCTTTGAGAGCAATTCCGAGTTTTTGTCTCTACCTCTTTCTTCTCGACCTTCTTTTCTTCTCTTATCTTTTCTTCTTCTCTTCCTTGCTTCATAATCTCATGAGTAAGAAGATAACCCATGAGAGCATCGAGCTTCAAAGTCTTCAAATCCTTTTCCTCGATGATGGCGGTTCTTTTCTGTAGAACTAATGTTTTGATATAATAATTGAAAAATGTTTTGGACTGATTTGAAAAGTATTTAAAACATTGTCCAAAGTCCAAATAACTTGAAACTATGTTTAAGGAAGTTTTTAAAAGGTTTTCACATGTTTTCAAAGGCCAAACTACACAAAACCATCCAGGTGTTTCGATACGGGGGACTCCAGTAGCAAAATCGTTTCAAAGGCCAAACTTGAAACTTGTTTCGAAACGGGCATTCCCTTGATGAGATTTTTGCCCAGCGTTTCGAAACGGGCTAGGCCGTTTCGATACGCCTACGTGGCTTCGACCACAACGGCTATAAACCCCAACGGCTATTTCCCAACTAACTCTTAAATGCAGGTCGTTTCGATACGAGGACAGGTGTTTCGAAACGGGCGTTTCGAAACGGACTATAGCGTTTCGATACGGGTCCACGTCAGACTACAACGACTCTTTCTACTTAAAGGGTGTTTCGAAACGGGTTCGAGCGTTTCGAAACGGGGAGCTGCAGAACTACATTTATGGTGGGAATTAAAGTCCTCAACGGCTCCAATTCAATCCCAACGGCTAGCAACGACTATAAACTCATTAAGGAGTATAAAAGGGACCTCCAAGCATCAAGTAAAGGCTAATGCTCATATTGTCAAACATCAAATGATCAAGAATTGTCTTAGAGCTTAAATTGTCATTTATTGTATAGACAAACACTAGTGAGCCAAAATTGTCAAATTTGCTCAAGTGTTTTAGGTTTTGGGTGAGTGATTAATTGTGCAAACAAACACATATTAGAGGGTTTTAAATTTTCTTCTTGTTTCTCTTTGTAAGAGAAGGTTTCAATCAAGGCTTTGGGTAGAAAGCTTGATTGTGTATAAGGGTTACCTCCTAAGCCTAGAAAAGGGGAAGAGCAATTAGTGGAATTGTTGGAAATCCTTAGTGGGGAGCTAAGGTAGTGGATGTAGACCATGGTTAGAAGGTTGAACCACTCTAAAATCATTTTGTCAATCTTTTTTTAGCTTCCTAAACCCTAACACCCAAATATCCACCTCTCCACCACTTAGTGAGCCTTATCGGTTGATCGAATCGAGCTCCTCACAACTCAACATTTTCCCTTCCCATGACTCGGGAAGAGAATAGATGATTTTCCGGACAAGCTTGTCTTTGGGGATGACTTATCTAAAGCCTTTGAGACCATTGACGATGACAGAGAAACAATCGAACATCTTTGTGTCATTCTCATCGGGCTCTATCTTGAAATTCTCGTAGCTCAAGTTGAGGAGTCCAATCTTTTAGCACCCCAAAAATTACGTCCAAATTGTAAAGCCTAGATTCGAAATATCCCTAATTTTAAAACCTGATTTTAAAATCCTTAATTCAAAAACCCTAAAAATTGGGAATTTAAATATGAAACTCTAATTGAAAATTTTCTGAATTAATTGAATTTTTAAACGAATTTAGTGACTTTTTATAAAGAATTGATATTTGGTACCTATTTTGTGAACCCTAGAAAAGTAAAAGGACTTACCTTGTAATTTATCCAAAATTTTGGTTATAAAACCCACGATTCTTTCCCTGCAATTTTGTTTCTTTGCCGCAACCGTCCTTCCCCCCTCTCTCGATTTATATTCGAAACACATCTTCCTTTTTTATTTTTTAGTATTTATTTAATTCGATCAAACCCCAAGCTTAGTCCGGTACGAATACAGTTGGATCTAATACTTTTGATCATAGAAAATCACGATATTCAATAGGATGGGTTTGTTTTGGCTGAGGTGTGTTTTCTTCCGGTGCTATAATTAAATTATATGTTATTTTTCTATGTGTTGGTGTTTTACCCTTTTATGTGATTATTTATATGTATTATAATTATTATGGTTGACATCACATACATATGTTTTCAGAATATGTTTTTACTATGATTTATGAAACATGATTTATGGACTACGATTTATGAACTATGATTTATGGGCTATTGGACTATGATTTATGAAGTATGTTTACGGAATATCAGATTTATGGAACTTTGTTTATAAAATTTGGTTTCTAATCATCATATCATTGTATGAGCATGGGTTGGGATTTGTTCGGGGAAGTTCAGTGCTTTCACCCTTCAAGCTGAATTTCACTTCGGATTGGCGGTTGTAGTGAGGAGTTCTGGGGAACTTTCCTCTTGGCGGTTGTAGTTGGGTGCATTGCATTGCGCTTGTGATTTATGTGTTATGCTTTAAAGGATTTTAAGAAAATGTTAATATGATTTTACGACTATGATTTTCTTGCACTTTAGAGACACACTAAGCTCTTTAGCTTACTCCCTCATAGTTTCCTTTTACAGATATATCAGAGACATAGGCAACTCGGTACTTGGAGCATTTCGTATTTTACTCGGATAATTAATCATCATTATGAACTTTATTTTAGACTACCATTTTTTTTTAAATTTATGTTTTTGGACATTTACGTAATTTAGACCGTGGAACTTTATATTTTGGGATTATGTTTCAGCATGTATTTATAGATTTTATTTCAGATATTTATTAAATGATCAGAATATTTTTATAACATTTGGGTTTTTGAAAATAATTGTGATATTTACGATACTTATCGTTAATTAATAAATAAATTGTTTTATAAATGATTTAAACCTAAAATTTATTACTTAAGGGTAAAGTTTTCAAATGTGACTTCCTAAATTTGGTCTTTTCTTCTAGGTCGAGTTTAGGGGGTTACATGTAGTGGTATCAGAGTTAAGTTCAACCCTCGGACTGTGAGGCTCATTTAAAATTTTAAGCCGAAAATGATTTTTGCATGCATATTAAATGTTTTGGGGCAAAATGGGATTTTCTGATAAATTTATTATTTTAAAGAATTAAAGATATGTTTTGAATAGAGACTCCAAGTACCAACTCTAAATCTAGGTTAATTTACTCTTTGTAGATAGACTATCATGTCATCTCATAGGAGTTCTAAAGTAACGAACGATTTTAATCATACTCGTCCTTATAAATCTGAGATCAAAAGTGTGTTTTCAAGTCCAATTAGGTCATTCATATTCGATCTGAAATGATCTAAGAAATATTTATCAAAATATTTCTATTTTTAAGGATCTAACGCTAAGTCTAAAAATTTCGAGGACGAAATTTCTTTCAAGAGTGGGAGAGTTGTAACACCCAAAAAATTATGCCCAAATTGTAAAGCCTAGATTCGAAATATCCCTAATTTTAAAACCTGATTTTAAAATCCTTAATTCAAAAACCCTAAAAATTGGGAATTTAAATATGAAACTCTAATTGAAAATTTTCTGAATTAATTGAATTTTTAAACGAATTTAGTGACTTTTTATAAAGAATTGATATTTGGTACCTATTTTGTGAACCCTAGAAAAGTAAAAGGACTTACCTTGTAATTTATCCAAAATTTTGGTTATAAAACCCACGATTCTTTCCCTGCAATTTTGTCTCTTTGCTGCAGCCGCCTTTCCCCCTCTCTCTCAATTTATATTCGAAACACATCTTCCTTTTCTTTCTTTTTTGTTATTTATTTAATTCGATCATACCCCAAGCTTAGTCAGGTACGAATACAGTTGGATCTAATACTTTTGATCATGAAAAATCACGATATTCACTAGGCTGAGTTTGCTTTGGCTAAGGTGTGTTTTCTTCCGGTGCTATAATTAAATTATGGGTAAACTACCGTAATGCTCACTTACGTTTGGGTTGTGTACACTTTTGTTCATTGATTTTAAAAATTGAATTTTATGCTCATTTACGTTTTTGAGATGTAAACTTATCCTCACCGAAACGTTTTTCACCGTTAACATTTAACGGGAAGCTGATTTGGCAGATTAAAGGTTAATTAATAAAATGCTTAATACTCAAATAGGCGCCCAAACTATGCTTGTGGATCACTTTTGGTGCTTAAACTATTTTTAGCTCTAAATAGGTGCCTAAAGTTTTAGTTTTGGTCATTTTAGGTGTCTAACTGTTAATAAAAAAGCGTTAGTCAATTAAATTGTGACAAGTGACATGTTTTTAATTTTTAATTTTTAATTTCTTTTAATTAATTTTTAAATAATATTCAAAATTCAATTTTCTAAAAAAATTAACAATTTTAAATTTTTACAAAACAATCCCAAATCCCTAACCCAAATCCAAATCTCCAAATTAATGTCACTATCGCCATTTACTACCTCACCGGAGACCACAACTACCGCCGCCGGACCACCACGAACGTTTCCCCCAACCACTCATCGCCGATAACCGATGGTAGGTGTGCTGACGACTTCCTTTCGCGATTTTGGCTTCTTTCGACGTTAGGAAGCTGATCGACACACCTACCGTGGTTTACCAAAGATGGGTGGTTGGGGAAACAATCTTAGTAGTCCGGCAGTGGATATGGAGGCGGCGGTGAAACCATCAGCGGCGGATTCGGCTGGGGAAGTTAGGGATTTCGAATTTGGGGGGCATTTTTTGAGTTTTGGGAAATTTTTACGGTTTTTTATAAAAAAAATTAAGTTAACAAATAAATTAAAGGGTAAACTACTCAAATGGTCACCTTACTTTGCAAAAAGTCGCGATTTGACCATCTTACTTTTTTTCGAAGCAATTAAACCATCAAACTATTTAAATGGTATCAATTTGACCACCAGCCGTTAGAGACTAACGGCAGGGTGACGTGGCCAGTTAAAAAAATGGGTATAATTGCATATTTAATCCCTGCTATTTACACATTTCTTTCAATTTAGTCCTACTTTTAAATTAATAAAATAAATAAATTATTTAATTAAGCGGTGACACGTGTCAACACCTTATTGGATGACTTTAATTATTTATATTTGATTTTATTAATTTATTTTCCTCCTCCAATCAGGTGGTGACACGTGTCACCACCTGTTTGAAGGAGAAAAACGAAATACAAGCTTTTGCTTGTGAGGGGAATCGAACCTGTGAGCTCATGAAAGAAAGGCAGTGGCTTAGCCACTGCACCAAGCACATCTTTGTGCTTCAAATCACCAGACCTTTTATATATCTCTTCTTGGTTTTTACATCTATAAGCTTAAAGCCCAAACCCTAAACATTAAGTTCACTAATTTATAACCCTAAACCCTAAATATTTCAAATTAATTTCAAGCTATATATTTCAAATTAATTTAAAATATAAAAACCCTAAACCCTAAACCTTAAATATTTCAAATTGATTTCAAACTATATATTTCAAATTAATTTAAAATATATAAACCTTAAACCCTAAATATTTCAAATTAATTTCACATATATAAACCCTAAACCCTAAATATTTCAAATTAATTTAAAATATTTAGGGTTTAGGGTTTAAGGTTTATATATGTGAAATTAATTTGAAATATTTAGGGTCTGGGGTTAGGGTTTAAGGTTTATATATGTGAAATTAATTTAAAATATCTAGGGTTCAATATTTAGGGTTTAAGGTTTAGGGTTATATATGTGAAATTAATTCGATGATTATATATGTTAAATTAATTTGAAATATTTAGGGTTTAAGGTTTATATATGTGAAATTAATTTGAAATATTTAGGGTCTAGGGTTAGGGTTTAAGGTTTATACATGTGAAATTAATTTAAAATATCTAGGGTTCAAGATTTAGGGTTTAAGGTTTAGGGTTATATATGTGAAATTAATTCAGTGATTATATATGTTAAATTAATTTGAAATATTTAGGGTTTAAGGTTTATATATGTGAAATTAATTTGAAATATTTAGGGTCTAGGGTTAGGGTTTAAGGTTTATACATGTGAAATTAATTTAAAATATCTAGGGTTCAAGATTTAGGGTTTAAGGTTTACGGTTATATATGTGAAATTAATTCGGTGATTATATATGTTAAATTAATTTGAAATATTTAGGGTTTAAGGTTTATATATGTTAAATTAATTTGAAATATTTAGGGTCTAGGGTTAGGGTTTAAGGTTTAGGGTTATATATGTGAAATTAATTCGGTGATTATATATGTTAAATTAATTTGAAATATTTAGGGTTTAAGGTTTATATATGTTAAATTAATTTGAAATATTTAGGGTCTAGGGTTAGGGTTTAAGGTTTATATATGTGAAATTAATTTAAAATATCTAGGGTTTAGTGTTCAGGGTTTGTGGTTTAGGGTTTAGGGTTATATATGTTAAATTAATTCGATGATTATATATGTTAAATTAATTTGAAATATTTAGGGTCTAGGGTTAGGGTTTAAGGTTTATATATGTGAAATTAATTTAAAATATCTAGGGTTTAGTGTTTAGGGTTTAGGGTTTAGGGTTTAGGGTTATATATGTTAAATTAATTCGATGATTATATATGTTAAATTAATTTGAAATATTTAGGGTTTAAGGTTTATATATGTTAAATTAATTTGAAATATTTAGGGTCTAGGGTTAGGGTTTAAGGTTTATATATGTGAAATTAATTTAAAATATCTAGGGTTTAGTGTTCAGGGTTTAAAGTTTAAGATTTAGGGTTATATATGTGAAATTAATTCGATGATTATATATGTTAAATTAAAAGAATATATGTAGAAAATATAAGGCACATATACTTAATTTGGAAAACTAAAGCACAAAGATGAGCTTGGTGCAGTGGTTAAGCCACTGCCTTTCTTCCATTAACATGCAGGTTCGATTCCCCTCTCAAGCAAAGGCTTGAAATTCGTTTTTCTCCTTCAAACAGGTGGTGACACGTGTCACCACCTGATTGGAGGAGGAAAATAAATTAATAAAATCAAATATAAATAATTAAAGTCATCCAATAAGGTGTTGACACGTGTCACCGCTTAATTAAATAATTTATTTATTTTATTAATTTAAAAGTAGGACTAAAATGAAAGAAATGTGTAAATAGCAGGGATTAAATATGCAATTATACCCATTTTTTTTAACTGGCCACGTCACCATGCCGTTAGTCTCTAACGGCTGGTGGTCAAATTGATACCATTTAAATAGTTTGGTGGTTTAATTGCTTCGAAAAAAAGTAAGATGGTCAAATCGCGACTTTTTGCAAAGTAAGGTGACCATTTGAGTAGTTTACCCTAAATTAAATTAAAAAATAAACTAAAAAAATATTTTTTTAATAAAAATAATTGTAATTAACGGTTAGACACCTAAAATGACCAAAATTGAAACTTTAGGCACCTATTTAGAGCTAAAAATAGTTTAGGCACCAAAAGTGATCCGCCAACATAATTTGGGCACCTATTTGGGTATTAAGCCTATTATTAATTTACCTTTAATCTGCCAAATCAACTTCCCGTTAAATGTTGACGGTGAAAAACGTTTCAGTGAGGATAAGTTTACAACCCGAAAACGTAAATGAGCATAAAGTTCAATTTTTAAAATCAGTGACCAAAAGTGTACACCACCCAAACGTAAGTGAGCATTACGGTAGTTTGCCCTTAAATTATATGTTATTTTTTTATGTGTTGATGTTTTACCCTTTATATGATTATTTATATGTATTATGATTTTTATGGTTGACATAACATGCATACGTTTTCAAAATATGTTTTTACTATGATTTACGAACCGTGATTTGTGGACTACTATTTATGAACTATGACTTATGGACTATTGGACTATGATTTATGAAGTATGTTTACGGAATATCGGATTTATGGAACTTTGTTTATAAAATTTGATTTCTAATCATCATATCATTGTATGAGCATTGGTTGGGATTTGTTCGGGGAAGTTTAGTGGTTTCACCCTTTGGGGTAAATTCTACTTTGGATTGGCGATTGTAATGAGGAGTTTTGGGGAACTTTCCTCTTGGCAGTTGTAGTTGGGTGCATTGCATTGCGCTTGTGATTTATGTGTTATGCTTTAAAGGATTTTAAGAAAATATTACTATGGTTTTACGACTATGATTTTCTTGCACTTTAGAGACACACTAAGCTCTTTAGCTTACTCCCCCATAGTTTCCTTTTACGGATATATCAGAGACATAGGCAACTCGGTGCTTGGAGCATCTCTTATTTTATTCGGATAATTAATCATCAGTATTGTGATAAGGTTTTTCCTGAGGAAAACCGCTAGTTGAGGCCTTATCACTATTTTCTTCTTGAAAAGGATTTTATTTAAAAAGAAAAGGGGAAATTCGGATTTATAAAAAGGATGAAAATTTGGAGTCGCCACTGGCCACTAAGGTAGGCCGGACACCACAAAACCAGAGATTCGTTTTAAAACGGGTTCGGGAGTTGGTTACGTGTGGGGAAGGATTAGCACCCCCATCACGCCCGGAAATCGGTACCAAATTGCTTGTTTCCTTTTAATCGATAGAAATTATTTAAAAACCAAAGTGAATTTAATAAATTGTTCTCGAATGAAAATGTGACTTAAATAGCACGGGCTTTATCGAATCGTGGCATCGGAATTAATTAATCATTTAATTAAGAAGGATGACGGTACACCGGGCCATAGACTAAACTGACATCAAATAAGGTTGACTGTCGTGTTAGTTTAGGGTTCGGATCCCGTACGTCACCTTTATGCATGATGCGGGCAAATAAGGGATGATGCGTGCTATTTCCATTTTTTATGCTTTCGCTTACCTAGAGACGGTGAAAATTAACCTAAGCATTCGATAGACATCCATTAAGCTAGGACTGTCGCTTTCGAATACCGAGATTAATTAATACCTCTCTTGAGGTTGATTTTTAGGTCTGGTTACCATGCTTAATTATTGGGCCATATGGATGACAAATATATACATGCATGCCATAAAAGCACCCAAAATAGACATATGAAGGAAAGGCCCACATTTAAATACCATGAAGCCCAAACTTATCACCCCAAAATTACCTACTAATTAATTTAATTAAAAAGACAAAATTACATTAGTAATGGGTTAATAATCATGGCAACACATACATATTCGATTCACAAAATTACTTGAGACCAACATGAAAACCTAATAACTCTAAGCATTTTAGATCACATAAACAAACCCAAAAAAAACATATATTCGATCCAACGGTGATTAAATAATACACGAATCATGCGGGACCCACTAAACTTATAATACGAACAAACATGCATATATTCGATTCATAAAGACAACAAACACATGGCATAACATACATACTTTCATACGAATTAAAACATCATTAAAACATAAAGTAACAAAAAGCATTCGAATATGGTGACAAAATTGAAAGGAAACAAAAACAGTGGCTAAATTTGAAAGGACACAAAACACCCAAAATTGTGAGGGGACCTAATTGAACACGGGGTAAAAGGGGAAGGACTGGACGAGTAAATAGACCCAAAACAAACTCGATCTAGGACCGAAAGACGAACCGACCCAAAATACCAAGGACCTATCGTGCTATTTACCCATGCGGAAGCCCCTAAGACTCTAATAGTTCGATACGGAGGGACTGAACCTAAGAATAACCCAAAAATTAATCCTAAAACCTCTATAAAATCCCTATCTAAACGAACTAGACACCCTTTTGCCCCGGTGAAACCCTAGCCGTCCCTATGAAACCAACCTTTCTCTCTCGACCTCGGACGCCGGCCGGTGCTAATCACCGTCAGGCGGACCCTAAACCCACTCCGACTAGCAAACCAAACCCGAAAAAGACCACAAAAAACACGACACTACCCTACCTGAAACCAAAACACCCTTCCCTTAGACTCTCGGAAATACGAAAACCCTAAGCCCCTAACACTATTATTTTTTTTAAATCGGTTTACAAAACAAGAAAAGAGATTTTAAGCCCCTTCTCCGTCTCACCCTTCGAAGCCGAAGAACGGCCGGGATTATCGCCGTGAGAAAAAGGGCTCCGATTCAAAAAGATGAGAACCGGAAGAGGTAAAAAAACTTTTTTTATGCTCTCGATTGTTTTCTTTTACATACAATGATGGTAAATGATATACCTGAAATTCTCTGGTGTGGTATTGCTTTCCGTGTTTTCTTGAGGGAGATCACCAATCCCTTTTACAGTGGTTTTACATCTGGCTTTATAGCCGGAATTTTGATGCTTTTTTACAATTTGTTAATGCAATGGAAAAATATCCATTGGTTCGTATCTCTGATTTGGCCGGATTCATGCGCGGCTTTGCCATTCTCTGCCATTTCCGTTTTTTGCCTTTTGTTTGCTTTTCTTTTCTGTTTTTCTTTTTTGTATTTTGCTGACTCTCGTCCTTTCTGTGTATGGATCTTACGGTTTTGGATGACGTGGCTGCTGAGACGGGGACGGAATCGGCATCGTTGATGAATCTGAGCCGTCAGACGAATCTGAACGGTCGTAAGGGGGCTCGAAAGGGCGCGCGTGAATTTCACTCGCTCGTGGGGCATCTGAAACGTCTGGTACGCGCGCGTGAGGAGATCCGAATAGCCGTGTGTGAAGCTCTCCTTCCATACGAGTCGTTAGATCGTGCCTCGATCTAACGGCCTGGGTTCGTGCGGCGCAGCGTCCTCTGATGGATGCTAGGGTTACCACGGGAGAGCGAATCTGGGCCGTTCAAACACCTGGATCGAATCTGCATCTGACGGCTGGCGTGCTGTGCGGCGCGGATCCGAACAAACCCTCTCTTAGGGTTTCTTGTGTCTGGGCAATCTGAGCCGTTAGATCTATCCCAGATCTAACGGCTGGGATTGAGCTGCGCACAACATAAGGACTGTTAGGTTTTTCATCTTAAGTATCCGGGCCTAAATAATTGGGCTATGTAATATTTATTTTTGGACTCTTAATTGTGAAAGGATTTTTATAAAGGTTGGGCTTTATTTATTTATATTGGACTTTTTGTTTATTTAATGTGTTCGTATATATATATAATTTTTGTGTTTTCTGATTCAATTCAAAAATAGTAATAATGATAACAACAAATAACACTAACAACCAAAGAATGATAATAAAAGTATGATGGGGTAAAGACGAGGATAATAATATAATATGGTGGTAATGTTAACGAATATGATAATACTAATGGTGGTAATAAACATAATACAAATAACACTAGTAATAATAGAAGTAATAATAGTAAATAATAATAACACTAATAATATGATATCTAAATATTAACTAGACCAAGCCCAGTGTGAATAAACAAAGCCCAACATGGATAAATAAAGCCCACTTTTATTTAAGCATATCTAAGGGCTAATCAGCCCGGTCAAAATTAGTGATTACAAGTATGAAATTTATTTTAGACTACCAAATTATTTTAAATTTATGTTTTTGGACATTTACGTAATTCAGACCGTGGAACTTTATATTTTGGGATTATGTTTCAGCATGTATTTACAGATTTTATTTTAGATATTTATTAAATGATCAGAATATTTTTATAACATTTGGGTTTTTGAAAATAATGGTGATATTTACGATACTTATCGTTAATTAATAAATAATTTTTTTATAAATGATTTAAACCTAAAATTTATTACTTGAGGGTAAAGTTTTCAAACGTGACTTTCTAAATTCGGTCTTTTCTTCTAGGCCGGGTTTAGGAGGTTACATTTAGTGGTATCAGAGCTAAGTTCAACCCTCAGACTGTGAGGCTCATTTAAAATTTTAAGCCGAAAATGATTTTTGTATGCATATTAAATGTTTTGGGGCAAAATGGCATTTTTTGATAAATTTATTATTTTAAAGAATTAAAGATATGTTTTGAATAGAGACTCCAAGTATCAACTCTAAATCTAGGTTAATTTACTCTTTTGTAGATAGACTATTATGTCATCTCATAGGAATTATAAAGTAATGAACGATTTTGATCATACTCGTCCTTATGAATCTGAGATCAAAAGTGTGTTTTCAAGTCCTCGTAGGTCATTCATATTCGATCTGAAATGATCTAAGAAGTTTTTATCAAAATATTTGTATTTTTAAAGATCTATCGCTAAGTCTAAAAATTTCGAGGACGAAATTTCTTTTAAGGGTGGTAGAGTTGTAACACCCCAAAAATTACGCCCAAATTGTAAAGTCCAGATTCGAAATATCCCTAATTTAAAAACCTGATTTTAAAATCCCTAATTCAAAAGGCCTAGAAATTGGGAATTTAAATATGAAACCCTAATTGAGAAATTTGGGAATTAATTGAATTTTTAAACGAATGTAGTGACTTTTTCTAGAGAATTTATATTAGGTACCTATTTTCTGAACCCTAGAAAAGTACAAAGACTTACCTTGTAATTTATCCAAAATTTTGGTTATAAAACCCACGATTCTTTCTCTGCAATTTTGTTTCTTTGTTGCAGTCGTCTTTCCCCCTCTCTCTCGATTTATATTTGAAACTCATCTTCCTTTTCTTTCTTTTTTATTATTTATTTAATTCAATCAAACCCCAAGCTTAGTCCAGTACAAATACAGTTGGATCTAATACTTTTGATCATGGAAAATCAAGATATTCAATAGGCTGAGTTTTGCTTTGGCTAAGGTGTGTTTTCTTCCAGTGTTATAATTAAATTATATGTTATTTTTCTATGTGTTAGTGTTTTACCCTTTATGTGGTTATTTATATGTATTATGATTTTTATGGTTGACATCATATGCATACGTTTTCAGAATATGTTTTTATTATGATTTATGAACCGTGATTTATGGACTACGATATATGAACTATGATTTATGAACTTATATACTATGATTTATGAAGTATGTTTACGAAATATCGGATTTATGGAACTTTGTTTATAAAATTTGATTTCTAATCATCATATCATTGTATGAGCATGGGTTGGGATTTGTTCGGGGAAGTTCAGTGCTTTCACCCTTCGGGTTGAATTCCACTTCGGATTGGCGGTTGTAGTGAGGAGTTCTGGGGAACTTTCCTCTTGGCGGTTGTAGTTGGGTGCATTGCATTGCGCTTGTGGTTTATGTGTTATGCTGATGAGTATTTATTTTGGTTATGTTTTTGGTCCTTATTTCGATTAAATATAAGTTTAAGGGACTTAATTGGGCTATTTTATGATGTTTTCATGCAGAAGACGTGATGCTGGAAATAAGCTGGAATTCTGCAGAAAATGCTAGAGTCATGGGCAGATTCATGGGCATGAACCAGGGCATGAATGCTGACTGGGCGCCACATCAGCGTCTTCTAGAAGATGACATCAGCAGCAGTGATAGCTTATCAAGCCGCTTATCAGATAGCTTATCTCCGGATTTTTAAATTTTAAATTTTAAACTTTGGATAATTATTTTGTTTAATTTTAATTATCTTTTAGGTTTTACCTAGGTTATTTTGAAACACTATAAATACCCCTCTTTGGGGTAAGTCTTGTCATCATTCAATTAGCAATTGAACATCATTTCTTCTTCTCTTGGAAATTCTTCTCTTCTTAGTTTTTTCTACTTAAGTTATTTTCTTATTTTTTCTTTTAATTATTTCTCAAATGTCGAGCATGATTAATTTGATAACCATGCTCGGCTAGATCTTTTTAAGCCGAAGGCTTTTGCGATGACGCGTTCTCAAGGCGAGGTTTGAAACTATGCTTCAAACATTTCAAAAACTTCTCTCAATTTCTTCAAACTTTAATTTCTAAATCAAAATGATTTTTAAAACCCAAAGATTGACTTTGGAGAAAAACAATTGTTTTGATCTATCAAGTGGGAGGAAGGATCGGTTATTGAAACAAATCCGACTTCCAGGGAACACACTTAGTAAATAGATTACTAAGGGAAATTGAGATCGAATCGTTTTTATAGAAATGGCTTTTCGAGTTGGTTACGAGCTTAAGTAATTTGTTTTCTCAAACATTGAGTTGGTTTAGACAAATTATCAAAACTGAAACCAAAAATTGATTTTGGAAATTCAGTTTACAAACAAAAACTCAAGGATTGACCTTGAAGTAATTTTGCCAACAAGTTTTTCGAAATTAAAATCTATACCAATGAACCGAGTAGAACAAGTCAAAGCTTAGCCCAGGGCTGAAAATCTCCATATTATTTTCAAGTCTTTTAAAGCCTTCCTTTTACTCTCTTAAACAATTACATTTCATTGCAAACAAACCCCCCACCTAAATCACATCAACATAGCTCCATAAACAACTCTTGGTTCAGAAACTACAAAGGCGGGACAAGGAAAGTTCTAAGTCCCTGTGGGTTCGACTCCTACTTCCCTATCTATATTTAGTTTAATTCCTTTATTTATTTATTTATTTATCTGGAAGAAGGAAATTATTCTTGACATGTTACGACGCGTGTCAAAATTGGCGCCGTTGTCGAGGACTTCGACAACTTTTACTGTTTGTTTTTTATTGTTTTTGACCAGGAGAAATCTGAGAGAACATGTTAAATACATCCCAAAAATCGAAGCCAAATGGGAAACAACGAACAGACGATCCAACAGCTGATCAGGGCACCAGAGGACAATCAACCCTTGTGTATAACCTTTCCGAATGGTGAAACGTCGTTCCAACTAAAAACGGGCTTGATTCATCTACTACCAACCTTCCACGGTTTGCCCAACGAAAACCCACACAGACATTTGAAGGAATTTCACATGGTTTGTCTGAGCACAAAGCCTCAGGGAGTATCCGATGACCAAATTAAACTTAGAGCTTTTCCATTTTCTTTAGCAGATATAGCAAAAGATTGGTTATTTGATTTACCCCCAAACTCTATTACAACCTGGACTGACATGGCTAAACTCTTTCTTGACAGGTTCTTCCCTGCGGCAAAAGCGAGCGAAATAAGGCGCAACATCTTGAGAATTCAACAAAAAGAATCTGAATCTTTATATGAATACTGGAGAGGTTTAAAAAGTTGTGTTCAAATTGTCCACAACATGGATTGTCGGAAAAAACCCTCATTCATTATTCTTATGAAGGATTGACGCCAATGGATATGAAAGTAATAGACACGGCAAGTGGCGGAGCTCTAGTCAATATGACCCCAACAGCGGCTAAAACACTGATATCAACCATGGCTGCCAACTCACAAAGGTTTAATCAATCTAGCGAACCATCTCGAAGTGTTCGCGAGGTAAGCACGGTTCCTTTAGAAAATAAGATTGATAATTTAGCTGAAATAGTGCAAACTCTTCTTGCAGGAAAAAAGGGAACAGCTGGACTTTGTGGGATCTGTACTAGCCTAGAACATCCGACAGACTATTGTCCGATGATTCAGGAAGATGATGTCGCCCAAGCCAATGCCATAGGAAATGCATACAATCTGAGGTGGAGAAACCAGTCAAACTTTGGATACGCAAACAACCAGAGACAAAATCAACCCTACCCACAACAAAAGACATCTCTAGAAACCTTAGTTGAGCTTTTAGCAATATCCCAAGAGAAATTCCAAATTCGTACCGAGGCCCACTTACAAGAGATAGACAAACAAATAAGCCAGCTAGCAAGCCGTCTTGATTCCAAAGGTAAACTTCCTTCGCAAACCGAGACAAACCCTAGGGAAAATATAAGCGCCATCACACTCCGTAGTGGGACCGTTATAGCTCCAAAAGAACCATCAAAAAACAATAATCCCACTCCTGCCATGGAAGAAGGTAATGAAAAACAAAATAACCCTCTACCATCATCTCCTCTTTCGTCTCCACCTCTTCAAGTCGCGCCTCCTTTCCCATCACGATTGGTAAAACGTGACAAAAAGGCTAAAGAGAGAGAAATTATTGAAGTATTTAAAAAGGTCCAAGTGAACATTCCCCTCTTGGAAGTCATTCGCTAAGTGCCAAGGTACGCTCGTTTTCTTAAAGAGCTCTGTACAACCAAGCGAAAACTCACCGGGCACGAAAAGGTAAATTTGGGAGAGCACGTTTCTGCAGTTTTCCAACGTAAGTTACCCCCCAAAATGAAAGACCAAGGTATGTTTGCTATACCCTGCCAAATTGGTAACGTATCTATTAAACGTGCTATGTGCGATCTTGGGGCTTCAATAAATGTAATGTCGCTTTCTGTTTATAAAATGATAACTAATGATCCTTTGAAGGAAACCAGGATTACGATACAGTTGGCGGATCGATTAGTCATCTATCCAGAAGGAGTGTTGGAAAATGTTTTGTTAAAGGTAGATGTCTTATTTTTCCATGCGGACTTCTACGTGATCGATATGGCTCACGATAGAACAAACACTTGCTCCGAAGTGTTGTTGGGAAGACCATTCCTTAGCACAGCAAACACGAAAATAGAAGTAAGGAGCGACCTTTTATCCACGGAATTCGACGGTGAGGTAGTAGAATTCGATGTTTATAAGGCAATGAGGTATCCTGATCAGGTTGAATCTGTTAACTCAATTGATATTGTTGATCCATATATAGAAGAGTATGCGGATACTAATGTTTTTAATAACTTTGATATGGACTATGAGCTTTGCGACGATGTAGCAGAAAATGAGGACGAATATGTTTCCTTTATTAATTCTGATTTAGCTTTAACTCCATCAAAAACTAAACATTTGCCATCTATTTTGCAGGCCCCAAAGTTAGAATTAAAGGAACTCCCATCTCACCTTAAGTATGCCTTCTTGGGAGACAATGATACCTTACCGGTTATCATTTCGAACGAATTAATTGGAGAGGAAGAAGTCGATCTTGTCACAGTCCTGCGAAAGTATAAGGAAGCAATCGGGTGGACCGTAGCAGACATCAAAGGACTTAGCCACTCAACTTGTATGCACAAAATCAAAGTCGAAGAAGGGGCAAAGCCGTCACGACAAGGTCAACGACTCTTGAATGATCCGATGATGAAGGTAGTACAAGATGAAATTCAAAAACTCTTAGACGCCGATGTTATATATCCGATCTCGGATAGCGAGTGGGTAAGTCCTATTCATGTTGTTCCTAAAAAGACCGGCATCACAGTAATCAGAAATAACGAAGGTGAGTTAGTTCCAACTCGAGTTCAGAATGGATGGCGAGTTTGCATAGATTACAGGAAGTTGAATTCTCTAACCCAAAAAGATCATTTTCCTTTACCATATATTGATCAAATGATTGAAAGATTAGCTGGTAAATCTCATTATTGTTGTCTCGATGGTTTTTCAGGTTTCTTTCAAATTCCCGTAGCCCCTGAAGACCAAAAGAAGACCACGTTTACGTGCCCATTCGGAACCTTCACCTATCGACGAATGT
Source organism: Hibiscus trionum (assembly GCA_030270665.1). NCBI lineage: Eukaryota > Viridiplantae > Streptophyta > Magnoliopsida > Malvales > Malvaceae > Hibiscus > Hibiscus trionum. The sequence goes on from BSYR01000051.1 coordinate 16,706,121, forward strand.
CGTTTGGACTATGTAACGCTCCGGCTACGTTCCAACGATGTATGATAAGTATATTTTCTGATTATGTTGTGAAGGGGATTGAAGTGTTTATGGATGACTTCACTGTGTACAGAAATTCTTTTGTTGAGTGCTTGCTTAATCTAACTAATGTCTTAAAACGATGCATTGAATTTAACCTTGTGCTTAATTATGAGAAATGTCACTTTATGGTTAATAAAGGCTTAGTGTTAGGACATATCGTATCTTCTGAAGGAATTTCTGTTGATGAAGCTAAGATGGACATTATCCGCTCACTCCCATACCCCACAACTGTGAGGGATATTCGCTCTTTTCTTGGACATGCAGGTTTCTACAGGCGATTTATAAAAGACTTCTCGAAGATGGCACAGCCACTATGTCGGTTACTGCAGAAAGATGTAGAGTTCGACTTTACATCCGAATGCAGGACATCATTCGATACAATTAAGGAGAAACTTGTATATGCACCAATAGTACAACCGCCCGATTGGAACTTGTCGTTCGAAATTATGTGCGACGCCTCGGATTTTAGTGTTGGAGCGGTACTTGGACAAAGGAAAGGCCGAGAGCCTCATGTCATCACCTATGCATCGAGAACGCTTGATCCAGCGCAACGCAATTATTCAACTACAGAAAAAGAACTGTTTGTTGTAGTTTTTGCTTTAGATAAATTCCGCTCTTATTTACTTGGGACTAAAATTATTGTTTTTTCTGACCATGCAGCCTTGCGATATTTGATGAGCAAGAAGGAAGCAAAACCGAGGCTGATCCGGTGGATTTTACTCCTTCAGGAGTTTGATCTCGAGATAAAGGACAAGAAGGGTAGTGAAAATCTTGTGGCAGATCACCTCAGCCGAATCCCACTAACCAATTCGGACTCGCCTATTAATGACGAATTCCCTAAAGAAAATTTGATGATGGTGCAAGCTTCAACACCTTGGTTTGCGGGCATCGTAAATTATTTGGCTACAGGTGAATTGCCCCTTGACTTGCCACGGTTAGAAATTACCCGAATCAAGAGGGAATCCAGGTTCTATATTTGGGATGATCCTTACCTTTGGAGACATTGTTCCGATCAGGTAATACGAAGATGTGTAACCGAAGACGAGGTAAAATATATCCTTAATTTCTGTCATTCATATGCATGCGGTGGACATTATGGACCTAAAAGGACAGCTCATAAAATTTTTGAATGCGAATTCTATTGGCCTAATATTTTTCGTGACACATATTTATTTTGCAAATCATGTGATAAATGTCAAAGAGTTGGTAACTTAAGCCGGCGTAATGAAATGCCTCTAAATCCTATTCATGTTTGCGAAATATTTGATGTGGGGGGATAGATTATATGGGGCCATTTGTATCATCATTCGGTAATTTTTATATTATTTTAGCTGTTGATTATGTTTCGCGGTGGGTTGAGGCGAAAGCTACAAAAAAATAATGATGCTAAAACCACTGTCAAATTTCTGAAAGATTGTATTTTTCCAGGTTTGGCACACCGAGAGCGTTGATATGCGACAGAGGGAAACATTTTATCAATCAAGTCATCGACGTGCTAATGAAAAAGTTTGGCGTCACCCAACGCATCGCGACATCGTACCATCCGCAAACGAATGGTCAGGCGGAGGTATCAAACCGTGAAATCAAGACCATTCTTGAAAAGATCGTGAAACCTGATTGGAAGGATTGGAGCGTTAAGCTGAATGACGCACTATGGGCATATCAGACAGCGTATAAGGGTCCTATCGGGATGTCTCCTTATCGCCTTGTTTTTGGTAAGCCGTGCCATTTACCGGTCGAATTGGAGCACCACGCGCTTTGGGCAGTCCAAAAATGCAACATGGAAATGGATCTAGTTGGCGAAACGCGTAAACTCGATATCCAGGAGTTGGAAGAAATTCGAAAAAATGCCTACGACAGTTCAAAAATTTTTAAGAAAAAAAATAAATATTTTCACGATCGTAATATTGCATTTAAATCATTTTATATTGGTCAAAAAGTTTTATTATTTAACTCTAAGTTAAAACTTTTTGCAGGGAAATTACGATCAAAGTGGCTTGGACCGTATACAGTGACTAATATTTTTTCACATGGTGCAGTGGAAATTAAAAGTAATTCCGGAGAGCCATTTAAAGTTAACGGTCAACAGCTTAAACCGTACTATGACAATGCCTCGGTTGGTCTAGTCGAGGAAATTCATTTAATCGAACATGTCACTTGAATAAGGTCGTCGAGCTAATAACGATAAACAAGCGCTGGATGGGAGGCAACCCATTTTATTTATTTCTTGATTTTTATTTTTCAGTTTCGAATTTATTCTTATTTTCTTTATTATTTTTAAAACTCACGTCTACTTCTCTTTTATCTTTTCTTTTTAGCATTTTTTATTTACTTCCTCCTAATAATATAGTTATTATTACTAATTTAAATTTATTATATATTATTTATTATATATTTTTTTTTAGATTTACGTAAGTTAAATATATATATATATATATATATCTTTATCTATCTATTATCTTAATTATTTTTAAATTTAACTCTTATCTTTATTATCCTAAATTATTATTGATTTTAAATCATATTCTATATCTATATATCTATATATATCTTTTAAATTATTAATCTATATTTATATATCTTTTTAATCTATATATATATATATATATCTTTATCAACTATATCTAAAATTTTAAAATAAAATTATCCTTTTGCAAAAAAAATTTACCCTTTTATTTCAAAAAAAAACTAACATAATTTTCCCCTTACTTTTTCTTTATTCTGCAGCAGCCATTATCACTTCATCTTCAACCTTCATCATCCGATCTTCCACCATTACCACCACCATGGTCCGAACTCGAGAGCAAGCTCGCCCCCGTCCCTACACCAGACTCGGAGGCCACTATCGAAATATGCTCTTCTGCGATCGAGGAGTATTTTCACCCTCTCTCTTTTGTATTTTATTTTATGTTCATTTTGGGACAAAATGCATTAAGTGAGGGGGGAGATATGCTTGTCAAATTTTCATATTGCTTATTTGTTTGGTTGTTCTCTTGTTTTCCTGATTTTATTCAATTTAAGTTCCTTGTTTAATCCTTAGTTTGACCTTGTTTCATTGTTTCCGTATGATTTTATATCTATCTTGTTAGAAAATTTTAGGTTGCATGGTAGATTTTGGCATGATTAATTCTTTCCATCCTTTTTATGACATTTCTTTCTCTATTTAATTGACATGATGCTTACCTAGGTACACAAGACAATTTTTGTTAGTTTTGAGTCTAATGAGCATGCATTATTTTTGCTCTTTGTTTCTTTGAGTGTGCCTAGCTAAATTAGTTGCATTCTAGAACTTGTGTTTAAATTCTTTTTGAGATTACATTGATTGAATATGATGCTTAAATATGATTGAGGCACTATGTTTTAACCTTTTCTCTCCCCACGCAAATTGCCTACTCTTTAATTAATTTCCCCTAGTGAAACAATTTTGAGCCTTGGCCTTTTTATTGAAAATCACCATATTTTAGCCTAATTCATTTTTCCTATTATTTCCATTATTTTTGTCCCTTTTTCAAGACAAAATTATCTTAAAAAAACAGATTTGAATCATGCAGTCCAGCAGAGCAGAAAAAAACTGTGCAGAAACTGTTCGAATATGCAGTGCAGAAAATAAACTGTGTAGAAAAATCATTCGAATCTGCAGTAAAAAAAGCAGAAAAAATAGCAGTGCAGTTCAAAAAAATATATACTGCAGAACAGTTTTGATTCGAATAAAAAAAGAAAAAAACAGTTTCGAATAAATTTTTGGGATGATTTTGTCTTGAATTTTAAACCCTTTTTTTCAGCCTTTATCCTACCCGAACCTTAGCCCCGTTACAACCCTTTTAAGACCTCTTGATTTTTGCATCACATTCATACTTAGTAGTGGAGATTAGATTTAACCACAAGCCTATGGTAATGCTCTAATTAGTTTTGGGTCGAGTGATTTTCTCTACCCTTAAACACTTTGAGTGACATGAGCGATTCCTTGTGAGGGTACTTGGTTTGCATCATTGATGTTAGTAGGGTATTGGAATGTCGTTTTTGCTTAAATTCCTAAATTTTGCCATTTATCTATTTGCTCCTTATTTTCTTTCATGTTTAGATACTTAATTATATCGGAAACTTTGAGACTTCGTGAAATTAAGGATGACAACTTGAGCTTAGGTTTGTTTAATTTTGAGATACTTGAGGACAAGCATCGGATAAGTGAGGGGGAATTTGATGAGTATTTATTTTGGTTGTGTTTTTGGTCCTTATTTCGATTAAATATAAGTTTAAGGGACTTAATTGGGCTATTTTATGATGTTTTCATGCAGGAGACGTGATGCTGGAAATAAGCTGGAATTCTGCAGAAAATGCTGGAGTCATGGGCATGAACCAGGGCATGAATGCTGACTGGGCGCCACGTCAGCGTCTTCTAGAAGATGACGTCAGCAGCAGTGATAGCTTATCAGGCCACTTATAAGATAGCTTATCTCCGGATTTTTAAATTTTAAATTTTAAACTTTGGATAATTATTTTGTTTAATTTTAATTATCTTTTAGGTTTTACCTAGGTTATTTTGAAACATTATAAATACCCCTCTTTGGGGTAAGCCTTGTCATCATTCAATTAGCAATTGAACATCATTTCTTCTTCTCTTGGAAATTCTTCTCTTCTTAGTTTTTTCTACTTAAGTTATTTTCTTTTTTTTTCTTTTAATTATTTCTCAAATGTCGAGCATGATTAATTTGATAACCATGTTCGGCTAGATCTTTTTAAGCCGAAGGCTTTTGCGATGACACGTTCTCAAGGCGGGGTTTGAAACTATGCTTCAATCATTTCAAAAACTTCTCTCAATTTCTTCAAACTTTATTTTCTAAATCAAAATGATTTTTAAAACCCAAAGATTGACTTTGGAGAAAAACAATTGTTTTGATCTATCAAGTGGGAGGGAGGATCAATTATTGAAACAAATCCGACTTCCAGGGAACACACTTAGTAAATAGATTACTAAGGGAAATTGAGATCGAATCGTTTTTATAGAAATGACTTTTTGAGTTGGTTACGAGCTTAAGTAATTTGTTTTCTCAAACATTGAGTTGGTTTAGACAAATTATCAAAACTGAAACCAAAAATTGATTTTGGAAATTCAGTTTACAAACAAAAACTGAAGGATTGACCTTGAAGTAATTTTGCCAACAAGTTTTTCGAAATTAAAATCTATACCAATGAACCGAGTAGAACAAGTCAAAGCTTAGTCCGAGGCTGAAAATCTCCATATTATTTTCAAGTCTTTTAAAGCCTTCCTTTTACTCTCTTAAACAATTACATTTCATTGCAAACAAACCCCCCACCTAAATCACATCAACATAGCTCCATAAACAACTCTTGGTTCAGAAACTACAAAGGCGCGACAAGGAAAGTTCTAAGTCCATGTGGGTTCGACTCCTACTTCCCTATCTATATTTAGTTTATTCCTTTATTTATTTATTTATTTATCTAGAAGAAGGAAATTATTCTTGACACGTTACGGCGCGTGTCATATGCTTTAAAGGATTTTAAGAAAATATTACTATGTTTTTACGACTATGATTTTCTTACACTTTAGAGACACACTAAGCTCTTTAGCTTACTCCCTCATATTTTCCTTTTACAGATATATCAGAGACATAGGCAACTCGGTACTTGGAGCATCTCATATTTTACTCGGATAATTAATCATCAGTATGAACTTTACTTTAGACTACAAATTTTTTTAAAATTTATGTTTTTGGACATTTACGTAATTTAGACCGTGAAACTTTGTATTTTGGGATTATGTTTTAGAATGTATTTACATATTTTATTTTAGATATTTATTAAATGATCAGAATATTATTTGGGTTTTTGAAAATAATTGTGATATTTATGATACTTATCGTTAATTAATAAATAAATTGTTTTGTTAATGATTGAAACCTACAATTTATTACTTGAGGGTAAAGTTTTCAAACGTGACTTCCTAAATTCGGTCTTTTCTTCTAGGCCGGGTTTAGGGGGTTACAAATCTTGGTCTCCTTTACATAATTGGTGCCCTCATAGGTGGTCTCGAGCGTGTCCCACACCTCTTTTGCACTTGTACACGAAGACATCTTCGAGTACATATCCGGTCCAAGTGCACAAAAGAGCATGTGCAAAGCCTTGTCATTAACTTGTAACTTCCTTCTTTCTTCATCCGTCATTTCGTGCTTTGATTTGGGAACTTGCCTTTCTTCTTCTTGCTTCATCAGAATAGATGGTCCATCTTCGATTACATCCTAAAGGACATAATCATTTGACTTGATGAATAGCCTCATCCTATTCTTCCAATAGGAATAGTTGTCTCTATTGAAGAAAACAGTTTGGTGATCGATTGAGACTCGTACAAGTTATTGCCAGAGGTAGATGTCATGACTTGAATGTTGGATTGATGTATCTCTCCTAGAATCGACTCAAGAGGATGTTAATCCTTCCAATGAGTGTAGCTCTAATACTAATTTTTTAGATGATCAACCGATGACAAATGCCCAAGAGGGGGTGAATTGACAATTTAAAAATTGAAGGGAGAAAATTTAAATGATAAAAATGAAGAACAAGAGATTTAGAGTGGTTCAAGCTTCTAACAAGCTCTACATCCATTACCTGAGCTCCCCACTAAGGATTTCAAACAATTCACTACTGATTTCGTCCCCTTATCTAGGCTTAGGAGGAAACCGTTACAAATCAATCAAGCTTTCTACCCAAAGCTTGATCAAGATCACTCTTTTACAAGGAATTGTGGAAAACTAAAATTGACCTCTCAAATAGGCTTATATGTTGCCCAATTACAAGTGCACTCTCCCAAAACTTAAAATAAAAGATTATAATGGAATTACACAAGTTGGGTACAAGGGTTTGACTCTAAAAGGCTCAAAGAGATTGGATTTTTGCTTGAATATTTCTCACTTGATGAATTAGTTGTTATTGTAGCTTTTGAGTCTTGCTTTTATATCCCCTCATTGATTTCTAACCGTTTGGGTAGTTGAGATCATAAATAGAGCCATTGGAGACCATTTTTCTCGCAATAAATGCACTTCTCAGGCAGGGCGTATCGGTACACGAGAGCCTCATTTCGGTACCTGTAAGACAAAAACTAGCCGTTGCAAGATTAAATGAAGGGGCGTATCGATACGCGAGAAGGCGTATCGAAACGGTATTAGTGTAAAATGGGGGTTGTATCGAAATGGTTTATGTTGTATCGGTACGTATTTTGCTCACTGGAATCTGAGAAAAAAGTCTTTGGAAAATTGCATCGGTACACCTCAAGGACGTATCGAAATAGAAAGCTTGTTTTTACAAAGGCGTATCGAAATGGATATAACCGTATCGGTACGTATTAACTGAATTTTGAAGCTTTAACTGACATTCAACAGTCGAAACATTTAATGCAAAGATTTTAAAAATCTTAAGACCCCATATCGCTACACTAACGTGTCAAACCGAAATTGAGAATCGGTACGCCTAAGACTTGTACCAAAACTCGAAAGTATAAAACCCAGGTTGAAGGTCGTATCGAAACGATGTGTTCAATTAAAATTCTAGTAGCCAAAATTCGTATCGATACGTTATAGAGCGTATTGATACGCCTGGGCGATTTGGTAAAGTTTGGCTTGAAACACTTAGAAAATTTTGGGGTTTAAGTTGTGACTTTGAGTGAGACTTTTGAGTACTTAAAATTTGTTTACTTTTGCAAATTGGTCCTTAAATAATTTGTTATATCAAAATCAAACATAGGTTTTACAAGGTTCGATATGGGTCAGCAGATATTGTTCAAATTTAATTTGGGCTTATAGTAAGTTAGTTTGATTCAAGTTCGATCAAATCTAGTCCAGATTTAATTTAGGTCTATGGTAGGTACTATTGTGTCGAGTGAATATCAGATTATTAACTTTTTGGATTGGGACAATATTAAATCATTAACTTTTTGGACCAGGTCAATATCAAATAGGCTGACTTTCAATTTATTCAATATCGTATCAATCAGTATTTTACGCGGGTCAACCTTTGAATCTTCGAGTTAATATCAAATCAGTCGATTTTCGATTCAGATCAACCTTCGAGTTAAGTTGGGTATGAGTCCAATCGATTATATAATTATTGATATATTCTTGTAGAAAACTTATTTTTCCATGTTTGATTTATGTTTCATATCAATAGGAATGGCAATGGATCGGACTTGGATCAGATTTTATAAAGTCCAAGTCCAATCCAATTAATAATCGGACCTAAAAAAATTCAAGTCCGATTATGAAAGGCTTGTAGCACGCTCGAATCGATCTTCCGAAACCGTCAAGAGGGTTGAATTGAACTCCCGAAAGAATTGACTAAAACCGATAAAAATGATAGACAATTTGCAGGATGATTTTAGAGTGGATCGACTTTCTAACCAAAGTCTACATCCACTATGTTAGCACACCACTAAGGATTTTTCAATTCACTACTATGAATTCTTCCTTTTGAGGCCAAAGGGATAACCTTACAACCCTATCTTTTCAATGACTAAGATAGAACCACTCTAGTTTTTACTTAGGCTAAACTAGAACATCTCCCTTTTACAAGATTTGTTTGGTAAACAAAATACCTCACAAGGTTGATGTTTACACAATTAAGCTCTCTAGAAAGAGTGAAGGATAAAAACAATAAAATCACTCTCTACAAATATTTATAAGAGAAATGAAGAAAACAAAGACTTAAACTCAATTTCTCTTGAACATTAAGCTTGGATGTGGTCTTTGACCATCTTCAAATGTCCTTTTGTATAGGGGATCGATCTTTTTTACTTTAAACATTGAAAAACAACAATTTAACTGCAAAAATGATCATACTAGTTTTGAAAAAGATCGGCAAAGTTGGAAAACATTCGAAACGAATTTTTCAAGTTTGTTTGGACTTTGAATTATTTTTGCAAAATTTAATATATTCGATTAAGTCCAAAACATTTTTCTTTTAATTTGTTATATCAAAATATTAGTTCAACAGATTACATAAATCCAAGTTCAATCCAATAAAATATCTAAAATCCAAATTCGAAAGTCCAAATCCAATTAATTTTTTTCTTTTTTAAAGTAACAACTCAAACAAATATCTTTAAAAAAATAATTTTCATCAAACAAATATATTTAAACTTGTAGCACAAATAAATCTCAACAAATATTACAATCCAATATAAAACAAATTAAACTAGTTCCATCTATATATATATAATGCTAATTCAACTTAATTATACTAGTTTAAATGTATTACAATCCAACTCAACTTAATTAGGATTTCAAAATATATATATATATATATAATATCGGTTCAACTTAATTAGCATTTCAATATATATTTATATTAATATACACAATCTCAATTCAACTTAATTAGGATTTCAATATATATCTATATTTTTTTAAAATCTAAGAGTTTAAATGTTTTTATTTGGATTCATATATGGATTGGACTCGGACCGAATTTGGATTTAGATCAGATTCGAATCGGATCATGGCAATGTCCATATTCTATCCACCTATTAAGACTAGGATTTTTTTCGGATTCAAACTTTTTTGATCATATTTGGATCAGATTTTTTTCTTCAGATCGAATCGGATTCAAATTATATTGTCATCCTTACATATCAAAAAAAATTAAATAAAAATTATTGGATCAAATATATAAAAGTCTTTTAAAGAGGGAGTATAATATTAAATTATTAAACCAAATGTTGTGGTTAACTAGTACAATATAAAATAAGAATAAACAACATTTTTATTAGTAATCATATTTGTCACGGGACTAGCTTTTCGACCTACCGAATCGTGCGACTTTAGTCGATGTTGCTTAAACAAACTAAATCAGCCTAAATTCTCACTCTGAAAGATCAAATTTTTTCAAGGCACTAAGAACGCCAAATCATTCCAAGTGGGAGCAAACTATAAAAAATGACAACTCGAGCACAAAAAAAAAAAAAAAACTAAAAACACTCAAGAAAAACATAAGATTTTTAGAGTGAATGTCGTAATTGCTCAGAAGATGAATGATACAAAATGAGGTGTGGAAGACCTCTATTTATAGTTGAGTCTCATAATGGCATAATATCATAATATTTCTTAGAATAAAAATCTACAAAGGAAACAAATTCTATGTTTATATGAAAAATTTACATAAGTTAAAGTGGTTGTCTTCTAAAATCCTCCGCGGATCAAACTATGTCTGGTAATCTCTTTAAACTTATAATCTCCATTAGAACCTCTTGGGCAACTATGTGTGCATATAACTCAGACTCGAACTATCAATATGTGACATATTGCTAAAAAATATATAATAATAAAACTAAATTATTTATTCATTTCCACTTAATTATTAAATTAAAATCACATTGATGTTCAATTTCAATCGAATTTGGTTAAATTAAATTCAAGTTGCTTTCGATTCTGGTTACTTTCGGTTCGAGCGAAAATCAATTCATGTCCAAAAAAAGAAGCAAACCATTTTTTTTTCAGTATTGTCAACGCAGAGATGAAAAGCCAAGCCAAATTTATTTACACAATAAATCAAAGGCTTCACTAAATTTACATAAGTCTCTCTGTGGACCTCCAAGGAATAACAAAACAAATTGATAGAGGCAGAACAGGAACAACAATTTGATGTACTCACACAATGTAACTCTCCACTAATTCAATTCTTAATCATAATAATACCAACCACTTTACCTATACAATGCTTTATGATGCGGTTGAACACGGGCATTACCAGTTGTACGAAATTGACCCACTTCATTATTCACAAGCCTTTTCCCCATGTGTAATGAACCACCACTCTCCTGTTCCAACAACCCAAAAACAACTTGAGAATATGTCCCAACATTTATAACCCCTAAAACAGCTCCTACAAGCCTTATCTAACCTTAATGTGCTTCTCTTTACTTGATGCTGTTCCTTGGTATGCTTTTATCAACTCATCCAATTCCGCAACCCTCTTTATCAAATTGCTCTTATCCATCTGTAGGAGAGATCACCAGTTAAAATGATGGTTTTCACCCTTGTACTACACTCAACGTGAGATTTGAACCTGAAATTCCCTTTATGTGCTTCTAAAATATGGTTATAGAAATAGTTGTTTTCTATTAATTTATCACCTAAACAAATCTAGCTCAACTTCAGGATTTGAACATGTTAGCCAAGCAGAGGAATTTTTTAAGGGTGTTAGTGATTTGAACAAATGTAATACTAGTGATTAAATTAAAAAGTAGAGGGACTAAATTCCAAAGTCGACAAAAAATCATAATTTCACTGAAATTACCTTTAACATTTCATTCTGCGCGGAAAGTAACTGATCTCGCTGTCGAAGCTGCTCTAAAGTCAATTTTGCAGTGAGTATATCTGCATCTTTCGTATTTATTTCACTCAAGCAACTGCAGTGCACAAATACCCGTTAAGAGACAATAACATAGAGCTTTGACACATAAAACTTGATTATTCTATTCTCTAAGTCTGGATTCAGATCTAACATTTTGCAAGACATTGGCAGAAATAAAATTAAGACTCTTACTGAACCAACAAAAGGAAAGGGGTCTAACCTCTCTTTTTCCTCCATGAGATCAGTAACCTGCTTTCTTAAGTTGAGAATTTCTTGCTCCTAAAAAAGAAATGAAATGTACATTAGGACCATTAAGTATATTCAGAAAAATTATGATGAAAACTTCCACTCATGCACACCTTTGCAAGGAACTCTTCTGCTTGCTGATTGGCCTCCTTCAAAAGTTTTTGAACATGGTGCTGATCTATTATGTTCTGGAACATGCAGGCAAATATAATGCTTAAATGAGTAATTTGCCTGGAAGTATTCATGTCTTAATGGGAAATATTCTGAATCTTACAGCATAATTAGTCATGTCCAATTTGACGCCAAGTAAATCCCTTATGACATCATGGGTCATGCTTTCTGCTGCAGCTAGCCTAGTGTTTAGCATATATATCTGATCCAATATAGAATGTGTTAGAAACTTCATGATTAGTCACAAGTATTGCAACTACCAGCAGAGGAAGATGTATGCAGGTGGCTTAGCCGCCTATTTCACATGGTGTGAGAAGAAAAGATGTGAAAGAAAAGTTACGAGCAGACCTCTATCAGATACAATACAACTCTGCTAGCAAGGTTAAAGTAGAACTTAATCTATTACTCCTCACCTATGTTGCACTGATACGGATACGGTACACGTATAGGTACGGAAGCAGGGATGAGAAACAACAATTTTCAAAATTACGGTACGAGTACGGCAAAGGAACGTCAAATATAAAATAAATTTTATATTTTAGAAAAATATAAAAACAAAACGTCATAAAAAAATCATTTGAGAATGACATCACACATATTTATATATTTATAGTTGAATCATGTGAGCAAGAGAAAATCGAAAAGAAACAAAAAAAGGGTTGAGAATAGAAGAATTAGAAACGAAATACTTGGGAATACCCAAATCATGCCCAATATGTCCTCGGTACAAGAACATATCAAGTACGTGATACGGCATTAGATTGAAGTACCGTGCCTCCTCACCATACGCTAATGATTGGTTAAGAAAATCTCCTTGAAGAGAAATAAATGAGAAAAACATATACCTCTTTTAGCCGACTAGCTGACAGTGCTTCCAATTCCTCTATACGAAGCCTTGCATTTGACAATTCTTGATCCTTCTCTGAACTCATTTGTTGTACCAAACTTGAAATGCACCGGAATGGTGAGCTTGAACCTCTGCTTCTTGTAGAGGTCTTCTCATTTTTGTCGCATGATACAGTTGAGGTTGAAGTTGGCAAATCTGTTTTCAGTTCACGAATCATGGCCTCCAAGATCTTGTACTGTTCAGAAAAGAGGGGTAAAAAACGATGCGCACTATAACAAGTTTGGCATGAAAAACAAATTCTATAATTTGAAAAAGTAGAGAGAAGAGCAATTAGGGGTAACAGTACTTAACAAAAGAGGAAGCTTTATTGCCTTTTGTCCTCTAAGTAAATGAGGCAACATTTCTTTTTGTTTGGTTACAGAATATTTTAAGGACTTATATTTAAAACACAGCCGGCAGAAACAAAAAGTTTCCACAAACACTTAGTTTTAGGGTTTAGAGTTAGAATTTAAGATTTAGAGATTAAGGATTTAGGTTTAGGAGTTTAAAATTTAGGGGTTGTGGTTAGAATTTAGGGTTTAGAGTTTAGATAATATGGTTAGGGATTAAAGTTTTAGCATATAAGCCCTAAATTCTAACCACAATCCATCAATTCTAAACCACTAAACCTAAACCCCTAACCTATAATCACTAAAGTCTAACCCTAAACTTTAATACTAAGACGTTTGTGAAAACTTTTTGTTTCCACCGCCTGTGTATGGAATAATTACCCATATTTTAATGGCAATTCTTATACATGATAGGATGTTAAAGTAATGGTCCGGTAAGCATGAAAGCACAACTTCACATTTTGAGAGTTGAGACTGCTGTCAAATAGTAGAAAATGTATCCTGACCATTTAAAGGATCATAATCCTTTTCTTTTAAATGGGTAGCAAGTAACAAATTTATTCTATGGCATTTCCTATTTCCAAATTAGTAAAGTATTATGCTATTAAGTAAAGAAAGCTCCGAAGAGAACATTTTAAAATCTCATAGAACTAATTACCTAAGGAGTTCGCTCTGAATCTTATGTATAACACAAACTGGCACAAACTATGTTGCTCCGACTCTTCATTGTTCTTAAAGTATCCATGTCGAATATGATACATGGATATGGAGATATGACCTCTAAGGATCCTCCAACTACGTCGAAGATGTTATAAAAATCTAACCATACCCGTATCCGACACCTGGGAAGCACAGGTACGGCAATCTCATGCCGTTTCAAGTACCCAAAACGTCTCACGGACAGGTACGAGACGGGTACGACTAGGGTATGTATCGGGGACGTTCCACGTTGACGGGGTACGGCCGAAAGTGATCGGGTACGGTTGGATATTTTCGGGGACGTTTCGGAGACGGTAGGTGACCTTCACCCGCGTCCCCAAGGTCATTTTGCAGTTGAGAGACTCATGAGCTTTGACATGGGCTATGGTGTCAGTGTCGGACTATGTTGGTACTGACCTAGGTGAGACATTGACACCAAAGTCCGAGTAACATAGGCACAAATACAATTTGTAAACCAAGTATTCATAGTGAAGAGTATAAGTGATACCTTCTGTTGGTACTGAGATGCCTGGGCTTCAGAATGTAATACAAGCTCCGAGATGTACTCTTTGCATTGTTTGATCTACAATGCAATTGAAAAAGTTCACTAAAATACAAAAAAAAAAAGAGATAATATTGTAATAACATGTTCTACTTTTCAAAAGCCTATACAAACTGGAATGCAGTCAATAGGAAGAAAATTAGGAAACTACCTCCATACTCAGCTCTTCTCTTTCCCTCTCTAGAATCCTTATCTGATCATGTGCCTCATGGAGCTGTAGCAATTTATTGTGCATTTGCCTGCATTGAAGAAACCTCTTTCTGAATACCCAAAAGAGAAGCAGAAGAAACCAGTAATTCTAATAAGAAAGCATATAGTGGTCTTGACCTAGAAAAATGATCTTCAGTTTGTTCAGCATCTGAGTTGATTGAATGCATGTCGACAAAGTTATCTACTTTCGACAATCTATCTCGAAGAAATTGGAGTTCGTGCTCTAATGAAATTCTGATGAACCGATGTCTCTCTACCTCCTCATCCAATTCATATACCTAGGATTAATACAAGTCAGACTTTTCAGTTACAGTACGGAAAAGGATAATTTAGTAACCAAGACGGCAGAAAGCACTGAAGGAACAAAAAGGAACACAATTATTACAAAGCCAAGATGCATTTGTTTCCCTCTAGGAAAAGAAAATACTTGACCATATCTGATCTCCATCAATTCAGCAACGTAAGTTCATAGAAAGATGAAAATTTCAAATTCCTAACCTTTTTCTCCAAGACATTTACAGTAGATTCAAGCTCCTCAACAGAATGCTCAAGGATCTTGACCTCCTCCTCCTTTTGTTCAGCATATATTTTACTTGCTTCTGACTCCTAGAGAAGGAAAATCCAAATTTAGTATAAGGAACACTGCCTACATTATTTGATAAAAGAATAAACCGATATGTACCTGGCGAGCTTCAACTGCGATAGCTTCATTTTCATCAGCCAATGCACGGACCATCTCAAGTTGATCCTTTAGAGAGAAAATTTCTTCACGGAGCTCATCTCTCTCACTAGCGACCTTTCTCAAGTCCTCTTCAACGCCTTCAACTGCTGACAGTAAATCTTTTTCCAATGAATAATTCAAATTAAGAATTTCTTTTTCCAATCCTTTCACCACCTCCTTCTGTTCTTCCAGTCCTTCTTCAGCCTCAGCTTTCTTGTGATAGAGGTCTTTTAAAAGCATTCTCATATCAGCATTTTCATCTAAGAGAGAATTTATTGTTTCTTTAGCCTGCTCCAGATTGGAATTTGATATTAACAAAGCACTTTCAGCATCATTTAGACGATTTTCAAGTTTCTTGTGCTGAATTAACAAGTCATCAACTTGATTTGTTTTCATCTCTAGCTCATGGCAAACCTGCTTCAAACCCACCATTAACTTTTCACTTTCATCTTTGATGTCCTGGCTATTGGAGGCTGCTTCTTGCAACAAGTGAAGATCAAAAAGTAAACCCTCCAACAAAACTTCTTTCCTTTTCAATTCATTCTTCAGAGAGAAATTTTCATCTATCAAATCATTATGTGAGAGATCTTGGTCTCCATCTTCTAAATGTTTGAGTTGCTTGCCTTCATCCTCAGCCACTGTGCTTTTCTCATGATAAACCTCATTTTCACCTTGACCGATGGACTGAATCCTTACAGAAGTATTTGTAACTGAGTGAAGTTCTGGTCTGTGCAATGGATGAGAACATAATTCGCTGCTCAAATTTAAAGTTTTGTGGATAAGGTCTCCAAAATGGCAGTGATAGAAAACAAATAATGAAAAATCTTTCTGTATCATCCCAGAGCAAATATTTTCTAGAGATGATCTTGAGTTGCAAATAGTAAAGAGCACCTCCTGACTCATAGATAAGACATCAGAGTATATAACCTTAAACTTATCCTCAATTTGTTGTTGCATTTGCTGGAAACACCCTTCAAGCATAGATATTGAGTCGGCTGTTTCAACCAAAGCATAACGTATTTGATCCTGCAACAATTCATTCTCTCTTTCTTTCAAACTTAATGAATATCTGAGCTTTTCAAGTTCATCAATCAAGTTTGATTTCTCTACCATCCAAACTTCACTTGCTTGTCTCCATGAAGTATTCAAAACTTGTGCGTTTTCATTTGCTTTCATCAATGCATTTAATGTATAATCAACTTCCTTCATGGTTGCATGGGCTTCTTCGAACTTTTTAAAGAAGCTTTTGGCAGGATCGGTATCATCAGAAAGTGCCTGCATATCAGAAAATATTGCCTCAAATTAATGGTCAATCTTTCTTTTGTTTTAACTAAATATGATTTTAGTTATCATATGAAGACGTTTAATATACACCAATTTTCCCATTGGAACAACAAAAAACAGTCTACAGTTAATGCATACCTCTACAGTATTCTGGGATACTGCTTCATCAATCTCCGTTGTCAACCCCAAAGAAGGAAGCTCTGCCATCAATACATTATTTAGTTTAATTTCAGATATATATATATACATTTCATGCAGATTTTCTTTTACTAATATAAAATCCATGTAAATTTGTACCTTCAGTATGCAAACGTTCTCCAATATCACTCTCATTAAGGGTTGTGGTTAACCAAACATACAATTTATGGAAAACATCCAATGCGTTCCATAACTCATTTCTTAGGCCAATTGTTCCTGAACTTTCTGAGAGTCCTGAATCAGATTGAGGTGAGACTTCTTCAGATTTTGTATCATACACCACCTCAGTTGTCTTCATGGAGCAGTGTGATCCAATCAAATCATTCTCAGAAGCAATACTTTCAGTTGAATAATCAGAGCTTGATGTTGAAGAAATAGAACTCCAACTGTCCTTTTCAATCACATCTTCATCAGTTGGCAGGTGGGCATGCATACTAGCTTTTGTTTTAATGCAATCTTTAATTGATTTAAGACTTTGATTTGCCTCAGCAATTTCGCCTTTTATTTGATGCAGAAGGTGACACTTCAAAGACTTCGCTGCCATCATGGATTGCATTTTGGTTCTAGAAGTCTGAAAATGTTTACAGCTCTCTTTTAGTTCAAAAATTTTACTCCTCATGTCAAAAACTTCTCTCAGCAAATCCTTTAGCAACTCCTTGTAAACTGAAGAGGCTTCGAGAATGCCCGTTTGGAGGGCAGATAAATGGACTTCTGCATCTTCATAAGATGTATTTATAACATTCTCAGACTCTAGTATTACTAACTTTGCCAACTCCACTTGAGCCTTAAGATTATCTGTTGTCAGAAACTTCATATGAGTCATCATCCCATCCATTACATCGCTTTGCATTCCCTCAGAAGTGGTTACTCCTAAGACTGGAATGTCCATCTCAGAAAGATCTCTATAAGCAGCCTTGTTGCAATCTACAAGCCATTTTGCAATCAAGAAAGCAGCATTAGCTCGTTTTTCTGCCAGGGTAAGCTGATCCTCCTTATGTTTGAGTTCATTTGCCAGAACTTTTTCCAAACCCGTCTCATCATTAAAAAAGATGCTTGAACTGGCTGCCTCATCTGTTTTCACATGAACAGCTAACTCCTGAAATTCATTAAAAGCAATTGCTGCTCCCTTCAAGGAACTTAACTTCATTTCCATTTCCACTATCGTTCTTTGTGCTTCTTCCAAGCTTCTCTGCAGAAGTAGAATTATTTCTTCTTTTTCAATGCAAACTCTTGCAGCCCTCTCAACATTTTCACCAACCCAAACATTAATTTGAGGAAATGAACAAGCAATGTTTTCTACCAGCCGAGAGGCACCTTTGAGGGATTTAGAACCATCTAGAAGGAAGCTAGTGAGTTCTAAAGTTGCCCTTTCCCAATCAATGCAAATTGACTTTATTTCTTCCTCTTTAGTTGTGATTGTATCTCTTAGCCTCGTATTTTCTTGAGTAATGGAAGCTAGTTTCTCATTAAGTTCTAACTGAAGTGCAGCAACCTCTTCCTGCAAATGAAGGATTGTCCTAGCTGTTTCCATTTCAACCTGTTCACAGACTAAATCAGCTTCATGCTGACAAGATAATTGTGATGCTTGTATCTGTTGATATTGGCAATTAAGTAATCTGGCATCCTCCAGGTCTTTCGTCAATCTATCCAACTTGTCATGTAAATCCTTTGCATCAATGAGTTCACTCTCCATGACCAGGCCTTCCTTTTTAGATACTAAGTGATCTTGCGCAAGGCAATGAAATTTATGTTTATGAACAGATTCACTTTCCAGCTTGTCTTCATTGCTAATAATTCCCATGTATCTTCTGTTCTCTTCCTGGAGATGCAGCAGCTCTTTGAGTAGATGCATATGCTCAGCTTCCATTGCCTTAATCAATAATCTTGCATCCATCAACTCCTTCTGAGTAGACCTATGCCGCACAACTGAAGCACCACTTATATTCTGCTGATTTTGATTTTCTAAAGCTAAATCATTCTTCTGGGAATAAGATGCTATCTCATCTCCAGTGTCACTATGGACTGATATGGTTTCAACCTGTAAGATAGTTTCCATTTGAAAAGTAAATGTTAAATGTTAAAAAGTTGTTACTTATAATAGATATCTATATGCTTTTGTTGCCCATGTTGGTGGAAGCTTCTAGCATAGATTGCTTTTTCACAAAACTTAAAAGGTTTAAGGGTGCGAAAAAGTAACTGAACTTCTAAAAAAAACCAATTAAGCACTTACTTTTTTGCACTCAATTATGCCTTCAAACCCAAAAATAAAAAATCAAGATGGACCTTTGACCAATGTACTTTAACAGTTTTTTTCAAGTTACCACGTGGCATTATAGGATTTTTTTAATTTTTATTTTAAAGTTATATTTAAACTCTTTAAAAATTCTGAAAATTTTATTTAAAATTTAAAAAATATTAAACATTGATAAAATCTGAAAAATATTTACACAATTATTTTAAAATTATGAAAATATTAAATATTATTATAAAATTGTAAAAAGTTACTGTTTTTTAAAAAACTTTAAAATATTACAAATTGATTTTAAAAATTGTAAAACATATCTAAAAAGGGTAATTATACTATGCACAAACACTTTAGTTTTAAGGTTTAGGGGTTTAAGTGTATAAGTTAGAGGGTGTGGTTAGAATTTAGGTTTTAGGGTTAAAATTTACGGTTTATAGGCTAAAACTTATCCCTAACCATATTATTATAAACCTAACCCTAACCTCTAAACTCTAAATTCTACCCATAAACCCTAGATTCTAACCATAAACCCTAAATTGTAAACCTATAAACCCTATAACTAAGACACTTGTAGAAACTTTTCATTTCCACTATAATTGCATGAGATATTTTCCCATCTAAAATTATCAAGATAAGGTCTTTGAGCGGAGGGATCTACGACATTATGTTCAACGGTTCTTCTCCAGGGGATCTATGACACTACAAGCCCAAGGTAACAGTTCTTCCCGAAAGGGATCTATAATGCTATAACACAACAATTCATATCGCACAAATATTTTTTTAATATTTCTTTATAATTTTTAATAATCTTTTATATCATATAATAATTTATATTTTAAAAATATATTTTAGGCACCCTTAAGACCTAGAATTATAATCCAAACTGTAACCACACTAATTCATTCATAAATTATCTGTAAACTACCTAGTCATAGGCAACTCACTAATTATACTGCTCCAAAAGAATTTCTAGATATTTTTTTAAAAAAATTAATAATTTTGTAATATTTTTATAATTTTTAAAATAATTCTGCAATATTTTAGAATTTTTTAAATCTTTTCAATTTTAGTACTGTTCAATATTTTTTTATAATTTTAAATAAATTTCAGAATTTTCAAAAAAAATAATTTAATCTTTTTATAATATAATTTTTTTATTTTAAAATAAAAATTAGAAATGCCACATGGCAACACAAGAGTGTGGCAAATGGCAACACCAAAATGTGTCCCGTGGCAAATAACCCAAAACCATTAACATTTAACAGTTATATTTTTAATTGTTTCAATTTCTCAATACAAGGGTGCAAAAAATTTTCAAGAGCATAATTGATTTAAAAAAAAAAAAAATCAAGGGCTTTTCGCCCCCTCAAGCCAACTTAAAATGGTCTTTCTCTTTTATGCGTTTGCTTGTATAAGTATCCTTAAGCGCAGATGGAAACCGAATCTAAATACAACAGCAAGATACCTATTAGCTCATAAAATATGCAATTAATAACTTAACATGGAGCAACAGAGAACTTGATTTTTTCTTACCCATGAATATTTATCTGTTTGCCTACGTTCTTCATGATCCTTGGGGGGGGAATCAGCAACCTATAAAGGATGGAACTTGTATAAGCTACTTTAGGACATAGATTAACCTATCTCACCCCTTTATTCACTAGTTCATAGTTGTTCTTACAGAATCAAATGCTACGTGACTACAGTTCAAGTATTTTCCCAGTTTCATTTGTAAGTCTTCTACTTCCCTGCAGACAAAAACCTGTAATGAGATTCCATGCAACAGAGTAGGAAATATTTTCTTCAAGGGAATGACAAATTACAGCTGTATTCTCGGCCACTACTCAATTCATGAGAAAGAGTAAAAAGAGAGAGAAAACCCTGTTAAATCTGTAGATAAAGGACATTTGGTCCACCTTGGATAAATCATATATAAAAGACTGATACACCCGATAGTCATTAAAAAAGTATCAATTGGACAAGCTTAGACAAACTGATAAAACCACAAAATTTGTCCCCTTCAATTTCAATCCAGTAGGAGCCAGGATAAAGATCATTGGTTTATTAAATACCTCATCAACTTTGAATTCATGTTCCTGCAATCTTCCAACTCCTTCACAGAGTTCGCATTCTGAAATTCACTCGTCATCAGTTTTGAATTTATCAAAGATAAAGTACAAATCAAATAGCATTCATAACATAAATAATATGATTGTGCATTCCAACCTGATTCTCATATCTGGAGGAGAATCTATTCTTTCTTTCAAGAACTTCATGAAGCTGCATGTCAAGTAAAAGCTTCAGTCTGTTATTACCAGCCAAAAATCAAATTTTCTATAAAATTGCACTCCCCAAACCTGGTTCCGCAGTTCTGAAATTTCACTCAGCAATATTTCTCGCTCTCCTTGCTCATAAAATTTTTGAAATCTGGCATAAAATAAGCAAAGTTAGTTACTGGAATCATGACTGGTGATAGAGTGAAAATAAGGTGTTTACGTTTGCAGCTGTTCAAGAAGTCTAATATTCTCTAAAGCAAAACGTGTCAATTCTGGATTCCTGTCGATCTTCGTCCGAAGCAATTGAATTTCTTCCTTCAAAGCTTGATTATCCTCCATGAGGTACTCCTCAGTTGATACTAGGCCAGTTGCCAACAATTCAAGATTTTTTATCTTCTCCTCCCGAAACCTAAGCATCATTTTAGTATGTTGAACATCTTCATCCTTTTGGCAAACCTGCAAGAAATGACTTGACTGTTTGGTAACCTATAAACACTTATCTATGTTACTACTTTACCAGAACTGATAAAAAAATTCTTGGAGACCATCCCGTGTAAAGAATTAAGAATTGATCCTTAGGATAAGACATACCAAACGTTTCATTTGTTCAATTTCTGCCTCTAATTTCAGGATTGTAGTTTCTGCCATCTTTTCTCTCCTTAAGGAACCAGCCAAAGTAGCCTCCATGCGCTTCATCTGCTAGACTTTACTACCAATGATTAAATATAAAATTATCATATCACCCTTCCAAAAATAAGTTAATAAAGTGACCATAAAAGGTAACCTTGTTATTGTTGATGTTTTGTATCCTACAATCTGCAACCATTTCACCAGTGTATTCATTTTTTCTTGAGTAGTCTCCCTTTCTCAGTTCTTCACAGCTTGGCACATGGCTATTTGGAGAGTCTGGGAAGCTATGATGCTTCAACAAGGAGGACAGCTGGCCCTATTGAGATGGTAAACAAATCAGATTTACAATTTTAGAATGGGGAGGAAGAATCAAACTATGGCTAGTCCGTACCTTTAATTGTTCAATTTGTCGCTGCAGTGCATTAACATCACCTGAAGCATCTTCATTCACTTTAGCCTGGAAAAAATGAAAAGGTAATAAGAACTGCAACAATTTGTAATTTCCCTGGGACATGCATGCTAGACATGAATGGATATGAGAAATTTTGATTTCTTAAGTTCCAAGCATATAAAGTACATACATTATTCTGAATAAGTTTAGCACGCTGAGCAAACTTCAGTGTGCTTAGAGTTTCATTTGTAGCACTACAAAAAACAAAAGAACCAAGTTACATTAGAAGAAGAAAAACAAAAAGAGCCACAAAAAAAAAGTTTTATGATATCAGAAAGAAGAGTCAATTGTTAAACAGACCAAATTGATGGGCTGACATTTGCAATTATTGTTGTTTTTGAGTTTCCTCCTAGTGAATCCTGCATCCCGTATCATGGTTAGTTGAAACCTTTAAGCAAAGTACCAAGACAATGGAGTTATTTCCAGTTGAGAGCTTTCATTATCTAACCTGGAGCAGAAATGTCAGCCGAGAATCTCTGTACGGAACATGTCTATGTTTTCCATGTGCCATATCCACCAGAGACATTATTACAAGTCTAAAATGGTGAAAGCAGAAGAGCAAGAAGTAAATACATTGTACATAGACCTTCTGGTTAGAATGCATTAAAAGTAAATATACAAAACAGAACTTCTGGATTTAGTTTGAGCATATGATTTGTTCATTATGAGTACCATTTTATACTCAAATTAGGTGTTCATTCAAGGTATACTTTTATCATCAATATCAAAGCCATAGTTTGTTTAGAGATACTCATTGATCGACCATCAACAAGTGATAACTTGGAAATCAAAATTAATGTCAAGAAACTGCCAACTAGGGGTGTTCATAACTGTCCCAATGGGTACCCAGAGGCCCAATAAGTCTAATATCACTACCATAGTATTACTATTTTTCATCCTCCCTTCCACCTTATTAACTTGCATTATGAGCTTATTGGGCCTCTGGGTACCCATTGGGCCAGTTATGAACATCCCTACTGCCAACCAGTGAAAGTCTAAATCATCCCTAATGGAAATTATATTTCTGTTTTTTAAAGATCACTGTGGGTGCAGAATGATTCTTGTTGGATTACAATGTATAAAGACATCCATGAGGGAGAAAGAGTATAAAGATATTAACACAAACAAGGGGTGGAGATCTGGCCTAAGAACCATATCTTAAAAACTCCATGAGAAAGCCGGTTCGAAACTGCCCACTGGCAGCAGAAGAGATATAATGTGATGCATTTTCTCATTCACTAAAATGACTCAGAAGGAAATAAGAACATTGAAAAGATGTCATTGCATTACCTATGTAACCTATCGAGTATGAAAGGGTTTTTAACGAGGCCTCCTTCCTTTTCTTATAAAAAAAAAGAAGATGCCATTGCATTGCATGGAATGTGTTGCAACAAACATGTTAGGAAGTTGCAATATCTTCAGAGCAACTAAACTGAGTAAAGAACTGAGGTTAATTACCCAAGGGTTGACAAAGATTTGTTTATGTTTGCTGCTTCTTTCAGACGATCTCCTTCCGCACCGGAGCTCTTCTGCCTAAATTTTAAATTTCAAAGCTAACTCGTTTGGCATTCAAAACAAATTAACTGGAAAAAAATGATTCCATGAGCATGTTACCTTTCAGAACCCGCTAAATCCACTAAATTTAACCTTGCAAATCTGAAGTGGGTCATAGAATCTTTTTCCCAATGGCTTTCAATGATACAAGTGAAAACACTATGGGATCGGCTGCTCTCACTGTTCATGTTGGTTGCTGCCATTCTTCTGTTTGAAGCACCCTGCATGTAGCAAAAACAAAAGTTGGAGCAATTATTTTCACTCTCTCTAATCTGTATATAAGGTAAATAGCGATTAGTAAAGTACATTCTTTTACTATATATATATATATATTACCTGCAATAGAAGCTTGAGAACATCATCAACATTCCGCACATTATACTCCATAAGATTTTCCACATATACGCCTTTCTTCAAGTCTTCTCTTAGCTACAGCAGGGAAATCAGTTTCATGACCTATTATGGTGTAATATTTGTGGATTACCAAACTCGAATAAAAAGAAACATTTCAATTACTTGCAGATTAGTTGATGAAGGGTCCAGAAGATCCGTTATTTGCTCATTATATATTTCTAGAAAGGAACATTTGCAACTGAACCTCAATTTCTCTTCCTTCCTGCTCTCTTCTTCCTACAAAAACAAACTTGAATAAATATTTCCCGCAAAAGCATAAAAATAAAGTACTTTTAACAGAATGAGGAATAACATTCTCACCATTCTAATCCTTGAAAATAAATATTCAAATATACGGGGTGTTAGTCCACAATCTTCACTGAGCTGACCTTCTACCTCATATATGTCGCCCATCATAGTATATGTTTTGCCGCTACCAGTCTGCAGGTAAAGATTCAGAATGCGGAATACTAATTCCAATATCCATTTGACCCCAAAGGGTATTACTTTGGGGGTATGAAAAAGCCTTTCTAATTTTATTTTAATATTTAAAAAAAATAGCATTACTTACCTGACCATAAGCGAACATACAACTATTATACCCAGACAAGCAATTCTCCACCATGGGTAATCCCACTACTCTGAAAAGCTTTTCCTACACCAAGTTCAAGCGAATATCCAACATAACTCTACATGCAAATTATACAGGATTCTCCTTTTAAATGGCAAAACGAGATTACTAGTTCTTATGTTAAAATGGAACCTGCGATATGGACTCGCAAGCTACATGGTCAAAGGTAAATCTGGTCTCGGCATGTCCAAGCCACAGTAAAGTCTGTGCACTCTCTTGCTTCACACACCGGCCGTACCCTTGTGAAACCATCTCCGTCGTACTGAGTGGCCGAACCCTTATCAACACCTGAAAGTCGACATTAGTAAAGAAATGGGAATAGTAACTCCCAAATAAAACGACAATTAGATGCATGCACAAATACCTGCACATTGCGATCTCTCCAAAAGGAAGGATCCTCAATGAGCTCGAAATGTGGAGCTTCAACCGAGAGACTAGAATCATCAGTCACCGAAACCCCTCTTTGAACCCTTGAAGATGAAGTGGAGCTAAAACCACCTCTTCCTCCGAGAACTTGAGTACCTCTACCGGTAACACAATGTCCAGCTCCGGCGCCACCGAGCGAAAACCGAGGAGCAGTCCTTGCAGGAGTACTCTGAGCGGAGTTAGACTCCGAATGCAGCTTGCCATGGCGAGTCATAAGCTTGGGGGTTCTATGAAGTGCCCTGGTGGATTCCGATTTGTCCCTGGAATCGACAACATCGTGTTCATCTTGAATTCGTGAATCTTTCTGGTATTGAGATGGATCTGGGATTGAGTTGAGCGGGGTTCTGGGAGGAGGGAAATGAGTTGAACTCGATGAGGTCTCGAAATCGTTCTCGTTTGCGTTTCTAGAGACGAACCCAAAGCTGCTCGCCATTGAAAGGAGTTTGAAACGTGGAAGACCCAATTAAAAAAAAGGAAAGGGTTGAAGTTGAATCACTTCAAAAAAATGGAAAAAGATGAATTCAGAGCTCAGGGTTTAGGATTCGTAGTGCTTGAGCTTAAAATGGCCGCCCGTTTTTGAAATTGAAACCGCTTTCCATCTTCGGGGAGTAGAGTAAAACAAAAGGAAAATTTCAAAATTTATGGATTGGGTGGGATTCGAATCTCATGTTTGAAAACAGGAAGGAAAGAAAACAGTTTGGTGGGCTTTAGATTCAAACATTGTCAATTTTAAGTTAATGGGTCCAAATGGGCCATGAATTTCACTAAAATAATTTAGAACAAAAAAAAAAGTGATTTTGTTGATTAAAGTCCAAATGGGCCACCTTGTCATCATCAAAATAAAACGGTCTGATTAGTGTCTCTACGTTATACCACTAATTTCTATTTAATTTTGTTTACTATTGACCCTAGTCTTTCTCCTTTTCTCTCTTCTAATTTTTAATAATAAAAAAATACTTTTATTTGATTTCTTTCTTTTTGCATATTTTGTACTTGTTTATCTGCCTTTATGACATGTGTTAACTCTGCTCTTGTGGTACGCTTTACTCTACTCTTGTGGCATGTTTCATGTGCTTTTTGGCATGGTGTTCACCTACCTCCAGGGACGGAGCCATTAAGGCTTCGGGAGGGGCAATCGCCCCCCACCCTCGAAGAATTTTTTAAAAATTGGTTTATTTATAAATTTGCCCCCCCCCCCTCAATTTCAAATGTTTATAGTTTGCCCCCCAATCCCAAATCTTGGCTCCGTCCCTGCCTACCTCTACGGTAGATCTCTGGTCGTTTAGAGATTCTCATGTCGCTCGTATCTGATTTGTGATTGTTGATGGTCTTTTAGTGGTTAGATCTCTTTTGTGGTTGTTTATCGATGTATTTAGATTTGTTTTGCGAAATATCATGTAAGTTTACTTTGGTTCGATCGCCACTCCTTCATCATCTCTAAAGTGTTTAGTTGGATAGAGACAAAATGGTAGTGTTGACGATTACTGGGTTATTATAGATGATGAACGTCAAATTCAAAAGAAGCTTGACTATCATTGCGCCTTTGGGTTTTCTTTTTTATTTTATTTTATATTCGCGTTTTTTTGGTGAACACAGTCCCTTAAATTCTCTTTGATTTGTTGCATCATTAATGTTTGTACCTTCTTTTGTTTCAATAAAATTTAAAATTGTTTCAAGATAAAAAAAAATCACTGTAATATTATTATTAGATCTAAACTAATAATTTTATTAATTGTTACTATTAAAATAAATCATGTTTGGGTTTTGAATGAAACTTGTGTTTTTTATTATTATTATTATTATTATTATTATTATTATTATTATTATGTCCCAACTTAATAGTTTTTTAATTTAGTTCTTTAATTTTGTTTTGATTCATATTAGTTCATGATCTTAACAACTCTTTTCACATTAGTCCTTTTGATGATGCGGTACTTTGAGATTGTGTTTGTTAGAGTTGTGATCCAAATTCTTTTAGGATTTTGTAACCCCCTCGATCTGGCCTAGGCGGTAGATCGATCCGAATGGGTCACACGCAGAATATTGAAGTAAACCGGAAAGGTCCCAGTTTACCTCAATAAACAACCCTACTTTTTTTCATTTATCTTGTCTAGATGCTCGTTAGAAACCTAAGTGTTCATCATTGCAGCGGAACATACTATAGAGTGCCCACGAGTTCTATATTTTGTACACATTCCTGCCCTTATTATTGTTGTTCTTAAGTTCATTGAGGCATATTTAGGTGCATTGCATGCATAATAACTGTATTTGATCTTTGTAACACCCCAATTTTGGGCTTGAAGTTTAGGGTCTGAACAAGACCGGTCTGATTTTTGGTTCGAATATTAAAGGAGGTTTTAGGGAAAGCCTAGTTCGGGATGCTTTAAAAAAAAGAAAAAAAAAAGTCGTTAATCAAGGTTGACTTTCGGGTTGACTTTGGTTTTCCCCGTGTAATCTTCGTAGTTCAGGTCAACCATCTAGGCCGGGCTAAGGGGGTTACATTTGGTGGACGTTTCGAAACAGGTGACCGTTGGGCACTGATTTGAATGGTGCTGAAGTTGCAGGCTTTACTTTTTAGTCCCGAATGTTGATGTCGCAATTGCGGGTGTTTGAGATGTCCATTTAAGTTGATTTTTGGCTGAGTAGCATGTAATGTGACTAATTTCATATTGGTAACTTAAAAAACAGTTTTGACCTTTTAATTCACAGAAATTACAATTTGGTCCCTAAACTTGTAATAAGTGCAATTGAGTCCTTTTTTGTTGTTCGATCGTTGTGTCTTTCTCATATATGTTTCATGAGTGCTCACTTAGGGTTAATGTGCATCTAGACAAGAAAAAAAGAAAAAAAAGGTCATTAATCAAGGTTGACTTTTGGGTTGACTTTGGTTTTCCCCGTGTAATCTTCGTAGTTCGGGTCAACCGTCTAGGCCGGGCTAAGGGGGTTACATTTGGTCCAATTTTGGGCTTGGAAGTTTAGGGTCTGAACCAGACCGGTCTGATTTTCGGTTCGAATATAAAAGGAGGTTTTAGGGAAAGCCTAGTTCGGGATGCTTTAAAAATATAGAAAAATATCTAAAAATCCTCTTTTAATATATATAAGAGAGTGGTGAAAACAATTTTACAAAATAAAGTTTGGAAATACTACATTTCAGTGTAGTGACCAAAATGCGATTTTTTAAAATTTTAGTGGTGACTGTTTTGTAAGGATTGAAACTTTGAATCTTTAAGGAGCTAATTTACCCAAAAAAAATTTCTCCAGATTTTTCCTTAACTTGGGTGATTTAATTAATGTTTAATTAAATAAAATAAAGATGGGAAACTACTTTTTAGATTTTCATAACTACCTTTTCCTAATTTTCTCTCATTCCTTTTTCTCTCAAAATCCCATCATCCAAACACTTTTCTCCAGCAACTTTTGCATTGATCTTCACTTCAATTGATGAGATTTCTATCATTCATTAGTTCCTAATCAATCTTGCATCAAATCCTTTTGATTTCCTCATTGAATTTTCAAGGAATTTGGCCCAAATCAAGGAGAAATCACCATTTAGAGGTAAGATTGTTCTTATCCTCTAAATACTCAATTCTTTACTGAAATTCTCAAGTTGTCAATCCTTAATTTAAGTTTTATAAATGGTTTTAATGTTGGAGACATGATTTTGGCTTAAAACTCAAGATTTTGGAAGAAATCTTGAAGAATTTCGTTGTGATTGCTTGGGCTCTATTTTGAGATGATTCTTTAATGTATTTTGGATGTCTAATGATGTTTGAAATGAGGTTTTATCGATCTAATCCCGAATAGGTTGTATTTCCTAAGTTTTTGCTTATGAAAATGGTGGTTTTTGAGGTGCTTTTGGTGTTCTGTCATAGCTGGAGGTATAAGGACGAGTTTAGGTTTATTTTGGATGTTAATTGATGTTTGGAAATGGTTAGAAGTGATGGATCTTGGCTGGGTAAAGTTTTGGAAGAGTTTGGAGGTGATTTCGGTTGTGTTTGGTAGCCGAAATATTGGTTTTAGGTAGAGCAGCTAGTTTAGGTGTGTTGGCTGAAGATTTCAATGCATGGTGATACATTAATCCTCTGCTTTGATGTGTTTAAAACAGGGGAGACATCTTTGGACACCTTTGGAGTTGATTTGGAAGCTTAATTGGCGTTTCGGCAAGCAAGCGAAACGTAATTGGTGAGTGGAGTTGGGTTTTCAACTTTGTAACGATTATTTGAAGGTTTTGGGAGCTTAGTTTAAGTCTAAACAACTTAGCTAAGCTCAAGAGTAAGTTTTCGGAAAAACTCCCTCGGATGTGCTATGTTGTGGTTTGATGCATTGGTTATGAAATGCATGTTTAATTACTGTTTTGAAAGCATGTTTTAGCTTGATTAATGCTGGTTTTGAAAGCCATGTGTTGAAGGATGCTCAAGGTAAGAGATCCTTGGTTTGACATGTTATTAGTTTGGTAATGTTGCATGGAGATGCACGATGTTTAATGGCTTTGATTAATGCTTTAAAACAGTGAATTGATGATGGTATTTGATGTATATTGGCAAGTGATGATTTGGTTTTAAAGTACTTGAATCGGATATAGTTAGTTGGCTATAGGATTGGGTGCACCGTAAGTAAAGTTGCCTTGGATGTTGAGGGGTTGTGATTGTACCGTAAACTCCATCCAAGTATCCTAACGAGAGAGGTAAGATCACAACGGTGGTTAAAAGTCCGTGTGTGGATCTTGTGTTATGTGTCTCGTACTCTCGTTAGTGGGTTATACAACTACCGATGAGTGATGTTGAGGGGTTGTGATTGTACCGTTAAACTCCATCACGGATGTTGAGGGGTTCTGATTGTACCGATAAACTCCACCTTGTAAGCCGGTAGTGTGTATGAAGCGTGTGGGACAACGCTTGTAATCCGCGTATCCGATTGTGTTTTTGTGTTGATTTGGTTATGATCTATCACTTGGAAGCCAATATAATGTATTGAATGTAATGAAGCATGAGATGCTTGTAAAGTATGCAAGGTTGCATGAAAAGAGATGAGCATGTGTTTTTAAAAGCTTTGTGAAAGTGTTTTCTAAAATGCATTGATGTATTGGTTTTATTTAGAGCATGCCTCACTAAGCATTTGTGCTTACGCTCTCTTTTACCAATAATGCAGATAATTGAAGTGTTAAAGGGCAACAAGGGAGCTAAGTGTGTCCAAGGGAATCCAAGCTCATGTATGGTGATGTTTTCATACATTATTAGTTTTGGTAATTTGGCAATGGGAATCTAAACTTTGTTTTGGGAGATGTGATGAACTCCCTAAGTTGAGGCATGTTGCCTTTGTTGTTTTGAACTGCTAAATGGCCTTTAAATGCTTGTTTTGAAGTTTGGTTGCTTATTTGGTTTTGAATAATAGGAAGCATGCCTCTAGACATGTGAAATTTATGTTTGATGCTATGAATGTGTTTAGGTGTTTTAAACATGCACCTTATAGGTTTGATGACTTGCTGGTATGTTTGGGAAGTCATTTGGATGAGTTTGAATGGATTTATGTATGAAAAACCAGCAAAATTTGCAGCTTCTGGGCAAACCGTATCGGAACACTCTCTGGCGTTTCGAAACGGGGGCCTATAATGGCCTTCGTGTTTCGAAACGGCTGGAGGTTGTTCCGAAACGATTTGGCTACTGGATGGCCTTGTTTCGGAACCAGTCTCGGAACCAACCCACGTTTCGGAACGGTCAACGCCGTTTCGGTCCTCGTTCCGATACGGCAAGTGGACGTTTTGAAACAGGTGACCGTTGGGCACTAATTTGAATGGTGCTGAAGCTTGCAGGCTTTACTTTTTAGTCCCGAATGTTGATGTCGCAATTGCGGATGTTTGAGATGTCCATTTAAGTTGATTTTTGGCAGAGTAGCATGTAATGTGACTAATTTCATATTGGTAACTTAAAAATCAGTTTTGACCTTTTAATTCACAGAAATTACAATTTGGTCCCTAAACTTGTAATAAGTACAATTGAGTCCCTTTTTGTTGTTCGATCGCTGTGTCTTTCTCATATATGTTTCATGAGTGCTCACTTAGGGTTAATGTGCATCTAGACAAGAAAAAAAGAAAAAAAGGGTCGTTAATCAAGGTTGACTTTCGGGTTGACTTTGGTTTTCCCCATGTAATCTTCGTAGTTTGGGTCAACCGTCTAGGCCGGGCTAAGGGGGTTACATTTGGTGGTACCAGAGCTTAGTTCTCGTATCCTTGGGATTTGTATGAGGATGATGTATGTGTATTTGCGTGATATGCCTTTTGGGTGAAAGAATGTTGTCTGAATTGTGATGCATGTTTCAATTGTGATGATATGCTATGTTGGAATGTGTTAGGGGATCCCATTGCCATATCAAAACTAATGAAAGGAATTGTTTTCAAAAAAGAGCTTGAGTACTTGGAATACTTACCTTGTTGAGCCTAATTATGTTTATTGCATTTGTGTCAGTGCATTGTTTTTCTTGTAATGGGGTCGCGTAGGGAGATGAGAATGAATACAAGAGCTATGGCTCAGAATGAGAACGAGAATGATGAGAACGCTGAGAATGTTGTGGATTTACCTCCTCCCCTGGTGGTGGACCACCCGGCGGTGGTGGTGCTGGAGGTGATAATGCTGGTGTTGGTGCTGGTGCTGGGGTCGCTAGACCCGAAGGTGTGCAGGGGTAAGCTGCGCCTGACATGACTGTGTTCATTCAGGCTATTGCTGGAGCCTTTCAGGCAGCAGTAGCTGGAGCTCACGGAGCTGCGCATCAGGGAGATGCTAATGTGAGATTGCCTTTGGAACGTCTTCGTAGTCTGGGAGGGATTGAGTTCAGAGGTTTATCTCCGGAAGGATCTGAGTCTTGGTTGGAAAGCACCAAGTGGATTTTGGGGCAAATGAACTGCAATAATGTGCAGATGTTGGGTTGTGTGGTGTCACTGTTGCATGATGATGCTTATACGTGGTGGAAGACCACTGTCTCTGGAATGGAGGACAATGATGTGACTTGGACGTTCTTTCTGAATGCGTTCAAGCGAAAGTATCTGGGTGTGCGATACCTAGATGAGAAGAAAAGAGAATTTATGTCTCTTGTGCAAGGGAGCATGACGGTAGCTGAATATGAGATCCAGTTTGTTCGCCTTAGTCAGTATGCACCTGAGCTAATCCCTGATGAACGGGAGAGGTGTGAACGTTTCCGTTATGGATTGGTAACGGACGTGAAGACTTTTATGCTTGCGGCTGAGTATACAAATTTTGATGTGCTTGTGAGTAGAGCGAAGGACATCAAGCAGAACTTGGGTTTGTCTTCCAGAGGCGTTAGTTCTAGCTCGGGCAAAAGAGCTGCTGATCATAGTTCCAGTGGTGGACGGAACAAGAGAGGACGAGATAAGAGGTATCAGTCTTCTGCTAGGCGTGGTAATGGAGGACATGGTGCGCCTGTTCAGGGAGAGAGGATGAGGGCTGAACAGAACACGTGTTGGACGTGTGGATCGCGTGGCCATGTGAGGCGAGATTGTCCTCGAGCAGCGAGGGAGGTTCAGGCTCCTGCTGCAGTGACGGGTAACTCATGTTGGAATTGTGGTTCGGCAGACCATATGAGGAGGGAGTGTCCTTTGTTGGCTGGTGGTGGTCAGGGACGTGCTCCTGGGGTAGTTGCACCATAGAGAGGTCGTGGGCGCGGCCGTGGTAACTTTCAGCGCAGAGATGATGGTGGGAGGAATGTGGCGCATGTTGTGGCTGTACAACCTGAGGGTGGTGGCCAGGCTCGAGTGTATGCTCAGTGTGAGGGGAGGAATGATACGGATGTGATCGCAGGTACCTTTACTTTGCAATCCTTATCATTACTTTCCTTGATTGATTCTGGATCTACACACTCATACATATTGCGTGAACATGCTCAATTGCTTGGTTTACCTGTTGAGTCTTTGGATGTTGGTATGCGTGTGACTAGTTCCTTTGGGGAGACAGTCGTAACACGGAAGTTGTATAGAAGGTGTCCCTTGAAAGTGCAAAACCATGTTTTTCTTGTTGATCTCATGGAATTGCCATTCTATGGGTTTGATGTAATCCTTGGTATGGATTGGCTTGTTGAACATCGAGCTGTAGTGGATTTTGAGAACAAGCGAGTTTCGTTGAAACTTGCGGATGATTACGAAGTAGTGGTGGTTGGTGAGAATGTGAAGTTTCTTGCCAATGTGGTGTCTACTTTGGAAGCAAGCCGAATGCTGAGGCAAAGTTGTGAGGCTTATCTAGCCTTTGTGATGAATCCTAGCTCTAAGGAGTTGCGCGTTCAAGATATCAGGATTGTGCGAGAGTTTCCTAGAGTGTTTCTGGAGGAGTTACCTGGATTGCCGCCTAGTCGAGAGGTGGAGTTTGGAATTGAGCTGTATGAAAACACCACTCCAGTGTCCATTACTCCTTACCGAATGGCACCTAAGGAGTTGAAAGAGTTGAAGACGCAACTTCAGGAGTTGCTTGATCGTGGTTTCATTCGGCCGAGTGTGTCACCTTGGGGGTGCACCGGTCTTGTTTGTGAAGAAGAAGGATGGAACTATGAGAATGTGCATCGATTATCGTCAGCTGAACAAGTTGACTATCAAGAATCAATATCCTTTGCCGAGGATTGATGATCTTTTTGATCAATTTCGGGGAGCGGCTGTGTTCTCTAAGATTGACTTAAGGTCAGGGTACTACCAGCTTAAGGTGAAAGATGTGGATGTGCCAAAAACAGCCTTTAGGACGAGGTATGGGCATTATGAGTTCCTTGTAATGCCATTTGGCTTGACGAATGCTCATGCATCTTTTATGGACATGATGAATAGAGTGTTCCATGAATACCTGGACAAGTTTGTTGTGCTGTTCATTGATGATATTCTTGTGTATTCTCGTACTGAGGAGGAGCATGAGGTGCATTTGAGGATTGTGTTGCAGGCGCTGTTGGAGAATCAGTTTTATGCTAAGCTGAGCAAGTGCGAATTCTGGCTTACAGAAGTTGTTTTCCTTGGTCATGTGGTTTCTGCTGAGGGGATTCGTGTTGATCCTCAGAAGATTGAGGCGGTGATGAATTGGAAGCCTCCTAAGTCTGTTCATGAGGTCCGTAGTTTCCTTGGGTTGGTAGGATACTACCGGAGGTTTATGGACGAATTTTCAAAGATTGCTGCCCCTTTGACGAAGTTGTTGCAAAAGGATGTCAAGTATGAGTGGACAGAAGCAAGGCAACAAGCTTTTGAGAAGCTTAAGGCAACATTGATGCAAGCTCCTATCTTGGTTCAACCTGAATCAGGAAAAGAGTTTGTGGTGTACAGCGACGCATCTTATGTTGGTTTGGGGTGTGTGCTAATGCAGGAGGGTAAGGTGGTGGCTTATGCCTCGCGCTAGTTGAAGGTGCATGAGCGCAATTATCCTACGCATGATATTGAGTTAGCTGCGGTGGTTTTTGCTTTGAAGATTTGGAGACATTATCTGTATGGTGAGAAGTGTACTGTGTACACGGATCACAAGAGTTTGAAGTATCTGATGTCTCAGAAAGAGTTGAATCTTAGACAACGACGTTGGGTGGAGTTGTTTAAGGATTATGATTTGACGATCGAGTACCATCCGGGAAAAGCTAATGTTGTAACAGATGCCTTGAGTAGGAAGGTGGCAGTGGAGTTAAGGGCTATGTTTGCCAGCTTGAGTATTTCGCAAGATGGAGGTCTTGTGGCTGAATTGCAAGTGAAACCATCTTTAGTTCAGTTGATAAAGGATAAGAAGTTGTTGGATGATTCTTTGGTGCCACATGTTAAGGATATTGCTGAGGATAGACCATCGGATTTCTGTTTTAATGATGATGGAGTTCTATGTTTTGGAAGTCGGATAGTAGTGTCGAATGATGCGGAGTTGAGGCGTACTATTCTGACTGAAGCTCATAGTAGTCCTTTTGCTATGCACCCTGGTAGTACAAAGATGTATCGTGATCTGAAGGATGAGTACTATTGGGTGAGATTAAAGAAAGATGTTGCGGAGTACGTGGGTAAGTGCATGGTTTGTCAGCGGGTTAAGGCTGAACATCAGTTTCCTTCAGGGTTGTTGCAACCGTTAAGGGTTCGTGAGTGGAAGTGGGAAAGGATTACCATGGACTTTGTGTCTGGTTTGCCTTCGTCGCCATCGAAGAAGAATTCGGTGTGGGTGATTGTGGATCGCCTTACGAAGTGTGCGCATTTCTTGCCTGTGCATACTACGTATACCTTGGATAAGCTTGCAGAGTTGTACATTGCTGAGATTGTGCGACTGCATGGTGTGCCAAAGTCTATATTGTCGGATAGAGATCCGAAGTTTACGTCGCGTTTTTGGGAATGTTTGCATCAAGCTTTGGGTACACGATTGAATTTCAGTACTTCTTATCATCCACAATCGGATGAACAGTCTGAGCATGTTATCCAAGTGCTTGAGGATATGTTGAGGTGCTGTGTGATTGAGTTTCAAGGTTCTTGGGAGAAGCATTTGCCTTCGGTGGAGTTTGCTTATAACAATAGCTACCAGGCAAGTATTCAAATGGCACCTTATGAAGCCTTGTATGGGAGGAAGTGCAGAACTCCTCTTTGCTGGGCTGAAACATGTCAGAAGTTGGTCTCGATGCCGACTTTGTTGAAAGGAACCACCGAGAAGGTGAAGCTCATTTGTGAGCGGTTGAAGGTAGCTTCTGATCGGCAGAAGTCTTACGCAGATTTGAAGCATAAGGAGATTGAGTTTGCGGTGGGTGACCGTGTGTTCTTGAAGGTTTTGCCTTGGAAGAAGGTGATGAGGTTTGGCCGGAAGGGTAAGTTGAGCCCTAGGTATATTGGACCATACGAGGTGATTGAACGTGTGGGTCCTGTTGCGTACAAGCTGAGGTTACCGCAAGAGTTGGAAAGGATACATGATGTGTTTCATGTCTCTATGCTACGAAGGTATAGATCGGATCCTTCGCATGTTATGTCTGTGGAGGAAGTGGAGTTGAATCCAAATTTGACTTATGATGAAGAGCCAGTCGAAATTCTGGATTCGAACAGTAAAGTTCTTCGTGGTAAGATCATTGAATTGGTTAAGGTGTTGTGGAGACATCGTGGTGTCAATGAAGCCACGTGGGAAAGAAAGGATGACATGAAGAAG
This sequence comes from Hibiscus trionum, assembly GCA_030270665.1. Lineage (NCBI taxonomy): Eukaryota > Viridiplantae > Streptophyta > Magnoliopsida > Malvales > Malvaceae > Hibiscus > Hibiscus trionum. Next base: position 16,742,613 of record BSYR01000051.1, read on the forward strand.
CAGTTTCCTTACCTTTTTCCTCCAGGTAAATTTCGAGGACGAAATTTCTTAAGAGGGGGAGAGTTGTAACACCCCAATTTTGGGCTTGGAAGTGTAGGGTCTGAACCAGACCGGTCTGATTTTTGGTTCGAATATAAAAGGAGGTTTTAGGGAAAGCCTAGTTCGGGATGCTTTAAAAATATAGAAAAATATCTAAAAATCCTCTTTTAATATATATAAGAGAGTGGTGAAAACAATTTTACAAAATAAGGTTTGGAAATACTACATTTCGGTGTAGTGACCAAAATGCGATTTTTGAAAAGTTTAGTGGTGACTGTTTTGTAAGGATTGAAACTTTGAATCTTTAAGGAGCTAATTTACCCAAAAATGTTTTCTATAGATTTTTCCTTAATTTGGGTGATTTAATTAATGTTTAATTAAATAAAATAAAGATGGGAAACTACTTTTTGGATTTTCATAACTACCTTTTCCTAATTTTCTCTCATTCCTTTTTCTCTCAAAATCCCATCATCCAAACACTTTTCTCCAGCAACTTTTGCATTGATCTTCACTTCAATTGATGAGATTTCTATCATCCATTAGTTCCTAATCAATCTTGCATCAAATCCTTTTGATTTCCTCATTGAATTTTCAAGGAATTTGGCCCAAATCAAGGAGAAATCACCATTTAGAGGTAAGATTGTTCTTCTCCTCTAAATACTCAGTTCTTTACTGAAATTCCCAAGTTGTCAATCCTTAATTTAAGTTTTATAAATGGTTTTAATGTTGGAGACATGATTTTGGCTTAAAACTCAAGATTTTGGAAGAAATCTTGAAGAATTTCGTTGTGATTGCTTGGGCTCTGTTTTGAGATGATTCTTTAATGTATTTTGGATGTCTAATGATGTTTGAAATGAGGTTTTATCAATCTAATCCCGAATAGGTTGTATTTCCTAAGTTTTTGCTTATGAAAATGGTGGTTTTTGAGGTGTTTTTGGTGTTATGTTATAGCTGAAGGTATAAGGACGAGTTTAGGTTTATTTTGGATGTTAATTGATGTTTAGAAATGGTTAGAAGTGATGGATCTTGGCTGGGTAAAGTTTTGGAAGAGTTTGGAGGTGATTTCGGTTGTGTTTGGTAGCCGAAATGTTGGTTTTAGGTAGAGCAACGAGTTTAGGTGTGTTGGCTGAAGATTTCAATGCATGGTGATGCATTAATCCTCTGCTTTGATGTGTTTAAAATAGGGGAGACATCTTTGGACACCTTTGGAATTGATTTGGAAGCTTAATTGGCGTTTCGGCAAGCAAGCGAAACGTAATTGGTGAGTGGAGTTGGGTTTCCAGCTTTGTAACGATTATTTGAAGGTTTTGGGAGCTTAGTTTAGGTCTAAACAACTTAGCTAAGCTCAAGAGTAAGTTTTCGGAAAAACTCCCTCAGATGTGCTATGTTGTGGTTTGATGCATTGGTTATGAAATACATGTTTAATTATTGTTTTGAAAGCATGTTTTAGCTTGATTAATGCTGCTTTTTAAAGCCATGTGTTGAAGGATGCTCAAGGTAAGAGATCCTTGGTTTGACATGTTATTAGTTTGGCAATGTTGCATGGAGATGAACGATGTTTAATGGCTTTGATTAATGCTTAAAAACAGTGAATTGATGATGGTATTTGATGTATATTGGCAAGTGATGATTTGGTTTTAAAGTACTTGAATCAGATATAGTTAGCCGGCTATAGGATTGGGTGCACCGTAAGTAAATTCGCCTTGGATGTTGAGGGGTTGTGATTGTACCGTAAACTCCATCCAAGTATCCTAACGAGAGAGGTAAGATCACAACGGTGGTTAAAAGTCCGTGTGTGGATCTTGTGTTATGTGTCTCGTACTCTCGTTAGTGGGTTATACAACTACCGATGAGTGATGTTGAGGGGTTGTGATTGTACCATTAAACTCCATCACGGGTGTTGAGGGGTTGTGATTATACCGATAAACTCCACCTTGTAAGCAAGTAGTGTGTATGAAGCGTGTGGAACAACGCTTGTAATCCGCGTATCCGATTGTGTTTTTGTGTTGATTTGGTTATGATCTATCACTTGGAAGCCAATATAATGTATTGAATGTAATGAAGCATGAGATGCTTGTAAAGTATGCTAGGTTGCATGAAAAGAGATGAGCATGTGTTTTTAAAAGCTTTGTGAAAGTTTTTTCTAAAATGCATTGATGTATTGGTTTTATTTAGAGCATGCCTCACTAAGCATTTGTGCTTACGCTCTCTTTTACCAATAATGCAGATAATTGAAGTGTTAAAGGGCAACAAGGGAGCTAAGTGTGTCCAAGGGAATCCAAGCTTATGTATGGTGAATGTTTTCATACATTATTAGTTTTGGTAATTTGGCAATGGGAATCTAAACTTTGTTTTGGGAGATGTGATGAACTCCCTAAGTTGAGGCATGTTGCCTTTGTTGTTTTGAACTTGTAAATGGCCTTTAAATGCTTGTTTTGAAGTTTGGTTGCTTATTTGGTTTTGAATAATAGGAAGCATGCCTCTAGACATGTGAAATTTATGTTTGATGCTATGAATGTGTTTAGGAGTTCTAAACATGCACCTTATAGGTTTGATGACTTGTTGGTATGTTTGGGAAGTCATTTGGATGAGTTTGAATGGATTTATGTATGAAAAACCAGCAAAATTTGCAGCTTCTGGGCAAACCGTATCGGAACACTCTCTGGCGTTTCGAAACAGGGGCCTATAATGGCCTTCGTGTTTCGGAACGGCTGGAGGCTGTTCCGAAACGATTTGGCTACTGGAAGGCCTTGTTTCAGAACCAGTCTCGGAACCAACCCGTGTTTCGGAACGGTCAACGCCGTTTCGGTCCTCGTTCCGATACGGCAAGTGGACGTTTTGAAACAGGTGACCGTTGGGCACTGATTTGAATGGTGCTGAAGTTTGCAGGCTTTACTTTTTAGTCCCGAATGTTGATGTCGCAATTGCGGATGTTTGAGATGTCCATTTAAGTTGATTTTTGGCAGAGTAGCATGTAATGTGACTAATTTCATATTGGTAACTTAAAAATCAGTTTTGACCTTTTAATTCATAGAAATTACAATTTGGTCCCTAAACTTGTAATAAGTACAATTGAGTCCCTTTTTGTTGTTCGATCGCTGTTTCTTTCTCATATATGTTTCATGAGTGCTCACTTAGGGTTAATGTGCATCTAGACAAGAAAAAAAGAAAAAAAAGGGTCGTTAATCAAGGTTGACTTTTGGGTTGACTTTGGTTTTCCCCGTGTAATCTTTATAGTTCGGGTCAACCGTCTAGGCCGGGCTAAGGGGGTTACAATCTTACACCATGCTTTATTGAATATTTCATGTTTGGTTAAGAAAATATATATTTTTAGTTTAGTTTTTATTTTCAGGTGTTGTAGATGGTAGCTGTGGAGAGGACAGGAAAGCTGGGAGCAAAAAGGAGCTGTCTTGAAGCAGTTCCAAGTGCTTCCAAGGACGTTGTCGTAGCAGCACTGTCGCCGAGTGCCGCCCAAACAAGAGTTAAACCGACTTAGCCAAGATGGGTTTCCATTGAAAGAGGACAATTCCTTGAGTCCAATGAGCCCAGTCTTGCAATTTTCTGAAGCCTGTAGTAGCTTGTAGAACGGATCCAAGTCTGATTAGTAGGAGTACTTATCCTTACTTGCTGAAGAAGGCAACGTCCAAAGAGTCTATATCCAAGTAAAAAAGGAGTCGGCATTTAATGTAAAGTTACTTTAAGAACTTCTATATATACCCATGTATGTGAGGGTATATGGGCATGAGGGGATATAACAGAGAGGTAGATAGATAGACTAACAGAGGTGCTGGAGGTCGCGATCGAACCCTCATAGGGTTTAGGTTTTTGTATGTAAAGTAGTTGTGAGAAACGGTTGTAACAGTTTAAGTGTGTTTTCAATAAAATATTCTCAAGTTTGCTTAATTCATGATCTTCACTTCTTCAATTAGTTTCAAAAGTCCAGTTGAAGAAATCCATTTGTCGGGCACGAAAGTGTAAGACTCACGAAAGAATTAAGTACGATCTCACCATGTTGAGGTGTTGATTAATTCAGATTGAACATAAGTTTGAGTTTAAGCGACTAAAAGGAGTAACCAAACGTCGACCGCCTGTGTTAGGTTTACACTAAAATTGCTAGGTATTGCCTACATCACGTGGTGACATAATCCTTGCCTAGACATGGGAAGGATCTCTTAAGAATTGCTCTGCCGAACTTGGAGTATCTGCCAGACTTGCCGCTAGGACGTATTTCCATTCCACCTGCCGAGACAGTGAAAGTTGCGAGCGCAGAGACCTGCTGCGGCCGCGTGATAGGGTCGTAGCTGTAACGCTCCGGGTTTAGGCCTAGAAGTTTAGAGGTTGAATCGGGCCAGTTGAGAACGATTCGAATTTTTAAGGGAGATTTAAGGAACACCTAGTTCGGGATGTTTTAAAAATATGGAAAAAATACTTAAAAATCCTCATTTATTATATGAATGATTATGGTCAAATCAATTTTACAAAATAAGGTTTGGAAATACTACATTTCGGTGTAGTGACCAAATCACAGTTTTTGCAAAAGTTGAATAATGACTATTTTGTAAAGGATTGAAACTTTAAATCTTTAAGGAGCTAATTTTACCAAAATGTTTTTAATTAGATTTCTTCTTATTTTGGGTGATTTTAATAGTGTTTTAATTAAAGGAAATAATGATTAATTAAAAGGAAACTATCTTTGACTTTTCATAACTACCTTTCATCAATTTTCTCTCAATTTCTTTTCAGCCAAACACATTTCCTCCATCAATTAGCCTTTGATTTTCATTCCTTTTGATGAGATTTCAATCTCCTTTTGATTCCTAATCGTTTCCTCATTAAATCCTCTTATTTTAACTTTGGATTTTTCAAGAAAACTTGCCCAAATCAAAGAGAAATCAACCATTAGAGGTAAGCTTCGTCCTTCTCCTCTAATGATCAATTCTTTACTGAAATTCCCAAGTTATCAATCCTTTGTTAATGATCTTTGAGTTGCTTTAATGTTAGAAACATGAAATTGGGTTAAAATTCAAGATTCTTGATGAGATCTTGGCGATTTTCGTAATTCTTGGTTAGGCTCTGTTTTGAGGTTGATTTTTAATGTATTTTGGATGTTAATTGATGTTATAAATGAGGTTTAATTAAACAAATCTCGAATAGGTTTGATTTCCTAAGTTTTGCATGCTAGAATGATGGTTTTTGGGGTGGTTTTGTTGATCTGTTGTTGCTGGAGGTTTAAGGTCATGTTTATGGTGATTTTTGATGTTGATTGATGCTTAGAAATGGTTAGAAGTGATAGATCTTGGCTGGGCTTTGTTTTGGAGTAGTTTGGAGATGATTTAGGTTGTTTTTGGTAGCCGAAATGAAATTCTTGAGTAGAGCAGCGAGTTTAAGTTGTATGGCTGGTGATTTTAATGCATGTTGATGCATTAAACCTCTGCCCTTGTGTGTTAAAAACATGGGAGAATGATCTGGAAGCAATCGAGGTAGCGTTAGAGGTTTCAGACGCTTGGTTGGCTCGTCGGCTAGCATAGTGTTGCGTATCGGTGAGTGAGACCGTGTTTTCCAGCTTTGGAATGTTTTTGAAAAGAGGTTTGGGAACTTAAATCTAGGCTTGAAATGCCGGTTTAAGTTCGGGAGTAAGTGAAGTAGATTTCTCTCTCGATTTGTGATGTTATTGTTTTGAAAAGTATCAAAATGGATTTTGATGTGTTTGGTTGGCATTATGTTTTAATTTGCTGTTGAGCATGGTTTTTAAGCATGAGAGTTGGTTATCAAACTTGGTTTGGTGAAGGAAGCATGTAACTAATGTTCCTTGAGTGTATGTGTTGTTGATTTGTGTTTTAAAGGCATGGTTTAGTAATTTGGCCTTAATGGTGTTGCATGCTTTGAAAACAGTAGATGTGTTAATGAATTTAACATGATATATTGAAAGAGATGATGAGAAGATTACCGGATATAATTGATCGATCAATAGGATGTAGAGTGCACTATAAACTAAAAATTCGTACGTGCTCTTGGGATTCGTTCCAAAGAGAGAGACCGATGAGGGGCATACCATCGGAGTAGGACTTGGGGAAATACCCAAGCTTTATGGCATTGAATGGTACCGCCATGTGAGACTGATGAGGGGCATTCCATCGGAGTAGGACTTGGTGAAAGACCTAAGCTTTTTGGCATTAGATGTTATTGCCATGAGAAATCGATGAGGGGCATTCCATTGTAGTAGGACTTGATGAAATACCCAAGCTTTATGGCGAAGGTAGATACCGCCATGAGATCCGGTGGCGAGATCCCACCGGGGTAGGACTTGACCTCGAGTCAAGCTATCCGCATATCCGTGTACAATAGAAAATGTAAATGCCAATATATGAGAATGAAATGTGTGTCACATGCACCAATGCTTGAAATGTTTTATGCTTTGAGAAATGCATATGAGTTAATGAGATTACGAAGTGCTTTTGTGTAACAAGCATGTGTGGCCTTGCCATGAGTTTTGCATAGGTTGTATGCACGGGATAGCTAGATGGTATATGTGGTTTTCAAATGGGGTTTGCTTATGCAAATGAGGTTTGAGTTTATGAAATGCTTTTGAGTAACAAGCATGGGTGGCTTTGCCATGAGTTTTGCATTGGTTGAATGCATGAGATAGAAAGGTGGTACATGTGGTTTTCAATTGGTGTTTTGCTTTGAAAAGAGTTTCAAGCATGTGAAAGGAAAAATGTGATGTGGAATTGGTTTTTAAGAAAATTAGTTTAAGCTTTGCATGAAGATTTATGCATGTGAAGGTTTAAGCAGAAATAATTGCAAGAATGTTGTTGAGATTGAGTTGCTCTTTGCATTTGAGTTTTGTGTTGATTTATATGTCAAGTAATGCATGATTTAAGGCAATGATGTTTCAAATGAAGTTTTCAAACAATACTTGGGTTTATTGAGATGTGATTGTGAATAAAGATTGTTTTACGGTTTTGCCGAATTGATGGTGTTTTGGTTTGAGCATTCCTCACTAAGCATTATGTGCTTACGCTCCTTTTTGCCCATCAATGCGGATAAATGAATTTGGGACAACAAGAAGCAATGGATTCAAGAAGAGCTCTACTTGAGAAGTATGTTTTGGTATATAGCTATAGATAATAAAGGCAATGGGGGGTATCCTTCACGTTGTTGTGTGACGAGATTGTTTACCTTGAGCAAGTTCGGTTTATGGTTCGATACTTGTTGATGATCAATTTGCAATATTTGGATCTTCTTTTTGTATCTTGATATTGCTATGCTTTATGGATAGAAGCATGTTCGTTTGGATTATTTGAGGTAAATGTGGTTTTGTGCCTATTGCTTGCAATGTGTCTATCTTTGTTGAATATGATAGCTTTGATGTTTAAACATGTTGTGATTATGTTGTGGAATGTTTGAAGCTTGTTTGAGTGGGTAAAAAGGTGTAAAACCAGCAATTTCTACTGTCACAAGGTAGGGTGTATCGAAACACCCTTAACGGTTTCGAAACGGGTGCCTGAAATGGCCAAGGCGTTTCGGAACGGCTGGAGGTGTTTCGGTACACTTTGGCTACTGGAAGGTCCTGTTCCGATACGGGTCTCGGAACATACCCGAGTACCGAAACGGTCAACACTGTTTTGATACAGGTGTTTCGGTACGGGTGTCAGCATTCCGGAACAGTTGACCGTTGGTCTGTGCATTTGAATTGTTTCAAGTTTGCAAGTCTTACATTTTAGTCCTGAATGTTGTGGATGCAATTGCTTGAGCTTGGGGTGTTCTTTTAAGCTGAAACTTGACAGAGAGGCATGTAATATGACTAATTTTAGTTTGGTCAAACTAAAATCTGTAAAGTCCGTATAGTTTCCAAAATTTACATTTTGGTCCCTAAAAGTGTATGTTTTGTATTTGAGTCCTTAAATGCTTTCCAATCGATGTGCTTTTCTTTCCCATGATTTTTGAGTATTCACATAGGCTTAACACGCATCTAGAAAGATATAAAGGAAAAAAAGGGTCGTTAATCAAGGTTGACTTTCGGATTGAATTTGGTTTTCCCCGTATAATCTTCTTAGTTCGGGTCTAGCGTCTAGGCCGGGCTAAGGGGGTTACATTTGTTGGTATCAGAGCCAGGTTGCGAACTTTTAGGGCGAGGCTAAGTATGTGGTAAGTTGTTATGGTAAGTGTTGGATGTCTATCTTGGTGTGTGGTTGAAAGTTGGTTGAAAAATGTGTTTCTGAGTGAATTGTTGATGTTTTTATCATGATTAATTGTTATGAATCATCTGTTTGTTAATCTGAACATGTATTGATGATATGCTGATGTTGTGAGTTGACTTTGAATAATGAAAATATGATGAGTGTGATATGTTGGTATTATGTTGTTGAAGGTGAATGTTGTTTGATGAGAGCATGATTGAAGTTTTGTTGATTGATATGTTGATGTTTGTGATATCAATGTTATTATTGATTGTTGTGTCGTATAGAAGGGAAAAATTTGGGATACCCATTGCCTTATTATTATAGTTGTTGTGTTAATTTGGAGTTGAAGACTTGAATCCTTGCTTGAAGCTAGCCTGATCGTTTTGTTTGTTTTGTTATCATTGCCTTGTAAATAATAGCACAATGGAATCGATGAGAGAATGGCAATTGGGTACGATGGTTGCTACTTTAGGGCAAGTTGTTAAGTGGTGGAATTCATCGTCTGGCGAGAGTGTGTCGTTTCAGTCGACTGTGCCTGGAGTTGAGGCGATAAGGGCAGAATGAGAGAGTTGGTTATGGGATGAAGGATTCGTCATCTGTGGTTAAAGAGATGTCGGGAACATTCCACGCTGCGGTGAAGGTGAGGCTTGTGTATGTGCCGGCTGTGGGACAAACGAGTTTGTCAAAACAGCGTTTACATGATTTGGGAGCTGTGGAGTATCATGGTTTGACGCCTGATGCGTTCGAGGCTTGGTTAGCCAGTATAATTCCGATTCTGGACCAGGAAGGTTGTGACAACGCCTATAAGTTGGGAAATGTTGTTTCGTTAATGTTGGAGGATAATTGTGCTTGGTGGATGTCTGCGTCGGTGGTAACGAATGTCCACGATATAGATTGGGAGTTCTTCGTGTCTGCCTTTAGTAGAAGGTACCTTGGAGATAAGTTCCCAGGAGTTAAACAACGCGAGAGTGTGGCTTCAGTTTATGGTGGTGAGAGAAATTCAAGCAAAAGAGCTGTGAGTACTGACCTCGAGAGTGGTCAGCGTAAGAGGCTACGTGACAGAAGGGTTCGCCTGAACCAAAGTTTTGGCGGTGGTGCTGATGTGGGTCAGGTGCAACAAGACCGAGGATTAGTAGTTCGGTTACCGGAGTGCGACCGTTGTGGAAGGCATCACTTTGGGGTTTGCTGGGGTGTTGGAGCCTGTTGGAACTGTGGTTCAAAGGAGCATGTGAAGCGGAATTGTCCTCAAGTAGTAAAACCAGCTTCAGTATGTGCAAATGGGTCTCAATTGGGTCGTGAGCGCGGCCGAGACAAAGTTCGGAGGTCGCAAGAGGGGCAGAAGGGTGCGAGGTGTTTGGAGGTTGGATCTTGTTGGAATTGTGGGTCTGTTGGACATTTGAGGCGAGATTGTCCAGAGTTATCTCGGGGTAGTCAAGGTGGAGTGTTTGTCAAAGCTCCTTGCGAGCGTGAGTGTGGTCAGGGTTCTTTACAGTAGGGAGACAGTGGTGATCTTAAGGTGTTGGTTGGTGCTGCGGCGGTGCGGCCAGAAGATGCTGGTTCTCCGGGAGAGGGAGCTTGTCTGTTGAAGTTCCGGGGCAATGATATGTAACACCCCAATTTTGGGCTTGGAAGTTTAGGGTCTGAACCGGGCCGGTCTGATTTTCGGATCGAACTAAAAGGAGGTTTTAGGGAAAGCCTAGTTCGAGATGCTTTAAAAATATGGAAAAATATCTAAAAATTCTCTTTTAATATATATAACAGAGTGGTGAAATCAATTTTGCAAAATAAGGTTTGGAAATGCAACATTTTGAAATAGTGACTAAAATGCAATTTTTGAAAAGTTCAGTGGTGATTGTTTTGTAAGGATTGAAACTTTGAATCTTTAAGGAGATAATTTACCCAAGAAAGATTTCTCCAGATTTTTCTTAAATTTAAGTGATTTAATTATTGTTTTAATTAATTAGATGAGGAGAGAAACTACATTTTGATTAAATCATAACTAACTTTTCTTAAAACTTCTCATCTCATTTTCTCTCAAAATTCCCTCATCCAAACACTTTTCTCCAGAATCTTTTCCATTGGTTTTCAATTCAATTGATGAGGTTTCAATCATCAATTAATTCCTAATCCATTCTACATCAAATCCTTTTGTTTTGCTCATTGGATTTTCAAGCAAATTGGCTCAAATCAAGGAGAAATCATCATTTAGAGGTAAGGTTGTTCTTCTCCTCTAAATGTTAAGTTCTTTACTGAAATTCCCAAGTTGTCAATCCTTTATTGAAGTTTTATAAAAGGTTTTAATGATAGAAGCTTGATTTTGGCTTAAAACTCAAGATTTGGAAGAAATCTTGAAGAATTTCGTTGTGATTGTTTGGGCTCTATTTTGAGATGATTCTTAAATGTATTTTGGATGTCTAATGATGTGTAAATGAGGTTTTATCAATGCAATCCCGAATAGGTTGAATTTCCTAAGTTTTTGCTTATGAAAATGGTGATTTTTGAGGTGATCTTGGTGTTCTGTTATAAATGGAGGTATAAGGATGAGTTTAGGTTCATTTTGGATGTTAATTGATGTTTGTAGAAGGTTGGATTTGATGGATCTTGGATGGGTTATGTTTTGAAAGAGTTTGGAGGTGATTTCGGTTGTGTTTGGTAGCCGAAATGTTAGATTTATGTAGAGTAGCGGGTTGGGTTGTGTTGCTGGTGTTTTTAATGCATGATGATGCATTAATCCTCTGTGTTATGTGTTTAAAATAGGGGAGAATGATCTGGAAGCAATAGAGGTGGCGTTGGAAGTTTCGGATGCTTGGAAGGCTTGTCGGCTAGTATAGTTTTGTGTATCGGTGTGTGGCAAAGGGTTTTCCAGCTTTGAAACATTTTGGACGACTTGGGAGCTTAGTTTAAGTCTAAACAACTTAGCTAAGCTCAAGAGTAAGTAAATGGAATTTCTCTCGTGGATTGTGCTATGATTTGGTTTTAAATGCACTTGGGGTGGTTGAGTTTAATTACTGTTTTTAAGCATGTTTAGTCATGGTTTAATGCTGGTTTTGAAAGCTATATGTTGAAGGATGCTCAAGGTAAGAGATCCTTGTTTTGGCATGTTGTTAAATTGGTAGTGGTGCATGGTGATGCATGGTGTTTAATGGCTTTGTTTAATGCTTTAAAACAGTGAATTGATGATGGTAATTGATGTGTATTGGCAAGTGATGTTAGTGGTTTCTGGTTACTTTAATCGGATATAGTTAGCCGGCTATAGGATTGGGTGCACTGTGAATAAAGTCGCCTTGGATGTTGAGGGGTTGTGATTGTACCGTAAACTCCATCCAAGTATCCTAACGAGAGAGGTAAGATCACAACGGTGGTTAAAAGTCCGTGTGAGGATTTTGGGTAAGACCTCAACGGTGGTTAAAAGTCCATGTGAGGATCTTGTTAAGGTCACAACGGTGGTTAAAAGTCCGTGTGAGGATCTTGTTAAGGTCACAACGGTGGTTAAAAGTCCGTTTTTGGATCTTGTGTTATGTGTCCCGTACTCTCGTTAGTAGATTATATAACTACCGATGAGTGATGTTGAAGGGTTGTGATTGTACCGTTAAACTCCATCATGAGTGTTGAGGGGTTGTGATTGTACCGTTAAACTCTACCTTATGTTGTTCGGTAGTGTGTATGAAGCGTGTGGGACAACGCTTGTAATCCGCGTATCCGATTGTGTCTTGAGTTGAAATGGTTTGTGAATTATCACTTGAAAGCCAATATAATGTTTTTGAATGTAATGAAGCGAGAGATGCTTGAAATGTTGCAAGGTTGCATGGGAATCGTGTAATGATTTAAGAGTGCATGTATTACTTGTTAAGCTTGAGCAAGTGTATATCTTCTATTGTGAATGGTGCATATGGGCATAGAATCTCTTTAGTGCATTGGAGTCTTGTGAAAGTTTGTTTAAAAAGGCATGTAATGCAAATGTTGCTTTTGTAGTTCCTGTGTTTTTCATTTGTTGAATGCATGAGATAGTTAGAAGGAACAAAGGGTATTAAAAAGGTATTTTGCTTTGAAATGATCATCAAGCATGAGGAAAGTATGTTGTGAAGTGGAAGTGTTTTCCATGGAGTTTGAGTTTAACTTTGCATGTGGTGTTCATGCATGGAAAGGTTTAAATGATAGTATTTGCAAGAATGTGTTTTGGGGTGAGTTGTTTAGCTTTTCAAAGTTAAAGGTTGGTTTTCATGTTGAGGAATGCATGATTTAAAGCAACATTGTTTCAAAGGAAGTTTTCCTCCAATGCTTTGGTTTATTGAGTTGTAATTACATTTTAAAGAGGGTTTTATGATTCGCTGCATTGATGGTGTTTTAGTTTTGAGCATTCCTCACTAAGCATTATGTGCTTACGCTCCTTTTTGTCCATCAATGCAGATATTTGAAGTTGGGACAGCAAGAAGCAAGGGATTCAAGAAGAGCTCCACTTGAGAAGTATGTCTTGGTTTATAGCTATAGATAATAAAGGCAATGGGGGAAGAGACTTTTATATTGATGTGTAATGAGATTGTGTATGTTGACCAAGTTCGGTTTATGGTTTGAACTATGTTGTTGATTGCTTTGCCATATTTGAATCATCTTCTTCATAACTTGATATGTTATGCTCTTTGATTAAAAGCAAGATCATGTGTTGGATGTGTTGAATGAGTTGGTGCACCTAAGGTTTGATCTGTATCTAGTTTTTAATGCAATTTGGTAGTTATGATGCTTGGCATGTTTTTGATATGTTGAGGAATGGTTTAAAGTATGTTTGTTGGTGTTTGGATCTGTAAAACCAGAATTTTCTGCTGTTTCTGGGCAGGGTGTATCGAAACACCCTTGGCTGTTTCGAAACGGGTGCATGAAATGGCCTGGGCGTTTCGAAACGGCTAGAGGTGTTTCGAAACACTTTGGCTACTGGAGGTGCCCGTTTCTGAACTAGTTTCGGAACATACCCACGTTTCGAAACGGTCAACACCGTTTCGATACGGGTGTACGTGTTTCTATACGGGTGTCAGTGTTTCGAAACGGGTGACCGTTGGACAGTTTTTGCATGCTTTATATTTTAGTCCTGAAAGTTGTAATTGCAATTGCTTGAGCTTGAGATGTCTTTTTAAGCTGAAATTTGGCAGAGAGGCTTGTAATATGATTAATTGAGGTTTGGTAAAACTAAAATCTTGGAAGTCCTTTTACTTTCCAAAATTTACATTTTGGTCCCTAAAAGTGTATTTCTTGCATTTGAGTCCTTAAACGATTCCGATCGCTGTGCTTTTCTCTCCCAAGGTTCTTGGGCTTTCACATAGGTTTAATGTGCATCTAGAGAAGTTTTAAAAAGAAAAAAAGGGTCGTTAATCAAGGTTGACTTCCAGGTTAACTTTGGTTTTCCCCGTGTAATATTCGTAGTTCGGGTCAACCGTCTAGACCGGGCTAAGGGGGTTACATGATGTGCTTGCAGGTATCTTTTCTAAGCAATCTTTGCCAATGTTATCTTTGTTAGGTTCTGGTTTTGGGTTTTCTTGTGTAGTAGACGAGGTCCTATAGTTAGTGAGTTGGGTAGTAACCGGTATTGTATTCTTGAATAACATTAGTGGTGAAGAATGAGATGGTGGGAGTAGGTTGCTGTTAGCGAGTTGTTAGAATGGTGGGTTAGAAAACTTGGAAGTGGGACAAGAGGTTGTTCTTAGGCGGATTCCGAGGACGTTATTGGTAAGTGCGAACCGACATACAGGCACAGTTAAAATCATTTGTTTATATATTTTATATATATGTTGGTACATGCATACATATGGCATGACATTAGAGGTTTGCATACATGTACAAAGGCATTGATAGGGCATGTAGGTGACCATGCATACGAACGTTCACACTTGCGAATAGCTAATTGAGTCTGATAGTGTTGTGGTAGGATTAGGGTAGTTTGTGGGTTTAAAGTGTTGTTTGGTGCTAGGTGGATGCTAGAAGTGATGGTAGGAAGTAAACAAGTTATCGGTAGTAATGATTGTGATCTAGCCGTTATGCAGGAGGAAAGGTGTTTAGGTGTTTTAATGGTTTTAGCGGTGTTGTGGTAAGGAGGTGATTGTTTAGGGTTAGAATCGGTCGAGGTTGTTAAGGGTAGTTAAAGGTAGATGAGAATACTAGATAAGTGTTGTAGTTTCTATGTGTTGGACGGTTGTTGTAGGCTAGCGGAGGTGTTTCCGAAGTGTTGAAGCATCCTTGTATAGATGGTTACAATAAAACGGTTGGTCTTTGTGAGTGACAGTTCGGTAGTAACCTTAGGGGAGTTGGAAGGAGGTTTTGACGAGAACTTTAGATAAGGTTTGGCTTGGGATGAGTAGAGGTTTCACGGTCCTAGTGTGTTTTGAATGTGGACGGAATGGGTGGCCAGGTAAGTTGGAAAAGCTATGAGTATGCGTTTGGACAGTTGTAAGTGTTTAGGAATGAAGTTTATGTGTGGTGTGGCGGTTGTTCTTGGGTGAGGATTAAGAATTGTTTTGAGTGGCATTCCGGTAAGATTAGTATCATAGTTAAAGCTTGAAGGGGAAAGGTAATGTAAGTTCAAGGCCATTGTTGGTTTGGCTGGGTATAAGTAAATCTTCCTTGAGACAGTTGATGTAGGTGAAGCAACTGTTGGAGTTAAGGTTGGAGTCTCGTGATGAGGATTTTCGAATGTTGTGAGGGCAATTTTTAGTGAGCTGATAAGGCAGGTGGTGGTAGCGGGTGTGAAGGAATGTTTTCAATACGTTGGGGAACGTGAGTAAGTAGTGGTTTCTTAAGAACATTTTGCTTGTCGTGGTGATCTTCGAGCAGAAGTTGGGCGGTTTATAAGAGGTTTTGGAAAGTGGAGTTGGTTGT
Source organism: Hibiscus trionum (assembly GCA_030270665.1). Lineage (NCBI taxonomy): Eukaryota > Viridiplantae > Streptophyta > Magnoliopsida > Malvales > Malvaceae > Hibiscus > Hibiscus trionum. The sequence goes on from BSYR01000051.1 coordinate 16,757,696, forward strand.
AGATTACATGATGGCTGAAGAATGAATGAGTGGGTGTCATCGTGTGTGTGTATTGTTGAAGGAGTTATGAGGTAAGGCGGAGTATGTTGCAAAGATTTAAGAGTTCTTTGGGTTGTTGGAGGCCTTGCACAATTCAGAGGTGTGGGAAGCTAAGTTGGGATTGGTGACCGTGTGTTCTGGATGTTCTCAACCGTGAGTGGTGATGTTGAAGTTGGATGTAGGGTAAGTTCGATCTGAGGGTTTTTGGATCACGGAGGTTGAGGAGGGTGTTGGTTTCGTTGTGTTTTGGTTGAGGATGTTTTCCGTGGTTGTTATGCCTCTTGTGTTTATGTTGCGTTTTGTTTTGGGAGGTTTGGTATCACGCTCTTTCTGCAAGTTGAAATTTCGAGGACGAAATTTTCTAAGAGGGGGAGAGTTTAACGCCCCGGGTTTGGGCCTAGAAGTTTAGAGGTTGAATCGGGCCGGTTGAGAACGGTTCGAATCTTTAAGGAAGATTTAAGGAACACCTAGTTCAAGATGTTTTAAAAATATGGAAAAAATACTTAAAAATCCTCATTTATTATATGAATGATTATGGTGAAATCAATTTTACAAAATAAGGTTTGGAAATACTACATTTCGATGTAGTGACCAAATCGTAGTTTTTGCAAAAGTTGAATAGTGACTGTTTTGTAAAGGATTGAAACTTTGAATCTTTAAGGAGCTAATTTTACCAAAATTTTTTAATCAGATTTCTTCTTATTTTGGGTGATTTTAATAGTGTTTTAATTAAAGGAAATAACGATTAATTAAAAGGAAACTATCTTTGACTTTTCATAACTACCTTTCATCAATTTTCTCTCATTTCATTTTCTCTCAATTTCTTTTCAGCAAAACACATTTCCTCCACCAATTAGCCTTTTATTTTCATTCCTTTTTATGAGATTTCAATCTCCTTTTGATTCCTAATCTTTTTCCCATTAAATCCTCTTGTTTTAACTTTGGATTTTCAAGAAAACTTGCCCAAATCAAGGAGAAATCAACCATTAGAGGTAAGCTTCCTCCTTCTCCTCTAATGACCAGTTCTTTACTGAAATTCCCAAGTTATCAATCCTTTGTTAATGATTTTTAAGTTGCTTTAATGTTAGAAACATGAAATTGGGTTAAAATTCAAGATTCTTGATGAGATCTTGGTGATTTTCGTAATTCTTGGTTAGGCTCTGTTTTGAGGTTGATTTTTAATGTATTTTGGATGTTAATTGATGTTATAAATAAGGTTTAATCAAACAAATCCCGAATAGGTTTGATTTCCTAAGTTTTGCATGCTAGAATGATGGTTTTTTGGGTGGTTTTGTTGATCTGCTGTTGCTGGAGGTTTAAGGTCATGTTTATGGTGATTTTTGATGTTGATTGATGCTTAGAAATGGTTAGAAGTGATAGATCTTGGGTGGGCTTTGTTTTGGAGGAGTTTGGAGATGATTTAGGTTGTTTTTAGTAGCCGAAATGAGGTTCTTTAGTAGAGCAGCGAGTTTAGGTTGTATGGCTGGTGATTTTAATGCATGGTGATGCATTAATCCTCTGCCCTTGTGTGTTAAAAACAATGGATAATGATCCGAAAGCAATCAAGGTAGCGTTAGAGGTTTCAGACGCTTGGTTGGCTCGTCGGCTAGCATAGTGTTGCGTATCGGTGAGTGAGACCGCGTTTTCCAACTTTGGAATGTTTTTGAAAAGAGGTTTCGGAACTTAAATCTAGGCTTGAAACGCCGATTTAAGTTCAGAAGTTAGTGAAGTAGATTTCTCTCTCGATTTGTGCTATTATTGTTTTGAAAAGTATCAAAATGGATTTTGATGTGTTTGGTTGGCATTATGGTTTAATTTGCTGTTGAGCTTGATTTTTAAGCATGGGAGTTGATTATCAAACTTGGTTTGGGGAAGGAAGCATGTAACTAATGTTCCTTGAGTGTATGTGTTGTTGATTTGTGTTTTAAAGGCATGGTTTAGCAATTTGGCCTTAATGGTGTTGCATGCTTTGAAAATAGTAGACGTGTTAATGAATTTAACATGATATATTGAAATAGATGATGAGAAGATTACCGGATATAATTGATCGATCAATAGGATGTAGAGTGCACTATAAACTAAAAATTCGTACGTGCTCTTGGGATTTGTTCCAAAGAGAGAGACCGATGAGGGGCATACCATCAGAGTAGGACTTGGGGAAACACCCAAGCTTTATGGCTTTGAATGGTACCGCCATGTGAGACTGATGAGGGGCATTCCATCGGAGTAGGACTTGGAGAAAGACCCAAGCTTTTTGGAATTAGATGTTATTGCCATGAGAAATCGATGAGGGGCATTCCATCGTAGTAGGACTTGATGAAATACCCAAGCTTTGTGGCGAAGGTAGATACCGCCATGAGATCCGGTGGCGAGATCCCACCGGGGTAGGACTTGACCTCGAGTCAAGCTGTCCGCATATCCGTGTACAATAGAAAATGTAAATGCCAATATATGAGAATGAAATGTGTGTCACATGCACCAATGCTTGAAATGTTTTATGCTTTGAGAAATGCATATGAGTTAATGAGATTACGAAGTGCTTTTGTATAACAAGCATGTGTGTCCTTGCCATGAGTTTTGCATAGGTTGTATGCATGTGATAGCTAGATGATACATGTGGTTTTCAAATGGGGTTTGCTTATGGAAATGAGGTTTGAGTTTATGAAATTCTTTTGAGTAACAAGCATGGGTGGCTTTGCCATGAGTTTTGCATTGGTTGAATGCATGAGATAGAAAGGTGGTACATGTGGTTTTCAATTGGTGTTTTGCTTTGAAAAGAGTTTCAAGCATGTGAAAGGAAGAATGTGACGTGGAATTGGTTTTTAAGAAAATTGGTTTAAGCTTTGCATGAAGATTTATGCATGTGAAGGTTCAAATAGAAATAATTGCAAGAATGTTGTTGAGATTGAGTTGCTCTTTGCATTTGAGTTTTGTGTTGATTTATTTGTCGAGTAATGCATGATTTAAGGCAATGATGTTTCAAATGAAGTTTTCAAACAATACTTGGGTTTTTTGAGATGTGATTGTGAATAAAGATTGTTTTACGGTTTTGCCGCATTGATGGTGTTTTGGTTTGAGCATTCCTCACTAAGCATTATGTGCTTACGCTCCTTTTTGCCCATCAATGCAGATAAATGAATTTGGGACAGCAAGAAGCAATGGATTCAAGAAGAGCTCCACTTGAGAAGTATGTTTTGGTCTATAGCTATAGATAATAAAGGCAATGGGGGGGGGGATCCTTTACGTTGTTGTGTGACGAGATTGTTTACCTTGAGCAAGTTCGGTTTATGGTTCGATACTTGTTGATGATCAATTTGCAATATTTGGATCTTCTTTTTGTATCTTGATATTGCTATGATTTATGGTTAGAAGCATGTTCGTTTGGATTATTTGAGGTAAATGTGTTGTTGTGCCTATTGCTTGCAATGTGTCTATCTTTGTTGAATATGATAGCTTTGATGTTTAAACATGCTGTGATTATGTTATGGAATGTTTGAAGCATGTTTGAGTGAGTAAAAAGGTGTAAAACCAGCAATTTCTGCTGTCACAGGGCAGGGTGTATCGAAACACCCTTAACGGTTTCGAAACGGGTGCCTGAAATGGCCAGGGCGTTTCGGAACGGCTGGAGGTGTTTCGGTACACTTTGGCTACGGGAAGGTCCTGTTCTGATACGGGTCTCGGAACGTACCCGAGTACCGAATCGGTCAACACTGTTTTGATACAGGTGTTTCGGTACGGGTGTCAGCGTTCCGGAACGGTTGACCGTTGGTCTGTGCATTTGAATTGTTTCAAGTTTACAAGTCTTACATTTTAGTCCTGAATGTTGTGGATGCAATTGCTTGAGGTTGGGGTGTTCTTTTAAGCTGAAACTTGACAGAGAGGCATGTAATATGACTAATTTTAGTTTGGTAAAACTAAAATCTGTAAAGTCCGTATATTTTCCAAACTTTACATTTTGGTCCCTAAAAGTGTATGTTTTGTATTTGAGTCCTTAAATGACTTCCAATCGCTGTGCTTTTCTTTCCCACGATTCTTGAGTATTCTAATAGGCTTAACACGCATCTAGAAAAGATAAAAAGGAAAAAAGGGTCGTTAATCAAGGTTGACTTTCGGGTTGACTTTGGTTTTCCCCGTATAATCTTCGTAGTTCGGGTCTAGGGTCTAAGCCGGTTACATTTGTTGGTATCAGAGCCAGGTTGCAAACTTTTAGGGCGAGGGTAAGTATGTGGTAAGTTGTTATGGTAAGTGTTGGATTTCTATATTGGTGTGTGGTTGAAAGTTGGTTGAAAAATGTGTTTCTGAGTGAATTGTTGATGTTTTTATCATGATTAATTGTTATGAATCATCTGTTTGTTAATGTGAACATGTATTGATGATATGCTGATGTTGTGAGTTGACTTTGAATAATGAAAATATGATGAGTGTGATATGTTGGTATTATGTTGTTGAAGGTGAATGTTGTTTGATGAGAGCATGATTGAAGTTTTGTTGATTGATATGTCGATGTTTGTGATATCAATGTTATTATTGATTGTTGTGTCGTATAGAAGGGGAAAATTTGGGATACCCATTACCTTGTTATTATAGTTGTTGTGTTAATTTGGAGTTGAAGACTTGAATCCTTGCTTGAAGCTGGCCTGATCGTTTTGTTTGTTTTGTTATCATTGCCTTGTTAATAATAGCACAATGGAATCGATGAGAGAATGGCAATTGGGTACGATGGTTGCTGCTTTAGGGCATGTTGTTAAGTGGTGGAATTCATCGTCTGGCGAGAGTGTGTCGTTTCAGTCGATTGTGCCTGGAGTTGAGGCGATAAGGCAGAATGAGAGAGTTGGTTCTGGGATGAAGGATTCGTCATCTGTGGTTAAAGATATGTCGGGAACATTCCAAGCCGCGGTGAAGGTGAGGCTTGTGTATGTGCCGGCTGTGGGACAAGCGAGTTTGTCAAGGCAATGTTTACATGATTTGGGAGCTGTGGAGTATCATGGTTTGACGCCTGATGCGTTCGAGGCTTGGTTAGCCAGTATAATTCCGATTCTGGACCGGGAGGGTTGTGACAACGCCTGTAAGTTGGGAACTGTTGTTTCGTTAATGTTGGAGGATAATTGTGCTTGGTGGATGTCTGCGTCGGTGGCAACGCATGTCCACGATATAGATTGGGAGTTCTTCGTGTCTGCCTTTAGTAGAAGGTACCTTGGAGATAATTTCCCAGAGGTTAAACAACGTGGGAGTGTGGCTTCAGTTTATCGTGGTGAGAGAAATTGAAGCAAAAGAACTGTGAGTACTAACCTCGAGAGTGGTCAGCGTAAGAGGCTACGTGATAGAAAGGTTCGCCTGAACCAAAGTTTTGGCGGTGGTGCTAATGTGGGTCAGGTGCAACAAGACCGAGGATTAGTAGTTCGGTTACCGGAGTGCGACCGTTGTGGAAGGCGTCACTTTGGGGTTTGCTGGGGTGTTGGAGCCTGTTGGAACTGTGGTTCAAAGGAGCATGTGAAGCAGAATTGTCCTCAAGTAGTAAAACCAGCTTCAGTATGTGCAAAAGGGTCTCAATTGGGTCGTGAGCGCGGCCGAGACAGAGTTCGGAGGTGGCAAGAGGGGCAAAAGGGTGCGAGGTGTTTGGAGGTTGGATCTTGTTGGAATTGTGGGTCTGTTGGACATTTGAGGCAAGATTGTCCGGATTTAGCTCGGGGTAGTCAAGGTGGAGTGTTTGTCAAAGCTCCTTGCGAGCGTGAGTGTGGTCAGGGTTCTTTACAGTAGGGAGACAGTGGTGATCTTAAGGTGTTGGTTGGTGCTGCGGCGGTGCGGCCGGAGGATGCTGGTTCTCCGGGAGAGGGAGCTTGTTTGTTGAAGTTCCGGGGCAATGATGTGCTTGCAGGTATCTTTGCTAAGCAATCTTTGCCAATGTTATCTTTGTTAGGTTCTGGTTTTGGGTTTTCTTGTGTAGTAGACGAGGTCATATAGTTAGTGAGTTGGGTAGTATCCGGTGTTGTATTCGTGAATAGCATTACTGGTGAAGAATGAGATGGTGGGAGTAGGTTGCTGTTAGCGAGTTGTTAGAATGGTGGGTTAGAAAACTTGGAAGTGGGACAAGAGGTTGTTCTTAGGCGGATTCTGAGGACGTTATTGGTAAGTGCGAACCGACATACACGCACAGTTAAAATCATTTGTTTATATATTATATATATATGTTGGTACATGCATACATATGACATGACATTAGAGGTTTGCATACATGTACACAGGCATTGATAGGGCATGTAGGTGACCATGCATACGAACGTTCACACTTGCGAATAGCTAATTGAGTCTGATAGTGTTGTGGTAGGATTAGGGTAGTTTGTGGGTTTAAAGTGTTGTTTGGTGCTAGGTGGATGCTAGAAGTGATGGTAGGAAGTAAACAAGTTATCGGTAGTAATGAATGTGATCTAGCCGTTATGCGGGAGGAAAGGTGTTTAGGTGTTTTAATGGTTTTAGCGGTGTTGTGGTAAGGAGGTGATTGTTTAGGGTTAGAATCGGTCGAGGTTGTTAAGGGTAGTTAAAGGTAGATGAGAATAACAGATAAGTGTTGTAGTTTCTTTGTGTTGGACGGTTGTTGTAGGCTAGCAGAGGTGTTTCCGAAGTGTTGAAGCATCCTTGTATAGATGGTTACAATAAAACGGTTGGTCTTTGTGAGTGACGGTTTGGTAGTAACCTTAGGGGAGTTGGAAGGAGGTTTTGACGAGAACTTTAGATGAGGTTTGGCTTGGGATGAGTAGAGGTTTCACGGTCCTAGTGTGTTTTGAATGTGGACGGAATGGGTGGCCGGGTAAGTTGGAAAAGCTGTGAGTATGCGTTTGGACAGTTGTAAGTGTTTAGGAATGGAGTTTATGTGTGGTGTGGCGGTTGTTCTTGTGTGAGGATTAAGAATTGTTTTGAGTGGCATTCCGGTAAGATTAGTATCGTAGTTAAAGCTTGAAGGGGAAAGGTAATGTAAGTTCAAGGCCATTGCAGGTTTGGCTGGGTATAAGTAAATCTTCCTTGAGACAGTTGAGGTAGGTGAAGCAACTGTTGGAGTTAAGGTTGGAGTCTCGTGACGAGGATTTTCGGATGTTGTGAGGGCAGTTTTTAGTGAGCTGTTAAGGCATGTGGTGGTAGCGGGTGTGAAGGAATGTTGTCAATACGTTGGGGAACGTGAGTAAGCATTGGTTTCTTAAGAACATTTTGCTTGTCGTCGTGTGTGTGTATTGTTGAAGGAGTTATGAGGTAAGGCGGAGTATGTTGCAAAGATTTAAGAGTTCTTTGGGTTGTTGGAGGCCTTGCACAATTAGGAGGTGTGGGAAGCTAAGTTGGGATTGGTGACCGTGTGTTCTGGATGTTCTGCACCGTGAGTGGTGATGTTGAAGTTGGATGTAGGGTAAGTTCGATCTGAGGGTTTTTGGATCACGGAGGTTGAGGAGGGTGTTGGTTTCGTTGTGTTTTGGTTGAGGATGTTTTCCGTGGTGGTTATGCCTCTTGTGTTTATGTTGCGTTTTGTTTTGGGAGGTTTGGTATCACGCTCTTTCCGCAAGTTGAAATTTCAAGGATGAAATTTTCTAAGAGGGGGAGAGTTTAACGCCCCGGGTTTGGGCCTAGAAGTTTAGAGGTTGAATCGGGCCGGTTGAGAACGGTTCGAATCTTTAAGGGAGATTTAAGGAACACCTAGTTCAGGATGTTTTAAAAATATGGAAAAAATACTTAAAAATCCTCATTTATTATATGAATGATTATGGTCAAATCAATTTGACAAAATAAGGTTTGGAAATACTACATTTCAGTGTAGTGACCAAATCGCAGTTTTTGCCAAAGTTGAATAGTGACTGTTTTGTAAAGGATTGAAACTTTGAATCTTTAAGGAGCTAGTTTTACCAAAATGTTTTTAATCAGATTTCTTCTTATTTTGGGTGATTTTAATAGTGTTTTAATTAAAGGAAATAACGATTAATTAAAAGGAAACTATCTTTGACTTTTCATAACTACCTTTCATCAATTTTCTCTCATTTCATTTTCTCTCAATTTCTTTTCAGCCAAACACATTTCCTCCATCAATTAGCCTTTGATTTTCATTCCTTTTGATGAGATTTCAATCTCCTTTTGATTCCTAATCTTTTACTCATTAAATCCTCTTGTTTTAACTTTGGATTTTCAAGAAAACTTGCCCAAATCAAGGAGAAATCAACCATTAGAGGTAAGCCTCGCCCTTCTCCTCTAATGATCAGTTCTTTACTGAAATTCCCAAGTTATCAATCCTTTGTTAATGATTTTTGAGTTGCTTTAATGTTAGAAACATGAAATTGGGTTAAAATTCAAGATTCTTGATGAGATCTTAGTGATTTTCGTAATTCTTGGTTAGGCTCTGTTTTGAGGTTGACTTTTAATGTATTTTGGATGTTAATTGATGTTATAAATGAGGTTTAATCAAACAAATCTCGAATAGGTTTGATTTCCTAAGGTTTGCATGGTAGAATGATGGTTTTTGGGGTGGTTTTGTTGATCTGTTGTTGCTGGAGGTTTAAGGTCATGTTTATGGTGATTTTTGATGTTGATTGATGCTTAGAAATGGTTAGAAGTGATAGATCTTGGCTGGGCTTTGTTTTGGAGGAGTTTGGAGATGATTTAGGTTGTTTTTGGTAGCCGAAATGAGGTTCTTGAGTAGTGCAGCGAGTTTAGGTTGTATGGCTGGTGATTTTAATGCATGGTGATGCATTAATCCTCTGCCCTTGTGTGTTAAAAACTTGGGACAATGATCCGGAAGCAATCGAGGTAGCGTTAGAGGTTTCAGACGCTTGGTTGGCTCATCGGCTAGCATAGTGTTGCGTATCGGTGAGTGAGACCGCGTTTTCCAACTTTGGAATGTTTTTGAAAAGAGGCTTGGGAACTTAAATCTAGGCTTGAAATGCCGGTTTAAGTTCGGAATTTAGTGAATTAGATTTCTCTCTCGATTTGTGCTATTATTGTTTTGAAAAGTATCAAAATGGATTTTGATGTATTTGGTTGGCATTATGGTTTAATTTGCTGTTGAGCTTGGTTTTTAAGCATGAGAGTTGGTTATCAAACTTGGTTTGGTGAAGGAAGCATGTAACTAATGTTCCTTGAGTGTATGTGTTGTTGATTTGTGTTTTAAAGGCATGGTTTAGCAATTTGGCCTTAATGGTGTTGCATGCTTTGAAAACAGTAGACGTGTTAATGAATTTAACATGATATATTGAAATAGATGATGAGAAGATTACCAGATATAATTGATCGATCAATAGGATGTAGAGTGCACTATAAACTAAAAATTCGTACGTGCTCTTGGGATTCGTTCCAAAGAGATAGACCGATGAGGGACATACCATCGGAGTAGGACTTGGGGAAACACCCAAGCTTTATGGCATTGAATGGTACCGCCATGTGAGACTGATGAGGGGCATTCCATCGGAGTAGGACTTGGTGAAAGACCCAAGCTTTTGGCATTAGATGTTATTGCCATGAGAAATCGATGAGGGACATTCCATCGTAGTAGGACTTGATGAATTACCCAAGCTTTGTGGCGAAGGTAGATACCGCCATGAGATCCGGTGGCGAGATCCCACCGGGGTAGGACTTGACCTCGAGTCAAGCTGTCCGCATATGCGTGCACAATAGAAAATGTAAATGCCAATATATGAGAATGAAATGTGTGTCACATGCACCAATGCTTGAAATGTTTTATGCTTTGAGAAATGCATATGAGTTAATGAGATTACGAAGTGCTTTTGTGTAACAAGCATGTGTGGCCTTGCCATGAGTTTTGCATAGGTTGTATGCATGGGATATCTAGATGGTACATGTGGTTTTCAAATGGGGTTTGCTTATGCAAACGAGGTTTGAGTTTATGAAGTGCTTTTGAGTAACAAGCATGGGTGGCTTTGCCATAGGTTTTGCATTGGTTGAATGCATGAGATAGAAAGGTGGTACATGTGGTTTTCAATTGGTGTTTTGCTTTGAAAAGAGTTTCAAGCATGTGAAAGGAAGAATGTGATGTGGAATTGGTTTTTAAGAAAATTGGTTTAAGCTTTGCATGAAGATTTATGCATGTGAAGGTTTAAACAGAAATAATTGCAAGAATGTTGGTGAGATTGAGTTTCTCTTTGTATTTGAGTTTTGTGTTGATTTATATGTCGAGTAATGCATGATTTAAGGCAATGATGTTTCAAATGAAGTTTTCAAACAATACTTGGGTTTATATGTGATTGTGAATAAAGATTGTTTTACGGTTTTGCCGCATTGATGGTATTTTGGTTTGAGCATTCCTCACTAAGCATTATGTGCTTACGCTCCTTTTTGTCCATCAATGCAGATAAATGAATTTGGGACAACAAGAAGCAAGGGATTCAAGAAGAGCTCCACTTGAGAAGTATGTTTTGGTCTATAGCTATAGATAATAAAGGCAATGGGGGGGGAATCCTTTACGTTGTTGTGTGACGAGATTGTTTACCTTGAGCAAGTTCAGTTTATGGTTCGATACTTGTTGATGATCAGTTTGCAATATTTGGATCTTCTTTTTGTATCTTGATATTGCTATGCTTTATGGTTAGAAGCATGTTCGTTTGGATTATTTGAGGTAAATGTGTTGTTGTGCCTATTGCTTGCAATGTGTCTATCTTTGTTGAATATGATAGCTTTGATGTTTAAACATGTTGTGATTATGTTGTGGAATGTTTGAAGCATGTTTGAGTGGGCAAAAAGGTGTAAAACCAACAATTTCTGCTGTCACAGGGAAGGATGTATCGAAACACCCTTAACGGTTCCGAAACGGGTGCCTGAAATGGCCAGGGCGTTTTGGAACGGCTGGAGATGTTTTGGTACACTTTGGCTACTGGAAGGTCCTATTTCGATACGGGTCACGGAACGTACCCGAATACCGAAACGGTCAACATCGTTTCGATACAGGTGTTTCGGTACGGGTGTCAGCGTTCCAGAACGGTTGACCGTTGGTCTGTGCATTTGAATTGTTTCAAGTTTGCAAGTCTTACATTTTAGTCCTGAATGTTGTGGATGCAATTGCTTGAGCTTGGGGTGTCCTTTTAAGCTGAAACTTGATAGAGAGGCATGTAATATGACAAATTTTAGTTTGGTAAAACTAAAATCTGTAAAGTCCATATATTTTACAAAATTTACATTTTGGTCCTTAAAAGTGTATGTTTTGTATTTGAGTCCTTAAATGCTTTCCAATCGCTGTGCTTTTGTTTCCCATGATTCTTGAGTATTCACATAGGCTTAACACCCATCTAGAAAAGATAAAAAGGAATAAAAAGGGTCGTTAATCAAGGTTGACTTTCGGGTTGATTTTGGTTTTCCCCGTGCAATCTTCGTAGTTCGGGTCTAGCGTCTAGGCCGGGCTAAGGGGGTTACAGTAGCTGCCGCGTCGTTACTCGCCGAGGCAGCAGATCATGGCAGCGTAAAACACACTTAGGCTTTACAATGCAGTTTACACGCTACTAAGCTGCAATTACCTTACCCAATCTATCGACCTTATCTCTCTCTATCATCCCTATCATCACTATCTTTATATTATTTGTGTCTTTATTTTTCCACATTCAAAAATTTAATTGTGTAATTTACTAAATCCTTGTACAGGAAAACTTTCATAGGAGCCGCTCCAATCCCCATGGGAGACGATATCTTTTATACTATAACTTGACAAGAGTGTGCACTTGCGCTCATAAAAAGAGAACATCCTGACGCTCTACAAGTTTTTAGCGTCGTTGTCGGGGATTGACAACAGCAACTGCGTTTGAATTTCTGCACTTCTACTTTAGTTTTTGCACATTAAATTTTTGTTTATTTTATTTTTATATAAAAAATTATGCCTTTTTGTTTTCTTTGGTGTATGTCCCGCCAGGGCGGCAAAGATGACAACCAACATCCACCTGAGGAGGGGAAGGACATGCCCGGACGAAAAACCATACGCAAAGCCCTCAAGAAGTTGTTATGTTTTGGAAATGCGCAACCCAACATAACCTAATTTTTATTTTTATCTTTAATTTATTTTTTATGTATTAGGATTAGATTTAATTTTTAGTTATTTAATTTTTTGCATTGAATTTATTTCAGGTTAGGAATGAAGGCAAGACCAAGAAGGATGAAAGAATAAAGGAGAAGCCCAATCCAGCGGCCAAGGCAGCCCAAGGCAGATGAGTATAACAGCTAGCGGCTTCATAATGGGTAGCCGCAACGACTATATTTGCAACAGCTAGCGGAACAAGTATCTGCGTAACGGCTAGAAACGCGAAAATCACGCTGTAATCATTGCTGCCCGTCAAGGAAACATAGAGAAGCGGTTGTTTAACTCCCATCATTCTTCACTTTGCTCTCTCTTTTACTATCAATTCTTCTTTTCAATCTTTGCATTCAAGATTTCGGCTGCTTTACTTTATTGCAATTTCTTTTTCTTTCTTTAGGAAAACACAACCGTTTTCACAGTTATGGTCACATTAAAACAACCGCATCCGCCTCCAAGCCTACCTTCCAAAGGTTCTTAAACCCTGCTATCGCAGCAAGTTACAAGCATCACTTCACCGAGCGACAACTCTGAGAAGAAATAGGGTTCTAATACACCAAGCCAGATGGGGATTTTGGCCTTAAACCCACCATATTCGAGAGGGTTCACAACTTAGGATGAGATATTTTCGCACGACATCCATAGGAAATTAACAACAACCAGGTGCGAGAATTCTATGCCCACAAGCCTACACCGGGAAAACCTTTCGTCTATGTCCGCAGCGAAGGAGTCAAGTTCACGGCGGAGACCATCAATAGATACTATGACATAGAAATCAGCGGGAACTCGTATGAAGAGTTGAGGTCCTATCTAACGGCGGCTGACTACGAAAAGATAAAGAAAGAGATCTACCGGCCCAACACCAAGTGGTTAATCGACAAGAACAATGGTTCAGTCAACCGCCGCGATTCTTTGGAGCAACTTTGTCTAACGCTGCCTGATGCCCACCTCACATGGATCATCAGTGAAAAGGCCGCGGTTGGCCCTTATCCACAGCATTATGAAGAGGTGGCCAATCAACATTGGCGAAATGATTCTTGAAAAAATCTATGCCCATACCGACAAGCCCAACGCCAAAGGACCCCTCGTCTTCCCTGCACTCATCACAAGCCTATGCGCCAACTTCCGCGTGCCACCGCACCCCAAAGATACAATCATTGCCGCCAAAGAAGGGTGAACAAGGAAGGCGCGCCTCCAGATGATGTAGGAGCCGAAGTTGAAAATGCCATCAACCGCCCAGCCACCGTCCTAACCTGCTGCCACCCCAATCGCAGCAGGCAGTACTAATGCTGCCCTCCCCTCCGCCGTAGTCCCCCTGCTGCGCAGCCTTGTGGAGAGCTGCCAGAGGATCGAGCACAAACATGTGATCTTCACCAAATACATTACGGAGGTGTAAGAGGCATTTATGGCCTACTTACTGGACAAGTACCATGACGTCGGCCCACAGTTGCCCGCCTTTTCATTGGAGTTAGCAGCGTCCAAACCGACATAGATCACACCCAGACCAGCTGCCACTCCAACCGCCCCAGCCAACGAAGAGCCGAACATCCGCCCTAAGCAAAGAACCTCACCCACTCCCATCCAACCGTACGAACTCACCTTCTCATCAAAGTCGGAGAAAGAGGAGGAGACTATCGCCGCCTTCCCAACAGCAAAGGAGGCAACTGCCAAAGATGCCGACGATTCAGACATGGAGATTTTTAACTCCTTCGATGATGAACCGACCGAGGCAGCAAGGAAGAGGAAGCGACCAGCTACAGCAACCGAGCCTTAGGGTGGAAGGTCTGAACCTGAGCCAGAAAGACCATCCAAGAAACCCACCCCAGCCGCATCCAGCCGCCACGAGGCACGAAGAAGAGCACAACCACCATACTTTCTGCCACACGCCGCCTAGTCCTGCCCACCTCCTTAGAACCCTCCTCCGACACAGCAACAACAAAGGGGAAATCCTCTAGTCTATAACACCTTTTTCATTTTTCTTTTTTTCGTTACATTATCTTTATTTTTATGTTTTCTACTACTTTTTATGTTTTTTTTTTTATTTTTCATTTTCTCTTTTTTTTTCCTTTCTTGTTTTTATTTTATATTTTTTAAGGCATTGAGAAAAATGCTAACCTTGAGTTTGGGGGGAATAGTCCTCTTTGTTTTCTTTGTCTTTAGGTTCAGTTAGTAGCATATAGGAACATATGTAAATTCTGCCCTAAACACTTAATGAAATAGAAATTCTTAGCTTAAAACTTAAAACTTGTGCCTATGATAGTTAGCTATTTGCGATCGTGCAGTGTACTATAAATGATACGCAAATATGGTGCAAGTATACACGTCGAACGAGTAATAAAGTGATGAGTGAGTATCATCTCCACATGGATTGGAGGTATTCACGGTTGATGTAACAATAAAGATTGAACTTTTTGCAGATGACAATGCTATAGTAAAAGAGATGGTGTAAAATAATGTTGAAGCAAAACAGCGCAGAGAAAGAGGAGATAACAATATGATAAACGTGTCCCCTTTCGTATGCGAAACTCACTATGGAATGACTGGCTGAGAGTGATGGACAACCTAACTTAAGCTTCTTAACAATACTAAGGCTCTTCAGCTATCTTCTATGATAGGCGGGATTTGCTAAAATTGTTCCTAAACTATCTCTATCCAGGAAACTGGGAGTCAGAAATGCTACAGCCATACCCTGCCCATCTTTGGGGTTAGTAATCGAGAGAGCTAGCCTTAGAACCCTCATAAGCAATGGAGTGGCTGTCGAGAGGCAGACTTTAACCTACCTTAGAGATAAGTGATAACCCATCAACCTTCCAACAAACTTGTCGCCAACAGAACATGGGATAGCAAAACTTCCTGGGTCCTTCCTTTTTAGGTGGCAGCTTGCTCCACATAGAATAACATTCTTTTGCTATAGTGACAGTTTGTTGCTTCTCGAGCTTCCTCTTTTTCGTGACTATATCCTTGAGGAACTTGGTGTATGTTGGCATCTGATCAATGGCCTCCAGAAATGGGACATTGATATGTAATTTATCCAGGATATCTACAAATTTTTGGAACTAAAGGTCTTCTTTCTGCTTCTTGAGTCGTTGAGGAAAAGGAGGTGGGGGTCTAACTTTATTTTTCTGGGCTAGTGGAGTTACATCTTTTGTTGTAGCAAAAGCAGACTCCTCCTCCGGTGTTTCTTTTGCTATGACTTCCTCACCCTTTTCTTTAACTGGAGGATCTTGTAAGTTATTTTCTTTTTGAGGCAAGTTGGGTTGAGATTCCTCCTTCTCTTTTTCCCCAAACTTGTCTTCATTGCTAATTTCCTTGCCACTCCTTAATGTGAGTGCGCTACATTGTTCCTTGCTATGGTGCTTAGTGGCTTCAGTGTCACTAGGCAAACTTCCTTGTGGTCGCGCATGCAAGGTTTGAGCTATCTGACCAACTTGTGTTTCTAAAGCTCGGAGAGAGGAACTACGGCTTTGCAATTAGGCTCCTTGGTTCTTAATGTTTGCTACAAAACTTTCGTGGTTCCCATGAAATCTTTTGTCATAGCCATAAATTCTTTGAATGTAGTCTCCAGCGAACTGTTCGATGAAGATGCTGCTCCCTTGTGACCTTGCCATGGCATTATATGGTTAGAAGATGGTGCTTCGATCAGATTTTGTTGTGGCGCTGGTTGAGCAGAATTGTTGTGCCCTTGATTACCCCAATTGAAATTTGGATGCTGACGCCATCTGGGTTGTAGGTATTAGAGTATGGATTGTTGTTGCGGTTATAATTCCTCACATAGTTGGCTAACTCTTGATTGTCAGGGCATTCACTTAAATGGTGATTGCCATCACATCCGAGACATGAGGTTGTGGACTTCACTTCCTTGACTTCGTTGGGACGTTGGAGGTTCTTTAGCATATTTGTGAAAGCAGCTAACTGGGTGGCTACCGAGTCATCAGCTTCACTGTCTCGAGCTACTTGGGTTCTCCTCCCCATTCCAAGCCTTGTGGTCGGAAATTGGTAATCATTGTTGGCTACCCTATCAAGAATGTCAAATGCTTCCTCCGGTGATTTTCCTAACAAGGTCCCATTTGCTGAAGTATCTAGCATCATCCTTGTGGGAGCATTTACCACATTATAGAACATAAGCACTTGGGTCCAATCATGAAAACTATGATTTGTGCACTTCCTCAATAATTCCTTGAATCGATCCCAACACTCATACATAGATTCGTCATCAGCTTGACAAAAAGAAGCTATATCATTTCTCAACTGAGTGTTTCTATGTGGTGGATTATACCATAGCAGAAATTTTTTGCATAGATCTGTCCAAGTCTCCATTGATCCCGCTGGCACTCCACTTAGCTATGCTTTAGCATGATCACGTAAAGAATATGGAAACAATTTAAGCTTCAGCACATCCTCGTGCACTCCTTGCTGTCTGAACGAGTCACAAAATTCCAAGAAAGCACGGATATGTTGTCTTGCATCTTCATGAGGCATACCTCTAAACTGACCAATAATGTTCAACATGTTGAACATAACAAGTTTAAGCTCGAACTAGGATGCCTAAATTTCTGGAGCTACTATTCTGGGATAGAGATCGTCCAAGATAGGAGTCAAATGATCTCTAATTGCTCGTGGTCGAGCTGCTTCTCCCTGGCCATTTGCCATAGCATCTCCGTTACCTTGAGGTGGTGGTATTTCTTAGTCCATGTTTCTATTCTCTTCTCTTCGAACAAGTCTCCTAAGTCTCAAGAAATGCTCGATTTCAGAAATAGGTGATTACAAGGGGTCCTCTAAGTCACCTTCTAGTCATACACTAGCAAGACACCTGAAAAGAAAAATGAAAAACCTAAAATAAATATATACAAAAACAAAAAGAACTCAAGTGGGTATCGGTTGCTGCACATGTCAGATCGTCCTTTTCTGCATGTTCACATGCTTCTGCAGCTCATGTGTATATCACGTGCTGGCCAATATCCACTTCCATCATGCTATAACAATTTTCGGCACCGGCTTTCTCTCTTGATTCCTGCACACCAACAAAACCAAAACCAACCTTCCGAGTAGTACCCCTCAATATGGACCAAATAACCAACCAAGATAAAGATGCACCCAGAAGAATAAAATGCAACCTAAATGCAGTCTAAATGCTATGGTATGAAATCAAGAACATGAATATCCAAGCTTCCATCCTTTTATATAGTGGAGGCTTCTAGGTTTTTGTGCCCTAAAGATGCCTTGATAATCTCAAGGAATATCCACCGATAAGGTCTGCCACGAGGAGATAAGGAGGACAGTCTGCAAGTGGGTACCGGTTGCTGCACATGTCAGATCGTCCTTTTCTGCATGTTCACGTGCTTCTGCAGCTCATGTGTATATCACGTTCTGGCCAATATCCACTTCCATCATGCTATAACAATTTTCGGCACTGGCTTTCTCTCTTGATTCCTGCACACCAACAAAACCAAAACCAACCTTCCGAGCAGTACCCCTCAATATGGACCAAATAACCAACCAAGATAAAGATGCACCCAGAAGAAGAAAATGCAACCTAAATGCAGTCTAAATGCTATGGTATGAACTCAAGAACAGGAAAATGCTATAGCAAAAAGGTATGAAAACAAGGATAATTACGCAGTTATAAGTTTATCACTGCCTACTTTACTTAATACAAATTTCTTAATTGAATACAGGTTTTCCGCCGCGGCAGCACCTGGCAACAACACAAAGTTGGTGAAAACCCTAGAGGTGCCCGAAATAGGTTCTAGGAAGGATGTTTAATACCCTAGAGGCACCCGAAACATGCTCTAGGAAGGATCATGAGCAAGGACACTCCACCGCTATCAAAGTCCAAATATCTAAACCAAGTGACAGACAAATTAGCAAGAGTGAATGAAAGCCTTCACGAGATGACTCTATTCAAAGGGTTTGGAGTTTCGTAGAGTGCACCTATCTTAGCTTCAGACCTAAAGTATAGTTGTGATGAGCTGAAGCCCTTAAAGCCATGATCAGAGAAAAAAAGAGTAAAAGAAGTGCTTAACTATGCTGCCAAGTTAGCAACTCGTATCCTTTTTAGTAATTTAATTATTTTTAGCATTCTTTGTTAACTTAGTTATCTCAGCATGTTTAACATGGACACAGACCTTCACACACTGCACTGGCACTAAGAAAATTAAAATCTAAGTTATTTCATGCCATTCCCTATCACTAACATTAAATAGGTGCCACGACCTTGAGGTAAGAAATCAAGTCAAAGGCTAAGTTTCTATTAATTTTGTGCAAAAGGGCGGGTTTACTAGTTAGGTTGCATTGCTTGAGGACAAGAAATAGTTCGAGTTTGGGGGGGGTGTAGAGTGTCCACGAGTTCTATATTTTGTACACATTCCTGCCCTTATTATTGTTGTTTTAAACTCATTTAGGCATATTTAGGTGCATTGCATGCATAATAACAATATTTGCTCTTACACCATGCTTTTATTGAATATTTCATATTTGGTTAAGAAAAGGTACTGTTTTAGTTTAGTTTTATTTTCAGGTGCTGTAGATGGTAGCTGTGGAGAGGACATGAAAACTGGTAGCAAAAAGGAGCTGTACTAAAGTAGTTCCATGTGCCGCCAAGGACACCATCGTAGCAGCACTATCACTGAGTGCCGCCCAGGCAAGAGTTAAACCGACTTAGCCAAGATGGGTTGTCATTGAAAGAGGACAATTCCCTGAGTCCAATGAGCCTAGTCTTGCAATTTTCTGAAGCCTGTAGAACGGATCCAAGTCTGATAAGTAGGAGTACTTATCCTTACTTGCTGAAGAAGGTGTTGCTTGCGTGCAGTGTACTATAAATGATACACAAATATGATGCAAGTATACACGTCGAACGAGTAATAAAGTGATGTGTGAGTATCGTTTCCACAAGGATTGGAGGTATTCACGTTTTGTTGTAACAATAAAGATTGAACTTTTTGCAGATGGCATTGCTATAGTAAACGAGATGATATAAAATAATGCTGAAGCCAAACAATGCATAAAAAGATAAGATAGCAATATGACGAACGGGTCCCCTTTCGTATGCAAAACTCACTACGGAATGACTGGCTGGGAATGATGGACAACCTAACCTAAGCTTCCTAACAATACTAAGGCTCTTCAGATATCTTCTATGCTAGGCAGGATTTGCTAAACTATCTCTAGCCAGGAAACTGGGAGTCAGAAATGCTACAGCCATACCTCTCAGCGTAAACTCTAGACACTCCCATACCCTTCATGAACTATCCTTTTTAGCCCTTGAAACCTATAACTTATCTCTAAGGTAGGTTAGAGTCTGTCTCTCGACAGCCACTCCATTGCTTATGGGGGTTCTAAGGCTAGCTCTCTCGATTACTAACCTCAACACACACTTAAAGAACGACCAACTCTCGAGAGCTCTTACAACTTTAAGGAAATGAAATCGCATAAGCAAAGCATAGAACATGATAAACACTGAAAAAGCTATAGCATGCATTAAGAAGTACTCAAAATAAAATCATCCATCAAACCCAAGCCACCTAAAACAGTTCGTGGCCGGGAAATATCATCCAACGTATCATTGCGATAACATCACCAAAGATAAAGATATGAAAAGGAAATGCTATAGCGACAGAAAGAAAGGTGAACTCCCTCTCTACCATAGACTGCCCGACTGTCTTAGGCCCACCGCCTCTCTCGAGTCCAGTGAGGCCACTCCTTGGAGCTTCAACAATGGAGGACACCAAGTGGAGAAGATGAAGATGAAAACTTCTCTCTCCTTTCAACTTTCTCTCTCTTCCACTTCTCTTTCGCGTCACACTTTCTCCAAGCTTCTCTCCCCTTTATATAGTGGAGGCTTCTATGGTTTTGTGCCTTAAAGATGCCTTGATAATCCCAAGGAATATCCACCGACAAGGACTGCCACAAAGGGACAAGAGGGACATTCTGGAGGTGGTTACCAGCTGCTGCACATGTCAGATCGTCCTTTTCTACATGTTCACGTGCTTTTGCAGCTCATGTGCTTCTCACGTGCTTGCCAATATCCACTTCCACTATGCTATAGCAATTCCATGCACTAGTTTTCTCTCTTGACTCCTTTCCTGCGCACTAACAAACCCAAAACCAACCTTCCGAGCAGTACCCCTTGATATGGACCAAATACCAGCAAAGATAAAGATGCACCCAGAAGAAGAAAATGCAACCTAAATGCTGTCTAAATGCTATGGTATGAACTCAAGAATAGGCAAATGTTGTAGCAAAAATGTATGCAAACAAGGATATTTGTGCAGTTATCACACCCCCAAACTTAAGCTATTGCTTGTCCTCAAGCAATAAGTAGAACAGAACAAAAGAAATACTATGTAAAAATTTAACCTAGAGGATTGCTATGGTAACATCTCAGTCCTCAGAAATGACATAGGTAATTAGATATAAACATCCAGAAGCGAGATCCTTAGGAATATTCCTTAAGAATAAGCTGTGTGCGTGTGTGCGTAGCTGCCTTCCTTATATACTTAAGCTAGTGAGATAAATTTTCAAGGAAGCTCCCTAGTTACACCCTAACTATGTTCTCTAGTTCTTTTCTAATTTTAGATTCCTAAAGATATGCTACGAAGGGTGTTATCCCATCACATCTACCGTCCTTAACTCTAGATGAGGGAGGAAACCTCTCACCCCCGAGCTAGTAGGCAGAGTCATCCTGTGACAACTTTCATTCACTCATATGCTATAGCAAAACTTTATATATATATTTAACACTGAAAATATTCTATATCAAAGAGGAGTGTCCTTCTACAGATATGCCGTAGCATTTATTCGTTTGTTTGAGCACATGGTCGTCTAGTTTTTCTTAAGTTCCCTAGAGTTTATATATCAGAGTTCACTAGGGTTCTTCCTAAAAGAATTTTTCTAACGAACTTACTTATAGAAAGAGAGCAGCTGTGTAATATTTTTTTAACAACTAGATCCTAAGGTCAGTTCTACAGATCTCAACTAGTTGTGTTTTTTCTAACTTAGTTCAAGCCTTTAAGATTTCATCGTCAGACATCATAGATATATTCATAGGCTCTCTCTAGACTAAACATAACGCCATAGTAAAATTTTTGTTCTTTCCTATTATGCATATGCTAAAGCAAAATTTTAACTATAAACACTAACACCCCTAAACTTAAGAGATGCAGTGTCCTCAATGCATAAACTAATCTACACTATATTCCATGAAAAAAATGATGGAAACAAAATGAAATAAATAAAAGAGTTAGTTACCTCCTGGGTGCAGAGGCTATGTGGTGCTGCTGGTGTTGTTCATTGATGTTTCAGACGAGTAGTGGTGGGGATCTGCGACATCGTCCACACTCTCAGAGGAGACTAACTAAGCACTGAGTGAAGATCTGACACGTCCAGCGGTATGTTTGATACATGTCTTTGGTCTGGATGCCATAGCATCCGTTGTTTGTGCTTTTTTCGGCTCAAGCGTAGGTGCTGGGGTTGTCTCCTTTTGAGGGGGTCCTCATGATCACTGGATATATGCTCGAGCTCAGGAAGTGGGTTTTCTGGTCATGACGATGCAGGATTAGTTGCCTTCCTGGTACATTTCCTTTTCTTAGTCGGGGTAGCCACTAGGTCGGTCTCTTCTACAGTAGGTGGAACAAAATGAGTTTCTTTTTTTTGGCTGGGCAGTCGGAGTCGTAGGCGTATTCTTTCTCAGAGTCTTTTTCTTGGCAGCAGGTTGGACTGAGCTAGGGTCACTGGGTCGCACTGGGCTCACTGTAGCAGTGGTGGGGGCTTGCAATAACTCCATGGGGAATAGTGGAAAAGACACGTTCTGGTCCGGTAGGAGCTTGTTGAAGCAGGATGTTATGGCACCATCACGATGATGGGCATACTTGAAGTATGTCCGCTGGTGTGCCTTCATCAGGTTGAGCTCACCGCTCAGTTCTTTCGTTGTTGCCACCAATGCTGCTACCCGTGCTGCAGCAAAACTTTTAGCTCCTCCTTCTACTATTTGCTGAGGCACATCTTCATTGAATCCTCAGAGTTCCGTGACGAGGGCCGGAGTTAAACATGTCTTTCCTGAAATAGTTGCATCCACTAGATCGTCTATAAAGACGTCTTTTCTTTTACACATAGCAGTTATCAGGTTAGGGAAAACAAGGGGACTACGAGGCCTTTTCAGACAAGCATACAATTCATCCATTATAATCTTTCCTATGTCAATGCGTCTACCATGTAATATTGAGTGGAGAAGAAAAAGTCTAGAGATGTGGACTGTTGCAGTGTGTAGTGTGGGCATAAGCTTATGTCGCACAAAATGGTTCCATACCTTGGCCTCAGGCTTGAGGCGTCCTCTCTCGACTGACTTGTTGTTATCCAGCACCGTTCCCTCAAAACAAATATCCTCTAGCACCTCACATTGTGTCTGTGCGTCAATGGTTGTCACGAAAGTGGTGTGATGGTCTACAATGTGCTTTAGCCCATAGAACTTGTTAATTACTGCAATAATAAACTTTATCTGCTCGCCTCGCATATGAACCGTAGACTGTGTTGGACTTGTGAGGTGTGCGTAGAACTCCTTTACTAGTGAGATATAGATCTCCACAGGGTGAGCAACGAAGGTTTTCCATTCATGCTTGCCCATGACGTTCATGACTGCCTGATCGAACTGGTCGTCCTCCTCTTTAGGGTATTTAAACCCTAGCTCTAGAAGAACATTCATATCTTTGAGTTTTTTCCATCGCTCCTTTGCTGCCTCATCGAAAAACTTAGAGATTTCGAGGATTGTTGGTTTCATAGGGCAATCGAAAGTTTCAAGGGCATTCTTGCAACGAGCCATAGATGGTTTTGTTGAAAATAGGGGAGGAGTGAATATGTGAGGGGGAAAATGGTGAAGGCTGTTTTGTGTTTTTTGGAGAAAATCGAATAGATGAATGGAAGAAGAAAAATTTGAGTGTTGAAGAAGATGAAGAAGTTGAAGGGATGGGTGATGATGAAGGAAATATGGGAAGTTGAAAAAGATGAGGGAAAATAGATGAATTAATGGAAGAGGGGACTAATGGGGACGTGTGTCGGCTTTAAGGGAGAGAGAAAGGTGGGAGTTAATGTGATGGTAGATGGCTGGAGAGAGAATATATAGGTTTTTATGGCTAGGGTTTCACCTCATTAATTAGGTGAATATTCTTTCTCTTGCCTTTTGTTTTTCTCTCTTTTTTAATTCATCCTCCCCCACTTTTTCGGATAAAACCTCTCCTTATCTGTTTTTTTTATTTTCCCCTTTTTTGTACTTCCAAAAGTAGATAAAAACAAACTCCATGCCCTTCTCCCTTTTGCTACCAACCTCTGTGGACAACATGCTCTCCTGCCTCTATACTTGACATCGTACTAGGAAAGAGAAAGCTTGTACGAGGGTCACGTGAAAAGATATGAAAATAAAGACAAAGATAACACAAAAACTAAACTAAAAAGAAATGCATTATTTATGAACATGTTGTAGCATAAAGGATAAATTTTAGAGAGACAAACTTTCAAGGATCGTGAAGATCAAGGTGTGACTTGTCTATGAGGATAGAGGCTCCACTGTACACCTTCAGGCGTTGGCCATTGACTTTGAAGACTTCACCATCGTCCAGCTTATTGATATCAACCGCGCCATGAGGGTACACCTTGTGTATGATGAATTGTCATGGCCACCTCGATTTCAGCTTTCCAGGAAAAAGCTTTAGCCTGAAATTGTAGAGAAGCACTTGTTGACCTTTAGAGAAATGCCTTGGCAAAATATGTTTGCCATGCCACTTCTTGGTTTTCTCTTTGTAAATGCAGGCATTCTCTGTAACACCTCAAATTTGGGCTTAGAAGTTTAGGGTTGGTCGGACCGGTCTGAGAAACGGTTTGAATATAAAAGGAGGTTTTAGGGAAAACCTAGTTTAGGATGCTTTAAAAATATAGAAAAATATCTAAAAATCCTCTTTTAAAATATATAATAGAGTGGTGAAATCAATTTTACAAAATAAGGTTTGGAAATACTACATTTCGGTGTAGTGACCAAAATGCGATTTTTGAAAAGTTTAGTGGTGACTGTTTTGTAAAGGATTGAAACTTTGAATCTTTAAAGAGCTAATTACCCAAAATGTTTTTCTCAAGATTTTTCCTTAATTTGAGTGATTTAATTAATGTTTTAATTAAATAAAATAAAGATGGAAACTACTTTTAGATTCTCATAACTACCTTTTCCTAATTTTCTCTCATTCCTTTTTCTCTCAAAATCCCATCATCCAAACACATTTTCTCCAGCACAAATCACTTTGATCTTCACCTCATTTGATGAGATTTCCATCACTCATTGTTTCATAATCAATCTAGCAACAAAATCTTTTGATTTCCACATTGAATTTTCAAGGAATTTGGCCCAAATCAAGGAGAAATCACCATTTAGAGGTAAGATTGTTCTTCTCCTCTAAATACTCAGTTCTTTACTGAAATTCCCAAGTTGTCAATCCTTAATTTAAGTTTTATAAATGGTTTTAATGTTAGAAACTTGATTTTGGCTTAAAACTCAAGATTTGGAAGAGATCTTGAAGATTTTCGTTGGAATGGATTGGGCTCTGTTTTGAGATGATTCTTTAATGTATTTTGGATGCCTAATGATGTTAGAAATGAGGTTTTATCAATCTAATCCCGAATATGTTGTATTTCCTAAGTTTTTGCTTATGAAAATGGTGGTTTTTGGGGTGTTCTTGGTGTTCTGTTATAGCTGGAGGTATAAGGACGGGTTGAGAGTTGTTTTTGATGTTAATTGATGTTTAGAAATGATTAGAAGTGATGGATTTTGGCTGGGTTAAGTTTTGGAAGAGTTTGGAGGTGATTTCGGTTGTGTTTGGTAGCTGAAATGTTGGTTTTAGGTAGAGCAGCGAGTTTAGGTGTGTTGGCTAAAGATTTCAATGCATAATGATGCATTAATCCTATGCTTTGATGTGACTAAAACAGGGGAGACATCTTCGGACACCTTTGGAGTTGATTTGGAAGCTTAATTGGCGTTTCGGCAAGCGAGCGAAATGTAATTGGTGAGTGGAGTTGGTTTCCAGCTTTGGAACAATTATTTGGAGGTTTTGGGAGCTTAGTTGAAGTCTAAACAACTTAGCTAAGCTCAAGAGTAAGTTTTCGGAAAAACTCCATCGGATGTGCTATGAAGTGGTTTGATGCATTGGTTATAAATTGCATGTTTAAATTATGTTTTGAAAGCATGTTTTAGCATGATTTATACTGGTTTTGAAAGCCATGTGTTGAAGGATGCTCAAGGTAAGAGATCCTTGGTTTGACATGTTATTAATTTGGTTATGATGCATGGAGTTGCATGATGATAAATGGCTTTGATTAATGCTTTTAAACAGTGAATTGATGATGGTATTTGATGTATATTGGCAAGTGATGCAATGGTTTTAAAGTACTTGAATCGGATATAGTTAGCCGGCTATAGGATTGGGTGCACCGTAAGTAAAGTCGCCTTGGATGTTGAGGGGTTGTGATTGTACCGTAAACTTCATCCAAGTACCTTAACGATTGAGGTAAGATCACAATGGTGGTTAAAAGTCCATGTGTGGATCTTGTGTTATGTGTCCCGTACTCTCGTTAGTGGAATTATACAACTACCGATGAGTGGTGTTGAGGGGTTGAGATTGTACCGTTATACTCCACCATGGGAGTCACATCAATGGAGGGATTGCTATTGAGTGTGAACCTTGTGTAGTCCGGTAGTGTGTATGAAGCGTGTGGGACAACGCTTGTAATCCGCGTATCCGATTGTGTTTTGTGTTGAAAAGGTTATGAACTATCACTTGAAAGCCAATATAATGTACTTAAATGTAATGAAGCATGAGATGCTTGGAAATGATGCATGGTAGCATGAGAAAGAAATGAGCATGAGGTTTTTAAGCTTGTTGAAAGTGTTTTCTAAAAATGCATTGTTGTATTGGTTCTAGTTAGAGCTTGTCTCACTAAGCATTTGTGCTTACACTCTCTTTTACCAATAATGCAGATAATTGAAGTGTTTAAGGGCAACAAGGAAGCTAAGAGTGTCCAAGGGAAACCAAGCTCATGTATGGTGATGTTTTCATACACTATTAGTTTTGGTAATTTTGCAATGGGAATCTATACTTTGGTTTGGGAGATGTATTGAACTCCCTGTGGTGGTGGCATGTTTGCTTTGGTTGATTTGAATTGTAAACGGCCTTTAATGCTTGTTTGAGGTTTGAATTGCTTATTGGATTGCTTGGCTAGGAAGCATGCCTTTAGAAATATGAGTTTACCATGTTTGATGCCATGAATGTGTTTAGTAGTTCTAAACATGTGCCATTTATGTATGATGATTTGTTGACATGACTAGGAAGTCATTAGGTAGTTTTTGATTGGGTTTGTGTATGAAAAACCAGACTTTGCTGCTGAATCTGGGCAAACCGTATCGAAACACCCTCTAGTGTTTCGAAACGGGGCCCTGAAATGGCCTTCGTGTTTCGAAACGCTAAGGGACGTTCCGAAACGATTTGGCTACTGGAAGGCCTTGTTTCGGAACCAGTCTCGGAACCAACCCGCGTTTCAGAACGGTCAGCGTCGTTTCGGTCCTCGTTCCGATACGGCTGGTGAACGTTTCGAAACAGGTGACCGTTGGGCACTGATTTGAATGGTGCTGAAGTTTGCAAGCTTTACATTTTAGTCCCGAATGTTGATGTTGCAATTGCTGGTGTTTGAGATGTCCAATTAAGTTGAATTTTGGCAGAGTAGGATGTAATGTGACTAATTTCATATTGGTAACCTTAAAATCAGTCTTGACCATCTAATTTACAGAATTTACAATTTAGTCCCTAAACTTGTAATAAGTGCAATTGAATCCCTCTTTGTTGTTCGATTGTTGTGCCTTTCTCAAATATGTTTCATGAGTACTCACTTAGGGTTAACACGTATCTAGAAAAGATTAAAAAGGAAAAAAAGGGTCGTTAATCAAGGTTGACTTTCGGGTTGACTTTGGTTTTCCCCGTGTAATCTTCGTAGTTCGGGTCAACCGTCTAGGCCGGGCTAAGGGGTTTACATTTGTTGGTATCAGAGCTTAGTTCTCGTATCTTTGGGATTTGTTATGTGGTTGATGTATGTACATTTGTATGATATGCCTTTTGGGTGAAAGAATGTTGTTTTAATTGTGATGCATGGTTTCAATTGTGATGATATGCTATGTTGGAATGTGTTAGGGGATCCCATTGCCATATCAAAACTAATAAAAAGAATTGTTTTCTAAAAAGAGCTTGAGTACTTGGATTACGTACCTTGTTGAGCCTAATTAAGTTTGTTGCATTTGTGTCAGTGCATTGTTTTTCTTGTAAATGGGGCCGCGTAGAGAGATGAGAATAAATACAAGAGCTATGGCTCAGAATGATAATGAGGAGAACGCTGAGAATGTTGTGGATTTACCTCCTCCCCCTGGTGGTGGACCACTCGGCGGTGGTGGTGCTGGAGGAGATAATGCTGGTGTTGGTGCTGGGGTCGCTGGACCTGAAGATGTGCAGGGGCAAGCTGCTCCTGACATGACTTTGTTAATTCAGGCTATTGCTGGAGCCTTTCAGGCAGCAGTAGCTGGAGCTCATAGAGCTGCGCATCATGATGATGCTAATGTGAGATTGCCTTTGGAACGTCTTCGCAGTCTGTGAGGGACTGAGTTCAGAGGTTTATCTCCGGAAGGATCTGAGTCTTGGTTGGAAAGCACCAAGAGGATTTTGGGTCAAATGAACTGCAATAATGTGCAGAAGTTGGGTTGTGTGGTGTCACTGTTGCATGATGATGCTTATACGTGGTGGATGACCACTGTCTCTAGAATGGAGGATAATGATGTGACCTGGACATTCTTCTTGAATGCGTTTAAGCGGAAGTATCTGGGTGTGCGATACCTAGATGAGAAGAAAAGAGAATTTATGTCTCTTGTGCAAGGAAGCATGACGGTAGCTGAGTACGAGATTCAGTTTGTCCACCTTAGTCAGTATGCACCTGAGCTAATCCCTGATGAGCGGGAGAGGTGTGAACGTTTCCGTTATGGATTGGTAACGGACGTGAAAACTTTTATGCTTGCGGCTGAGTATACAGATTTTGATGTGCTTGTGAGTAGAACGAAGGACATCGAGCAGAACTTGGGTTTGTCTTCCAGAGGCGTTAGTTCTAATCTGATGTCTCAGAAAGAGTTGAATCTTAGGCAACGACGTTGGGTGGAGTTGCTTAAGGATTACGATCTGACGATCGACTACCATCCGGGGAAAGCTAATGTTGTAGCGGATGCCTTGAGTAGGAAGGTGGAAGTGGAATTAAGGGCTATGTTTGCCAGGTTGAGTATTTCGCAAGATGGAGGTCTTGTGGCTGAATTGCAAGTGAAACCATCTTTGGTTCAGTTGATAAAGGATAAGCAGTTGCTGGATGATTCTTTGGTGCCACATGTTCAGGATTTTGCTGAGGATAGACCATCGGATTTCTGTTTTAATGATGATGGAGTTCTATGTTTTGGAAGTCGGATAGTGGTGCCGAGTGATGCGGAGTTGAGGCGTACTATTCTGACTGAAGCTCATAGTTGTCCTTTTGCTATGCACCCTGGTAGTACAAAGATGTATCGTGATCTGAAGGATGAGTACTATTGGGTGGGTTTAAAGAAAGATGTTGCGGAGTACGTGAGTAAGTGCATGGTTTGTCAGTGGGTTAAGGCTGAGCATCAATTTCCTTCAGGATTGTTGCAACCGTTGAGGATTCCTGAGTGGAAGTGGGAAAGGATTACCATGGATTTTGTGTCTGGTTTGCCTTTGTCACCATCAAAGAAGAATTCAGTGTGGGTGATTGTAGATCGCCTTACGAAGTGTGCGCATTTCTTACATGTGCATACTACGTATACCTTGGACAAGCTTGCAGAGCTGAACATTGCTGAGATTGTGAGACTGCATGGTGTGCCAAAGTCTATAGTGTCGGATAGAGATCCGAGGTTTACATCACGTTTTTGGGAGTTTTTGCATCAAGCTTTGGGTACGCGGCTGAATTTCAGTACTTCTTATCATCCACAGTCGGATGGACAGTCTGAGCGTGTTATCCAAGTGCTTGAGGATATGTTGAGGTGCTGTGTGATTGAGTTCCAAGGATCTTGGGAGAAGCATTTGCCTTTGGTGGAGTTTGCTTATAACAATAGTTACCAAGCAAGTATTCAAATGGCACCTTATGAAGCCTTGTATGGGAGGAAGTGCAGAACTCCTCTTTACTGGGCTGAAACAGGTCAAAAGTTGGTCTCGATGCCGGCTTTGTTGAAAGGAACCACCGAGAAGGTGAAGCTCATTTGCGAGCGGTTGCAGGCAGCTTCTGATCGACAGAAGTCTTACGCGGATTTGAAGCGTAAGGAGATTGAGTTTACGGTGGGTGACCGCGTGTTTTTGAAGGCTTCACCTTGGAAGAAGGTGATGAGGTTTGGTCGGAAGGGTAAGTTGAGCCCTAGGTATATTGGACCATACGAGGTGATTGAACGCGTGGGTCCTGTTGCGTACAAGCTGAGGTTACCGCAAGTGTTGGAAAAGATACATGATGTGTTTCATGTCTCTATGCTTCGGAGATATAGATCGGATCCTTCGCATGTTATGCCTGTGGAGGAAGTGGAGTTGAATTCAGATTTGACCTATGATGAAGAGCCAATTGAAATTCTGGATTCGGACAGTAAAGTTCTTCGAGGTAAGACCATTGAATTGGTTAAGGTGTTGTGGAGGCATCGTGGTGTTGAAGAAGCCACGTGGGAAAGAAAAGATGACATGAAGAAGCAGTTTCCGTACCTTTTTCCTCTAGGTAAATTTCGAGGATGAAATTTCTTAAGAGGGGGAGAGTTGTAACACCCCAATTTTGGGCTTAGAAGTTTAGGGTTGGTCAGACCGGTCTGAGAAACGGTTCGAATATAAAAGGAGGTTTTAGGGAAAGCCTAGTTCGGGATTCTTTAAAAATATAGAAAAATATCTAAAAATCCTCTTTTAATATATATAAGAGAGTGATGAAATCAATTTTACAAAATAAGGTTTGGAAATACTACATTTCGGTGTAGTGACCAAAATGTGATTTTTGAAAAGTTTAGTTGTGACTGTTTTGTAAAGGATTGGAACTTTGAATCTTTAAGGAGCTAATTACCCACATTGTTTTTCTCCAGATTTTTCCTTAATTTGGGTGATTTAATTAATGTTTTAAGTAAATAAAATAAAGATGGAAACTACTTTTAGATTCTCATAACTACCTTTTCCTAATTTTCTCTCAAAATCTCATCATCCAAACACATTTTCTCCAGCACAAATCACTTTGATCTTCACCTCATTCGATGAGATTTCCATCACTCATTGTTTCATAATCAATCTAGCAACAAAATCTTTTGATTTCCACATTGAATTTTCAAGGAATTTGTCCAAAATCAAGGAGAAATCACCATTTAGAGGTAAGATTGTTCTTCTCCTCTAAATACTCAGTTCTTTACTGAAATTCCCAAGTTGTCAATCCTTAATTTAAGTTTTATAAATGGTTTTAATGTTAGAAACTTGATTTTGGCTTAAAACTCAAGATTTGGAAGAGATCTTGAAGATTTTCGTTGGAATGGATTGAGCTCTGTTTTGAGATGATTCTTTAATGTATTTTGGATGTCTAATGATGTTAGAAATGAGGTTTTATCAATCTAATCCCGAATATGTTGTATTTCCTAATTTTTTGCTTATGAAAATGGTGGTTTTTGGGGTGTTCTTGGAGTTCTGTTATAGCTGGAGGTATAAGGACGGGTTGAGAGTTGTTTTTGATGTTAATTGATGTTTAGAAATGATTAGAAGTGATGGATCTTGGCTGGGTAAGTTTTGGAAGAGTTTGGAGGTGATTTCGGTTGTGTTTGGTAGCCGAAATGTTGGTTTTAGGTAGAGCAGCGAGTTTAGGTGTGTTGGCTGAAGATTTCAATGCATAATGATGCATTAATCCTCTGCTTTGATGTGTCTAAAATAGGGGAGACATCTTCGGACACCTTTGGAGTTGATTTGGAAGCTTAATTGGTGTTTCGGCAAGCGAGCGAAACGTAATTGGTGAGTGGAGTTGGTTTCCAGCTTTGGAACAATTATTTGGAGGTTTTGGGAGCTTAGTTTAAGTCTAAACAACTTAGCTAAGCTCAAGAGTAAGTTTTCGAAAAAACTCCCTCGGATGTGCTATGAAGTGGTTTGATGCATTGATTATAAATTGCATGTTTAAATTATGTTTTGAAAGCATGTTTTAGCATGTTTTATGCTGGTTTTGAAAGCCATGTGTTGAAGGATGCTCAAGGTAAGAGATCCTTGGTTTGACATGTTATTAATTTGGTTATGATGCATGGAGTTGCATGATGATACATGGCTTTGATTAATACTTTTAAACAGTGAATTGATGATGGTATTTGATGTATATTGGCAAGTGATGAAATGGTTTTAAAGTACTTGAATCGGATATAGTTGGCCGGCTATAGGATTGGGTGCACCGTAAGTAAAGTCGCCTTGGATGTTGAGGGGTTGTGATTGTACCGTAAACTCCATCCAAGTAACCTAACGATTGAGGTAAGATCACAACGGTGGTTAAAAGTCCGTGTGTGGATCTTGTGTTATGTGTCCCGTACTCTTGTTAGTGGAATTATACAACTACCGATGAGTGGTGTTGAGGGGTTGAGATTGTACCGTTATACTTCGCCATGGGTGTCACATCAATGGAGGGATTACTCTTGAGTGTGAACCTTGTGTAGTCCGGTAGTGTGTATGAAGCGTGTGGGACAACGCTTGTAATCCGCGTATTCGATTGTGTTTTGTGTTAAAATGGTTATGAACTATCACTTGAAAGCCAATATAATGTACTTAAATGTAATGAAGCATGAGATGCTTGGAAATGATGCATGGTAGCATGAGAAAGAAATGAGCATGAGGTTTTTAAGCTTGTTGAAAGTGTTTTCTAAAAATGCATTGTTGTATTGGTTCTAGTTAGAGCTTGTCTCACTAAGCATTTGTGCTTAGGCTCTCTTTTACAAATAATGCAGATAATTGAAGTGTTTAAGGGCAACAAGGAAGCTAAGAGTGTCCAAGGGAAACCAAGCTCATGTATGGTGATGTTTTCAAACACTATTAGTTTTGGTAATTTGGCAATGGGAATCTATACTTTGGTTTGGGAGATGTATTGAACTCCCTATGGTGGTGGCATGTTTGCTTTGGGTGATTTGAATTGTAAACGGCCTTTAATGCTTGTTTGAGGTTGGAATTGCTTATTGGATTGCTTGGCTAGGAAGCATGCCTCTAGACATATGAGTTTACCATGTTTGATGCCATGAATGTGTTCAGTAGTTCTAAACATGTGCCATTTATGTATGATGATTTGTTGACATGACTAGGAAGTTATTAGGTAGTGTTTGATTGGGTTTGTGTGTGAAAAACCAGACTTTGCTGCTGAATCTTGGCAAACCGTATCGAAACACCCTCTAGTGTTTCGAAACGGGGCCCTGAAATGGCCTTCTAGTTTCGAAACGCTAAGGGACGTTCCGAAACGATTTAGCTACTGGAAGGCCTTGTTTCTGAACCAGTCTCGGAACCAACCCGCGTTTCGGAACGGTCAGCGTCGTTTCGGTCCTCGTTCCGATACGGCAGGTGAACGTTTCGAAATAGGTGACCGTTGGGCACTGATTTGAATGGTGCTGAAGTTTGCAAGCTTTACATTTTAGTCCCGAATCTTGATGTTGCAATTGCTAGTGTTTGAGATGTCCAATTAAGTTGAATTTTGGCAGAGTAGCATGTAATGTGACTAATTTCATATTGGTAACCTTAAAATCAGTCTTCACCATCTAATTTACAGAATTTACAATTTGGTCCCTAAACTTGTAATAAGTACAATTGAGTCCCTCTTTGTTGTTCGATCGCTGTGCCTTTCTCAAATATGTTTCATGAGTACTCACTTAGGGTTAACACGTATCTAGACAAGATTAAAAAGGAAAAAAAGGGTCGTTAATCAAGGTTGACTTTCGGGTTGACTTTGGTTTTCCCCGTGTAATCTTCGTAGTTCGGGTCAACCGTCTAGGCCGGGCTAAGGGGGTTACATTCTCATATGCTTGGGCTCGAAATTATTCCAGCTCATTAAGCTCTAGAAACCTTCTTTCACCAGCTAGTTGGGCATCCATGTTTAGTTTCTTGATTGCCCAATAAGCCTTATGCTCAAGCTCAACGTGTAGATGGCATTCCTTGCTAAATACGAGCTTGAAGGTTGACATGCCCAAAGGCGTCTTGAAGGCTGTTCTATATGCCCATAGTGCTTCATCCAACTTGGGGGACCGGTCTTTTCTCCTAGGGTTGACCACCTTCTCCAAGATCTGCTTGATTTCATGATTGGAAACTTCAGCCTGTCCGTTCGTCTGCGGATGATATGCTGTAGCAATCTTGTGCCTGACTCCATATCGATGTAATGATTTAGCAATAAGCTTGTTGTCAAAGTGAGTTCCTTCATCACCGATGATGGCTCTGGGTGCTCCAAACCTCGTGAAGATGTTCTTATGAAGAAACTTCATTACCGTCTTAGAGTCGTTCCTTGGGGTGCCAATAGCCTCCACCCATTTTAACACGTAGTCGACTGCTAGAAAAATATATAGATCTTCATATGATGCGGGAAACAGACCCATGAAGTCAATTCTCCACACGTCAAAGATTTCAACCTCCAAAATATTTTGCAGTGGCATTTCATTCTGGTTGGAGATGTTCCCCGTTCTTTGGCATCTATCACAAGTCTTGTAGAACTCGTCCGCTTCCTTGAAAAGTGTAGGCCAATAGAATCCCGCTTGAATAATTTTTGCAGCAGTCCTAGCACCACCAAAATGCCCTCCATACGGTGATGAATGACAATGGTACAGAATGCTATGGCATTCTTCCTCTGGAACACATCTCCTTATGATATGATCAGGACATTGCTTGAACAGGTAGGGTTCATCCCAATAGTAGAATCTTGCATCATATCTGAATTTCTTGAGTCCCTGGCTAGATAAATTAGGAGGCAAAATACCACTAACAAGATAATTAACAATATCAACATACCACAAAATTGCTGTAGCAGCTAACAATTTTTCATCAGGGAATTCCTCCTTAATTTCAGTTTCACTACCTTGTGTGGTAGCATTTTCTAGCCTAGATAAATGATCAGCTACCTGGTTCTCACATCCTTTCCTATCTCTAACTTCTAAATCAAATTACTGTAGCAAGAATATTCATCTAATAAGTCTAAGCTTAGCATCGTTTTTAGTCACTAAGTACTTAATGGCTGAATGATCGGTATGAACTATGACCTTAGTGCC
This sequence comes from Hibiscus trionum, assembly GCA_030270665.1. NCBI lineage: Eukaryota > Viridiplantae > Streptophyta > Magnoliopsida > Malvales > Malvaceae > Hibiscus > Hibiscus trionum. The sequence continues at coordinate 16,792,108 of BSYR01000051.1, forward strand.
ATCAAGTGTGACCTAAACTTATCAAAGGCAAATACTACAGCAAGCAATTCTTTTTCAGTAGTGGTGTAATTGGTTTGTGCATCATTCAAAGTGCGACTAGCATAATAAATAACATGTAAGAGCTGCACCGACGATGTAGTCACTTGCGTCACACATCAGCTCAAATGGCTCGTTCCAATCAAGTGGAATGACAACTGGTGCCGAGATAAGCTTCTCCTTCAGTTCTTGAAATGCGCTATAACAATCTTTTTCAAACAGAAAAGGTTGATTTTGCTGTAGCAAATTGCATAGCGACTTTGAGATCTTCGAAAAGTCTTTGATGAATCTCTAATAGAAGCCAACATGCCCTAGGAAGCTTCTTACTCCCTTGACAGTAGTAGGAGGAGGTAGTTTTTCAATGACCTCGACCTTTGCTTTGTCAACTTCTATCTCTTGCTTCGAGATCTTTTGGCCTAAGACCGTTCCTTCCGTTACCATGAAATGACACTTTTCCCAATTGAGCACCAAGTCAGCTTCCTTACACCTCTTTAGGACCTTGGCGAGATTGCTCAAGCATGTGTCGAAGTCATCTCTGGAGACCGAGAAGTCATCCATGAAAATTTCTAAAAAATCCTCGACCATGTTTGAAAAGATAGCCATCATACATCTTTGAAAAGTTGCTGGAGCATTGCAGAGACCAAAGGGCATTCTCCAGAAAGCATAAGTTCCATAAGGGCATGTGAAATTCGTCTTCTCTTGGTCTTCTGGTGCTATAGCAATCTGATTGTACCCAAAATACCCATTGAGGAAACAATAGAATGCCTTGCCCGCTAGTCGATCTAACATCTGATCAATGAATAGGAGGGGAAAATGGTCCTTCTTGGTTGCCTTGTTGAGCTTCATATAGTCCATGCAAATCCTCCACTTCATGATGGTTCTAGTAGGAAATAGCTCATTCTCCTCGTTGCTTACTACGATCATGCCTCCCTTCTTCGGTACACATTGCACCGGGCTGACCCATGAGCTATCGGATATCGGGTAGATTACTCCAGCATCAAGCCACTTGTTTATCACTTTCATCACCACATTCTTCATGATTGGGTTTAATCTCCTCTGGGGCTCAACTGAATTGCTGTGACAATCATCAAGCAAAATTTTATGCATACATATAGCGGGGCTTATACCCTTCAAATCAGCCATAGTCCACCCTAGCACATTTTTATGCTGTAACAACATATTTACTAAACTAGTTTCTTGCTTAGGTGTGAGACTAGATGAGATTATCACATGCAAAGTTTCATTGCTCCCTAAGTAAACATATTTAAGATGTGATGGCAAAGGTTTCAGTTCTAGAGTAGGTGCATGTTCAAGAGAACGCTTAGAAGGTACAAATTCTGAAAAATCAAGAGGTTCAAAGTGCGTACCTGGTCTAGCCTCGAGTCGACTAGACTGCTCCAGTTCCCTTGAGAGCTCTTTTAGCTCTGAATCATCATCTTTGCAGAGTGCTTCAAACTCTTCCATTTGCATCTCATTGCTACAGCAAAACTCATCAATCACATTCTGTGCTGTAGCATCTATATATTGGCATACTCCTGGATTGTCTGCATACTTGAGGGTGTCATGAATATTGATCGTGACCGTTTGATCAGCCACTCGCATCGTGAATTCACTCTTCTCACAATCAATCAAAGCTCTCCCGATGGCTAAAAATAGCCTACCCAAGATAATGGGTGTGTTGCTGTCAGCTTCACAGTCGAGGATTAAGAAGTCGACTGGAAAGATAAATCTGTCCACTTTTACCACAACATCTCAACTCTTCCTTCTGGGCGAACATGCGAATGATCTGCTAGCTGTAGCACAACCTTGGTGGGTTGTGCCTCTTGAATTCCCAGTTTTAGAAAAATCGACTTAGGCATCAAGTTAACACTTGATCCCAAATCGCAAAGTGCTCTTCCAACAAACTTATCGCCAATAGAACATGGGATACCAAAACTACCTGGGTCCTTCCTCTTAGGTGGCAACTTGCTCCACATAAAATAGCATTCTTCTACTATAGCGACAATTTCTTGCTTCTCGACCTTCCTCTTTTTCGTGATATATCCTTAAGGAGCATATGTTGGCATCTGATCAATGGCCTCCAGAAATGGGACATTGATATGTAATTTGTCTAGGATATCCACAAATTTCTGGAATTGAAGGTTTTCTTTTTTCTTCTTGAGTCGTTGAGGAAAAGGAGGTGGGGGTCTAACTTCATTTGTCTGGACTGGTGGAGTTACATCTTTTGTTGTAGCAAAACTAGGCTCTTCCTCCGGTGTTTCTTTTGCTATGACTTCCTCACCCTTCTCTTCAACTAGAGGATCTTGTGAGTTATCTTTTTCGTGAGACAAGTTGGGCTGAGAGTCCTCCTTCTCTTTTCCCCCAAACTTGTATTCCTTGCTAATTTCCTTGCCACTCCTTAATGTGAGTGCGATGCATTGTTCCTTGCTATGGTGCTTAGTGGCTTCAGTGTCACTAGGCAAACTTCCTGGTGGTCGCACATGCAAGGTTTGAGCTATCTGACCAACTTGTGTTTCTAAGGCTCGGAGAGAGGAACTATGGCTTTGCAATAAGGCTCCTTGATTCTTAATGTTTGTTGCATGATCCTGTAGTAAAACTTTCGTGGTTCCCATGAAATATTTTGTCATAGACATAAATTCTTTGAATGTAGTCTCCAGCGAACTGTTCGATGAAGATGTTGCTCCCTTGTGACCTTGCCATGGCATCATCTGGTTAGAAGATGGTGCTTCGATCAGATTTTGTTGTGACGCTGGCTGAGCAGAATTGCTGTGCCCTTGATTACCCCAACTGAAATTTGGATGCTGACGCCATCCTGGGTTGTAGGTATTGGAGTATGGATTGTTGTTGCGGTTATAATTCCCCACATAGTTTATGGACTCTTGATTGTCAAGGCATTCACTTAAATTGTGATTGCCATCGCATCTGAGACATGAGGTTGTAGACTTCACTTCCTTGAATTTGTTGGGACGTTGGACGTTCTTTAGCATATTTGTGATGGCAGCTAACTAGGTGGAAATTGAGTCATCAGCTTCACTTTCTCGAGCTACTTGGGTTCTCCTCCCCGTTCCAAGCCTTGTGGTCGGAAACTGGTAATCATTATTGGCTACCCTATCAAGAATGTTGAATGCTTCCTCTGGTGATTTGTCTAACAAGGTCCCATTTGCTGAAGCATCTAACATCATCCTTGTAGGAGCATTCACTCCATTATAGAACATAACCACTTGGGTCCAATCATGAAAAGCATGATTTGTGCACTTCCTCAACAATCCTTTGAATCGATCCCAACACTCATACATGGATTCGTCATCAGCTTGACGAAAAGAAGCAATATCATTTCTCAACTGAGTGTTTCTATTGGGTGGATTATACCGTAGTAGAAAACTTTTGTATAGATCTGTCCAAGTCTCTATTGATCCAGCTGACACTCCACTTAGCCATGCTCTAGCACGATCACGTAAAGAATATGGAAACAATTTAAGCTTTAGCACATCCTCGTGCACTCCTTGCTGTCTGAACGAGTCACAAACTTCCAAGAAAGAACGAATATGTTGTCTTGCATCTTCATGAGGCATACCTCCAAATTGACCAATAGTGTTCAACATGTTGAACATAACAAGTTTAAGCTCGAACTGGGCTATCTGAATTTCTTGAGCTACTATTTCGGGATAGAGATCGTCCAAGATAGGAGTCAAATGATCTCTAATTACTCGAGGTCGAGCCGCTTCTCCCTGGCCATTTGCCATAGCATCTCCGTTACCTTGAGGTGGTGGTATTTCTCCGTTCATATTTCTAGTTTCTTCTCTTCGAACACGTCTCCTAAATCTCAAGAAATGCTCAATTTCAGAAATAGGTGATTGCAGAGGTCCTCTAGGTCGTCTTCTGGTCATGCACTAGAAGGACACCTAAAAAGAAAAATGAAAAATCCTAATTAAATATGTACAAAAACAAAAAGAACAAGCAATATAAACAAAAAAACCGTAAACAACCAATTGTCAATCCCCGACAACAGCGCCAAAAACTTGTTGCTTGTGTGCAGTGTACTATAAATGATACGCAAACATGGTGCAACTATAAACGTCGAACGAGTAATAAAGTGATGAACGAGTATCGTCTTCACAGGGATTGGAGGTATTCACGGTTTGCTGTAACAATAAAGATTGAACTTTTTGCAGATGACAATGCTATAGTAAACGGGATGATATAAAATAATGCTGAAGCAAAACAGTGCAGAGAAAGATAAGATATCAATATGATGAACAAATCCCCTTTCGTATGCGAAACTCACTACGAAATGACTGGCTGGGAATGATGGACAACCTAACCTAAGCTTCCTAACGATACTAAGGCTCTTCAGCTATCTTCTATGCTAGGCGGGATTTGCTAAAAGTGTTCCTAAACGATCTCTAGCCAGGAAACTGGGAGTCAGAAATGCTACAGTCATACCTCTCGGCGTAAACTCTTGACACCCCCTACCCTCCACGAACTATCATTTTTAGCCCTTGAAACCTATCACTTATCTCTAAGGTAGGTTAGAGTCTGCCTCTCGATAGCCACTCCATTGCTTATGGGGGTTCTAAGGCTAGCTCTCTCGATTACTAACCTCAACATACACTTAAAGAACGGCCAACTCTCGAGGGATCTTACAACTTTAAGGAAATGAAAACGCATAAGCAAAGCATAGAACATGATAAACACTGAAAAATCTATAGCATGCATTAAGAAGTACTCAAAATAAAATCATCCATCAAACCCAAGCCACCCAAAACAGTTCGTGGTTGGACAATATCATCCAACGTATCATTGCGATAACATCACCAAAGATAAAGATATGAAAAGGAAATGATATAGCGACAGAAAGAAAGGTGAACTCCCTCTCCGCCATGGACTACCCGACTATCTTAGATCCACCGCCTCCCTCGAGGCCGGTGATGCCACTCCTTGGAGCTTCAACGATGGAGGACACCAAGTGGAGAAGATGAAGATGAAAACTTCTCTTTCCTTACAACTTTCTCTCTCTTCTTCCTCTCTTTCGCGTCACACTTTCTCCAAGATTCTCTCCCATTTATATAGTGGAGGCTTCTAGGGTTTTGTGCCCTAAAGATGCCTTGATAATCCCAAGGAATATCCATCGACAAGGTATGCCACGAGGGGACAAGGGGGATAGTCTGCAGATGGGTACCGGCTGCTGCACATGTCAGATCGCCCTTTTCTGCATGTTCACGTGCTTCTACAGCTCACGTGCTGGCAATTATCCTCTTCCACTATGCTATAACAATTCCAGGCACTAGCTTTCTCTATTGACTCCTTTCCTGTGCACCAACAAACCCAAAACCAACCTTCTGAGTAGTACCCCTCGATATGGACCAAATACCGGCAAAGATAAAGATGCACCCAGAAGAAGAAAATGCAATCTAAATGCTATGGTATGAACTCAAGAACAAGCAAATGTTGTAGCAAAAAGGTATGAAAACAAGGATATTTGTGCAGTTATCATACGACAACGTCCAAAGAGTCCATATTCAAGTCAAAAAAGAGTCAGCATTTAATGTAAAGTTACTTTAAGGACTTCTACTCCAAGGAGGATTCAAACTTAGGCCATGAGCCCTTTATATACCCATGTATGTGAGGGTATAGGGGCACGATGGGATATAACAGAGAGGTAGATAGATAGACTAACATAGGTGCTGGAGGTCGCGACCCAACTCTCCTAGGGTTTAGGTTTTGTATGTAAAGTAGTTGTGAGAAACGGTTGTAACAGTTTAAGTGTGTTTTCAATAAAATATTCTCAAGTTTGCTTAATTCATGATCTTCACTTCTTCAATTAGTTCCAAAAGTCCAGTTGAAGAAATCCATTTGTCGGGCACGAAAGTGTAAGACTCACGAAAGAATTAAGTACAATCTCATCATGTCGAGGTGTTGACTAATTCAGCTTAGACATAAGTTCGAGTTTAAGCGACTAAAAGGAGTAACCAAACGTCGACTGCCTGTGTTAGGTTTACGCTGAGATTGCTAGGTATTTCCTACATCACGTGGTGACAGAATCCTTGCCTAGACATAGGAAGGATCTCTTAAGAATTGCTCTGCCGAACTTGGAGTATCTGTCAGGACGTATTTCCATTCCACCTGCCGAGACAGCGAAAGTTGCAAGCGCAGAGACCCGCTAAGGTCGCGTGACAGGGTCGTAGCTGTCGTCCTCCGCTACCCGTCGAGGTAGTAGATCGTGGCAGTGTAAAACACACTTAGGCTTTACAATGCAATTTACACGCTACTGAGCTGCAATTACCTTACCCAATCTATCGACCTTATCTCTCCCTATCATCCCTATCGTCACTATCTTTATATTATTTGTGTCTTTGTTTTTCCACATTCAGAAATTTAATTGTGTAATTTACTAAATCCTTGTGCATGAAAACATTTATAGGAGCCGTTCCAATCCCTCTGGGAGACGATATCTTTTATACTATAACTTGACAAGAGTGTGCACTTGCGCTCATAAAAAGAGAACACCCTGACGCTCTACACATACACATCATCAATCGAACATTAATTAAACTCAGTTGCTTCCAAATACGATTTTAAGGACTTTTTTGTAAACTTGTCAAATTACAAGAAATTCCTCCAATTTTAGATTACCATCTTTAAATTAATCATATTACACGCTTCTCTGTCAAAACTCAGCTCAAAATAATCATTCATGCTCACTTAATTGCATCCACAACATTTAGGGACTAAAACATAATAAAAACATAACATTCAAATATGCTTTCAACTACCATAACGAGCACCGTACCGATAGCATTGAGGAGGGTATCGATACGCCCTCAACTGGTTCAACACCCAGACTCGACAAGACAGGGACCGTACTAATACCTTTCGAGCCCGTATCTGTATGCCCAAAACCAGTAGTGAATTTCGGTATCGATACGCTCATGCGTATCTGTACCCCCTTACAATTTTGCAAGTCCATACCGATACCCTCTCTAGGGTATCGATACCATGTGACATGTAAGGTCACAAATTTCAGCTTTTACACTTCTAAAACCATACCAAGCAATCCAACATGCTTCCAATGTGCTTACATTATATTTAAACGTCAATCCCTAAGCATACATGGCCTCATTAACAACAAAGCATGTCAAGAATCACCAAAAAGTACTATAGGCATGCTTCCTATGAAAATTAATCCATCAAAAAGCCAAAACACAATTCAATGCATAAACCAGCATATAAAGGCCTTGTACAAGCTACAAACCAGCAAGTAAACATGCTCAAATATGGAGTTTCAACACATTTCCTAACTATACCAAGTATCCCCTATTGCCCTTATTACTCTAGTTCATAAAACGAAACATACATTCAAAATCAAAGTCTCTTACATCCCCTTGCAAGTTGTTGCCTCCAACACTTAATTATCTGCATTGATGAACAATAGAGAGCGTAAACCTACAAGCTTAGTGAGGAGTGCTCAAAAACCTAGACACCATCAACACATAAAAAACTATTTTCCATCATTTGAAAACCATCACGCCCTCTTTGAAAACCATGCACTTCCTTAACAAAATCAACATGTTACACATCATGCAACAAGTATTAAATACTCAACAACAAATACATTTGCTAACACTCAACTTAAGCCTTTCCATGCATGGCTACCATATGCAAAGCTTAAAGAGTAAAACATGCATTTTCATATTATGCATCCATATACATTTCATAACAATTTATCAATTGTATTTGCTCACAAGTGATCATCAACATACTCTTCTCTCAAAACATATCGGATACACAAATTCCTAAGTGTTTTCCCAACACTTCATACATTCTCATCGGCATCTCAAGGTTCACACACGGGAGATACCCTCCACCATTTTGACACTCGTGGTGGAGTATTCGGTACCTCACAACCCCTCAACACCACTCATCGGTAGATGTATAACTCCACTAACGAGAGACGGGACACAAATACATTTTCTCAATCGTTAGGGTACTTGGATGGAGTATTCGGTACACTCACAACCCCTCAACATCTAAGGCGACTTGTTTATAGTGCACTTAATCATATAGCCGGCTAACTATATCCGATTTCATTCATAAACCATTTTCACAACATCACTTACTAATATAATTCTCATTTAGCACAAACCTCACTGTTTTGAAAGCATTATCCATATGCCACATTCCAAGCATTAAACCATGCTTCACTAAACATGTATAAGCATATACATACAAGGATCACTTACCATGTACATCCTTCATCAATGTGACATCATAAACAGTAAATCTCTTACTTTAAATCATGCTTTAAATAGTAGGTAAACACATTTAAAATCAAATGCAACAACAAACTCATAATAGCACAAACCGAGGGAGAAAATCACTTTACTTACTTCCAAACTTAGTAAAGCGTTTCAAGCTTACACTAAGTTTCGAAAACCACCTTTAAAGTGCTTTAAAGCTGGAAAACCCATTTCCACTCACCGACTCACGAAACCAAAAGTTGTCGATGCAAATTTAAACGTCTGAATCCCCCGGATCTTCACTGATTGCTTCCAAAGTATTCTCCACTATTTATACCACACAAGAACAGAGGATTAATGCACCATAATGCATTAAAACCACCAGAAACTTAAACAATCTCGCTGCTCTGCCCTAAAGCACCAAAATACCTATCCAAAACAACCGAAAACTCAATCGATCTTACTCGAAACTTAACCCATCCACAATCCATCACTTCCATTCACTTTCAACCATCAATCAACAATAAAAAATAGCCTAATAACATCTAATAACTCCGGACAACACCAGATTCACATTTCCAAGCTTAAATGTAACCATCTAAACCCAGCCTATAAGAATTGGGCCAAAATAGGAAGTCAGGTTTGAAACTTATCCCTCAAGTAAAGTAATCAGGTTCGAAAATACTACATTCAAAATAAATAGTAATATACCATAATAAGTAAACATATAATAATATCCTGAAAAATAATAAAACATCCAGAAATACATATGCATGATAAAAACAGTAAACTCCCAAATAAAGTCTGAGTCTGTAATCACACATAATTCGATAATAATAAATAAAAGTCCATAAGTCAAAATAAACCAAACTAATAATAGAAAATATGTCTGATAAACAAGGTCCTCCAAGTACCGTAACCTAGGTCTGAGTATCTGAAATAAAAATTAAGGGGGAGTTAGCGATAACGCTCAGTGTGTCTCTGCAGTGCAAACAGAATCTAACAGAGTCAAACAAAGTCAATCAGATCCAAACAGAATAACATCTGAATATTATTTTCATCCAAATAGTCATTTCAATCAACAAATATGTATGAATGTAATGAATGAGTCAACATGATATGCACCCAACTACATCACCATCCGAAGAGTAAGGTTCCCCCAGAACCACTCTTTACATTGCCACCATCCAAAGTGGAACCCAGCCTGAAGGGAGGAACCACTGATCCGAAGCAGGCTTCAACCCGAAGGAAGAAAGTGCTAAACTTCCCCGTACAAAATCCCAAACCGATGATATGACATAATATCTGATTTTTTGATTCCGAATGCATTCTTATTTATTAACGTAAATGCATGTTCATATAGCCCGATATTAAGCAATCTGAATCCGATACATGTTGCATGGCATACCGACATACTGAACAAGTCAAACATAATAGATCAACAGAATATATCATAACCATACAACATCAGATCATGTCATAATTACAATTCAGTCCATCAAACTTATATACATACATAGCAGTGTAAAAAAGATAGCACAATAGAGAACACACCTAAGACAGCCAAAATTCACACTTGCTGAATTTCGCATACAACTGTTTCTCCCACAAAGTCTGTAACACAACCCGGAGATGTTCCTCATGTTCTTCCTCAGATTTAGAATATACCAGAATATCATCAATAAATACCACAACAAACTGGTTAAGATAGGGTTGAAACACCTTGTTTATCATATCCATAAAAGCAGCAGGGGCGTTAGTCAATCCGAAAGGCATCACAAGGAGCTCATAGTGACCATATCGTGTCTGGAAAGCTGTTTTGAACACATCAGAATCCTTAACCTTGAGTTGGTAGTAACCAGATCTCATGTCTAAATTAGAGAAAATTGTAGCTCCCTAGAACTGATCAAAGAGATCATCAATGCGAGGAAGGGGATACTTGTTCTTGATCTTCAGCTTATTCAGCTTCCAATAGTCGATACAGAGTCGAAGTGTCCCATCCTTCTTCTTAACAAACAGAACAGGAGCTCCCCAAGGAGAAACACTAGGTCGAATAAAACCCTGATCTAGCAATTCTTGCAACTAAATTTTCAACTCTTTAAGTTCTTTCGGTGCCATTCGATAAGGAGCCATAGACTCAAGAGCAGTACCTGGATAAACATCGATGCCAAACTTAACCTCATCCCGTTTCAGTGACACCCCTGGTAATTCTTCCGAAAAAACATATGGGAAGTCTCTCACAACACATATCTTATCTAATCTGGAATCAGACTGTCTCAGATCAAGAATGCAAGCAAGATAAGCAATGGACCCCTTCCTGATCATTTCCTTAGCTTTGAGAGAAGAGATGATATTAGATATAAATCCTCTATGCTCCTCAATCAAAATCACCTCACGATCATTAGATGTTCTCAGGGTTGCCCTTTTCTTTTCACAGTCTAGATTAACTCGGTGAGAAGACAACCAATCCATACCAAGGATAAGATCAAACTCCCCAAAGGGTAATTCCAGCAAATCAGCTGGAAAGATCTCTCCTTGAATCTCAAGAGCACAATTCTTGTATACTTTAGTGACCTTAACAGGATTACCCACTGGACTGTGTACGGTAACAACACTAATAGTATCCTCAATAGAAATTTCAAGTCCTCCAGATACAGAATTCGCAAAATACGAATGGGTTGAACCATTATCAAACAGTGCAAAATATGAGATAAAATGAATAGAGAAAGTACCGGCAATAACATATGACTCATCACGATCCTCGTGCCTCATGGTAGAGTAAACTAGCCTTGGTTGTCTCGCCCCTCGTCCTGCTGATCCTCTACTCTAAGCCGGTCTACCTCTACTAGTAGAACCTGAAGTAACAGATCAGACCTGTCCTCTCCCCTAGCGGGAGTCTGTACTAATGCTTGAGACTGACTCGATGTAAAAGCTGAAGGAGGTGAAATCAGACAATCTCTGAAAAGATGCTCAAATGAACCAAATCTGAAACAAGCCCCAGTCTACCTCCTACACTCGCCCGAATGCCACTTCTTGCAAAAAGAACACTGTGGCACCCCACGAGTACCAGTCGACCCCCTAGCACTAGTAGTCGGAATAGTAAAAGTTGATGGTCTAGCTCTGGAATAACTTTGATGATCTGACTTATCCCTGGCTCTCTTCCTGGACTGATTCCCCTGACTATGCTGAACTGACACTGACGTTGGTCTCTTACCTCGATCAGAACCCTAAGACTCAAGTTGTTTCAGCTCTGCTTTATTCCGCTCAGCAGTCCTAGCTCGTCAAGTAATCTTCTTATACTCTTTGTCCATATGCAGAGCAACACCGACTTTAATTGTAGGACGCAACCCTTTCAGAAACCAATCACATTTGTCATTTTCAATGGTCGCTAACCTGGGGACATACTGAATCAATCTCATAAACTCAATCTCGTAATCATTCACAGACATATCATTCTGTTTCAAATTCATAAAATTATCTCTGCACTTGGCTATATACACAGCCCCAACATAACGATCACGTAAAGCCTATCGAAAATGATCATGAGTAACCTGACTGGCTGGAATAACATGCTCCCCAGCCTCCCACCAATTCTGGGCTTCACCTTGCAGCAGTGATACAACAACCCTAAGCTTCTAGTCGGTAGGATAATCCATCTCAACAAACAACCTCTGAAACTTCTTCAACCAGTACTCTGCATCAGTAGATATGGGTCTCCGGACACCCTCTGACTGACAAAGATATCTCAGTTACTCTCTGTGTACTGTAACAACATCCATGCCCACAATCTCACTATCCCCTGAATCATGTGAACCACCACTTTGAGCAGGCTGAACATGTGGATCCCCACCAATCTGATGAGCTCTAGTCTTCTAAACTCATGTCTAATAAACCATACTGATAATAGAAAATATGTCTGATAAACGAGGTCCTCCAAGTATCGTAGCCTAGGTCTGAGTATTTGAAACAGAAACTAAGGGGGAGTCAGCGATAACGCTCAGTGTGTCTCTACAGTGCAAAAAAAATCTAAAAGAGTCAAACAAAGTCAATCAGATCCAAACAGAATAACATCCGAATATTATTTTCATCCAAATAGTCATTTCAATCAACATATATGTTTGAATGTAATGAATGAGTCAACATGATATGCACCCAACTACATCACCATCCGAAGAGTAAGGTTACCCCAGAACCACTCTCTACATCGTCACCATCCGAAGTGGAACCCAGCCTGATGGGTAGAACCACTGATCCGAAGCAGGCTTCAACCTAAAGAAAGAAACTGCTAAACTTCCCTATACAAAATCCCAAACCGATGATATGACATAATATCCGATTTTCTGATTCTAAATGCATTCTTATTTATTAAGGAAAATGCATATTCATATAGTCCGATATTAAGAAATCCGAATCTGATACATGTTACATGGCATACCGACATACTGAACAAGTCAAACACATCAGATCAACACAATATATCATAAGCATACAACATCAGATCATGTCATAATTACAATTCAGTCCATCAAACATATATACATACATAGAAGTGTAAAATAGATAGCATGGTAGAGAACACACCTAAGACAGCTTAACACTCAACGTCGATGATGACGTCTCCCACGCTCAGCTCTAGCACTAGGTCGGACAGAGTTTGCACCTACGATAATAAATACAACATCAGATACACTACTACGATGCCATGTCACCATTAATAGTAATACTGAATAACACTAATTAAACTCATGAGCATATCCCGAAGGTTGAGCAACATGAGGTCATCCAGGTGGAGGAGGAGGAAGAATCTCAGTATCCGAGTCAACGTCACCTAAACACAAGAATATCTTGAATTAATTTCCGGTCTTTAAAATTCTCCAAAACCAAACATATTTGAACAAAGTTGGTCAAAATGGTCTTTCGGGTTCAAATTTGGAAAAACAAACAGCGGATTCGGAATCAGGACGTCGAAAAACCTAAAGTTGACTTTGACTAAAAAAGTCAACGGTCAACGGGTCAACACTGACATCATCGTTGATGTCAACGCTGACATTGATGGTTGACGTCATCGTACATGTCAGCCGGTTCGGTCTGACTCAGTTTATATTTTGGACCAGTTCGGTCCTGTTCATACCCATTTTCCCCTTTTTGAACAGGATTAAAATTAGGGCACAAAAACACAATCGGTGCCGTCGCCAGAATCTCTCGCCGGTGACCCAAAAACCTTAATTTCCGACTGATTCCCAACACAACAAACACACCAACTTAAATTAACCCCAAAAGCAACCAAAACCTTACCCCTAAACACCAAAACGGCGAGGAATGAGCAACACGAATGGCGGCACGACAGATCCGAGGGGTTTCAGTCGATTTATAGACAAAGGACGTCGACAAAGGTGATGTTGAAGGGCGGGTCTTAATCGCACGGCTACAGTGAGCACAATGACGGCTTCAGACTAAAGATCGACTGACGACAAGGCCTTGATCGGAGGATAAACGACAAAGTCTCAGTTTGGGACATAGATTCGCACGAGAGAAAGAGGACGGGAGTTTGGAATACCAAACGGCGCAAAAACTGATTCTCGAAAGCAAAGAATCAGATTTTACCCTATTTTAGGGTAAATTATACAATAAGGGCTCATAGAATAGCCCGTTTACAAAATTACCCCTGAAGTTCTGATTCATCACAATTAAGCCACTTAAAATCAATTTTAGAATTCCCAAATAATAGGGTTTCGAATTAGGGATTTTATCCAACTTAGGGTTTTAATTTAGGGCAAAATTTGGGGTGTTACACAAAAACCCTTAACTAACAACCTAAACTTTTAGAGATCCAACCTAATATGGGATTATTATCATTAAGCCTTTACTTTAACATCATTTAACATCAAAAACAACTTTAAAATCATTCTCAAATCAATCAAAACAGTGCCCAAACGAAAATCTTTGAAAATCATCAACTAAGCCATTTTAACTAATTTTTCATTAATCAAATCATAAAACTCAGTTAATAAAAATATTTAGAAAGCACAAGACTTGGGAATTTCATTAAAGAACCTTGATTAGAGGGTTGATCAGCTCTTACCTCCAATCCTAGCTTTTTTCCCTCAATTGACAAAGATTTTGCAAGAAACTTCAAAGCTCCATTGATTAAATTGATAGATCAATTTTAGGAAATCAAAAAGAAAGAGAAAAAGGTGATAGGATCTGAAATCTTTGAGAGTAAAGAAAGTGTTTGGCTATTTTGAAAGTGAGGAAATGGATATTATGTAAAATGCTTTTGATCTCAAAAATCCTTTTTTAATTAAAAGCTTTCTTTTTATTCCTTATTAATAATTCTATTTTAAAATTGGTCAAATTAAGGGAAAAGGATTTTAAACACACATAAATTCCCTAAAGATTCTAAGTCTTGTCCCCTTTTTTAATTTAGTCCTTAAAAACTAATTTTGCACTTTTTATAAAATAGCCACTTTCCGAAATTTTTACTTTCCAAGACTCATTTTCCAAATTGATTTTACCAACCTTCAATATATATTTTAAAAAGATTTTAGCAAATTTTCTCATAATTGTATCTCATCCCGAACTACGTTTTCCCTGAACCGCTTCTAAAGGCTCGAATCTCTAATTCTAGGTTCGACTAACCCAAACCGATGCCTAAACCATCTAAGCCCAAAAACAGGGCGTTACAACTCTCCCCCACTTAGGAAATTTCATCCTCAAAATTTTACCTAAAGGAAAAAAATGCGGAAACTGCCTCAACATATCCGCCTTGCTTTCCCACGTGGCCTCCTCAACTCCTCGATGTCGCCACAACACCTTCACAAGTTCAATCGTCTTACCACGAAGAAATTTGCTACTAGAATCAAGAATCCCAACTGGTTCCTCATTGTAAGACAAATCCGGATTCAATTCAATCTCCTCAACATGCATCACATGAGATGGATTCGATCTATACCTTGGCAACATTGAAATATGAAACACATCATGAATCTTGTCCGACTCGGGAGGCAACCTCAACCGATATGCAACTGGACCAACACGTTCCATAACCTCATAAGGTCTAATAAGCCTTGGACTAAGCTTACCCTTACGTCCAAACCTCATCACCTTCTTCCAAGGCGATACCTTCAAGAACACGCGATCTCAAACCGCAAACTAAATCTCCTTACGATCCGATGCAGCTTTTAATCGTTCACAAATAAGCTTTACCTTCTTAGTCGTTCCCTTAAGCAAATACGGTAAGGAAACCATCTTTTAGCCCGCCTCCACCCAACAAAGAGGTGTTCTACACTTCCTTCCATACAAAGCTTCATACAGAGCCATTTGTATACTCGCTTGAAAACTGTTATTATAGGCAAACTCCACCAGGGCAACTGTTTTTCCCAAGAACCTAGGAAATCAATAACACAACATCTCAACATATCCTCCAGCACTTGAATAACTCGCTCTGACTGTCTATCCGTCTGAGGATGATACGAGGTACTAAAATTAAGCCTTGTACCCAAAGTTATATGCAAGCACTCCCAAAACCTCGTTGTAAACCTCGGATCTCTATCTGACACTATAGATTTAGGTCCACTATGCAAACGCACTATCTCAGCAATATACAACTCTGCCAGCTTATCCAACATATATGTAGTATGCACATCTAAGAAATGTGCACACTTCGTAAGGCGATCTACAATCACCCAAATGAAGTTCTTCCTTGACAGAGTCAAAGGCAAACTGAAAACAAAATCCATCGTAATCCTTTCCCACTTCCATTCCAGTATTCTCAACGGTTGCGACAAACTGGAAGGAAACTGATGCTCATCTTTCACACACTGACAAACCATACACTTGCTCACAAAATCAGCAACATCCTTTTTCAACCCAGCCCAATAGTACTCATCCTTCAATCCACGATACATCTTTGTACTACTAGGATATATAACAAAATGACTACTATAAGCTCCAGTCAAAATAGTGTGCCTCAACTCAACATCCTTCGGCACAACTATTCGACTTTTAAAGCACAAAACACCATCATCATTGAAACGAAAATCTATTGCATTACCATCCGCTATATCCTGAACACGAGGCACCAAAGAATCATCAAGCAACTGCTTCTCCTTAATCAACTGAATCAAGGAAGGTTTCACTTGTAACTTAGCTATCAACCCACCATCTTGCGATATACTCAACCGAGCAAACATCGCCCTCAACTCAACAACCACTTTCCTACTGAAAGTATCGACCACAATATTGGCCTTTCCAGGATGATACTCTATCGTCAGATCGTAATCTTTGAAAGACTCCAACCACCTTCGTTGCCTAAGATTCAACTCTCTCTAGGACATTAGATATTTCAAACTCTTATGACCTGTGTAAACCACACACTTCTCACCGTAAAGGTAATGCCTCCAAATCTTCAAAGCGAACACGACTACATCAAGGTCTAGATCATGAGTAGGATAAATGCGCTCATGCACCTTCAATTGCCTAGATGCATATGCCACAACCTTCCCACCTTGCATCAACACATAACGTAGACCAACATACGATGCATCACTGTAAATCACAAACTCCTTACCCGATTCAGGTTGGATCAAGACATGAGTTGCGTCAAAGCTTCATTCAACTTCTCAAAAGCTTGTTGCCTAACATCCGTCCACTCAAAGCGAACATTATTTTGCAACAACTTAGTTAATGGTGCAACAATCTTAGATAAACATTCCACAAACCTTCGATAATATCCTGCCAAACCAAGAAAACTACGCACTTCCGTCATCGATTTAGGCGTCTTCTAATTCATCACTGCCTCAATCTTGTGTGGGTCAACTCGGATACCCTCGACCGAAACCACATATCCAAGGAAGACAACTTCTTTGAGCCAAAAGTCGCACTTGCTCAATTTAGCACATAGTCGATTCTCCAACAACACTTGCAACACTATTCTCAAATGCTTATCATGATCCTCCTCGATACGAGAGTACATGAGAATATCATCAATAAACACTACCACGAACTGATCTAAAAACTCATGGAACACACGATTCATCATGTCCATGAATGCAGCCGGTGCATTTGTTAAACTAAACGACATCACCAAGAACTCATAATGTCCGTACCTTGTTCGAAAAGTTGTCTTAGGCATATCTACATCCTTTACCTTCAATTGATAATACCCAGACCTCAAATCAATCTTAGAAAACATTGAAGCACCTCGGAACTGGTCAAACAAATCATCAATCCTTAGCAAAGGGTACTTGTTCTTAATCATCAACTTGTTCAGTTGCCGATAATCTATACACATACGCATCGTGCCATCCTTTTTCTTTACAAACAAGACCGGTCCATCCCAAGGTGAAACATTTTGCCCAATGAACCCTTGATCTAGCAACTCTTAAAGTTGTGTCTTCAATTCCTTCAACTCCTTAGGTGCCATTCGATAAGCAGCAATAGACACTGTAGTCATATTCTCATACAACTCAATGCCAAACTCAACTTCTCTGTTTGGTGGCAAACCAGACAACTCTTTCGGAAAGACACCTAGAAACTCACATATCGTTCGTATGTCTTGTACCCGCACCTCCTTTGTATCGGGGTTCATTACATAAGCTAGTAAAGCTTCACAACCCAACTCCATCATACAACTCACTTCAAGAGCCGAAATTGCATTGGACAAGAATTTCACATTCTCGCCTACGATTACCACTTCGTAATCATCAACTAGTTTCAAGATAACTCACTTAACATCAAAATCGACCAAAGCCCTATGCTCGGTAAACCAATCCATCCTAAGGATTATATAAAAAACATAGAAAGGCAACTCCATCAAATAAACAGTAAACACATGGCCTTGAACAGATAAAAGACATCTCTTATATAACTTTCTCGTAAAAACAGTTTGACCAAACGAACTAGTTACTTGCATTCCCACAACTAACATCTCAACAGGGATATCAATCAAATGTGCATGCTCACTCAAGATGTATGAATGCGTAGATCCATAAATTCCCACAACTAACATCTCAACAAGGATATCAAGCAAATGTGCATGCTCACTCAAGATGTATGAATGCGTAGATCCATAATCTATTAAAGTTAACAATGACAAGGATTGCAAAGTGAAAGTGCCTGCAATCATATCGGTGTCATTACGTCCCTTGCAATGTGCATACACCCTCGCAAGACCACCACCCTCGGGTTGAACAACCACAACATACGCCGCAGCTCTCTATCCATCCTTTTTGTAACCCTCTTAGCCCGGCCTAGACGGTTGACCCGAACTACGAAGATCACACGGGGAAAACCAAAGTCAACCCGAAAGTCAACCTTGATTCACAACCCTTTTTTTCTTTTAATCTTGTCTAGATGCTTGTTAACCCAAGGTGAGTACTCACGAGATACGATAGAGAAAGGCACAGCGATCGGATTTCAAAAAGGGACTCAATTGCACAATATACAAATTTAGGGACCAAAATGTAATTTCTAAAAATTAGAGGGTCCTATCTGACTTTAAGATTACTAATATAAAATTAGTCATGTTACATGCTTCTCTGCCAAATTTCAACTTAATTGGACATCACGAGCTCAAGCAATTGCAATCTCAACATTTAGGACTAAAATGTAAAACATGCAAACTTCAGAACAATTCAAATCTGTGACCAACAGTCACCTGTTTCGAAACACCTACCAGCCGTATCGAAAGGGTAAGGCAAAACACTCCCCCGTTTCGAAACTTGTTCCGAAACACAGCTCTCTAGTAGCCAAAACGTTTCGAAACAGCCTCTAGCCATTTCGAAACACGAAGACCATTACAGGCCCCCGTTTCGAAACGCCAGAGAGTGTTTCGATATGGTTTGCCCAGAAACTGCAGAAATTGCTGGTTTTTTCATGCATAAACCCATTCAAACACAAACAAAGGACTCCCCAAACATACCAACAAGTCATCAAACATATGAGGTACATATTTAGAGCTCCTAAACACCTTCATAGCATCAAACATGAAAACTCACAAATCTAGAGGCATGCTTCCTATTAACAAAACCAAATAGGCAATCAAACTTCAAATCAAACATTTAAGGCCATTTACAATTCAAACCAACCAAGGCAAACATGCAACCACCTTAGGGAGTTTAACATATATCCCAAAACAAATCTTAAGTTCCCATTGCCAATTTATCAAAACTAATAGTGTACGAAAACTTCACCATACATGAGCTTGGATTCCCTTGGACAAACTTAGCTTCCTTGATGCCCTTAAACACCTCAATTATCTACATTATTGGTAAAAGAGAGCGTAAGCATAATTGCTTAGTGAGGCATGCTCTAAAGAAACCAACAGAATAATGCAATTTTAGAAAACACTTTCATCAAAGCTTTTAAACCACATGCTCATCTCATTCTCATGCTTGATAAACTTTCAAAGCAAAACTCATTGAAATCACGTGTACCTCCATTCTATCTCATGCATTAAAACCAATGCAAAACTCATGGCAAGGCCATTCACATGCTTGTATTGTCAAAGCATTTCTAAACAAACACATATGCATATCTCATAGCATAAATCATTTCATCAAGGTACATGTGTAACAAAAACCATTTCATCATTTATATTGGCATTTAGCATCTCATTAATACACGGATATGCAGACACATTTCTACACTAGACTCTTTCGGTGGAATCTCACATCACCGTACTCACTTGTCTAGCAACACAACTTCCGGTGGAATCTCTCATCACTGTACTCACATGGCGGAATCTCTCATCGCCACAAAGCTTGGGTATTTCACCAAGTCCTACCCGGTGGAATGCCCATCATCGGAAAATCTCCCTTTGGCTTAACCAAAGAGCACGTACGAATTTTTAGTTTATAGTGCACTCTCATCCTATTGATCGATCAATTATATCTGGTAAGTTTCTCAACATCTATGCCAATATAATGTGTTAAAATATCATCTCACCTACTGTTTTTCATGCAATAAAACTCAAGAGTTTTTTCACCACATTTCAAATCATAAATCATACTTTGCTTCAAACCAAAAGCTCAAATCTATTCAATGCAACATGCCATCTCATGACATCTTTACAAGCATAATCTCATGCTCCAAAACATGCATAAAAATAGTAGGAATTTAACAATCTCTAACCATTAGCATGTAAAAGCATTTTGGGGCCAAACACCACTTTAGAGAGATCAAAACAAGCCATACTTACTTCCGGACTTAGGAAGGTGTTTCAAACCTTTCATAAATCCCCAAACCTTGTATTTTTGTCCTCATGGACTTCCAACCCAAACGCACTCACCGATTTCGTTTCGCTTTCTAGCCGAAACACCGATTAAGCCTCCGGATCAACTCCAAAAGTTTCCGAAGATGTCTCCCCTGTTTTAGACACATCAAAGCTGAGGATTAATGCATCATCATGCATTGAAATCTTCAGCCAACACTCCTAAACTCGTTGCTCTACATAAAACCAACATTTCGGCCACCAAACACAACCGAAATCACCTTCAAACTCTTCCAAAACTTAACCCAGCCAAGATCCATCACTTCTAATCATTTCTAAACATCAATTAACATCAAAAACAACTCTAAGCTCATCCTTATACCTCCAGCTATAACAGAACACCAAAAACACGTAAAAAACTACCATTTTCATAAGCAAAAACTTATGAAACACAACCTATTCGGGATTGGATTGATAAAACCTCATTTCTAACATCATTTAACATCTAAAATACATTAGAGAACTATCTCAAAACAGAGCCCAATCAATTACAACGAAAATCTTCAAGATCTCTTCCAAAATCTTGAGTTTTAAGCCAAAATCTTGTTTCTAACATTAAAACCATTTATAAAACTTTAATAAAGGATTGACAACTTGAGAATTTCAGTAAAGAACTGAGTATTTAGAGGAGAAGAACAATCTTACCTCTAAAAGATGATTTCTCCTTGATTTGGGCAAAATTCCATGAAAATGCAATGTGGAAATCAAAAGGATTTGTTGCAAGATTGATTAGGAACCAATGATTGTTGAAAATATCATCAATTGAAGTAAGAATCAATGTAAATTTTGCTGGAGAAAATGTGTTTGGATGATAGGATTTTGAGAGAAAAAGGAATGAGAGAAAATTAGAGAAAGGTAGTTAAGAAAGTCAAAAAGTAGTTTTCACCTTTCTTTTATTTAATTAAACCATTAATTAAATCACCCAAATTAAGGAAAAATCTGGAGAAAAACATTTTGGGTAAATTAGCTCCTTAAAGATACAAAGTTTCAATCCTTTACAAAACAGTCACTACTAAACTTTGCAAAAATCGCAATTTGGTCACTACATCGAAATGTAGTATTTCCAAACCTTATTTTGTAAAATTGATTTCACCACTCTCTTATATATATTAAATGAGGATTTTTAGATATTTTTCTATATTTTTAAAGCATCTTGAACTAGGCTTTCCCTAAAACCTCCTTTTATATTTGAACCGTTTCTCAGACCGGTCCGGTTCAGACCCTAAACTTCTAAGCCCAAAATTGGGGTGTTACAACTCTACCCCTCTTAAGAAATTTCATCCTCGAAATTTACCTGGAGGAAAAAGGTAAGGAAACTGCTTCTTCATGTCATCTTTTCTTTCCCATGTGGCTTCCTCAACACCACGATGCCTCCACAATACCTTAACCAACTCAATGGTCTTACCACGAACAACTTTACTGTCCGAATCCAGAATCTCAACTGGCTCCTCATCATAGGTCAAATATAGATTCAACTCCACTTCCTCCACAAGCATAACATGCGAAGGATCCGATCTATACCTCCGAAGCATAGAGACATGAAACACATCATGTATCTATTCCAACTCTTATGGTAACCTCAGCTTATAAGCAACAGGACCCACACGTTCAATCACCTCGTATGGTCCAATATACCTAGGGCTCAACTTACCCTTCCGGCCAAATCTCATCACCTTTTTCCAAGGTGAAACCTTCAAGAACACACGGTCACCCACTGCAAACTCAATCTCCTTACGCTTCAAATCCGCATAAGACTTCTGTCGACCAGAAGCTGCCTTCAACCGCTCACAAATGAGCTTCACCTTCTCAGTGGTTCCCTTCAACAAAGCTGGCATTGAGATCAACTTCTGACCCGTTTCAGCCCAGCAAAGAGGAGTCCTACACTTCCTCCCGTACAAGGCTTCATAAGGTGCCATTTGAATATTTTCCTGGTAGCTATTGTTATAAGCAAACTCCACAAAAGGCAAATGCTTCTCCCAAGAGCCTTGAAACTCAATCACGCAGCACCTCAACATATCCTCAAGCACTTAAATAACACGCTCAGACTAACCATCCGATTGCGGATGATAAGATGTATTAAAATTCAGCCGCGTACCCAAAGCTTGATGCAAACATTCCCAAAAACGCCATGTGAACCTCGGATCTCTATCCGACACTATGGACTTTGGTACACCATGCAAACGCACAATCTCAGCAATGTACAGCTCTGCAAGCTTATCCAAAATATACGTAGTATGCACAGACAAGAAATACGCACACTTCGTAAGGCGATCCACAATCACCCACACCAAATTCTTCTTCGATGGCGACAAGGGCAAACCAGACACAAAGTCCATGGTAATTCTTTCCCACTTCCATTTAGGGATCCTCAACAGTTGCAACAACCCTGAAGGAAACTGATGCTCAGCTTTAACCCGCTGACAAACCATACACTTACTCACATACTCCGCAACATCTTTCTTCAATCCCACCCAATAGTACTCGTTCTTTAAATCACAATACATCTTTGTACTACCATGGTGCATAGCAAAAGGACTACTATGAGCCTCAGTCAGAATATTACGCCTCAACTCTACATCATTCGGCACTACTATCCGTCTTCTGAAACATAAAACTCCATCATCATTAAAACAGAAATCCGATGGTCTATCCTCATAAATATCCTGAGCATATGGCAACAAAGAATCATCCAACAACTGCTTATCTTTTATCAACTGAACCAAAGATGGTTTCACTTGCAATTCAGCCACAAGACCTCCATCTCGCGAAATACTCAAGCTGGAAAACATAGCCCTTAACTCAACCGCCACCTTCCTGCTCAAGGCATCCGCCACAACATTAGCTTTTCCCGGATGGTACTCGATCGTCAGATCGTAATCTTTAAGCAACTCCACCCAACGTCGTTGCCTAAGATTCAACTTCTTCTGAGACATCAAATACTTCAAACTCTTGTGATCCGTGTACACAGTACACTTCTCACCATACAGATAATGTCTCCAAATCTTCAAAGCAAAAACCACCGCAGCTAACTCAATATCATGCGTAGGATAATTGCGCTCATGCACCTTCAAATGTCGTGATGCATAAGCCACCACCTTACCCTCTTGCATTAGCACACACCCCAAACCAACGTAGGATGCGTCACTATACACCACAAACTCCTTCCCTGATTCAGGTTGAACCAAAATAGGAGCTTGCGTCAAAGCTGCCTTAAGCTTCTCAAAAGCTTGTTGTCTTGCTTCCGTCCACTCATACTTGTCATCTTTTTGCATCAAATTCGTCAAAGGTGCATCAATATTCGAAAATCCATCCACAAACCTCCGGTAATATCCTGCCAACCCAAGGAAACTACGGACTTCATGAACAGACTTAGGAGGCTTCCAATTCATAACCGCCTCGATCTTCTGAGGATCAACACGAATTCCTTCAGCCGAAACCACATGACCAAGGAACACAACTTCCTTCAACCAAAACTCACACTTGCTCAACTTAGCATAAAGCTGATTTTCCAGAAGCGCTTGCAAGACAACCCTCAAATGACCTTCATGCTCTTCCTCAGTACGAGAGTACACAAGGATATCGTCAATGAACACCACAACAAACTTATCCAAGTACTCA
Organism: Hibiscus trionum; assembly: GCA_030270665.1. Lineage (NCBI taxonomy): Eukaryota > Viridiplantae > Streptophyta > Magnoliopsida > Malvales > Malvaceae > Hibiscus > Hibiscus trionum. The sequence goes on from BSYR01000051.1 coordinate 16,816,270, forward strand.
TGGAACACTCTATTCATCATGTCCATGAAAGCTGCAGGAGCATTCGTCAAGCCAAACGGCATTACAAGGAACTCATAATGCCCATACCTCGTTCTAAAGGCTGTTTTTGGCACATCCACATCTTTCACCTTAAGCTGGTACTATCCTGACCTTAAGTCAATCTTGGAAAACACAGCCGCTCCCCGAAAATGATCAAAAAGATCATCAATCCTCGGCAAAGGATACCTATTCTTGATAGTCAACTTGTTCAGCTGACGATAATCGATGCACATTCTCATAGTGCCATCCTTCTTCTTCACAAACAAAACCAGTGCACCCCAAGGTGACACACTTGGCCGAATGAAGCCACGGTCAAGCAACTCCTGAAGCTGCGTCTTCAATTCCTTCAACTCCTTAGGTGTCATGCGGTATGGAGCAATGGACACTGGAGTTGTATTTTCATACAGCTCAATTCCAAACTCCACCTCTCGACTAGGTGGCAATCCAGGTAACTCCTCCGGAAACACTCCAGGAAACTCCTGCACAGTTCTGATATCCTGAACGCGCAACTCCTTTGTACTAGGATTCATCACAAAGGCTAGGTAAGCCTCGCAACCTTGCCTCAGCATCCGACTTACTTCTAACGTAGACACCACATTGGCAAGAAACTTCACATTCTCACCAACCACCACCACTTCGTAATCATCCGCAAGTTTCAGCGAAACTCGCTTGCTTTCAAAATCCACTATAGCCCGATGCTCAACAAGCCAATCCATACCAAGGATTACATCAAAACCATAGAATGGCAATTCCATGAGATCAACCAGAAAAACATGGTTTTGCACTTTCAAGGGACATCTTCTATACAACTTTCGTGTTACAACCGTTTCACCAAAGGAACTAGTCACACGCATACCAACATCCAAAGACTCAACATGTAAACCAAGCATTTGAGCATGTTCACGCAATATGTAGGAGTGTGTAGATCCAGAATCAATCAAAGAAAGTAATGATAAGGATTGCAAAGTAAAGGTACCTGCGATCACATCCGTATCATTCCTTCCCTCACAATGAGCATACACTCGAGCCTGACCGCCACCCTCAGGTTGAACAGCCACAACATGAGCTACATTCCTGCCTCCATCATTTCTGCGCTGAAAATTACCACGACTGCGCCCATGACCTCTCTGTGGCTCAACTGCTCTCACCGGAGCCTGTCCCTCCTTCAAAGGCTAAGGACAATCTTTCTTCAAATGTCCACGGTTCCCACAATTCCAACATGTACCAGGGTTACCCCAACACTCACCACCATGCCGTCTACCACAACGGTTACACTCAGGAGTCCTAAAAACAGCATTAGGTCCTTGCTGACCTCTCCCAGGGTTACCACCCCCGTGCCTAGCATCAAAGTGCGGCCTCCTATCCTTATGCCTCTTGTTGCGATCTCTACCATAATCGCGTTCAGCTGCTCTCTTCCCAGAGCTAGATCCACCCTCTCGGCTAGTCAAACCAAGATTCGACTCAATGTCCTTGGCTCTAGTGACCAAGAAATCGGAATCTGTATAGTCAGCCGTAAGCATGAAAGTCTTCACATCCGTTACTAACCCATAACGGAAACGTTCGCACCTCTCCCGCTCATTAGGGATCAGCTCAGGTGCATATTGACTGAGGCGGACAAATTGGATCTCATACTCAGCCACCGTCATGCTACCTTGCACAAGAGACATAAATTCTCTTTTCTTCTCATCTAGGTATCGCACACCTAGATACTTCCGCTTAAATGCACTCAGGAAGAACGTCCAGGTTACCTCATCATCTTCCATCCTAGAGATAGTGGTCGTCCACAATGTATAAGCATCACCATGCAGTAGTGACACCACACAACCCAGCTTCTACACATTATTGCAGCTCACCTGACCCAAAATCCTCTTGGTGCTTTCCAACCAAGACTCAAATCCTTCCAGAGATAGACCTCTGAACTCAGTCCCTCCCAGACTACGAAGACGTTCCAAAGGCAATCTCACATTGGCATCATCCTGATGCGCAGCTCCATAAGCTCCAGCTATTGCTGCCTGAAAGGCTCCAGCAATAGCCTGAATCAACACAGTCATGACAGGAGCAGCTGGCCCCCTACACACCTTCAGGTCTAGCGACCCCAGCACCAGCATTTCCAACTCCAGCACCACTATCACCACCAGGTGGTCAACCACCAGGAGGAGGAGGTAAATCCAAAACATTCTCAACGTTCTCATCATTCTCATTCTGAGCCATAGCTCTTCTATTCATCCTCGTCTCTCTACGTGGCCCCATTTACAAAGAAAACAATGCACTGACAAAATGCAATGAACATAATTAGGCACAATAAGGTAAGTAATCCAAGTACTCAAGCTCATTTTCGAAAACAATTCCTTTCATTAGTTTTGATATGGCAATGGGATCTCCTAACACACTCCAACATAGCATCATATCACAAAAACATCACAATTGAAGTTATACATCACCATTCACACAACATTCTTTCACCCAAAAGGCACATCATGCAATCACACATACATCATCCACATAACAAACCCCAATCATACGAGAACCAAGCTCTGATACAACCAAATGTAACCCCCTTAGCCCGGCCTAGACGGTTGACTCGAACTACGAAGATCACACGGGGAAAACCAAAGTCAACCTGAAAGTCAACCTTGATTCACGACCCTTTTTTTAATCATGTCTAGATGCTTGTTAACCCTAAGTGAGTACTCACGAGATACGATAGAGAAAGGCACAGCGATCGGATTTCAAAAAGGGACTCAATTACACAATATACAAATTTAGGGACCAAAATGTAATTTCTGAAAATTAGAGGGTCCTTTCTGACTTTAATATTACCAATATGAAATTAGTCATGTTACATGCTTCTCTGCCAAATTTAAACTTAATTGGACATCCCGAGCTCAAGCAATTGCAATCTCAACATTTAGGACTAAAATGTAAAACATGCAAACTTCAGAACAATTCAAATCTGTGACCAACGGTCACCTGTTTCGAAACACCTACCAGCCGTATCGAAACGGTAAGGCAAAACACTCCCCCATTTCGAAACTTGTTCCGAAACACGACTCTCCAGTAGCCAAAACGTTTCGAAACAGCCTCCAGCCGTTTCGACACACGAAGGCCATTACATGCCCCCGTTTCGAAACGCCAGAGAGTGTTTCGATACGGTTTGCCCAGAAACTGCAAAAATTGCTGGTTTTTCATGCTTAAACCCATTCAAACACAACCAAAGGACTCCCCAAACATACCAACAAGTCATCAAACATATGAGGTACATATTTAGAGCTCCTAAACACCTTCATAGCATCAAACATGAAAACTCACAAATCTAGAGGCATGCTTCCTATTAACAAAACCAAATAGGCAATCAAACTTCAAATCAAACATTTAAGGCCATTTACAATTCAAACCAACCAAGGCAAACATGCCACCACCTTAGGGAGTTTAACACATCTCCCAAAACAAATCTTAAGTTCCCAAAGCCAATTTATCAAAACTAATAGTGTACATGCTTAAAACCATTTTCACACTTTTGAAAACCGTCATGCTTTCTTGAAATCCATGCACTTCATTGACAAAAATCAGCATGTTATACCACATGCAACAAGTATCAAATACTTCAACGGCAAAATCCATTTGCTAACATATAACTCATGCCTTCCATGCATATCTACCAATATGCAAAGCTTAAAAGTAAAACATGCATTTCTTCGTGTTATGCATCCATAAACATTTACATAAAAATTAATCAATTATATTGGCTCACAAGTAGATCAATAACATTCTCATTTCTCAAAAAGCATCGGATACACGGATTCCGAAGTGTTGTCCCAACACTTTATACATTCTCATCGGCATCTCAAGGTTTACACACGAGATCTACCCTCCACCGTTGTGACACTCATGGTGGAGTATTTGGTACCATCACAACCCCTCAACACCACTCATCGGTAGATGTATAACCCCACTAACGAGAGACGGGACACAACTCAATTTCCTTAATCGTTAGGGTACCTGGATGGAGTATTCGGTACAATCACAACCCCTCAACATCCAAGGCGACTTGTTTATAGTACACTCAATCCTATAGTTGGCTAACTATATATGATTTCATTCATAAACCATTTTTCACAATATTACTTACCAATACAATTCTTATTTAGCACAAACCTCACTATTTTCAAAGCATTACCCATAAGCCACATTCCAAGCATTAAATCATGCTTCACTAAACATGTATAAGCATATACATACAAGGATCACTTTCCATGTGCATCCTTCATCAATGTGACATCATAAATAATAAATCTCTTACTTTAAATCATGCTTTAAACAGTAGGTAAAACACATTTAAAATCAAGTGCAACAACAAACTCATAATAGCACAAACCGAGGGAGAAAATCACTTTGCTTACTTTCAAACTTAGTAAAGCTTTTCAAGCTTACACTAAGTTCCCAAAACCATCTTTAAAGTGTTTCAAAGCTGGAAAACCCATTTCCAGTCACCGACTCGCAAAACAAAGATTCACCGATGCAAATTTAAGCATCCGAAGCCCCGGATCTTCAACGATTGCTTCCAAAGTGTTCTCCCTTATTTATACCACACAAGAATAGAAGATTAATGCACCATAATGCATTAAAACTACCATCAACTGAAACAACCTCGATGCTCTACCCTAAAGCACCAAAATACCCATCCAAAACAACTAAAAACTCAATCGATCTTACTCGAAACTTAACCCATCCACAATCCATCACTTCCATTCACTTGTAACCATCAATCAACAATAAAAAACAGCCCAATAACATCTAATAACTCCCAACAACACCAGATTCACATTTCCAAGCTAAAAACCCTTAACTAACAACCTAAACTTTTAGAGATCCAACCTAATCTGGGATTATTATGATTAAGCTTTTACTTTAACATCATTTAACATCCAAAACAACTTTCAAATCATTCTCAAATCAATCAAAACAGTGCCCAAATGAAAATCTGGAAAAATCATCAACTAAGCCATTTTAACCAATTTTTCATTAATCAAATCATAAAACTCAGTTAATAACAATATTTAGAAAACGCGAGACTTGAGAATTTTATTAAAGAACCTTGATTAAAGGGTGGATCAGCTCTTACCTCCAATCCTAGCCTTTTCCCTCAATTGACAAAGATTTTGCAAGAAACTTTAAATCTCCATTGATTAAATTGATAGATCACTTTTAGGAAATCAAAAAGAAAGAGGAAAAGGTGATAGGATTTGAAATCTTTGAGATAAAAGAAAGTGTTTGGTTGTTTTCAAAGTGAGGAAATGAAAGTTACGTAAAATGCTTTTGATCTCAAAAATCCTTTTTAATTAAAAGCTTTCTTTTTATTCCTTTTTAATAATGTTATTTTAAAATTGGTCAAATTAAGGGAAAAGGCTTTTAAACACACGCAAGCTCCCTAAAGATTCTACGCTTTTTTCCCTTTTTTTTAATTTTGTCCTTAAAAACCAATTTTGCACTTTTTACAAAACGACCACTTTTCGAAATTTTGACTTTCCAAGACTCGTTTTCCAAAATTGATTCTACCAACCTTCAATATATATTTTTAAAATATTTTAGCAATTTTTCTCATAATTTTATCCCATCTCGAACTACGTTTTCCCTGAACCTCTTCTAAAGGTTCAAATCTCTAATTCTAGGTTCGACTAACCCATATAGATGCCTAAACCATCTAAGCCCCAAATCGAGACGTTGCAAATTTTGTTTAAAGTTAGAATCCTACTCTTAATAGATCTTGTTTATTTTGTATTAAATAAAGGTAGGAAACCCAGTTTCAATAGAATTTGTTTCTATGCAAGTTTTCTTTTGTAAATAAGAAATATATCCCTATAAATAGATACTAAGACTTAGGGGTTTAGACACAACATTAGAAATCAGTTGTAATATCTTTTTTTCTAAATAGTGAAAGGTTCTCTTCCTTTGTTTGTGATTTTTCCTTTTGGGTTTTCCACGTAAAATCTTGGTGTTATTTTTCTTTTTTACGTTTGCGTTTATTTACTTATCTCGTCATTATCATCCCGATAGTATAACAAACTGGTATAAGAGCTATTTAGGTTACTTAGGGTAATGGCGGCGATGAAGTATGAAATTCCGCTATTGGATCGTAATGCCAGTTTTTCGCAATGGCATGTGAAGGTTTGAGATGTTATGGTTTAGATGATGTATTGGATGAGTTTAACAAGATGCCGAAAGAATGGCCGAATACAGAGAAACACCGCAAGGATTGAAAAGTTGCTTCCCGGATCTGTTTGCACTTATCAAACAATATTCTGCAAGATGTTCACAAAGAGAAGACAATAGTTGATTTATGGGAAAAATTAGAACAAATTTGCATGAATAAAACGTTAACCAATAAGTTTCTCTTGAAGCAATGCCTATACTCCCATAAATTGGCAAAAGGTTCATGTCTCGATGACCAACTAACTGGTTTCAAGGAGATCGTCTCAAATTTGGAATCAATGGAGGTAAAGTATAATGAAGAAGACATGGGTTTGATTTTACTTTGCTCACCGCCCAGTTCATATTCGTCTATTAGAAGCACCCTCCTTCACAGCTGCGATACACTTACTCTTGAAGGTGTATATGATAACTTGAATTTGTATGACAAGAAGAAACATCTTATTGGCTCCAAGTTCCAAGCAAAGGGTCTCATGGTGCATGCATCGACTAGCTCAGACTGCGAAATAAAAGGTGATCGTAATTCTAACGGTCAAAATATGGGCAAATCTAAGTTGTCAAATTGAGGTAAAACATGTTACTTTTGCAAAAAAAGAAAGGTCACATTAAATCTGAGTGTTACATACTACAAAAAACAAGATAAAGATGGAATATGAAAATCAAAATTCTAGTGAAGATTAAGTTGATATTGCATAGGAGTACGATGACGGAGAACTATTGGTAGCTTTTGACGACAACACAAGAGCAAGCGAGGATTGGATCCTCAACTCCGCATGTTCCTTCCATTTTAAATAATCCTAAAAAATAAAAAAAATCCATTTAAAGGCTCACTTTTTAAATAAAAAAAGCCATCTTCAGAAAGCCCATTTTTTAAATAAAGAGAACAAGACCCATTTTTTTATTTTAAACCCCACCTTTTAAAAGGAAAAAAGAGAAAAACGAAAAGAAGAAGAAAAAGAGAAAAGGAAAAAATAATAATTATGGTGTATACTAATTATGGAAAAAGGGGAAAATTCAGCTCGAATATTGGACCAAATCGAATGAGGATTGAGGGGTTTTACCGAGAATCAAGCCATTGGTGAGATTTAGGCTCCAATTTGGGGATTAAATCCCGATTTGGCTTGAATTTGAAGCTCAAATTCAAGTATAAATACCCAATTTTCACTTGTTCAACACACACAAATTAAAGAGAGAAACACTAGAAAAAGCTTAGGAAAAATCCGAAAAATTCTATGAATTTTTCAAGAGTTTGCTGGAAATTTTTGGAGTAAAAGTTCGAGTTTGGGAGCAAATTTTCGGAGGCAATTTGGAGCATTTCGAGAAGCCTGGATTCGAGTTTTTCGTTCGTCGATTTCTCGGTAAAATTTCTATCTTTTTTTGTTTATTTTTATGTTTGTTCTTGGATGAATTTTTGGTGTTTGTGTTTGTGTTTGTGTTGTTTGTGAATTTTTAGTTTGCTTTCTCGAAGTCGGAAAATTGTTCACGATTCCGGTAACAATTTTTTTTAAAATTCCGTATTAATTTTAGTTTGATCTTAAATTTTTTGCATGCTTAAAAATGTTGTTAGGATTATTTTGATCTTTAGGAATGAATAAATAAGTTTTAAAAGGTTTTTAGATTTAAAATGCATGAATAAACTGAATAAGCGTGGTTAAATTGAAAAACTTGAAATTAGGGATTTAATTAGGAAAAATAATAATAAGTTGTGAAATAATAAAGGGGCTTGATTTAAAAAAAATATAAAAAGATTTTTTTAATGAAATTTAGTTTTTTATAATAAATGGGCTAGGTGATTTTTTTTTAAAAAAAGGAGAATAATAAAGGTGTTTTTTAAAAGAGAAATAAATGGAGAATAATAAAGATGTTTTTTAAAAGAGAAATAAATAGGAAATAAAGCTTTTTTTGAAATAAAAATAAAAAAGTTTTAAATAAAAGTTTAGGGTCTAGGATAAAAGTATTTTTTTAAAGGAAAAAACTTAAAAAGAAGTTCTTTAGGGAAAAATAAAATTTTTTAGAAGGGGCCGTTTTAAAAGAAAAACTTAAAAAAATGAAAAAAATGAAAATAAGTTTAAAAAGAGAGAAAATTGTTTTTTTTTTGAAAAGGGAAAAATATAAAGTGTAAGAAACATAAAAAAAAGGAAAAATGTAAAAAAAGGTCTTAGATTTTAAAAAGTAAAAAAGGAATAATAAAAAAGGATAAAAACTCAAAAGAATAAAAAGTTGCTTGCTTGTTTTAGAAATAGGTTAAAACTTAGGATTAGGGACTAAAGCTTAGATAGAGACATGTTTTCTTTTTCACAAAAAAATAATAAAATACACTTAAGAAAATTTAAACTCTTAACAAGGAATAAAAGACTTAGACGATTTTAGGGTTTTTAATCGAACTTCGAATAAAAATAAAATGCTCAACGCACCTAAATCTCTTTGTTGATTGCAAAAGTGAAATTAATTTAATGCGGTGTCTTATCAAACGGTAATGACGGGTTAGCGCCAGAAATGTTGGCGGTGATTAAAGTTCATCTCTCGGGCGACAAGGCCGTTAAAATAGACTAATATTCATTAAACAAACAAGTAAAGTCGAACCTTTTTAAAATTGCAAATTCCAGTTTTGAAAATGATTTTAAAACCAATTAGGTACCAATTTTGGGCATCGTGGGGGGTTCTAACCCTTCCCCACGCGTAACCGACCCCTAAACCTATTTTCTGATTTTCGCAGACCAAAACTGTTGTTTTACTAAAACAAATCGTTTTATTAAAATAACCCTATTTTTTTAAAAGTTATCCAATCATACATTTTCTTTCAAAAAAGATTGGTGGTGACTCCGTTGATTATCTTTTAAAAGTTTTTATCAAAAAGTCGAAGCTCGAAAGGGTTGCGACAGCTTGGCGACTCCGCTTGGGATGTGTTTTTTTAAATAAAAACAAAAGAGGGTTAGGCCACAAATTGATTTTAAATGCTTTTCAAAAAAAAGTTTGTTTTTAATATGGAATTTGCAACTTCACGATAGGTTCTATCTATTTGTCCCTTTAAATGAATATAACTCTACTTTACGCATTTCAGACTTAATTCCAAGCTCTATTCCCGAGCTTTGTCTCGTTCGTTTAAGTGGGGGGAACACACTTTGCTCATGTAAGAATATTAATTCATCGTATGACCATAGCAAGTACCTCCGGGACTCATTCCCTTTGCCTTCGTAAGGAAATTGATTTTTTGAGAAGGCTTCGGTGGTGAGTCCTCCTGAGTTGAACTCGATTCGTTTGTTGCCTATAATGGGTGAGAATCGAGGGCCTTGCTACTCTTAGTAGGGGACAGCAAGGACAGCTCGGGTACCCTTTTAAAACCAAACAAAGTTTGAGAATCTAGAGCCTACCCTTAGTAGAGCCATGCAGAAAGCCTAGGGTGTTGAGTCGTAGGAATAATCCGTGGAGACATGTCCTGAAATGTTGGAATGTCGGCCCAAAATTATTATATTGATTTTTTTCTAGATCTTTTAGGTTTTGTTTATGTTTAAAAGATTACTAACCTTTTTGTGTGTGAGTTTTGTTTTGTTTTTACAGCATATTTATTACCAACCTTTTTGTGTATGAGTCTTGTTTTAATTTTGTAGCATATTTATTACTAACCTTTTTTGTTTGAGTTTTGTTTTGTTTTATAGTATATTTATTTATTGCATGCATCCCATATTTAGAAGGGGTTGGTTCTGGAAAATTGTTCAAATTATGAATGGAAAGCTCTTTAAAAAAGAGGAGAACTAAGCACGTGACAATATTGGCGACTGAAGCTGCAACCCTTTGTCAGTACATCAAGCCGTTGGAGAAGTTGGACCAAGGCTCATATGGCTAGTTGAAGAAATCAGGGTGTTAGGCGTTCAAGCAGAAAGATATTTGTAATTCACAAAAGATGTAATAAAAGCTTTCGAATTTAATAAAGAGTTTCCTTTCGCGAGCAGATTTTCAATGGAATTGATGGCCCTTCGACTGCATTCATGCATTTGCACTGTTTTGCTTGCTTCGTTGTTTGCTTTTGTGAATTCGTTTGTGTACACATATATTTGCTTCCATGCATTCGTTTTTTTGCATTAAATAATGTTTCAATCATTGCATTCATTCATGTATAATAAAAAGATTAATTTTTGAAAATTCCATTTAAGTAGCAAAGATCCCGCGCAAACTCGACTCGAGCCATGAACACTGAGGAAAGATTGACAACTCTGGAAGCAAATTAGAAGAGAATTTGTGACAAGCTTGAGAAAATAGTAAATAATCTGAAGAAAGAGATTGAGATATCACACCAGAAAACAGTCAGCCAAATCGCAACCATGCTTGGATTCAAAGACCCAAAAGCGAGAGAAGACACCAACACTTTCCCGGGGATGGCTTTTGTACAAAAGGAAGAGGCTTCACCCCATTTTATAGAATCTTATGCCCGTACTGAAGACAACACCGACGAGGTCCGTAGCCCCAAGACGCCTGACCTCGGTGAAGAAATTAACATGACAAAGTTCGAGAAGAAATGGGAAGACCGCTACAAGAAGCTGGTGGAAATGTTTAAAGTTTATCAAGAAGGAAGTATTTATGATGGCAAGGATGCTAAAGAATTGAGTCTAGTTTCGAACTTGGTGGCACCTCCAAAGTTCAAGGCCCCTGACTTTGAGTAGTATAATGGAACCACGTGCCCATTGACGCATTTGACCATGTACTATAGGAAAATGTCACCACACCTGGAAAATGAGAAATTATTGATTCATTGCTTCCAATACATTTTATCTGGGTCTGTTATCCGATGGTATGCTCAACTGAGTCGAATCAACATACACACTTGGAAAGATCTGTCAAAAGCTTTCCTAAACAATACGAGTATGTAACAGACATAGCCCCAAGTAGGATCGTATTGCAAAATATGGAACAAGGGCCCAACGAGAGCTTCTGCCAGTATGCCCAGAGATGGCGAGATGCGGCAGCCCAAGCTCAACCTCCACTGTCGAAAAATGAGGTTACTCCAATGTTGTAGAGACTTTAAATGAACCTTTTTATGATTACATGTTAAATCGCCACCGAAGGTTTTGCAGACTTGGTCATGAATGGAGAGTTGATATTGGTAGCCATCAGAAATGGAAGACTTGAGAGAGAAGAAGATGACAAGGACGAGCGCATTTAAAGTTTTGTCACGAAGTCGTTGGAGGAAAGATTGGTCGGGATTCGTGCTTTCATGGAATAATACTTAATTTTCTCTAAACAATTGAGATCATGCTTAGAACCCACCCTCTTGCTTTTTCCCGCAAGCATTAGGGATCTTTTGTAAGGGCTTCTATGTCAGTTTACTTGTTTAAAGATGCATTTTTTCAAGTGGCAAACATTTCTCGTTTTTGTTTTGTTATCTTTTTTTTTGCATTTTTATCCATTTCTTTTCAAGCATACATCTTCTCTGCAGAGTCCGTATTATTGATTGTATGAATGATTCATGAATCTAATCCCGAGATAGAGGGGCAAAATGTGAGTTCAGGATTAATGGGGAAATCCCATATACATATTATGAGTGTATTTTCCTCTCAGACATTGTTGTTAGGGTCCTTGAATGAAGTGATAACTCTAAAACATCTACCAACTGAAGACTGCTTTTCTTCGACGGTATTTGTGTGTGAAATGACATTTGGCATTTCTTCATTTCCCTTCACGAATAGGAAAAATACATTTGTTGTTCCCCTTTGAGCCTGGTATTATTCTTCTTGTGATTTAACCCTAACCAAGGATCACTCCCCACACCGGGGGCATAGAAAATGAAAAGATGTTTGAAAGAAACATGTTAGATTAAGTTAAATGTCCTAAACTCTAAATGTAACACCCGAGTTTGGGGGTCGAGTGAAAGTAATATTAAAATAATGTTTCGGGTTTCAGTTTCATAATTAAAATAATAAAATATTATTTTGGGCCTCGGGTTTTCAAAACAAATATTTTATGTTGGACTTAATTTGATTTAAACAAAAAATCCCTTGAATTTTAGAAATGGGGAGATTGCCATCTCATTAATGGCAAAATTATAAATAAGTGGACTTACAAAATAAAACCCTTTTTATTTAAAATAGCTTTTGTCATCATCTTCCCCCTCTCTTCCAATCCATTCTCACGACAATAGAGCTCTCCTCCTCCATTTCATTATTCCATCACAATTATTCCTCATCTTTGGTGATTTTTTGAAAGGTAAGCCCATATTTGACTTGTCCTCCATTTCCCCTACAAGTTGGTACCTTTAGTTTTTATTAATGTTCATGATTTTGAAATTTGAAGTTTTGAGGTTTGTGATTAAAAATGTCATCTTTATTGTCTTTAACTTAAGATTTTGATTTATTAATGTTAGATAAGATGTTTACAACCTAAAAGGTCCAACATACTTGATTTTTACATAGTTTTATGGTGTTCCCCGAAGTTGGGTTTTAGAGGGGTTTTTAAAGGGTTTTAAGTTGAGTTTTGGGGATGTTTTATGTGGAAATTTGTTGGATGATGGTTAGGCTATGTATAAGGGTTGTTTTGGAAGCCTTTGGGAGTGTTAAAAGTGTTTGAATCAATGGTTTTGGACTGATCTTCTTGGCTGCTCGGGAATGAGAATTTTGGGAGTTGTTCTTAGCTTGAAACATGTGTTTTGTGCTTGATTTGAGTTCCGGGTTTGCTACTTTGATTTGTGAACTGATTTGAGGTTATTTTGATTGTGTTGAGATGATTAGAAGCAAGGATTTGTGTGGGTGAAGCCTCGGGAATGAATCCGGAATCGTTGGAAGCTTGATCGACTAGTGTGTTGAGCTTGGATTAGTCGGTGAGTGGTTAAATGTTTTTAAATGGTTTTCAAGTGTTGGTTCAAGCATGTGGACTAGGTTGGGCTTGGTAGACCCACCTAGAGTTGGGATTATATTGGTAGTCTAATCCAAAGCTTTAGTTAGAGACTATGGTTGATCTTTAAATATCGTGTATGCCTCATGTTTAATTGTGATTATGGTGGCTATGTATATTGTGTTATACATGTATGTTGGGGCATGGCATTGATGCATTGTTATATGCATGTGGTTATGGCTTGTGGTTTGTGCATGATGGTAATCATGGTGAGTACGTGCTAAGCACGGAAGTTGATATGAAATGGTATTGTGAAAGGTTATGAATTGTGTTTAGTATTGGCACTAGTATGCTTGGGTACAATGATCGATCATTAGGATGTTAGTGTGCACACGCGATTCAAATGCGCGCGTGGTCTTGGTGATGGTAGTCATCAAGATGGAGTACAGGTTTGCCCGGAAATCTTCTTTTATATATGCTAGTCGGTGATGAGTGTAATCCCATTGACGGGGCGTGAGGATGAGTGGAATCCCCTCTACGTAAAACGGTGATGAGTGTAATCCCACCGTAAGGTAATGGATGTGAGTTCCAACGGTTATCCGCGTATTCGAGTCATAGCTAGGTGCCAATATGGATTAATATATGTGTTGCCAATAAGGATTTGTGGAATGTGTTGCTTATACATTGAGATATGTATTTTCATGTGTTGAGCTTATGAGTGGTTGAGCATGGCATGATGTTGATATTTATGTTCATGCATCAAGTATATTTTTGGCTCATGTGGTTCGAAGGTAAGATCATGCATTCTACTTTGGTTGAGTGCTCGTGCTTGGACCCTGCATTATTGAGGTTTGTTTTATGAGCTCACCCTCACTAAGCTTCATGCTTACGCTCTCTTTTGTTCGACGATGTAGATCTGTAGTTCGTGGGTTGCTTGTTAAAGGAGAGGGCCTCCAAGTGTGCTTGTGGTGCTATCTTAGCTTTCAAGTATGGACTTTTAAGTTATGAGATGTAATAGTCAAGCAATGGGATATGTATTGTTGTCTTGAGCTTTTGGATGTGAGTTGTGGATGTGATGTGTTAGGAGCATGTTTAGACTCCTTAATATGTAGTAGTTGGTATGACTTGTTGATGCCATGTTTGAATTGTAAATCATGTTTAAGTTGCTTACCTTGAATGCTTAAGTGTATGTTCTTGTTGAAGCATGTATCTTGAATTCTATGAATGCTCTTATGTTGTATGTTGATGCATCCTATCTATGTATGGCTTTTGTATGTTTGAAGTGTGCTAAGTATGCTTGTTGTGTTTGGTTTTGCTTTAGAGTTGATGTATGTCGGTTGTTGGAGGTTTTAGTTGTGTTTTGGGACAGCCTTGTGCCATAAACCAGCTAAAACCAATCTGCAGACAGAAGGCGTATCGAAATGGTTGGTCCCGTTTCGGTATGGTCCCTTTGTTTCAGGCCAGGCGTTTCGATACGCTAAGGGAATGTTTCGGTACGATTTTACCACTAGAAATCTAAGATTTTGACGATAAATTGAAGTATCGAAACAGGCCTTGGCGTTTCGGAATGGTCTTCATATCGTTGACCACGAGAAGTTGACCGTTGAGGGCGTTTCAATACGGTCCACCCCTGTTTCGAAACGTTCTCCTCGGTTTGACTTTGGCCAGTTGACCTAGTCAAGGCGTATCGAAACACCCTATGGGCGTTCCGATACAGCCTGCAGTTCAAGTTAAAAATGGGCTGTTTTGTTGGGCTATTTGGTTGTTTTCCTCGTTTGTTTCTTCCGTTGTTGCCTTTCTCACATAGAACTTAACAATACATCTAGACAAGATAATATTAATGAAAAAGTTTTCTCGGGTCGGTAACTAAAGTGGAGCCTTAACGGGTTTTGCCTCGGTTATCCCCGTGTAGCCCACTCGGACCGGTCAAGCATCCGGACCGGGACGAGGGGGTAACACTTGTTGGTATCAGAGCCTAAGGTTTTTGAGACCTTGGGCAGGTAAGTGAGGTAAGTTAAATTCTTGTATTGCAATTGCACGGTGTTTGCTTGCCATGTAAGTATGTTTGCTTGCTTATCAAGTATGCCTTGATGTATGCTTGTTCGATCATGTTTGAGTGTTGTTTGAAGCATGTTGAGTAGAGTTCCATTGCTTCTATTACATCGGAAAAAGGAGTTTTTAAGTGAGGGAACATTCTTGAGCCACTTGGACCCTTGCCCTTGCTAACCCTATGTTTGTGTTGTTGTTGTTATCTGTGAGCGCGTATGTCGAGGCCTAGAGGTAGACCGAGGATGGTTCATCAGGAACCTCGTGTTACGGCTCCTGTAGATGAGCCGGTGGCTGGAGTAGAGGCTCTTGTGGAAGAGCCTGCTGTTGGAGTCGGAGCTCCACCACCACCTCCTCCGCCTGGTGAGGGAGGCGAGGCTGGAGTTGAGGGAGCGGGACCTCAGGTTAGTCAGGGTGGCCAAGGTCCTGCAGGAATAGATATGGCTCCGCTAGTTCAAGCCATAGCAGGAGCGTTTCAGGCCGCAGTTGCCGGAGCTCAGGCTGCAGCTCAACCGAGAGGTGATGATGCTAGCTTACCGTTAGAGAGGCTCCGTAGCCTAGGAGCAGAGGAGTTCAGGGGATCTACACCTGAGAGATTCGAGTTGTGGTTGGAGAAGACAGTCTGTATTTTAGCTCAGATGGGATGTGTTGGAGCTCGCAAGTTGGGATGTGTTGTTTTGTTGCTACAGGGTGATGCCTACACCTGGTGGGTCACCATTACTACCGGCGTGCCTGAGGCCGAGGTTGGTGGGGAATTCTTTGAGACTGCTTTCAGGAAGAGGTATTTAGGGCCGAGATATCTGGATGAGAAGAAGCGGGAGTTCATGGCTCTTGTTCAGGGAGATGCTTCAGTGACTGATTATGAGATCCGTTTTGTCCGACTTAGTCAGTATGCTCCAGAGTTGGTTCCTACTGAGAGGGACCGTTGTAATCGGTTCAGATATGGACTTCATGAGGAAGTCAAGAGGTACACCTTAGCTTCAGATTATTCCGATTTTGATGTCTTGGTCGCTAGGGCCAAGAACATTGAGCATAGCTTGGGGCTGACCAAGCGTTCGGGAGGATCCAGTTCTGGGAAGAGGCATAACAAATTTGATCGTGGTGATGCCAAGAGGCATCGGGGCAGTGGACATCAGTCTGACCATAGGCGTGGCGGTGGCCACCATGGTAGAGGCCACCAGGGCCATAGAGCTGGAGGGCGTTTGCCTGAGTGCACTCATTGTGGGAGACAACATTCAGGAGAGTGTTGGGGTAACTTCCATGCTTGTTGGAACTGTGGTTCGAGAGACCACTTCAGGAGAGAGTGTCCGCATCAGGCAGCATAGGCACCGAATCTTTCTCAGGCTCCTGCGAGAGCGATTGACTATCAGAGAGGCCATGGGCGCGGTCGTGGTTACTTCCAGCCGAGGGCTGATGCACCTAGGATAGAGGCACCGAGGAATCTTTCTCATGTTGTGGTAGTTCAACCAGAGGCCGGTGGACCAGCTAGAGTCTACGCACAGAGAAAGGCAAGGAATGACACAGATGTGATAGCAGGTAATTTTGAGTTATAGTCCATGTCTTTGCTTTCCTTAGTTGATTCGGGTTCCACACATTCTTACATTTTGAGTGAGCACGCAAAGAAGTTAGACATACCTGTTGAGATCTTAGATGTAGGGATGCATGTGACTAGTTCCTTTGGTGAGACAGTTGTAGTTAGACGGATGTATAGGAGGTGTCCGCTGAAGATTCAGGGTCATGTGTTTCCGGTTGATATGATGAAGCTTCCGTTCTATGGCTTTGATATTATTTTGGGTATGGATTGGTTGGTTGAGCACAAAGCTAGTGTAGATTTTGAGACGAAGAGAATTTCGTTGAAGCTTTCCGATGACTACGAGGTAGTAGTGGAAGGCGAGAACATTAAGTTCTTGTCAAACGTTGTGTCGGCTTTAGAGGCTCATAGGTTGATGGATTCCGGTTGTGGGGCTTACTTAGCGTATGTGATGAATCAGAATATGAGTGAGGTTAGACCGAAATATATCAGAACAATCTGTGATTTTCCGGATGTGTTTCTAGAAGAGTTACCGGGTTTGCCTCCTGACAGAGATGTAGAGTTTGTGATTGAGACTGTTTCAGGGTCTGCTCCAGTTTCTATTGCTTCGTATCGTATGGCTCCGAAAGAGTTGAAAGAATTGAAGAGTCAGCTTTAGGAGTTGTTAGATCGTGGTTTTATTAGGCCTAGTAGTTCGCCTTGGGGTGCTCTCGTGTTGTTTCTAAAGAAGAAGGATGGTAGTATGAGAATGTGTATTGACTACAGGCAGTTGAACCAGTTGACAGTAAAGAACAAGTATCTGTTACCTCGTATAGATGATTTGTTTGATCAGTTGAGGGGTGCCTTAGTGTTTTCGATGATAGACTTGAGATCGGGGTACTATCAGTTGAAAGTGAAGGAGTGTGATGTTCCGAAGACAGCCTTTAGGACTAGATATGGTCACTATGAGTTCCTTGTGATGCCGTTTGGGCTCACGATTGCACCAGCAACCTTCATGGACATGATGAACAGAGTTTTCCGAGACTATCTAGACCGGTTTGTAGTTGTTTTCATAGATGACATCCTTGTGTACTCGAGATCAGAAGAAGAGCATGATGAGCATTTGAGACTTGTTTTGCAAAGATTGATGAGTAATCTGTTGTATGCGAAGTTGAGCAAATGTGAGTTCTGGATTAGAGAGGTTGTGTTTCTTGGCCATGTTGTTTCAGCTGAAGGTATCCGTGTTGATCCAACGAAGATTGAAGCTATTGTTGACTGGAAACAACCTAAGTTAGTGACTGAGATTAGGAGTTTCCTAGGATTAGTTGGTTACTATAGAAGGTTCGTTGATGGTTTCTCTAGATTAGCTGCTTCGTTGACTAAATTGTTGCAAAAAGGAGTGAAGTTCGAGTGGTCAGATGCGAGACAGAAGGCTTTTGAGAAATTGAAAGAAGCTTTGACGAATGTTCCAGATTTGGTACAACCAGTTTCAGGGAAGGGTTTGTGATCTATAGTGATGCTTCCTACATAGGTTTAGGTTGTGTTTTTATGCAAGAAAAGAAAGTTGTTGCTTATGCTTCGAGACAGTTGAAGGTGCACGAGAAGAACTACCCTACGCACGACATTGAGTTAGCCACAGTTGTGTTTGCGTTGAAGATATGGCTCAGAGAGAGTTGAACTTGAGATAGAGGAGATGGCTTGAACTGTTGAAAGACTATGATTTGACTATTTAGTACCATCCGAGTAAGGCAAATGTAGTAGCCGATGCGTTGAGCAGAAAAGTTGCAGTTGAGTTGCGAGCTATGTTTGCTAGACTGAGTGTATCAGAGGATGGTGGTTTGATTACAGAATTGGAAGTGAAGACTTCTTTGATTCAGTTGATCAGAGAGAAACAGTTGCAAGATGTGTCTTTAGTTTCTCATGTTCAGGACATAGCCGAAGGTAGACCGATCGAGTATAGTTTCAGTGGTGAGAATGTGTTGTGTTTCAGAGACAGAGTTGTAGTACCTGAAGATGTTGAGTTGAGACGTATGATTTTGAGCGAAGCATATTCGAGTCCTTTTTCGATGCATCCGGGTAGTACGAATATGTACCGTGATTTGAAGAATGATTATTTCTGGGTTGGTTTGAAGAAGGATGTAGCCGAGTATGTGAGCCGTTGCATGGTTTGTCAGAGAGTGAAGGCAGAACATCAGGTTCCTTCAGGTTTGTTATAGCCTTTGAAGATTCCGGAATGGAAATGGGAGAGGATCACTATGGACTTTGTGTCGGGGTTACCGTTGTCTCATTCGAAGAAGAATTCTGTTTGGGTGATAGTTGATAGATTCACTAAGTATGCTTATTTCTTAGCAGTGAACACTACAGATTCTTTAGACAAGTTGGCGAGTTTGTACATTCGCGAGATTGTGAGACTTCATGGAGTTCCGAAGTCTATCGTTTCAGATAGAGATTCGAGATTCACAGCGAGGTTCTGGAATTGTTTGCATAGTGCCCTAGGTAGCCGTTTGCATTTCAGTACTTCTTATCATCCGCAGTCAGATGGACAGTCAGAGCGAGTGGTACAAATTTTAGAGGATATGCTTTGTTGTTGTGTGATTGACTTCTAGGGTTCTTGGGAGAAGCATTTACCCTTAGTTGAGTTTGCTTACAACAACAATTACCAGGCTAGTATACAGATGGCTCCTTATGAGGCTTTGTATGGTAGACGATGTAGGACTCCGATCTGTTGGGCTGAAACGGGTCAGAGATTGTTACCTATGGCGGATTTGCTTAAGGGAACTACCGAAAAAGTGAAGTTGATTTGTGACCGTTTGAAGGCAGCTTCCGATCGTCAGAAATCTTATGCAAATTTGAAGTGGAAAGAGATTGATTTCTCAGTGGGTGAGAAAGTGTTTCTGAAAGTATCTCCGTGGAAGAAGGTAATGCGTTTTGGCCGGAAAGGCAAGTTGAGTCCGAGGTTTATCGGTCCGTATAAGATAGTTGAGCGGATTGGGCCAGTAGCTTACCATTTGAGATTGCCTTCAGAGTTAGAGAAGATCCATGATGTTTTTCATGTGTCGATGCTTAGGAGGTATAGATAAGATCCATCTCATGTTATGCCCATTGAGGAGATAGAACTGAATCCGGATTTGTCTTACAATGAAGAACCAGTTGAGATACTTGCTTTTGATAGCAAGGTGTTGCGTGGCAAGACCATAGAGTTGGTCAAGGTGTTGTGGAGACATAGAGGTGTGGAAGAGGCCACGTGGGAGAGGAAAGCTTATATGCTTGAGCAGTTTCCGTACTTATTTCCGTCAGGTAATTTCGGGGACGAAATTCCTTAAGTGGGGGAGAGTTGTAACACCCGGGTTTAGGGGTCAGGTGAAAGTAATATTAAAATAATGTTTCGGGTTTCGGTTTCATAATTGAAATAATAAAATATTAGTTTGGGCCTCGGGTTTTCAAAACAAATATTTAATGTTGGACTTAATTTTATTTAAACCAAAAATCCCTTGAATTTTAAAAATTGGAATATTGCCATCTCATTAATGGCAAAGTTGTAAATAAGTGGACTTACAAAATAAAACCCTTTTTATTTAAAATAGCTTTTGTCATCATCTTCCCCCTCTCTTCCAATCCATTCTCACGACATTAGAGCTCTCCTCCTCCATTTCACTAATCCATCACCATTCTTCCTCATCTTTGGTGATTTTTGAAAGGTAAGCCCATATTTGACTTGTCCTCCCTTTCCCCTACAAGTTGGTACCTTTAGTTTTCATTAATGTTCATGATTTTGAAATTTGATGTTTTGGGGTTTGTGATTAAAAATGTCATCTTTATTGTCTTTAACTTAAGATTTCAATTTATTAATGTTAGATAAGATGTTTACAACCTAAAATGTCCAACATACTTGATTTTTACATAGTTTTATGGTGTTTCCCGAAGTTGGGTTTTAGAGGGGTTTTTAAAGGGTTTTAAGTTGAGTTTTGGGGGTGTTTTATGTGGAAATTTGTTGGCTGATGGTTAGGCTATGTATAAGGGTTGTTTTGGAAGCCTTTGGGAGTGTTAAAAGTGTTTGAATCAATGGTTTTGGACTGATCTTCTTGGCTGCTCGGGAATGAGAATTTTGGGAGTTGTTCTTAGCTTGAAACATGTGTTTTGTGCTTGATTTGTGTTCTGGGTTAGCTACTTTGATTTGTGAACTGATTTGAGGTTATTTTGATTGTGTTGGGATGATTAGAAGCAAGGATTTGTGTGGGTGAAGCCTCAGGAATGAATACGGAATCGTTGGAAGCTTGATCGACTAGTGTGTTGAGCTTGGATTAGTCGGTGAGTGGTTAAATGTTTTTAAATGGTTTTCAAGTGTTGGTTCAAGAATGTGGACTAGGTTGGGCTTGGTAGACCCACCTAGAGTTGGGATTAGATTGGTAGTCTAATCCCAAGCTTTAGTTAGAGACTATGGTTGATCTTTAAATATCGTGTATGTCTCATGTTTAATTATGATTATGGTGGCTATGTATATTGTGTTATACATGTATGTTGGGGCATGGCATTGATGCATTGTTATATGCATGTGGTTATGGCTTGTGGTTTGTGCATGATGGTAATCATGGTAAGTACGTGCTAAGCACGAAAGTTGATATGAAATGGTGTTGTGAAAGGTTATGAATTGTGTTTAGTATTGGCAGTAGTATGCTTGGGTACAATGATCAATCATTAGGATGTTAGTGTGCACACGTGAGTCAAATGCGCGCATGGTCTTTGTGATGGTAGTCATCAAGATGGAGTACGGGTTCGCCCAGAAATCTTCTTATATATATGCTAGTCGGTGATGAGTGTAATCCCATCGACGGGGCGTGAGGATGAGTGGAATCCCCTCCGCGTGAAACGGTGATGAGTGTAATCCCACCGTAAGGTAATGGTTGTGGTTGGATGTGAGTTCCAACGGTTATCCGCGTATTCGAGTCATATCTAGGTGCCAATATGGATTAATATATGTTGCCAATAAGGATTTGTGGAATGTGTTGCTTATACATTGAGATATGTATTTTCATGTGTTGAGCTTATGAGTGGTTGAGCATGGCATGATGTTGATATTTATGTTCATGCATCAATTATATTTTTGGCTTATGTGGTTCGAAGGTAAGATCATGCATTCTACTTTGGTTGAGTGCTCGTGCTTGGACCCTACATTGTCGAGGTTTGTTTTATGAGCTCACCCTCACTAAGCTTCATGCTTACGCTCTCTTTTGTTCAACGATGCAGATCCGTAGTTCATGGGTTGCTTGTGCAAGGAGAGGGCCTCCAAGTGTGCTTGTGGTGCTATCTTAGCTTTCAAGTATGGACTTTTTAGTTATGAGGTGTAATAGTCGAGCAATGGGATATGTATTGTTGTCTTGAGCTTTTGGATGTGAGTTGTGGATGTGATGTGTTAGGAGCATGTTTAGACTCCTTAATATGTAGTAATTGGTATGGCTTGTTGATGCCATGTTTGAATTGTAAACCATGTTTAAGTTGCTTACCTTGAATGCTTAAGTGTATGTTCTTGTTGAAGCATGTATCTTGAATGCTATGAATGTTCTTATGTTGTATGTTGATGCATCCTATCTATGTATGGCTTTTGTATGTTTGAAGTGTGCTAAGTATGCTTGTTGTGTTTGGTTTTGCTTTAGAGTTGATGTATGTCGGTTGTTGGAGGTTTTAGTTGTGTTTTGGGACATCCTTGTGCCATAAACCAGCTAAAACCAATCTGTAAACAGAAGGCGTATCGAAACGGTTGGACCCGTTTCGGTACGGTCCCTTTGTTTCAGGCCAGGCGTTTCGATACGCTAAGGGAACGTTTCGGTACGATTTTGCCACTGGAAATCTGAGATTTTGACGATAAATTGAAGTATCGAAACAGGCCTTGGCGTTTCGAAACGGTCTTCGTATCGTTGACCACTAGAAGTTGACCGTTGAGGGTGTTTCGATACGGTCCACCCCTGTTTCGAAACGGTCTCCTCGGGTTGACTTTGGCCAGTTGACCTAGTCAAGGCGTATTGAAACACCCTATGGGCGTTCCGATACGGCCTGCAGTTCAAGTTAAAAATGGGCTGTTTGGTTGTTTGCCTCGTTTGTTTCTTCCGTTGTTGCCTTTCTCACAGAGGACTTAACAATACATCTAGACAAGATAATATTAATGAAAAAGTTTTCTCGGGTCGGTAATCGAAGTGGAGCCTTAACGAGTTTCGCCTCGGTTATCCCCGTGTAGCCCACTTGGACCGGTCAAGCGTCCGGACCGGGACGAGGGGGTTACACTAAATGAAAAGGACACAAAAAGGAAAAACAAGAAAAAGGATAGTAAAAGAGAAAAAAGAAAAGAAGAAAAAAGAAAGAAAAAGAAAAAGAAAAGAAAAGAAAAGAAAAGAAAAGAATGAAGAAAAAAAGTAGAAGAGTGAAGGAAAATTTGAAACCAATCCTTCAAATGAGACATGTAAAGGAAATGAACTATAGGGTGAAAACCCAAAATGGGCAGTCTAGAGAGATCCAAAGAATAAAGAAGAAACTGTGATTTCATCAGGAAAGTTAATCCTTGGTTCAATCACCCTTAAAATATGAATTTGAGCCTTTATATCCTTTTTGGCAACCCGAGCCTAGCCTACATTACAAGCCTTAAAAGACCATTTGGATCACACATGAATATTTGAGAAAAGGAGTTCGTCCTTAGAATACATTCCGCCTAATTGAGTTAACCTTTCTTCAAGGACCTCGAGCTTCTGATGTCTGATTGAGATTAGAAAAGTGGGAAAATTTAAATTTGGGGAGTGTGTGAGGAAAAGAGAGCCACCAAAAATGGGGTACTATCCGGTTGGTGGATTCTTGAATCATTCATGCTTTGAATTTTGCGTCATCTGACTTTGCCCTTTTCTTGTGTTTTCCATGACCCTTTTTTTAAAAGATCCCCATTTCTAGCCTTTTCTTGCGTTTGTTATGACTTTTTCCTTTGAATTATCATTTCTAGCCTTTTCTTGCATCTTACAAGTAGGCTGACATAGATTAATGAAAAGCAAAAGATTCCTTGGTATTGATCTCAATTGTAGGAGACCATGAATGAATGTTTCCATTACTTTAGAAAGCAATTGAACTTCAGTTTGAATGGGGGCATCGCCTTGCAGTAGAAGGTAAAAAGAAGAAGCACATGCGCTCAAGAGTTTGGAGTGAGCCGTGTTGTCAAATAAGGTCGACGTATATGATGAAAAAGCTCAGAAGCATGAAAAGAGATAGAATTTCACTTGAGAAGCAAACTATACCATCAGATTGGGGCAGTCTACAAGCCTTCAGTATTAATAGGCGTGAGAAGATGAGATTAAAGTGCCAACATCATTTGAAGATACTCAAGGTGGAAATAAGCTTTCACATGCAAGCAATTCAAGATATCCTGCAGGGGCAAGAATTTGAGAATTCACAAGAAGCACTGAAGATGCTTGATAAGAGGCATATGAAGACTTGAAGCTTTCAAAACCACACAAGATCTTGAGACATTTGCCTACGAAGGTCGAATGTTTTAGATGAAGCAAAATGAGAATGGTGAAGCAATGACAGTTGAAGAAGTTTGTCCTTCCAGCTAGCAGTACAAGATCACTGGTTTAAGTGAGCAAAGATCAGATGTTTTTCATGAGTCGGAAAATACAGAGAAAAAGTACAAATGCTTATATGGATTTAAGCGAGTAAACATGTGGAAAAATCAATTTTGAGAAAAAGAATTCAAAAAGAAAAAGAAATGAGACATGCATTCATGTTTTAGGCATCCCTAGGGGCATGCACATCATAATTGCATTAAATATTGCATTTTTCAGGTACACGAAGGACCTTTCAGCAAAAGAACCCGCCCATCCGTTCGAGCATTTGGAGAATGGAACCCGTTTATTCATCCAAGCGTAAGGTGGATGAAACACTTTTTAGAACCTGCTTATTCATCTAAGCATGAGGAGGATTGAACCCTTTTTTAGAACCCGCTTATTCATCCAAGCGTAAGGTGGATGACACACTTTTCAGAACCTGCTTATTCATCCAGGCATAAGGAGGATGAAGTTTTTCAGAAGATCTGCTTATCTATTCGAGCGTAAGGAGAATGAAGTTCGCTTATTCATCCAAGCATAAGGAGGATGAAATTTTTTCAGAAGATTCGCTTATCCATTCAAGCGTAAGGAGAATGGAATTCCTTACTCATCAAAGCATAAGAAGGATGAAACTTTTCAGTTTGCTTATTCATCCAAGCATGCGGAGGATGAAAACTTTTAAGGTTTTACTTATTCGTCCAAGCATAAGGAGGATGAAATCTTTTGAAGTTTGTTTGCTTATTCATCCAAGCATAAGGAGAATGAAATTTTTTGAAGTCTGTGTCCTTATTCGTCCAAGCATAAGGAGGATGAAGTTTTTCAGAAGAATTTGCATGTTTGAGTATTTGGGAGAATAGAACACAACTCAACAATTCGGCCACTTGGGAGAATAGAACCCAGCTCAGCTATTCGAGCATAAGGAGAATAGAATCAGCCTATCTGTTTGAGCGTGGAACCCAGCTCAGCTATTCAGGCATTTGGGAGGATAGAATCCAGCTCAGCTATTCGAGCATAAGAAGAATAGAACCAGCCTATCCGTTCGGGCGTTTGAAGAATGGAATCTGCTCATCTATTCGGGTAAAAGGAGAATAGAACAAGCCTATCCGTTCGGGCATTTGGAGAATGGAGCCAATTTGGAAAGTCGGTGAAAATTAGTGCCTTTTGGTCTTTGCTTTATTTCTGTTGCACAAAGATAAGCAAAAAGGGGTAGCTGTTGTCACTAAATTTTCACCTCAATTTTAAATAATCTGAAAAAATTAAAAAATCCTTTTAAAGGCCCACTTTTTAAATAAAAAATCCATCTTCAGAAAGCTCATTTTAAAAGCCCATTTTTAAATAAAGAGAACAAGACCCATTTTTTTATTTTAAAGCCCACCTTTTAAAAGGACAAAAGAAAAAAAAGAAGAAAAAAGGAAAAAAATAATAATTATGGTGTATAATAATTATGGAAAAAAGGGAAAATTCAGCTCGAATATTGGACCAAATCGGTTGAGGATTGAGGGGTTTTACTGAGAAACAAGCCATTGGTCGGATTTAGGCTCCAATTTGGGGATTAAATCCCGATTTGGCTTGATTTGAAGCTCAAATTCAAGTATAAATATCCCATTTTCACTTGTTCAACACACACAAATTAAAGAGAGAACCACTAGAAAAAGCTTATGAAAAATCCGAAAAATTCTCTGAATTTTTCAAGAGTTTGCTGGAAATTTTTGGAGTAAAAGTTCGAGTTTGGGAGCAATTTTCCGGAGGCGGTTTGGAGCATTTCGAGAAGCCCGGATTCGAGTTTTTCGTTCGTCGATTTCTCGTTAAAATTTCTATCTTTTTTTGTTGTTTATTTTTATGTTGATTTTTATGTTTGTTCTTGGATGAATTTTTGGTGTTTGTGTTTGTGTTGTTTGTGAATTTTTAGGTTGCTTTCTCAAAGTCGGAAAATTGTTCACGATTATGGTAACATTTTCGTTTTAAAATTCCGTTTTAATTTTAGTTTGATCTTAAAATTTTTGCACACTTAAAAATGTTGTTAGGATTATTTTGATCTTTAGGAATGAATAAATAAGTTTTAAAAGGTGATTAGATTTAAAATGCACAAATAAATTGAATAAGTGTGGTTAAATTGAAAAACTTGAAATTAAGAATTTAATTAGGAAAAATAATAATGAGTTGTGAAATAATAATAAAGGGGCTTGATTTTTAAAAAAAAAATATAAAAATATTTTTTTAATGAAATTTAGTTTTTTATAATAAATGGGCTATGTGGTTTTTTTAAAAAAAATAGGAGAATAATAAAGATGTTTTAAAAGGAGAAATAAATAGGAAATAAAGCTTTTTTTGAAAAAAGAAAATAAAAAGGTTTTAAATAAAAGTTTAGGGTCTAGGATAAAAATATTTTTTGAAAAGAAAAAAAAACTTAAAAAAGTTCGGAAAAATACAGTTTTTTTAGAAATGGTTATTTTAAAAGAAAAACTTAAAAAAATGGAAAAATAAAAATGAGTTTAAAAAGAGAGAATTTTTTTTTGAAAAAGGGAAAATATAAAGTGTAAAAAACATTAAAAAATTAAAAAGGTAAAAAATGTAAAAACTTAAAAAATGAAAAAAAAAATGAAAATGGGTTTAAAAAGAGAGAATTTTTTTTTGAAAAAGAGAAAATATAAAGTGTAAAAAACATTAAAAAATTTAAAAAGGTAAAAAATGTAAAAAAAGGTCTTGACTTTTAAAAAGTAAAATAGAATAGTAAAAAGGATAAAAACTCAAAAGAATAAAAAGTTGCTTGCTTGTTTTTGAAATAGGTTAAAACTTAGGATTAGGGACTAAAGCTTAGATAGAGACATGTTTTGTTCTTCACAAAAAAATAAATAAAATACACTTAAGCAAAT
The DNA here is from genome assembly GCA_030270665.1 of Hibiscus trionum. NCBI lineage: Eukaryota > Viridiplantae > Streptophyta > Magnoliopsida > Malvales > Malvaceae > Hibiscus > Hibiscus trionum. Next base: position 16,843,344 of record BSYR01000051.1, read on the forward strand.
TTAAACTCTTAACTAGGAATAAAAGACTCAGATGATTTTAGGGTTTTTAATCAAACTTAAAATAAAAATAAAATGCTCAACGCGCATAAATCTCTTTGTTGATTGCAAAAGTGAAATTAATTTAATGCGGTGTCTTGTCAAACGGGAATGACGGGTTAGCGCCAGAAATGTTGGCAGTGATTAAAGTTCATCTCCCGGGCGATAAGGCCGTTAAAATAGACTAATATTCATTAAACGGACAAGTAAAGTCGAACCTTTTTGAACTTGCAAATTCTAGTTTTGAAAACGATTTTAAAACCAATTAGGTACCAATTTTGGGCGTCGTGGGGGTGCTAACCCACCCCACGCGTAACCGACCCCTGAACCTGTTTTCTGATTTTTGCAGACCAAAATTGTAGTTTTACTAAAACAAAACGTTTTATTAAAATAACCCTATTTTTTAAAAATGATCCAATTACACTTTTTCTTTCAAAAAAGATTGGTGGCGACTCCGTAGATTATCTTTTAAAAGTTTTTACCAAAAAGTCAAAGCTCGAAAGGGTTGCGACACATATGTGTCCCAACAAAGAATGGTTTGCAACCTATGAAGAAGTTCCTACAAGAGTTGTAGTAATGGGAAATAACGCTGCAAGTAGAATCGCTAGAGTTGACATCGTCAAAATCAAGATGTTAGATGGTATTGCTAGAACCCTTAGTAATGCACGACATGTGATAGATCTAAAAAAGAATCTTATTTCCTTAAGTACCCTTGAGTCTAAAGGGTACAAGTACTCTGCTAAAGGTGGAGTTCTAAAGGTGAGCAGGGACTCTCATGTCATGATAAAAGGTCAGAAGAAGACTAGCAAACTATATGTTTTGTAGGGTTTCACAGTCACATGTGACATTGTTGTTACCCCATATGTATAGGAGAATATATATGTAATTCGAAAGTCATCAACATATATTGAGATAGTTTTCATGAAGGTGTAAGCAAGTGGATGGTTGCTTTGCAAGTGCAGACGGAATTACAACATCAGAACAATACATGTAATCCAATGAGGCTTCATAATTGTAAAAGGGTTGTTCGTGGTAAAAGATTATTTCAGAAAAAAGAAAAGACTCATAGAGTCCAAGGTTACTTGGTAATTATGGTTTACTTTAATGAGTAAATATCTATATTAGGTAAGAGATCATATTGAATAAAGTTTCTTGGTGACCAAGTATTAAATGAAAGATACTTACTTTTAGAGAGATATTGTAACACCATCAACCTAGATGTCACATTTGGGCCTCAAGCCCAACCTGTTACCATAAAATTTTCAACCTGATTTAGACCAAACCACATCCATTTCATAAAGTCCATTAAGTTCAAATATTCAATGTAGATAAATGATTAAAACATTACATGTGAGCTCCATTTTAAAATACATAATTAAAAAGCATTCGACTCACAATTTAAAAATCCAAAATAGAGTTAAAATACAACATAGGGCCCTACGAATACATAGCCCAATATAATTTAAGTACTATACTCGGACACAAGGCGATGCTGAAGTCCTACTCCGATCGTGCTCTAACAATGCACGTCCACCTACTAACCTGTGAACGGAAACAACAATTCCGAACACTAAGCTAACGAAGCTCAGTGGATACACTTCCACTCAACCATGCTTCATACCAAACAAACCTGGAGTTCAGTCTAATGTCACACAACCTCGGGAACATACACTCGGAGTGAAGCCCAGTGTCACACAACCTCGGGAACATACACTCGGAGAGAGGCCTAATGTCACACAACCTCAGGAACATACACTCGGAGTGAGGCCCAATGTCACATAGCCTCGGGAATGTACACTAGTACTTGGAATCTCTCATCGAGTATCATCGGATGAGGCCAGATGTCACCCAGCCTCGGGAACGTGCATCTGGCATCTCATCGCATGGTGTTGCAACACGCTCTTTGGGTATCCGTATCCTAACAACCAAGGTGACTCTACCACATATGTGCCCTTATTTGGCACACAACAATACTCGATCCATAAAGGATCCCTATTATTTCTATTACAATCAAGCCACCCAAGGTTTACCACGCCATTACACATTATGCTCGTATATAAGGTTTAAATATCGGTTTCTCAATTTTACTATTTATTATATCACATTAGAAGCCACTTGAGCCATATTCTTCGAATTATAAACCCCTTAAACTCAAAACATAATTTTTAGGGAGATTACCTAGTGGGTACCGGTACTGACCCTCACGTATCGGTACGATACCCTTTAGGATCCGATACACACATAAGTATCGATACGAATTGAGCTCACTAGATTTTTAGAAAGCTTATGCGTACGGGTTGATTCGTATTGATACTGGTTTGAAGAGCGTACTAGTACGAGTTGAACACGGTATCTGTACCCTACTAATAGTTCATCCTCGATAAACAATGTTCTTGAACCAAGAAGACTAGGGTATCGGTACTGCCTCCCCGCGTACCGATACTGAATCCCATAAATGGCTTCATAGGCTTAGGAAATCGCTTCTCAAGCCCTCAATTCACAACAATTAACCTTTAAACTCGATCCTACATGTTATGGGAGTGTTTAGTGTAGTTTGCTACTTTTTTTACAAGTTATTAACATGAAATCCAAATTATGCCATTAAAAAGGTCTCTAACCTTTAAACAGCCAAATCAACCACAAACGGCAAATTTAAGCACACAAAGCATCATCCTTAGGATGTGCATGAAACCAAGGAGTTAGTAGTGTACTAGCCTTGATTCAAAAGCTAGGAACGGAGCTCCTAAACAAAACTCTTCAAGCCCTCTTCTTCTCATGCTCTTTGGAAGATCCCCAACCTCTTTCACTACACAATGAGTTGTAAATCGATCTACAACTTGTAGGAGACAAGAAATCCAACTAAACTTACTCTTGGAGCAGGTAAATGAGATTGATTCTCTCCTTAACCATCTTCTTCAAAAACCCCTATAAACCCATTTCCTCATCCACCACTAAACTTGATGAAACTTACCTCCAAATGTAGATCCTTGAATGCTGACCAACTTGTCTCAAACCCTAAATCTGTGATTCACACTCCAAAGACACAAAGATTTAACATTTCACTTTTGGTTGGGGGTTAGGAGATAAGGATGGATGAAGGTAGAAGACAAAGGGGACAATGGTGAGCTCATTCTCTTGCTTTTCTGCAGAAAAATTAAAGACCCACCATCCATTTCCTCTTCAAAAAGAGGAATTTACCATAATACCATCCCAACATCCTCCAAACTCAACTACAAGCCCAAAACTCAAGCCAACAACCATATACAAGCTCATTAAGGCTCTTAAAGTCCCAAACGCGAAGCCCACTCTTCAGGTTAAATCGACCCTCGAATTTTGAAATCTAGATCGTTACAAATGTAACCAAGAGTGTTTTGGATACACCAGGTTCTGGGATAAATATACATGGTTATTTGATTACATGAGATATCATTTATTTGTACTATTTGTGTTCTTTACGTTGATAGTGGATTATCTATTTCTCTCATTCACGGAGGTAAGTAAGGGAAAACCACGTTAAATCTCGACTCTTTTGAGTGCCTATTTTATGTTGTTCTCGCTTTGTTTATTTTACCATATATCAAATCTCTAACAAGTGGTATTAGAGCTATGGTTCGAGCTGCACAATTTTGAAAGAATGTTTGATGCAAATTTTGTTAGCGATATTGGACACTTGCAATTGGTGTTTTATTGTAATGAGTTTTCAATTGCATGAGAATAATTCTCAATCGATCAAACAATGCTTCAGTGAATATTACCTAAGAATTGAAGTTGTTGAAGACTTGGCGACGTTGCTTCAACGAATATTTTGCTTACGTAAAAGTTGAAGTTGTTGAAGACTTGAAGACCAATGCTCAAATGGAATTTGTGTCAAGGGGGAGATTTGTTATAACTTGACTCAAATTCTAATTGGTAATTAAGTTGGATATTATTGTAATTATAGTGGTTACGGATTACTTGGTAATTATAGTTCACTTTAATGAGTAAATATCTATATTAGATAAAATATCTTATTGAATAAGATTTCTTAGTAACCAAATATTTGAGTCTATAAATATAGACTAGGTTTAACCTATTTTATGTTGTTCTCTCTTTATTTATTTTACCGCATATCAAATTTTAACAACACATCATCAAAATGACTAAAACTGGGCCAAAAGTCCAAGTTCAATTATTAATGTGGATTAAAAAACTATTGGGACCATGTTGAAAAATATTTTTTATGAAAATGTATAGTTATTTTAAGGGTTAGAGATTTAGATGTAAAATAAACATACATTTTAGGGTTAGAGATTTAGATTTTAAATTACAAAAGTATGTTTATTTTAGCTTTAAAATTTAAAATTTAAATTTCTAGTCCTAAAAAATTAACTCCTAAATCCTAAATTATAATCCCTAAACTTTATGTAATTTGTTTTTTTATAAAAGATTATTTTTATAAATGATATAAAAATAACATAGATTTTTTGTTAGATAAATTAGGAGAGATCTTACGGGTGGTAAAATAATGAAATTTCATTGGAGAAGAAGATCATCCCAATCTCATCCTCATCTAGGGTCATAGCGTAAAAAGGGTAAAGGATCATTGGTCCACGAATGGGGTGTTAATGAATATATTTTGAACGAACAAATTTGTTTGTGTTCGTTTATTTATTTTTGAAGGTGTTTATATTAATTTTTCGTTAGTTTAAATTTTTAATATCGTGTTTGCTTGTTTATTTTTAAAGTTGTTTGTGTACGTTTGTTTAGCGTTCAAGAACATGTTCGTTTATATGTTCGCAAACATGTTTGTTTAACTCCTAAATTTTAACTCTACTTTCAAAAAACCTTTATTTAAACTCCTAAATTTTAAATTAAACCCTTCATAATTTTAAAAATCTTAATTTAGTCATCTAAATTTTTTAGAAATTTTAAATAGACTCCTTCAACCTATGTTGCCAAGATCCACCCATGCTTTTAAATTATACTCTCTCTTTTTTTTTTAATTTGGTACTTAAGTTTTTATTAGAAGTATTATTCTGTTGTCTAAATCACACAACATTTATATATGTTAAAAATGGTGAACGAATAAAAATATGATGCATGATGCTTTTATCACGAATAAAATAAGAGATAGGGCTGTTAGGTCTCAAACATGTGCACTCATTACCCTTTACCCTTTAACACACCCCTTTATTTTGGTATCGAAATCAAAGATTTTGTATAAAAGTTGAGCAACCCAGATTTAAAAATATAGTCATTTGAATCAGAAAATATCAAAACTTAGACCTTAATATCAAATAGAAGGACTGCAAAAGTGCATTGAAAAATTGATTTCCATACTAATAGGGGTTTCAAAATTAAGGCTTAAAATTTGCCTCATTTGAGTATTTTTTTACATTTTAAAATCATTTTGGCCCTATTTGGTAAAGTAATTTTTTAGCCAAAATTAGATGGTTGAACAGTTTTTTGAGGTTTGATTAGTCAAATTCGCTAATTTAAATGCTTGGTAAATAGATTATTATAATAGTAGATTAAGGTAAAACCTCACAATTTCAAAAAGACTTTTTTTGTCAATTAAAAAAATTCTCTAAATAGCATAAGTTTGAATAACTAATAACATTAATAGATAATTTCATATATAATAAATCATTAAATACATCTAAATTTCATAATTATTAAAATTATATTAAAAAGATAATTTCACAAGTAAGAAATTAATATATACTTCCCGCATGTATTCTTAGTAATGATATTAAAAAAATAATTGTCATAAGCTAATGCAATCAGCTAATGTGATCCGCTAGTCAAATAATAAAAAATCCATCACTAAATTTTACTAATCACTTTTATACAATCAGCTAATGTGACCCGCTAGTCAAATAAGCTAATGTTATAAGCTAATGCAATCCGCTATCCGTTATCAACTAATTGCCATATATAGCCTTTGTGTTTATGGGTAAATTCAAAATACTTGAAAAACATTTTTGACAATATTTAACTTGGTAAATGTTATCTATGTGGATGACCATCATGAAAAGAACTTTGTCTAGAGTTTGGTTTACTTTATCATTTGAAATTTTGATTTTCATTAAATTAGAGTTCCATATGATATGTACTTCTTATGCCTATAAATAGAGGGTTTGGAGAAGCCACTGTAATTTCTATAAATTAGAGTTCCATATGATATGTACTTGTATTGAGGATACTGTAATTTCTACGCACTTCATTTTAAGAATAAACATAAGTCTCTCTCTCTTCTCTCATCTATTTTATTCTTGTTCCTCTTTACTTTGATCATAACATATTATTAACACGAAGTCACTCAGAAGTCTTTTTATAGAAATTAATTTCTCCTAAGATGATAGTCCAACTCTCAACATTATGAATCTTGGCTTGATTGGTTAAAATCTACGCATAAGCATCTTTTAATATGCACTATTTTGTCCACACATATTTTTTTCTATATGCACTACTTTGTAAACTAATCAAGTTTACTGTGTAACAAATCCATGCATAGTTTTTTCTTCATGATGTTTATTTCACAAGTTTATTGAATTTGTTTCATTCCCTGAAGTGAAAAGCAAACATGATATGTAACGACTCGAATGTTCAAGTCAACGAGTGGACATTGACCTAGGTTATATACCTTCATGTTGGCTTGAATAATTGGACCACATATAGGCTTAATTGGATGAGCTTTGGGTTGTGGGGTTATAAAGAGGCAAACACCCTTTTGATGAGATCATCCCACTCACATTTCTTCTTCTCTTTCTTCCCTATCTTTTTCTCCATGGAAGCCATGACCACAAAATTAAAGATCAAATCTTTACCTCCAAAAGTTCTATTGTGTGATTCATGGCTGAAGAAGAAGTTGATAACTATTCAAAGAGCTTCAAGAAAATCTTAAAATCTCTTGAAAAGGTAAGATATCAATTTATGGGTTTTTAAGGAAGTTAAGCTTTTGGAGTTTTCCCTTTGAGTTAAAGGTTGTAATTCCGTGGTTAAGCTCTCATATATGATTAGTCTAAGCTTTGGTTTGATTTCCATGTTTTATGGGCAAGTGAGTGGTTAAAGAACATTTTCCAAGCTTGGAACAAGGAGGAAGCTTGACGAAAGTTGTGGGGAAGCTTGATTTCGAGAATCCCTACTAAAGGTTAGTACATTACTAACTCATTTGTTTCATGCACTGCTAAAGATGATGCTTTGTTTGCTAGATTTGATGTTATTAGTTGTTGTTTGATTTTAAGGGCTTGTGACCATCTTTAATGGTAAAACTCAGGTTTGTTGTTAATAACTTGTAAAAATGGTAACAAATTACCCTAGTAACTTTCATAAGATGCAGGATCCAGTTAAGGGGTTTTTGGTTTCATTTTGGGGGCTTGGGAAGTGATTTTTCAAGCCTAGGAAGCCATTTCTGGCCTTCAGTATCGGTACACGGGGGACCCGTACCAGTGCCCTAGTGTTTTGGGTTGTAGAACATTGATTGAAGTTGATCTATTAGAGGGGTATCGTTACGATGTTCAACCTGTATCGGTACGCCATGCAAAGAAGTATCAGTATGGGTCGACTTGTACCGATACTCGAGAGCAAATAAAATTCCAGTGAGCCATTTTGGTATCGGTACGCTATGAGTACTAGTATCCAATGGTACCGTACCAGTACATGAATGCCAGTACCCACTAGGCAATCTGCTTGAAAATTTGATTTTGAGTTCGAAGGGCTGATAATTCGAGGATGATAGTCTAATAGACTTCTTATGTGATAAAATGAATTGTAAAATTGAGAAACCAATATATAACTCTCGTATACGAGCATAATGTGTAATAACTTGGTAAAACCTTGGGTGACTTGTTGTAATAGCAAGCATAGGAGATTCTTAGTGGATTGAGTGATGTTGTGTACTGTATGGTAGTCGTGTCTATGTTGTGTCTTGTATTGGACACCTTGTTTGGTTAAGTCACCTTAATTGATGTGATCCGAATACCTAGTGAGAGTGTTGCACCACCAAGAGATAAGACACCGAATGTATGCTCTAGAGGCTGCGTGACACCGGAACTCATTCGAAGATACTCGAGGAGAGATGTCGAGTATGGGTGTACGTTCCCGAGGCTGTATGACACCAGTCGTTACCCAGACAGTGTAACGCCCTGGTTTTGGGCCTAGATGTTTTAGATATCGGATCGGACCGGTCGGAAACGGTTCGAATCGTATTAGGTGGTTTAGGGAAATCAAGGATCGGGAAAGGATAAAAATATGACAAAATTGCTAAAATCCTCTAAAATCATGTTTAAGGGGTTGGTTAAATCGATTTTACAAAATAAGTTTTGGAAGTGGTACATTTTGGGTAGTGATCAAAATGTAAAGTTTTAAAAATGTGGAAAATGCAATTTCAAAAGAGGAGTCAAAAATATTAGAATCTTTAGGGAGCTATGGTGCCATTACACCTTCCTTAAATTGACATGTGTTTTAAATAATTTTTAGATGATTAAATAAAAAAAGATTTTGTTATATTAAATTGTTAAAATAGTTTAATGATAAGTTTTTGATGTAAATAATTATCATTTCAGCAAAATCTATTTTCTCAACCATTTATCCAAAAAAAATTCTCCCAAACACTCTCTCTTTGATTTCTAAATCATTTCCAAGAATTCTCTTCAAGTTCTTCAAGATTTGTGAAGCAAAAACTTGTCAATCTTTAAGGAAGACAATGATTGGAGGTAAATCTTGTTCTCAACCTTTAATCTAGGTTCTTTATTAAAATTCCCAAGATATTTGGATCCTAAATGTTGTTTTGGCTGAATTTTGATTGTAGTTTTGATTTAAGATCAAAATCTTGCAAAATTATAATCTAAATCTTGATTTTTGGAGTATTGTTGATGAGCTCTATTTTGGATTAATTTTCATTGAGTTTTGAGTTGATTATCATGTTGAAAAAGAGTTTTGATAATATAGATCCCGAGATCCTTGAGTTTCTTGATGGTTTTAGTTGAGTTTTTGAGGTGGTTTGATGGTGTTATGCTTGCTGGAGGTATAAGGAAGGGTTTATGTTGTTTTTAGATGTGTTTTGATGTTTAATAATGTTTGGAAGTGATGTATGTTGGCTGGGTTTGGTTTAGGAAGCAATCGATTGAGTTTTCGGTTGTTTCGGATGGGTAAATTGGTGTAGTTTTGGTGAGCAACGAGTTTGTGTTTAGTTGCTGGTGTTGAAATGCATTTTAATGCATTTGGATCTCTGTTTTGATGCTCTAAAAATAGGGGATCTTGATCCGGAAGCAAGCGAAGCATTTTTGGAAGCCTTAGAAGGGTGATCTTTACGTCGGCGAGCGAGGTTTCGCGTATCGGTGAGTGGAAAAGGATTTTCTAGCTTTGAAACATTTTGAACGTGGTTTTGGGAGTTTAGCGTAAGTTTGAAACACTTAGCTAAGCTCAAGAGTAAGTAAAGCGAAAATCTCCCTCGGCTTGTGCTATGTTTTGGTTAAAAATGCACTTGATTTAAATGTGGTTTGGTTATTGTTATAAAGCATGCTTTGAGCAATGATATTGCTGGTTTAAAATGCAATTTTTATTAAGGATGCACATGGTAAGTGATCCTTGAGTTTATGTGGTTTAATACTTGGATTTAAGCATGGTTTATGCTTGTGGATATGGCATTGTGGATTATGCTTTATAGAACAATGAAATGTTGTTGAAAGTTGATTATATTGGCAAGTGTGTGATCTATTATTAACATACGGATACGTTGGTCGACCAATAGGATGTGAGTGCACTATAATCTATAAATCGTACGTGTGTCTAGCTACGTGACGTAATAGGGGTGAGCCTATTTCGGGTGGTAGGGTGAGCCTAATTCCATTCGTAGCCTTTGAGATGGAGGTGAGTCCATCATTGAGTTTAGGGGTGAGCCTATACTAGTCTGTGTACCCGGTATTGTTGTAAATGTGATAGAGGTGAGTCTATCACAACGGATAGGGTGAGCCTATGCCGGAATGTTGTAAGCCAATATATGTGTTTATTGTTGCCCATGTATCATGATTATAATGAATGCATAATGGATTATTGTGCATGAGATGATCGATGATGAGATGTTGCATAGGACAAATCTATGCATGTGAATTAAGCAAGTGAGGCTTAATGTGGTTTTGCATTGTGAGCAATGCATGTGGCTAATGATACATGTAGAACATAGTTAAAGAATGGTTTGCTTTGGTTTTGAGGAAGCATGTGATGCTTGAGACTTATGCTAGAATGCATGTGATGCTTGGTTTAAGCATGAGCAAAGATTTTTGTTGTTGAATTAATGATGTTATGAGCATGTGGATTTGAAAGTGCATTGATGCTTTAAAGTGCATGTTTTAAAGGAATACATATGTTAACACATGATGATGTTTTGGTTTTATAAAATACATTGACGAATGTTTGATTTTAGCGGTCGTCACTAAGCTTTATGCTTACGCTCATTTGTTTCATCAATGCAGAGTATTGAGCATTAGAGGCAGCAAGAGAGCAAAGGGAAATCCAAGTATTTTGGCTAAACAATGTATGTGGTTTTACTTTAGTGTAATAAGAGGCAATGGGAGGGATTTCCACTCATGTGTTGCTTGGTGATGTTAAACACCTTATGCATGTTTGGTTTATGTCTTAAGACTCGTATATGGTCTTTACTCAATTTGTGGCCTTGTTTATGGTGTTTTGGCTATGCTTTGGGTTATGTTTTAAAAGCATGTTTGAATAGTTAATATCTCTCTATGAATTGCCATGCTTGTTGTTTATGTGTTGGATGTTTGTTGATACATAAGTGTTTGTATGTTGATTATTATATGTAGAAATGTTTAGGACATGATTAAATGTTGTTAAAAGTGTTTTGGGGCTATTTCTTGAGCATTTCTGGTATGAGTATCGATACTTGGGAAAGTGTATTGATACCCTTAAGCTAAAATGGTGTAGTTGTATTGATACGGACATCAAGTGTATTGATACGCTTGTGCAAACTTTGAAGGGTGTATCGATACACTTGGGAAGTGTATCGATACCCTTAAGCTAAAATGGTGCAGGTGTATTGATACATGCATCAGGTGCATTGATACACCTGTGCAACTTTTGTAGGGTGTATCGATACACGAGGGAAGTGTATCGATACCCTTGCTCAACTTTGGATATTGCCTCCCCACGTATCGATACGGGGTAGTAGGGTATCGATACATGACCGTTAATTTAGTTAAATGGAGCCTTTACAAGTCTGAAATGTTGCATTTTGGTCCCTGAATGATGTGTATGCAATTGAATGAGTTTGGATGATCCGTTTGAGTTGAAATTTGGCATGTTACATGAGTAATTGAAGATTGGTAACTTTGAAATCTTGAAAGTTCTTGTATTTTATAGAAATTACAATTTAGTCCCTAAAAGTCAAATGTATGCAATTGAACCCCTAATTGAACTCCGATCACTGTGCCATTTTCGCCTAATCGCTTTGCTGAACATATATGGTAATAATGTGCATCTAGAGAAGATAAAAGAAAAAAAGGTCGTTAATCGAGGTTGAATTTAATGAGTTGACTTTGGTTTTCACCGTGTAATCTTCTTAGTTCGGGTCGGGCGTCTAGGTCAGGCTAAGGGGGTTACAGACAGAGTGTATGTTCCTGAGACTATGACACCGGGCCTCACTCCAAGTTTATGGTATGATGTTTATGATTGCTGTGTGAGATTTGATACATCCAGTGATTGTTTTGCCATGTGTTTAGGCGACTAGAGGTAGCGTCGTATGTTGATGTATATGCCATGTAATCATTTCTAGTTACATGCTCATGTTTATGATTCGTGTAACACCCCCTTCCCGGCCTGGTCAAGAATCGGGTCGGAGCGTGTTACCGGTGAACAATGCGGTGAACGATGCGATGATCGGAGTGATAAAATTTCAACTTGTTAACAACACTTAATCACAACATAGACACATCAAAAGAGACATAATAGACTCATATATAGACTTTGCCACAAACTAGGAGTTCAAAGGAGTCAATATACATTACTTAGAGCTTGATTGTGACTTGTGCAACGTGTCATGGCCCAACACTCTTGGCCCGAGACAGTGGCGCAGAGATCCGCCCCAGAGGTTCAGGACGGATCATCGGGCTTGCCAAGACCACCAGACTTGGCCCAACACTTGGAGAATGCTAATGAGCCCGTCCACATTGATTCGGTAAACATGGCAGGAGACAACATATCGGAGAGGATTATGGTAGAATCCTGCCATATTCGGTGTGGAGACCTATCCGAGGAAAGCTTCCTACTAATGGATGTAATTAGATAGGATTTTGATTCTCTTTCCATAGATAGGAGATCTTGTAAAGATAGCAGGCTAATCTGGGCCATCCGTGTAATTCGATCTAGGCCATTGATTTGGAGGGTGCTAAACTATAAATAGAGAGCCCCTCCCTCATTTGTAATCATCCATCATTTGAGTAATACACTTGGCTTTTACTCTAAAAACACTCTGTAGCGTTCTTCGCATTCTTTCCACTGTTCTTGTGCCAATCTCTTTCAGAGTTCGTTTGATTAGCTTCCGCACAGAACGATCTTGTGTTTGTGAGACTTGGAAGTTTCGATCATCCGGAGAAGGATTTTAGGCTTACTTAGTCGTTTGTCTAAGAACATCGACTAAGGCTGCACGTTGGGCTAGTCAAAACTCTAGCCACGTGACAGTTGGTATCAGAGCGAGTGTTCGAGAGCAAACACAACTTCGAGATGGCAAAGAAAGGAGGGAATGCTGCAGCACAAAAGGGTACTGAGACCCAGGCTGATGATGGAAAGCGAGACAGTCCGAGTGAAACTGTGGTTACGCTGGAAAAAAGGGTGGAAAAGCTTGAGAAGTCCTTGAAGGATAATTGTCACGGTCTGTTCGCGTGACAAGCGAGACCGTGACGAGATGCTTACTGGTTGTGCATAATGCGGGATGCGGGATAGCAATAAGGGTGTAGTACGTGCCGTACAGTCCTCATATGGGTGTGTTGGTTAGGCACCACATTGGTCGGGAGTTGTCCTCGCTTCCCTAATGAGCCTATGGGAGGGTGAAACCAATAAGCATCGGAGATGGAAAAGGTTGAGCATCGGGCGGGTGGGAGCCCTGAGGTGCCGCACTTGGGAGATGGCCATGCGTCAAGACTCTGACCCGTGACAGATGGTATCAGAGCCAGACTGTGTGCTAGCTGTGAGTTTACCAAGCGCTCCTTGTGCTGCGTAGCGAGTCAAGTGGACGAGCATGTGCCTCGCACCCTAATGAGAGGGGATGTTCGCGAGTGGGTCCTCTAGAAAGAGATTGAGACGAGGACGGGTAGGCAGGAAGCCGTAGCGAAAGTTCGCCAAGCACTCGTAGCCGCATATGTCGGAGCCTCAGTGAAGAGGGCGAGCAGGCAGGGAATTGCACACGAGATCTGGGAAAGAACTTTCTCCCTATGCACGAGGTCGTGCATGAATTGAGTGGGGGAGATTGTCTCGGTTTGTTCGCGTGACAAGCGAGATCGTGACGAGATGCTTGCTGGTTGTGCATAATGCAGGATGCGGGATAGCAATAAGGGTTTAGTACGTGCCGTACAGTCCTCAGATGGGCGTGCTGGTTAGGCACCACACTGGTCGGGAGCTGTCCCTGCTTCCATGATGAGCCCATGGGAGGGCGAAACCAGTAAGCATTGGAGATGGAAAAGGCTGAGCCTCGGGCGTATGGGAGCCCTGAGGTGCCGCACGGGGGAGATGTCCCCGCGTCAAGACTCTGACCCCGTGACAATACTCAAGAAGAGTTCGACGTTGCCAAAGTGCGCATTGAAGAGCTAGACTCTACTGATGAGGAGCTCGATGGAAGTGTGCGGGAACTTAAGAGCAACGTGCGAGACCTTGACCGGTGTGCCGATAGTTCGGACAAACGGAGTGATGCACTCGAAGCCGAGCTGAAGGCTTTGAAGGCAGAGATGATGGAGGAAATGAAGCAACTCAAGGCAGATCTGCAGATTTACAAGGCTGTTGTGAGTGGTATGGTATCCACGACAACAGTCGGACCAAAGTTGGACGTGCCAAAGCCGAAAGAGTTTAATGGGACTAGGTTGGCCCAGGACGTGGAAAACTTTGTGTGGAACATGGAGCAGTACTTCCGTGCCGTTGGCATCAAGGATGATGCGGATAAGGTAAACATTGCTTCAGTTTACTTGACAAATTTTTCCCTTTTATGGTGGCTATGCAGATGCTTTGAGGAAAAGAGCAAGGATTGTCCCATTGGGATGTGGGGAGAGTTCCAGTCTGAGTTCAAAGAGCAGTTCTACCCAACTAACGCCCAAGAGGAGGCTCGGGAGAAGCTGCACGAACTCAAGAATGGGTTAAAACGGTGGGCCAAAATGGAGTTGAAGAGGATGGGAGTCGAGGAACTTTCCAAGGCTATGGTCTCAGCTGAATCCATAGCCGAGTTCAAGGTAACTGAGTCCACCAAGCCTCGGGGCAAGGGCTATGGTAGGGGAGTCAAGAACGTTGAAGTTCTCATATGTTTCACCTGTGGTGGGAACCACATGAAAAGTGATTGTCCCACGAAAGATCACCTCAATGCTATCCAAGGTGACGAGACCGAGGAGTCTGAGGAAGAGGTGATGAGACTTGGCGCAATTGTAAAAGTCAATAAGCCAAGAGGGAGCCAAGGAGCGACTACACATGTCAAAGTAGCCGAGCCAAGGACGAAACCCGGTGTGATAACGGATGATGAAGCCATCAAACCGAGGGTTGAAAAGGCGCCAATGGAGTGCCACCGATGCAAGGGGCCTCATAGAGTGCGCGAATGCCCACATCGAGTCAAGCCATCCAGGGTGGTGGATGAGCCCGAACAGAGCAAGGCTGAGAGAGACTTGGTTCGATGATACTGAATTTTGCTAAGGCGAAGGGACGCAAGCAGAAAGGGTTGATGTTTGTCGACATCAACATTGCGGGTAGACCGAGGAATGCTCTAGTGGACACCGGAGCAACCGATCTATTCATGTCCAAGAAGGCTACCGAGAAACTTGGTCTTAAAGTTAAGAGCTCAACCGGTAAGATCAAGACTGCAAACACTAAACAAGTTCCGATTGTCGGGGAGGCAATGAAGGTGGAGCTACGGATTGGTCAATGGAAGGGCAAGGAAAACTTCAAGGTAATCCATTTGGATGACTTTGATTTCATTTTGGGACTTAAATTCCTTGACCGGATTAATGCTTTCGTTGTTCCTTGTTACGACGCTGTCTGCATTTTTTATTCCAAACAACAATGTGTTGTGCCCACGTACCGAGACGAGGGACAAGGAAAAAAAACAGTAACTGCCATTCAGTTTATCAAGGATGTTCCAAGTCAAGGAGACATCACTTCGAAGACTGTTGTTGAAGGGACTGCTTTAGTGGGGCAAGAGTTGCCCAAACCAGCTAGCAACATGACGCCCGTGGGAAAAGCACCTTTGGGCAAGGTGGGCGGAGCATTGAACTTCAAGTGTGAAGAAGGGTCAATGCGGGAGAAGTTGCCATTGGGCAACGAGGCACCAAACTTCACTAGCGAAGAGAGGATGCCGTTTAGAGTAAATGCTACCAAGGGCGAGGTACATCTTAAACTCAACTCTATTGATTATGAGTTTGATTCGTCATCTTCGACGAGTGTAGGATGGAGTTCCTACGATAATGATGTACCCGGGAGTGTCTCAGCACGCGACATCACTTGTCGGGAAGCGTCGAAGCAAGCGGTTCTTGTGGGAGGACATTGTTGCCCGGTTCTGAATTCGGAGCTAGCGGAGACCTTGATCAAACAACAAGTTGATGTGAGAAATGGCGCAGAGGATCGAATGATTAGATGGCGGAAAGAGCCGAGGCGAGTAGTTCGTATGGGAGAACCGCACCAAGCTAAGGCAGCGAGAAGCAGTATCCATAGTGGCCCTACCCAGGATCGTTCGAGTGACGCGACGAGGGCGTCACTAAGTTCGGTGGGGGAGAATGTCACGGCCCAACACTCTTGGCCCGAGATAGTGGCGCAGAGATCCGCCCTAAAGGTTCAGGACGGATCATCGGGCTTGCCAAGACCACCAGACTTGGCCCAACACTTGGAGAATGCTAATGAGCCCGTCCACATTGATTCGGTAAACATGGCAGGAGACAACATATCAGAGAGGATTATGGAAGAATCCCGCCATATTCGGTGTGGAGACTTATCCGAGGAAAGCTTCCTACTAATGAATGTAATTAGATAGGATTTTGATTCTCTTTCCATAGATAGGAGATCTTGTAAAGATAGCAGGCTAATCTGGGCCATCCGTGTAATTCGTTCTAGGCCATTGATTTGGAGGGTGCTCAACTATAAATAGAGAGCCCCTCCCTCATTTGTAATCATCCATCATTTAAGTAATACACTTGGCTTTTACTCTAAAAACAATTGGTAGCGTTCTTCGTGTTCTTTCCACTGTTCTTGTGCCAATCTCTTTCAGAGTTCGTTTGATTAGCTTCCGCACATAACAATATTGTGTTTGTGAGACTTGGAAGTTTCGATCTTCCGGAGAAGGATTTTAGGCTTACTTAGTCGTTTGTCTAAGAACATCGACTAAGGCCGCACGTTGGGCTAGTCAAAACTCTAGCCACGTGACAAACGCTTCAACTTCTCCGATCTCGATCCAAAACTTGTCTAACCTGAAATGGATGCAATGGAATGCATTAGGCATACTTTGCCTAGTGAGGTAGTCATAAACAATGAATGACATGGATGCCATATATCATGCTTCAATAATAGTCATAATATTCATTGTGCAATAACATAACATGTACCATATTCATAATAAATACAAAGCATCATGTCATCAATAGCAATATCATGATTTCATAGCAACATTATTAACAGTCAATAATTCCCTTGGATCTATTCATGGTATATGGATACACGAATTCCACCTCCTCGCAAAATCAATAAATGGTCATTCCCGCCGACATCGCCAATAAGACCAATACACAATACATCCCTCCGCCTCACCAAATCAATACAGGTTGTAGCCCTAAGACCGTACCAATGAGCTCATGAATACTATGGCATGCCAATTGTAGCCAATACTTCGATCCCAAGGTACAATAATTCATAGTTCAATATCCATGATTCATTAACAATATTTTCACATCAATATCGATAACAATAATTCGATGGCAATAGTATCATATCAATAACTCAACGATCATGATTTCCATGTCAATAAGCAATAACAATGATTCATGTCAATGATTCTCACATGTCAATGCTTGAATGATTTCCATGACAATGATAGCAATACCATGGACAATGAGTCGATGCAATACTTACCAAAATTCACGTTTTGTCATGCTTTTATTGAATATTTGTTATTTGGTGAAGTAAAGATGTTGTTTTAGTGTAGATTTAGTTTTCCAGGGCTAGAAGCTGACATGAGGAAGACATACTAGAGGAGAGGATGCTGAGGCAGCAGACGAGGGCAGCAAAGTGAGCCTAGTGTCGCCCAGTGCCGCCCAGGGCAGCAAACTGAGGAGTTGGAGAATTGGAATGCGATCGACAGAGCAGAAAATCCCGATTCTAACGGTGCCGATCACACAATTTTCTGACGCCTGTAGCAGAATGCATAACCGCCCAAAGAGAAAGAATGAGATAACTTGTGGAGCAAGGCAATGTGAAAAGAAGCCCATATTCAACTCAAAGAAGTCAGATTTTAAAGTTGCATTTAATGCAAAAGCCTTTTGAGGACTTATACTCCAAGAAGGACTTAGACTAAACCTTTGTTTATATAAACCTCATGTATTTAGCAAATCAAGATAGAGATCGGAGGTTTTCTTTAGGCATAGCTAGGGTTTTCTGCCGCCATCATATTCTAAACTTCCTTTGGGTTTGGGGTTATGTTGTAAATTAGTTGTGAAACGGTTGTTTAGGTTTCAAGTTTACTTAATTCATGTTCTTCACTTCTTCAATTAGTTCCAAAAGTCCAGTTGAATAAATCCATTTGTCGGGCACGAGAGTGTCAAACTCACGAAAGAATTAAGTATGGTCTCATCATGTCGAGGTGTTGACTAATTCGGCTTAGACATAAATTAGAATTTCAGCAGCTAAAAGGAGCAACTAAACGTCGACTGCCTGTGTTAGGTTTACGCTGTGATTGCTAGGTATTGCCTACATCACGTGGTGACAAAATCCTTGCCTAGACATAGGAAGGATCACTTCAGAATTGCTCTGCCGAAATTGGAGTATCTGTCAGACTTGCCGCCAGGACTTCTCTCCATTCCACCTGCCGAGACATCAAAAGTTGCGAGAGCAGAGATCCACCGTGGCAGCGAAAGTTGCCGCAGCCTCAATCCGCCTTTACCCGCCGAGGCAGCATATCGTGGCAGCACAAAACGACTTGACCTATTCAACCCAGTTTCACACTAAGGAGCAGCATAACCCTGCCCTCTCTATCAACCTGATCACTTCCTCTATTACTTGTGTTTTATTTTACTTTACTTCTCAAACAACTATCTCACTTGTGCATTTACTTTTCCTTGTGTAGGAACAAAAATTCGAACCAAGCTGTCCAATCCCTATGAAGACGATATCTTATATACTATAACTTGACAAGAGTGTGCACTTGCGCTCATAAATAGAGTACACCTTAAAACGCTCTACAATGACAATGGAGGTGTGTGCTTGAGCTTTAAAAACTAAAAGATGGAATGATTCTCGGTGAAGATAAACAAAGATGAGAACTTCCCTTTTTTAAAGAACCAAAGCTTTGATTATTACCCCACCTCCCACTTAGCCAATAAGAAGGTTTCCTCCTACCAAAGATAAGCTATTTAATATTATTTATCTTTCTTTTATTTTTTCTAAAATAGACAAATAGATGACTATAAGTCATCTTTTCTGATCAAAATTCACGTGGAGGATGGCAGGAAACTAGGTGAGTCATCACCTAATCATTTCTTTTCAATTTATCCTTTAAACGTATTCGAAACAGGGGACCCGTTTTGAAACTGGAGGAACCGTATCAGAACGGTCAAGCAAAAGTCCAAAAGTTAGTTATTACCGTTGGAATCATATCGGAACACCTAAAAACGTTTCAAAACATCTTGCATAGGCCGTTTCGATACGAGTCTAATCGTATCGAAACACCTAGCTTAAAAACACTAATTTGAGCCTTCATAAAGCAGTCTTGACTAAGGACTTGGCTTAATTGAGATCCTATAACCATATAATCTATAATAAAAATTCGATATTTTAATATTTTAATAACATTACTCCGATCATCGGAATCAAATTCCGACTAGACCGATTTTTAGGGTGTTACAATTCGCATGAAGCATGGTTGAGTGGAATCGTATCCACTGAGCTTGTTAGCTCAGCGTTCGAAACAACAGTTCACAATTTAGTAGGTTTGACATGTTGCTTGGTGGAGCACTATCCGAGAAAGATTCTAGCACCTCATCTTACTATAGTACAGTCTTTAGATCTTTGGGTTATGTATTCGTAGAACCCTATCATATATTTTGTAATTCGTATTTAAATTTAAAATGATTGAGTCGAATGATTTTATAATGTAATTTAAAAGAAGCTCCCTTATAAATGCTTTCAAATATTTATCTATATTTTATTAGATTAAAAATCAAATAAATTTGGAAATTGATTGTGGATTGGGCTAAACTATGTTAAAATTTTATGGTTACGAGTTAGACTTCAGGCTCAAATGTGATATCCAGGTTGAGAGTGTTACATTTAATAGTATCAGACTCTAGGTTTAGCCTGTTCTAAGAAAGCCTAAGGGTGATTAGTTGAATATGTGTCTAGTGAATACGATTCATTGAGTCTAAGTTATACTCTTCAGGATTAAAATCTGGATTGTGTGCCCTGTATTATTATGTGTCGCCGGTTGCGACGTTGAGATAAGTACAATCGCGGTTGCGAGGGCCGATATGAAGGATAAACTTCTTAAGATGATGATTTTGGGACCAAGATTGTCATAGACATTAAAGAATGGATCACGAAAGGATGCAAGAGTTGGGGATGTGCCATCACTTGAGTAATACTCGTAGTCGTGTGGCATGAGCTACCTTGAATCCTTTGGTTTCATCATGAGAATTTCTAGTGGTAAGACTTCACACGTCTGATGGAAGACCTTTATTGTAACGCCCCGGTTTTAGGCCTAGATGTTTTAGGCATCGGTTTAAGTTGGTCGAACCTAGAGTTTGAGATTCGAGCTCTTAGAATCGATTTAGGGAAATCATGATTCAGGATAAGGTAAAAATATGGTAAAATTTTCTAAAATCATATAGATGGGTTCAGTAAAATCAATTTTACAAAAAGGATTTTGGGTCGTGTACATTTTGGGCAGCGACCAAATTGTAAAGATTTAAAACTGTGTAAAAAGTGTGACTTTCAAAAGAGAGTCAAATTCGTAGAATCTTTAGGGAGCTTTATGACAATTGAACCTTTTCTTTAATTGGCATGTGATTTTAATGTTTTAATTAAAGTGGAAGAGGGGGATTTTATTAAAACGGGTAGTTAATTTGTTAATTCATTTTTGACATAACTTTTTTATTTCTCCTTTTCTCTTCAGCAAAACATTCCCTCTTTTCTCTCAATTTCCAAAATTCTTTTCATCCATTTTCTCTTTTGGTTCACAACTCTTTTCCAAAGATTCTTCTCAAAGATTTGCAAAGATTTCTTAAAGCTTCTTGAGTTGTAAACTTTCCAATTGGAAGAAAAGCAAGGATTGAAGGTAATTTCGTGCTACTCCTCTAATCAAGGTTCTTTAATTAAATTCCAAAGTATTTGACTCTTGATTTGTGTTTTTAATTAAGGTTTTGATGTTGACTTGGTGAAAATGTCGAAATCTTGCTAAAAGATGAGATGAAATGTGATTTTCGTTTAAGCACTTTTTTTATTGCTTTGAGAATGATTTTAAGGTTGATTAGGATGTTAAATGGTGTTAATACTGAGACTTGAGCATAATAATCCCGAAATCATTGAGATCTCTAATTGTCTAGGTTGTTAGTTTTGGGTTTTTGGTTTGGAAGTGTGAAATCTGAGTTGCTGGAGGTATAAGGATGCTATTAGGATGTTTTTGGATGTTGATTTATGATTAAAATGTGATGGAAGTGTTTGTTGATGGCTGGGTTGAGTTTAGTGATCAATCGAAGGTGATTTTGGTTGTTTCGGATGGGTATTTTGGTGCCTTTGGGGATAGCTACGGTTTTTAGTGTTTGCTGGTGGTTTTAATTCATTGAGATGCATTAATCCTCTGTTCTTATATGGTATAAACATGGGAGAATTCTTCGGAAGCTTTCGACGAAGTTCCGGGGACATCAGACGCTTGATTTCTGCGTTGGCAAGTGAGGTTTCGCGTATCGGTGAGTTGAAATGGGATTTCCAGCTTTGAAACATCTTAAAAGTGGTTTCGGGAACTTAGTGTAAGCTTGAAATGCTTTCCTAAGTTCGGAAGTAAGTAAAGTGATTTTCTCCCTCGGATTGTGCTATTATGAGTTTGTGGATGCACTTGTTTTTTAAATGTGTTCGCATACTGTTTTAAATCATGTTTTGAGCATATAACTTGCTGTTTATGATGCCATATTGTTGAAGGATGCACTAGGTAAGTGATCCTTGTAAGTATGTGTTTATACTTGTTTTATGAAGCATGGTTTAATGCTTGGAATATGGCTTATGGTGAATGCTTTGAAAAACAGTGAGGTTTGTATTAAAAGTAAATTATATTGGCAAGTGATTATGTGTAAAGTTTTTTGCAAATGAAATCGGATATAGTTAGCCGACTATAGGATTGAGTGCACTATAAACAAGTCACCTTGGATGTTTAAGGGTTGTGATTGTACCGAAAACTCCATACAAGTACCTTAACGATTGAGGAAATTGAGTTGTCTCCCGTCTCTCGTTAGTGGGGCTATACATATACCGATGAGTGGTGTTGAGGAGTTGTGATGGTACCGAATACTCCACCACGGGTGTCATAAAGGTGGAGGGTAGCTCCCATGTGTGAACCTTGAGATGCCAGTGAGAATGTATGAAGTCTTGGGACAACACTTGGGAATCCGTGTATCCGATGCTTTTTGAGAAATAAGAATGTTATTGATCACTTGTGAGCCAATATAATTGATTAATTTCTATGGAAATGTTTATGGATGCATAACACGAAGAAATGCATGTTTTACTTTTAAGATTTGTATATTGGTAGATATGCATGGAAGACTTGAGTTATATGTTAACAAATGGATTTTGCTGTTGAAGTATTTGATACATGTTTCATGTGGTATAACATGCTGATTTTTGTTAATGAAGTGCATGGATTTCAAAAAAGCATGATGATTTTCAAAAGTGTGAAAATGGATTTAAGCATTGATGGTGTTTTTGGTTTTTGAGCATTCCTCACAAAGCTTGTATGTTTATGCTCTCATTTGTCCATCAATGCAGATAACTAAGTGTTTGGAGGTAGCAACTCGCAAGAGAATCCCAAGTGACTTCACTTTGAAAGTATGTTTTGGTTATGGACTAGAGTAATAAAGACAACGGGAGTGTCCAATGTTTTAGAGTTGGTTGTTTTGGTATATTCTGTTTTGGTATAAGTTTGGTATACCTATATTGGTTTGTAAATGGCCTTTAACTCTTGGATTGTTTGGATTTATGGTTTTTGATGTTCTAAGTAAATCAAAACTAGGAAGCATGCCTATAGGTTTTCATATGTTGCTATGCTTGGCAATAAATGCTATGGTTGGTGCCTAGGGCGAGTTTTGATGTACCTTTGTTGCTCCATGATTTTATCTAGTTTTGTATGATGAATCGAATCATGTTTGAATGCTAAATTATGTTGCAGTGAATCTTTTTCTGGTATGTGTTTTGAAACATATGATGTTGTTTCGATACGGTATGCATATTTGGCCTAAGCCGTTCGAAACACATAAGGGTCGTTCCGAGACCTCAAGGCTATATTCAGGCATGTATCGAAACACAGGTCATTTTGATACGCCTCTGTATTATCTGAGGCATGGGAATCACCCAGGTATGCTTGGTCTCAAAACAAGTGAGATCTGTTTCGGTACGTTTTGCTACTGGAAGTCGTTGTTCCGAAACAAGGTCTTAGTGTTTCGAAACAGGTGTATGTTATGTTGGTTAATGGAATATTCTGAAGTTCTGATTCTTTGCGTCCTAGTCCTTGAATGTTGTGGATGCAATTGAATTATCATGAATGATTATTTTGAACTGAGTTTTGACTGAGATGCATGTAATGAGACTAATTAAAGGATGGTAACACTAAAATGGTTTAAGACCATGCGAACCGGAAAAATTACAAAATGGTCCATAAAAGTCATAATTGGACGAAATCGAGGTATGTTTGAGTTGCGATTGATCCGCTGCAATATTTAACACATAGGAACCTAAATTGCATCTAGATAAGATAAAAAATAGGGTTGTTTATTAAAGTAAATCTTCCTCGTTTACTTCAATATTCCCCGTGTAACTCGTTCGGTTCGGTCTACCGGCTAGGCCGGGTCGAGGGAGTTACATTTGATTGTATCAGAGCCAGGTTTCGAAATAATGGGATGATGAAAAGTAATGGTAAGTCAATGTGGTGTAATTGTATGTATTTGGTGATGGTTGCTATGCACGGTGAATGTTATAAGCATGTTAAGGTTGATCAAATGATGGTGATGCTATGTATGATGATCGTGATATGAGTATGAGTTGTAATATATGATGAGGTTGTGGGCTGAATTCTATTGGTTGTAATGCACAATGATTGTGTGACATGTATGTTGTATGCCTTATGCTATGTTTGAGGGAAATTGGGATGCCCATTGCTTTATTACTGTAATGAAGTGTTTTAAATTGAATTTGAAGTCTTGGATCCTTGCTAGAAGCTGGCATGATTTCTTGTTTTGTTTTATATTCATGCCTTAATGATAATAGCACAATGGGACTAAGGAGAGAACTACGTTTAGGATAAGTTGCTCCTGTTGGTGAGCAAAGGAATCATGAGAACGAGGTTCTGCCTAGTGCGAATTTACCTCCTCCACAGCCACCAGCACGTGAGGGTAAGGAGCAAGTGCAACACGGACAGCTGGTCCGGTGTTGGGTGATTTGACTCCTTTGGTACAGGCGATGACTGGAGCATTCCAGGCTGTTGTTGCTGGAGTGCAAGTGCAAGCACCTGTTGCTGGGCAAATGGGTTTGTCGTTGGAACGCTTGTGAAGTTTGGGAGGTGTTGAATATCCTGGATTGTCTCCTGAAGCATCCGAGGCTTGGATGGCTAATATGATCCAAATTTTGGATCAGATGGGATGTAATGATGCACGCAAGTTAGGATGTGTTGTCTTGTTATTGCAAGGTGATGCATATAGTTGGTGGATGACTGTGACCGCGGCCATGAAACCCAATGAGGTGGATTGGGAGTTCTTCCAAGCTGCCTTTGAAAAGAAGTATCTAGGAGTTAGATACTTGGATGACAAGAAGTGTGAGTTCATGTCCTTGGTGCAAGGAAATATGATAATAGCTGAGTACGAGGTCCAGTTTGTATGTTTGAGTCAATATGCTCCAGAATTGGTGTCGAGTGATAGGCATCGATGTGATCGCTTCCATTATGGCTCGGTGTAGAAAGTGAAGACTTTTATGCTAGCTTCTGATTATACTGATTTCGATGTGCTGATGACGCGAGCCAAGGATATAGAGCATAGTTTGGGTTTGACCTCTCGTGTGGGTGGTTCTAGCTCGAGTAAGAGAGCTGTAAATTCTGGTCCTAGTGGTGGATAGAACAAGAGAAATTGTGATCGCTGATATCGGCCTGAGGCGAGGTGAGGTAATTTTGGGCGAGGTGTACCAGCTCAAGCTAATAGGGTGTGATTTAAGTAGAATGCTTGCTGGACATGTGGGTCACGAGAGCATTTGAGGCGAGGATGTCCTTGTGTGGCTCGAGAGGCGCATGCTCCTATAGTTGGGACGACCAATTCTTGTTGGAACTATGGATCAGCTGATCATATGAGACGTGAGTGTCCTTTGCTAGCTGGAGGTGGTCAAGGTCAAACACCTGTTGTTGCACCATAGAGAGGTCGTGGACGCAGCCATGGTAATTTCTGTAGAGTGTCCACTAGTTCTATATTTTGTATACATTCATTCCCTTATTATTGTTGTTCGTAAGCTCATTTAGGCATATTTAGGTGCATTGCATGCATAATAACAGTATTTTCTCTTTTACCATGCTTTTATTGAATATTTTATGTTTGGTTAAGAAAAGATATTGTTTTAGTTTAGTTTTCATTTTCAGGTGATGTAGCTAGGTAAAGGGGGAGAGGATAGGAAAGTAGGGAGGAAAAGAAGCTGTACTAAAGCAGTTCCAGATGCCGCCAAGGACGCCGCCGCAGCAGCACTTCCGCCTAGAAAGGAGTTAAACTGACTTAGTAAAGATGGATTGCGATTGAAAGAGGACAATTTCCTGAGTCCAATGAGCCCAATATTGCAATTTTCCGAAGTCTATAGCGGCCTGTAGAGCTAATCGAAAAGGGATAAGTAGGAGTACTTATATTTACTTGTTGGAGAAGGCAACGTCTAAAAAGTCCACATTCAAGTAAAAAAGGAGTCAACATTTAATGTAAAGTTACTTTAAGGACTTCTACTCCAAGGAGGACTCAAACTTAGGCCATGAACCCTATATATACACATGTATGTAAGGGTATAGGGGCATAATGGAAAGGTAGATAGATAGATTAAGTGAGGGGTTTTGGAGGTCGCGACCCAATTCTCTCTTAGGGTTTAGGTTTTTGTATGTAAAGTAGTTGTGAGAAACGATTGTAATAGGTTATGTATGTTTTCAATAAATTACACTCAAGTTTGCTTAATTCATGTTCTTCACTTCTTCAATTAGTTCCAAAAGTCCAGTTGAAGAAATCTATTTGTTGGGCATGAGAGTGTCAAACTCACGAAAGAATTAAGCACGGTCCCATCATGTCGAGGTGTTGACTAATTCGGCTTAGACATAAGTTAGAATTTCAGCGGCTAAAAGGAGAAACCAAACGTCGACTGCATGTGTTAGGTTTACGTTAAGATTGCTAGGTATTGCCTACATCACGTGGTGATAGAATCCTTGCTTAGACATTGGAAGGGTCACTTCATAATTGCTCTGCCAAACTTAGAGTATCTGTCAGACTTGCGACCGGGACTTCTCTCCATCTCACCTGCCGAGATAGCGAAAGTTGCAAGCGCAGAGTTCCGTTGTGGCAGCGAAAGTTTCCGCCGCATCAATCTGCCATTACCTGCCAAGGCAGTATATCTTGGCAACGCAAAATACACTTAGACTTTACAACGCAGTCTACACACTACTGAGCTGCAACTACATGACCCGATCTATCAACCTTATCTCTCTCTATCACTATCTTATTTTACTTGTGTTTTTACTTTTATGTTTTTCTTTATTCAGAAATTTAATTGTGCAATTTACTAATTCCTTGTGCAGGAAAACACTCATAGTAGCTGCTCCAATCCCTGTGGAAGACGATATCTTTTATACTATAACTTGACAAGAGTGTGCACTTGCGCTCATAAATAGAGAACACTAAAACACTCTACAATTTCCAACGGAGGAAGGATGGGCAGAGAGGTGTAGCTCATGTTGTTGTTGTTCAACCAGAGGGTTGTGGTCCTGCGAGAGTGTATGTACATCGCGAGGGACGTAATGACACCGACGTGATTGCAGGTACCTTTACCTTGCAATCCTTGTCTTTGTTAGCTTTAATTAATTTTGGATCTACGCATTCATACATCTTGAGTGAGCATGTGCATTTGCTTGATATTCCTGTTGAGATGCTAGATGTAGGAATGCAAGTAACAAGCTCTTTTGGTGAAACTGTTCTTACAAGAAACTGTATGGGAGGTGTCCTTTATCTGTTCAAGGCTATGTGTTTTCATTTAATTTGATGGAGTTGTCTTTCTATGGTTTTGATGTGATCCTTTGAATGGATTGGTTGTCTGAACATAGAGCTGTAGTTGATTTTGATGTTAAGCGAGTTACCTTGAAACTTGCTGATGATTACGAAGTGGTAATCGTAGGCGAGAATGTGAAATTATTGTCCAATGTAGTTTCGACTCTTGAAGCGAGTCGGATGATGGAGTTGGGTTGTGAAGCTTTCCTAGCTTATGTGATGAACCCTGGTACAAAGGAGGTACGAGTGCTAGACATACAAACGGTATGTGAGTTTCCGGGTGTCTTTCCAAAAGAGTTGCATGGTTTTCCACCGAATAGAGAAGTTGAGTTTGGCATTGAGTTGTATGAAAATACGACTCCAGTGTCTATTACTCCTTGTCGAATGGCACCTAAGAAGTTGAAGGAGTTAAAAACGCAACTTCATGAGTTGCTTGATCGAGGGTTCATAAGGCCAAGTGTTTCACCTTGGGGTGTACCGGTCTTGTTTGTAAAGAAAAAGGATGGCACGATGCGTATGTGTATAGATTACCGGCAATTGAACAAGTTGACGGTTAAGAACAAGTACCCATTGCCAAGGATTGATGAATTGTTTGATCAATTTCGAGGTACTTTAGTGTTCTCGAAGATTGATTTGAGATCTGGGTATTATCAACTAAAGGTTAAGGATGTAGAAGTACCTAAGACAGCTTTTCAGACAAGGTACGACCATTATGAGTTCATGGTGATGCCGTTTGGCTTGACAAATGCACCAGCTGCATTCATGGATATGATAAATCTTGTGTTCCATGAGTTTTTAGATCAGTTTGCGGTAGTGTTTATCGATGATATTCTCGTGTACTCGCGTATCGAGGAGGATCATGATAAGCATTTAAGGATTGTGCAGCAAGTGTTGTTGGAGAATCAGCTTTATGCTAAGCTGAGCAAGTGTGAGTTTTGGCTCAGGGAAGTTGTCTTTCTTAGAGATGTAGTGTCGGCCGAGGGTATTCGTGTTGACCCACACAAGATTAAAACGATGATGAATTGGAAAATGCCTAAATCTATGACGAAGGTGCGTAGTTTCCTTGGTTTTACTGGATATTATCGAAGGTTGGTAGAGGGTTTTTCTAAGATTGTTGCTTCGTTGACTAAGTTGTTGCAAAAGAATGTTCGCTTTGAATGGACGAATGTTAAGTAACAAGCTTTCGAGAGGTTGAAGGAAGCTTTGACGCAAGCTCATGTCTTGATTCAACCAGAATTGGGCAAGGAGTTTGTGGTTTACAGTGATGTGTCATATGTTGGTCTAGGCTATGTGTTGATGCAAGGTGGGAAGGTTGTGGCATATGCATCTAGACAATTGAAGGTGCATGAGCGCAACTACCCTACTCATGATCTACAGCTTGCTGCAGTTGTGTTTTCCTTGAAGATTTGGAGGCACTACCTTTACGGAGAAAAGTGTGTGGTTTACACCGATCATAAAAGTTTGAAGTATCTTATTTCTTAGAGGGAGTTGAACCTTAGGAAATGAAGATGATTGGAGTTGCTTAAGGATTATGATCTGAAGATTGAGTACCGTCCTGGAATGGCCAATGTTGTGGCCGATGCCTTAAGTAGGAAGGTGGTTGTTGAGTTGAGGGCGATGTTTTGTTCAGTTGAGCATATCGCATGATGGTGAGTTGATAGCCGAGTTACAAGTGAAACCTTCCTTGATTCAGTTAATTACGGATAAGCAGTTGCTTGATGATTATTTGGTGCCTCATGTTCAGGATATAACTGATGGTAATGCAACATATTTCTGTTTCAATGATGATGGTGTTTTATGCTTTAAAAGCCGGAAAGTTGTGCCAGAGGATGTTGAGTTGAGGCGCACTATTTGGACTGAAGCTCATGGCAGTCCTTTTTCTATGCATCCTGGTAGTACAAAGATGTATCGTGGTTTGAAAGATGAGTACTATTCGGTTGGGTTGAAAAAGGATGTTGCTGATTTTGTGAGCAAGTGTATGGTTTGTCAGCGTGTGAAAGTTGAGCATCAGTTTTCGTCTGGTTTGTTGCAGCCTTTGAGGATAGCAGAATGGAAATGGGAAAGGATTACGATAGATTTTATGTCTGGTTTGCCTTTAAGCATCCCAAGTGACTTCACTTTGAAAGTATGTTTTGGTTATACACTAGAGCAATAAAGGCAATGGGGGTGTCCAATGTTTTGGAGTTGGTTGTTTTGGTATATTCAGTTTTGGTATAAATTTGGTATACCTATATTGGTTTGTAAATGGCATTTAACTCTTGAATTGTTTGGATTTATGGTTTTTGATGTTCTAAGTAAATCGAAACTAGGAAGCATGCCTATAGGTTTTCATATGTTGTTATGCTTGGTGATAAATGCTATGGTTGGTGCCTAGGGTGAGTTTTGAAGTACCTTTGTTCCTCCATGATTTTATCTAGTTTTGTATGATGAATCGAATCATGTTTGAATGCTCAATTATGTTGCAGCGAGTCTTTTTTGGTATGTGTTTCGAAACATTTACTGTCGTTTCGATACGGTATACATATTTGGTCTAAGTGGTTCGAAACGCATAAGGGTCGTTCCAAGACCCCAAGGCTATTTTCAGGCCTGTATCGAAACACGGGGTCGTTTTGATACGCCTGTATTATCTGAGGCAGGGGAATCGCCCAGGTATGATTGGTCTCGAAACAGGTAAGACATGTTTCGGTATGTTTTGCTACTAGAAGTCATTCCAAAACAGAGTCTTAGTGTTTCGAAATGGGTGTCTGATATGTTGGTTAATGGAATGTTCTGAAGTTTGATTCTTTGCGTTTTAGCCCCTGAATGTTGTGGATGCAATTGAATGAGCATGAATGATTATTTTGAGCTGAGTTTTGACTAAGATGCATGTAATGAGACTAATTAAAGGATGGTAATACTAAAATGGCTTAAGACCCTACGAATCAGAAAAATTACAAAATGGTCCCTAAAAGTCATAATTGGACGAAATCGAGATATGTTTGAGTTGCGATTGATCCGCTGCAATGTTTAACACATAGGAACCTAAATTGCATCTAGATAAGATAATAAGAAAAAATAGGGTTATTTATTGAAGTAAATCTTCCCGGTTTACTTCAATATTCCTTGTGTGACCCGTTCGATTCGGTCTACTGGCTAGGCCGGGTTGAGGGAGTTACATTTATGGTAGAATTAATGAGGACCTACTTTCGATCAACTAGTGGTTGAGCATCATCCAGGAGTCCCTTCATCCGTAGTGAGGGATCCTCGATGATACGATACCATGTGATGGTGACGTAGTATAGCTAACAAATGTGTGATTCCATTTAATGTTGCGAGGTACCTAATGACTATGAGATTCCAAGTAAACTCTTAGTAAGCCGAATGCTTTGAGATGTTGAGCAACGCACGCTTGCTGCGAATTAATTATGATGGTGGCTGAAAGGACATTGTTGAATATGTGAAAGGCAATACCCGAGATTGGTGGATCTAGGGGCCTACCTATTCATATGTCCATAGTGAAACCACCAAGAACAGAGTATTCTAGTTGAAGTCTTAGAGTTGGGGTGCAACGATGGCAGCAACCTGCAAAATAAGCCATCTTTTAGTAGAATCCGTGCCTTTAATACATTTGTGATGTTTTACTGTAAACTAACCTAAATGCAATGCAATGATGCTTGAATGCAGCAGAAATATGGGTTAAAAAGGGTGTAAATAATAGAACTTTTACACACTCAACACACCCCCAAACTCAAGTTTTTGCTTGCCCTCAAGCAATTAGACCTAAAAGAAAGATGAATAATTTTTTTTTTGTGTTGGCCTTCAAACAGTGAACTGTCACTTACCCGTCGCTCATTCTCTATGGTGGCAGCAACCTGTCGGAAAGATTAGGATCTGTCCGGAATCTCCCTATAGTCCTCGTGCAGTGTGTGCATGCTTGTGAACAGTTATATGCTAAGACTCTCTTAGTTTCACTAGAATATTCAACTCTTAACTCGAATTTTTATGCCAAAGTTTATCTTTTTGAAGGCACATTTTCATGCTTCTTTGATTTTCTGTTTTGACTTGCTTTTTATTTTTCAAGCTAAAGTTTCACTAGAGCCGGTTTCGGGCACCTCTAGCTAACTTCCTAGAGCCGGTTTCGGGCACCTCTAGGGCTATTTTGCTAAACTTCTTTCCTAGAGCCAGTGTTAGGCACCTCTAGGGGCTATTCAAGTGCTAAGCTTTCCTATTCTAGTTTGGCTAAAAGAAATCTAAGCAGTATAACAGTCACAAAGGTGTTTAAGTTTTCAGAACTATAAAAAGGCTCTAAACTTCTCCTTAATCTGTCCTAAAGATGCTGCCACGACAGAGCTGTCATGACAAGTAAGTTAACTTCACAGTTTTAAGCCAACAGTTAAATCTTTTCTGATTTTTTTTTGAATAAATAAAAGACACAACAAATTAATAAAAAGATGTACTAAGACTCCATTAATGATGGAGGGTTGCCACCCCCAAACTCGAGGGTTGCATTGCCCTCAATGCAAAATAACAGAAAAGATAGAGGCAGGTACATCACAAAATAAAATAGAGCAGGCATTAGGAAAAGAAAAATAAAAGACTTAAATTTTCAGTCGCTGTCCTCGCTGCTGCTGCTGACACGGATCTGATGGCGGCGTCTGGGCTGCAGTGGAGGCTGGACAGTTTGCTCAACGAGCTGGACGTCTGAACTGCTGCCACTGTCCCACGTGCAGCTGGTGGAGGTGCTAGCCTTGGGCATCAGCTTCCTGTCTGTCACGTGCTTCTGTCGCTTGACAGGCGTAAACTCCCTCTCCAAATTCCTCCTAATCAGAGGTTCTTCTTCGATGTCGGCTGTAGCTGGCCGCTTGGTTCCACGTGCAGGGCTGTCGACCGGAGGATTCGCAGCTGCCGTCTGGGCAGGTGAAGGGGTGGAGGCAGCAGAATGTGCATGGGGGGAGACAGGTGGTGTGGGTGTAGGGGAGGGGATATGAAAATAATGGGCAGGGAAGGTGGGGAAGATGACATCCGTATAATGTAAAGTGTCGGTAATGAAATTTACCGTTGCGCTGGTGAAGTCCCGGATGAAGGTCATCATCCCCATTTGTCGTTCTTCTACCCTTTGGATTGCAGCAAGGATGGTGGCAGAATGGTCTGTCGGGGCGGTGGCGGCGGCAGGTTCTGTGGCAGGCTCCTCATCTGAGTCTGCAGGGGAGGCAGCTGGGTTGAAGGAGTGAATGGGTGTTGCAGCTATGACCTCCATGAGGCTTGAGATGTTGTTGTCAGTCCAGCCACGACCATTGACTAATTTGTCGGTGGATACCTCGGGGACAGCAGCACAGCGGCAGAGAGAAGTTATCGTGAACGGCAGGCAGAGGCGAGAGTCTGTTCGATGGGCACAATCCAAAATGCTTTCCCTCATATATCGGCCCACGTTGATAGGCCTGTCGTGCATGATGGAATGGATGAGGGCGAGCCGCTGCTGGTTCACCGTCGTGTGATGGGAGGACGGCATGATACGCTTTTTGATGAAAGCGTTCCAAAGTTTAGCTTCTGGGAGCAACTACCCCCTTTTGACGGAGTGGGGGTTCTTTTTGCTGGTTGTCCATGTTGTTCCTTCCTCTGTCACCTCCGCCATGACAGCATCATAGGCGGCAGCATCGAGGGTGTCGAGAAATTTCTGGTGGGCATCATCATCGGGGCCAAAGAAGAGGCCAAACATGTGGTTGATGCTGTCAGCTGTGAATGGCACCTCCACTCCTCGGATGGTGACAGATGTTGCCGTTCTGCTGTCAATGGCAGCGTAGAACTCTCTAACCAGGGTGTCGTTTAGTTCTGCTGGCTGTTCTGCGAATTGCTCCCATAGTTGAGCTCGTATGGCCCTCACAATGAATGGTCGGAGCCCCATGTTTGGTGCTTTGCGGATGTAGACGAAGCCCCTCTCTTCCCATAATTCCTTGTTGGCGAACGGCGTTGCTGCTGCTGAAGAAGAGGCTGAGGCAGTGCTGCGGCGGGTCTGTCTAGACGACATATTAGTTGCAAAGGTTGTGGAAATGAAGAAAGCTAATAAAAACTAGAGGAGAAAGCAAGGAAGAGTAAGCAGAAGTGAGAAAAATGAAAATGGAAACGGGGTTTTATAGCGGTCGAGGGGCTGCCCATTTAATGCTGTAACGGCAGGCGTGGATAACGGAGCGACTGTTGGGATTTAGCGTGTCTGACGCGTCTGACATGTATTTATACGTCTGCTACGCGTCTGACACACGCTTCTACGTCTGCCGTGTCAGTCTGTTGACAGCCTGTCTTATCCGTCTGCGGCGGCAGCCGAAACGACAGGCTTCAATAAATAGGCTCTGTTGGGCTGATGGATGGATGGTGGGCTTGGGTCACTTCTCCTTTTCTTCTTGACTCCTTTATTTCCTAAAAACATAAAATAGAAAAAACATTATTCAAATAAAATAAACCTACTTACCTAATAAATAATAAAATAATAAAAATAAAATTTAGGTTAAATTAGGGATGCCTTGTGGGGCATCTCCCAAAGTAACCACTTCCTGTATTCCTGGGGCTTCAGTCCCTTGATAATGCTTGAGGCGCTGTCCATTGACTTTGAATTGGTGCCCGTCTTTTAATGATTGAATTGTGATGGCACCATGGGGAAAAACTTGTACCACTTGGAATGGGCCTGACCATCTAGATTTAAGCTTCCCTGGGAAGAGTTTCAACCTAGAATTGAACAACAACACAAGCTGCCCTGGGCAGAACTGTCGTGGCAGCAACTTCTTGTCATGCCACTTCTTTGTTTTCTCCTTGTAGATTCTTGCATTGTCATAGGCCATTGTCCGTATTTCTTCAAGCTCGTTCAGATCTAACATCCTTTTCTGGCCTGCTTTGTCCAAATCCATATTCACTGCCTTGATTGCCCAATATGCTTTGTGCTCGATCTCGACAGGCAAGTGGGAGGTTTTTCCATAAATCAGTCGGTATGGAGACATGCCCAACGGAGTCTTAAAAGCTGTCATATATGCCCATAATGCATCATTCAGAAGTAAAGACCAATCTTTCCTAGTTGGCTTAACCATCTTTTCAAGAATGTTATTCACTTCCCTATTGGATATCTCAGCCTGTCCATTGGTCTGTGGGTGGTATTCTGTCGCGATCCTGTGCTTGACACCATATTTCTTCAAGGCGGCAGCAATTACCCTATTATCAAAATGTCTCCCTTCATCACCGATAATCGCCTTAGGGATGCCAAACCTCGAAAAAATGTTTTTGTGTAAAAACTTTTGGACCGTCTTGGCATCATTCTTTTGTGTGGCGATAGCTTCAACCCACTTAGAGACATAATCTACTGCTAGGAGGATGTATAAATTTCCACATGAAGATGGGAAAGGTCCCATAAAATCAATCCCCCAAACGTCGAAGATCTCGACTTCCATAATGTTCTGCAGTGGCATCTCGTTTCTCCTCGAGATGTTACCTGTCCGCTGGCACCTGTCACAGTTCTTGTAAAAGTCCTATGCATCTTTATACAGTGTCGGCCAGTAGAACCCTGACTGCAGCACCTTGGCAGCAGTTTTGTTGCCTCCTAAGTGACCTCCATATTGAGAAGCATGGCAGTGATGGAGAATGTCTTCTTGCTCTTCTTGTGGTACACACCTCCTTATAACCTGATCTGCACATAATTTGAAAAGAGGAGGTTCGTCCCAATAATAATGCTTGACATCATTTTGGAACCTCTTCCTGGCTTGATAATTAAGATCAGAAGGGAATATTCCGCTAACTATAAAATTAACGAAATCAGCATACCAGGGGAGTTCAGAAGACTTACCTGCCGTCATGGCTGTCGCGGCAGCGATTGCGGCAGCAAAGAGCTGCTCATCTGGGAAGGTCTCCAGTATGTTTGTCTCATCAATTGGTAGACTCTGTCCCTTCTCCAATCTTGACAAGTGGTCTGCCACCTGATTTTCTGTCCCCTTTTTGTCCTTGATCTCTAGGTCGAATTCTTGTAATAGCAAGATCCACCGTATCAATCTAGGCTTTGCATCCTTCTTTGCGAACAAATATTTCAGGGCAGAATGGTCTGTGTGCACTATCACCTTCGTCCCAAGTATGTAAGAACGAAACTTGTCAATGGAGAACACCACAGCTAATAGCTCCTTTTCTGTGGTGGTGTAGTTCACTTGGGCGTCATTTAATGTCTTGCTGGCATAGTATATGACATGAAACAGCTTATTTCTGCGCTGCCCAAGTGCTGCCCCGACAGCATAGTCACTAGCATCACACATAATCTCAAATGGCTGTGTCCAGTCTGGTGGCTGTACTATGGGGGCTGTCACTAGTTTTTCCTTCAGAACCTTGAATGCTTTAGTACATTCATCATTAAAGTCAAAGGGTCGGTTCTGCTCTAAGAGATGGCATAGGGGCTTGGTGATTTTTGAGAAATTTGCGAAAAATCTTCGATAAAAACCAGCATGCCCTAAAAAACTCCTTATGCCCTTGACTGTAGTTGGTGGCGGCAGCTTCTCAATTACTTCAATCTTAGCCCTGTCGACTTCTATCCCACGGCAGCTAATCTTATGGCCGAGAACTATCCCATCATCCACCATAAAGTGGCATTTTTCCCAATTCAAAACAAGATTAGCTTTTTCACATCTTTCAAGTACCTTTTGAAGATTGCCAAGGCAGCTTTCAAAATCGTCTCCAAAGACGGAAAAGTCATCCATAAAAATCTCTAGGAAGTCCTCTACCATGTCGGAGAATATGGCCATCATGCACCTTTGGAAGGTGGCAGGTGCATTACAGAGTCCAAATGGCATTCTCCTAAAAGCGTACGTTCCGTAGGGGCATGTGAAGGTCGTCTTTTCTTGATCCTCAGGTGCAATAGCAATTTGGTTATAACCTGAATAACCATCAAGAAAACAATAGTAAGGTTTACCCGCTAATCTATCAAGCATTTGATCAATAAAGGGTAAAGGAAAGTGGTCCTTTCGGGTAGCTTTGTTAAGCTTCCGATAGTCCATACAAACCCTCCAACCGGTTACAGTCCTGGTTGGGATTAACTCATTGTTCTCATTGGTTATCACGGTCATTCCTCCTTTCTTGGGAACACATTGCACCGGGCTCACCCATTTGCTGTCTGAGATGGCGTAAATAATACCAGCATCTAACCACTTAATTATCTCTTTACGCACCACCTCTTTCATCGCATGGTTTAGCCGCCTTTGGGCATCAATAGTCGG
Organism: Hibiscus trionum; assembly: GCA_030270665.1. Lineage (NCBI taxonomy): Eukaryota > Viridiplantae > Streptophyta > Magnoliopsida > Malvales > Malvaceae > Hibiscus > Hibiscus trionum. The sequence continues at coordinate 16,879,507 of BSYR01000051.1, forward strand.
CTTATGATCTTCCTCCAGGAGGATTTTGTGCATGCATAACGCCGGACTGATGCCTTGAATGTCTGCTATCGTCCATCCAATCGCCTTCTTGTGCTGCCTTAGCATGCTGACTAGCTGTCGTTCCTGTTCTTGCGGCAGCTTAGCAGAGATAATTACGGGCAGTGTGTCATTTGAACCAAGAAAAGCATATTTAAGCTGCCCTGGCAGGGGCTTCAGTTCTAAGGCAGGTGGTTCAATAGTAGATGGCTTTTGGATTAAATGGTTATCCGAAGTATAATTCAAAGGTTCGAATAACTTACCTGGACGATGGCCTAACCAGTTTACCTCCTCCTGATCTTCAGTATCAGATGTATCGGAGTCAGAGGAGTTGCTGTCGTCGGAGCTGTCTTCGTTGCTGTCGTGACAGGCTTGTAAGTGGTTGTCGCAACAGTGACCGAAGTTTATATCATGACAGCCCGACCTAATGTATGGATGATCAAGGGTTACTTCAATGATAGCCTTGCATTCTTCATCCACATCAGCATGTTTCATTGCTTGGAGAACATTCAACTTAATCTCTTGATCGTTCACGCGCATAGTAAGTTCTTCTTTCTCCACATCAATCAGTGATCTTCCCGTGGCTAAGAAGGGTCGCCCAAGGATGACTGGTGCATTTTCATCTGCCTCACAATCTAAAACAAGAAAGTCAGCAGGAAAAATAAACTTATCCACTCTTATCAGAATATCTTCAATTTTTCCCTCTGGATGAACGTAAGAGCGGTCTGCCAGCTGCAGAGTTACTGTCGTGGGTCGCGCCTTTCCAATACCTAATTTTTGAAAAACAGATTTTGGCATTAAATTAACACTAGCACCAAGATCACAAAGTGCCTTACCCACAAATTTGTCTCCGATTACACAAGGTATGATGAAGCTCCCCGGATCCTTCTTTTTCTGGGGTGGCTGCCGATGAAGAATACTCATGCAACCATCTGCCATCCTTACCGTTTCAAATTCCCCAAATTTATATTTCTTTGACATGACATTCTTGAGAAATTTGGCGTAACCAGGCATCTCCCTAACGGCATCTAACAGCGGAATATTAATTTGAACCTGCTTAAAAATATCATAAATCTTTTTAAGTTGAGATTCCTGTTTAGTTTGCTGTATCCGTTGAGGAAAAGGTGGTGGGGGGCGGTAATCAGCAATACGTCCTTCCCACTGCATACGAATCTGAGGACGATGTTCTTCATTTTTCTCCTCTGTCGCTTCTGCTGTCGTGACAGGTTCATCGGCAGCAGTCTGTTTATCACCTGTCGGGGCAGCTTCCTCGGCAGGTTTATCCACGGCTGGTTCCTTTTCTGTTTCAGCTTCTTTTTCCGGCCCTGGTAGTTTCTTCCCACTCCTAGTAGTAATCGCCTTACATTGCTCATGTGTGGGTGGTCTAGCATTTTCAGTATTGCTAGGGAATCCTCCATTCTGCCTTGGCTTAGTATGTTGAGAAACTTGACCCATTTGTGTCTCCAGAGATTTCAAAGTAGCTTCATGATTTGTCATTCTCATCTCTGTCTTATCCATGAAATTCTCTGTCTTCTTAACAGACTGATTCATATTCTCAATATAAGTACCGGTTTGAGACATAAAGGTGGCCAGAGTCTGTTCCAATATACTGCTCGTGGCAGGTGGTGGCTGTTGTTGCTGCTGCGGCGGCAGGTTCTGCGGCAGCTGCTGTCGCGTCAGCAGTCTAGGACCTCCCTGATTCTGATTGTGTGCTTGCGGATTCAGGGCGTTGTTAGGATTACTCCAGGAAAATTTGGGATCCTTCCTCCAATTGGGGTTATAATTGTTGGAATTGTAATTTGGCTTGTAATTTCCAACATATTTTCCCTCTTCTACTTGTATTGGGCACTCATCTCTACTATGATTTCCCTCACAGATATCACATACTTCCTCAACAGCAAATCCTTGTAATCCATCATCATTCAACAACCTTTTCATTGCTTTAGTAAGGAATGCTACCTGTGATTTCATAGTGCTGTCGGCTTCATAATCCTTGACAGCAAGTACCCGTTTACCCCCTCTTCTTGCAGTCGGAAACTGCTCCTCATTCTTAGCCAGATTTTTCAAAACTTGCAATGCCTCGTCTGGATCTTTATCCAATAATAGTCCATTTGCTGCAGAATCAATTCTAATGCGAGTTTGTAAGTTAGCAGCATTATAGAACTTAGTTACCTGATTCCAGACGGGGAATCCATGCATGGGGTAGTTTCGAAGAAGAGTAGTAAATCTGTCCCAGGCCTCGTGCATTGGCTCGTCATCTTCCTGTTGAAAAGTAGCAATTTCATTACGTAATCGCTCAGATAAATGCGAAGGATTAAAACGAGATAAGAATTCACGAGACAAATCTGCCCAAGTTACGATTGAACCCGGTGTTAGTTTATTCCACCAAGTCTTAGCTCTGTCCCTCAATGAATGGGGAAATAACTGAAGCCTTAGTATCTCCGGATTAACTCCTGGCAGTCTAAACGAACCACAGATCTCCTGGAACGTTTTGAGATGCTCCCTAGCATCTTCTGTCACAGCACCACTAAACTGCCCGGCGTTGTTGATCATACTAAACATGACAGGCTTGAGTTCGAAGTTATCAACATCAATATCCGGCAGTGTGGTCTCCAGCTCTACATGATCGTTCAGCATGTAGTCATGACATGACCGTCGTCCAGCTGCTGCGGGCGGGTCGCCGACAGGTGGTACACCATCACCAGCGGGCGGATTACGGGCCATCTTCTCTAGCTGTTCCTCAAGGTACTCGTTCCTGTCTAAAAGGTGGCGAAGTTGTTTCTTGAGATTGAAGGAACGTTCGATTTCCGGATCTAATTTATACTCAGGATCTTCGCCTCTTTTAGATCTGTGCATAAACAAGATAACCTTGTGAAAAACAAGAGTTTAAAGTACAAACGAAAAATAGAAAAAGAAAAATTAAAAGAAAAAAACAAAAATAAAAACGAAAAGTGCAATAAAAGAAAGGTGTAGTTATGTTGCCACCAAAAACTTGTTGCGTGTAAAAGAGTCTATCGCAATTGTAGTGCAAGTGTACACGACGCAAGTAGTAAAGTGATACGAAGTATCGGATTATCGTCTCCACAGGGATTGGGCCAATAGCTTCACCTAATTTCACTGCACGAAGTAAAGGAAATAATTGAGAGTTGTCACGAGAATAATAAAGAAAAACGTAAATAAAAGAATAGAGTAATCAAGATAGAGAGAATGGGCTGGTATTGAATTGCTCAGTAGTGCAGGTATTGTATTGCTTAGGAATTCCAGTTCTGTCGTCACGCCTGTCGCCGACAGCACCTGTCGCGGCAGCTGTCCGTTAGTCGTCGCGGCAGCAAACACACCAACTCAGTACGTTCAAGTTTGGCAAGAATCCCAGATCTGCCTTGGCCTATCCCTAGGTCCAAGTCTGTCGATGATCACGTCTTTGACGATACCTCCCGGCGTGAATCGAATGATGAACACCGATGTGTATGAATTCTTCCATAGCCACTTAACCTTGCCCTATCCCTAGGCACAAGATAGTTCAACTATAAACTAGAGAACTCGCTCTTATTTCTTTCGTATACTTAACTCTCCCGATGCTAAGTAAATGGATAACCTCACAATGCTCTCCCGATGCTCTTGCAAGATATTAAAACCAAAATAAGAGAACTTGAAGTTTATTTTATTGAACTTGGAAAATCCTAAAACAAAACAACCCTTGCAACTACTTTACAAAACAACCCGTGGCCCTAGGGGGAATTTAGAACATGTCGGTGACGGGTAAACGGCAGAGGGGTTTAGGTTATCGGTTATGGGGTCTGATGCCTCCTAGGTTAAATCTATGCCCTTATATAAGCTTTGGGCTCAAGTATTCTAAGTTAACAAGGATTACAACTTTAATGAAAAGTAAGATTCTAATGAATGCTTAATCTCTAAGGATTCCTACTTTTCAGCCGTCCTCCTTGTTTCATGGGAATTCCTCTCCTTGAGCTTTGGCTTGACATATCTTTTGATCCGGGGCTTGGAAAAATATTTGGCTTTCACACGACAGACCAGCAGATTTTTCTCTATCTATCGAGGTCCACTTTACTTTTCCTCTTCATAAGGCCGCTGTCACCTTGCTGTCACGACAGCTCCATGGCAGCTTCGTCCTCGTCGTCTGCTTGTCCAGTTCAGCTCTTCTGCTTCTCTGCCCAGCGCCTGCCTTCACCGTCTACGATGGCAGCAACCTGCAAAATAAGCCATCTTTTAGTAGAATCCGTGCCTTTAATCCATTTGTGATGTTTTACTGTAAACTAACCTAAATGCAATGCAATGATGCTTGAATGCAGCAGAAATATGGGTTAAAAAGGGTGTAAATAATAGAACTTTTACACACTCAACAGGTGCGATTATTTTTGTGGCAGGTTTGTCATGGTCGGCTCGTAACCAATGCGGAGAGGGTGCGTAGACATCTTGCGGATGACCCTATGTGTCCTATTTGTGGTGCTGCAAGTGAGGATATTTCGCATGTGCTTCGTGAGTGTGTTGAGGTGCGAACGGCTTGGTTGAATGTTATTAAAATTGAGAGGGTGCAGCAGTTTTTTAGCATGGATATAAGGAGCTAGATTCTAACAAATTTGACAAAACCATCGTGGTTTCCCAGGAGTGCCGCAAATTGGGAGCTGTTGTTCGGAGTGGTTGTTTGGGTGGCATAAAGGCGTCGCAATCAATGGGTGTTCGAACCGGGGAGCAAGAGTTTTGGTAACTTGCTGCTGCCAGCTGGTTGCTGCGACGGATCCCACGGAGCAGCAACGCGGAAACTCGAGGGGCAGCATGGTGAACACGAGATGGTCGAAACCGGTACAAGGGTGGGTGAAAATTAATGTGGATGACTCTCGGCATGTGTCTTCGGGGTTTGCTACTTGTGGTGGAGTTGGGCGCGATGGCGTTGTGGGGTGGCGGTTCAGTTTTGTTAAGAAGGTGGGTATTTGCTCGATTCTTGATGCCGAGCTTTGGGCGGTGTACGAAGGGCTTGCAACGGCTTGGTCATTGGGTTTCTCTTATGTTATGGTGGAGATGGATAACAAAGAGGTGTATGAGAGTTAGCCGCGGGCGAGCCTTCGCGTTTTTCTTCCTCGCTGTGTGGACACCTAACGGAGATGATTGGTAGGACGTGGGCTGTGCGATTTTCATGGGTACGGCGGGAGGCTAACTCGGTTGCGGATAAGCTTGCACGTTTGGCTAGAGACCTCCCCTTTGAGTATTATAGATTCCTTGAACCGCCGACGGAGATTGTTGATGCACTTCACGATGATTGGTGGAGTTGAGTTTGGACATGTTTGTGGGGTTTTATTTTAGTTTTGCATTGTTGTTTTGTTTGCTTTGTTTTCTTTGGACTTTTTTATGTACCGGCTACCATGAGCACTCTTTTTCCTCCGTTAGGTTTAGGGAGATTTTTTAACGAGACTCATGGTTGTCGCCCCTTTTCCCTAAAAAAAATAGTAAATGATGTGAAATTACAAGATAAAGTTAAGATATATTAGGTTAAAATTATGCATTATAATAGGAAGCAAATTAAAGCATAAATAATATACACAAAATTTTAAATATAGTAAAAAAACAAGGGACAAAAATGAATAAATACAGAATTAAATGACATAAATTAAAAAGGCAAGAAATTAAATACACAAAATTATAGACTGATTTGCATTAGAATAAAAAATTATAAGGCTAAAACACAGTATACCATAAAGACACCAATACTCGCGAATCTACCGTCAGACTGATCCAAAAATAAATTTGAATTCAAAAAAGATGTCCAAGTCCGATTGTAATCAAATTTGAACTTACACTCTATATAGTCCGATCCATTACCATCCCTAAATCAAACAAAACAAAAGTATATGTTTTTAAAAATTAATATGGGTGAAATTGACTTGGAGATTCGCAAATTACTAGAAGAGTGAGAGAGGCTGGGAACTTTTTTTGAGGTATGGAAAGATAGGTGCGGCATGTAGGGTGTGACTAAAAAATGACAAGTTTCGAAAATTGTTCACCAACTGAAAATGTTAGACTTCTTGATAACATTTTTGGGTTTTTTTTTTGTTTTTGTTTTTTTTCAAGTATCGATACTTATTTTGTAAGTATCATACTTAGTTTTTTTGATAAATTTTCAGTTTTGGACAAAGTATCAATACTTACAAAATAAGTATATGTAAGTATCGATACTTGAAAAAAAACTCAAAAAAAAAAAACAACCAAAAATGTTATGAACAAGTCAAACATTTTCAATTCGTGGACAAGTTTCGAAACTTACTGTCTTTTAGTCGCACCCTAGACATGCCACTTTAGACTCGCTAGAAAGACGAGCTTAGTTGATAGCAAATATTGGTAGACAAAGATTTTATCTTCCTTTCGCAAATTTACTGATTCTCTAAATTCCTTTTTGATTGGGAAATGGGAACACAAGTAAAAGCTGTGGTTTCTACTTATCAAGGGACACAGGGTGAGCCTGAGAGTTAAACACTATCAATACTGTTATACACAGTAGCAAAATTTTGCCTCCCTTGGTTGAATAAAGAATTCTACTTATCCAAAACACACTCACACATACTCGACTGCCATTAACATGTTTAGCATTCCTTACGGACAAAAAGATATTAATGAATGCCTTTCTCCATTTCATATACTACAATTCACAAGGAGGATAACAAAATTTACACTTTCTCATTGCAATTGGAGAAGTGAACAAAAGGAACCCTTCATATCTTTTTCAACTTTTCTCTAGTTACAGCTACTATACGATCAATTAGCATCATTAGACCATCATTCAGAGCTCCGTAATCGAATTAATTGAAACTCGACACGCTACAGTATCACCATTATTTCCCATCCCCATTCTTTTTGGTTTGTCATACAATGAAAAGTCACTCAAAAAAATCGAAAGTAATTCAAAAGAATACAAACATTCATTCCATGTCTGAAATGCCTAAGATGAAGTAAAAGAAAATCAAGTTCCCAGGATCAGATCCTCAGTTGAACAGCATCAAATGTTCTTTATAGATAACCTCTCTGCCAAAATAAAAGAGAGACATAACAGGTTAGACAAAGCTGAAAAATGCTTTGAATGTACTAGTCAGTAACCCCTTATCAGTACATATGTAACAGTCTTTGTAGTTCCATAAAGTGAAATATTTAGGAACCAGGAACCAAATCCCCTGTAGAAACAACATCGATAACGGATAGGTATTCAAATGCCAAGGTTTTATCGATAAAACATTGTTACTTCAAATTACTCTAACATGGAAGGGAACAAAATTAGAACACATGCCTACAATCAAGTTCTAGATTGCCAATAACAAAAAGAGTCGATACAAAGGTTGACATACTTATCAGTTCATACGTAACAATCATTGTAGTTCCATAAAGTGACATGTTTAGGAATCGAGGACCAAACCCCCTGTAGAAACCCCACCACCCATCTTCCTTCAAGAGTGTCTTTGTAGTCTTGAGTACCGATGGTCTCGCAGCACCATAATCATCCATGACCTTGAACAAAAAGAAGGCCAAAGAACAAATAACCGATGTCCAAAATCAGTCAATATATTCCAATCTGCATCATACTACCCAAGATAAACAAAGTTCATCTCTCTCTTAATTTCCCTTTGAAGGATGGAGCAATTCAATAAAGTAGATAAGTTGATGCTTGTAGCCATATCTTTACAGTGTCAATAGGAGTGGTGATATAAAGATAAAGTACAAAGGGAGAATAATCGATGTCCAAATCAGTCATTTGCATCACATGACCAAGATGGACAAAGTTAAATCCCTCTCTTAACTTCCTTATGAAGGATGTAGCAATTCAATAAAAGTAGACAAATCAATACCAATAGCTGTGTCTTTACAGTGTCCATAGGAGTGGCGATTAAAAAAAGGCCGATGGAAAAATAACCAATGTCCAAAATCAGTCATAACATTTCAATAAAAAAGAAACCAGTTGCACCATATGCCCAAGACAAAGTTCGTATCTCTCTTAATTTCCCTATGAAGATGCAGGGATGCAATAGAAAGCAAACAAATGTTACCTGCAACCGTGTCTTTACAGTGTCAATGGGAGTGGTGATAACAGAGGAACAAGCACCAGCTACCATTCCTGCAGTGGCCTGCACGGCTACCATCTCCACATGAGAGGGCTTCTTCTCTGAGTCATCTCTAAAACCCAGGCTCCTATAAATGAGTTGGCATAAGCAAAGTCATTATAACAGTTAATAATGATAGTTGTTTCCCAATGTTTAGTTTACCTCCAAATGATACGTTGGGCAGCACCATAGGCACCCCACCAAAGTGCAGTTGCCGGGGAGTTAGTCAAAGCTGTTAATCCGAAACCTCGATACAATCCACGAAATCCTTCGGCTTTTATCACTTTACGGGTGACATCAAAAGGGTCAGTGTAAAATGTTGCTCCAGGCAGCCCTTGCACCATAAGTCTCTGGCATATCTGATAATGCACCATTAATTAGCAAGCAAATAAATTATTCGATGACCATATTTGTATTCTCATAGTCTAAAGATGAAAAGAATGGAATGAATGACCGACCACATCCAATGGCACAAAGTAGAGGGAAGAGATTAAGCTGGAAAACAAGCCTGCCACCCCGTTTGCAAGACCAACACGTGTTGTTTCAGGCATATTCCAGCCTTGTGTATACTTCAACATCATATCTTTTGACATTTCAAGGGACGTCAAAGCCAGAATCCTACCAGGCAATGATCCAATGGCTGAAGTTCCAAAACCTCGAAAAATGCCGGTGATGCCATCATTTCTCAGTATATGCTTAAAGACCAGCGTCCCAGGCGTATGCGCGAACCGAGAATCAGCTACTTGCATTCTTGTCTTGACGACAGCCGTCGGATGTATTAAACCTTGCTGCAGGGTGAAAAGGACAGCCCCGATCACATGAAATCTTGTCTTGTCCAACCTGAATGGCATCCAACAATATACAAGTGAGTTTAAGCATTGAAACAGAGTTTATGAGGATCATAGTTGAAAGCATATTTGGAATACCTAGCCCAGTCGATCTCTGTATCAGCAAGGGATAGTTTTGGGGGAGTGAGCGAGTCGGTTTCCAAAGCCATGGATTCAGGGCATTGACGGAGTAGGGTTGGAGGGGAAAAGTGTTAAAAAGTTCCAGAAATGGTTGACGGTTGAGGCGGTGACGTTCGTTGGTGTGGTAGCGGAATCACAAGTGTGTTCGGTCTGTTTCCCTCGTATGTGGGTGGAAAAGAAAAGAACAGAACAGAAAACACTCGCACTTTCCCAATTATTTATTTATTATAGGATAAATTATATGAATGACCACCTCACCTTCAACATCATACTTTTCATTTTGTCAATAACATCATTTAATTATTCAAATAATAATATCAATTAGATCACTTGTCATTAAAATCTAACAAAAAAACGTGGCGTGGCAGTTAACTGAATAATTACACATTTGATCATTGTTATTTACATATTTTATCAATTTGGTCATAATTTTAATTTAATTTAATAAAGTTAATCCTACAATCAAATAATAACACATGTTATGATACTTGCCACAAGGGACACGTGTTATGAGACTTGCCACAGGTGACACATGTCACCGTTTTTTAGAGAATTAAACTTATTAAATCAAATTAAAATCATGACCAAATTGATAGATTATGTAAATAATAAAGATCAAATGTATAATTTTATAATTTTTTTGTTAAACTGCTACAACATCTTCTCCTTTAAGTTTTAACGGTAAGTGACTTAATTGAGATCATTTAAATAGTTAAGTAATCTTATTAACTAAATTAAAAGTACGAGGGTCAAAATAGAATTTTCCTTTAGATTTTCATTAATGCAGTTTATCTTTTATTCAATTTTTAAATAAAAAAAACACATTATGTCGTAGAAACCACTAAGTTTTGTTAAAAAGTTGGGTTACGAAAATTCTTTTATATAAATTGGGCTAATTTATGATTCGATTTTTTTAATGAAAAGTTAGAATAAACTTTTGTTTCGAAAGACTAGTCTATATTTATATTGTATGAATATATTTATGAAATGCAAATTTTTTGTAATGCTTCATTTCTTTTGGTTGATGTGCTAGATGTGAGTACTAAGAATGCAATTATATACGTCGATGAAAGTAATAAAGTGATGATAACGAAACTGTGTTAAGTATCTGTTGAGTTGATCACATAATTGCAAATGGCCAAGAGAGGGGTGAATTGGCGATAAAAATTTTGGTGGGTGAAAATAAGGAAAAATAAAAATACGACACAAAACAATTAGAGTGGTTCAAGTTCTCCAAACGAACTTTGCATCCACTACCTTAGTTCCCACTAAGGATTTTCAACCAATTCACTATTTGAATTCTTCCCTTTTTTCTTGGATGAAGAGAGAACCTTACAATTTGATTAAGCTTTCTACCCAAAGCTTAATACACTCACTTTTACAAAGAGAAATATTTGTTAAACACTAAAAGTTCCTCTCAAAAGATGATTGTTTACCCAATTACAATTTTACACTCCCGAAACTCACAATAAAATATTACAATGAGAATACAAGAGTTGGGTACAAGAATTTGACTCTAAAGGTGCAAAGTTTGGATTTGAGTGCTTTGATGTTGCCTGTAGGTTCAATAGTTGTTGCTTGTTCAACTGAGACTTATTTTTATACCCTTGCATTGAATTCTAGCCGTTTGGGTAGTTGGGATCATCAATAGAGTCGTTGGGATGCAATTTCCCGCAATAAATGCAGCTCTGTTGCCTACCGTATCGGTACGACTAGGGGGCGTATCGGTACCTGTATCAAAGAGGAAAAAGTCGTTGTGACTGAAAACATCGCGTATCGATACGCTTAGAGGGCGTATCGATACGGTTTTTAAGGGGCATATCGATACGAAATGGCATATCGATGCGGAATTTGCTCACTGGAATCCCAACTTTGGTTTTGATAAAGAGCGTATCGATACGGCTACTTAGCATATCGGTACGGTATAACGGTCATTTAAATTTTGGGATACCAACTAACTGACAAGCTAACGGTAAAAAATTAAATGCAAAGATTTTGCAAAGATAAGCAAATCGTATCGATACGGTTGCAAAGCGTATCGGTACGATATCATTTAAAGAGCTGCCGAGATGAATATCGTATCGATACGGGGTAATATCGTATCGGTACACTATGGTCTATTAAAATTCCAGTGGCTAAAAACCGTATCGATACGTCTAAGGGTATCGATACGCCTGGGCGTTTTGCTGAAGTTTGGCTTGAAAATACATAAAAAGACTTGGTGGATTTTGAACATTTAAGAGAGTTTTGTCTTGAAGTATAGTTTGGTTCAAAAAAAAACTTGTCAATAGTGAGACTTTGAAGAGTACTTAAAAATTTATTGTTTTGCAAATTAGTCCATAAGTTTAAGTGTTATATCAAAATCAATTTAGGTTTCACAATCTCCCCCTTTTTGATATAACAAAAGCACATATAAATTTTTTAGTTTTTGAAACTTTTGAAAAGCTTTCTCCCCCTTAATTTAAGATGGATTTTCAACATCAATTTTAAGTTTTCAAAAAGAAATTTGTTTTATAATCCTTCTCCCCTTTTTGTTAGATCAAACATAAGCACAAAGATAATAGAAACAATAATATGATAAACTTCAAAGCAAACTTCAAATTAAAAGCAACTTAATAGTTCAAAGCAAACTTCTAAAGGAAAGACAACATAATAATCCAAACTTATATCCTAAAACATAAATAAAAGGAATAAAGTACTAAACATAGGTGCAAAATCTAAAGAAGCTAAATGACATGAGATGATATGCAAAAAGCTACTCGTCTGCATCATAATCATCTTCTTCGTCCTCTTCATCCTCGTCGTCTCGAGTAGGTTGATTCCTCCTATTTTGGTTAAGCCAAGCACCATGGAAGACGGTGAGAGAGACATACATGGAGTTTTGTTGAAGAGCGATGACTTTCATTTGATCCTCCAACGAGGTGAAACGAGTGTAAAAGCCCTTGACTTGATTTTCCAAAGAAGTGAACCGAGTGTCAATACCTTTGACTCGATCTTCCAAGGATGTGAATCGAGTGTCAATGGCGGCAAACCCGGCTTCCATGCTTGTGAACTTCTCATTGAGAAATGTCATTAAGTTGTCCATGGAGGAAGACGCAATAGGAGCTCGTTGAGAGCTTGAAGGAGCATGTGAAACATCAACCGGAGCATCTTGTTGAGGAGCATGAGGGACACGAACCCATTCATTGTTAACATGGGAGAAATGAGCACGAGATAGGGAACGTTCATCGATAGGTTGGCCAAGGGGTTCGGGAAAATCATGTGAACAATCAATCTCAAGGGAATGGAATAGGTAACTCAACGCTGTAGAATAGTAAAATGATTTGACTTGTTCGGTGTGACAGTGTTGGACTAGATAGACAAGGTCAGAAAACATAATTTGACAAAGGTTTGGACGATGACCCTCCCTAAAGCACCTATGCCAAAAATCATCGACTTGATGAATTGTTGAAAATTTCCCTTCCGATGGACGCAAAAACCAAGTAATGATAAGATGAAGAATACGATCATGAGCATTTAAGACTTTGACGGAGCCTAAAGGACCTTGACCTAAGGACTTTTCATCATCAATTCCTACGTTTTCAAAACCAAAAGCCTTGCAAAGAACATTTTGATCAATTTTAAAGGTTTTGCCCATTACATGTGACTCAATTGCAATAACCTGTTCTCTAGCCTCATCATGAATACATATAGCATTTGAAAAGAAGATGATGACCAAGTTCCTATATATAATGGGAGGAAGATTTAAAAAGTTGATAAATTTCCATTGCCTAATCAAAGGGAGGTATTGAAATTTAAAACGGGCAGAGTTTAAAAACGGTAAAGACACAATACGTTCTTCCCTAAGAGTGAAACCTTGAAAGAATTTATAACGAGGCATATCCGAAGGTTCGAGAAAACTACATTGGAGAATATAAGGGAGATTTGGTCTAGGGTTACCCTCTTCATCATCAATAGGATCGGTCATGGCAACGTGACGTCTAGCTCTCTTTTTCGGTGCAATAACCCTGAAAACACATCAAAACAATTCGAATATGTATGCAATTAGCATCTTATCCAAACCAATAAATTCTAATAGTTCAAGGTAATTTTAAAAGACAAATTTGTTGTTAAAAATATATATACATATGCTAGAAAGAGTTTAAAAAAATTAAAAGAAAAATAGATAAAAAATATGACGAGAAGATATATTCGAATGAAAAAAATTTTATTTTGAAAAAATTTTGGTAAAAAGTTTGAAACCCATGTAATAAAAGGATGTTTTGTACAAAAACTAAGTTGAAACAATTATAAAAATCAAACGAAAATAAAAGAGAAAATTTTTATACCTTGAATTGTTAGATTGGATGAATGTGTTGATGTGAATGCACTAGATTGTTGACAAAACTTAGCTTTGATGTGGAGATCAAAAACCCTCAACTAATTTTTAAGTTTGATGGAAAAAATTGAAGGATTGAGGGGGTTTTTATAAAGGGGTTTTTAAGTTTTTGAAGTGTTTTGTAAAAACAGCCCTAAATAAACCCTCCGTCGAGACCGTATCGGTACGCTTGTAGAGCGTATCGATACGCGTTTGCCCTAAATTTTTATTTGAAGTTATTACCGTATCGATACGTGGGACCATATCGGTATGTTTTGACTTGGATTACTTCCCTTGACTTATCCGTATCGATACGCGGGGTCGTATCGATATTCATTTAGCTCTTAAGATTTCCCTTTGATGAACTTGTATCGATACACTTCAGCCGTATCAATACGCCTTTACTAGATAAGGCATTTTTGACAGATTTAAGTTCAAAAATATAACTTTAAACGTCCCTAAATGTATGTGAATGACATATGAACAAGTTTTAATGGTTAAACTTAATGCATACTCCCCCTAGCAACATGCATAGAAGCAAAAAGAGGCAAATTAACATAAGCATGAATATCAACCAATTTCAAGAAAATATTTGACAATTTGGGACCTAAAAAGTGTCAAGAAAGGCTAGTTAAACCTAACTCTCTCCTAAGGGTCCAAAAACGTTCTTTATCTAAAGGCTTTGTGAATATATCCGCTAATTGGTTCAAGGTATCAACATACTCTAGAACAACATCATTTTTCAACACATGGTCTCTAATGAAATGATGTCTAATTTCTATGTGTTTGATTCTAGAGTGTTGGATGGGATTCTTAGTGAGACAAATGACACTAGTGTTGTCACACTTAAGGGGTATAGTTTCTACTTCAACCCCATAATCTAAGAGTTGTTGTTTCATCCAAAGGACTTGAGCACAACAACTCCCTAAGGATATGTACTCCGCTTCGGTGGTAGATAAGGCTACATTATTTTATTTCTTAAAGAACCAAGATACGAGCATACTACCTAAGAATTGGCATATCCCGGGGGTACTTTTCCTATCTATCTTACACCCCCCATAATCTGCATCTGAATAAGCATGAAGGCTAAAGGAAGAATCTTTAGGATACCAAAGGCCTAAGTTAGGTGTGTCTCTAAGGTATCTAAAAATTCTCTTAATGGCAACTAAGTGTGATTCTCTAGGACTAGCTTGAAACCTAGCACACAAAGCAAACACTAAACATGATATCTGGTCTCTTTGCGGTAAGGTAAAGCAAAGAACCTATCATAGATCTATAAAGCTTAGAATCAACACACTTACCTCCTTCATCTTTGTCAAGCTTTATGGAAGAGCTCATAGGTGTGGCTTGAGGCTTTACATTCTCCAAGCCGAACTTTTTGAGCATATCGTTCATGTACTTAGCTTGATTTATGAAGGTATCATCTTTCCTTTGTTTGATTTAGAGTCCCAAAAAGAATGAGAGTTCCCCCATCATGCTCATCTCGAACTCACCTTGCATTAGCTTAGAAAATTCTTTGCAATAACATTCATTAGTAGAACCAAAAATGATATCATCAACATAGATTTGTACTACTAAGATGCCATTATTATATCTTTTTTATGAAAAGTGTAGTGTCCACCTTACCTTTTTCAAAACCCTTTTCAATTAAAAAGTTTGAAAGTCTTTCATATCAAGCTCTAGGAGCTTGTTTTAAACTATAAAGAGCTTTAGTTAGTTTGAACACATGATTTGGAAATTTTGAATCCTCAAGACTCGGTGGTTGTCCAACATACACTTCTTCATTTATAAAACCGTTTAGAAAAGCATTTTTCACATCCATTTGAAAAAGCTTGAAATCATTGTAACATGCAAATGCCATAAGCATCCTAATGGCTTCCATCCTAGCTACGGGTGCATATGTTTCATCAAAATCAATTCTCTCTTCTTGAGTATAGCCTTGAGCAACAAGCCTAGCCTTTTTTCTCACTATATTACCATTTTCATATAGTTTATTCCTAAAGACCCATTTAGTTCATATAGTAGATTGATTACTAGGCCTTTCAACTACTGCCCAAACTTCACTTCTCTCAAATTGATTTAATTCCTCTTGCATGGCCAAAATCCAAAAATCATCTTTTAATGCTTCTTTGATATTTTTAGGCTCAATGCATAAAAGAAATGCAACATGGTTCATTAATTTGAGAGTGGATCTAGTAGTTACCCCTTTGGATGGATCACCCAAGATTTCACCACCATTGACATAGTTGAACTCCCTTGGGTAAGATACCTCCTTTTCCTCAAGAGCTAAATCCTTCAAGGCTTCAAGAGGTGGATCTTGTGCATCTTCATCTTTGGTTGGAATCTCATCCACCTTTGACGTTTGTCCTCCATCAATGGCATCAAGAATCCCTATATCATCATCATCACAAGATTCCTTCCTCGGAAGGAGGTTATCATCGAAAACAACATGTATAGACTCTTCTACTACTAAAGTTCTTTTATTAAATACATGATAGGCTTTAGAGTTTAAAGAGTACCCCAAGAAAATAACTTCATCACTTTTAGCATCAAATTTACCTAAGTTGTCTTTTCCATTATTTAAAACAAAACACTTGCAACCAAATGGATGAAAATAGCTAATGTTAGGCTTTTTAGATTTTAAAATCTCATATGGTGTTTTCTTCAAAATTGGCTTAATCATTACTCGATTTATAATGCGGCAAGCGATATTTGTGGCTTCCGCCCAAAAATATTTATTTAAATTATTTTCACAAAGCATGGTTCTAGCCATTTCTTCTAAAGTTCGATTTTTCCTCTCAACTACCCCATTTTGTTGAGGAGTGCGAGGTGCGGAAAAATTATGGCTAATCCCATTTTCATTTAAAAACTCTTCAAAACCTAGATTTTGAAACTTGGTTCCATGATCACTTCTAATGTGAGAAATTTTAAGTTCAAGATCATTTTGAGTTATTTTAGAAAATGTGTTGAATTTTTCTAAAGCCTCGTCTTTTGTACTTAAGAATAGAACTTAAGTAAACCTAGAATAGTCATCAACAAGTACAAAGGCATATGATTTGCCACCCAAGCTCATAGTTCTAATAGTCACCAAAAGATCTATGCGAATCAATTGTAAACATTTACCAGTAGAGACATCATTAATGGATTTAAATGAGGTTCTATGTTGTTTACCCTTAGAGCATGCATCACAAATTTTATCATTAGAGAACTTAAGTTTGGGTAAACCTCTAACTAGATTAAGGGAAATCAATTTTTCTAAAACACTCATGCTAGCATGTCCTAATTTTCTATGTCAAAGCCATAAGTCATGTTCATCATGTGCAACTAAACATGTATGAGATGTATGGATGTCATCTAAATGCACCATGTAAATATTGCCTATTTTATGCCCTATGAGCATCAATTGATTTGTTTTAATGTTCACAAATTTGCAACCACTTTTATCAAATAAAACATTAAAACCCTTATCACACAATTTACTAATGCTTAATAAATTGTGTTTAAGACTGTTGACATACAAAACATTTTCAATGAAAATAGAAGAGTGATTACCAATGGAGCCTATTCCTTCAATGTGGCCTTTGGAGTTGTCACCGAAAGTTACCACTCCACCACTCTTTGGCTTTAGTTTCACGAATCTACTCTTGTCATCGGTCATATGTCTTAAGCATCCACTATCAAGGTACCATGAGTTTTGGCTTGAAGCTTTGGCCTTGTAGCAATGCCCCCTACAAACAAAGAAAGTAGGCCTTGACTTTTGGTACCCAAATCATTTTGGGTCCATGTGTGTTAGCCCTCAAAACCTTGGTTCCCTTAGGAATCCAAGAAGCAATAGCTTTCATGTTATTAGAAATAATGAGTTCCTTAGGAACCCAAACACTCTTAATCCTTTGACCTCTAGATTTCTTAGGAAAATTTCTTTGTTTAGGAACAAAAGTTTTTCTTTTTACATATTGGATTTAGAAGACTTTTCTTTTTCAAAATGGTTTTTCCCAATAGAAATAGATGTTTTAAGAATGTCCACTTCCTTTGTGTGATAATCTTGAAAATCAGAAAGTAGTTTTTCAAGATCAAAGTTTTTCTTTTTAAGATCACTTGAAAGATTTACTAAGTACAAAACTTTCTTTTCCAATTCCGAGTTAGTTTTTGAAATAGATTCATTTTGAGTTTTTAAATCGGAAATGTTTTTCTTGTTTCTCAAAATAGACTCCTTATATTTTCCAACTAACTCGTCATAAACCTCTTGCAATTCATCATAAGCATCTTGAAGTTCATCAAAGGTAAAATCAAAATTGGATGAGTTAAGGTTTACCTTTGGTTCATCATCAATGGCCATGAGACAAAGATTAGCCCCTTCCTCCTCCTCCTCGGATGACTCCTCGTCACTCCAAGTTGCTACTTGAGCTTTGAGCTTGTTCTTCTTCCCAAAGCTCTTCCTATTCAATTGAGGACATTTATAACGGATATGGCCGGATTTTTTGTACTCATAGCAAATGATTTGGTCCTTCTCCTCTTCTTTACTCTTGCTTTAGAAGTCTCCTTTTTCTAATGAACTTTCTTCCACGGTTGGACTTCATAAAGCGAGTGAATCGTTTGGCCAACATGGTCATCTCCTCATCTTCATCTTCACTAGAATCGCTTTCATGATATGAAGCTTTAAGAGCGATTCCAATCTTCTTCTTCTCAACATCCTTCTTCTCAACCTTCTTCTCCTCCATTTTCTTTTCTTCTTCTCTTCCATTCTTCATGATTTCATGGGTGCGTAAAGATCCAACAAGAGCATCTAGCTTGAGAGTCTTCAAATCTCGAGCTTCAATAATAGTCGTTCTCTTGCTATCCCATGATTCCAGAATAGAGTACAACAATTTCCTCACTAGCTTATCTTCGGGAATGATCTCACCAAAACCCTTCAACCCATTGACTATGACTGAGAATCGTTCAAACATCTTGGAAACACTCTCATCGGGATCCATTTTGAAATTTTCGTAGCTTAGATTGAGTAGCCCGATTTTTGTTTCCTTGACGTCACTAGTTCCCTCATATGTTGTCTCGAGGGTGTCCCAAACTTCCTTGGCATTCTCGATCGAAGACACCTTGGAGTAGATATCTGGACCAAGCGCACAAAAGATGACATGAAGAGCTTTATCGTTTACTTGCATCCTTCTTCGATCATCTTCGGTCATTTCGGCCTTGACCTTTGAAACAAGTCTTCCTTCACCTTCTCTCTTCATCGGTATGAATGGACCTTCTTCAACCACATCCCAGACCATGTAATCGGTAGACTTGATGAAGAGTCTCATCCTATTCTTCCAATATGGGTAGTTATCCCCATTGAAGAATGGTGGCTTGGTGGTAGATTGAGACTCGTAGAGGTTGGAATTTGAGGTGGATACCATTGCTTGACTAGTTGTTGATCAAACTCTCTTAGAATCGACTCAAGAGGGTTGTAATCCTTCCAATGAGTGTAGCTTTGATACCAATTGTTGAGTTGATCACACAATTGCAAAATGGCCAAGAGGGGGTGAATTGGCGATAAAAATTTTGGTGGGTGAAAATAGGGAAAAATAAAAATATGACACAAAGCAATTGGAGTGGTTCAAGTTCTCCAAACGAACTCTACATCCACTACCTTAGTTCCCACTAAGGATTTTCAACCAATTCACTATTTGAATTCTTCTCTTTTTCTTGGATGAGGAGAGAACCTTACAATTTGATTAAGCTTTCTACCCAAAGCTTAATACACTCACTTTTACAAAGAGAAGTATTTGGTAAACACTAAAAGTTCCTCTCAAATGATGATTGTTTACCCAATTACAATTTCACACTCCCCAAACTCACAATAAAAGATTACAATGAGAATACAAGAGTTGGGTACACGAATTTGACTCTAAAGGTGCAAAGTTTGGATTTGAGTGCTTTGATGTTGCTTGTAGGTTCAATAGTTGTTGCTTGTTCAATTGAGACTTGTTTTTATACCCTTGCATTGAATTCTAGCCGTTTGGGTAGTTGGGATCATCAATAGAGCCGTTGGGATGCAATTTCCCGCAATAAATGCAGCTATGCTGCCTACCGTATCGGTACGGCTAGACCTGGCAAACTTAACCCGAGATCCGAAACCCGAACCGAATTACCCGAATCGAGACCCGATTTTAACCCGAACATGATGATCTGAAGTTGACCCGAAACCCGAAATAAACCGAACCGAATCGAAACCGAACCAAAAATTTTTCTTGAACCGAAATGGACCTGAACCGAATAGACCCGAACCGAATGCTACCCGAACCGAAAACCGAACCGAATAGCGACCCGATTTTAACCCGAAATTTAAGGTAAAATAAATGAATAATTTATTTTTAATATTATCTATTTTTACAATATAATAAATAATAAAATGAAGTATGTTTTATTTTCTTTTTGTACTATACCATGGAAGAGACCGTTGCTCTTGTCAAAGTTGTGGTATAATAACATTTTATGTCATTTTATATTTAAATATTAATTAAATAAAACTTTTATCCCTACTAATTTTTAAATTTAGAATTTTAATGTACTATTTTCTCTCCCAATATTTAATCTTAAGCCATAAATCCTAAACAATAAACCTTAAGCCATAGAAATTAATATCATAAACCAATAACCTTAAACTAAACCATAAACTCTAAATCATTAACACTAAGCCCTAAAAACCTAAATTGTTAACCTTTAAGCCATAGAAATTAATCTAAAATCAATAACCCTAAACCATTAACACTAAGGCCTAAATCATAAACCATAAACTGAAATTAGAGACAATTTTTACAATCTTACCATAAAATATAGCTAAAACTTGAATTAGAGACCATCTTGACAATTTGAAAGTAGAGAAATTTGAGAGTTTGGTGACAAATTTTATAATTTCACTATAAAATATAGCATAAAACTGAAATTGTGGATTAAATTGACAATTTAGAAGTGGAGAAATTTGAGAGTCCAATGACCAATTTCATAATTATACCATATAAATGAATAGAGGTCAATTTTGGCTAAAAATTAAATCTTAGAAATTAAAATGAACAAAAATATCATTTTATTAAATTAATAGACTAAATTACAAAGATTAGTTAATTTTGACTAAAAGTAAATTTTTAGAGATTAAATATCACTACGAGGAGGGGGTTTCTATATTCGAAGTCTAAACCGTGGGGATACTTGTGACTAAATTAAATTAAACTAAAACTTAAAGTTAAATATTTGTACTAAAATGTAACATTTTAAATGCAACATGACCTAAAAAGTAATTAATCTCTAGCTTAAATAATTGGTGGCTTATTTTCCTCCAAAATTTTGTCTTTTCGCTCTCAATTTTTACCAATTGTCTTTTTCTTTTTCTTTTTTTTCAATCTAGCTTAAAAAATTGATGGCTTATTTCCCTCCAAAATTTTGGCTTTTCCCTATCTATTTTTACCAATTGTCTTTCTCTTTTTCTTTCTCTTAATTTAATTGAGTTTCAATTTAGATTAATTTAATTGAAATTTCACATTTAGTTTTAGAGTTATTTTAATTATGTCCGTGATTAATGCTTTTAGATTTTAGTTAGCTCAATTAGATCCTAAGTTTAATAAATTAATTCATTTAAGACATTATTATTATTATTATTATTATTATTATTATTATTATTATTATTATTATTACATATAATAAACTTTGATTTAATATAATAATACACAAAATTTTGATATGGATACATGAAGCTTTGATTTAAATATTTAATCAAATTCAAATGCATAGATTAACAAGTTGAATCAGAATTAATCTCATACACCAATAACTTTAAACTAAACCTAAAACCCTAAACCCAACTCAAACCGAATTGACCCGAAAATTCAAATGTTGACCCGACCCGAAAGCGACCCGAACGACCCGATTTTGACCCGAACCGAAAGCGACCGATCCGATTTTGACCCGACCTGAAAACAACCAATCTGATTTTGACCCGATCCAATACCTGAACCGGATCCGACTCATCACAGACCTGAATTAGACTCGAACTGACCCGAATCTAAACCGATTCTAGATAGACCCGAAACAACCCAAACTGATTCTAGATAGACCCGAAACAACCTGAACCGAACCGACCCGAATCTAAATCGATTCTAGATAGACCCGAAACAACCCAAACCGAAACGACCCGAACGACCCGATTGCCACCTCTAGGTACGGCTAGGGGGCGTATCGGTATATGTATCAAAGAGGAAAGAGTTGTTGTGACTGAAAACATCGCGTATCGATACGCTTAGAGGGCGTACCGGTACGGTTTTTAAGGGGTGTATCGATACGGAATTTGCTCACTGGAATCCCAACTTTGGTTTTGATAAAGAGCGTATCGATACGACTACTTAGCGTATCGGTACGGTATAACAATCATTTAAATTTTGGGATACCAACTAACTGACAAGCCAACGGTCGAAAATTAAATGCAAAGATTTTGCAATGATAAGCAAATTGTATCGATACGGTTGCAAAGTGTATTGGTACGGTATCATTTAAGGAGCTGCCCAGATGAATATCGTATCGATACAGGGTAATACAGTATCGGTACGCTATGGTCTATTAAAATTCCAGTGGGTAAAAACTGTATCGATACGCCTAAGGGTATGATACGCCTGGGCGTTTTGCTGAAGTTTGACTTGAAAATACATAAAAATACTTAGTGGATTTTGAACATTTAAGAGAGTTTTGTCTTGAAGTATAGTTTGGTTAAAAAAGACTTGTCAATAGTGAGACTTTGAAGAGTACTTAAAAATTTATTGTTTTGCAAATTAGTCCATAAATTTAGGTTTCACAGTATCGATCCCACATAGACTGAATGAAAATTATCAAATGCTAATGTAAGCACATAAAAAAATAAAATAGGATATTGATGTGTGTTGGTTGGTGAGAACAACAAGAAAAATAAGATAAATTTGTAAGTGAATGATAATGATGAAGGTGTAGTGCAACAATGCATACTTAACCTCTCTTCAAGTGTTGGTTTCCAATCTACACAATCAACCTATGTGATCCTAGATGTGGTGAGATTCAACTGGGACACCTTGATAAGAAGGGGAAGTTCCTCTCGGATGTCCTCCTCTAAAACTCTAGGTATATATAATCTCAAGGTTTTCACCTATATAGAGTAAGATAGTGATCTGGATACTCTCTCGAGCTCACCAACGGTCTCTAGACTCAATCACTAACTATACAACGCGATGAGCCTACTCTCTCGAGCAAGAAAGCTACCCACATTGAGCCATCTCCAGTTTCATGCGCCCATATTTCTAACATTAAAACAGTTAAATAAAAACACAACATAACAGAATAGATCTATTCATAAAGAAACCATAAAAGGTCTCGCATTCATAAAACCAAATAAACACTAAATAAACTTAGAGTTCTATAATGTAAAAAGAAATCTAAAATCTCTTAAAAATAACTCCATGTAACACCCCAATTTTGGGCTTGGAAGTTTAGGGTCTGAACCGGACCGGTCTGATTTTCGGTTCTAATATAAAAGGTGGTTTTAGGGAAATCCTAGTTCGGGGTGCATTAAAAATATGGAAAAATATCTAAAAATTCTCTTTTAATATATATAAGAGAGTGGTGAAATCAATTTTACAAAATAAGGTTTGGAAGTGTGACATTTCGAAATAGTGACTAAAATGTAATTTTTGAAAAGTTCAGTGGTGACTGTTTTGTAAGGATTGAAACTTTGAATCTTTAAGGAGCTAATTTACCCAAGGAAGGATTTCTCCAGAATTTTCTTAATTTTAATGATTTTGTTAATGTTTAATTAATTAAAAGAAGTGGGGGAAAACCATATTTTAGTTTACATAACGAACTTTTGTTAAAATTTTCTCATTTCATTTTCTCTCAAAATTCCCTCAGCCAAACACATTTCCACAGCAACATTTCTTTTGATTTTCACACTAAATGATGAGGTTTCAAACATCAAATGATTCCTAATCCTTTCTACATCAAATCCTCTTCATTTGCTTATTGGATTTTCAAGGATTTTGGCTCTAATCAAGGAGAAATCTACATTTGGAGGTAAGGATGTCCTTCTCCTCTAAATACTCGGTTCTTTACTGAAATTCTCAAGTTCTCAATCCTTAAATTAAGTTTTATAAAAGGTTTTGATGTTGTGATCTTAATTTTGGCTTAAAACTCAAGATTTGGATTTAATCTTGAAGAAATTCGTAATGAATGTTTGGGCTCTGTTTTGAGATGTCTTTTTAAAGTATTTTGGATGTTTAATGATGTGTAATTGAGGTCTAATCAATGCAATCCCGAATAGGTTGATTTTTCTAAGTTTTTACTTGTGAAAATGGTGGTTTTTGGGGTGATCTTGGTGTTCTGTTATAGCTGGAGGTAAAAGGACGAGTTTATGATCTTTTTGGATGTTAATTGATGTTTAAGAATGTTTAGAAGTGATGGATCTTGGCTGGGTAATGTTGAGGATGAGTTTGGAAGTAATTTCGGTTGTGTTTGGTAGCCAAAATGTTAGTTTTGGTGAGAGCAGCGAGTTTAGGCATTGTGGCTGAAGATTTTAATACATGATGATGCATTAATCCTCTGCTTTGATGTGTTTAAAACATGGGAGGCATCTTCGGATCCTTGTGGTGTTAATCCGGAGGCTTGATCGATGTTTCGGCAAGCTTGCGAAACGGAATTGGTGAGTGAAGTTTGGTTTTCAGCTTTGAAAACAATGTTTGAAGGTTTTGGGAGCTTATTTTAAGTCTAAGCAACTTAACTAAGCTCAAGACTACTTTTTCGGTGAAACTCTCTCTTTGATGAACCATGAGATGGTTGGATGTAATGTGTTTAATTTGCATGTTTAAATTCTGTTTTGAAAGCATGTTTTAGCATGATTAATGCTGGTTTTGTAAGCCATGTGTTGAAGGATGCTCAAGGTAAGAGATCCTTGGTTTGACATTGGTAAATGTGGTTTTGATGCATGGTGATGCATGATTGTTTAATGGCTTTGATTAATGTTTTAAAACAGTGGATTGTTGATGATAATTGATGTATATTGGCAAGTGATGTGTTGGTTTTAAAGTACTTGAATCGGATATAGTTAGCCGGCTATAGGATTGGGTGCACCGTGAATAAAGTCGCCTTGGATGTTGAGGGGTTGTAATTGTACCGTAAACTCCATCCAAGTACACTAACGAGATGTTTAAGATCACAATAGTGGTTAAAAGTCCATGTGTGGATCTTGTGTTGTGTGTCCCGTGTTCTCGTTAGTGATGTTATACAACTACCAATGAGTGATGTGGAGGTGTTGTGATTGTACCGTTAAACTCCATCACGGGTGTTGAGGGGTTGTGATTGTACCGGTAAACTCCACCTTGTGTGTTTGGTAGTGTGTATGAAGCGTATGGGACAACGCTTGTAATCCGCGTATCCGATTGTGTTTTATGTTGAAAATGGTTATGGATTATCACTTGGAAGCCAATATGACATGTTGATGTTAATGAAGCATGAGATGCTTGGTGTGTATGCATTGTTGCATGAGAAATGATGTTTATGAATGAAAAGGCCTTTTGAAAGGTGTTTTATATGATACATTATTGTGTTGTTTCTTTAGAGCATGCCTCACTAAGCAATTGTGCTTACGCTCTCTTTCTTGAACCAATAATGCAGAGAATTGAAGTGTTTTAAGGGTAGCAAGGAGGCTAAGAATCCAAGGGAAGGCTAAGCTCATGTATGGTGACTATTTTACAACATTATTAGCTTTTGGTATTTGGCAATGGGAACCTAGGTTGTGTTTTTGGGAGATGTTTTGGACTCCCTGAGTTTGGCATGATGCCTATGATGTTTTGGACTTGTAATTGGCCATTTGGTGTTTTCTTTGATGATTTGGTGATTGGTTGGTTTCCAATATTAGGATGCATGCCTATAGACTTGTGGTTTTTCCTAATTGATGTCATGAATGAGTTTTGATGATGCAAATGTGTACCTTATATGTATGATGACTTGTTGGCATGATTAGGAGGTCATAGGGATGTGTTTGAGTGGTTAATTGTATGTTAAACCAGCAAAATCTGCACTTTCTAGGCAGTCCGTATCGGAACGGGCACTACCATTTCGAAACGGGGGCCTGTAATGGCCTTCGTGTATCGAAACGGGTAGAGGGCGTTCCGAAACAAATTTGCCACTGTCAAGCCCTATTTCGAAACAGGTCTCGAAACGAACCCACGTTTCGGAACGGTCAACCCCTGTTTCGAAACAGATGATCGTTGGGCACTGATTTGAATGGTTTAAGGTTTGCAAGCTTTACGTCAAGCTTTACGTTTTAGTCTTGAATTTTGTATATGCAATTGCTTGAGTTTGGGATGTCCGTTTGAGGCGAAATTTGACAGAGTAGCATGTAATATCACTATTTTCATAATGGTAACTTAAAAATCAGTTAAGTCCTCTTAATTTCCATGATTTACATTTTGGTCCCTAATAGTTGTAAATTGTGCAATTGAGTTCCTTATTGCCTTCCGATCGCTGTGCTTTTCATGTATGTTTTCCTCGAGGCTACGCTTAGGATTAAAATGCATCTAGACAATATTAAAAAGAAAAAAAAGGTCGTTAATCAAGGTTGACTTTCGGGTTGACTTTGGTTTTCCCCGTGTAATCTTCGTAGTTCAGGTCAACCGTCTAGGCCGGGCTAAGGGGGTTACATTTGGTGGTATCAGAGCTGAGTTCTCGAGTAATTGGGAATGGTTATGTGGATGATATATGTATGATTGCTTGGTATGTTCTTTAAGTGAAAGTATGATGTAAAAAATTGTAAAGTATGTTGCAATTGTGATGCTATGCTGTGTTGAAGCATGTTAGAGGGACCCATTGCCATATCAAAACTAATGAAATGAATTGTTTTTGAAAAATGAGCATGAGTGCTTGGATTACTTACCTTGCTGAGCCTGATTATGTTTATTGCATTTGTGTTAGTGCATTGTTTTAGTGAATGAGACCTCGTAGAGAGACGAGAGTTAATACGCGAGCTATGGCTCAGAACGAGAATGAAGAGAATGCTGATAATGTAGTGGATTTACCTCCTCCTCCTGGTGGTGGACCGCCCGGTGGTGGTGGTGCTGGAGGTGATGGAGCTGGTGTTGATGCTGGTGCTGGGGTCGCTGGACCTGAAGCTGGGTAGGGGCAAGCTGCTCCTGACATGACAGTTTTGATACAAGCTATTGCTGGAGCCTTTCAGGCGGCAGTAGCTGGAGCTCATGGAGCTGGGCATCAGGGAGATGCTAATGTTAGACTACCTTTGGAACGTTTGCGCAGTCTGGGAGGGACTGAGTTCAGAGGTTTGTCTGCTGAGGGTTCCGAGTCTTGGTTGGAAAGTACCAAGAGGATACTGGGACAAATGAACTACAATGATGTGTAGAAGTTAGGATGTGTGGTATTGCTGTTACATGATGATGCGTATACCTGGTGGACGACCGCTATCTCCGGAATGGAGGAAGTTGATGTGACTTGGAAGTTCTTTCTGAACGCGTTCAAGCGGAGGTATCTAGGTGTGCGATACCTGGATGAAAAGAAAAGAGAGTTCATGTCTCTTACGCAAGGGAGCATGACAGTAGCTGAGTACGAGATTCAGTTTGTTCGTCTCAGTCAGTACGTACCTGAGCTTGTCCCTGATGAGAGGGAGAGGTGTGAACGTTTCCGATATGGTTTAGTGACGGACGTAAAGACCTATATGCTTGCAGCTGAGTATGCTGATTTTGATGTACTGGTTGGTAGGGCGAAGGATATTGAGCAGAACCTGGGTTTGTCTTCTAGGAGTGCTGGTTCTGGCTCGGGCAAGCGAGCTGCTGAGTATAGTTCCGGTGGTGGACGGAACAAGAGAGGACGAGATAAGAGGTATCAGTCTTCAGCTAGGCGTGGTGGTGGAGGGCATGGTGCGCCTGTTCAGGGAGACAAGGCGAGAGCTGATCAGAACACATGCTGGGCGTGTGGATCGCGTGGCCATTTGAGGCGTGATTTTCCTCGAGCGGCGAGGGAGGTTCAGGCTCCTGTTGTTGTAGTTGGTAATTCGTGCTGGAATTGTGGTTCGGCAGACCATATGAGGAGGGAGTGTCCTTTGTTGGCCGGTGGTGGTCAAGGACGTGCTCCTGGAGTTGTTGCACCACAGAGAGGTCGTGGGTGCGGCCGTGGTAACTTCCAGCGCAGAGAGGATGGTGGAAGGAATGTGGCGCATGTAGTGGCTGTCCAACCTGAGGTGGTGGCCAGGCTCGAGTGTATGCGCAGCGAGAGGGGAGGAATGACACGGATGTGATCGCAGGTACCTTCGCTTTGCAATCCTTGTCATTACTTTCCTTGATTGATTCTGGATCTACACACTCATACATATTGCGTGAACATGCTCAATTGCTTGGTTTGCCTGTTGAGTCTTTGAATGTTGGTATGCGTGTAACTAGTTCTTTTGGTGAGACCGTTGTGACAAGGAAGTTGTATAGAAGGTGTCCCTTGGTTGTGTAAAACCATGTTTTTCATGTTGATCTTATGGAATTGCCTTTCTATGGTTTTGATGTAATCCTTGGTATGGATTGGCTTGTTAAACATCGAGCTGTGGTGGATTTTGAGAACAAGCGAGTTTCGCTGAAGCTTGCGAATGATTATGAGGTAGTGGTGGTTGGTGAGAATGTGAAGTTTCTTGCCAATGTGGTGTCTACATTGGAGGCGAGCCGGATGCTGAGGCAAGGTTGTGAAGCCTACCTAGCCTTTGTGATGAATCCTAGCTCTAAGGAGTTGCGAGTGCAGGATATCAGGACTGTGCGAGAGTTTCCTGGTGTGTTTCCGGAGGAGTTGCCTGGATTGCCTCCTAACAGAGAGGTGGAGTTTGGAATTGAGTTGTATGAAAATACAACTCCAGTTTCCATTACTCCTTATCGAATGGCACCTAAGGAGTTGAAAGAGCTGAAGACGCGACTTCAGAAGTTGCTTGATCGTGGTTTCATTCGGCCAAGTGTGTCACCTTGGGGTGCACCGATCTTGTTTGTGAAGAAAAAGGATGGCACTATGAGAATGTGCATCGATTACCGTCAGCTGAACAAGTTGACTATCAAGAATCGGTATCCATTGCCAAGGATTGATGATCTTTTTGATCAATTTCGGGGAGCGGCTGTGTTCTCTAAAATTGACTTAAGGTCAGGGTATTACCAGTTGAAGGTGAAGGATGTGGATGTGCCAAAGACAGCCTTCAGAACGAGGTATGGGCATTATGAGTTCCTTGTGATGCCGTTTGGTCTGACGAATGCTCCTGCAGCTTTTATGGACATGATGAATAGAGTGTTCCATGAGTATTTGGACAAGTTTGTTGTGGTGTTCATTGATGATATCCTCGTGTACTCTCGTACTGAGGAGGAGCATGAAGGGCATTTGAGGATTGTGTTGCAGGCTTTGTTGGAAAATCAGCTTTATGCTAAGCTAAGCAAGTGTGAGTTCTGGCTCAGGGAAGTTGTGTTCCTTGGTCATGTGGTTTCTGCTGAGGGGATTCGTGTTGATCCTCAGAAGATTGGAGCGGTGATGAATTGGAAGCCTCCTAAGTCTGTTCATGAAGTCCGTAGTTTCATTGGTTTGGCGGGATACTACAAGAGGTTCGCGGATGGATTTTCAAAGATTGTTGCACCTTTGACGAAGTTGTTGCAGAAGGATGTTAAGTTTGAATGGACGGAAGCGAGACAACATGCTTTTGAGAAGCTGAAAGCAGCTTTGACGCAAGCTCCTATCTTGGTTCAGCCTGAATCAGGAAAAGAGTTTGTGGTGTTTAGTGATGCATCCTACGTTGGTTTGGGATGTGTGTTGATGCAAGAGGGTAAGGTGGTGGCTTATGCATCGCGCCAATTGAAGGTGCATGAGCGCAATTATCCTACGCATGACATTGAGTTGGCTGCGGTGGTTTTTGCCTTGAAAATTTGGAGACATTACTTGTATGGTGAGAAGTGTACGGTGTACACGAATCACAAGAGTTTGAAGTATCTGATGTCTCAGAAAGAGTTGAATCTTAGGCAACGACGTTGGGTGGAGATGCTTAAAGATTACGATCTGACGATCGAGTACCATCCGGGAAAAGCTAATGTTGTAGCGGATGCCTTGAGTAGGAAGGTAGCAGTGGAGTTGAGGGCTATGTTTGCCAGTTTGAGCATATCACGAGATGGTGGTCTTGTGGCTGAGTTGCAGGTGAAACCATCCTTGGTTCAGTTGATAAAGGATAAGCAACGGTTGGATGATTCCTTGGCGCCACATGTTCAGGATATTGCTGAGGATAGGCCATCAGATTTCTGTTTTAATGATGATGGAGTTTTATGTTTTTGGAGTCGGACAGTAGTGCCCAATGATGCTGAGTTGAGGCGTGCTATTCTGACTGAAGCTCATAGTAGTCCTTTTGCTATGCACCCTGGTAGTACTAAGATGTATCGTGATCTTCGTGATGAGTACTATTGGGTGGGTTTAAAGAAAGATGTTGCTGAGTATGTGAGCAAGTGCATGGTTTGTCAGCGAGTTAAAGCTGAGCATCAGTTTCCTTCTGGGTTGTTGCATCCGTTGAGGATTCCTGAGTGGAAGTGGGAAAGGATTACCATGGACTTTGTGTCTAGTTTGCCTTTGTCGCCAACGAAGATGAATTCGGTGTGGGTGATTGTGGATCGCCTGATGAAGTGTGCGCATTTCTTTCCTGTGCATACTACGTATTCTTTGGATAAGCTTGCAGAGCTGTACATTGCTGAGATTGTGCGTCTGCATGGTGTGCCAAAGTCGATAGTGTCGGATAGAGATCCGAGGTTTACATTGCGTTTCTGGCAGTGTTTACATCAGGCTTTGGGTACACGGCTGAATTTCAGTACTTCTTATCATCCACAGTCGGATGGACAGTCTGAGCGTGTTATTCAAGTGCTGGAGGATATGTTGAGGTGCTATGTGATTGAGTTTCAAGGCTCTTGGGAGGAGCATTTGCCGTTGGTGGAGTTTGCTTATAACAATAGCTACCAGGCAAGTATTCAAATGGCACCTTATGAAGCCTTGTACGGGAGGAAGTGTAGGACTCCTCTTTGTTGGGCTGAAACAGGTCAGAAGTTGGTTTCAATGCCAGCTTTGTTGAAAGGAACCACCGAGAAGGTGAAGCTCATTTGTGAGCGATTGAAGGCAGCTTCTGATCGACAGAAGTCTTACGCGGATTTGAAGCGTAAGGAGATTGAGTATGCGGTTGGTGACCGTGTGTTTTTGAAAGTTTCGCCTTGGAAGAAGGTGATGAGGTTTGGTCGAAAGGGTAAGTTGAGCCCTAGGTACATTGGACCATACGAGGTGATTGAGCGCGTGGGTCCTGTTGCGTACAAGTTGAGGTTACCGCAAGAGTTGGAAAAGATTCATGATGTGTTTCATGTCTCTATGCTTCGGAGGTATAGATCGGATCCTTCGCATGTTATGCCTGTGGAGGAAGTGGAGTTGAATCCAGACTTGACCTACGATGAGGAGCCGGTGGAAATTCTGGATTCAGACAATAAAGTTCTTCGAGGCAAAACCATTGAGTTGGTAAAGGTGTTGTGGAAGCATCGTGGTGTTGAGGAAGCCACGTGGGAAAGAAAGGATGACATGTTGAAGCAGTTTCCATACCTTTTTCCTCCAGGTAAATTTCGAGGACGAAATTTCTTAAGGGGGGAGAGTTGTAACACCCCAATTTTGGGCTTGGAAGTTTAGGGTCTGAACCGGACCGGTCTGATTTTCAGTTCGAATATAAAAGGTGGTTTTAGGGAAAGCCTAGTTCAGGGTGCATTAAAAATATGGAAAAATATCTAAAAATCCTCTTTTAATATATATATATATAAGAGAGTGGTGAAATCAATTTTACAAAATAAGGTTTGGAAGTGTGACATTTCGAAATAGTGACTAAAATGTAATTTTTGAAAAGTTCAGTGGTGACTGTTTTGTAAGGATTGAAACTTTGAATCTTTAAGGAGCTAATTTACCCAAGGAAGGATTTCTCCAAATTTTTCTTAATTTTAATGATTTTGTTAATGTTTAATTAATTAAAAGAAGTGGGGAAAAACCATATTTTAGTTTTCATAACCAACTTTTGTTAAAATTTTCTCATTTCATTTTCTCTCAAAATTCCCTCAGCCAAACACATTTCCACAGAAACATTTCTTTTGATTTTCACACTAAATGATGAGGTTTCAAACATCAAATGATTCCTAAGTTCTTTACTGAAATTCTCAAGTTCTCAATCCTTAAATTAAGTTTTATAAAAGGTTTTGATGTTGTGATCTTGATTTTGGCTTAAAACTCAAGATTTGGATTTAATATTGAAGAAATTCGTAATGAATGTTTGGGCTCTGTTTTGAGATGTCTTTTTAAAGTATTTTGGATGTTTAATGATGTGTAATTGAGGTCTAATCAATGCAATCCCGAATAGGTTGATTTTCCTAAGTTTTTACTTGTGAAAATGGTGGTTTTTGGGGTGATCTTGGTGTTCTGTTATAGCTAAAGGTATAAGGACGAGTTTATGATCTTTTTGGATGTTAATTGATGTTTAAGAATGTTTAGAAGTGATGGATCTTGGATGGGTAATGTTGAGGATGAGTTTGGAAGTAATTTCGGTTGTGTTTGGTAGCCGAAATGTTAGTTTTGGTGAGAGCAGCGAGTTTAGGTGTTGTGGCTGAAGATTTTAATGCATGATGATGCATTAATCCTCTTCTTTGATGTGTTTAAAACAGGGAGGCATCTTCGGATCCTGGTGGTGTTGATCCGGAGGCTTGATCAGCGTTTCGGCAAGCTTACGAAACGGAATTGGTGAGTGAAGTTTGGTTTTCAGCTTTGAAACCAATGTTTGAAGGTTTTGAGAGCTTAGTTTAAGTCTAAGCAACTTAACTAAGCTCAAGAGTAAGTTTTCGGTGAAACTCTCTCTTTGTTGAACCATGAGATGGTTGGATGCAATGTGTTTAATTTGCATGTTTAAATTCTGTTTTGAAAGCATGTTTTAGCATGATTAATGCTGGTTTTGTAAGCCATGTATTGAAGGATGCTCAAGGTAAGAGATCCTTGGTTTGACATTGGTAAATGTGGTTTTGATGCATGGTGATGCATGATTGTTTAATGGCTTTGACTAATGCTTTAAAACAGTGGATTGTTGATGATAATTGATGTATATTGGCAAGTGATGTGTTGGTTTTAAAGTACTTGAATCGGATATAGTTAGCCGGCTATAGGATTGGGTGCACCGTGAATAAAGTCGCCTTGGATGTTGAGGGGTTGTAATTATACCGTAAACTCGATCCAAGTACACTAACGAGATGTTTAAGATCACAATAGTGGTTAAAAGTCCATGTGTGGATCTTGTGTTGTGTGTCCCGTGTTCTCGTTAGTGATGTTATACAACTACCAATGAGTGATGTGGAGGTGTTGTGATTGTACCGTTAAACTCTATCATGGGTGTTGAGGTGTAACCCCCTTAGCCCGGCCTAGACGGTTGACCCGAACTACGAAGATTACACGGGGAAAACCAAAGTCAACCCGAAAGTCAACCTTGATTAACGACCCTTTTTTATTTTTAATCTTGTCTAAATGCATAATAACCCTAGGTGAACTCTTGGAAGGAACATACTCAAAAATCACAGCAATCGGATAACATTTAGGGACTCAATTGCACACCATACAAATTTAGGGACCAAAATGCAAATTCTGGAAATTAAGAGGACTAAACAGGTTTTAAAGTTACCATTATGAAATTAATCATATTTCATGCCTCTCTGCCAAATTTCATCTCAATCGGACATCACAAACTCAACCAATTGCATAAACAAGGTTTGGGACCAAAACGTAAGAGTTTCAAAACATATAACCATCAATTTCAGTGCCCAACGGTCGAGTGTTCCGAAACGGGGAAGATCCGTTCCGAAACGCGGGGCCGTTTTGAAACTTGTTGCGGAACGGGGCCTGGCAGTGGCAAATCCGTTTCGGAACAACTCTTACCTGTTTCGAAACGCCATGGCCATTTCAGGCCACCTGTTCCGAAACAGTAGCACCCGTTTCGAAACGAGATGCCCAGAATTGCAGAATTTTGCTGGTTTAACAAGTAATTGACCCATCAAACACATTCCGATGACACTCAAATCGTACCAGCAAGTCATCAAACACTTAAGGAACATATTAGCATCAACTAAACACAATCATGGCATCATTCAAAGAAAAACCCAATTCTATAGGCATGCATCCTATATTGTAAACCATGCAACCAACAAATCACCAAAACCAAGAACCAAAGGCCATTTACATGTTCTAACATCATCAAAAAACATTAAACCAAAATAGGGAGTCCAAACATCTCCCAAAAACACAATTTAGGTTCCCATTGCCAAATGCCAAAAGCTAATAGTGTTAGGAAAACATTCACCATACATGAGCTTAATCTTCTACTTGGATCCTTGACCTCCTTGCTGCCCTTTGTGCACTTCAATGCTCTGCATTATTGGTTTAAGAAAGAGAGAGCGTAAGCACATAGCTTAGTGAGGAATGCTCAAATAAAACATCACAATAATGCATTTATAAAACACCTTCACAAGGCCTTTAGTTTCAAAACAACATTTATCATGCAATTATGCATACAAACCAAGCATCTCATGCTTCAAATCATCATCATGTCATATTGTCTTACAAGTGATAATCAATAACATTTTACAACTCAAAACACAATCGGATACGCGGATTACAAGCGTTGTCCCATACGCTTCATACACACTACCAATATCAAGGTGGAGCAAATGGTACAATCACAACCCCTCAACACCCGTGATGGAGACTATGGTACAATCACAACCCCTCCACATCACTCATTGGTAGTTGTATAACATCACTAACGAGAACACGGGACACACAATACAAGATCCACACATGGACTTTTAACCACCATTGTGATCTTAACACAAGATCCACTCATGGACTTTTAACCACCATGATGATCTTAACCATCTCGTTAGTGTACTTGGATGGAGTTTACGGTACAATCACAACCCCTCAACATCCAAGGCGACTTTATTCACGGTGCACCCAATCCTATAGCCGGCTAACTATATCCGATTCAAGTACTTTAAAACCAACACATCACTTGCCAATATACATCATATAACATCATTAATCCACCGTTTTAAAGCATTTAACAAAGCCATTAAACCATCATGCATTACAATGCATCAAACCACATTTATCAATGTTCAAAACAAGGATCTCTTACCTTGAGCATCCATCAACCCATGGCTTATAAAACCAGCATCAACATGCTAAAATATGCTTTAAAAACAGAATTTAAATATGCAACTAAAACACATTGCATTCAACCATCTCATGGTTCATCAAAAAGAGAGTTTTCCCGAAAACTTACTCCCGAGCTTAGCTAAGTTGTTTAGACTTAAACTAAGCTCCCAAAACCTCCCAAGATTGGTTTTAAGGCTGAAAATCAAACTTCACTCATCGATTCTGTTTCGCAAGCTTGCCGAAACACCGATCAAGCCTCCGGATCAACACCACAAGGATCCGATGATGCTTCCTCTGTTTTAAACACATCAAAGCAGTGGATTAATGCATCATCATGCACTAATACCTTCAACCAAGACACCTAAACTCGCTGCTCTCATCAACACCCACATTTCGGCTACCAAACACAACCGAAATCACATCCAAACACCTCTACAACCTTACCCAGCCAAGATCCATCAATTCCAATCATACTTATACATCAATTAACATCCAAAAAGGATCTATTGACATCCTTATACCTCCAGCTATAGCAGAACCTCAAAACCACCCCAAAAACCACCATTAACTCAATCAAAAACTTAGGAAAATCAACCTATCCGGAATTGCATTGATTAAACTTCAATTACACATCATTTATACACTCAATAAACATCAAAAAGACATCTCAAAACACAGCCCAATCACTTAGTACGAATTTAATCCAAATTAAATCCAAATCTTGCATTTTAAGCCAAAATCAAGAACACAACATTAAAACCTTTAATAAAACTCAAATCAAGAATTGAGAACTTTGGAATTTCAGTAAAGAACTGAGTATTTAGAGGAGAAGGACGTTCATACCTCTAAATGTGAGTTTCTCCTTGTTTAAAGCCAAGATTTCTTGAAAATTCAATAAGCAAATGGTAATGATTTGATATAGGAATGATTAGAAACCAATTGGAGATTGAAATCTCATCTTTAGGTGTTAAAACCAGAGGGAAAATTGCTGGGGAAATGTGTTTGGCTGAGAGAAAAGGGAGAGAAAATGAAGAGGGAAATTTTTGAGAAAAGTTAGTTATGAACTCAAAATATCTATTTCCCCTTTTTCCTTTTATTAAATATCATTTAATAAATGTTTAATATTAAGAAAAATCTGGAGAAAACTCTTCTTGGTTAAATTAGCTCCTTAAAGATTCAAAGTTTCAATCCTTTTAAAACAGTCACCAACTTTTCAAAAATTACATTTTAGTCACTAACTTGAAATGTCACATTTCGAAACCTCATTTTGTAAAATTGATTTCACCACTCTCTTATATATAATAAAAGAGGATTTTAAGATATTTTTCCATATTTTTAATGCATCCCGAACTAGGTTTTCCCTAAAACCACCTTTTATATTCGAACCGAAATCCGACCGGTCCGATTCAAACCCAAAACCTCTAAGCCCAAAATTGGGGTGTTACAACTCTCCCCCCTTAAGAAATTTCGTCCTCGAAATTTACCTGAAGGAAAGAGATACGGAAACTGCTTCAACATGTCATCCTTCCGTTCCCACGTGGCTTCTTCAGCACCACGATGCTTCCACAACACCTTTACCAACTCAATGGTCTTGCCTCGAAGAACTTTACAATTCGAATCCAGAATCTTCACCGGTTCCTCATCATAGGTCAAATCCGGATTCAATTCCACATCTTCCACAGGCATCACATGCGAAGGATCTGATCTATACTTCCGAAGCATAGAAACATGAAACACATCATGGATCTTTTCCAACTCCTGCGGTAACCTCAACTTGTACGCAACAGGACCCACACGCTCAATCACCTCGTATGGTCCAATGTACCTAGGGCTCAACTTACCCTTTCGGCCAAACCTCATCACCTTTTTCCAAGGCGAAACTTTAAAAAACACACGGTCACCCACCGCATACTCAATCTCCTTACGCTTCAAATCCGCGTAAGACTTTTGCCGATCAGAAGCTACCTTCAAACGCTCACAAATGAGCTTCACCTTCTCGGTGGTTCCCTTCAACAAAGCCGGCATTGAAACCAAATTCTGACCCGTTTCAGCCCAACAAAGAGGAGTCCTACACTTCCTCCCGTACAAAGCTTCATAAGGTGTCATTTGAATACTTGCCTGATAACTGTTATTATAGGCAAACTCCACCAAAGGCAGATGTTTCTCCCAAGAACCCTGAAACTCAATCACGCAGCACCTCAACATATCTTCCAATACCTGTATAACACGCTCAGACTGTCCATCCGACTGCGGATGATAAGAAGTACTGAAATTCAACCGTGTACCCAAAGCCTGATGCAAACACTGCCAGAAACGCGATGTAAACCTCGGATCTCTATCTAACACAATCGACTTAGGCACACCATGCAGCCGCACAATCTCAGCAATGTACAGCTCCGCAAGCTTATCCAAGGTATACGTAGTATGCACAGGCAAGAAATGCGCACACTTCGTTAGGCGATCCACAATCACCCACACCGAATTCTTCTTCGATGGCGACAAAGGCAAACCAGACACAAAGTCCATGGTAATCCTTTCCCACTTCCACTCAGGAATCCTCAACGGTTGCAACAACCCTGAAGGAAACTGATGCTCAGCCTTAACTCGCTGGCAAACCATGCACTTGCTTACAAACTCAGCAACATCTTTCTTTAAACCCACCCAATAGTACTCATCACGAAGATCACGGTACATCTTAGTACTACCAGGGTGCATAGCAAAAGGACTACTATGACCTTCAGTCAGAATAGCACGCCTCAACTCAGCATCATTGGGCACTACTATTCGACTCCCAAAACATAAAACTCCATCATCATTAAAGCAGAAATCCGATGGCCTACCCTCTGCAATATCCTGAACATGTGGCACCAAGGAATCATCCAACAACTGCTTTTCCTTAATCAACTGAACCAAGGATGGTTTCACTTGCAACTCAGCCACAAGACCACCATCACGCGAGATGCTCAAACTGGAAAACATAGCCCTCAACTCCACAGCTACCTTCCTACTCAAGGCATCCGCTACAACATTAGCTTTACCCGGATGGTACTCGATCGTCAAATCATAATCCTTAAGCAACTCCACCCAACGTCGTTGCCTAAGATTCAACTCCTTCTGAGACATCAGATACTTCAAACTCTTGTGGTCCGTGTACACAGTACACTTCTCACCATACAGGTAATGTCTCCAGATCTTCAAAGCAAAAACCACCGCGGCTAACTCAATGGCATGCGTAGGATAATTGTGCTCATGCACCTTCAACTGCCGTGATGCATAAGCCACCACCTTACCCTCTTGCATCAACACACATCCCAAACCAACGTAGGACGCATCACTATACACCACAAACTCTTTCCCTGATTCAGGTTGAACCAAGGTAGGAGCTTGCGTCAAAGCTGCCTTAAGCTTCTCAAAAGCCTGCTGTCTCGCTTCTGTCCACTCATACTTAACATCCTTCTGCAACAACTTCGTCAAAGGTGCAACAATCTTGGAAAACCCATCCACGAACCTTCGATAGTATCCTGCCAAACCCAGGAAACTACGGACTTCATGAACAGACTTAGGAGGCTTCCAATTCATCACTGCCTCAATCTTTTGAGGATCAACATGAATCCCCTCCGCAGAAACCACATGACCAAGAAACACCACTTCTCTAAGCCAGAACTCACACTTGCTCAGCTTGGCATAAAGCTGATTCTCCAACAAAGCCTGTAACACAATTCTCAAATGCCCTTCATGCTCCTCCTCAGTACGTGAGTACACAAGAATATCATCAATGAACACCACAACAAATTTATCCAAGTATTCATGGAATACTCTATTCATCATGTCCATGAAAGCTGCAGGAGCATTCGTCAAACCAAACGGCATCACAAGGAATTCATAATGCCCATACCTCGTTCTAAAGGCTGTCTTTGGCACATCTACATCCTTCACCTTCAACTGATACTACCCTGACCTTAAGTCAATTTTAGAGAACACAGGCGCTCCCCGAAACTGATCAAAAAGATCATCAATTCTCGGCAATGGATACCGATTCTTGATAGTCAACTTATTAAGCTGACGGTAATCAATGCACATTCTCATAGTGCCATCCTTCTTCTTTACAAACAAGACCGGTGCACCCCAAGGTGACACACTCGGCCGAATGAAACCACGATCAAGCAACTCCTGAAGTTGCGTCTTCAACTCTTTCAACTCTTTAGGTGCCATTCGATAAGGAGTAATAGACACTGGAGTTGTGTTTTCATACAGCTCAATCCCAAACTCCACTTCTCGATTAGGAGGCAATCCAGGCAACTCCTCCAGAAACACACCAGGAAACTCTCGCACAGTCCTGATATCTTGCACACGCAACTCCTTAGAGCTAGGATTCATCACGAAGGCTAGGTAAGCTTCACAGCCTTGCCTCAGCATCCGGCTCGCTTCCAAGGTAGACACCACATTGGCAAGAAACTTCACATTCTCACCAACCACTACTACCTCATAATCATCCGCAAGTTTCAACGAAACTCGCTTATTCTCAAAATCCACAACAGCGCGATGCTCAACAAGCCAATCCATACCAAGGATTACATCAAAGCCATAGAAAGGCAACTCCATAAGATCAACATGAAAAACATGCTCTTGCACAACCAAGGGACATCTTCTATAAAGCTTTCGTGTCACAACAGTCTCACCAAAAGAACTAGTTACACGCATACCAACATCCAAAGACTCAACAGGCAAACCAAGCAATTGAGCATGCTCATGCAATATGTATGAGTGTGTAGATCCAGAATCAATCAAGGAAAGTAATGACAAGGATTGCAAAGTAAAAGTACCTGCGATCACATCCGTGTCATTCCTCCCCTCCCTCTGAGCATACACTCTGGCTTGGCCACCACCCTCAGGCTGAACAGCTACAACATGAGCCACATTCCTTCCACCATCCTCCATGCGCTGGAAGTTACCACGGCCGCGCCCACGACCTCTCTGCGGTGCCACAACTCCAGGAGCACGTCCCTGGCCACCACCGGCCAACAGAGGACACTCCCTCCTCATATGATCCGCTGAACCACAATTCCAGCACGAGTTACCGGCCACCACAACAGGAGCCTGAACCTCCCTCGCTGCTCGAGGACAATCACGCCTCAGATGTCCACGTGATCCACATGTCCAACATGTGTTCGGATCAGCTCTCGCCCTGTCTCCCTGAACAGGCGCACCTTGCCCTCCACCACCTCGCCTAGCTGAAGACTGATACTTCCGATCACGTCCTCTCTTGTTCCGTCCGCCACCGGAACTATACTCAGCAACTCGCTTGCCCACACTAGAACCAGTACCTCTAGAAGATAAACTCAAATTCAACTCGATGTCCTTTGCCCTTCCAACCAGCACATCAAAATCTGTGTACTCAGCAGCCAGCATATAAGTCTTCACCTCCGTCACCAGACCATAACGGAAACGTTCACACCTCTCCCGCTCATCAGGAACAAGCTCAGGTGCGTACTGACTGAGTCGGACAAACTGAACCTCGTACTCAGCCACTGTCATACTCCCCTGAGTAAGTGACATGAATTCCCTTTTCTTCTCATCCAGGTATCGCACACCCAGATACCTCCTCTTGAACGCGTTCAGAAAGAACGTCCAAGTCACATCAGCTTCCTCCATTCCGGAGATAGTGGTCGTCCACCAGGTATACGCATCATCATGCAACAAAGATATTACACAACCCAGCTTCTGCACATCATTGCAGTTCATTTGTCCCAAGATTCTCTTGGTACTTTCCAACCAAGATTCAGAACCTTCAGCAGACAATCCCCTGAACTCAGTCCCTCCCAGACTGCGCAAGCGTTCAAGTGGTAATCTTACATTAGCATCACCCTGATGCCCAGCTCCTTGAGCTCCAGCTACCGCCGCCCGAAAGGCTCCAGCAATAGCTTGAATCAGCATTGTCATGTCAGGAGCAGCTTGCCCCTGCCCAGCTTCAGGTCCAGCGACCCCAGCACCAGCAGCAACACCAGCTCCTTCACCCCCAGCACCACCACCACCAGGTGGAGGAGGTAAATCCACTACATTTTCAGCGTTCTCCTCATTCTCATTTTGAGCCATAGCTCGCGTATTAATCCTCGTCTCTCTACGAGGTCCCATTCGCTAAACAATGCAATCACAATGCAATAAACAAAGTCAGGCTCAGCAAGGTAAGCAATCCAAGTACTCAAGCTCATTTCCAACTAAAAAAAAATCATTTCATTAGCTTTGATTTGGCAATGGGTCCCTCTAACATGCTTCACCACAACATACACCACATTTGCAACATACTTACAATTTATACACCATACTTTCACTCATCATGCATACAAAGCAATCATACACATATCACCCACTTAACCATTCCCAATTACTCGAGAACTCAGCTCTGATACCACCAAATGTAACCCCCTTAGCCCGGCCTAGACAGTTGACCCGAACTACGAAGATTACACGGGGAAAACCAAAGTCAACCCGAAAGTCAACCTTGATTAACAACCCTTTTTTATTTTTAATCTTGTCTAAATGCATAATAACCCTAGGTGAACTCTTGGAAGGAACATACTCAAAAATCACAGCAATCAGATAACATTTAGGGACTCAATTGCACAACATACAAATTTAGGGACCAAAATGCAAATTCTGGAAATTAAGAGGACTAAACATGTTTTAAAGTTACCATTATGAAATTAATCATATTTCATGTCTCTCTGCCAAATTTCATCTCAATCGGACATCACAAACTCAACCAATTGCATAAACAAGGCTTGGGACCAAAACGTAAGAGTTTCAAAACATATAACCATCAATTTCAGTGCCCAACGGTCGAGTGTTCCGAAACGGGGAAGATTCGTTCCGAAACGCGGGACCGTTTTGAAACTTGTTGCGGAATGGGGCCTGGCAGTGGCAAATCCGTTTCGGAACAGCTCTTACCTGTTTCGAAACGCCATGGCCATTTCAGGCCACCTGTTCCGAAACAGTAGCACCTGTTCCGAAACGAGATGCCCAGAATTGCAGAATTTTGCTGGTTTAACAAGCAATTGACCCATCAAACACATTCCGATGACACTCAAATCGTACCAGCAAGTCATCAAACACTTAAGGAACATATTAGCAGCAACTAAACACAATCATGGCATCATTCAAAGAAAAACCCAATTTTATAGGCATGCATCCTATATTGTAAACCATGCAACCAACAAATCACCAAAACCAAGAACCAAAGGCCATTTACATGTTCCAACATCATCAAAAAACATTAAACCAAAATAGGGAGTCCAAACATCTCCCAAAAACACAATTTAGGTTCCCATTGCCAAATGCCAAAAGCTAATAGTGTTAGGAAAACATTCACCATACATGAGCTTAATCTTCTACTTGGATCCTTGACCTCCTTGCTGCCCTTTGTGCACTTCAATGCTCTGCATTATTGGTTTAAGAAAGAGAGAGCGTAAGCACATAGCTTAGTGAGGAATGCTCAAATAAAACATCACAATAATGCATTTATAAAACACCTTCACAAGGCCTTTAGTTTCAAAACAACATTTATCATGCAATTATGCATTCAAACCAAGCATCTCATGCTTCAAATCATCATCATGTCATATTGGCTTACAAGTGATAATCAATAACATTTTACAACTCAAAACACAATCGGATACGTGGATTACAAGCGTTGTCCCATACGCTTCATACACACTACCAATATCAAGGTCGAGCAAATGGTACAATCACAACCCCTCAACACCCGTGATGGAGACTATTGTACAATCACAACCCCTCCACATCACTCATTGGTAGTTGTATAACATCACTAACGAGAACACGGGACACACAATACAAGATCCACACATGGACTTTTAACCACCATTGTGATCTTAACACAAGATCCACTCATGGACTTTTAACCACCATGATGATCTTAACCATCTCGTTAGTGTACTTGGATGGAGTTTACGGTACAATCACAACCCCTCAACATCCAAGGCGACTTTATTCACGGTGCACCAAATCCTATAGCCGGCTAACTATATCCGATTCAAGTACTTTAAAACCAACACATCACTTGCCAATATACATCATATAACATCATTAATCCACTGTTTTAAAGCATTTAACAAAGCCATTAAACCATCATGCATTACAATGCATCAAACCACATTTATCAATGTTCAAAACAAGGATCTCTTACCTTGAGCATCCATCAACCCATGGCTTATAAAACCAGCATCAACATGCTAAAATATGCTTTAAAAACAGAATTTAAACATGCAACTAAAACACATTGCATTCAACCATCTCATGGTTCATCAAAAAGAGAGTTTTCCCGAAAACTTACTCTTGAGCTTAGCTAAGTTGTTTAGACTTAAACTAAGCTCCCAAAACCTCCCAAGATTGGTTTTAAGGCTGAAAACCAAACTTCACTCACCGATTCCGTTTCGCAAGCTTGCCGAAACACCGATCAAGCCTCCGGATCAACACCACAAGGATCCGATGATGCTTCCCCTGTTTTAAACACATCAAAGCAGTGGATTAATGCATCATCATGCACTAATACCTTCAACCAAGACACCTAAACTCGCTGCTCTCATCAACACCCACATTTCGGCTACCAAACACAACCGAAATCACATCCAAACACCTCTTCAACCTTACCCAGCCAAGATCCATCAATTCCAATCATACTTATACATCAATTAACATCCAAAAAGGATCTATTCACATCCTTATACCTCCAGCTATAGCAGAACCTCAAAACCACCCCAAAAACCACCATTAACTCAATCAAAAACTTAGGAAAATCAACCTATCCGGAATTGCATTGATTAAACTTCAATTACACATCATTTATACACTCAATAAACATCAAAAAGACATCTCAAAACACAGCCCAATCACTTAGTACGAATTTAATCCAAATTAAATCCAAATCTTGCATTTTAAGCCAAAATCAAGAACACAACATTAAAACCTTTAATAAAACTCAAATCAAGAATTGAGAACTTGGGAATTTCAGTAAAGAACTGAGTATTTAGAGGAGAAGGACGTTCATACCTCTAAATGTGAGTTTCTCCTTGTTTAAAGCCAAGATTTCTTGAAAATTCAATAAGCAAACGGTAATGATTTGATGTAGGAATGATTAGAAACCAATTGGAGATTGAAATCTCATCTTTAGGTGTTAAAACCAGAGGGAAAATGGCTGGGGAAATGTGTTTGGCTGAGAGAAAAGGGAGAGAAAATGAAGAGGGAAAATTTTGAGAAAAGTTAGTTATGAACTCAAAATATCTATTTCCCCTTTTTCCTTTTATTAAATATCATTTAATAAATGTTTAATATTAAGAAAAATCTGGAGAAAACTCTTCTTGGGTAAATTAGCTCCTTAAAGATTCAAAGTTTCAATCCTTTTAAAACAGTCACCAACTTTTCAAAAATTACATTTTAGTCACTAACTTGAAATGTCACATTTTGAAACCTCATTTTGTAAAATTGATTTCACCACTCTCTTATATATAATAAAAGAGGTTTTTAAGATATTTTTCCATATTTTTAATGCATCTCGAACTAGGCTTTCCCTAAAACCACCTTTTATATTCAAACCGAAATCCGACCGGTCCGATTC
Source organism: Hibiscus trionum (assembly GCA_030270665.1). Lineage (NCBI taxonomy): Eukaryota > Viridiplantae > Streptophyta > Magnoliopsida > Malvales > Malvaceae > Hibiscus > Hibiscus trionum. Next base: position 16,923,856 of record BSYR01000051.1, read on the forward strand.
AAATCCAAAACCTCTAAGCCCAAAATTGGGGTGTTACATGAGGGGTTGTGATTGTACCGGTAAACTCCACCTTGTGTGTTTGGTAGTGTGTATGAAGCGTATGGGACAACGCTTGTAATCCGCGTATCCGATTGTGTTTTATGTTGAAAATGGTTATGGATTATCACTTGGAAGCCAATATGACATGTTGATGTTAATGAAGCATGAGATGCTTGTTGTGTATGCATTGTTGCATGAGAAATGATGTTTATGAATGAAAAGGCCTTTTGAAAGGTGTTTTATTTGATGCATTATTGTGTTGTTTCTTTAGAGCATGCCTCACTGAGCAATTGTGCTTACGCTCTCTTTCTTGAACCAATAATGCAGAGAATTGAAGTGTTTTAAGGGCAGCAAGGAGGCTAAGAATCCAAGGGAAGGCTAAGCTCATGTATGGTGACTATTTTACAACATTATTAGCTTTTGGTATTTGGCAATGGGAACCTAGGTTGTGTTTTTTGGAGATGTTTTGGACTCCCTGAGTTTGACATGATGCCTATGATGTTTTGGACTTGTAATTAGACATTTGGTGTTTGCTTTGATGATTTGGTGATTGGTTGGTTTCCAATATTAGGATGCATGCCTATAGACTTGTGGTTTTTCCTAATTGATGCCATGAATGAGTTTTGATGATGCAAATGTGTACCTTATATGTATGATGACTTGTTGGCATGATTAGAAGGTCATAGGGATGTGTTTGAGTGGTTAATTGTATGTTAAACTAGCAAAATCTGCACTTTCTGGGCAGTCCATATCGGAACGGGCACTACCATTTCGAAACGGGGGCCTGTAATGGCCTTCGTGTATCGAAACGGGTAGAGGGCGTTCCGAAACGGATTTGCCACTGTCAAGCCCTGTTTCGAAACAGGTCTCGAAACGAACCCGCGTTTCGAAACGGTCAACCCCCGTTCTGAAACAGATGATCGTTGGGCACTGATTTGAATGGTTTAAGGTTTGCAAGCTTTACGTCAAGCTTTACGTTTTAGTCCTAAATTTTGTATATGCAATTGCTTGAGTTCGGGATGTCCGTTTGAGGCGAAATTTGACAGAGTAGCATGTAATATGACTAATTTCATAATGGTAACTTAAAAATCAGTTAAGTCCTCTTAATTTCCAGGATTTACATTTTGGTCCCTAATAGTTATAAATTGTGCAATTGAGTCCCTTATTGCCTTCCGGTCGCTGTGCTTTTCATGTATGTTTTTGCAAGAGGCTACGCTTAGGATTAAAATGCATCTAGACAAGATTAAAAAGAAAAAAGGGTCATTAATCAAGGTTGTCTTTCGGGTTGACTTTGGTTTTCCCCGTGTAATCTTCATAGTTCGGGGTCAACCGTCTAGGCCGGGCTAAGGGGGTTACACTCCCTCTCTACAAAGCTTTCGAAGCTAAGCTAAGGTTGGACTCTCTTGAGCTCCAACAACACCACAACACCACACCTTCATGGATTCTAATCTAGAAAATGTGGGGACATAATAAGGTTTAAAATCAATTGAAAAACACTAATTTCACCTTATTACAACTTAAGACAAGACATGCGTAAAATATGAATAAAAGGCTAATAAAAAGCATGCAAAGGCTTTGAACAATGCTAAAGCTAAAATGAAAATGTGCTAAAGATAAATCTTTTTGGAGAGTTATCACACCCCCCACACTTAAACTTTAGCTTGTCCTCAAGAAAACCAAACATAACAATGCTACCAAATTTAACCAATGTATCCAACAACGCTCCAACATATAATATTTCCCAACAACAGATTATGCTAACTGTTGTATAAAAGTGATTCCTCAATTCTCATCATAAAATAATATATTAGTCTCATAAGAGATATCGAGCCTGTGATTGCTTAGTTAAGGAAACCATGTTAAGTGTGAGAGTTAAACCAAGTGTAACAAACAACTTCTAAACAGAAGAAAATATATTATTTCTAGTGGAATATATCTCGTTTGCTTCGCAATTACTCACATACTCAAGCCTTTAAATTGTGGGCACATAAGAATCAATTGAAAGTTCGATTCTGTCTAAACTACACATTTTCAAATGATATCCACATTGTTCACAAATATTCATTTTTTACTTAAGCAATTTCTTACAATTTAATCCATAACAATTTTTCATTGAACCTACAAATAATTGTATAGATCGAGATCATTGGAATTTTCTTTTAGAGTTAAATCATTACTATTTTCTTGAGTTATTATATTGAAATTTTTGCCTTCACTACTATTTTCACCTACGGAAGGGAAGTAATCATTTAAGAAAGATTGGCTTTGCCACAATCTGAATCCATTTAGGCACTCATGTTGACACATTGGAGTGTCCCTTCATTACTTTGGCATATGTTGGTATTACCACCTATTTTCATTTCTTAGTGTGTCCACACGACGAGTATTTTGTGACAAGATTGTTCCCATATCAACTGCATCATGCTCTCAGCTAGAACTTAAATTCTCTATTTGTTATTTCACCTTGTTTCAAACAATCATAGTTAGAACTTATTTCAATCTAAAATTTTCTAAGCATAAAAATAATACTCACAATGAATCAAGGCATTAAATTATGCCCTTCATCAAACATCATCAGAATTATAATCATTCACACAAACATACATTCATCCATCCATAATGTTGGGACATTTAAAATATACTTCAAAAATTTTCACATTTTTATTGAAATAAAAGGATAGAAGATGGGTACACACAAGCAATGCATATTATAGGACAAAACCTACCCTCCCCACACACACATGAAGGCTGCAGTGTCCTCAATGCGATAAAAAAACAAAATATAAATGCAGAAATTTAAAAGGGGGAAGAAATCTTCCCTTGGTGATATTAGGGCTTAGTAGGATGTACCCAATTCTTCTTCTTCTCTTTCTTGGAAGAGCTTTCTTTATTCTTCTCCTTAGAGAGTTTCATTTTCTCGCCACCAGATGAGGCGTCTTTAGTTGCAGCTCTCGTTGTAGGCACATCACTCCAACGAAGTTCTTCCTTAGCAACCTGTATTGTGGGATCGAATGCGAGAGCATTATGTGTAGCATGTTGTCTTTCTGTCACGTTAGTTGTGAGTTGTAGTAAAATTAAATGTTAGATTTTAGTTTCTATTTGTAAATAGATTTATGGATAAAATCTTATCTTAAGCTAGAGCGATAAGAGATAGAGTTTGTATATAAGTTTAACTCATAACTGTAATAGGAGTCTTGTAACTGAGTCTTTAAAAGACTTTGTAAAACATCTGAATTAATTGAATAGAGTGAAACAATTTATTCATACCAGTTTCTACATGGTATCAATCTAGGAAGAGATCCTAAATTCAAAAATGATGGTTTCCCCTTCTGCATCTTCTAGAGCAAATTCATCTGCAAATTCCAATTCCAATGTTGATGATTTTCCAAAACTCTCTGCATCACCAATCACTTTCCATCTATTTGTAGGCCACAACTACCTTCCGTGGTCTTAATCTGTCAAGATATTCCTTACTGGACGAGGAAAGCTTGACTATATTTTAGGGAAAAGTACACAACCCCCTTCGACAAATCCAAGTTATGAGCAGTGGATGCATGAGAATGGCAGGGTGATGTCTTGGCTTGTGAATACCATGTCCCCTGACATTGGTACATATTGTATGCTCTATGAAATAGTGGCAGGGATCTGGAAAGTTGTTCAAGAAACCTATTCTAGCATAGACAACACCCTTGAGTTATTCAATATTGAGAGTAGGGCATCAAATTTAAAATAGGAGGGATGCGTGTCACATAATATTTTAACACTTTGACCGGTTTTTGGCAGCAACTTGATTTGTATGCAGAACATGATTGGGACACTCCTAGAGATGTAGCTTTGTACAGGAAGCTACAAGCCTAGAAGAGAGACTTTCAATTTCTTAATAGTCTCAATACTGATTGGGATGTTGCGAAGTCTCAAATTTTGAATGTAAAGCCTCTTCTTTCAATTCGAAAGGTCTTTGCAGAAGTGAGAAGGGAATATAGCATAAGGACCTTCATGCTTCCTCTTGTTACCTCTGCTAAAAGTTCTACCTTACTTACGCAGTCTTCATCTTCAAATAAGGCTAGGAAGGGCAGACCAATATGTGATTTTTATAAGAAACTGGGCCATCTAAGGGATCAATACTGGAAGCATCATGGCAAGCCTGGTGACTGAAAGCCTTCTTCACAGAGATACCCTCGAGAACCTCAGTCCAATACAACCAGTACTATGAGTAGTGGTGTTTTTACAGAATATCAGATTGTTGCCCTTAACAAGATGTTTGGCAATATGAGAGGTCCTAGTACGACTAATGTAGTTCTAAAAGAAGAAGAAGGTACGTAGAATGACTTATTTCATACAACATTTTTAGCTAAACAAGATAAATCAACATGGGTTATTGACTCAGGGGCTTCTGATCATATGACTGGTAACAGAAAGTTATTTTCTACTTTTGTATCATCTTGTTCTAAACAATCCATTAAAACTGTAGATAGGTCTTTATCTTCTATAAAAGGTGTAACATCCCAAAAATGGGGTTAGTGTAACACCCCGAAACGGGTCTAGTCAGAATTGGATCCCGATGACCGGAGTATTGGTATTAAAATATTGAGATATCGACTCATCGTTATTTATTATATTGCTATGTTGTTAAAGGACCTTAAGTAAACCAAATCCTTAGTTGAGATTGCTTTGAAAGTGCTTAAAATCGTGTTTTTGAACTAGGCGTTTTGATACAATCAGACTCGTACCGAAACGGTATAGGTAAGGCGTTTCGAAACAATTGTAAGTGTTCTGATACGGTTCCAACGATTTTAACTAACTATTGGACTTTTGCTTGACCATTTCGATACGGCTCCTCTCGTTTTGAAACGGACCCCCTATTTTGAATATTATTAAAGGAAAAATTGAAAAGAAGAGATAAAGTGATGATTCACCTTCCTAAGGTTGTCCTTTCCACGTGAATATGGTCAGAAGAGGTGATTTATAGCCATCTATTTGTTTATTTTAGAAAAGATGAAGGCGGGATAATAATAATATTAAAAGCTTACCTTGGTTGGAAGGAAATCTTTCTATTGGCTATAAGGGAGGTGGATAATGATTAAAGTAATATTTCCCTTGAAATGAAAAGAAGAAAGCTTTCATAATTATTTAGTTCCACCGAGACTTATTCTTCATTTCTTTGTTTTAAGAGAATAAGCAAGCACCACCATTGTTATCTTCAACCTTGAGCTCCTAAGCATGCACCTCTCTATTTGATCCTCTTAAGTTAAAGCTTTCCTTGATTTATGAACACCAAGCCATAGTTATCGATCAGGTAAGTGGAAACCTCAAGTTAATCATCGATTTTCTTGGTTATTAGATGACCAATTTCAAGCTTTAAAGATAAGCTTTGTCTATAGTTAATAGCTATTCAAGTATCGATATTGTTATGTTGGTCTTAATGAATCCTTATTGCTTTTCTTAGCACAAGAAGTGGAAAAGATAAATCCATCGTCTCCATCGAAAGTTAGGAATAAAGGATTCGCCATCCGAGAGCCTTAGGAGCTTTGGATATTGAGGTGAGTGTAGTCGGAGTCTCGGAATTAGGCGAGGAGCCTTTCCGAATTTATCGTCATTGATTTTGTATGAATTACTAACGATTGGACTAAAGGGGCTTGTATAAAGCATCATTGAAAACCATATTGGTAAGTTGGGTGAGTATTGCATCGATTCATTGACTATAGCATTGCAATTATTTTCATGGAAAATCATTGAAGCATTGACATATAGAATCATTGGTATGAGTTATTGATATTGCCTATTATTATGGCTACATTATTATTGTGATATTGACATTGAATCATTGATATTGAACTATTTTTATTGAATCATTGATATTGAATTATTGTCATTGAACCCATGATATTGAGTTAATGTAATCAAACCTTAGGATCGAAGTATTGGATACAATTGACATTCCATAGAATTCATGAGCTCAGTGGTACAAAGTTTATACGGTGTAGTGGAGGGATGTGATATGTGCTGGTCAAAAACATTGTAGTGAAGGATATTGGACCATATTGTTCATGGTTGGTGTAGTAGTGGAATTCGTGTATCCAAATACGGTTGAAATCGATCCAAGGGAGAATACTGATTATTGATATTGCCATTGATGAAATGATTATTGATATTACATGGTCATGATATTGAGTCATTGATATTGATGAATTGGTTATTGTTGACATGATCATTGTTTAGTTAATGTTATGAAAATCATCAAGCATGAAAAAAATACTAAGTGCATTATTGTTATTGGCTACCTCACTTAGACTATGTAAGTCTAATGCATTCGTTGCCCATACATTTTAGGATAAAGAAGTATTGGATCAAGATCGAGATTAGCTGGAAGTTTGGCAAGTCACCACGGGATTAATGTAAAGTACCTTTGTCTCTTTGAACTCCTAGAATGGTGGCAAAGTAGTTAAAGTAGTTGTTGAGTGTATAAAAGTTCTATATTTTACCCATATTTTTGCTGCATTCAAGCATAATGCATTGCATTTAGGATAGAGTTTTGCATATACATCACAATTAGATAAAATGACACAGTTGCTACTGATTTTGGTTACTTTTGCAGGAATTTGCTGCGGCAGACCCAGGGCAGCAAAGGAGCAGAGGCGGATTACAGAGCTGGAGTCGAGAAGCACATGCTGTCGTGACTACTGTCGTGGCAGCCATGACAACAGAATGCTGAGGTGTAAAAGTGAAGTGGAGCTCGATAGATAGAGGATTTCAAGCCGGTCTGTCGTGTACCACTTCCATATTTATCTGAGCCTTGAGGCAGAATGAAGGCCAAGCCTAAAGTTCAAGGAAGAAACTCAAGGCAAGAAAAGAGGACGAATTCAAGACAACTACTCATAAGATTTAGTCTTAATTAGAGTTGCACTTTAATTCGAAATTGTATTCTTACCATATTAGAAAACTTGGACCCAAGGCCTATATAAAGGCATGTAATTTGACCTAGTGAAGGATATCTCATTCCTAGCCGTCTTCCCCAAAACCCTTGTCGTTTTCCCTTCTCCATCATGTTCTAAACTCCCCCAGGGCTAAGCGTTGATTATGTAAAGTAGTTGCAAGGATTGTATTGTTTTAGGAATTTTCTGTCAAGTAATAAAGCTTCAAGTTATTTATTCTGGTTTTTCATATCTCACAAGAGTATCGGGAGAGCATTGTGAGGTTATCCATTTGTTTGATATCGGGAGAGTCAAGCATACGAACGAAATAAATACGCGTTTTCTAGCTTATGGTTAAACCATCTTGGCTTAAGGATAAGTACAAGGTTAAGTGGCTAAAGAAGAATTCAACAACATTGGTGTTCACCCTTTGATTCACGCCGGGAGGTATCATCCAAGAAGTGTTCATCAATAGAACTTGGGCCTAGGGATAGGACAAGTCATAACAGGGATTCTTGCCAAGCTTGAAATACAGAGTTGTTGATCGCTGCCGCGACGTCAACAGACCTCTGCCGCGACAGGAACGACGACAGAAGACAGAAGTTTCTCTAACAGTGCAACATCTGCACTACTAAGTAAATCAATACCAGCCTATTCTGTAAATCTGATTTCTCTACCTTTTACTTTAGTTGTTTCCCAAGATTACTTCACCAATTTAATTAAACTATTTCTCTCTCTTGTGCAGAATTTCAAGGATAGAGTTACTTCCAGTCCCTGTGGAGACGATATTTGATACTCCAGTATCACTTTACTACTTGTGTCGTGTACACTTGCACTATTTGCGATAGGACTCTTTTACACGCAACAAGTTTTTGGTGCCGTTGCCGGGGACTGGCAACATATCTTTACCCTTTTTATTACTGCACTTTTCTCTTTATTTTTCTATTTTTAGTGGTGTTATTTATCACGTGCTTTTCACAAGGTTTTCTATTTACTTATGCGCAGATCTAGACGAGGTAAAGAACCTGAGTACGAATTAGATCTAGAAATCGAACGCACGTACCAACTCAGGAACCAAGCCCGACTCTTGATAGAAAGAAACAACTATCTTGAGGAGATAGTAGAAGCAATGGTGAACGGAAGGCAAGGCGATGGGCTAGATGACCCCAACAACAATAACCATAGAGTTATTGTTGATCCTCCCCAAGATGTGAGGAATGACCGGCCGCCGGCCGCTGCCGCTACCGCACGACAGACCTGTCGAGACTACATGGACAATGACCATGTTGAATTGGAAACTACCATGCTAGACATGGAAGCTGATAACTTCGAGCTGAAACCTATCATGTTCAGCATAATAAATTCCGCTGGCCAGTTTAGTGGTTCTACAACTGAGGATGCCCGAGAACATCTTAAAACGTTCCAAGAAATCTGTGGATCATTCAGACTGCAAGGAATAAATCCGGAAGTACTAAGGCTCCGGTTATTCCCCCATTCATTGAGAGATAGAGCTAAAACTTGGTGGAATAAATTAACGCCGGGTTCAATAAGAACTTGGGCAGATCTCTCTCGTGAATTCCTTTCTCGTTTTAATCCTTCTCATTTATCTGAAAGATTGCGTAACGAGATTGCTACTTTTCAATAGGAAGATGATGAACCAATGCACGAGGCGTGGGACAGATTTACAACTCTTTTACGGAACTGCCCGAAGCATGGATTCTCCGTATGGAATCAGGTTGTCAAATTCTACAATGCTGCCAATGCACACACTCGACTGAGAATAGATTCAGCAGCAAATAGGCTATTACTGGATAAGGAACCAGACGATGCAATGATAGTGTTGAAGAAATTAGCAAAGAACGATGAGCAATTTCTTACAACTAGGAGAGGGGGCAAATGAGGAATATCTGTAAAGGATTATGAAGCTGATAATTCAATGAAATTACAGGTTGCATACCTCACAAAGATAGTCGAAAATCTACAGCGGAAAGATTATAAAGCCGTATATTCTGTAGAAGAAGTATGTGAAACCTGTAGCGGGAACCACAGTTCAGAAGACTGCCCTTTACAGTCGGAAGAAGGGATGTATGTTGAGAACTATAACAAGCCGAGAAACTATGAATCCAACAATTACAATCCCAACTAGAGGAAGGATCCAAAGTTTTCCTGGAGCAATCCGAACAATGCACTGAATCCTCCAGTGCAGAACAACCAGAACCAAGGAGTGCCCAGAATTCTGTCGCGACAGCAGCCACAACAGCAGCCAACAACAGCACCTAGTATACTGGTACAGACCTTGGCAACCTTTATGTCACAGACGGGAGCATACATGGCGAACATGGACCACTTTGTCAAGAAAACTGAATCATTCATGGACAAGACAGAGATGAGGATGACAAACCATGAGGCTACCCTAAAATCTCTAGAGACACAAATGGGCCATGTTTCACAGTATATCAAGCCGAGGCAGAACGGAGGATTCCCTAGTGATACTGAGTTCACTAGAAAACCCACACATGAGCAGTGTAAAGCAATCACAACTAGGAGTGGGGGACCGACCCTAGAGACACCTGCCGTGAACACTGACCCGGCAGAGGAGAGACAACCTGCTGTCGACACACCTGCCACGACAGTAGAAGGGACAAAGGAGCAAGCAGAAGATGTTGAAGAACCTAAGCTTCCTCAGATCCGAATTCCATGTGAAGGATGCCTTGAAGATTACCGTCCTCCACCTCCTTTTCCACAGCGGTTACAGAAGCAGAAACAATAGTACCAGCTTAAAAAGATTTATGGTATTTTTAAGCAGGTACACATTAACATACCGCTGTTAGAGGCCATCAAGCAGATGCCCGGATATGCTAAGTTTCTCAAGGACGCAATGTCTAAAAGGTCCAGACTTGGGGAATTCGAGACAATAAAGATGGCAGAAGGATGCATGACAATCTTGCACAAGCATCCACCCCAAAAGAAGGACCCTGGGAGCTTCATCATACTGTGCATAATTGGCGATAAATTCGTGGGTAAGGCATTTTGTGATCTTGGTGCTAGCATAAATCTAATGCCCAAATCTATGTTTCAGAAATTAGGTATTGGACAAGCAAGGCCCACGACAGTCATGCTGCAGCTGGCAGACCGCTCTTACGTACAACCAAAAGGGAAGATCGAAGATATTCTGGTAAGAGTGGATAAATTTATTTTCCTGTTGACTTTCTTATTTTAGACCGTGAAGCAGATGAAAACGCACCGATCATCCTAGGGCAACCCTTCCTAGCCACAGGCAGAACTGTGATCGATGTTGAGAAAGGAGAACTGTGATCGAGAGTAAATGATCAGCAAATCAAACTCAATGTTCTCCACGCAATAAAACAGGCTGATGTAGAAGAAGAGTGCAAGGCAATCTCTGAAGTAGTCCTTGACCAACCCTGCATCAGGTCGAACTGCCATGACAGACAGTTTGGTCACTGCCACCGCAGTCACCCGGAAGACTGTCACGGCAGCAACGACGACAGTAACCCCTCAGACACAGAAACATACGACAGTAACCTCTCAGACACTAAAGGTTCTGAGGAGGTAAATTGGATAGGCACACATCCAGGTAAGTTCTTCGAGCCTCTAAATTATACCTCGAACGAACATGTAATCCAGAAGCCTTCCATCGAAAAGCCACATGTTCTAGACCTTAAACCCCTACCAGGGCAGCTTAAATATGTCTTTCTTGGTTTAAATGATATGTTGCCTGTAATCATCTCTTCCAAGTTAATGCAGGAACAGGAGCTGCGGCTAATCAAAATGCTACAGCAGCATAAGAAGGCCATTGGATGGACTATAGCTGATATCCAAGGCATCAGTCCGGCGTTATGCATGTACAAGATCCTCTTGGACTCTGCAATGCACCAGCAACCTTCCAACGGTGCATGATGACAATATTCTCCGACATGGTGGAGGATTTCTTAGAGATTTTCATGGACGACTTTTCTGTCTTTGGGGACAACTTCGAGGATTGTTTAGGCAATTTACAGAAGGTTCTTGAGAGATGCAAAGAGGCGAACTTGGTTTTAAACTGGGAAAAATGCCACTTCATGGTGGATGAAAGTATAGTATTGGCAACAAAGTGAGCTACCACGGCATAGAGGTGGACAGAGCCAAAATAGAGGTTATCGAAAAGCTACCACCACCCACCACAGTAAAAGGGATTCGAAGTTTCTTAGGGCATGCATGGTTTTATCGACGATTTATAGCCAATTTTTCGAAGATTACCAAGCCCTTATGACACATGTTGGAACATAATCGTCCCTTTGATTTTAATGCTGAATGTACTGAGGCATTCAAAATACTGAAAGAGAAGCTGGTAACAACCCCGATCGTACAACCACCAGACTGGAGTTTGCCATTTGAAATAATGTGTGATGCTAGTGATTACGTTGTCAGGGCAGCATTAGGGCAGAGGAAGGATAAGCTCTTCCACGTGATCTACTATGCCAGCAAAACGCTGAATGACGCACAAATCAACTACACCACGACAGAGAAGAAGCTACTAGCAGTGGTGTTCTCAATCGACAAGTTTCGTCCGTATATACTTGGAACGAAGGTTGTGGTCCATACAAACCATTCAGCACTGAAGTATCTATTCACAAAGAATGATGCAAAACCTAGATTGATACGTTGGATTCTGCTGCTGCAAGAATTTGACATTGACATCAAGGATAAAAATGGAACAGAGAACCAAGTAGCAGACCACTTGTCAAGGCTGGAGACGGGAAGGAGTCAATCAACAGACAAGACCAACATACTGGAGACCTTCCCAGATGAGCAGTTGTTTGCTGCCACCAGCACTACCGTGACAGCCATGGCGGAAGGTAAGCTTTCTGAAACCCCTTGGTATGCTGACATTGTTAATTACATTGTATGTGGGTTATTACCTCATGAGCTTAACTACCAAGCAAGGAAGAGGTTCCAAAATGATGCAAAACATTATTATTGGGACGAACCTCTTCTTTTCAAGCATTGTGCATATCAGATTATCAGGAGATGCATACCACAGGACGAACAGAAAGCAGTGCTTCACCACTGTCATGCTTCCCCTTATGTAGGACACCTAGGGGAAATAAAACTGCTGCCAAGGTTCTACAATCCGGTCTCTATTGGCCCACACTGTTCAAGGATGCACAAGCTTTTTACAATAGCTATGACAAGTGCAAAAGGACTGGGAATATATCGAGAAGGCATGAGATGCCACTGCAGAACATATTAGAGGTCGAAATCTTCGGTGTATGGGGAATCGACTTCATGGGGATCTTCCCAGCATCTTGTGGGAATTTGTACATCCTACTGGCAGTGGACTACGTGTCAAAGTGGGTAGAAGCGATCGCCACTCAAAAGAACGACGCCAAGACTGTGCAAAGATTTCTTCACAAGAACATCTTCTCCAGATTTGGCATTCCAAGGGCGATAATTAGCAATGAGGGGAGACACTTCGATAATAGGGTAATTGCTGTTGCGTTAAGGAAATACAGAGTGAAGCACCGAATTGCAACAGCGTACCACCCTCAAACCAATGGGCAGGCCGAGAAATCAAACAGAGAAGTAAAGAACATACTAGAGAAGATGGTTAAACCCACTCGAAAGGACTGGTCTTTACATCTCAATAATGCACTATGGGCCTACAGAACAGCGTTCAAGACACCATTGGGGATGTCACCCTATCGACTCATCTATGGGAAAACTTGTCATTTACCTGTTGAGATAGAACACAGAGCATACTGGGCTATCAAGGCAGTGAATATGGAGTGGGATAAGGCAGGACAGAAAAGGCTACTAGACTTGAATGAGATTGAGGAAATTCGAGCAATGGCCTACGACAATGCCAAGATCTACAAGGGCAAAACCAAGAAGTGGCACGAAACGAAGCTGCTGCCACGACAGTTCTGCCCAGGGCAGCAGGTGTGGTTGTTCAACTCTAGGTTGAAGCTTTTCCCAGGAAAGCTTAAATCTAGGTGGTCTGGTCCTTTCCAGGTTGTCTAAGTTTTCCCTCATGGTACCATTACAATCAAATAAATGAAGAATGAGCACCAATTCAAGGTCAATGGACAAAGGCTAAAACATTATCAGGGGACTGAAGCACCAAGGATGCAGGAAGTAGTTACTTTCGAAGATGCCCCTCAAGGCATCCCTAATTTAACTTAGTTTTATTTTATTTAATTTATTTATTAGGAATTAAGATTTTTATTTATTTAGTTTAGGAAATAAGATTTTAATTCAGTTTATTTATTTAATTATTTTTAGGAAATAAAGGAAGCAAAGCAAAGAGGAGGAATAAACCAGCCCAACGCATTCATAACAACCTAAAATGCCCAACGGAAAAGCCTGTCATCACAGCCTGTCACCAGCTGTCGCGACAGACGCGGAGAAGACAGCCTGTCACGGAGTTGTCGCGATAGATACGCAAACGCGTAACAGGCGCTCAGTAGACATGGAAACGCGTGACAGACGCGTCAGAAACCGCGTAACAGATGGCCCCGTTATTCGCGCCTGCCGTTACAGTCCCAACGGGCAGAAAAGCCCCGTTCTATATAAACCCCCACTCCCTTTTCATTTTTCATCTCATTTTCATTCTCTCAACTTGCTTCCCAGATTTTAGATTTCAATAAATTTTCTTTCATTTTGCTACAGTTCCTTGCGATGGCCAAGAGAACAACACGACGCAGCGCTGCCTCCACCTCTACCACGGTAGTGTCAACACCAAGCCACAACGGCATACCCAACCGGTTCACATTCACAGACGCGGCAAAGAGGTACTACGGTTCTTTCCATAAGAGAGAAATGTGGGAAGAACGAGGGTTTATTTATACCCAACAGACGGGAGAGCTAGGGCTAGAAAGCTTCATTGCCAAGAAGATCCTCGCCCTCGAGTGGCAGAAATTTGCTGCCCAACCCAAGGAAATGAACGTAACCCTCGGTCATGAATTCTACGCTGCCGTCACCGATAAGGATGCCACGACAGTGACTGTTCGAGGTAAAGAAATCTCTCTTGAGCCGACGTACATCAACACGCTATATGAACTGTATGTGAGCAAGAAAGAGGACGCCCACCGGAGGTTCGTGAACAGTCTGTCGCCAGCACTCTATGACGCTGTCATGGTAGAAGTGACAGAGGAAGGCACGGAGTGGAACGAAGACCCGAAGCATCGGTGGACCGTGAGGAGGACCCATCTTACCCCACAAGCCAAGCTGTGGAACCATTTTGTCAAGAAGTGCCTCATGCCTACCTCCCACAACACCATTGTCGACCGGTAGAGATTAGCCCTCGTCCACTTCATTCTAAATGAGAGGCAAATCAACGTTGGCCGCTACATCCGAGACAGAATCCTCGAGTGTGCTCTCCGACCTTCAGGCCCCCTGGTCTTCCCCTGTCTCATCACCACACTCTGCCGGGGAAACAACGTGCCAAAAATCAACGAGGATGTCAAGGTCTGAGGGAAAGGGTGGACGCAGCAGAATCTCTACAGTTTGATGGAGTTAAAAGCTGCCACCCCTCTGTCATATGTAAACCCCACTGCCGCAACAGAACCAACGGCAGACTCTAGCTCCCTTGAACTTGTCACCGTAGAACCAGAGCAGCCAACAGCAGCACCACCGGCAGACACCTCCAGCCAGATTCTGACGATGATGTAAAGGATGGAAGAACGACAACTCGGCCTAATGGGAATTCTAAGGGACTTCACTGTCGCCACGGTAAATTTTATCAAGACTGATTTAAATTTTCCCAATGGGCAATTCCTTGTTTTCCCAGAAAATCTGTTTGCTGCACCCACACCTGCTGCTAGCCCCAAAACCCCTTCTGCCGCCTCCACACCCACACCTGCCACGACCGGAGATGGCGGCAGAAGATCTGCCACTCCCAGAGGAGAGAAAAGGAAGGACCCTGCCACGACAGATCAGACAGCAGCAACAACAGCAGCAACGATGATGATCTCGAGGTCCTAGACCAGCCCCCACACATCTCACTGACCAGAGTCCAACAACCTCGAGAGGCTAAGAAGAAGATGGCCACCTCGTCTCCCAGCAACCAACCAGCCCCTACCGTCAAAGTCACTGCCCGCTGGCAGCTCCAAGTCAACAGCAACAACGACGACAGCTCCTCAACTTAAGATTTTTCCTTATATTTTGCTGTCTTTGCTGTTGTTCTATCTATTTTGTGATGTTATTTTCTGTTTTTCATTTTGTTGTGTCATGCATTGAGGGCAATGCAACCCTCGAGTTTGGGGGTGGACATCCCTCCATTAATGAACTTATCAGTTGTGTCTTTAATTTGTGTCTAATTTTTAAGTTTAATTTTGTGTCAAAAAATGATGAACATAAAAACAAAAACTTGGCTTAAGTTTTTTAACTAAACTTACATGCCGCGACATACTCTGTCGTGACAATGCCTCTAGGATGTTTTTAGGAATTATTTAGAGCCTTGCTATAGTTCTGATCTTTAGAACACCCTTTGTGACTCTTATGTTGTCTAGACTTCAGTAGTGAACTAGAATAGGGAGGTTTACCCACTTGAGTTGCCCCTAGAGGTGCCTATCACTGGCTCTAGGAAAGGAATAAAAGAAAGAAACATTTTAGACTCACTTGCCCGCAAAACTGCCTTACAATGATTTTAGGAAGATTTTTCTTTGAGCTTAAGTTAGAAAAAACTAAAGGAGCCTAAGAGTTGCCTCCATAAAAGATGAAGTCTAAGGTCAGAAAAAACTAAAGGAGTCTAAGAATTGCCTCCAGAAAAAATGAAGTTGAGTCAAGAGTCAGAAAAAACTAAAGGAGCCTAAGAATTGCCTAAAAAAATGAGATTGGTATAAAACTCAAGTTTGTAAGAATAACTATTCTAGTAAGCTAAAGAAGTCTAGGCACATATTTGTTCACAAAACTTGCACACACTGCACAAGAACTATAGAATTGTTCCGAATAAATCCAGAAACACCCAACAAGGTACTGCTCTTGATAGCGGTTGTGTGGTAGGTAAGGAAAAGTTCACTGAATTAAGCCAAGCCAAAAAGTTTTTATTTTTAGTTAGGTTCATTTTTTGCTTGAGGACAAGCAAGAACTTGAGTTTGGGGGTATGTTGAGTGTATAAAAGTTCTATATTTTACCCCTCATTTACCAATATTTTTGTTGTATTCAAGCATAATGCATTGCATTTAGGATAGAGTTTTGCATATACATCATAATTAGATAAAATGGCACAGTTGCTACTGATTTTGGTTACTTTTGCACGAATCTGCTGCGGCAGACCCAGGGCAGCAAAGGAGCAGAGGCGGATTACAGAGCTGGAGTCGAGAAGCACAGGCTGTCGTGACTACTACCGTGGCAGCCATGACGACAGAATGCTGAGGTGGAAAAGTGAAGTGGAGCTCAATAGATAGAGGATTTCAAGTCGGTCTGTCGTGGACCACTTCTATATTTATCTGAGCCCAGAGGCAGAATGAAGGCCAAGCCCAAAGCTCAAGGAATAACTCAAGGCAAGAAAAGAGGACGAATTCAAGACAACTTCTCAGAAGATTTAGTCTTAATTAGAGTTGCACTTTAATTCAAAATTGTATTCTTGCCATATTAGAAAACTTGGACCCAAGGCCTATATAAAGGCATGTAATTCGACCTAGTGAAGGATATCTCATTCCTAGCCGTCTTCCCTAAAACCCTTGTCGTTTTCCCTTCTCCATCATATTCTAAACTCCCCCTAGGGCTAAGGGTTGATTCTGTAAAGTAGTTGCAAGGATTGTATTGTTTTAGGAATTTTCTATCAAGTAATAAAGCTTCAAGTTATTTATTCCGATTTTTCATATCTCACAAGAGTATCGGGAGAGCATTGTGAGGTTATCCATTTGTTTGATATCGGGAGAGTCAAGCATACGAACGAAATAAATATGCGTTTTCCAACTTATGGTTAAACCATATTGGGTTAGGGATAAGTACAAGGTTAAGTGGCTAAAGAAGAATTCAACAACATTGGTGTTCACCCTTTGATTCACACCGGGAGGTATCATCCAAGAAGTGTCATCAACAGAACTTGGGCCTAGTGATAGGACAAGTCATAACAGGGATTCTTGCCAAGCTTGAAGTACAGAGTTGTTGATCATTGCCGCGACGTCAACAGACCTCTGCCGCGACAGGTGCTATCGCGACAGGAACGACGACAGAAGACAAAAGTTTCTCTAACAGTGCAACACCTGCACTATTGAGCAAATCAATACCAGCCTATTCTTTAAATTTGATTTCTCTACCTTTTACTTTAGTTGTTTCCCAAGATTACTTCACCAATTCAATTAAACTATTTCTCTCTCTTGTGCAGAATTTCAAGGATAGAGTTACTTTCAGTCCATGTGGAGACGATATTCGATACTCCATTATCACTTTACTACTTGCGTCGTGTACACTTGCACTATTTGCGATAGGACTCTTTTACACGCAACAAGTTTTTGGTGTCGTTGCCGGGGACTGGCAACATATCTTTACCGTTTTTATTACTGCACTTTTCTCATTATTTTTCTATTTTTAGTGGTGTTATTTATCTCGTGATTTAACTAACCCTTTTACACGCAATAGTAGTTGTTGATGGTGTTTTGTTTATATGTATAAGTCTATTAACTCTCTTTTGATGTGTCTATGTTGTGGTTAAGTGCGAAAAGTATAATATGTTTGAAATGAGTCTTCTATGTAGTAAGAAATGGTCTTTAATGCATGGTTTGGTATTAAAAGGTAAAAACTGGGTAAATGGATTTATATGGCTCTAAAATTTTGCATGCTAGTAATTTATACCATTGAAATATTGTGTGTGAAATTTCATTGCATTTGGACATCGATCAACATGTTAAATTGAAGAAAAACCAGCGAGAATTTGTCATTATAGGTCAAGCCGTATCGAAACGGGTGATGGCGTTTCGATACCGGTAAGCATAAATGAACCTGAGGAAGTAGGGTGTACCGAAACGGGTAAGGATGTTCTGAAACATTTTGTCTCTGGAGACCTCCGTTTCGATACGGGTTCATAGCGTATCGAAACTGGTCAAGGTCTAATTCAAAGGTAGTCAACCCGTGCCGATACAGGACTTTTCCGTATCGATACGGTCTAAGAAGGAAAAGTCAACAAGGCTGACAATCGTCCACCCGTATCGAAATGGCCTTGAGCATTTTGATGCAGGGTTAGTTAAAGTGGTTATAAGTCTTGATCTGTAAGATTGCATTGTTACAGTTTAGTCATTAAAATTAGAATGACTAAATTGAATGAGTAAATAGTCACCGTTATGCATGAAATTTTATAGGCTAATCAATGTTACACTGAATTTCATTGTGGTATTGTCTAATGCATCGAAGGACCTCTACTTTGTAAGATTTACAGAATGGTCCCTAAAACTTGTAAAAGTTATAAAATATTCCTAAATGGTTAAATATGGTCCTTTTATGAATGAAATGGATTAATATATATTGGTAATGTTTTGTTTGTGTATTATTGTTCGAGTGTTGACAAAAAGTTAAAATTTTATAGCACCGATCATCGTATTGTTCACCGGTAACATGCTCCGACCCGGTTCTCGACCCAGTTAGAATATTTGGAAGTTCGATTGGGTTAATTTCGTTTCGGTCAAACCGGATAGGTCGGTTAACTAGTTTCAAGAAAATAAATATTTAAAATTTGAAAATTTGATAGACAAAAATTGGATTTTGGTTTCTAAAATGTTTGATTATTTAAATGTTTTAGTAATTAAATCATAGGTTAATTTAATTGGATTGGTCGGGATTTTGATGTCAATGATTAAAATATAAGATTTGCAAAACTATTTTTAAAGTGACTAAATTGAAAAGGGTCAATACTAAGAATCCTTAGAGAGCTATATTTTCTAAAAATCTTAATTAGTATTATCACCTTAATTGACAAATACTTTGACGGTTAATTGGTTTTCTAAAATCTATTTTTCTCATTACGTCAAATTTTCCCACTATTTTCTCCCAAAATTTTCTCATTTTCTTGCCATTTCCCAACTCATTTCTTGTTGATTCTTAATGGAGATGGCATCATTTGATTTTCTATTTGATTTCTAACAAAACCTCACAAAGTTTTTCTCATTACGTCAATTTTTCCCACTACATGAATGACCACCTAATTATGGTGAAGTTTTACTTTGACCATCATACTTTTAATATTGTCAAAAAAATAACTTAATTATTCAAATGATAGTATTAATTAAGTCATTTACCATTAAAATCTAATGGAAAACATGACGTAGCAATTAACAGAATATTGAATAATTACACATTTACTTCTTATTATTTACATATTTTTTTATCAATTTGGTCATAATTTAATTTAATAAAGTTAATCCTTCAATTAGATAATGACATGTATCATGACACTTTCCACAAGGGACACGTGTCATGACACTTGCCAAAGGTGACATGTGTCATCGTTTGATTAGAAGATTAAATTTATTAAATTAAATTAAAATCGTGACCAAATTGATAGGTTATGTAAATAATAAGGATCAAATTTATAATTACACAATTTTTCGTCAATCAACTTCTCCTTTAAATTTTAACAACAACTTAATTGATATCATTTAAATAGTTAAATGGTCTTATTGACAAAATTAAAAATATGGTGGTCAAAATATAACCTTCTTTCATATTGTCATTGTAAAACCAATAATTGATTTTGATATAACAAATTGTTTAAGGACCAAATTGTAAAAGTAGATAAATTTTTAAGTGCTCAAAAGTCTCACAAAATGACAAGGATTTAAACCTAAACTTATTTCTACGTCAAAAATTAAAACCCCACAAATTTTCTAAGTGTTTTATACTCAACTAACCAAAAACGCCAAGACGTATCGATACACCCTTGAGTGTTTCGGTACGACTTTTAGCTACTATAATTTTATTTGAAAAATCGTACTGATGCAGTTAAGCCCATTTTGATATGGCTTTCATCTGGATTTATAATTTTGGTTATGAGTATCGGTACGACTTCATCCGTTTTGATACGAGGTGTTAAGATCTTCAAAAATCTTTGCATTTTAAATATGATTGTTGCCTTGTCAGTTGTTGGAATCAACAATCTTTAAATTTTAGTTAACCCATATCGATACGCCCCAAAGGCGTATCGATGCAATTTTTCGAGGACTTTTGCCTGAGATTCTAGTGAGCAAAACTGATACGACCTAGCTGTTTCGATACGCCTATGTTTTTACACTATACTCGTTTCAATACGTCTTCAAGCATATCTGTAACACCCCAATTTTGGGCTTGGAAGTTTAGGGTCTGAACCGGACCGGTTTAAATTACAGTTCGAATATAAAGGTGGTTTTTAGGGAAAGCCTAGTTCGGGATGCATTAAAAATATGGAAAATATCTAAAAATCCTCTTTTATTGTATATAAGGGAGTGGTGAAATCAATTTTACAAAATGGGGTTTGGAAATATGACATTTCAAGTTAGTGACTAAAATGTAATTTTTGAAAAGTTGGTGACTGTTTTAAAAGGATTGAAACTTTGAATCTTTAAGGAGCTAATTTACCCAAGGGAGGGTTTCTCCAGATTTTTCTTAAATTTTAAAGTCTCATTTAATGTAATTTAATAAAAAGAAAAGAGGGAAAAGAGATATTTTAGTTTCATAACTAACTTTTGCCAAAATTTTCCCATTTCATTTTCTCTCAATTTTCCCTCAGCCAAACACATTTCCACAGCCATTTTTCCTTTGATTTTCACACCTAAAGTTGAGATTTCAATCTCTAAATGATTTCTAATCATTTCTACACCAAATCCTCATCATTTGCTTATTGAATTTTCAAGGATTTTAGCTCTAAATAAGGAGAAACTCACATTTAGAGGTATGAACGTCCTTCTCCTCTAAATACTCAGTTCTTTACTGAAATTCCCAAGTTCTCAATCCTTAAATTGAGTTTTATTAAAGGTTTTAATGTTGTGTTCTTGATTTTGGCTTAAAATGCAAGATTTGGATTTAATTTTGAAGAAATTCGTAATAGATGATTGGGCTCTGTTTTGAGATGTCTTTTTGATGTACTTTGGATTTCTAAATGATGTGTAATTAAGGTTTAATCAATGCAATCCCGAATAGGTTGATTTTCCTAAGTTTTTACTTGAGAAAATGGTGGTTTTTGGGGTGATTTTAATGTTCTGCTATAGCTGGAGGTATAAGGACATGATTAGGTCCTTTTTGGATGTTAATTGATGTTTAAGAATGATTGGATTTGATGGATCTTCGCTGGGTATTGTTGTAGAGGTGTTTGGATGTGATTTCGGTTGTGTTTGGTAGCCGAAATGTGAGTTTTGATGAGAGCAGTGAGTTTAGGTGTTTTGGTTGAAGATTTTAATGCATGATGATGCATTAATCCTCTACATTTATGTGTTTAAAACAGGGGAGACATCTTCGGATCCTTGTGGTGTTGATCCGGAGGCTTGATCGGCGTTTCGGCAAGCTTGCGAAACGGAATCGGTGAGTGAAGTTTGGTTTTCAGCTTTGAAACCAATCTTTGAAGGTTATGGGAGCTTAGTTTAAGTCTAAACAACTTAGCTAAGCTCAATAGTAAGTTTTTCGGAGAAACTCTCTTGTTGATGAACCATGAGATGGTTGAATGCAATGTGTTTATTTTGCATGTTTAAATTCTGTTTTGAAAGCATATCTTAGCATGTTTAATGCTGGTTTTGTAAGCCATGTGTTGAAGGATGCTCAAGGTAAGAGATCCTTGATTTGGACATTGATAAATGTGGTTTGATGCATAGTGGTGCATGATTATGTAATGGCTTTGTTTAATGCTTAAAAACAGTGGATTGATGATGGTAAATGATGTATATTGGCAAGTGATGTGTTGGTTTAAAAGTATTTGAATCGGATATAGTTAGCCAGCTATAGGATTGGGTGCACCGTGAATAAAGTCGCCTTGGATGTTGAGGGGTTGTGATTGTACCGTAAACTCCATCCAAGAACACTAACGAGATGTCTAAGATCATAATGGTGGTTAAAAGGCCATGTGAGGATCTTGTGTTGTGTGTCTCGTGTTCTCGTTAGTGATGTTATACAACTACCAATGAGTGATGTGGAGGGGTTGTAATTGTACCGTAGACTCCATCACGGGTGTTGAGGGGTGTTGATTGTACCGGTAAACTCCACCTTGAGTGTTTGGTAGTGTGTATGGAGCGTATGGGACAACGCTTGTAATCCGCGTATCCGATTGTGTTTTGAGTTGAAAATGGTTATGGATTATCACTTGAAAGACAATATGACATGTTGACGTATTGAAGCATGAGATGCTTGTTTTGTATGCATTGATGCATGATAAATGTTGTTTTGAAATTAAAGACCTTGGAAAGGTGTTTTTACAAAGTGCATTATTGTGTTGTTTCATTAGAGCATTTCTCACTAAGCATGTGTGCTTACGCTCTCTCTTTCTTGAACCAATAATGCAGAGCATTGAAGTGCTTTAGGGGCAGCAAGGAGGTCAAGGATCCAAGTGAAAGTCTAAGCTCATGTATGGTGACTATTTTCACAACACTATTAGCTTTTGGTATTTGGCAATGGGAACCTAGATTGAGTTTTTGGGAGATGTTTTGGACTCCCTAAGTTTGGTTTATTGCCTATGATGATGTTTGAAACATGTAAATGGCCATTTGGTATTTGTTTTGGAGAATTGGTAATTGCTTGCTTTTCATTTTAGGATGCATGCCTATAGACTTGTGGTTTTTCCTAAATGATGTTATGATTGAGCTTTGATGATGCAAATATGTTCCTTTTATGTTTGATGACTTGTTGGCATTACATAGGGGTCTTATGAGCGTGTTTGGTGGGTCGAAAGTGTGTAAAAACAGACTTTTTTGTTGTTTCTGGGCAGGGTGTTCCGAAACACCCTTGCCTGTTTCGAAACAGGTGCATATTTTGGCCTGGGTGTTTCGAAACGGGTAGAGGTGTTTCGAAACACTTTGGCCACTGCCAGCCCGTGTTTCTGAACGGTCTAGACCCGTTTCGAAACACTTGACCGTTGGGCACAGATTTGAATGATTTTGAGGTTTGCAAGCTTTACGTTTTAGTCCTGATTTTTGTATGTGCAATTGGTTGAGTTTGAGATGTCCGTTTGAGGTGAAATTTGGCAGAGAGGTATGAAACATGACTAATTTCATAATGGTAACTTAAAAATTGGTAAAGTCCTCTTAATTTCTAGACTTTACATTTTGGTCCCTAAATTGTATGTTGTGCAATTGAGTCCTTTATTGATTTCCGATTGCTGTGATTTTTGAGTATGCTTATCTCAAGAGTTCACCTAAGGTTAATATGCATTTAGACAAAGTTAAAAAAAAGGGTCGTTAATCAAGGTTGACTTTCGGGTTGACTTTGGTTTTCCCCGTGTAATCTTCGTAGTTCGGATCAACCGTCTAGGCCGGGCTAAGGGGGTTACATTTGGTGGTATCAGAGCTGAGTTCTCGAGTATTTGGGAATGGTTATGTGGGTGATATGTGTATGATTGCATGTATACTTGTTGAGTGAAAGTATGATGTATGAATTGTAAGAATGTTGCAATTATGGTGTATGTTGTGGTGAAGCATGTTAGAGGGACCCATTGCCATATCAAAGCTAATGAAATGATTTGTTTTAATTGGAAATGAGCTTGAGTACTTGGATTGCTTACCTTGCTGAGCCTGACTATGTTTATTGCATTTGTGATTGCATTGTATAGTGAATGGGACCTCGTAGAGAGACGAGGATTAATACGCGAGCTATGGCTCAAAATGAGAACGAAGAGAATGCAGAAAATGTAGTGGATTTACCTCCTCCACCCGGTGGTGGTGGTGCTGGGGGTGAGGGAGTTGGTGCTGGTGCTGGTGCTGGGGTCGCTGGACCTGAAGCTGGGCAGGGGCAAGCTGCTCCTGACATGACAGTGCTGATTCAAGCTATTGCTGGAGCCTTTCAGGCGGTGGTAGCTGGAGCTCATGGAGCTGGGCATCAGGGAGATGCTAATGTTAGATTACCTCTGGAACGTTTGCGCAGTCTGGGAGGGACTGAGTTCAGGGGTTTGTCTGCTGAGGGTTCCGAGTCTTGGTTGGAAAGTACCAAGAGAATTTTGGGTCAAATGAACTGTAATGAAGTGCAGAAGCTGGGCTGTGTAATATCATTGTTGCATGACGATGCGTATACCTGGTGGACAACCGCTATCTCCGGAATGGAGGATGCTGATGTGACTTGGACGTTCTTTCTGGACGCGTTCAAGAGGAGGTATCTGGGTGTGCGGTACCTGGATGAAAAGAAAAGGGAATTCATGTCTCTTACTCAAGGGAGCATGTTAGTGGCTGAGTACGAGGTTCAGTTTGTCCGACTCAGTCAGTACGCACCTGAGCTTATCCCTGATGAACGGGAGAGGTGTGAACGTTTCCGTTATGGTTTGGTGACGGATGTAAAGACCTATATGTTGGCTGCTGAGTACACTGACTTTGATGTGCTGGTTGGTAGAGCAAAAGACATCGAGTTGAATTTGAGTTTATCTTCTAGAGGAGCTGGTCCTAGTGCGGGCAAGCGAGTTGCTGAGTATAGTTCCGGTGGCGGACGGAACAAGAGAGGACGTGATCGGAAGTATCAGTCTTCAGCTAGGCGTGGTGGTGGAGGGCAAGGTGCGCCTGCTCAGGGAGACAGGGCGAGAGCTGATCAGAACACATGTTGGGCATGTGGATCGCGTGGTCATCTGAGGCGTGATTGTCCTCGAGCAGCGAGGAAGGTGCAGGCTCCTGTTGTGGTGACCGGTAATTCGTGTTGGAACTGTGGTTCGGCGGATCACATGAAGAGAGAGTGTCCTCTGTTGGCCGGTGGTGGTCAGGGACGTGCTCCTGGAGTTGTTGCACCACAGAGAGGTCGTGGGCGCGGCCGTGGTAATTTCTAGCGTAGAGAGGATGGTGAAAGGAATGTGGCTCATGTGGTAGTTGTTCAGTCTGAGGGTGGTGGTCAGGCCAGAGTGTATGCTCAGAGGGAGGGGAGGAATGACACGGATGTGATCGCAGGTACTTTCACTCTGCAATCCTTGTCATTACTTTCCTTGATTGATTCTGAATCTACACACTCATACATATTACGTGAGCATGCTCAATTGCTTGGTTTGCCTGTTGAGTCTTTGGATGTTGGTATGCGTGTAACTAGTTCTTTTGGTGAGACTGTTGTGACTTGAAAGCTTTATAGAAGATGTCCCTTGGTTGTGCAAGACCATGTTTTTCATGTTGATCTTATAGAATTGCCTTTCTATGGTTTTGATGTAATCCTTGGTATGGATTGGCTTGTTGAGCATCGAGCTGTTGTGGATTTTGAGAATAAGCGAGTTTCGTTGAAGCTTGCGGATGATTATGAGGTAGTGCTGGTTGGTGAGAATGTGAAGTTTCTTGCCAATGTGGTGTCTACTTTGGAAGCGAGCCAGATGCTGAGGCGAGGTTGTGAAGCTTACCTAGCCTTTGTGATGAATCCTAGCTCTAAGGAGTTACGAGTGCAAGATATCAGGACTGTGCGAGAGTTTCCTGGTGTGTTTCCGGAGGAGTTGCCTGGATTGCCTCCTAATCGCGAAGTGGAGTTTGGGATTGAGCTGTATGAAAACACAACTCAAGTGTCCATTACTCCTTATCGAATGACACCTAAAGAGTTGAAAGAGCTGAAGACGCAACTTCAGGAGTTGCTTGATCGTGGCTTCATTCGGCCGAGTGTGTCACCTTGGGGTGCACCGGTCTTGTTTGTGAAGAAAAAGGATGGCACTGTGAGAATGTGCATTGATTATCGTCAGCTTAACAAGTTTATTATCAAGAATCGGTATCCATTGCTGAGAATTGATGATCTTTTTGATCAATTTCAGGGAGCAGCTGTGTTCTCTAAAATTGACTTAAGGTCAGGGTATTATCAGCTGAAGGTGAAGGATGTGGATGTGCCAAAGACAGCCTTCAGAACGAGGTATGGGCATTATGAGTTTCTTGTGATGCCATTTGGTTTGACGAATGCTCCTGCAGCTTTCATGGACATGATGAATAGAGTGTTCCATGATGTCTTGGATAAATTTGTTGTGGTGTTCATTGATGATATTCTCGTGTACTCTCGTACTGAGGAGGAGCATGAGGGGCATTTGAGAATTGTGTTGCAGGCTTTGTTGGAGAATCAACTTTATGCCAAGCTGAGCAAGTGCGAGTTCTGGCTTAGAGAAGTTGTGTTTCTTGGTCATGTGGTCTCTGCTGAAGGAATACGTGTTGATCCTCAGAAGATTGAGGCAGTGATGAATTGGAAGCCCCCTAAGTCTGTTCATGAAGTTCGTAGTTTCCTTGGTTTGGCGGGGTACTATCGGAGGTTTGTGGATGGGTTTTCAAAGATTGCTGCACCTTTGACGAAGTTGTTGCAGAAGGATGTTAAGTATGAGTTGACGGAAGCGAGACAACAGGCTTTTGAGAAGCTTAAGGCAGCTTTAACGCAAGCTCCTATCTTGGTTCAACCTGAATCAGGGAAAGAGTTTGTAGTGTATAGTGATGCGTCCTATGTTGGTTTGGGATGTGTGTTGATGCAAGAGGGTAAGGTGGTGGCTTATGCATCGCGTCAGTTAAAGGTGCATGAGCGCAATTATCCTACGCATGACATTGAGTTAGCTGCGGTAGTTTTTGCTTTGAAAATTTGGAGACATTACTTGTATGGTGAGAAGTGTACTGTGTACACGGACCACAAGAGTTTGAAGTATCTGATGTCTCAGAAGGAGTTAAATCTTAGGCAACGACGTTGGGTGGAGTTGCTTAAGGATTATGATTTGACGATCGAGTACCATTCGGGTAAAGCTAATGTTGTAGCGGATGCCTTGAGTAGGAAGGTAGATGTGGAGTTGAGGGCTATGTTTGCCAGTTTGAGCATTTCGCGTGATGGTGGTCTTGTGGCTGAGTTGCAAGTGAAACCATCCTTGATTCAGTTGATTAAGGAAAAGCAGTTGTTGGATGATTCCTTGGTGCCACATGTTCAGGATATTGCAGAGGATAGGCCATCGGATTTCTGCTTTAATGATGATGGAGTTTTATGCTTTGGAAGTCGGATAGTAGTGCCCAATGATGCTGAGTTGAGGCGTGCTATTCTGACTGAAGCTCATAGTAGTTCTTTTGCTATGCACCCTGGTAGTACTAAGATGTACCGTGATCTTCGTGATGAGTACTATTGGGTGGGTTTAAAAAAAGATGTTGATGAGTTTGTAAGCAAGTGCATGGTATGTCAGCGAGTTAAGGCTGAGAATCAGTTTCCTTCAGGGTTGTTGCAACCGTTGAGGATTCCTGAATGGAAGTGGGAGAGGATTACCATGGACTTCGTGTCTGGTTTTCCTTTGTCGCCATCGAAGAAGAATTCAGTGTGGGTGATTGTGGATCGCCTGACGAAGTGTGCGCATTTCTTGCAGGTGCATACTACGTACACTTTGGATAAGCTTGCGGAGCTGTACATTGCTGAGATTGTGCGGCTGCATGGTGTGCCAAAGTCGATTGTGTCGGATAGAGATTCGAGGTTTACATCGCGTTTCTGGCAGTGTTTGCATGGGGCTTTGGGTATACGGTTGAATTTCAGTACATCTTATCATCCGCAGTCGGATGGACAGTCTGAGCGTGTTATCCAGGTGTTGGAGGATATGTTGAGGTGCTGCGTGATTGAGTTTCAGGGTTCTTGGGAGAAACATTTGCCTTTGGTGGAGTTTGCCTATAATAATAGTTATCAGGCAAGTATTCAAATGGCACCTTATGAAGCTTTGTACGGGAGGAAGTGTAGGACTCCTCTTTGTTGGGCTGAAACGGGTCAGAAGTTGGTTTCGATGCCCGCTTTGTTGAAAGGAACCACCGAGAAGGTGAAGCTCATTTGTGAGCGATTGAAGGCAGCTTCTGATCGGTAAAAGTCTTACGCGAATTTGAAGCGTAAGGAGATTGAGTATGCGGTGGGTGACCGTGTGTTTTTGAAAGTTTCGCATTGGAAAAAGGTGATGAGGTTTGGCCGAAAGGGTAAGTTGAGCCCTAGGTACATTGGACCATACGAGGTGATTGAGCGTGTGGGTCATGTTGCGTACAAGTTGAGGTTACCGCAAGAGTTAGAAAAGATTCGTGATGTGTTTCATGTTTCTATGCTTCGGAAGTATAGATCGGATCCCTCTCACGTGATGCCTGTGGAAGAAGTGGAGTTGAATCCGGATTTGACCTATGATGAGGCACCGGTGGAGATTCTGGATTCGGATAGTAAAGTTCTTCGAGGCAAGACCATTGAGTTGGTAAAGGTGTTGTGGAAGCATCGTGGTGCTGAGGAAGCCACGTGGGAACGAAGGGATGACATGTTGAAGCAGTTTCCGTACCTTTTTCCTCCAGGTAAATTTCGAGGAATAAATTTCTTAAGGGTGGGAGAGTTGTAACACCCCAATTTTGGGCTTGGAAGTTTAGGGTCTGAACCGGACCGGTTTAAATTACGGTTCGAATATAAATGTGGTTTTTAGGGAAAGCCTAGTTCGGGATGCATTAAAAATATGGAAAAATATCTAAAAATCCTCTTTTATTATATATAAGGGAGTGGTGAAATCAATTTTACAAAATGGGGTTTGGAAATATGACATTTCAAGTTAGTGACTAAAATGTAATTTTTGAAAAGTTGGTGACTGTTTTAAAAGGATTGAAACTTTGAATCTTTAAGGAGCTAATTTACCCAAGGGAGGGTTTCTCCAGATTTTTCTTAAATTTTAAAGTCTCATTTAATATAATTTAATAAAAAGAAAAGAGGGAAAAGAGATATTTTAGTTTCATAACTAACTTTTGTCAAAATCTTCCCATTTCATTTTCTCTCAATTTTCCCTCAGCCAAACACATTTCCACAGCCACTTTTCCTTTGATTTTCACACCTAAAGTTGAGATTTCAATCTCTAAATGATTTCTAATCATTTCTACACCAAATCCTCATCATTTGCTTATTGAATTTTCAAGGATTTTGGCTCTAAACAAGGAGAAACTCACATTTAGAGGTATGAACGTCCTTCTCCTCTAAATACTCAGTTCTTTACTGAAATTCCCAAGTTCCCAATCCTTAAATTTAGTTTTATTAAAGGTTTTAATGTTGTGTTCTTGATTTTGGCTTAAAATGCAAGATTTGGATTTAATTTTGAAGAAATTCGTAATAGATGATTGGGCTCTGTTTTGAGATGTCTTTTTGATGTATTTTGGATGTCTAAATGATGTGTAATTAAGGTTTAATCAATGCAATCCCGAATAGGTTGATTTTCCTAAGTTTTTACTTGAGAAAATGGTGGTTTTTGGGGTGATTTTGATGTTCTGCTATAGCTGGAGGTATAAGGACGTGATTAGGTCCTTTTTGGATGTTAATTGATGTTTAAGAATGATTGGATTTGATGGATCTTGGCTGGGTATTGTTGTAGAGGTGTTTGGATGTGATTTCGGTTGTGTTTGGTAGCCGAAATGTGAGTTTTGATGAGAGCAATGAGTTTAGGTGTTTTGGTTGAAGATTTTAATGCATGATGATGCATTAATCCTCTGCTTTGATGTGTTTAAAACAGGGGAGACATCTTCGGATCCTTGTGGTGTTGATCCGGAGGCTTGATCGGCGTTTCGGCAAGCTTGCGAAACGGAATCGGTGAGTGAAGTTTGGTTTTCAGCTTTGAAACCAATCTTTGAAGGTTATGGGAGCTTAGTTTAAGTCTAAACAACTTAGCTAAGCTCAAGAGTAAGTTTTTCGGAGAAACTCTCTTGTTGATGAACCATGAGATGGTTGAATGCAATGTGTTTATTTTGCATGTTTAAATTCTGTTTTGAAAGCATATCTTAGCATGTTTAATGCTGGTTTTGTAAGCCATGTGTTGAAGGATGCTCAAGGTAAGAGATCCTTGATTTGGACATTGATAAATGTGGTTTGATGCATAGTGATGCATGATTATGTAATGGCTTTGTTTAATGCTTAAAAACAGTGGATTGATGATGGTAAATGATGTATATTGGCAAGTGATGTGTTGGTTTAAAAGTATTTGAATCGGATATAGTTAGCCGGCTATAGGATTGGGTGCACCGTGAATAAAGTCGCCTTGGATGTTGAGGGGTTGTGATTGTACCGTAAACTCCATCCAAGAACACTAACGAGATGTCTAAGATCATAATAGTGGTTAAAAGGCCATGTGAGGATCTTGTGTTGTGTGTCCCGTGTTCTCGTTAGTGATGTTATACAACTACAAATGAGTGATGTGGAGGGGTTGTAATTGTACCGTAGACTCCATCACGGGTGTTGAGGGGTTGTGATTGTACCGGTAAACTCCACCTTGAGTGTTTGGTAGTGTGTATGGAGCGTATGGGACAACGCTTGTAATCTGCGTATCCGATTGTGTTTTGAGTTGAAAAATGGTTATGGATTATCACTTGAAAGCCAATATGACATGTTGACGTATTGAAGCATGAGATGCTTGTTTTGTATGCATTGATGCATGATAAATGTTGTTTTGAAATTAAAGACCTTGGAAAGGTGTTTTTACAAAGTGCATTATTATGTTGTTTCATTAGAGCATTTCTCACTAAGCATGTGTGCTTACGCTCTCTCTTTCTTGAACCAATAATGCAGAGCATTGAAGTGCTTTAGGGGCAGCAAGGAGGTCAAGGATCCAAGTGAAAGTCTAAGCTCATGTATGGTGACTATTTTCACAACACTATTAGCTTTTGGTATTTGGCAATGGGAACCTAGATTGAGTTTTTGGGAGATGTTTTGGACTCCCTAAGTTTGGTTTATTGCCTATGATGATGTTTGAAACATGTAAATGGCCATTTAGTATTTGTTTTGGAGAATTGGTAATTGCTTGCTTTTCATTTTAGGATGCATGCCTATAGACTTGTGGTTTTTCCTAAATGATGTTATGATTGAGCTTTGATGATGCAAATATGTTCCTTTTATGTTTGATGACTTGTTTGCATTACATGGGGGTCTTATGAGCATGTTTGGTGGGTCGAAAGTGTGTAAAAACAGACTTTTCTGCTGTTTCTGGGCAGGGTGTTTCGAAACACCCTTGCCTGTTTCGAAACAGGTGCATATTTTGGCCTGGGTGTTTCGAAACGGGCAGAGGTGTTTCGAAACACTTTGGCCACTTCTAGCCCGTGTTTCTGAACGGTCTAGACCCGTTTCGAAACACTTGACCGTTGGGCACATATTTGAATGGTTTTGAGGTTTGCAAGCTTTACGTTTTAGTCCTGATTTTTATATGTGCAATTGGTTGAGTTTGAGATGTCTGTTTGAAGTGAAATTTGGCAGAGAGGTATGAAACATGACTAATTTCATAATGGTAACTTAAAAATTGGTAAAGTACTCTTAATTTCCAGATTTTACATTTTGGTCCCTAAATTGTATGTTGTGCAATTGAGTCCTTTATTGATTTCCGATTGTTGTGATTTTTGAGTATGCTTATCTCAAGAGTTCACCTAAGGTTAATATGCATTTAGACAAAGTTAAAAAGAAAAAAAGGGTCATTAATCAAGGTTGACTTTCGGGTTGACTTTGGTTTTCCCCGTGTAATCTTCGTAGTTCGGGTCAACCGTCTAGGCCGGGCTAAGGGGGTTACAGTATCGATACGCCTTTGTACAATGACTATTTATTCTTTTGGCAAGTACCAATACTGATGTTCGTGTACCAATACGGTAGGTTACCAAACAACATTTATTGCGGGAAGAAAGCACCCCAACATCTCTATTGATGATCCCAACCACCCAAACATTTAGAAATCAATGAGGGGATATAAAATCAAGTCTCCAAAGCTACAACAAGTATTGAACATACTTTGAACAAGTCTAAAGCATTCAAGCAAAAATCTAACACCTTTTGAGCCTATTAGAGTCAAATCTTGTAACCCACATGATAGTTCTTCAATTGTATCCATTATATTCAAGTTTTGGGTTGAGAGCACTTGTAATTGGGCAAACACCTATCTTTGTGAGGATTTTTTTTTGTTTCCAAACAAATTTCTTGTAAAAGAGTGAATTGGATTAAGCTTTGGTAGAAAGCTATGATCGATTGTAACGGTTGCCTCTTTAGCCTAGAAAAGGGGAAGAATTCTTAGTGAATTGTTTTGAAATCCTTAGTGGGGAGCTAAGGTGGTGGATGTAGAGCTTGTTAGAAGCTTGAACCACTATAAATCCTTGTGTCTTCAATTTTTCATTTTCCAATTGCTTCCCTTCAAATTTTTATTTTTCAATTCACCCCCTCTTGGCCAAATCAAGTTGTTTAATCATCCTAACAATTAGTATCAGAGCCTAGCTCATTTGAAGGGTTAACATCCTCTTGAGACGATCCTAGAGGTGATTAAATCAACCGACATTCAAGCCATGGCGTCTACTTCCAACCACAACTTGTACGAGTCTCAATCTGTCACCAAACCACCCTATTTTAATAGGGATAACTACCCTTATTGGAAGAATCGCATGAAGCTCTTCATCAAATCCAACGACTACCTCCTATGGGATATAGTGGAAGATGGGCCAACAATACCGATGAAGGGAGAAGAAGACCAGTTTGTTCCAAAGTCCAAGCTTGAGATGACCGATGAAGAACATATATACTTACAAGTCAATGATAAAGCTATGCACATGCCTCTTCATGTTGGGTTAAGCCTTGTTTTGATATTCGACTTTTGGATGCTTGATTTTCATAGGAAGCATGCCTCTAGAACACATTGTTGATGATTTCCATGATATGATGTTGTTGTTGCCATGCATATTTGATGGTTGATGAGTAATTGAGTTGTATGTATGTATAAAAGCATGTTAGACTGCCTTAAATGGTTTAAAGTGTGTAAAACTAGCAATTTGGGTAAATGCAAGTTGTAGGGTATCGATACACATTTTGGCTACTGGTTTTGGGTGTATCAATATGGTCTTCGTAAATTAGAGGGGTGTACCGATACACGGGGGCGTATCGATATACATTTTGGCTACTAGTTTTGGGTGTATCGATACGGGTCTTGAGGGTATCGGTACGGGCTTTGTATTGCTGAGTCTGGGATTCTATTCGTTGAGGGCGTATCGATACCCTCTCTAAGGGTATTGATACAATGGTAGTTAATTTGGTTAAATGGTGTCTTTTATTGTCTTGAATCTTTACATTTTAATCCCTAAATGTTGTGGATGCAATTGAATGAGCATGAATGATTATTTTGAGCTGATATTTGACTGATATGCATGTAATGAGACTAATTAAAGGTTGGTAACATGAAAATGGCTTAAGTCTCTACGAATCAGAAAAATTACAAAATGGTCCCTAAAAGCGGTAATTGAATGAAATCGATATATGATCGAGTTGTGAATGATCTGCTGCA
Organism: Hibiscus trionum; assembly: GCA_030270665.1. NCBI lineage: Eukaryota > Viridiplantae > Streptophyta > Magnoliopsida > Malvales > Malvaceae > Hibiscus > Hibiscus trionum. The sequence continues at coordinate 16,957,159 of BSYR01000051.1, forward strand.
ATGTGTATCACATAGGAACCTAGTTTACATCTAGATAAGAAAAAAAGAAAAAAAAAGGTTGTTTATTGAGGTAAACTTTCCCGATTTATCTCAATATTCCCCGTGTGACCTGTTCGGTTCAGTCTACCGGGTAGGCCGGGTCAAGGGGGTTACATTTGGTGGATTCAGAGCCAGGTTACAAATGAATAGGATGATGGTAAGTTAATGGTAAGTCAGTATGATGTGATTGTATGTATTTAGTGATGTATTTTTGCACGGTGAATGTTATAAGCATGTTAGTGTTGATTAAATGATAGTGATGCTATGCATGATAAATTTGATGTAAGTATGAGCTGCTATGTATGATGATAATGTGGGTTGAATATTATTGATTGTGATGCACGATGGTTGTGACATATATGTTGTATGCTTTATACTATGTTACGAATGAATCAGAGCCAGGTTACGAATGAATAGGATGATGGTAAGTTAATGGTAAGTCAGTATGACATGATTGTATGTATTTGGTGATGTTTGTTTTGCACGGTGAATGTTATAAGCATGTTAGTGTTGATTAAATGATAGTGATGCTATGCATGATGATTTTAATGTAAGTATGAGCTGCTATGTATGATGATAATGTGGGTTGAATCTTATTGATTGTGATGCACGATGGTTGTGACATATATGTTGTATGCTTTATACTATGTTACGAATGAATTAGAGCCAGGTTAAGAATGAATAGGATGATGGTAAGTTAATGGTAAGTCAGTATGACGTGATTGTATGTATTTGGTGATGTTTGTTTTGCACGGTGAATGTTATAAGCATGTTAGTGTTGGTTAAATGATAGTGATGCTATGCGTGATGATTTTGATGTAAGTATGAGCTTCTATGTATGATGATAATGTGGGTTGAATCTTATTGATTGTGATGCACGATGGTTGTGACATATATGTTGTATGCTTTATGCTATGTTTGGGGGAAATTAGGATGCTCGTTGCCTTATTACTGTAGTGAAGTGTTTTAAATTGAATTCGAAGTCTTGGATCCTTGCTTGAAGTTGGTCTGAGTGTTTTTGTTTGTTTTATTAGTTTGTTATCATGCCTTAATTATAATAGCACAATAAACCGAGGAGAGAGTAGCAATCTGGTATGATCGTTGTTGTCGTTGGGCAAGGAATAGAGGAGTGTGTAATGTCTCATAGGGGTTACAGACCTCAATGTGTCTCGATGTAAGTATAACCTGTGTTGGACAGGCCAGTGTTGGATGGAATGGTGCCTGGGACATAGGCGATGTTTGGAGCTTGTGAAGTTGTTAATGCTAGAGTGCATCTGACTGCACTAGCTAGTGGACAATTGTGAGCTTCTGTTAGAGCGTTTACGTAATTTGGAAGAAGTTGAGCTTGAGGGTTGTCACCTGAGGTATCCATGGAGTGGATGACTTGTACGAATAGGATTATGGAACAAATGAGGTGTAATGATGCCCATAGTGTGAAGATCTGTTATATCTCAGTTATAAAGAGATGGGTATACTTGGATGACAAGAAATGTGAATTTGCGGGTTGGGTTCAAAATCCTAAGTTTGTAGTCGAGTTAGGGCATGGATTTTTTAGTTGAGCGGGTATGCTCCTAGATTAGAGATGGATGTGAGACATCAATGAGATTGACTCTTTTATGGATTGGTGCATGATGTTAAACCATATATGTTGTTTTATTGGCTACATCGTTTTCGACGTGTTGGTAACACGAGCGAGGTACGTTGAGTAGAACCTGGGTTTAATAACTCGTGCGAGAGGTTATAGCGCTAGAAAGTGAGTTGCGGACTCTAGTTTTAGTAGTAGCAGGTGCAAGAATGGTCATGCTAAAAGGGTATCGCCTGGGTTGAGGCGAGGTTGTAGTAATGTTGGTCAAGGATCATAAGGTCAGTGTGTCAAGGCTCAAGAAGCTTTTGATACCTATTAAGTATGTGGATCGTGTGACCATGTGAGGCGAGCATGTACATGCTTGATCGGTGGGGTATAGCTTCCTGCGCATGTTGTTGCTAATGATTTGGGAGTTATAGCTTAATCGTTTGTTTTAGAGGTTAGATGTGGGGAGGTGAGTAACTAGTTTCTTTGGTGAAACTGTTGTTACAAGAAAACTGTATAGGAGATGTCCTTTATCTGTTCAAGGCCATGTGTTTCAGTTGATTTGATGGAGTTACTTTTTTATGGTTTTGATGTAATCTGTTGAATGGATTGGTTGTTTGAGCATAGAGATGTAGTTGATTTTGATGTTAAACAAGTTACCTTGAAACTTGCTAATGATTACGAAGTGGTAATCGTAGGCGAGAATGTGAAATTATTGTCCAATGTAGTTTCGACTCTTGAAGCGAGTCGGATGATGGAGTTGGGTTGTGAAGCTTTCCTAGCTTATGTGATGAACCCTGGTACAAAGGAGGTATGAGTGCTAGACATACAAACGGTATGTGAGTTTCCGGGTGTCTTTCCAGAAGAGTTGCATGGTTTGCCACCGGATAGAGAAGTTGAGTTTGGCATTGAGTTGTATGAAAATACGACTCCAGTGTCTATTACTCCTTGCCGAATGGCACCTAAGAAGTTGAAGGAGTTGAAAACGCAACTTCATGAGTTGCTTGATCGAGGGTTCATAAGGCCAAGTGTTTCACCTTGGGGTGCACCGGTCTTGTTTGTAAAGAAGAAGGATGGGTACGATGCGTATGTGTATAGATTATCGACAACTGAATAAGTTGACGGTTAAGAACAAGTACCCTTTACCAAGGATTGATGATTTGTTTGATCAGTTTCGAGGTGCTTCAGTGTTCTCTAAGATTGATTTGAGATCTGTGTATTATCAACTGAAGGTTAAGGATGTAGATGTACCCAAGACAACATTTCAGACAAGGTATGGTCATTACGAGTTCTTAGTGATGCCGTTTGGGTTGACAAACGCATCGACTGCATTCATGAATATGATGAATCATGTGTTTAACGAGTTTCTAGATCAGTTTGTGGTAGTGTTTATCGATGATATTCTCGTGTACTCTCATACTGAGGAGGATCATGATAAGCATTTGAGGATTGTGTTGCAAGTGTTTTTGGAGAATCAACTTTATGCTAAGCTGAGTAAGTGTGACTTTTGGCTCATGGAAGTGGTCTTTCTTGGACATGTAGTGTCGACCGAGGGTATTCGGGTTGACCCACACAAGATTAAGGCGGTGGTAAATTGGAAAACGCCTAACTCGGTGACGGAAGTGCATAGTTTCCTTGGTCTGGCTGGATATTATCGAAGGTTTGTGGAGGGTTTATCTAAGATTGTTGCTTCGTTGACTAAGTTGTTGCAAAAGAATGTTCGCTTTGAGAGGACATATGTTAGACAACAAGCTTTCGAGAGGTTGAAGGAAGCTTTGATGCAAGCTCATGTTTTGATTCAACCAGAATCGGGTAAGGACTTTGTGGTTTACAGTGATGCGTCATATGTTGGTCTAGGTTGTGTGTTGATGCAAGGAGGGAAGGTTGTGGCATATGCATCTAGATAATTGAAGGTGAATGAGCGCAACTATCCCACTCATGATCTAGAGCTTGCTGCAGTTGTGTTTGCCTTCAAGATTTGGAGGCACTACCTTTATGGTGAAAAGTGTGTAGTTTACACCGATCATAAAAGTTTGAAGTATCTTATGTCTTAGAGGGAGTTGAATCTTAGGCAATGAAGATGGTTGGAGTTGCTCAAGGATTATGATCTGACGATTGAGTACCATCCTAGAAAAGCCAATGTGGTGGCCGATGCCTTGAGTAGAAAGGTGGTTGTTGAGTTGAGAGCGATGTTTGCTCGGTTGAGTATATCGCGTGATGGTGGGTTGATAGCTGAGTTACAAGTGAAACCTTCCTTGATTCAGTTAATTAAGGATAAGCAATTGCTTGATGATTCTTTGGTGCCTCATGTTCAGAATATAGCTGATGGTAATGCAACAAATTTCTGTTTCAATGATGATGGTGTTTTATGCTTTAAAAGTCGAATAGTTGTGTCGGAGGATATTGTGTTGAGGTGCACTATTTTGACTAAAGCTCGTAGCAGTCCTTTTTCTATGCATCCCGGTAGTACCAAGATGTATCGTAGTTTGAAAGATGAGTACTATTGGGTTGGGTTGAAAAAGGATGTTACTGATTTTGTGAGCAAGTGTATGGTTTGTCAGCGTGTGAAAGCTGAGCATCAGTTTCCGTCTGGTTTGTTGCAACCTTTGAAGATACCGAAATGGAAATGGGAAAGGATTACGATGTATTTTGTGTCCGGTTTTCCTTTGCCACCATCAAAGAATAACTTCATTTGGGTGATTGTGGATCGTCTTACGAAGTGTGCACATTTCTTGGATGTGCATACTACATATACGTTGGATAAGCTAGCGGAGTTGTATATTGCTGAAATTGTGCGTTTGCATGGTGTGCCTAAGTCTATACTGTCGAATAGAGATCCGAGGTTTACAACGAGATTTTGGGAGTGTCTACACCAGGCGTTGGGTACGCGCTTGAATTTCAACACTTCGTATCATCCTCAGACGAATAGACAATCAGAACGAGTTACCAGGTGCTAGAGGATACGTTGAGATGTTGTGTGATAGATTTCCAAGTTTCTTGGGAAGAGCAGTTGCCCTTGGTAAAATTTGCCTATAATAATAGTTTCCTGGCAAGTATACAAATGGCTCCGTATGAAGCTTTGTATGGAAGAAAGTGTAGAACGCCTCTTTGTTGGGTGGAGGTGGAGCAAAAGTTGGTTTCCTTGCCGGATTTGCTTAAGGGAACCACTGAGAAAGTGAAGCTCATTTGTGAGCGGTTGAAGGCTGCTTCTGATCGTCAAAAGTCTTACGCAGATTTAAAGCTTAAAGAGATTGAGTTTGCGGTTGGAGATCGCATGTTCTTGAGGGTGTCACCTTGGAAGAAGATGATGAGATTTGGATGTAAGGGTAAGCTTAGTCCGAGATTTATTGGACCTTATGAGGTTGTGGAGCGAGTTAGTCCTGTTGCGTATCGGTTGAGGTTGCCCCCCGAGTTGGAGAAAATTCATGATGTGTTTCATGTTTCAAGTTTGCGAAGGTATAGATCGGATCCATCTCATGTGATGCCTATTGAGAAGATTGAGTTGAATCTGGATTTTGCTTATGATGAGGAACCAGTGGGGATCATTGATTCTAGTAGCAAAGTTCTTTGTGGTAAGACGATTGAGCTTGTGAAGGTGTTGTGGCGACATCGAGGAGTTAAGGAGGCCACGTGGGAGAGCAAGGCGGACATGTTGAAGCAGTTTCTGCATCTTTTTCCTTGAGGTAAAATTTTGAGGACGAAATTTTCTAAGTGGGGGAGAGTTGTAGTGCCCCGGTTTTGGGCCTAGATGTTTTAGGCATCGGATTAAGTTGGTCGAACCTAGAATTGGAGATTTGAGCTTTTAGAATCGATTCAGGGAAATCATGATTCAGGATAAGGTAAAAATATGGTAAAAATTTCTAAAATCATCTAAAATTATATATATGGGTTTGGTAACATTAATTTTTCAAAAAAGATTTTGGAACGTGTAAATTTTGGGCAGTGACTAAATTGTAAAGATTTAAAACTGTGTAAAAAGTGTAATTTTAAAAAGAGAGTCAAATTATTAGAATCTTTAGGGAGCTTTATGGCAATTAAGCTTTTTTCTTTAATTGGCATGTGATTTTAATGTTTTAATTAAATGGAAGAGGGAGATTTTATTAAAAGAGGTAGTTAATTTGTTAAATCATTTTTGACATAAATTTTTTATTTCTCCTTTTCTCTTCAGCCAAACATTCCCTCTTTTCTCCCAATTTCTAGAATTCTTTTCATCCTTTTGCTCTATTGATTCACAACTCTTTTCCAGAGATTTTTCTCAAAGATTTACAAAAATTTCTTAAAGCTTCTTGAGTTGGAAAACTTGCCAATTGGAAGAAAAGCAAGGATTGGAGGTAATTTTATGTTACTCCTCTAATCAAGGTTCTTTAATGAAATTCCAAAGTATTTGACTCTTGAGTTGTGTTTTTAATTGAAGTTTTGATGTTGATTTGGTGAAAATACCAAAATCTTGCTAAAAGATGAGATTAAATGTGTTTTTCATTTGGGCACTATTTTGATTGATTTGAGAATGACTTTAAGGTTGATTTGGATGTTAAATGATGTTAATAATGAGCTTTGATCATAAAAATCCCGAAATCATTGAGATCTCTAATTGTCTAGGTTGTTAGTTTTTGGTTTTGGCTTGGAAATGTGAAATCAGAGTTGCTGGAGGTATAAGGATGATATTAGGATGTTTTTGGATGTTGATTTATGGTTAAAATGTATTGGAAGTGTTTGTTGATGGCTGGGTTGAATTTAGTGATCAATCGAAGGTGATTTTGGTTTTTTCAGATTGGTATTTTGGTGCCTTTGGGCAGAGCTGCGGGTTTTTAGTGTTTGCTGGTGGTTTTAATGCGTTGAGATGCATTAATCCTCTATTCTTGTGTGATATAAACAGGGAGGATTCTTCAAAATCTTTCAATGAAGTTTTGGGGGCATCAGACGCTTGATTTTCGCGTCGGCTATTAAGGTTTCGCGAGTCGGTGAGTGGAAATGGGATTTCTAACTTCGAATCATCTTAAAAGTGGTTTTGAGATCTTAGTGTAAGCTTGAAACGCTTTACTAAGTTCGGAAGTAAGTAAAGTGATTTTCTCCCTCAAATTGTGCTATTATGAGCTTGTGGATGTACTTTTTTAAATGTATTTACGTATTGTGTTAAAGCATGATTTGAGCATATAACTTGCTGTTTATGATGCCATATTGTTGAAGGATGCACAAGGTAAGTGATCCTTGTAAGTATGTGTTTATACTTGTTTTATGAAGCATGGTTTAATGCTTGGAATATGACTTATTGTGAATGCTTTGGTAAACAATGAGGTATGTATTAAATGTGAATTACATTGGCAAGTGATGTTGTGTAAAGTGTTTTGCAAATGAAATCGGATATAGTTAGCCGGCTATAGGATTGAGTGCACTATAAACAAGTCGCCTTAGATGTTGAGGGGTTGTGATTGTACCGAAAACTCCAACCAAGTACCCTAACTATTATGGAAATTGAGTTGTGTCTCGTCTCTCGTTAGTGGAGTTATGCATCTACCAATGAGTGGTGTTTAGGGGTTGTAAGGTACCGAATACTCCACCACGGGTGTCACAATGGTGGAGGGTAGCTCCCGTGTGTGAAGCTTGAGATGCCGGTGATAATGTATGAAGTGTTGGGACAACACTTGGGAATCCGTGTATCCGATGCTTTTTGAGTAATGAGTATGTTGATGATCACTTGTGGGCCAATATAATTGATTAATTGTTATGAAATGTTTATGTGTGCATAATGTGAATAAAATGCATGTTTTACCTTTTTAAGCTTTGCATATGGTAGCTATGTATGGAAAAAGCTTGGAATGAGTTTTAGCAAATGATTTGCTGTTGAAGTATGTAATATTTGTTGCATGGTGTATACCATGTTGATTTTAACGATGATGTGCATGGATTTCAAAGAGGGCATGATGGTTTTTAAAAGTGTATAAATGGTTTTAAGCATTGATGGTGTTTTGGTTTTTGAGCATTTCTTACTAAGCTTTTATGCTTACGCTCTCTTTTGTCCATCAATGCAGATAACTAAGTGTTGGAAGGCAGCAACTTGCAAGGGGGTCTAAGGAGACTTCACTTTTCAAATGTACGTTTTGTTTTATGGACTAGAGTAATAAGGGTAATAGGGGAATCCATGGTTTTATTTGGAAGATGTGTTGAAACTCCCTATTTGAGCATGTTTGGTTTATGGTTTTATGATTGTAAAAGGCCTCTTTATGTTGGGTTAAGCCTTGTTTTGAGATTTGGCTTTTGGATGCTTGATTTTTATAGGAAGCATGCCTCTAGAACACATTGTTGATGATTGCCATGATATGATGTTGTTGTTTCCATGCATATTTGAAGGTTGATGAGTAATTGAGTTGTATGTATGTTTAAAAGCATGTTGGACTCCCTTGAATGGTTTAAAGTGTGTAAAACCAGCAGTTTGGGTAAATGTAGGCTACAGGGTATGGATACATTCGATAGTGTATCAATACAGTCTTCGTAAATCAGAGGGGTGTACCCGGGGGTGTATCGATACACATTTTGGCTACTGGTTTTAGGTGTATCGATACGGGTCTTGAGGGTATCGGTACAGGTTTTGTATTGCTGAGTCTGGGAGTCTATTCGTCGAGGGCGTATCGATACCCTCTTTAAGGGTATCGATATGGTGGTAGTTAATTTGGTTAAATGGTATCTTTAAATGTCCTGAATCTTTACGTTTTAGTCCCTGAATGTTGTGGATGCAACTGAATGAGCGTGAATGATTATTTTGAGCAGAGATTTGATTGAGATGCATGTAATGAGAGTAATTAAAGGTTGGTAACACGAAAATGGCTTAAGTCGCTGCGAATCAAAAAAATTACAAAATGGTTCCTGAAAGCCATAATTGAATGAAATCGATATATGATCGAGTTGTGAATGATCTACTGCAATGTTTATCACATAAGAACCTATTTTGCATCTTGATAAGATAAAAAGAAAAAAAAAGTGTTGTTTATTGAGGGGGTTACAACAAGTGCAAAGGAGATATGGGAAAAGCTCGAGATGACATATGAAGGCACAAATGATGTCAAGGAGACTAAGATTGGACTCCTCAACCTGAGCTACGAGAATTTCAGGATGGAACCTGATGAGAGTGTCACCAAGATATTCGATCGTTTCTCCGTCATTGTCAATGGTCTCAAGGGCTTCGAAGAAGTCATCCCCGAAGATAAGCTTGTTCGGAAGCTCATGTACTCCCTTCCGAGTCATGGGATGGAAAGAGGGCTGCCATCATCGAGGCCAAGGACCTCTAAACCTTGAAGCTCGGTGCTCTTATGGGATCTCTTCTAACCCATGAGATCATGAAGAAAGGAAGAGAATATGAAAAGAAGATAGAAGAGAAGAATGTCGAGAAGAATGAAGTAGAAAAGAAGAAGATGAGAATTGCTCTCAAAGCTTCACAAGAAGAGAACAATTATAGTGAGGAGGAAGATGAAGAAATGGTTATGCTAGCCAAACGTTTCACTCGGTTCATGAAATCCAACCGGGGAAGAAAGTTCCATCAAAGAGGGGATTTCAAGAACAAGAATAAGAACAAAGAGGAAGAAAAGGATCAACTTATTTGCTTTGAGTGTAAGAAGCTGAGGCACGTTAGAATCAATTGCCCTAAACTCAAAAGGAAGAGCTTCAGGAAGAAGAAGAAGCTCAAGCAAACGTTGCTACTTGGAGTGATGAGGAATCATCCGATGAAGAGGAGCAAGAAGTTGCCAACCTTTGCCTCATGGCTTTTGAGGAGGATCTTAAGGTAACCTCTAACTCATATACATTTGATTTCACTTTTTATGAGCTCTAAGAAGCATACGATAAGGTACAAGAGGTTTACAATGAGTTGGTTCAGAAATACAAGGAATCGATTTTGAAAAACAAGAAAATGATTTTCGATTTTAAAAACCAAAACGATTCCCTTTCCAAAACCAACTCGGAACTTGAGAAGAAGGTTTTTGATTTACAAGAAAAACAAAATGATTTTTGAAAAGAAAAATCATGATTTAAACTACCTTCTTTGCAAGTTTTATGATGATCACCACAAAGAGGTGAGTGATCTCTAAGAAAAGTTAGGAAACCAAGTTTTGAAAAAACAAGCTCTTCAAAACCCAACTATGTGAAGAGAAACTTTGGTGGCTACAAACAAAGAGGCTTCCCAAGGCCCTCATATGGTAAGAAGGTTAGAAGTGTTTGGGTTCCTAAGGAACTAGTTGCTTCTAACAACATTAGTGCTATGTCTTCTTGGATTCCTAAAGGAACCAAGATTTTGGGAGCTAATACTCATGTACCCAAAATGATTTGGGTACCAAAAACCAAGGCTTAATTCTTTGTTTGTATGAGGAGCATTGCTACAAGGCCAAAGCTACATGTGCAAATTTATGGTACCTTGATAATAGATGCTCAAGACACATGACCGATGATAAGAGTCAGTTCTTGGAGCTAAAATCAAATAGTGGAGTAGTAGTGACTTTTGGTGACAACTCAAAAGGTCACATTGAAGGAATTGGTTCCATTGGTAATCACTCTTTTATCCTTATTGATAATGTTTTGTATGTCAACAGTCTCAAACATAATATTTTAAGCATAAGCCAATTTCGTGATAAAGGTTTCAATGTTCTTTTTGATTTAAATGGTTGCAAAATTTTAAACATTGAAACTAACAAAATTGTTTTTATTGGTCATCACATAGGAAACATATATATGGTGCATTTAGATGAAATTCATATTTCAAATGCATGTTTTGTTGCAAAAGATGAACATGACTCATGGTCATGGCATAAAAAACTAGGGCATGCAAGAATGAGTGTTTTAGAAAAAATGGTTTCAAATGATCTTGTAAGAGGTTTGCCTAAAATAAAGTTTTTTTTTGAAAAAAATTGTGATGCTTGTGCAAAAGGCAAACACAAAAGAGTTTCTTTTAAACCTATTAATGATGTTTCTACAAGTAGAGTTTTACAATTGATTCACATGGATCTTTTTGGCCCTATTAAAACTATAAGCTTGGGTGGAAAATTATATGAATTTGTTTTAGTTGATGATTACTCTAGATACACTTGGGTTCTATTTTTAAGTACCAAGGATGAGGCTTTAGAAAAATTCTTCACATTTTCAAAAATTACTCAAAATGATGTTGGTCAATCTCTTTCTCATATTAGAAGTGACCATGGTACCGAATTTCAAAATTTAGGTTTTGAGGATTTTTGTAACTCAAATGGTATAATCCATAATTTTTCGCTCCTCTCAATCCTCAACAAAATGGGGTTGTTGAGAGGAAAAATCAAACTTTTAAAGAAATGGCTAGAACCATTATTTGTGAAAAACAATTTGCAAAAATATTTTAGGCTGGAGCCACTAATACGACTTGTTATATTGTCAACCGAGTAATGATTAGGCCAATTTTAAAGAAAACTCATATTCATTCATGCATTAACAAATTTACAACGAGTACCATGAAGCATGCAAGTGGTAGTAAATTATTACATCGACTCCCAACTACAAAAGTCGACCCATGAAACTCCATTCAATCACTCTCGAATTCGGCGTCTCTCAAAATCTCGGATACAATGAAATGCGAATACCTTCAATTAACAAAATCCATAATCAATTCTTAACTTAATTACATTGCTCTTAACTGAATAATTATATAAATATGCATGCTCATGGTCATGTTTGGGGTCTTTCGAGTTAGAAGTTCGCAGAAACAAACATCAAAATCGAACTCAGGACATCGAAAAACCCAATCTAAGAATTTTCGGAAAAAGTTGACTTTTTGGTCAAAGTCAATAGTCAACGGTCAATGGTCAACGGGGTTGACTCGATTGAGTTGACTCGGGCAAGTTGACTTGGTCGGGTCGGGTCAGATGAGTTCGAGTCAAGTTTGGGCTTGGGCTGGATCAGTTTGGTTATCAGACTCAGACCGGTTCAGGTTTTTGAGCTTAGCAAATTGGGTCTAATCCAAAGGACATTGGGCCTGAAAACAGGCCGGCCCAACAAACAATGCAGGCTTGATCCGGTTCAAGGGTCATGCTGGTTCTGGGTTGAACCAGCTAAGTTCAAAGGAGAACTAGCCACGATGGTCGGAAATCACTTCTGATGGCGCATGCATGCCACGCGCAGCTTAAATCAGCCAGAAACGCCGTGAAATAATATAAAATTGTGTAGAACAATTAAATATGAGGGTTTTCGATGCTCACCTAGGCTGAGGACAATGAAAAACATGACAGAAAGGGGAAACCGTTCGATTTCCTCAAAATTTTTGATGAACCTCAATCGGCGACGGAGTGTTGTGACGACTCCGGTGATGATGAAACAGATCGGAGAAGGTAACGGGAAAGAAGAATGGTGGTTGCTGGTGTAACGAAGAAGAAGAAGATGAAATCCCTAGGATTTTAGGGAAAAACAGAGTCTACTTGTTTTATTAATTAAAAATGAAAAAAAAAGAATCTGATTACAATAGTAGTATTGACTTCCTTCCTATTTTGGGCTAGACCCAATACATACTTATACTAAAAAGCCTAACAGACTTAAGCAAATATAACAACCTTTAACAAATATAACAAATTAGGCCAGCTGTGACAACTCTAATATAAACCAGAAGGTTCCAGTGATAAAACGAGCATTCCTGAATTCCTTGGATAATTCTGGAAGCTATTTTGATGATGCTCTAACATTCACCCCGCTTTTTCTTTCTTCTTAAAGGACAGAAAATGGCATCACATTAAGCTTGAGGCGAAAAGAAATAAACTGTTGAGATGATAAAGGCTTGGTAAATAAATCAACAACCTGGCATTGAGCTGGGACATAACCAATCGTAAGTAGATTTCCCAAGACCCGTTCACGGACAAAATGCAAGTCAAGATCGACATGCTTCGTCTTGGCATGCATGACCGGATTAGCAGCCATGGCGATGGTGCTAGTGTTATCACACCACAGTTTGGGTTGATTAGGCAAGGGGACCTCCATATCCGTTAGCAAATTGCGAACCCACATAACTTCAGAAGTTGCATCAGCCAAACTTCTATATTCAGCTTCAGCCGTGGATCGTGAGACGGATCGCTGTTTCTTTGAGCTCCAAGACAAGAGATGGCTGCCGAGAAACACGCAATGCCCAGAGATAGACCGGCGATCATCAGCATCGCTGCCCCAATCAGCATCGGAAAAGGCAACAAGACTAGGAACAAGACGATGGGAAGAGGAGAACCACAGTCCAAAATCAAGAGTTCCTTTGAGATAGCGTAGGATACGCTTAACAGCACACCAGTGAGGAAGAGTAGGAGCTTGCATAAATTGCGCAACTTTATTAACCGCAAATGAGATGTCCGGTCTAGTATGGCAAACATAAAGTAATGCCCCAACAACACTTCGAAAAAGAGTAACATCGGAAAAGGACTCACCATCAAACTTGCTCAACTTTGGTGAAACGGACATTGGTGTATCAACAGCCTTCATATTTTCCATATGCAGGCGATGCAACAAATCAGTAATGTATTTGCGCTGAGAGAGAAAGATACCTGCCTCACTTCGAGAAGCCTGAATGCCCAAAAAATAATTCAAAGCGCCAAGATCTTTGAGGGAAAATTGGGTATGAAGCTGATGCTTAACTTGCTGAATATGATCCTCCGAATTGCCTGATATCAAAATGTCGTCGACATACACAATAACATAAGTAAGCACATTCGCAGACTTGTATTTGAACAAAGAAATATCAGCAACCGAGCATTGAAAGTGAAGAGAAACAAGAAATGTTTTAAGCTTAAGGAACCAGCTCCTCGGAGCTTGTCGCAGCCCATACAACGCCTTAAGCAGTTTACAAACAAGCAATGAACCATTGGAGCTATGCTGCTCAAAACCGGGAGGCTGAACCATAAAAACCTCCTCACTAAGATCGCCTTTCAAGAAGGCATTGTTTACATCAACCTGATGAATGACCCAGTTATGCTGAACTGCTAAGGAAATAAGAACATTAATAGTGAGGGACTTGACGACGGGACTGAAGGTGTCTGTAAAATCATGACCAGCAACCTGCGAATACCCTTTCGCAACCAACCGTGCCTTATATGACTGATAGAGCCATCAGCATTGTGCTTTATTTTGAATAACCACTTACAACCGATGGGTTTACGATCGAGAGGAGCATCAACTAAGGTCCAAGTCCCATTAGCAATCAAGGCAGAATATTCTTCTAAGACAGCAGTACGCCAATGTTCATGTTGCATTGCTTCTGTAATTGTGGTGGGAACCTCATCACAACCCAAAGAATAGAGTTTCGGTTTAAAAACACCACACTTACTTCGAGTTAACATCGTGTGAGTGTTGCTAGGTGCAGCCGAAACAGAAGAAGAAGAGACTGTATCAGAAGGACCAGTAAAAGTACCAGGAGGAACTGAAAAATCAGCAGGAGGTTCAGATGAGTGTGCAGCAGGAGACTCAAATGAAGAAGCTGCAGGAGATTGATCATTCTGAATGGAAAGACCAGCACTGTCTTGAGCAGGGGATAAGGGATGATCATGAGAACCAGAAGACGGAGGAGAGGATGAGGAAGCTGTTGGAGAAGAAGGACCAGCAGACGGGTTGACAGGAATCGCTGAAGCAGGGGCAGATTCAACCTCTGATGAAACAGCTGGTATGACAGGAACAGGGGCTGATTCAAACTGATCCAAAGTAGTGGACGGAGCAGATGTAATCTTGGAAGGTGCAGATGGCAACGAAGGTGAGGAATCTGCCGAAAAAGGAAACACCCCTTCATCAAATTTCACATGACGACTGATGAAAATCCGACCCCGAGAATCAAGGCATTGATACCCTAAATGCTTCGGTGAATATCCCAAAAAAGTGCACCTCCGAGAGCGAAAATCCAGTTTGTGTTGATTGTAAGGACGTAAATAAGGGTAACACGCACATCCGAAAACTTTAAGGAAACCATAATCAGGCTTACGTCCCGTGAGCTTCTCATAAGGTGATATGTTCCCAAGCACTGGAGTAGGCAAACGGTTGATGAGAAATGTGGCACTAAGGACGGCATAAGACCAAAACCGAAGAGGAAGTGATGCTTGTGCAAGAAGACAAAGAGCAGTTTCGACAATCTGTCGATGCTTCCGCTCGACCACGCCATTTTGCTGCGACGTGTGAGGGCACGTGACACGGTGTTGAATGCCCAATGTGCTCAACTTAGAAGCAAGAGGTCGAAATTCACCGCCTCCATCCGTTTGAACAGCTTTAACTACCATTGAAAATTGAGTCTTAACAAGTGCAAGAAATGAATCAAAAATAGCAGCCACTTCACTTTTATTTCGAAGAAGGTAGGTCCAACAACTCCTAGTACACATGTCTACAAATGAAAGATAGTAAAAGAACCCAGCAGAGGAAGTTGATGCAGGACCCCAAACATCCAATTCAACAAGCTCAAATGGAACATTGTAAACAGTAGAGGAAGACTTAAAAGGTAAGGCATGAGCCTTCCCCATCTGACAGGCTTGACAAACTAGGTGTGGATCTGCCAACAACCTTCTGTTAAGTGCAGAAGAAACAACAGCAGATGACGGATGGCCAAGCCGTTGATGCCACAGCTGATAGGCCATACTGTCCTTATTTGCAGTGAGACTATGAACGGAAGCTAATGAAAACTGAGACTGAATGGAAAAGGAGTATAGACCACCTTCTTGTTTCCCACGTATCAGAACTTCTCCTGTCTTTTCATCCTTCACGCAACAATCAGAGGGATGAAACTCAAAATAAACATGGTTGTCCGCAGCAAATTTAGATACAGAAAGCAAACTTCGAGTAATTTGAGGAACATGTAATAGCTTATCAATGACCAAAGGACGATTGGATGCAGAAATGCAAGCATGACCAATATGTGCAATATCAAGTGTTGTATTATCACCCAGATGAACTTTACCAAAACCATTATAAGTCATGCTGGAGGTCATAGACAACTTACTGTGAGTCACGTGGTGTGTGGCTCCCGAATCCGGATACCACGAGACAGAGGCAGCACCAAGATCATTTGCAACCAGTGAATTTACTTGCACAGAGTCAACAGCATTTGGACCTTCAGGAGCATCTGATTTTCCTGCAGCAGCATCTACAAAGGGCTCATACAGCTGATCGAATGAGTCTCCTTGGCAGTGACAAGCATTAGCGTGAGGCACACCATTGGATCTGGTCTCACGAGTCTGTTGGCTGGACTTATATTCCTCATCGAAGCGATGCCAACACGCATCTGCCAAGTGACCAAACTTGCCGCAGATCTGGCATTGGGGACGACCAGATGATCGACCGGTAAATCTTCCTCGAAAACGTCCTCCGCGATACGAACCAGAGCGAGAGCCTCTACCACGATCATGAGACCCAGTGGACTGTGTGTACTGATTATGGGAATCTCCAGTATGAGCTTGAGTGAAATTAATCCCTACAGGAGCATCAGTAGAATCTAGGAGCCGAGACTCTGCATCAACAAGGACAGAAATCACACCATCAAGTGTATAGGGAACTTGACTTGCTGTGATTACTGCAACAAATGGGGCAAATTCTGAAGGAAGGCCATTCAATATTGTAGCAATATGTTCAACGTCAGATACCTTATTTCCAGATAAAGCAAGTAAGTCACATATTTCTTTTATTTTCACTGTATATTCTCTCATTCGAAGCATGCCCTTCTTCATGGATCGTAACTGACAGTGTAAGTGCATTACCTTTGTTGTTGACATTGTGGAATAGAGTCCAGTAATGACTGTCCATACCTCAGCTGATGTCTCTGCACCAACAAGCTGCGGCAACACGGTGGAGCTTACGGTGGACAGCAACCAAGATGCCAGAGAGGAGTCTTGTTTCCGGAATCGAGTGTAGGCTGGATTTACGATCTTCTCACCATTGGCACGCTCAATAATCTTCGACGGTTTAGGAGTGTCTGGATCGATGAATTCCTCTAATCCAAGACCTCGAATAGTCAAAATTACTTGCTGCTTCCAAAGGAGATAATTCGTATCATCCAAACAAACCTTGATCCGTTTGTTTGAAAACATTTGAGAGACAGCATCATCATCGCCGTAGGTAACACCATCTCTGTCACCAGTGACTTCCTCGACATTCACCATTTCCTCAGAAAAGAGAATTCAGAATGGGAGAATCAAAAAATCAGAAGAATGGTAACCGTCTGTTACGCGTAGATTACCTCGTGAGCCCACCGTTGGTAGCTTGCCGTCGATCAAAAGAGCAACCGTAGCTCTGATACCATGTTGTGACGACTCCGGTGATGATGAAACAGATCGGAGAAGGTAACGGGAAAGAAGAATGGTGGTTGCTGGTGTAACGAAGAAGAAGAAGATGAAATCCCTAGGATTTTAGGGAAAAACAGAGTCTACTTGTTTTATTAATTAAAAATGAAAAAAAAAGAATCTGATTACAATAGTAGTATTGACTTCCTTCCTATTTTGGGCTAGACCCAATACATACTTATACTAAAAAGCCTAACAGACTTAAGCAAATATAACAACCTTTAACAAATATAACAAATTAGGCCAGCTGTGACAACTCTAATATAAACCAGAAGGTTCCAGTGATAAAACGAGCATTCCTGAATTCCTTGGATAATTCTGGAAGCTATTTTGATGATGCTCTAACACGGAGCGATGATCATAGAGCTGAGTTTCATTTCCCTTAACACGATGAGTTCGGTGGTGAAGGCGGTGACAGCCACGAATGGCGGAAGCGGTCAAAAAATAGTGAAGTTGAGCCATGTGTTTCAGTGAACCTTCAGACGAATCTCCATGATGAATGTGAATTCAGCTTTTAATATTATTTCTTTTTAATTTGACTATCATTTCAGACTTAATTCAATTAATTTAGATTTTATCACTATTTTAATTTTTTTTGTAATCACTTTAAAAAAATAGCATTTTCCTCTTTTAAACCATATCATCAGTTTTACTTTAGTTTATTATTTTCTTTTTTCCTCAGCTCTTACGTAAAGTGTTGACCCAATCTAAGGGATGATACACGTTAAAAAAAATCATTTGCTTTATCCCTTTTCTTTGACATTCATTTAATTCCATGAAATTTAACTTCCTGCAATGTATTTTATTTGTTATTATTTTGTTGTTTAGATTTAATCACCTAAAAATCTTAAAACAGAAGCATTTTATTTAAATTCCTCGATTAGTTTAAAACTTGGATTAGGTTCTTTTAGTTTAGGTCTTAATTAATCTTAAAAACTCTTTAAAATAGATTCTTAGTGTAGTTTAATTCCCTTTTTAACCCTAAGCTTAGTTTTCTCCAATAATTTAAAACTTAACTAAACTTGAACCTTTTAGGTAAAATTCATATTAGCCTGCTTAATTTATTAGGCTAATATTAATTAACTTAGAATAATAGGAAAACATTAATTTTTAATCAAATAAATATGCTCTTCAATGTTTTTATACCATGTTTGATTTATATTTACCGGACATATAAATTGTAATACGGTGTTTCATCAAAAGGAGGTAAACGGGTTAGTGTCACAAGTGTTGGCGGTGATTAGTGTTTATTCCCGGGATGGTGGAGCCGTTAAAATGAACTCATATTCATAAATGAATAATAAATTAATTTTACACGAACTTGTAAATTCCGACATTAAGACAACTTGTAATCAGCTAGGTACCAATTCTTTTGGCGTTGTGGGGGTGTTCACCCTTCCCCACGCGTAACCGACTTCCGAACCCGTTTTTGTGTTTTTACAGACCAAAATTGTTGTTTTAATAAAATAAAATGTTCTTTTATTAAAATAACTCGTTTTAGGTGATCTAATCACACCTCGAAAAAAGATTGATGTCGACTCTTTTATTTTCTTTAAAATCGTGTCGAGTCCTTGTTGCGACATACATCAGAAAAATATAAGAGAACACACAGTAGAAAAATGAAGAGCTAACAAACAAAGACAACATAACAACAAAACATAGTAGAAAGCAACGACAAGCCGATGAGGAAAGTCAGGGCACCAAAGTCGATGAAAGGAGGAGTCGAGATGGAGAACGAAGCCAACAAATCCTATTTTCATTGTTGTATTTCGCTTTTGACCACACATAAGAATGAAATTTGTTTGAAGAAATGCATATAGAAGACCATCTTATATCGACACATTCGAATCACAATGACAAGTATTAATGGACTAGAAAAGAAAGATTAAAGTCGAGGAGCCAAGTTATTAGTCCACTCCCAACGGAGAGGCAAAATCAGACTCACCATCGTTCAAAGAAGAATCTGTCGAGAGAGAAATCAAAGAACAAAACACAAATAGATAAAGACCATTAGGGGAAAACGAAGAGAGGGAGACATAAACTTTCTTTTCGTCCGACGACGCACCTTCACCTCACAAAAGAGGGCCTGAGGCTATACCTTAAAGAGAAATGAGCTCTCATCGAGCAAACCAATGTCAAGCAAACAAAGACCAAACAAGTAAATGAAGAAGGAAAAAGACGGGACTAGAAAAGAGGAGAAGGAGAGAAGAAAAAAAGAATAAAGAGAATCTTCCCCAACACAACAACCTTTCATTCGAAGTATCCAAACTTTTATATTTTGAACTGAATAACCATTTATTTTGGTCAATACAATAATAAATGTGTTTAATTTTTTGGATGAAAATTCCTTAAAATTGTGAGAATCTGCTAAAAAAAATATAAAAACAAAAATCTCTGAAACATTTAATGGAACTCTCAAAACCGTTACTGCGAATGTTGAGAATAATATAAAATAAAAAAATATTCCTGCTCTACTCGATTTCCACCCCTAATTCCAACCATACAAGATCAGAAGCTAAAACTGTCACGTCGCTTGAAAAACCAAAACGTAAAAACTCTTCCGTGCACGACACTCTCCTTCTTCGGTCCCCCTTATTATCCCAATTTTGAGCTATTCCACGTGGATGCATCTCGTCTTTCCAACTCACGATTCTGTCCCAACGAAAAATTAACCACTCCATTTCAAACTCTCAACTCTCAGTCTTTTCAAGTTTTATTCTCATTTCTCAATACAAAACACGATAATGGCGTTAACGGCCTTGTTTCTTTCGGCGACGAAGCTCGCCGGAATCATCATGACGGTTTCCTTCGCTGCCAATGCTTTCTCTTTCTCGCGTTACCGGAAACGGCATCTCCGGCGCTTCGATTCTCCCATCGACGAATCCTCCGAGAATCTTGCTGATTTCAATGTCAATGGTAAATAAGCAAACACTCAACCAAACCCTAAAATTTCTTTTCCTTTGATTGCTTTAAGAAATGTTGCTCATCTATATAGCTTTTGAGCTTCATTTGTGTATATTTAGAGTGAAGCTCTCCAAGTGTATGAGAGAACCACTTGCTTATAAAGTTGTTTGCTTCTATTTATTTATGGATATTTTCAATCTTTGATTGAAAGGATGAAGGAAAATAAAACGGTTATATTAGAAATAATTTTCCCATTCTTTGAGAGAGGAACGGGAAAAAACTTTTTAATTTGAAGTATACAATGGAGTTAGTATTTATTAGTTAAGTGACAAGTGTGGCCATTTAGTTTCCATATGATTGTTGATAACGTTATGTGCTATATGATCTCTATGTGTTTAGGTGAGGAGGAAAATGGGTTTTTCTTTGGATTAGCAACAGCGCCGGCACATGTGGAAGACAGGCTCAATGATGCTTGGCTACAGTTTGCAGAAGAAAATCCTTGTCATAAATCAGAAACAAGTGATGATGCAGTGGAAGCTGATGCAGTGATGGGTGTTGCTGCTGATGGTGGCTCGCATGGAGCTCCTTCAGCTAGGAATGAGTTTGGCAAGAAGAAGAAGCCACTTAAGGTTGCCATGGAAGCCATGATAAGAGGGTTACACAAGTTTGTGGAGGATGAGATTGAAGAAGGAAAAGAGACTGCTTCCGCGGAGGAATGCCATCATAATGTAGCAGCATGGCACAATGTTCCTTACCCGTAAGCCTTATTATCTGATAAATGATTCCTTTATTTACAAGAAAGGTTCTTACTCCTCACTGTTATTTTTTACAACGTTAGAAATGAATTGCTTTAATTGTTTCAGGGAGGAGAGATTAAAATTTTGGTCTGATCCTGAGACAGAACTGCAGCTGGCTAAAGATACTGGCATCAGTATCTTTCGGATGGGAATAGACTGGAGTCGTATCATGCCACAGGAGCCAGTTAATGGGATTAAGGATGCTGTAAGTTTGATGCTACTTCACTGTATGCAATAATGGTTTTCATGTATTGTGTTTCTGTTTTTCATTATATAGGCAGAAAAAGTCACATATGGTATGAGAGTTTAGCATGCCAAGTTAAGGTGATTCCATAGTTACCCGAAACTGGGAACTGCCCACCGTACGGCGTTCCCGAAACTACGACCCTAATCGGAGAACGAAACGCCGTGGGACGCAGCTCAGAACGATTTCTATGGCTTTAGGGGAAAGTGAGGATTAAGGAAAATAAACAGGAAGAAAAAGAAGAGATAGTCGAGGAAGGAAGATTAAACGTCAGTGATGTTAAAAACCCTGGCTGCTAATGGTGATTTAAAATGACACATTTTTTTAAATAAAAACTCAAAAATGTGTGGGCCTTCTCTTTTTTAGGCTTAATAGAAAGTACAAAATTAGGAGTTCAACTCTTGAGCAGTCTAGAGTTCATAGAAATAGTCCAAAACTTTTAAAACTTATAAATTAACCCCAAAAATTTTACAAATTTCAATTTAATCCAAGATTTTAATAACTTAAAATTGATTATTAATTTCAAAATTTATCATTATTATATTATTAGTAGTAGTATAATTACTTATAAACCCTATCTCGCCGTACCGGATTCAGTAAAGTAACGTTCTGCGTTTCCGTTTTCGTTCCCCGTTTCGTATCGTATTACGTTCCGGGTAACTATGGGTGATTCATTGAGACTGACTTTGGATCGAATTTTGGTTTGGTGTGCAACTGAAACCCGTTTGTTTGTCCATGGTTTGGCAAGAGAAAGTTATGGTGATAACTCAAATGCTTGACCATTGCTTAAATATCCCCTATTCTCTCTCTCTCTCTCTCTCGCTCATGCACATTCATACAGCACACGGGTGCCCTTTCTACCTGCAATGACTTTTAATGGATCCTTGGATTTCAGTAAGTAAAAGAGAATCAAAAGGGTACCTAGTAGTCTTTCTGGTGCTGAAAGGGTGAAAGAGTCTTCCCATCTATAAAAAGTAATTGTTGCTCAAATTTGAGACACCTGAATGACATCCAAGATTCCTTGATTTCTTATATTCAACTCAAATGAGTCCGCATTTAGGTATGTCGTATGGTGCTCCGTTTTAGGTCAATTATGCAGCACTGGAGCGATATAAATGGATAATCAGCAGAGTTCGGTCTAATGGAATGAAGGTGATGCTCACACTGTTTCACCACTCACTGCCCCCATGGGCTGGTGATTATGGTGGGTGGAAGCTGGAGAAAACTGTTGATTACTTCATTGAGTTTACCAAGTAAGTTTTCTCTCAAGAAGTAGTTTCTGTTTTACATTTTTGCATCTCCTCACATACTTTTCTTCCATGTAACTAAAGTAAATTGCTGGAGTTAAAAACTTATAGTTACTAGGTGGGAGAGTGGTAAGAATTCAACAGGCTGTTGTTCTTAACTGAACTTTAACTCAGACCATGCGACAGATAGATTAGGATGCTACTTCACATTTCATGAGAGCCGCTTTATGCTAGTTTCAATTTAGGAACTTCAAGTTTTTGTATGTCCTACCAATTTTATAACTCCTTGTGTATATCATGCAGGCTTGTTGTCAACAACTTATCAGATATGGTTGACTATTGGGTAACATTCAATGAACCTCATGTCTTCTGTATGCTTACTTATTGCGCGGGTGCTTGGCCCGGTGGTCATCCTGATTTGCTGGAGGTTGCCACTTCTGCTCTACCAACTGGCGTTTTTAGACAGGCGTTGCATTGGATGGCCATTGCACATTCAAAGGCCTATGACTATATCCATGACCAAAGGTTTTTTTTCCCTTACGAAGATTTATGAAAAGGAATTTTTGTCAAAAAACTTCATTAGTTTCCAACAAGTTATATCTTTTTGGTGTTTGAGAAATCATGCATACCCTTACCTGTTTTAACATATTTTCCCCAAATGTATGACATTCCACTTACTATTTCATTTCAGCAGCACATCATCAAAAAAAGTTGTTGGAGTAGCACATAATGTATCATTTACACGGCCATATGGTCTCTTTGATGTTGCTGCTGTTACGTTGGCCAATTCTCTCACCCTTTTTCCATATGTGGATAGTATATGTGACAAGCTGGATTTTATAGGCATAAACTACTATGGGCAGGTTCCTTTTTCTCATTTGTCATTAGACTTTTTTTAAAAATAAATTTCCTGTTCACAAAGCAATGTGTTATTCTTAACATATAAACCGTTAGACCTTGTTCTTCTGCTGGCCAGGAAGTGATATCTGGTGCTGGACTGAAGCTAGTAGAGACTGATGAGTACAGTGAATCAGGGCGAGGGGTTTATCCAGATGGTCTGTTTCGCCTGCTACTAGAGTTCCATGAAAGATACAAACACCTTAAGGTCCCCTTCATCATTACGGAGAACGGGGTTGCTGATGAGACAGATATTATCCGCAGGCCTTACCTTTTAGAACATCTTCTTGCTGTTTATGCAGCAATGCTCAAGGTTTGGCTTTAAATTTTAGGGAATCTGGAATTTGATTTCCTGAAATTAGTTACTTATAGAACTGAGCACTGACCCTCTGGTGTATTACAGGGTGTCCCTGTGCTTGGTTACCTATTTTGGACTGTTTCCGACAACTGGGAATGGGCTGATGGCTATGGTCCTAAGTTTGGACTTGTAGCTGTTGATCGTGCCAATGGCCTTGCTCGAATCCCGCGTCCTTCATATCACCTCTTTTCAAAGGTTATTATCCTTCCCACAAGGATATTCCATAATTGGCCTTCCCAATGCTACTCTCATGTATTTTTACTGAAACATCATAATACACGTTGATTTTAGGTGGTAACCACAGGGAAAATTACACGTGAAGACAGAGAAAGAGCATGGAATGAACTTGAAAAAGCTGCTAAAGAGAAGCAAACAAGACCTTTCTATCGGGAAGTTAATAACCAAGGATTGATGTATGCAGGTACAATAGCAGCTCCTTATTTGCATGTTTATGGTAGTCGCTTATACTTGACATTTGTTCTTGGGATATACAACGTAAGATGATTGATACTGTTGGGTTTGCTTGCAACCCAGTTAAGGGTGATCTATGAAAGCCATATCCCAATTTCTGTATAAGTCGGACCTCACGGTTGAAAGACGATAATAATAAGAATTTCACATTTTCTAGATGAGACCAAGCAGTGAATGAGTTTGCTCTTGATTTTGATATCTAAAGTTGAATAATGAATAAATGTAGGAGGCCATTGACACAACCTTAAATACATTATGTGAATGTCATAGTACTATCTTGCATGCTATTGCTCTCTACATTTCTCAACTAGTCACTTGAAAATGACCTTTTGGAGGCACAGGTTGGATTTTTGTTATAAATTGCAAAATCCTACACGATTCGTATTTTCTGTTGATGGTTTTCTTTTTTGTTTTTCTCAAAATGCCAAGATCCAAAAAGTAATATTTGTATTCTAATTTCTTTTGTCATTTCGGTTTTGATAGGAGGCCTTGATGAACCTACACAGCGGCCTTTTATTGAAAGAGATTGGCGGTTTGGACACTATGAGATGGAAGGTCTGCAGGATCCGTTAAGCCGCTTATCCCGATACCTTCTCCAACCTTTCTCCCTCAAAAAGAAGAGGAAATATAAGAAAGTTGATTCCGAATTGGTTCTTCAGAGCCTTGAGCCGAGTGTGTAATTTGCCTGTTCATGTTTTTCTTTTCTTTTATTTCATTTCCAACATTGCTATTAAAGTTAGGACTGGACTATTACAGTTTTAAATCATGGTATATAAACTCTAATATTAGCCAAGTGTCTTCTTTCTCCCTTTTGTTCCGTTGTTTGTAATACTTGGCATACAGCACTAAACAGTCGGTACAGGGACAGCCGGACAGGGACTCTTCCCTTAGAGGCTAAGACCCTGGGTTCTTGTAATAAAGTGATTAAATCTTTTCTTGTACTAAAACAGTTATTACATCTCTGAAATATGTATTTCCATGGCAAATACAACAGCTACAACCTTACCTTTATCTTGTTCCCAGTGGAAATGTTTTGTGATACTTTACAATTATTTGAAGGCTGCAACATAGAATCAAAGAAATAATGGTGTGGATTTCGGACCGAATCTTATTTTCTTGAACTATTTATCTTCAACATCGTGCTTGACATATTGTTGGACATCAATATGGAGTTGTGATATGTAATTCAAAGTTATTTAATTTAGACTTTCGTGTAGGTCACAAATTTGATTTTACTAAAATACATAAACAAGCTTTTATTATAAGGAAATATTTTGATTTGTGTAAGGGTAAATTTTTTTCTTTATAATATGCACGTTTTACGGTCCATGTTCATGGTGCGTGGCTGCACCTCCTAACAATGTCATCTCCAAAGATTGAACTCGTATCCCCTCATTGGGAGTGTAATGTGCCTTACCAATGCACCCACAACTTGTTAGTTGTGTACGTAAAATTTTGATACACGTAAAATTAATTTTATACAAGCCTGCATATTTACATTATAAAATCCAAATTTTAAATTCCTAACCATAACCTAAAAAACTAAACCTTAAACCTTGTACATTAAATTTTAAATCCTACAACCTAAACCCCTAAACTTTAAACCTAAACAAAAATTCTAACCCCTAAAATTAAAAGGCACGTATAAACTAAAGTTTAGGGTTTAAGGATTTTGGTTAGGGTTCATGCTTTAGAATTTAAGGCTTATGATTAAAATTTAGAGTTTAGGGTGTTAGGGGTTTAAATTTTAAATTTTATAGCTTAAATATAAAGAGTTGTGTAAATTTTTTTTTCACAATTTGTGTATCAAAATACTATAACTCTTACTAGTCCATTTTATGGTGCATGTTCGGGATTCGTGGCTCTCCCTCCCTACAATGTCTTCTCTAAGGTTCAAGCCCGGGTATAGGCGGAGCCACATTATAGAATGAGGTGTCTCATGACACCCAATTTTTTTTGAAATTTTTTATATATAATTTGTATATAAAAATTTAAAAATATATAAATGACACCGCTTTTATAATTCTTTATAAATAATTAACACTCTTTAAATACCGTTAAAAATAATACCCTTTAAATAAATTTCTAGCTCCACCACTGAACTCGGATCCTCTCAAATAATGTGTCTTGTCATTGCACCCAACATTTTTCGGTAAAATATAACCTTTATTATAAACAAGTTAGATCATTTATGCTAATTTTCCATTAATTATAGAGGAAAAGTTGGCTTGTGTACGTAACTACGTACTCAACATAAAAACTCGAAATTGATTCCGATAATAAAGTCAGGAATACACGCGGAATAACTTATACATTAGGCTTGGTAGAGAAGAAAAAAGTTAGAAGGTTAAAAAATTAAAGTGATAGAAAAATAAAAAGATAGTAATATATATATATATATATATATATATATATATATATATATATATTATCGGTGTGCTTGGTTGAGAGGATAAAAAATTAAGCTTTAAAAATTATAATTTGTTTTTAATTTTATAATTTAGTACAATATTTTTAATTTGATTATTTTTATTCAATTTAGTCCCTAATTTTTTATTTAATCTAAAATTGACCCATATTTGTTTCTAATTTTTATAATTTAATATTTTTAATATAGTTTATTTTTGTTCAATTTAATCCCTATTTTTTCTTTAATTAAAAATTAACCTATATGTATTTCTATTTTTTTTATAATTGAGTCCAATATTTTTAATATGATTTTATTTTTGTCCAATTTAGTCCATAAATTTTTTATTTAATCCGAAATTAACCTCTATTTAAAAAACAACAACCCGAATATCGAATGCTACAAATGATCCATTTGTGGCCTAAAACAAATTAAAAAAACAAGCATATTTGATTACATGAAAGTAAACAACCAACATGAACATAAAGGAGAAACAATTAACTAAAGTCACTCGAGAAAATAAACCTTTAAAAGTTTTAGAAAATAAATGATTTAACAAAAATGCATTTTGATAATTTTACAAGATTTGAACCCAAAAAACATTCAAAGTTCATGGGTTTAGGGACTAAATGTAAATAATTTTACAAGATTTTACATTAGACATTTTAATATAAGTAGAAACATTGTATACCTCTGTTTTGCTAAAAAAAGAAGTTCAAATTAAAGTAAATTTAGCCGAATCGAGTTTTAGGGACTAAAATGTAAATAATTTATAAGTTAGATTTTAAGCTAAAAACTCAATTTCAAGTTTTCTTTAGAATCATTAAATTCAATTAGACTTAATGGTAAATTTGTGTTGAAATCAAATTTGAAATAGAGTGTTAATTGCAAAAAATAAGTAGTTTATGGGCCATTTTGAAAACATTCATAAAATACAGGGGCCAATTTTTCAAAGAGTGAAATTAAATCTTCCTTTATGAATAAATATCATCATTGACATATGGACCAAATTTCAGGTTAATCCGAGCTAAAACAAGTCCTTAATTGCAATTATAAAATTAGTGACTGAAATGTAAAGTTTGCTATTATAACGTAATAGACTGAATTATAAAATAGAGATCAATTTTAAATTAAATAAAATTTTAGGGACTAAATTTAACAAAAATAAAATTATAGTAAAAATATTAGATAAAATTATAAACATTAGATACAAATATGGTTTAATTTCGGATTAAATAAATATTTTACAAACTAAAGTGAAAAAATATTATTATATTAATAATATTGAATTTAATAATAAACTAACAAACAAATAGGGTAAAATTTAGATTAATTAAAATTTTTAGGGACTAAAATTAAAAAAATAAAAATATTGGATGAAATCATAAAAATTAATTATAAATATGGTTAAAATAAAAATTTTTAAAATTATTTTATAATTTTATCATTAAAGTGTGATAGTTTTCACTCTTCTATCATATTTTCCATCCAATTTAGAAAGAAAACTACTTGTATAAGAGCAAGGAAAATTATCTCCTATTTTCTTTCTTTCTAATTTTCCACTCTACCAAACAACTCTTAAATTTATCTTCTTTTTAATTTTCTCTTCTCTCCTTCTTCCTTTCCATTTTCCTCTTAACCAAGAAAGGCCTAGAACTAGACTAAACTACATTTGTAGTCATTGAGCTTTTAGGACACTCCCATTAATTGTCACATTACTTTTCCTTTTCTTAATAAAATAATATATTTTAACTCATTTTCTAGCTAATTATTTTTTTAAAATCATTTTAATTTAGAGTTAAAACCCTAAAAATATTTTTGTTTTTCTTCTTTTTGCTTTATTGTCGATCTTAGCACCAATGGGAGAATCAACACAAACAATAAAGCTAGAAGAAGGTTTTTTGGTGTGTGAACCACGAATATGGTTTAAGATATTGTAGAAGTTAATTTCAATATGAAATTAATTTGTCTTCCTACTTTATGTACTTCATTGTGAATGTTAATTTCAATATCAATTGTCAGTTTGTCT
The DNA here is from genome assembly GCA_030270665.1 of Hibiscus trionum. Lineage (NCBI taxonomy): Eukaryota > Viridiplantae > Streptophyta > Magnoliopsida > Malvales > Malvaceae > Hibiscus > Hibiscus trionum. The sequence continues at coordinate 16,985,412 of BSYR01000051.1, forward strand.
TCTTATTTTGTGTGCACCATTGTCTGCGAATGTTAAATTTAGTCATCTAAAAAATAGATGAAATGAATAAATGAAACTAATAATAAAATATGAAATTATTTTCTTTGATTAAACATCATAAATATCAAACTTGTAGAAGTTTTGTATCTTAAACCATTTTCTTAAAGAGATCAAAATGGTACCTATTGGTATCTTGCGAACATCCAACGCCACGTGTCAAAGGGTTACAGCTTGCGAACTCATAACGCATGTGAACAACGATGACCTACCCCTGCAAACCCTCCATACGGGCGAACAAATAGGAACAACTACGTGTTGAACAACCAGATTCACGAACACATCTAGGAGGACAACATTCAGCGGTCACATGTCAACACACATTAATTGAACCGACGACAACATTCAACGGTCACGTGTCAACACACCTTACTTGAACCCTCAAATCATAATGTAACAACAACCCTGTAGCAACACCTGTTCGAGTAATATAAAAGAGAACATGCAAGATGAAAAACCCACGACCCCTATCTTCAGACAAACCAACATAAAAGACCATACCTGAACCTTGAATCCCAACCCAGAATCTCATTGGAACCATTGTTCAACCATCATTTTTGATCCTTGTTTTTTTTGCCAGTCAACAATTGGTGCGGTGAGCGTGGAATATCACATGACCTTCAAAAGTTTATGATTTTCTTTTGTAGGATTCTACAGTTTTTCGTCCTTAGAGACTAGGATGGGAGGAGATCAGTCGAATGATACGAGTAGGAAAATAGTAGAAGAGCTTAACCCAACAGACCTGGTAGCAACTGCCACCATGCGACAATTGCACCGGTTTCAGCAGCAATTTCAACAACAATTTTAGGGGCAACTTCTACCGTGGTTTACAGCAGCACGAGCAAGCGTGCATCAAGCCATGGAGCATCGCTATCGGAAGTTAGAAACCAACAGTATGTGGACATGTAGGAAAGGTTGGAGAGCATGGAAGAGTCCATGTTACTTTTGAGGAAACAATATGAGCAACAACAAAAAATCATGCATGATCAAGCTGATTGGCATTATTTAGGACACCTCCTAGCTACCATTCCTAATACAGGCTTTTTCTCGAGGTTCTCTTCTTAACCTGCGTTGGGTTCTTTCAATTTCCGGGGCATATTGTAAATCTTCCTTTGCAGATATGCTCCTGCACATATACTAACAAAATAAAATAAATAAACAAACAAAAATAAGTAAAAATTAAAACAATTAATCTCGTTGCAATCCCCGATAACATCATCAAAAACTTGTCGACAGAATATCTCATGACAAAAGATGAAGTATTTTGTCTATCAATTCAGGAAATAATGTCAAGGATATGTCTTTTACGTGCAAGTATACACGGTCAACAAGTAATAAAGTAATGAGTTGAGTATCCTCTCCATCGGGATTGTCCAGGAATTAATTGCCACGATTAATACTTGTGAACTGGAAAATAAAGGTGATGTCAATTGATTGAGGTGGCGTGTAAAAATAAAAGAACTAAAGAAATTAAAATGATAAAGGAAACTGAAGTAAAGATCCAGGTAGATTGGCAAACAACTAGTGTATTGACGATTGGAAGGTTTGACAAGGGATGTTTAGATTTCACGCTAGCAAAGGCAGCAACTAATAACACTATACTTTGGTTTTAATACTGAGTAGATTTTTAAGTTAGTATTGCCTCTGTCGATGACAATAACCTAAGTTAATTACTTTTAACACCTATATGTCTATAGCGAGTTTTCAAACAATTAACTTGTTTAAGATTCAATCTTTACTCCTAAGGGGTAGATTCACTTTAGGTGTAAGTTCATCTACATGAATATCTTCTATCGAAGTTTCTCTCCTTAGTATTTGACAATTAATTCGTATCTCCTAAGTTTGTTAAGATATTATGGGATAATGAGCATTCAATACCAACTGTCATATGGAAATAAATATATGAAATGTAAGCACATGCGAAATATAATTTAATGCCAAAGCATGTAATTATTAAAAATTGAAAATACTAAGCGTTCACTGCAAACACCCTTAGCCAATTTAAAAGATTAGTTCATGGCTGGGGGAAACCAACAACAAATCATCGTTTTGATTCATCATCACAAAAACCGGAATTAATCCAAGAGATATGAACAAAATAAGGAGTTCTTTTGATGCAGCCCTTCAATGGATCCAGAGCTCTTGGCAAAGTTGCACAACTTGCTTCTACCCTTCTCTTCGCCTCGCTACTCCAGCTCTTCTTTGGCTCATTCTTGAATTTCTTTATATAGGCACAGGCGAAGCCCTAATTAGGGTTAGGCTTGAGTCCCGAATTTTTAGTGTCACACTCTTTAGACGTGACATCCACGCATTATAGTAACTAGGGCTGACATGGCTCTAATTTAGTGCGATTTTTCCTGACATCGTCCTTCATTCTTTTGCCAACCGAGCTTGGCATTCTTCTCCCTTATTTTGCCAACCAAGCTTAACATTATGCTCTTGCCAACCAAGCTTGGAATTGTCCTCACTACTTTTGCCAACTGTAGAACTCGTATTTTGTCCTGGGTGTTTACTATATTAATAATACAATATAAGAAAAAACAGATATAAATAAATTTAAAATAGATAAATAAAAAGCCCAAATCCTTTAAATGTCCCTTTACAAATTAAAATCTAAAAGCCCAAATTGGTTACAAAGCCCAATAAAATTTGCTCTTAATTTTCACCCAAATAAACACAAATGTTCAGCTCAAGAAACACAAAAAATTAGTTTTCCCGCCCAATCTATGCCACGTGGCATGCTGTCATTGGTTCATTTAACATTCATATGGATTAAGCTCCCCTGACGACATCATCTTTGACCACCTATAAATAAGGAGAGAGAAAAGTCAAAAAACAATTATTATCCACCATAATTACCTACCATAATAACAATTAAATAATAAAGAGAGAGAGAGAGAGAGAGAGATGGAAATACCCTCGGGAGCTGAATCTTTTGGGCAGTTGGAGAGGCTGCCAGAAACCGTATCGATGTTGGAGACAATCGCCGGCGCATCACCAGAATTTGTTCAGCACGTCGGGAAGCTGAACCGTTATGAATTCCAAGAGCCACCGTGGAATTGAATCGCCACAAAGCAAACTGACGCGTCGAGAGTCGAACCACCACTGTAGAAGTTGGATCTACTGCCGGAGAAGACGGTCGAACGGCGTCGAAAATGTCATGAATCCAGCCGGAAGCTGTCTGTTGCCGGTTTGCTGCAAGCGAAGCTGATGTCGTGAAGCTGAACCGTTGCTGCGAAACTAAACCGTTGCACCAAAAACCGAACCACCACTATAGATGCGAACCACCGCAAAAGAAGGTAACCGGACGCCGTTGGAGATGCCACACACGTCACTAGAAGGTAACTCCTTTCCCTGATTTCATTTCCTTGCAAGAAATACACTAAAATTTTAGATCTAATAAATAAAGAAAACAATGGTAAAATATAAAAGAGAGGAGATCATAGTTCTTTTTTATGGTGGCCGAAATCTTATACGCGGTGGTTGGTGTGGTTTTAGGCCGCGGCGGAGTCGAAAAGTGAGCGCCGAGAATTGGTAGTTTAATTTTAGGCTGGGGAAGAGGGGTGGTTTCTACGAGTCAGGTTAGATTTAGGGACTAAGGCTCAAAATTTGGGATTTTTAGATTTTAAGGGTTCCGACTGGCGGTCAGAAATTGCCTCACGGCGGTCGGTCGGAGGAGCGTGGTTGCCAGAGTGTTCACGACGACGGTCGTAGCATGGGAACGGTGGCCATTTCGGTTTGTAGAGAGAGTTTGGGAGAGTGAGAGAGTTAGAGAGAGAGGGCTGTGTGATAAAATGGTCGAGTGGACTCGGTTTAGGGGTATTTATACTGAGTCCAAAACGACACCGTTTTAAACTCGGGTATGGGCGACCCGTGCGCGGTAAACGGGTCAGATCAAAAGGATCCGCGCCTTTCTTTCAGGATTTCATGGTTTGTGCTTTTTATTTTCTATTTCTCACAATTTAGTCCTTTTTAGCTTGTAAATTGGCACTCAAGTCTTAATAGAAGTTCAATTTAGTCACTATTTCAACTTAATTGCTTTGTTTAATCGTTTTAATTTAATTATTTAATTTATCTTGTATGATTGTATGTTTTAAATAGCATATAATATATTTGCTTAAGGGATCTTAATCACTTAAAAATAATTAAATTAGAGTCTTTTTAAGATTAAGCTCTTTAATTAATTAAATAATTTGGAATAGAAAAAGATCACTATAGCAAATAAATGAATATTTGAAATAAAATTAGAATGTTCAAGATTGGTTAGTATCACATTGAAGAGTGATATTAATCAATGAATATTCCGATGAAGATTTCAATGTTTCATTTTAACCTAGAAAATGGAAATAATACACAATTAGATCAATTAAAATTAAAATAGGACTAATGATTAGAATCACTCTAATTAGGGAATATTGTTACTTTTGGACTCATTAAAGATAGTGTCCAATATTATTTTGGATGATATCATTTATGTCTAAAAATTAATAATATTCTTAAAATTTTAAATTAAATGAATTAATGGTGCCTAATTAGGTTATGCTTAAAAGTGCCAAGACAATAATTGGTCATGCATTAAACCTTTTGTGTTGATATACATTTTGAATATAAATTGAAGTGTCCCAATGTAACTGGACGCTTCATACTTATATTCGTCCAAAATGTATTTTCTTACAAAAGGATACTCCCATTTGGAATAAATTCATTTTACAATTAGAAGATTTAATTAAATTCAAATTAATGTCCGAAATGCCTAAATGCCACGTGTAATTAATGAGGTACCGATAACATGCATTTGTAGGGGTGCTAACCCTTCCCTACACGTAACCGACTCCCGAACCCGAACTTTTCAAAAAGAATCTCTGGTATGTTTTTATGGTGTCCGACATACCAAAGTGGCCGGTGGCGACTCCAAAATAATTTTTAAGCAAATAAAAAGGATTTTGATTAAAAAATACTGAATTAATTAATTACAATATAAAATTGATTAAAAGCCCCGATTTTCAAAATTTTAATCGCCAGGCTGTTTTTCTAAACTTAAAAAACGGGTTTTCAAAAAATGGTCGCGACAGCTTGGCGACTCCACTGGGAATAAAATTGAGAGTTAGGCCTAATAATTAATTACACGTGGCATTTTGGCATTTCAAACATTAATTTGAATTTAATTTTTTCTGAAGAATATTTCGATGAATTTTAGGAGGAATGGGGGTAGTTTTTGTGTATGCTATATCTGTCATTCATGCATAAGCCCTCGACCCGGGTTTTTCACTCTTAAGTGGGAGTAAGACAATATTCGACGTGATGCTCTCCAGCTCCGAGCTCGGATTTTTGTCTTCTTCTAGTATACTAACCTTATGCGTCATCGAATCGATGTCTTACTGTCGCAGTAGACGGTAACGACAGTTCGGGAACCAAGAGTCTAGAACCAATCCCACATTCTATTTTAGAAACCCACCCCGCTAGAGCCAGATAGGGACCTAGGACAGGTGCTTCCGTTTTAAATATTTTTCTCTGGTTATTTTCTTTGCAAAATATATCATGTTTTATTGTGTTTGAACATTGTTTATTTTTTCCATATTAATTCACAATACTAACACTATTTTCTTTTGTTTTTTTTGTTTGTTTTTTATGCATCTGACATCATTTTGCATACTCAGAGGTATCGATTCAAGAGTTAGTCAAGTTAGGCAGTATCCATAATGGTCAACGAGTTTGATAGACAATGAGAAGACAATACGACGGTGTGGATCCGGTCAGAGAAGACTCGGTTTAAGAAAAAAGATAATATTCAAGCAAGTCACATATCAGAATGCGAGCAGCCACAAGAAGAGGTTAAAAGCGCAGTGAGAGAGAAGGTTCAAGAATTAGTGGATTTGAACGACCGAATCAAGCAGAAATTAAAGGAAGAACAAGCTTTGAATCCAGAATTTTCATCAATTTCCAAAATTGGGGAAAGTCATCAAAGGGATATCGAAATAAAGAAAATCATACTTTTTTTAGCAAGAAGATGAAAGAGCTGAGAAAGAATGTGATGAAATTGGAAATCGATATTCGAACACTTGAAAGACACGTTTGAAAGCTTTAGAAGGGACATTGCTAGAGAAGAAAAATGTATTGAGAAGAAAGCTTGAAGCAGTTATCCAGATTATCCAAAGGTAGAATTATGAAATGATCAAGTTTAGAGGCCATGTGGGGAGCCGCCCGATTCGCTCAGACTTTATCCATTGAAGCCATGGACCTGTAACAACAATTTGACATCAACACCAAGCTAGGACATACATTGACTTGGAAGCAAAAGGGAGTGATTAACCTAAGGACGATGGCAAGCTGATCTCTGCAATTAAATTGTCTATTTCTTGTATTCGGCCTTTTGGCTAATGGATGTTTCTCTAAATACTATTCTTTAAAATCGATACCTCGTGCATTCATCCATTGTATTGCATTCATCACATTTTTTAAAAATAACATCATTTTTAAATAATAATAATAATAATGATAATTGTATTTTGATTAAATAATGTTATATTATTATTTTTAGATAATAGTGTGAAAGTTGAAAACCAATATTTTGAGAAATATGAGAAATATGCTTGTTAAGGTAAGGGAATCTCAAAAAGTTATTGAGGATCGCTTGGGTGGAGTTGAGCAAAGGATTGATCAGACCCAGAACGAATTGGTAATTTGAGTTGTCGTTTTGCCTAAAATTTGGGAAGCCGGAAAAAAATATTTCAAACAAAAATAATGATATTGATAAGCAAGCAAGTATCACATCTCACAAGAGGGTCCAGCTTGAATGATTCTTCTTGCAAAAAAAAGTGAAAGAGAAAATCAGAAGACAAAAAGAGACAAAAAGGTCAAAAACAAAGAAAGCAAAAAGAAAAAAAAGAAGAGTAAAAAGTCAAAAAAAGAAGAGGAAGACATAATAAAAGGCAGAAATTAAAGAAGAAAAGAGGAGCAAACTCAGAACAATAAGGTCGGGACACCTACGAGAAATCCATCAGATCTGAAAGAAATAATAAAGTGATTGACCTTGATACACTGGTAGTTTTTGAAAATGCTGAGATGAGGGTAGTCCAGTTAACAAATGTGAAGGATAGACTAAAGCCAAATTTTGGAGAATTCTGCCAAAAACTCGTCGATTAATGGTTCAATAACAGTTAGAGGACCTGGAGATTTTAACGAAATTGAGGGATCGCAGAATTTTTCTTTGAAACATTGAAAGTCAAGGATCCGGTGAAAGACTAAATTTTTTTAAGAGGAGCAAAGAGCGCAGAAACTCAAGACAGAGATTGAGTGGTTCAACAAGAAAAGAGATACAATTATTCCTATCCCAATGCCGTATTCAGAATTGTTGCCCAACCTCGTGTAGAATGCTCAAAACAGGGTCAGTGATTTCATCGAGATAAACACTTATGATTTGAGAATGGAAAATTTCGGTGCTACAAAAACTGTTAACTACTGAAAGAATTGGCATAGAAGAGAAAGGATGTAGTTCACAACAAGCATTTTAGGGTGATCCACTATAGTTCAGGGTTCACCAGAAGCGAAGTAATGTTTAGACATCCACCACATCAAAGTTTCCTTTACTAAAGAATGCTCCAGTGCTAGATGTTCAAGATTACTCCAAGTTTGACTCAAGTTGTTACAACATCAGGAATCATTCGGATTTCATAGCTCGGCACTGATGGTCGATCCATTAAGAATTGCAACTCAAGAGGAAGTCCCCTGATTGGAGTTGATGCAATCAGAAATACCTGAAAGTCAAATACAAAAGAAAGTGCAAGATAAAGTTGATTGAGAATTATCAGTTGAAAATGAAAAGCTTCGAACAAACATGACCACTGAAAGCATGAACACATCAAGCCAGGAGCAGGAAAGTAGAGTTCATTTAAGTGCTGACCGGGAGCAGTTGTTAGTTTCCATATACAGATGATTGTGTATCTCATAGAAAGGAGTGAGCAATTGATTGAAGAAACAAGGAAACTCATAAGCTACTTCAAGATTTGATGATAGCACCAGAACATGAGCAAAAAGAAGCATGTCTTTGTGCTGACAGAAGAGATAAATGAATAAATGCTGATAGAATTAGAGTGGCTGAAATTCACTCAGATTTTCCTTTATCAATGGCTGACATTTTGATCGTAGGGGATATGTCAGCACTTTTAGGACCGTTGCAGAATAATCCCTTGAACCATCCCAATCGCTTTTGCCCGCGAGCATTGGGGGTCCTTTGTAAGGGAGGTTAATCGGTTTATTTGTTTATGATGCTTGTTTCCTACATAATTTTTCTCAAATGACAAGCATATTGCATTCTTTAATTCTTTTAAATAATTCATTTATTCTTTGTTATGGGTTAGTTTTTGTTCTCCCATACATATATGTATATATCTTCTCTATCATTTTTTATCAGGTCCTAGATATTAATGGCAAGAGTGACCAAGAATCGAATTTAGAGATCAATTTCAAAATGTGGCTCTCTTCTAAGTTATTTAGGCTAACGAGAAGACATTAATGAGCGTTCAGGAATCACAGGAGAATCCCAAATACAAAATATGAGCGAATTTTCCTCTCAGGCATCGTTGACTAAGGTCCTTGAATGAAGAGATAACCCAAAATATCTACCACCTGAAGGCTGTTTTCCTTCGAAGATATCCGTATATGCGAGGAAATTTGGCATTCCTTCATCTCCCTTCACAAAGAAAGAAAATAAGAAAAATATCATTTGTTGTCCTCTTTGAGCCTGATGATTTTATTTCGATTCAACCCGAACCAAGGATCACCCCTACACTAGGGGCAAAGAGGATGAAAGTTTATTTGCATGTGAAAGATGTTTGGTTTTGATCGTGCTATAATAGTGATGCCTTGAGAATCAGGAGCAAGAAACAAAAATGAATGTACAAGAGCAAGAAATGCAAGCCGAATGAAGACAAATATTCAGAATCAAGTCAAAAAAGCAAAAAAAAAGAAGAAAAAGAAAAAGAAAGAAAAGAAAGAAGAAAAAGAAACTGTGAAAAGTTTATGTTCAAAAGTCAACTGAATCAAGTTGAAAATTGTTGACATAAAATTGAAGCAGTTGAAAGAGAAAGGACAAAGTTGAAAAAGTGCAAGAAAAGCAAGCTACACATGTGAGAAGCGGAGGATTGATCACTTTTGAATTCAAGAAAGGAAATGAACTCTTGGGGTGAAAACCTAGAAATAGGCAGTCTAGAGTGATCCACAAAAGAAAAAAGAAAAAAAGAAAAGAAAAAGTATTTCATCCAAGCACGCTCAGATCAAGGAGCACATAAATAAGATTTCAGTTGGAATAAATGATCCTTGGTTTCATTACCCTTAAATATTTATTTGAGCCTATATATCCTTTCTTTCATAGTCGTGAGCCAAAGCCCCATTACAAGCCTCAAAAGACCATTTTGACCATATACGGGTATTAGAGTAAGTGAAGTTCGTCTTCAAAATACATCCCGCTTATCAGGGTTAACCTTTCTTCAAGGATTTCCAGGCTTCTAATGCATGGTTGAGATAAGAAAAGAGGGAAATATTGGGTTGGTGAATTAGTGAGGCAAAGAGTGCCACTTAAACGGGATAGAATTAGAAATATGGGAATGTTTCTCTCGAAAGTCAAATAAAGTGGAAGGGGTCACATTTGAGTTGATATTTGTCAATTTGGTTCGAGGGCACTCTTGCACTTAATATTCTAGGGCCTAATTTTGTTTTTTCTTTTGTTTGCCATGATTTATCAAATTGTTCCAGTTTAATAAGATAATATTTTGAGCATTTCACTTATCGTTTCAACAAGCATCTTGCAGATAAATTGATTAGATACAAGAAAAGCAAAGGATTTCATGGGTATTGTTATGACGTACTAATCCTTTAAGTGTAGGCAGAATAGGAGGTAGCATCGGTACTTGGTTAATGATGAAAAAGTATGACGAGGAAAGGACACAACTCCGAGTGTCAAAAATATTTAAACAAAGCCGAAAGAAAGATACACAGACAACCTTGGGGCGAAGAGAGAGCGTAGACCATCTTTAGGTTCAAACGCTACATCAAGTTCAGTCAGTTAAAGGTTCATAAAAGCAAAGATCATTACCTTGAGGCATTGTTAGACAAGAAAGCTTTACGAATGTTAGAATGTGCAAAGATGACAGTTGAATTTAAGAGCGGGGCAATATTACAAAGAACAGTCTAGAAAAAATGTGTTCTGTTCCTAAGGTGATAGTCTCTGTTGGGAACCATAATTCCTAGATAGTAAAGAGGAGAGTATGAAGTGAAGATAGTGCTGAATCCCAAGAAAATAAATACACAGAAATGAGTTTCCATACAATGTGCAATATGGAGCTGATATTGACAACAAAGTCTGTCATCCGAAGAACAATGATTTTTATCTCTGTGCTCATGCCAAGATGATTGGAACCACAAGGCCAACACATTATTATGATCAGAACTTGTCCATTCTCTGTCCCATGTGCATCAAAGGAACACTATTTCCATCCCTGTCGTTGCTCCTATTTGCTATTTTTGGCAGCATCTCAGTTGGGACATTTTATGAAGTGTGAAGCAGATTCTTAGATATTGATCGTCAGCTTCTTAGATTTACAGCCTCACGTCCCTTTGGTGGAAAAGGAAATTAGAATTGTCAACTGCTGAGACATTGATGAAGTCAATTTGAGCTTTCAAAAAAAAGAAGAAAGAAAAAGAGAAGAAGAAAAGGAAAAAAGAAAAATCGAGGTGAAAACCGAAAATGGTGCCTTGGAAAAAGAAAAAAAGAAAAAAAACCAAAGTGAAAACTCGAAAGGGTGCTTTGAGAAAAGCAATCTAAAGTGAAAACCTAAAAAGGCGCTTTAGAGCAAAAATGCAGAGACCCTGAAGATTGAACTTGAGTGTGAGATGAGTTACCTTGTTAGCCAAAGAAGTTTTGATGAGAATGAAGCAAGAAATTTTAAGCTTCCATGAAGATGAAAGCTCGTCCAAGTGGTTCTCAATTGACAACATTCATGCATCATATAGTTAGGCATCCATAAGATAGGAGCATGCTAACTCATACATGTAGAGCATTTTTGCACATTTTGGCAGGAATCTACCAGAATCAGCAAGAAATAAGAAGAATTTCAACTTACAGCTTCAAGACTGGAGGAGTAGACCCAGTAAAATATGTTCCAAGCGTAGAAGGGATCGAGCAACAAAGGAAGAGAAGCAAGAGACCTTACATGAGTTTCAGACTGAAAGATCAAGATACTTTAGGCAAAATGAGCCGTGATTTTAAAGATCTTGAGGCATCAAATAAAAAATTGAAAATATTTCACATTACTTCAGGAAATAATTCTTATTAACCGATGATATTCTTTTTTTTGCAGAATCGACATCACAGAAGAAGAAAGCTCCTATCTGCTCCAGTTTTCGTATCAGTGAAAGAATGCATATGTTAGAAAGTTTAAGGACCTGAAGTAAGTTCCTGCCTTGAGTTTTGATCAAGATTAAAGAATGAACCTGGAGAAAGTACAGGGACTTTGAGAAAGTATAGGGATTGGAAGAAAGTTTAGAGACTTGAGGCATTTGCTCACCCAAAATGATGAAATATAGAAAAATTCTATGTGTTGGGGCCATAAACAAAGATATTAGGGGGGCATCATTGAACAAAAGAGTGCAGATCAAGATGGAAAAGGAAGAATGCAGAGCCTAAAGAGAATTTGATCACTGAAGAAGTCAAGATTTGCTCTAAAAGAATAAGAGCTCAACAACAAGATTTTGGGGCAAATTTTGCCGGGGCATGAAGAAAACATGAGTTTTAGATCAAGCTCAAGAAGATCAAGAAAAGCCAGACCTGATAAGAACAACCTTAAGAGATGAGTACACCATTATAATAGAAGCAGAAAACCTAATGGAGAAGCAAAGAAGAGTAGAATCCATCCAAGAGGAATTTACAAGAATCAACAGAGAACATATAAGGATTTCAATTTGCAACTTCTAGATTGAAGAAATAAATCCAACAAAGACTAGCGAAGATTCCAATTACATTTTTGTGAAGCAAAGATTTCAACCCGTTTGATGAAGCAGATCACAATAAAGATTTCAATCCATTTCAAGAGGAAGATATCAACAAGATTCCAATCCGTTTGAAGAGGCGGATCTTTGCAGAGATATTCGATTGTTTGTTCAAGAAAGGAAGTGTATTACAACTCTGAATCCTTCGGGTAGTTAGTAATCCCTTCAGACATCGTGATTTCAAATCTTCTAGACATCTCCAAAAATGATGAGAATTTTCTGGATGGAGTCACAGTAAGACAGTCGGGGCATGATATTGACAAAGAGATTGACATTCTGGGGCCTCAGTTTAAAACAAGAAAAAGAAGAAGAGAAAAAATGATTCATACTACAAGGAGAGAAGCACGAGAAAGATCAACTTTAGGATCAAATAGGTCACATGCAGTAGAAAGAAACAAACTTATACAGAAGGAAACAAGAGATTTGATATGAGTTTCAGATTGAAAGATGGAGATACCTTTGACAGAGAATCAATGACTTTAAAGATTCTAGTGCCTCAAACGGAAAATTGAAGATATCTTATATTACACCAAGAAGAATCCTTATTAATTGATGATATTACTTTTTGCAAGAATGGTGAAGCTCCTAATGAGAAGTGTTCGCCCATCAAAGACAGAACTCCTAATGAGAAGAGTTCGTTGTTTGAAGAATGCGGAAGTTCCTAATGAGAAGAACTTGCTTATTCAACGCCTTTGCAGAGAGGCAAATCCATGATTTCCAGAAAAGAAGAGCTCCTAATGAGAAGAGTTCGTACAACAAAGAAGAACTCCTAATGAGAGGAGTTCGTCCAGCAAAGAAGGATTCATAATGAGAAGAGTCCACCCAGCGAAGAAAGATTTATAATGAAAAGAGTCCACCCAGCGAAGAAGGATTCCTAATGAGAAGAATCCGTTCAGCGAAGATAGAGTTCCAAATGAGAAGAGCTTGCTTATTCAACGCCTTTGCAGAGAGGCAAATCCATGATTTCCAGCAAAGAAGTGCTCCTAATGAGAAGAGTGCGCCAGCGGAGAAGGATTCATAATGAGAAGAGTCCGCCCAGTGAAGAAGGATTCATAATGAGAAGAGTCTGCCCAGTGAAGAAGGATTCATAATGAGAAGGGTCCGACCAGCGAAGAAGGATTCATAATGAGAAGAGTCCTCCCAGCGAAGAAGGATTCATAATGAGAAGAGTCCACCCAGCGAAGAAGGATTCGTAATGAGAAGAGTTCGCCCAGCGAAGAAGGATTCATAGTGAGAAGAATCTATCCGGAAAAGAAGAACTCCTAATGACAAGAGTTCGCCCTTTTGAAATAAGGAAGTTCTTAATGAGAAGAGCTTGCTTACTTGGTGCCTTTACATAAATATGGACTAGTGTTTGCGCGTGTGGTGTACTATAAATGTAACACCCCAAAAATTACGCCCAAATTGTAAACCCTAGATTTGAAAAACCCCTAATTTAGAAACCTAATTTTAAAATCTCAAAATTTAAAACCCTAATTATTTGGGAATTTTAATTCAAGAACCCTAAATTTATTTGAAGGGACTAAATAATTTTTTTTATCAAACTTGGAAGTTAATATGAAATTTCTTAAAAGTTTATGGACCGACTCCATAAATAAACCTTTATCAAATTGAATTTCAATTTCAATTTGATTTGTGATTTCATCTTTTTTTAATCGTTGTTTATTATTATTATTATTATTATTATTATTATTATTATTATTATTATTATTATTATATATAGTTCTTTAATTTTAAATGGAATTCTAATCCCCTCCACCACTCGTCTTCTTTTAATTATTTTATTTATTTTTATTCTTTTCTATCCTATATCACTTTCATTATTTTACTTAAATTAGGTTTACTCTCCCTATGTATATATGCACACACTAAGTTCAAATAAGATCACCTCAAGAACCCTACTTTTTTTTATATAGTTTCATGCCGCTAAAATCTCTTATTGATTTGTTAAATTCCTATGTAATAATCTCCACCGCTCTATACCCCTTCTTGTTCGTTAATCCTTTCAACCCCAAGTTTAGTCCGGTACCGATACAGTTGGATACAATACTTCTGATCATGGAAAATCACATCATTCTATAGGTTGAGTATAGTTTGGCTAAGGTGTGTTTTCTTACTGTGCTACATGTTTTCTCTGTGTTTATGCATTATGGTTTGCATGGTTGACATCACATGCATATGATTTCAGAATGTGTTAAGTATGAATTATGAAACATTGAATTTATGGAACTATGATTTATGGACTTATGGACTATGATTTATGAAGTATGTTTACGGAATATCGGATTTATGGAACTGTGTTTATGAAATTTGATTTTTAAACATCATATATGTATGAGCATGGGTTGGGATTTGTACGGAGGAAGTTCAGTGGTTTCATCATTCGGGTTGAATTCCACTTCGGATCAGTGGTTCCACCCTTCGGGTTGAGCTCAACTTCGGATTGGCGGACGTAAGGAGGAGGTTATGGGAACCTTCCTCATTTATGGCAGACGTAGTTGGGTGCATTGCATTACGCTTGTGATATTGTATCATATTTTTTTAAAGGATTTTAAGAAAATAATATTATGTTTTACGATTATGATTTTTCTTGCACTTTAGAAACACACTAAGCTCTTTAGCTTACTCCCCCATAGTTTTCTCTTACAGATATCTTTGAGCTTTAGGCGACGTATTACTTGGAGGATCTCAATTTTATTCGGTTGTTTTATTATTTACTACGAAACTATTTTAGTTTAATCAGATTTCTATTTATTATTTTGGGACATAGATGTAATTTTGGACTATTTATGTTTTGGGATTATTTTTAACATTCATTTACTATTATTTTAATTCAGAGATTTTATATATATTAGAATATTTATTATGATATTTATATTCATTATTAAATTTAGGTTATTTTATTTTAATTAAAGTATAATTTTTAAAATTGGATTTCTTGAGAGAAAAGTTTTCAATGGTGACTTCCTAAATTCGGTCTTTTCTTCTAGGCTGGGTTTAGAGGGTGTAACACCCCAAAAATTACGCCCAAATTTTAAATCCTAGAATTGAAAAATCCCTAATTTAGAAACCTAATTTTAAAATCTCAAAATTTAAAACCCTAATTATTTGGGAATTTTAATTCAAGAACCCTAAATTTATTTGAAGGGACTAAATAATTTTTTTTATCAAACTTGGAAGTTAATATGAAATTTCTTAAAAGTTTATGGACCGACTCCATAAATAAACCTTTATCAAATTGAATTTCAATTTCAATTTGATTTGTGATTTCATCTTTTTTTAATCGTTGTTTATTATATATATATATAGTTCTTTAATTTTAAATGGAATTCTAATCCCCTCCACCACTCGTCTTCTTTTAATTATTTTATTTATTTTTATTCTTTTCTATCTTATATCACTTTCATTATTTTACTTAAATTAGGTTTACTCTCCCTATATATATGCACACACTTAGTTCAAATAAGATCACCTCAAGAACACTACTTTTTTATATAGTTTCATGCCGCTAAAATCCCTTATTGATTTGTTAAATTCCTATGTAATAATTTCCACCGCTCTATACCCCTTCTTGTTCGTTAATCCCTTCAACACCAAGTTTAGTCCGGCACCGATACAGTTGGATCCAATACTTCTGCTCATGGAAAATCACATCATTCTATAGGTTGAGTATAGCTTGGCTAAGGTGTGTTTTCTTACTGTGCTACATGTTTTCTTTGTGTTGATGCATTATGGTTTGTATGGTTGACATCACATGCATATGATTTTGGAATGTGTTTTAAGTATGATTTATGAAACATCGGATTTACGGAACTATGATTTATGGATTTATGAATTTATAGACTATGATTTATGAATTATGTTTATGGAATATCAGATTTATGGAATTGTTTTTTTATGAAACTTGAATTTTAAACATCATATGTGTATGAGCATGGGTTGTGATTTGTAATGGGGAAGTTCAGTGGTTTCACCCTTCGGGCTAAATTCCACTTCGGATTGGCGGACGTAGGGAGGAGGTTATGGGAACCTTCCTCATTTTTGGCGAACGTAGCTGGGTGCATTTCATTACGCTTGTGATATTGTATCATGTTTTTAAAGAATTTTAAGAAAATATTATTATGTTTTTACGACTATGGTTTCTTGCACTTTAGAGACACAATAAGCTCTTTAGCTTACTCCCCCATAGTTTCCTCTTACAGATACCTTTGGGCTTTAGGCGACGTGGTACTTGGAGGATCTCACATTTTATTCGGTTATATTATTATTTAGTACGAAATAATTTTTAATTATTCAGATTATTATTTTATTATATTGGGATATTCATGTAATTTCATACTTTCGGTAATAAATATGTTTTGAGATTATTTTTTTAAAATTCTTTTACTATGATTTTATTTTAGAGATTTTATATAAACATTCTAATATTTATTCTAATATTTTTATTTTTATTTACTATAAGATATTTATTAAATCATTGTTATTTTATTTTAAGTTAAAGTATAATTTCCAAAAATTGAATTTCTTGAGGTTAAAGTTTTCAAACGCGACTTCCTAAATTCGGCTATTTCTTCTAGGCCGGGTTTAGGGGTTACAATAAATGATACACAAATATGGTGCAAGTATACACGTCGAACAAGTAATACAATGATAAGTGAGTATCGTCTCCATAGGAATTGGAGGTGTTTCGAGGTGAGTTTAAGCACACAAGTGTCACGAAATGTAAATAGAGAATGTTGTGGCAAATCAAGATAGAGCGATAAATGTTGTAGCGAGTAAAGATAAAAGATAGCATGCTGAAATCACCAGACTTAACAGGTCCTCTTACGTATGCGAAACTCACTTGGGAATGACTGGCTGGGTTGCTTGGTTAACCTATGTCTTAGCTCTCAACTAGGGTTTACCTCTCTAACTTACTCTATGCTCAGCAGGATTTACTCAAGCGGGTCCTCAACTATCTCTAGCAAGGAAACTAGGAGTAGGAAATGCTACAACAATGCCTTTCAGCGAAAACTCTATCACTCCCCCTACCCATAAAGTTCTATCCTTTTTAGCCGTTGAAACCCATCACTTATCTCTAAGGGGGATTAGAGCCGTGCCTCTCAGCATCCAACTCCATTGTCTATGAAGGTCAAAGATAGCTCTCTCGACCACTTACCTCAACTCACACCTAAGGAAAGGCCAACTCTTGAAGGCTCTTACAACCCTAAGCATTTAACAACATATACAAATCATAGATAGAAGCAAGAGATAAATAAACATGCATTAAAGAAACTAAAACATAGATCATCCAAACAGCCGAAGCCACCTAAATGCAGTTCATGGTTGGGAAAATAACATCCAAAGTACCTTCGTTCGTACAACCCATTTTCCAGATATAAAAGAAATGCTAAAGCAACAGAAAGGGAAGAAGAAAATCCCGATCCGCGATGGACTACAACGCCACGAACCGCCCTAGGCTCGCTGCCTCTCTCAAGGTCAGCAAGGTCAAACCCTTGGAGCTTTAACGATGGAGGACATCAAGTGGAGGAAGAAGAAAAGAAAAGATCCGCCTTTGCTTTCTCTCCCTAGCCTTTTTGTTACCTTTTTCACGCTCTCTTTTAATGAGGGTCTCATGTCCTTTATATAGTGGGGGCTCCTAGGGTTTTGTGCCCTAATATTCTTTGACGTCCTTGGAATTTTCCCTATGCATATGGGGAAAAATCAGACAAAAAAGGGGCTCGCACATGTGGGCTCTCGACGTGTGCGCGTTACTTTGTCTTTTTCTGCGCCCAGAATTGCTGTCCAACTTGCTGTAGCATTTTCTTTTCCTTGCCCTTCTTCATACCAGCTTCGACTTACACACCACAACACCAGCACATACCCTTCAAGAAGCATCTAATCTCGTGAAATTAAGCCAAACCACCAACAAGCAAAGATGTATGCAACTATATGCTCTAAATGCACCTATATGCTATGGAATGACCTTGAGAACAAACAAATAATTAAGTAAAAAGGTGTAAAATATAAGCATTTTGGCAAGTCATCACACCCACAAACTTAAGCTATTGCTTGTCATCAAGCAATGAATAGAGATAAACAAAGAAAATTGTGTGGCAAAAAATTAGCTCAAGGTAGATGCTATGGTAAAATTTTGGCCCTCTGAAAATAAAGGCTTTAATACTTAAGACATAATTGAGATTTTAAGAATGATTCCCTAGGGTAAGATCCTTCGTTAGTGTGTGGGTAATTGCATGCAACTTAAGCTTAACAAAGCTAGAAAAATTTCTTAATAGAACTCAAGTTCATCCTAGTATTTGAACTATTTTAGCACAAAATTTACTCTTCACATCTACCATCCCTCATTCTAGATGAGCAGGGAGCATACCTCTCATCCCCGAGCTAGTAGGTAGAGTCATCCTATGACAACTTTCATTCACTAATTTGATGTTGCTTCCATTTATTTAAGCTTGAATTCCAGGCAATGCAACACAAAGAGGAGCGTCCCTCTAAAATATGCCTTAGCATTTATTCACAGTTTGATATATTCTATTAAGCACAAGGGAGATTAACTAAGCCTTTACTGCTTCACTTTTCTTTATATAAGATCATTAAAATTCAATTTCACAAGGATAAGCATAAGTTCTAAAAAAAATTCTCTAACAATCTTAAACCTAAGGAACATACAATCGTGTAACAAAGCAAATATCAAGCATCAAACCCTAGAGTTAATTCTACCAATCTCAATAGTCGTACATGTCAATCCATAGCCATAAAAAATGTTCATCATCGGGAATCATTAATTTATTCATACAACTATCATCGAGCTAAACAAAATGCCATAGCATAATTTTTGTTTCTACCTATTAATGAAATGCAAATGACTAACTAAAGGGCACTAACACCCCAAACTTAAAGAGTGCAGTGTCCTCAATGCAACAAAATAAAATGAAATGCAACTAATCTAAATACAATGAAATATGAAGAAGTAGCTTACTTCTTGGTGGTGGCGGTCTTTGTGGCTTTGTGCTTGATGCTAGAGGACTTGAATGAGGTGATAGGAGGGTCAGCCTCATCCTGCTCTGGTGGAGGGGTCTGTTATGGCTCGGCTGGAGTTCCTTGATTGGTGGAGCTTGTGTCAGATTCGTTCTCCTTAGCTGGTGTGCTCCAAACTCTTCTAGCAGTGCGTTTGCTTCTCGTTCTCGTAGATGGGGCAATGCTTGGAGTTTGTGCAGGTGGTTGTGCTGGGATAGAGTGTGTGGGCTCGTTATCTTCTAATTCAACTATCCCAGGGTTGACAGGATCAACGGACGGCTCCTTTGCTGAGGTAGCTTTTGTAGGTTTTGTTGTTCTCTTTCTCTTCTTGGGCAGTAGGCTTGTTGTAGTATTTGTTTCCTGGTTCAGTGAGGAAGGATGGGTCTGAGTAGGGCTCTTGTTGAAGACTAGTGTCTTCTGGGTAGTGGGAGGAGGTTTCTTCGCGTGTGCCTTTAGAGATTTCGAAAAGGCTGGGAAGTCGATACTGATATGCGGCAGGATTTCTTTGAAATAGTTGTTCATGACAATATCTCTCTCCTTGATATACCCATAGAAAGCAGTCTGGCCCTCTCGCATCTTGTCCATGTCCCCTCGGAGACGATTGGTGGAGGTAACCAATGCAACAATTCTTGTTGCAGCAAATGTTCTCGCTCCTCCAGTCAGTGTCTCTACTGGAGCATCTTCATCGACAATGGGGTCATTTCAGGTGTAATAGGACCTTTCCCTGAGTTCTTCGCATCAACAATGGGGTCTTCGAATACTCCTTTCTCTCGATATAGAGCCGTGATGAGATTTGGAAAGTTGAGCGGACTAGATTTCCTCTTCAAACATGCATATACCTCATCTACAATAATTTTCCCCACGTCAATGAACCGGTCATTTAGAATAGAATGAAGGAGGATGAGCCTTGGAATGTTCACCGTTGTCGTGTGAGAAGTTGGCATGAGCCTATTGTTGATAAAATGGATCCAAAGCTTTCCCTCTAGCTTGAGTCGTGCACGCTCCACTGCTTTGTTTGATGCGTCCAAGTTGGTGCCTTCAAAGCATAGGTCTTCCAACACTTCCTTCACAGTTTGTGGGTCGGCATTTTCGGCAAAAGGTGTGTGGTGGTCCTCTGAGTTTTTCAGGCCAAAGAACTTGTTGATCTTGGCTGTAGTGAACTTGATTTGATCTCCACGAACGTACACGCCAGAGTGTGTATGACTAGTAAGATGGGCATAGAACTCTTGAACAATAGGTATGCCGAAGTTTTCAGGGTGAGGAATGAAGGTAGCCCATATGTGGTTGGCGACAACATCCAAGATATCCTTATCGAACCATGGTTCCCCTTCAGTTGGGAACTTGAATCCTTGTTCTGGTAGCAATTTCCGGTCTTACAGACTTTGGAATCGCTCATTTGCCTTGTCGTCTAAGAACGTCTCTATGAGCACAGGCTTGGGTTGGCTACTGCCAGATGCACCTTCCACTCGCTTGCAACGCACCATTATTAGGCAAAAAGATGGTGAAGATGAGTGAGGGGTCTTTTGGTTTTCTTAGTGTCGATGTGATGAGGGAGGGAGTTAGTGGGAGTTGATGATGAAAGTGATGGGAGTTAAGGGGAGATAACTGATATGATTTGAAAGAGAGGGAGTTTTGGGGGTTTTTGGGTGGCGTGTGTGTAAGGAAAGGACAAATGGGTATTAAATGAAAATGTGAAAAGTAAGAAAGAGAAAATACCTAGACAATAATTGCTAGGGTTTTCTATAAATGAAAAGATGAAAGGGTTATTTAATTCCCCCTCTTTTTGCCCCTTTTGAGCCGACTTCCTCTTATGTTGGAAAAGCTTAATTTTCCATTCCTTATATCTATATAAAACAAAAGCCGATACGCCGTTGCACCCTGACCTGCCACCTGCGTCCATGGGGTGCTCAGATGAAAACAAACAAACCTGACCTTAAATCATAATAGAACAAACGGACAAATGGGATTAAAAACCTAGAGTACGAAATAAAAATAAAAATTAAACTACATTATTTATGAACATAAAAATGATGTAGCAAAATAGAAAAGAGAAGGAGGTGGTTTAAACTCTTAAGCATCATAGAGGATGAAGGATGACTTATCGCGCAGGACTGGGGCTCCATTGTAAAGCTTCAGACGTTGTCCATTGACCTTGAATATCGTATCATCTTCAAGCTTCTTAATGTCCACCGCACCATGGGCATAGACCTTGAGAACTAGGAAAGAACCTGACCATCGTGACTTCATTTTGCTTGGAAAAAGCTTAAGTCTGGATTTATAAAGGATCACTTGTTTCCCTTTTGAGAAATGCCGCGACAAAAGATGTTTGTCATGCCACTTATTTGTTTTCTCCTTGTATAAGTGTGCATTCTCATAGGCTTGCGATCTGAATTCTTCCATTTTATTTAGCTCTAAATGCCTTCTTTCTCCAGCCAGTTGTGCATCCATGTTAAGTTTCTTAATGGCCCAATAGGCCTTGTGCTCTAGTTTCACGGGTAGATGAAAAGCATTCCCATAGACTAGCTTGAATGGTGACATTCCTAAAGGTGTCTTCTAAGCTGTACGGTAAGCCCAAGGAGCTTCATCAAGCTTAGGAGACCAATCCTTCCTTTTTGGGCTGACCACTTTCTCAAGTATCTGCTTGATTTCTCTATTCGAGATTTCAACTTGATCGTTTGTCTAAGGATGATATGTTGTAGCAATCCTATGCCTCACACCATACCTCTGTAATGTTTTAGCAATCAACTTGTTGTCAAAGTGGGTTCCCTCATCACAGATAATTGCTCTTGGTGCCCAAAATCTTGTAAAGATATTCTTGTGAAGGAACTTCATGACGATCTTGGAGTCATTCCTTGGAGTAGCAATTGCCTCAACCCATTTAGATACGTAGTCCACATCCAAAAGAATGTATAAGTCTCCATAAGATGAGGGAAATGGTCCCATGAAGTCTATTCCCCATACATCGAAAAAGTTCAACCTCCAAGATTCCTTGCAATGGCATTTCGTGCCTCCTAGAAATGTTACCCGTCCTTTGGCAACGATCACATGATTGACAAAATGCGTGCGCATCCTTAAAGAGAGTGGGCCAATAGAATCCCGATTGTAGGACCTTTGCAGTAGTCCTAGTTCCTCCAAAATGCCCGCCACAAGGAGATGAATGAAAATGGAAAAGTATCTCCTTGTGCTCTTCTTCGGGGACACGCCTTCTAATGATCTGGTCAGTGCATTGCTTGAACAAATATGGTTCATCCCAAAAATAGGATCTTGTGTCATGCCTGAATTTTCTTTGTCCATGTCTATTCAAATCAGGAGGCAAAATACCACTAACGAGAAAGTTAACAATATCAGCATACCATGGAATTGCTGCAACATATAGTATTTTCTCATCAGGGAATTCCTCCTTAATTTCTATTTCATCTTGTTTTTCTTTATTATTTTCTACCCTAGAAAGATGGTCGGCTACTTGGTTTTCACACCCTTTCTATCCCTAACTTCCAAATCGAATTCTTGCAAGAGTAATATCCACCTAACAAGTCTAGGTTTAGCATCCTTTTTGGTTACTAAGTATTTAATAGCCGATTGATCGGCGTGAACAATAACTTTATTGCCTATTAGATATGACCTAAACTTATCAAAGGCAAATACAACAACCAACAATTCTTTTTTAGTTGTGGTGTAATTAATTTGTGCATCATTTAATGTGCGACTAGCATAATAAATAACATGAAAGAGTTTACCTCAACGTTCTCCAAGAGCTGCTCCTATTGCGTAGTCACTTGCGTCACGCATCAACTCAAAAGGTGAGCTGCAATCAGGTGGAACAACAATGGGTGCTGAGGTAAGTTTCTCCTTTAGTTCTTCGAAAGCGCTGAGGCATTTTTCATCGAATATGAAGGGCTGATTTTGCTGTAGCAAATTACACAGTGGCTAGGAGATCTTGGAGAAGTCCTTGATGAACCTTCTATAGAAGCCAGCATGGCCCAAGAAACTCCTGATACTCTTCACATTGGTGGGAGGGAGTAGCTTCTCAATTACCTCAATCTTTTCTCTATCCACCTCAATGCCATTCTTCGATATTTTGTGACCCAAGACCGTTCCTTCGGTCACCATAAAATGACATTTTTTCCAATTGAGCACCAAATCAGCTTCTTCACATCGCTTTAGCACTTTGGCCAAATTTCCCAGGCATGGATCAAAATCTTCCCTGGAGACTAAAAAATCATCCATGAAGACTTCCAAAAATTCCTCGACCATATCTGAGAAAATAACTATCATACACCTCTGAAAAGTTGATGGGGCATTGCAGAGTCCAAATGGCATTCTACTGAAAGCATAGGTACCATACGAACATGTGAATGTCGTCTTTTCTTGGTCCTCAGGTGCTATAGCAATCTGATTGTACCCTGAGTATCCGTCAAGGAAATAATATAATGCCTTGCCCGCCAATCTATCTATCATTTGATAAATGAATGGGAGAGGGAAGTGGTCCTTCTTGGTTGCTTTGTTGAGCTTCCTATAGTCTATGCAAATCCTCCATCCCGTTACAGTCCTTGTTGGCAATAACTCATTCTCATCGTTACTCACCATGGTGATGCCTCCCTTCTTAGGCACACATCGGACTGGACTAACCCACGAGCTGTTTGATATGGGATAGACTACACCAGCGTCAAGCCACTTGATTATCTTCTTCATCGCCACCTTCTTCATGATGGGGTTGAGCCTTCTTTGGGGTTCAATAGAATTGCTGTGACAATCATCAAGCAAAATTTTGTGCATGCAAATAGTAGGGCTTATCTCCTTTAAGTCAGCCATAGTCCAACCTAAAGCTCTTTTATGTTGCGACAACATATTTATTAAACTAGACTCTTGTTTAGGTGTAAGACTAGATGAGATTATCACATGCAAATTTTCATTACTACCCAAATAAGCATATTTAAGATGAGATGGAAAGGACTTTAACTCTAATGTAGAAGCATGGTCAAGTGAAGGCTTAGGAGGAATAAATTCTGAAAAATCAAGAGGTTCAAAGTGTGTACCTGGTTTGGCTTCGAGAAGGGTCGATTGCTCCACCTCTTCTGATAATTCCTCGAATTCCTCATACTCGATCTCGTAGCCCTCCTCATTAACTTCATATTGGATCTGCTCATATTCATCCATTTCTAAGAAATTGCTGCAGCAAAAGTCTGCAGTCTCCCTTTGCTGTAGCATCCATGTACTGACACTCTTCATATTCATCCACATATTTGAGAGTGTTGAAGACATTGATTGTCACCTCTTGATCAGCCACCCTCATGGTAAACTCACCCTTTTCACACTCTATCAGAATTCTACCGGTTGCCAGAAATGGTCGCCCCAAAATAATGGGTGCGTTATCATCCGCCTCACAATCAAGAATGAGGAAGTCAACTGGAAAGATGAACCTGTCCACCTTCACCACTACATCTTCTACTCTTCCTTCTGGGCGTACATGAGATCGGTCGGCCAATTGCAAGATAACCGTAGTTGGCTTTACATCTCCTATGTCGAGATTCATGAAGACTGACTTTGGCATAAGATTTACACTGGATCCAAGGTCGTACAAGGCTTTTCCCACATAGTTATCACCTATTGAACATGGTATAATAAAGCCGCCTGGATCCTGTCTCTTAGGAGGCAATTTGTTCCATACATAATAGCATTCACTTACTGTAGCAATTGTCACATACTGCTCAACCTTTCTTTTCTTGGTGATGATGTCCTTGAGAAACTTAGCATAAGTGGGCATCTGATCAATGGCTTCTAAGAACGGGACCTTAGTATGCAGCTGGTCTAGAACATCCACGAATTTCCTAAATCGGAGATTATCATTTTGTTTCTTCAATCGTTGTGGGAAGGGAGGTGGGGTCTAACTTCTTCCTCTATCGATGCAGGTTTCTCTTTTGCTGTAGCATTTTCCCTATCGTCGATAGTTTCATTTCACATGATGTTTCAGCTTGCAATTCTAGTTTCTCTTGCGCTTCCTTAGGTACAGAGTCTTCTTTCTTGTTCCCCCAAACTTATCTTCAATGTTAAGCTGGGTACCACTCCTCAATGTGAGAGCACTGCATTGCTCTTTTGTTGGAGTATGCCCAAAGACCAATCATATGATGATTGAATAGACATACTATTTTACTAGATTTATCAAGTAATGGCATTGCCGTTATTATCATTTGGCATGTTTCTGTGCATCAAACTAACCATTGGATAATAATGTCCATACAATAATACTATTATTGTTAAATAGGATCCTTAGTCGAATATTATTACGGGTATGGACAGTGATAATATATAAAGACTAATATGTGATTGATTGATAACAAGTGTTGTTATTGACATAGAGATGTCAAAATCAACACATAAGTATTTGTTAGAGAACAACATACTGGATTGAACCGCTATGAGCATGTTTCTTGGGTAATTATGTGACAGTCACAACATTGCTCATGATAAACATATGTATAATCCTCAGACTTGAGATCAACATGATTTCAACATAAAGATTTACGTATTTTGACATAGTCAAACGTGTGTCGTAACTGACTACATTATAAAGACTGATGATTGGATACGTGATGACCTATGTAGTGAAATATGGTTGATCAAGAAAGGATTTGTCCCTCCTACATAATGGGAGAAATATCTTCGGCCACTTGATTGAGTGAGATTAGAAAATGCATGGCCATGCTCAAATATTATGATATGAGATATCATAGAGATTCGTTTATCATAATCTACTTAAGACGTCAAGAAACACTAGATGGACAATGCAAGTGTGACTAACCCATGACTTGTGTTCATCTAAGATATAAAGGACAAAAGGATGAAATACATAAAGGATGTTTATTCAGGAATTAGGAAAGTCAAACCATGACTTCATGCAACTTAGGTAGCAATGATGTATTGCTAGATGCCACTCATTGTTTGTAAAATTAGAACAGTTCTAATTTTGCTTCTAACGTTGCATGAACCTACAAGGGTCACACCCTTCGAATGAAACGAACAAAAATTGGAAACCATACTCCCTATTTTAGGGAGGTTGCCGAAAATCCCCTATGAGATAGGGGAAATCGGCAACTCCCTTAAATGAGAATAATATTGGATAAATATTGTATTTATCAAATATTATTTAGAATATGGAAAATATTTAGAGACTTAAATATTATAGAATAAGATTCTAGAAATTTAAATATATATATTTGGAATTTATATAATGTATATTTAATTCCAAGTTTAGGTAGAATTAGATTCCACATAATTAAAAATATATATTTAAATATATTTAAATCCAAGTAAAGATAGAATGAGATTCTATATACATATATTTGGATTAAATATAATGTATATTTAAATTCATGTTTTATGTAGAATAAGATTCTACATAATTAAATATATATATTTCATTTAATATTATTAAATATACTGTATATTTAATATAAACCAATTTCAAGTACAATTAGATTCTATGAATTTTGGTTGAACTTGGATTTAAGGAATTCAACTAGAATTAAGTCTCTGAATACTATTTAAAGGGACAAGAGGTAGCAACCAAATCATCCATCTTCCTCCTCTTGAAGATTTCGACAACACCCCTAGGGATTCTCCACTGGAATTCGACATATCCCAGAAAGCTCTCTGAGAAATTGTTCGATATTTTTCTGGTGTTCTACTTGCCCCTGGCAAATCCCTGAAGGTTCCCTTGCTCGATTGCAAGTCCCGGTTGAACTCCTGGTCGATTTCAGACCCCATCAGGAACCCCTGGAGGGATTTCAACTTCTCTCTGGAAGGTGTTCAAACCTGTCGAAATTTATCCCTAAGTGTTAGGGAGGCGGAAACTTTGTTCGTTTTGTTCGGGTGGACTCCGTAGAGGTCGTTGCGAACATGTGACGATTCTAGTTTTACTTGAAGTGGTTATTCCGACATATCGTCGATTTTCCAGTTTTCCAGAGTTTTAAAAGGTAACTCTTCATCTTTTCACCCCAGATTCGTTCATGTACATGGATCCTGGCTGGATTACGTCGGATTTATTTTTCCGCTGCGCCACGGGGCGTGCCGACGTGACCCAACAGTGGTATCAGAGCCACTTGTATCATACGAATTCAGACTTAAATTCTTGGGTGATGTTTATGTATGAGATGCATGCTGTTTGATTCGATTTAGATATTTATCGTTTATCGTATCACACCTAATAAAGACTTATTTCGATTATCACTGAATGATTAAGAGTTAAATCATAACTATGTTAGGTTGCTTTAATGTTAAATGTTAACATGTTGAGACTAATAGTTAGTCTAGAGAACAAGTAGTTGTTTGTAATTTCATAGATTTATGAAATCTCTAAAAGGGCTTCTAATTTGATAAAAGTTATCAAACTATCTTTCACGGTGAATCCATAAGAGTTATGGTTAGACGTTATGAAAAATGCATGTCTAGGATTGGCATCATCAAAGACCTGGTACTTAAGTGTGCCTAGTGCGCCACCTCTCTTTCATGTTGACCTACATGGTGCATTTGTTCATTAACGCAAATGGTTTATGAAACCTCGTGATCCTTCTTTGGCCCATTAACCGCAACATAGGGATAATCAGTTTAAAACTCCGTCAACACGTCGTTACTTTGTTCGCACAATGTTTGAAATGCATGTTTGATTGGACGGTGTTTGTTTTGCATGGTTATAGCCCATAGCCTTTATAGTTTTGGTTTTTATAAATACGGCCTACGTGTCGTGCCTTTCTCTATCTTCTATTGTACTTCTCTTCTCATCTCACTCCCTCGCATGTAACGCGAGTTTCTGAAAATTGTAAATACTCATGGAGATAAAGAAAGGACCAATATAGCAGCGTGGTGGGCCTTCCCTGGTGGACCAGGCGTTTTAGAAGCAGATTCTATCTTCAGTAGAATGGTCCTCCCATTGGCTTGGGACGGGTCGCCTTAGGTTAAGAAGGGCTATAATCATTGCATATTTATTTACCGCTTATATTTACCTTGTATGTGATGCAATGGATGTTTTATAAGCATGATTAAACATAGTTCTATTGATAGGATCAATGTTAAAATGATGAGATAATTAAGTAAATCCCTCACTACAATTCTAAGTCTGTTTTAGCCATCCAATATTTACCCTCATTAAAGCTTCGATCGATATAATGCGAGCTTTGCCAAAGCAATGTCACATTTATCTATCTTAGTTAAACGCGAAGAATAAGCTAGTGATATTCGCCGGTTGAGATATTGGTATTGACTTAGCTGGGTTGTTCTAATAGGATTAGAAAACCTAGTGGTTAAAAGTTTTGGATAATCATAAGATGATTTAAAGAACAAGAGTTGTTCGCCAAAAGATGAGGAATTGCATGAGATGTAATTAGTAAGGGGTTACTTACCTAAATAACCATTTCCTAAAAGACTGGCCAAAGATGATTTAGGAATGGTGAAATACGGATCCTCACTCACTAGAAAAACTATCGAAACGTTTTTCCGAAATTAAAACTAGAGGGTTTTTAATTTTGAAGAAAATAGTGGGAGTAAATTTATAGTAAAGACCTATCTATAAATTTTAAAATTTAGTAAAACTTATATAGCATATTTTCTTTGTTGTAGAATTAATGGCAAATAATACTCTATCTCTGCGATATATCCTTGAGAAGGATAAGCTCAATGGCATAAACTTCCTTAACTGGTTCCGCAATTTGAGAGTTGTTCTCAAAAAGGAAAAGAAGGAATATGTCATTGAAAAACCTATTCCTGATGAACCAGTTGCCACTGCTTCCAGAGCTGACAAAGACAAGTTTAAGAAACACATGGACGACATGTTGGATGTCGGTTGTCTTATGCTTGCCTCCATGACCCCTGAGCTTCAGAAGCAACATGAGGACATGGTAGCTTATGATATGATTCAAAATCTCAAGGAGATTTATGAAGGGCAAGCTCGTCAAGAGAGGTACGAGACCTCTAAAGCTCTGTTTCAATGCAAGATGAGTGAGGGATCTCCCGTAGGAGCTCACGTCATCAAAATGATGGGCTACATCCAAACGTTGGAGAAGCTCGGCTTTCCGCTGAAAGACGAATTAGCTATTGATGTCATCCTGAAATCGTTGCCGGATAGTTTCAATCAGTTCGTCCTTAATTTCAATATGAATGAAATTAACAAGACGCTGCCACAGTTGCTCGGCATGTTGAGAACTGCTGAAATCAACCTGAAGAAGATAGGACCTAAACCTGTTCTGATGGTCCGCAAGGGCAAGAAGAAAGGTAAATCGGCAGCAAAGTCTAAAGGTGATGGTAAGACCGAAACCGATGGAAAGGAGGCATTGAAACCTAAGAAGGGAATCAAGAAGAATGGAAAATGTTTCCATTGCGGCAAGACTGGACATTGGAAGAGAAACTACCCCACACACCTACAAGAAGTCAAGAAAGCAAAAATGAGTGAGGCATCAACCTCAGAGGCTTCTAAAGAGAATGCATCAGAATAGACATATACCTACGAATGGAAATAAAGCAAGAGTTGCTACATCATCCATTAGGACATGTGTTTTTGCTTAAATAGATTTATTTTAGTTTTTAAGATTATTATTTTGTGCCTAAGTTTTAGTTATATTGTACGGACAATATATTTTTAATTTTGAGATTATTTAAATAAATGTTATTCTTTTAATCTCTTATGGCACAACGAATCAATGATCTTTAAACTAATCAAATCAATAATATTTATTAGATAAATAAAACAAATGACTAATCTCAAACTCATAAAAAGTATTAAGGTAATTTGATGAGATCAAATTCAAGAATATTTAAAGTTTGATGAACTTTCAAAGAATATGTGATTGTCCCATAATTAAATCCCACAAGTGGAACGAAAAGTCTTTGAAAGAGAATCAAATATGTTAGACATGTTTTGATTCAGAACAAGTCATTTTCAACTTCTTTACACACTAGAAAAACAACTATCATACTTAATCGTGTTTTTTTCGAAACGTCATATAAGATATGGACTAAGAATTGTTCTAAAATACCTTTGAAGTTTTAAGGTTACTTACATGTTAAAATGTTTACAAAGTTCGAACCTTAAAAACTCTATTTGTTGTTTATTCTAACGAGAACAAAGCGTTTGTTTCTCAAACGAGAGTTTATCTTGAAAGAGATTAATTCTCACAAAGGGATATTATTTCTTCAACTTTAACGAGAACAAAATATTTGTTGCTCAAACGATAGTTTATCCCGAAAGAGAATACTTATCACTAATGTATTTCATTTTTCAACGAGAACAAAATGTTTGTTGCTGAAACGAGAGTTTCTCTCGAAAGAGATTACCTCTCACAAAAGGAAAAAATGGAATTTGGAATGTGAAGAAATTTTAGACAACAAATTTATGAACCAAAGATTGAGAATGTTCCACAAATGATCAAGGAACATTGGAACAAAACACAACCATTGTGTTGATCCTTAAGAGAATACCATATACTTGAGAAATATGGATTTCTCACTATCCGTACATGTAAACACTCTTCTTTTCGGATCAAGATAAAGACTAGGTCTTATCAGAAAGCAATGGTGAGCCCAAAATTCGAGAAATGGCTAAGAGCCATGAGATATGAGATGGAATCCATGTCTAAAACCAGGTATAGACTTTGGTTACCTAAAAGGGTAAAGCCTAAGAGGTATGGATGAGTTTTTCAAAAAGGAAAAACCGACATGGATGATAAAACATACAAAGGATGATTCGTCGCTAAAAGTTTTCGACAAACTTCATAGTATAGACTATGATAAAGCATCTTCCTTGTAGCTATGTTTAATCCATCTTAATCTCACTTGCAAGTAGTTACATACGATGATTATGAAATCAAATAAAGGAATGTCAAAACCACTTTCCTAAGGAAAAACTTGAAACAGATGTGTACATGACACATCCAGAAGTTTTGTCACTCCAGTAAACACTTGGAAGGTATGTAAGCTACAAAGGTCTATCCGTAGACTAAGGCAAGCTTCTCGAAGTTGGGATATTCATTTCAGAAGATACAATCAAAAGGTTTGGTTTATCTAGAAACAAAGGGGAGTCTTGTTTTCAAAAGAGCTAGTGGGAGCATTGTTACTTTCATAAGTATTGTATGTAGATGACATACTCATCAAAAGGAACTAAAGATTGCAATCCGTTTTGCATTAATAAAAGATACTGCGAGTTAGCAACATGAGACAATATCTAACTCTACAATATAGGCTGAATGTATTACAGTCGACATGGCAATAAAGAAGGATGTTTGGATCTAAAGGGTTCACTTCTGAACTAAGGGTTGTTCCCAGCATATTAGATGCTACATAACTTTGTTATGATGGAACCTTTGCGTAAGCAAATAAAACCCAGATCTCATCAATAAATCCAAACATATTCTAAAGTACTTACATCTTGGAGATGTGAAAGTATGCAACATACGCACAAAGTTGATAACTTTGTCAACTCCCTGACAAAGCTTTTGACACAGCATAAGCATGTCAGTTACACTAAGCCATATCGTATTAGATACGAGAATGATTGGTCTTAGTGCTAGTGGGAGATTGTTGGAGTATGCCCAAAGACCAATCATATGATGATTGAATAGACATACTATTTTACTAGATTTATCAAGTAATGGCATTGACGTTATTATCATTTGGTATGTTTATGTGCATCAAACTAACCATTGGATAATAATGTCCATACAATAATATGATTATTGTTAAATAGGATCCTTAGTCGAATATTATTACGGGTATGGACAGTGATAATATATAAAGACTAATATGTGATTGATTGATAACAAGTGTTGTTATTGACATAGAGATGTCAATATCAACACATAAGTATTTGTTAGAGAATAACATACTGGATTGACCCGCTATGAGCATGTTTCTTGGGTAATTATTAGGGGTGTTCGCGGTTAACCAAAATACTATAACGGTTAACCTATAAGTTATGTTCTTAGTGCAAAAGTTATATGTTCTTAATGTAATTAGAGGGAAAATGTATAGAGAATGTATTTAAGAATGCATAGAAAATTAGGGACTCATTCTTAATGGTTAACCAACGGTTAACCATGAACACCCCTAGTAATTATGTGATAGTCACAACATTGCTCATGATAAACATATGTATAATCCTCAAACTTGAGATCAACATGATTTCAACATAAAGATTTACGTATTTTGACATAGTCAAACATGTGTCGTAACTGACTACATTATAAAGACTGGTGATTGGATACGTGATGACCTATGTAGTGAAATATGGTTGATCAAGAAAGGATTTGTCCATCCTACATAATGGGAGAAATATCTTCGGCCACTTGATTGAGTGAGATTAGAAAATGCATGGCCATGCTCGAATATTATGATATGAGATATCATAGAGATTCGTTTATCATAATCTACTCAAGACATCAATACATACTAGATAGACAACGCAAGTGTGACTAACCCATGACTTGTGTTCATCTAAGAAATAAAGGACAAAAGGATGAAATACATAAAGGAAGTTTATTCAGGAATTAGGAAAGTCAAACCATGACTTCATGCAACTTAGGTAGCAATGATGTATTGCCAGATGCCACTCATTGTTTGTAAAATTAGAACAGTTCTAATTTTGCTGCTAACGTTGCATGAACCTACAAGGCTCACACACTTCCAATGAAACGAACAAAAATTGGAAACCATACTCCCTATTTTAAGGAGGTTGCTGAAAATCCCCTATGGGATAGGGAAATCGGCAACTCCCTTAAATGGGAATAATATTGGATAAATATTGTATTTATCAAATATTATTTAGAGTATGGAAAATATTTAGAGACTTAAATATTATAGAATAAGATTCTAGAAATTTAAGTATATATATTTGGAATTTATATAATGTATATTTAATTCCAAGTTTATGTAGAATTAGATTCCACATAATTAAAAATATATATTTAAATATATTTAAATCCAAGTAAAGATAGAATGGGATTCTATATACATATATTTGGATTAAATATAATGTATATTTAAATCCATATTTTATGTAGAATAAGATTCTACATAATTAAATATATATATTTCATTTAATATTATTAAATATAATGTATATTTAATATAAACCAATTTCAAGTAGAATTAGATTCTATGAATTTTGGTTGAACTTGGATTTAAGGAATTCAACTAGAATTAAGTCTCTGAATACTATTTAAAGGGACAAGGGCTAGCAGCCAAATCATCCCTCTTCCTCATCTTGAAGATTTCGAAAACACCCATAGGGATTCCCCACTAGAATTCGACATATCCCAGAAAGCTCTCTAAGAAGCTGTTCGATATTTTTTTGGTGTTCTACTTGCCCCCTAGCAAATCCTTGAAGGTTCCCTTGCTCGATTGCAAGTCCCGGTTGAACTCCTGGTCGATTTCAGAGTCCCTCAAGAATCCCTGGAGGGATTTCGACTTCTTCCTGGAAGGTGTTCAAACCTGTCGAAATTTATCCCTAAGTGTTAGGGAGGCGAAAACTTTGTTCGTTTTGTTCGGGTGGACTCCGTAGAGGTCGTTGCGAACCTGTGACAATTCCGGTTTTACTTGATGTGGTTATTTCGACATATCGTCGGTTTTCCAGTTTCCAGAGTTTTAAAAGGTAACTCTTCATCTTTTCACCTCGGATTCATTCCTGTACATGGATCCTGGCTGGATTACGTCGAATTTATTTTTCCGCTGTGCCACGGGGCGTGCCGACGTGACCCAACATCTTTGCCATGCTTTTTAGTGACTTCAGTATCACTAGGCAGATTTCCTTGGGGTCGCACATGTAATGCTTGAGCAATTTGACCCACTTAGGTTTCCAACGATCGTAAGGATGAACTGTGACTTTGCAGCAAAGCTCCTTGTTTTTTAATGGTCATGGAGTGATCTTGGAGCAAATGATTAGTAGTTGCCATAAATTCCTTAGTAGATGTCATGAAATCCTTGAGTGTAGCTTCCAACGAATTGCTATTGGATGAAGATGCAAAACCCTTTTTGTTTTGCCACGACATATTCTGATGTGATCCGTGTGATTCTCCCAGATTCTACTGATTTGCATTCCGATATCTGATATTCCCTTGATTTCCCTAAGAGAGATTAGGATGCTGATGTCATCCGACATTATAGGTGTTCGAGTAGGGATTATTATCCTGATTGGAATTCCCTACATAGTTAGCAGATTCTTGATTGTCCAGGCACTCGCTCAAGTGGTGGTTCCCATTGCAACTAAGGCAAGTTGATGCCACTCTTACTTCCTTCACCTCATTAGGCTTTTGGAGATTCTTTAGCATGGTAGTGATCAGGGACGAAGCCACAGCTCCCATGGGAGGGGCTGTGGCCCCCCCGGTAGGGGGAAATTTTTTTTTACCCTTTGATTACTTATATTTTTCCTGAAAAATTGGGATAATTGTGAATTTGCCCCCCACCTTTCAAAATTTATGTTTTGCCCCCCTACTTCAAATCCTGGCTCCGTCCCTGGTAGTGATATCGGTTAATTGGGTTGCTACTGAGGAATCCATATCTGTGTCACGTGATACTTGAGTTTTCCTCCCCATTTCAAGGCTTGGTAAGGGAAATTGATAATCGTTGTTGGCTATTCTATCAAGGATGTCAAAGGCTTCTTCGGGTGACTTGTCTAGCAATGTCCCATTTACTGAGGAATCTAGCATCATTCTAGTGGGAGCATTAACACCATTGTAGAACATAACCACTTGTGTCCAATCATGAAAATCGTGATTAGTGCACTTGCGCAATAATCCCTTAAATCTGTCCAACACCCATACATTGATTCGTCATCAGACTGGTGAAAGGACGCGATATCATTCCTCAACCGAGTGTTCCTATTTGGTGGATTATACCGCAGCAAAAAGCTCTTGCACAAATATGTCCATGTTTCCAATGATCCGGCTAGCACACCACTCAACCATTCTCGTGCTCGGTAACGCAAAGAATAAGGAAAGAGTTTGAGTTTCAACACATCTTCATGCAACCCTTGTTGACGGAAAGAGTCACACACTTCTAAGAAAGCATGGATGTGTTGTCTAGCATCTTCATGATGCGAGCCTCCAAACTGACCAATTGAGTTCAACATGTTGAACATTACAGGTTTAAGCTCAACGTGGGCTGCCTTAATTTCAGGAGCTACAATCCCTGGATTAAGATAATCCAAGACAGGATTTAGGTGATCTCTAATAGCTCTGGGTCATGCTGGAGCATTTTGACCTTGGTCTCCAATTACTGCATCAGGATCCCCTTGATGCTGAGCTCCGTTCATGATTCTAATTGCTTCTTGTATACATCTCTGTTGACGAAATATATGTTCAATTTCAGGAATGTAAGGTAGTATACGCTCTCGATGTCTCCCTCAGGGCATGCAAAAGCACAATACCTAAAAAGAAAACAAAAACAACTTAAGAAAATTTATATACAAAAGAAAAATAAATAGTGCAAATACTAAACCTAAAACAACAATTGCCAATCCCCGGAAACGGCGCCAAAAACTTGTTTGCGCGTGTGGTGTACTATAAATGATACGAAAATATGGTGCAAGTATACACGTCGAACAAGTAATACAATGATAAGCGAGTATCGTCTCCATATGGATTGGAGGTGTTTTGAGGTGAATTTAAGCACACAAGTGTCATGAAATGTTGTAGCGAATAAAGATAAAAGATAGCGTGTTGAAATCAGTAGACTTAACATGTCCTCTTACGTATGCGAAACTCACTTGGGAATGACTGGCTGGGTTTCCTGGTTAACGTATGTCTTAGCTCTCAACTAGGGTTTACCTTTCTAACTTACTCTATGCTCGACAGGATTTACTCAAGCTGCTCCTCAACTATCTCTAGCAAGGAAACTGGGAGTAGGAAATGCTACAACAATACCTCTCAGTGTAAACTCTATCACTCCCCCTGCCCATAAAGTTCTATCCTTTTTAGCCGTTGAAACCCATCACTTATCTCTAAGGTGGATTAGAGTTGTGCCTCTCAGCATCCAACTCCATTGTCTATGAAGGTCAAAGATAGCTCTCTCGACCACTAACCTCAACTCACACCTAAGGAAAGGCCAACTCTCGAAGTCTCTTACAACCCTAAGTATCTTTGTTTGTACAAAATTAGTTCATGGCTGGGCAAACAACATCCAAAGTATCTTCGTTTGTACAGTCCATTTTCCATATATAAAAGAAATGCTAAAGCAATAGAAAGGGAAGAAGAAACTTCCGATCCACGATGGACTGCAACGCCACGAACCACCCTAGGCTTGTTGCCTCTCTCAAGGTCAGCAAGGTCAAACCCTTGGAGCTTCAATGATTGAGGACACCAAGTGGAGGAAGAAGAAAAAAGAGCCGCCTTTTCTTTCTTTCCCTAGCATTTTTGTCACCTTTTTCACGCTCCCCTTTTAATGAGGGTCTCATGTCCTTTATATAGTGAGGGCTTCTAGGGTTTTGTGCCCTAATATTCTTTGAAGTCTTGGGAATATTCCCTATGCATGTGAGGCACAATCAGACAAAAAAGGGGCTCGTACATGTGGGCTCTCGGCGTGTGCGCGTTACTTTGTCTTTTTTTGCGCCCAGAATTACTGTCCAACTTGCTGTAGCATTTTTTCCTTGACCTTGCTTCACACCAACTTCAACATGCACACCACGACACCAGCACATACCCTTAAAGCAACATCTAATCTCGTGAAATTAAGCCAAACCACCAACAAGCAAAGATGCATGCAACTATATGCTCTAAATGCACCTATATGCTATGGAATGACCTTGAGAACAAACAAATACTTAAGTAAAAAGGTGTAAAATATAAACACTTTGGCAAGTCATCAACCAACAAAAGAGTGAGGAATGAAGAATTTCATAATAAGAAGAATGGCTTCAAACCTCAGAAGATGAAGAATTTCAAGGAGCAATACTAGATTATAGAAGATGAAGAATTTCATAATGAGAAGAACAACTTCAGACTCTATAGTTTGGTAGAAGATTGAAGAATTTCATAATCAGAAGAACATCTTCAAGCTTCGGTGGTCAGATGGTTCGGACAAAATCCGAATCCTCTTAGTCTTTGCCCTATTCCTGTTCTACAGCAATGAGCAAAGAGGGGCAGCTGTAGAATCCGTATTTTTTCTAGGGTGTTTACTATATTAATAATACGATAAAAGAAAAAACCAGCTATAAATAAATCCAAAATAGTTAAATAAAAAGCCCAAATCCTTTAAATGTCCCTTTACATATAAATTCCCTTTACAAATTAAAATCCAAAAGCCCAAATTGGTTACAAAGCCCAATAAAATTTTCTCGTATTTTTCACCCAAACAAACACAAATGTTCAGCTCAAGAAACACAAAAAATCAGTTTCCTCGCCCAATCTATGCCACGTGGCTCGCTGCCATTGGTTCATTCAACATTCACATGGATTAAGCTCCCCTGATGACATCATCTCTGACCACCTATAAATAGGGAGAGAGAAAAGTCAAAAAACAATTATTATCCACCATAATTACCTACCATAATAACAATTAAGTAATAAAGAAAGAGAGACGAAAATATTCTCGGGAGCTGAATCGTTTGGGCAGTTGGAGAGGCTTCCGGAAACTGTATCAACGTCGGAGACAATCGTCGGCGCATCACCGGAATTTTTTCAGCGCATCGGGAAGTCGAACCGTTATGGATTCCAACAGCTGCCGTGGAATTGAATCGCCACAAAGCAAACTGACGCGTCGAGAGTTGAACCGCCACTGTAGAAGTTGGATATGCTACCAGAGAAGACGGTCGAACGGTGCCAAAAACGTCGTGAATCTAGCCGGAAGCAGTCCATTACTGGTTTGGTGCGAGCGAAGCCGATGCCGCGAGCTGAACCGTTGCTGCGAAACCAAACCGCCGCGCCAAAAGTCGAACTACCATTGTAGATGCGAACCATCGCAGAAGAAGGTAACCGGACACCGTCGAAGACGCTGCGCACGTCACCATAAGGTAACTCCTTTCACTAATTTCATTTCCCTGCAAGAAATACGCTAAAATTTTAGATCTAATAAATAAAGAAAACATTGGTAAAATATAAAAAGAGAGGAGATCGAGTTCATTTTTTATGGTGGCCGAAATCTTATACAGGGTGGTTGGAGTGGATTTAGGCCGCGACGGAGTTGAAAAGTGAGCGCCGAGAATGGGTAGTTTAATTTTAGGCCGGAAAAGAGGGGCGGTTCTGATGAGCCAAGTTAGATTTAGGGATTAAGGCTCAAAATTTAGGATTTTTAGATTTTTTTAGGGTTCCGACCGGCGGTCAAAAATTGCCTCACGGCATCCGACCGGAGGAGCGTGGTTGCTGGAGTGTTCACGGCGGCGGTCGGAGCTTGGGAACGGTGGCCATTTCAGTTTGTAGAGAGAGTTTGGGAGAGAGTTAGAGAGAGAGGGCTGTGTGATAAAATTGTTGAGTGGACTTGGTTTATGGGTATTTATACCGAGTCCAAAATGACACCGTTTTAAACTCGGGTATGGGCGACCCGTGCGCAATAAACGGGTCGGATCAAGAGGATCTGCGCCTTTCTTTCAAGATTTCATGGTTTGGGCTTTTATTTTCTATTTCTCGCAATTTAGTCCTTTTTAGCTTGTAAATTGGCACTCAAGTCTTAATAGAAGTTCAATTTAGTCACTATTTCAGCTTAATTGCTTTGTTTAATCATTTTTTTAATTATTTAATTTATCTTGTATGATTGCACGTTTTAAATAGCATATAATATATTTGCTTAAGGGATCTTAATCATTTAAAAATAATTAAATTAGAGCCTTTTTAGGATTAAGCTCTTTAATTAATTAAATAATTTGGAATAGAAAAAGATCACTATAACAAATAAATGAATATTTGAAATAAAATTAGAATGTTCAAGATTGGTTAGTATCACATTGAAGAATGATGTTAATCAATGAATATTCCGATGAAGATTTCAATGTTTCATTTTAACCTAGAAATTGGAAATAATACACGATTAGATCAATTAAAATTAAAATAGAACTAATGATTAGAATCACTCTAATTAGGGAATATTGTTACTTTTGGACTCATTAAAGATAATGTCCAATATTATTTTGGATGTTATCATTTATTTCCAAAAATTAATAATATTCTTAGAATTTTAAATTAAATGAATTAATGGTGCCTAATTAGGTTATGCTTAAAAGTGACAAGACAATAATTGGCCATGCATTAAACCTTTGTGTTGAGATACGTTTTGAATATAAATTGAAGTGTACCAATGTAACTGGATGTTTCAAACTTATATTCGTGCAAAATGTATTTTCTTACAAAAGTATACTCCCATTTGAAATAAATTCATTTTACAATTAGAAGAGTTAATTAAATTCAAATTAATGTCCGAAATGCCAAAAAGCCAGGTGTAATTAATGAGGTACCGATAACGGGAGTTTGTAGGGGTGCTAACCCTTCCCTAAACGTAACCGACTCTCGAACCCGAACTTTTCAAAAAGAATCTCTAGTACGTTTTTATGGTGTTCGTCCTACCAAAGTGGCCGGTGGCGACTCCAAAACAATTTTTAATCAAATAAAAGGGATTTTGATTAAAAAACGAAGAATTAATTAATTATAATATAAAATTTATTAAAAGCCTCGATTTTCAAAATATTAATCGTCAGGTTGTTTTTCCAAACTTCAAAAGCGTGTTTTCAAAAAATGGTCGCGACGCCAACTAAGCTTTGCATTCTCCTATTGCATTTGCCAACTGCGTTAAGCATTTCATTCATGCATCCACTTCCTCCAGACCTGCCGATCCTGCACACCTCGAAAAGAAAACACCCTTTCACTTTGGCAATAAAAATTATACATTCGTCAACTCATAGATGCAAATGCATGAAACTACTGGCAAAATAGACTAATACGTACCTAAAGTCAAACAATATCATGGCCATTATGCATGGAAAATACATCTTTTGAGGAGTTAACAAATCTTTACCCTGGTTGGAAATTATTTTGTGCTCTCTGTTGCATCACATTTTGGTTGAAACCTGGTGGTGCATCGTTGTTATAATGTTGGGCATTAAATTGGATACCTCCTTGGTTCGCCCATGAAAAGTTCGGATGTTGCTTCCACCTTGCATTATAAGTATTGGACTGTAGGTTGTTGTTGTGGTTGTAGTTGCTCACAAAATATGCTGATTCCAGGACCGTTGGGCATTCTTCCACATTATGATCCTCTCCTCAAATTGTGCAGAATGGTTCCATTGTCTTCACTTCTCGGACTTCAGATGGCTTTTGCATTGTCTTCACTAGATTTGTAACCCCTCGTCCCGGTCTGGGTGACTGACCGGTCTGAGTGGGCTACACGGGGATAACCGATGCGAAACCCGTTAAGGCTCCATTTCGGTTAACAACCCGAGAAAACTTTTTCTTTAATTATCTTGTCTAGATGAATTCAATTAGACCTATGTGGGAAGCGACAGCGGAGAACGAGACTAAACCATACAAACGGCACGTTATTTGATTTAAATTTACCACGTATTCAAGTTAGGTTGATTCCTTGCACACGCAACCAAATACACACATAAAAGATTACTAACAAGGCTCACAAGAAGGCTAACATCAAACAGGGCCTAAGGCCCAATACTTGAGAACCTTTAGAGATGTCAAAAGCCTACTTTTTAGGCCATTGTTTCGAAACAGGCTTGCCCGGTTCGAAACACGGGCTCGGTTTAAAAAGCCAATCACCCGTATCGATACGCATCCACCCCGTTTCGGTATAGGGGACCATTTCGCCTAGCCGTTCCGAAACACGTTCCGAAATAGGCAACCACAGTAGCAAAAACGTTTCGAAACTCGTATCAGAACAGGGGTTCACAGTAGCCAAACCGTACCGTAACGCGTTCCGATACGGGTGTCCCTGGAACCACACCCGTTCCGAAATAGCCTCTCTCGTTCTGAAATGCCTGCAACCAATGAGTTTCCAAAACCAGTTTTAAACACCTCTAAACGATCCCAAACAACCCCAACGACTTCAAGAAGCAAGACACAACATGCGCACACATCTCTAGAGGCATACACCCTAGTACAAGCATGCTTAAAACACAACATACATAAAAAGGCATACATTTAAGGAAATCAAGCATTCA
The DNA here is from genome assembly GCA_030270665.1 of Hibiscus trionum. Lineage (NCBI taxonomy): Eukaryota > Viridiplantae > Streptophyta > Magnoliopsida > Malvales > Malvaceae > Hibiscus > Hibiscus trionum. The sequence goes on from BSYR01000051.1 coordinate 17,026,654, forward strand.
CCACAAAAAGACATACATAGCATAACAAGGTTTCATGCCTTAAAACAAAACACATAAGCATTCATGATACGCATTAAAAGAATGGTTTACAATCCAAAATAAGGCATCAACAAGCCCCACCAAAGCATCAACATATTAAAGGAGTCTAAACAAGCTCCTAACACAAACAAAAACACAAATCCCCATTGCTTAACTATTACATCAATTACTTAAAAGTCCATACTTGAAGGTTAAGATAGCACACTTGGAGGCCTTTCTCCTTGCACAAGCAACCCACGAACTAAGGATCTGCATTGTCGAACAAAAGAGAGCGTAAGCGTAAAGCTTAGTGAGGGTAAGCTCATAAAACAAACCTCGACAATGCATGGTCTAAGCACGAGCAACCAACAAAGAATGCATGTGTTCTTACCTTCGAAGCCACAAGAGTCAATATATATAAAATGCATGAACATATCACCAATTATCATGCCATGCTCAACATGTCCACAATACAACCATACGGAAACACATTAACAAACGTATTGGCACCTAGCTATGACCCGAATACGCGGATAACAACCGTTGGAACTCACATCCAACAACTCAACCATTACCTTACAATGGGATTACACACATCACCGTTTCCTGCGGAGGGGATTCCACTCATCCTTACGCCCCGTCGATGGGATTCCACTCATCATCGACTAACATATAAAAGAAGAATTTCGGGCGTACCCGTACTCCATCTCAATGACTACCATCACCAAGACCACGTGCGCATTTCGACACTTGTGTGCACGCTAAACATCCTAATGATCGATCAATTGTACCCAAGCATACTAGTGCCAATACTAACTCATTTCACAATCTTTCATAACACAAATTTCTTACCATTTCCCGTGCCTAGCACGTAGCCACCATGATTCACAATCATGTACTCCCATTACATCAACCACATGCATATCACAATGCATAAACAAATCACCATGCATCAATAACACACATATCCACAATGTGCATAGCAACATTAATCACAAATAACATGTGAGGCATAAACACAACATTCAAAGTTCAACCAAAGGTCTCTAACTAAAGCTCAAGATTAGACTACCAATCTAATCCCAACTCTAGGTGGGTTTACCAAGCCCGACCTAGGTTCACATGCTCGAACCAACATTTGAATTTTTTTTAAAAAAATCGAAGAACCACTCACCGACTACTCCAAGCTCAACAAACTCTAGCCGATCAAACTTCCACGCTTCCCGGATTGATTCCTGAAGGTGCTCCAACACCAAAACCCGATGCTAGTCAATCAAAGCCAACAAAACAAGCACAAATCAGCCCACAAATCACTGTAGCAACCCTCAGAGCACAAAACAAGCTTTTAGCCAACTAAGAACACCTTTAAACACATATTTTCGAGCAGCTCACTAGCACAACCAATAACCATTGATTCCAACACTTTTAACACACCTAAAAGCTTCCAAAATAACCCTTAAACATCACACAAACATCAGCCCTCAATTTTCCACACAAAACAGCCCTAAAACTCATCTTTTGAACTACCTAAAACCTCCTTAAAACCCATATCCGAAAATCCTTATAAAACCAAGCAAAAATCATATATGTTGGACCATTTGGGCTACCAATAACATATCTAATAATAAGAAATCAAAAGCTTTAACAATAGACCATAAAGTTTGGATTTTTAACTTAAAGCTTCAAAACTCAAATATGCAAAATAATGGGTTTCCATGAAAACTAAAAACATGGAGAGAAAGAGGAAGTTGAGGACAACTCAAAAATGTTATTACCTTTTAAAAATCACCAAGAATGAAGGAAGGAGGAGATGGAATAGTGAACTTCAATGGAGAGAAGAGTTTCACGTTGGAAATGTTGTTGGAGGTAGAAGATGATAGAAATTCGGTATTTGAAATAAAAAGGATTTTATTTTACAAAGACCCTGTAATTACAAAATTGTCATTAATGAAAAATGGCCATCATCCAATATTCTAAAATCCATGGAAATTTGGGCTTTAAATTAAAACCGGGTCCAACATATTAAATGAATTTTAAAAAGAAAAGGGAAATCCTGAAACATTATTTTAAAATTTTATTTTCACCCGACCCCCAAACCCGGGTTTTACAACTCTCCCCCACTTAAGGAATTTCGTCCCCGAAATTACCTGACGGAAACAAGTACGGAAACTGCTCAAGAATATCAGCTTTCCTCTCCTACGTGGCCTCTTCCACACCTCTATGTCTCCACAACACCTTGACCAACTCTTTGGTCTTGCCACGTAACACCTTGCTATCAGAAGCAAGTATCTCAACTGGTTCTTCATTGCACGACAAATCCGGATTAAGTTCTATCTCCTCATCGAGCATAACATGAGATGGATCTGATCTATATCTCCTAAGCATCGACACATGGAAAACATCGTGGATCTTTTCTAACTCTGAAGGCAATCTCAAACGGTAAGCCACTGGCCCAATCCGCTCAACTATCTTATACGTACCGATAAACCTCGGACTCAACTTTCCTTTCCGGCCAAATCGCATTACCTTCTTCCACAGAGATACTTTCAGAAAACACTTTCTCACCCACTGAAAACTCAATCTCTTTTCTCTTCAAGCCTGTGTAACATTTCTGACGATCGGAAGCTGCCTTCAAACGGTCACAAATCAACTTCACTTTATCAGTAGTCCCCTTAAGCAAATCTGGCATAGGTAACAATTTCTGACCCGTTTCGGCCCAACAGATCGAAGTCCTACATCGCCTACCATACAATGCCTCATAAGGAGCCATCTGGATACTAGCCTGGTAACTGTTGTTGTAAGCAAACTCGACTAAGGGTAAGTGTTTCTCCCACGATCCCTGGAAGTCAATCACTCAACAACGGAGCATATCCTCTAATACCTGTATCACTCGCTCTGACTGACCATCTGACTGCGGATGATACAGAGTATTGAAATACAGACAACTACCTATGGCACTATACAAACAACCCCAGAACCTCGCTGTGAATCTCGGATCACTGTCTGATACAATAGACTTCAGAACTCCATGCAACCTCACAATCTCGCGGATGTACAAATCTTCCAACTTGTCTAAAGAATCTGTGGTGTTCACGGCTAAGAAATGAGCACACTTAGTGAATCTATCAACTATTACCCAAACAGAATTCTTCTTCGAAGAAGATAACGACAACCCTGATACAAAGTCCATAGTGATTCTTTCCCATTTCCATTTAGGAATTTTCAAAGGCTGTAACAAACCTGAAGAAACCTGATGTTATGCCTTTACTCTCTGACAAACCATGCAACGGCTCACATACTCGGTTACATCCTTCTTCAAACCAACCCAGAAATAATCACTCTTCAGATCTCGGTACATCTTAGTACTGCCCGGATGCATAGAAAAAGGACTCGAATGTGCTTCACTCAGAATCATACGTCTCTAAAACACAACACATTCTCATCACTGAAACTGTACTTTGTCGGTCTACCTTCTGCAATGTCCTGAACATGTGGAACTAGAGATACGTCTTGCAACTGTTTCTCTCTGATCATCTGAATCAACGAAGGCTTCACTTGCAACTCGGTAATCAAACCACCATCTCCTGATACACTCAGCCTAGCAAACATAGCTCGCAACTCAACTGCAACTTTTCTCCTCAACGCATCAGCCACTACATTTGGATTACCCGGATGGTACTCGATAGTCAAATCATAGTCCTTCAACAGTTCAAGCCATCTTCTCTGTCTCAAGTTCAGCTCTCTCTGAGTCATCAAATACTTCAAGCTTTTATGATCAGTGTAAACCGTGCACTTCTCACCATACAAGTAGTGACGCCAAATCTTCAATGCAAACACATCTGCGACTAACTCAATGTCGTGCGTAGGGTAGTTCTTCTCTTGCACCTTCAACTGTCTCGAAGCATAAGCAACAACTCTCCTTTCTTACATCAGAACACAACCTAAACCTACGTAGGAAGCATCGCTATAGATCACGAACTCTTTCCCTGAAACTGGTTGTACTAACACTGGAGCATTCGTCAAAGCTTCTTTTAATTTCTCAAATGCCTTTTGTCTCGCATCTGACCACTCAAACTTCACCCCTTTTTGCAACAATTTAGTCAACGGAGCAGCTACTCTAGAGAAACCATCAACGAACCTCCTATAGTAACCAGCTAGTCCTAGGAAGCTTCTAATCTCTGTCACTGACTTAGGTTGTTTCCACTCAACAATGGCTTCAATCTTCGTCGGATTAACACGGATACCTTCAGCTGACACAACATGGCCAAGAAACACAACCTCTTTGATCTAGAACTCACATTTACTCAGTTTAGCATACAACTGGTTGCTCATCAATCTCTGCAATAGAAACTGGAGTAGACCCTGAAATAGTCTCAATCACAAACTCCACATCTCTTTCAGGAGGCAAAACATGTAACTCTTCTGAAAACACATCCAGATAATCACAAACTGTCCTGATATCTTTCGATCTAACCTCACCCATATTCGGATTCATCACATACGCTAAATAAGCCCCACAACCGGAGTCCATCAACCTACGAGCCTCTAAAGCCGACACAACATTCTACAAGAACTTAACGTTCTCGCCTACTACCACTACCTCATAGTCATCAAAAAGCTTAAACGAAATTCTCTTTGTTTCAAAATCTACACTAGCTCTGTGCTCAACCAACCAATCCATACCCAAAATAATGTCAAATACGTAGAACGGAAGCTCCATCATATCAACAAGAAACACATGACCCTGAATCTTCAACGGACACCTCCTATACATCTGTCTAACTACAATTGTCTCACTGAAGGAACTAGTCACATGCATCCCTACGTCTAAAATCTCAACATGTATGTCTAACTTCTTTGCATACTCACTCAAAATGTAAGAATGCATGGAACCTGAATCAACTAAGGAAAGCAAAGACATGGATTGTAACTCGAAATTACCTGCTATCACATCTGTGTCATTCCCTGCCTCTCTCTGTGCGTAGACTCTAGCTGGTCCACCGGCCTCTGGCTGAACTGCCACTACATGAGCAAGATTCCTCGGTGCCTCTATCCTAGGTGCATCAGGCCTCGGCTGGAAGTAACCATGACCGTGCCCACGGCCTCTCTGATAGTCGATCGCTCTCGCAAGAGCCTGTGCCTGAATCGGTGCCTATGCGGTCTGATGCGGACACTCTCTCCTGAAGTGGTCTCTCGATCCACAGTTCCAGCAAGCATGATAGTTTCCCCAACACTCTCCTGAATGTTGTCTCCCACATCAGGAACACTCGGGCAAATGCCCTCCAGCTCTCTGGCCCCGATGGCCTCTACCGTGGTGGCCACCACCACACCTATGATCATACTGATGTCCACTGCCCCGATGCCTCTTGGCATCACCACGATCAAACTTGTTGTGCCTCTTCCCTGAACTGGATCCTTCCGAACGCTTGGTCAGCCCCAAGCTATGCTCGATGTCCTTGGCCCTAGAGACCAAGACATCAAAATCAGAATAATCTGTGGCTAAGGTGTACCTCTTGACTTCCTCGTGAAGTCCATACCGGAACCGATCACAACGGTGGTGGTGGTGGAGGAGCTCTGACTCCAGCAGCAGGCTCTTCCATAGGAGCCTCTACTCCAGCCACCGGCTCATTAACAGGAGCCGCAACACGGGGTTCTTGACGAACCAACCTCGGACTACCTCAAGGCCTCGACATAATCGCTCACAGATAACAACTACAACAATAACAACATACAAAATAGGGTTAAAAAGGGCAAGGGTCCAAGTGGCTCAAGTATGTTTCCCTCACTTAAAATCTCTTTTTCCGATGTAATAGAAGCAATGGGACTCTACTCAACATGCTTCAAACAACCTACAAACGATCAATTAAGCAAACATCAAAGCATACTTGCTAAGCAAGCAAACATACTTACATGGCAAGCAAACACCGTGCAATTGCAATACGAGAATTTAACATACCTCACTTACCTGCCCGAGGTCTTGGAAACCTCAGGCTCTAATACCAACAAGTGTAACCCCCTCGTCCCGGTCCGGCCGACTGACCGGTCCGAGTGGGCTACACGGGGATAACCGAGGTGAAACCCGTTAAGGCTCCACTCCGGTTAACAACCCGAGAAAACATTTTCTTTAATTATCTTGTCTAGATGAATTCAATTAGACCTATGTGAGAAGCGATAGCGGAAAACAAGACTAAACCATACAAACGGCACGTAATTTGATTTAAATTTACCACGTATTCAAGTTAGGTTGATTCCTTGCACACGCGACCAAATACACACATAAAAGATTACTAACAAGGCTCACAAGAAGGCTAACATCAAACAGGGCCTAAGGCCCAACACTTGAGAACCTTTAGAGATGTCAAAAGCCCACTTTTTAGGTCAGTGTTTCGAAACAGGCTTGCCCGTTTCGAAACACGGGCCCAATTTAAAAAGCCAATCACCCGTACCGATACGCATCCACCCCGTTTCGGTACAGGGGACCATTTCACCTAGCCGTTCCGAAACACGTTCCGGAACAGGCAATCACAGTAGCAAAAATGTTTCAAAACTCGTATCGGAACAGGGGTTCACAGTAGCCAAACCGTACCGAAACGCGTTCCGGTACGGGTGTCCCAGGAACCACACCCGTTCCGAAATAGCCTCCCTCGTTTTGAAACGCCTGCAACCAGTGAGTTTCCAAAACTAGTTTTAAACATCTCTAAACGATCCCAAACGACCCCAACAACTTCAAGAAGCAAGACACAACATGCTCACACAACTCTAGAGGCATACACCCTAGTACAAGCATGCTTCAAACACAACATACATAAAAAGGGCATACATTTAAGGAAATCAAACATTCACCACAAAAAGGCATACATAGCATAACAAGGTTTCATACCTTAGAACAAACCACATAAGCATTCATGATACGCATTAAAAGCATTGTTTACAATCCAAAATAAGGCATCAACAAGCACCACCAAAGCATCAACATATTAAAGGAGTCTAAACAAGCTCCTAACACAAACAACAACACAAATCCCCATTGCTTAAATATTACATCAATTACTTAAAAGTCCATACTTGAAGGTTAAGATAGCACACTTGGAGGCCTTTCTCCTTGCACAAGCAACCCATGAACTAAGGATCTGCATTGTCGAACAAAAGAGAGCGTAAGCGTAAAGCTTAGTGAGGTTAAGCTCATAAAACAAACCTCGACAATGCAGGGTCCAAGCACGAGCAACCAACCAAGAAAGAATGCATGTGTTCTTACCTTCGAAGCCACAAGAGTCAATATATATAAAATGCATGAACATATCACCAATTATCATGCCATGCTCAACATGTCCACAATACAACCATACGGAAACACATTTAACAAACGTATTGGAACCTAGCAATGACCCGAATACGCGGATAACAACCGTTGGAACTCACATCCAACAACTCAACCATTACCTTACGGTGGGATTACACGCATCACCGTTTCACGCGAAGTGGATTCCACTCATCCTCACGCCTCGTCGATGGGATTCCACTCATCATCGACTAACATATAAAATAAGATTTCTGGGAGTACTCGTACTCCATCTTGATGACTACCATCACCAAGACCACGTACGCATTTCGACACTTGTGTGCACACTAAACATCCTAATGATCGATCATTTGTACCCAAGCATACTAGTGCCAATACTAACTCATTTCACAATCTTTCATAACACAAATTTCTTACCATTTCACGTGCCTAGCACGTAGCCACCATGATTCACAATCATGTACTCACATTACATCAACCACATGCATATCACAATGCATAAACAAATCATTATGCCTCCATAACACACATAGCAACAATGTGCATAGCAACATTAATCACAAATAACATGTGAGGCATAAACACAACATTCAAAGTTCAACCAAAGGTCTCTAACTAAAGCTCAAGATTAGACTACCAATCTAATCCCAACTCTATGTGGGCTTACCAAGCCCGACTTAGGTTCACATGCTTGAACCAACATTTGAAAACCAATTTAAAAAAAATCGAAAACCACTCACCGACTACTCCAAGCTCAACAAACTCTAGCCGATCAAACTTCCACGCTTCCCAGATTGATTCCTGAAGGTTCTCCAACACCAAAACCCGATGCTAGTCAATCAAAGCCAACAAAACAAGTACAAATCAGCCCACAAATCACTGTAGCAACCCTCGGAGCACAAAACAAGCATTTAGCCAACTAAGAACACCTTTAAACACATATTTTCGAGCAGCCCACTAGCACAGCCAATAACCATTAATTCCAACACTTTTAACACACCTAAAAGTTTCCAAAATAACCCTTAAATATCACACAAGCATCAACCCTCAATTTTCCACACAAAATAGCCCCAAAACTCATCTTTTGAACCACCTAAAACCTCCCTAAAACCCATATCCGAAAATCCTTATAAAACCAAGCAAAAATCATATATGTTGGACCATTTGGGCTACCAATAACATATCTAATAATACGAAATCAAAAGCTTCAATGTTAGACCATAAAGTTTGTATTTTTAACTTAAAACTTGAAACCTCAAATATGCAAAATAATTGGTTTCCATGGAAACTAAAAACATGGAGAGATAGAGGAAGTTGAGGACAACTCAAAAATGTTATTACCTTTCAAAAATCACCAAGAATGAAGGAAGGAGAAGATGGAATAGTGAACTTCAATGGAGAGAAGAGTTTCACGTTGGAAATGTTGTTGGAGGTAGAAGATGATAAAAATTGGGTATTTGAAATAAAAGGGATTTTATTTTACAAAGACCCTGTAATTACAAAACTGCCATTAATAAAAAATGGTCATCATCCAATATTCTAAAATCCATGGAAATTTGGGCTTTAAATTAAAATCGGGTCCAACATATTAAATGAATTTTAAAAAGAAAAGGGAAAACGCGAAACATTATTTTAATATTTTATTTTCACCCGACCCCCAAACCCGGGTGTTACAAGATTAGTGAGATTGCCAATTTGAGCATTGATAGATGACAATACACCAAGCTCCAATTTTCTAGCTACTTTCGTCCTGGTTCCTAATCTGGGGGTAAGGTATTAGAGATCATTGGTGGCAATCATTTCAAGGATGTCATAGGCATCTGTGTAATTCTTGTCTAGTAATGAACTGTTTCCCAAAACATCTACCATGGTCCTGGCATGTGTGTTGAGTTCGTTATAAAAGGTCTCCATCTGGGTCCAGGTAGGAAGTCCATGCATTGGACATCTTCTCAACATATTCTTAATACACTCCGAGGCATCATACAAGGTCTTATCACCAGCTTGCCTAAAAGTAATGATATCAGTCCGTAACTTTGCATTAAGTTTAGGTGGTTGGAATCTCATAAGAAACTTCTGGCATAAATCTACCCACGAAGTAACTGAACTAGATGGCAAAGAGCTTAGCCACGAATTTGCACTATCTCTCAAAGAGAATGAGAATAGCCTCAGCTTTATTGTCTCTTCAGTCACACCAAGTTGTTGAAATAGTTGACAAACCTCTATAAATTGCTTCAGATGCTGCCTTGGGTCTCCCTTAAGTGATCCATCAAATTGACCTACATTCAAGAGCATCTGAAACATTACCATTTTGAGTTCAAAATTAGCAAAAATTTCCTCTAAACCAATTAGTCCCGAAAAAAATATCCATCTTTGTGGTAAGTGTTCTCTGATAGGTCGTTCTTTAGGTCTCTCAACAGCAACAACATGAGCGGTAATACACCAGACTTGTTCTATGACGGCGCTATTCATGGCGTTTTTAAAACAAACGCCACAAAACAACAACTTTAGCGGTGTTTTTACAACAAACGCCGCAATATGTGTAGGGTTAGTGGCGTTTTTTACTAAAAACGCCGCAATAGGTTAGGGTTAGTGGCGTTTGTTACTAGAAACGCCGCCATAAGTATAGTTGTAGTGGCGTTTGTTTTAGAAAACGCCGCTAGCTTAAACACATTGTTTTAATCAGATATATCCCCTAATCTCAGACTTATCATGCAAATTAAAAATCCCCAAATCTGTGCCCTAGCCGCTCCTGCTCATCCTTGCCGTGTCGCTCCTGGTCGTGTTGCTCGTGGTCGTCGCTCCTCGCCGTCGACCATCGCTCCTCCTACTCGTGGTCGTCGCTCCTCGCCGTCGACCGTCGCTCCTCTCGCTCAGGCTTCTCGGTTGTGATTCTCGGCCAATAGGTTAGTGATCTTTCGTCGTTAACCCAGAGGAATGTTGCTGCTCATCCATGGCATTTAATATTTATGATGAATTACTATAGAAACATTTTCATCATGAATTTTTTGTACCCAATTAACTGAAACCTTTTTTTCTAATCAAAACAATCATGACTAAACTGTTTGCTTTGCTTTGCTAAGCTCGTAGATAGAATACTATAGAATTTGAGGATGTATGGTCAGCCTCGTTTGACTTTGATAATAGAGGTTGTCTAAGTCTCTAAGAATGTCGGTTATGTTAGTCATGTCCTTTGTCAATGGGTATGGGCTTCCCATTTTTCTTGTTGAATCATATTGCTTCAAATTAGGATGCTATTGATCTTGCACAGAGTATGCACAAGTCTTCAACTTTCTAGCGATGAGCATCTCCACCCATTCATTTTTCATGTCATGGGAAATGAAATTGCATTCTGCATTGTTCACCACTTTCTCACTGAACTTATAAATAGAACATGTTGTATTTTATTTTATTTTTATTGTAATTTAAAGAAGCAAAATAGGGAGAAAAAGAATGATCAACTCAAACTGAAATTTAAGAATTATAAGAAATACAAGTAAAAACAGCCTTTCGAAGCAAACAAAATATGTAAATAAATATAACCCCTAAGAATTAGTGATATAATCCCAAAAAATCAGCTTTGGTAAGCTGTCGAAAGTCAACAATTTATAATGTAGCATGGGGCATTGACTATTGCAATTGCCTTCTGTTATGAGTAACACGGGTTTGTGAATGATTTCTATTATTTCTCAACTCTTTATTGCTTGAAGCTGTAGGTTGTAATTAGTACTGGACCACGTTCTCAACACTTTTTTTCATGCACTTATCTGGAATAAATTGTTTTCTTTTCTTCTGTGTTCTTTTATTTCAACTTAATGATGTACTTGCTATAAATATAATTGTGTAAAATCATAAACTCATGGGTGAGTTCTGGAAAGTGATTCTTAAAATGTATTTATTTCAGGAGTCCTCCTCTGTTGTGTGTTCTTGCTTTTGTTTATTCACCACTGAAGTTTCCATTATATTGCATTGTTCATTTTCTTGTTATGTAATTGAAATGATTTACTGATTTAGCATTTTTTTTTCCTTTGTCTCTTTCACGAGGGGTCTTATTATGATATATATATTATATATTTTTATAACCTTTTGCATTTAGATCGTCAATTTAATCAAATTAAGCAAGTTCTCAAGCAATAGCTTATACCAAGTTTGGTGCTTTAAGCACGGTGGGTATTTATCCCCTTTAAAAAAAATTGTGCTTGTACTTCAAACTCTCAAACTAAGTTTAGTCACTAAGAGTTCCTTTTCCCCCTTTTACTTTTGATAAAAAAAAATTATTGAAGAATCTTTAATCTAAAATGTTAGGGTTTCAACCAGATCTGTTGGATCCAATTGTTGTTTAATATTTAATTTGAAATTATTCTATTTAATATTTATGTATATAACAACTGATGTAGCTATAACAAGCTTTTGTGTGGGCTTCTGCTTTTTCATTTTGAAAACTAACCAATTTTTTCTTGTTCTTTTTGTTGTCATTTTAGTAATGCTTATCATTATTTTTTTTCTTAACAGCTTATTTACCTCTTAATAGTTTAGAAATTCTTATCTCCATTATCTCAACTTTTCTTGAAGTAAAATAAAGAAGATAACTTTCCCCAACATGTAATAGTTACATCTCTTTTCATCTTTCAAGTATGACTAATAGGTAGTTTATGTATTTGACTTATCTTTGACTTAATTGGTAATATAATAGTTACATCTCTTTTCATCCTTCAAGTATGACTGATAGGTAATTTATATCTTTAATTTGGATATGACAGAAATTGAAAATGGATAGGAGTTGGATGAATTTGCCAAGGGTAAATGCCGACTATCGAAATGGAGTAGAATATTTTCTAAATTTAGCTTTTGCAAATGCAAGCCAAGAAAATATGATTCTTTGCCCCGGTAAGAAGTGTGTTAACATTAATTGGCACATTCGTGAAGTTCTGCACGAACATCTAGTCATTTTTGGCGTTGTTCCGGGTTATAGAAAATGAGTATTCCATGGAGAGTTGACATCTTGTACAACTTATTCCGCGAGTAATCAACATTTTCATCATAATTCTCATCGTGGATCTCTTAGAGAAGATGACATGGAGGGTATGTTGTGAGATGCATTTAATAAGCACGATTATCATTAATCTGTTAGAGAAGATTGTGATATTGGTGTTACTGATTTCACCGAGATGGGAAGAAGTGAATGTGATGAAGAGGCAAATGGAGAAGCATCAAAGTTTTACAATTTGCTTAATGAAATGAATGAACCACTATATGAGGGAAAAAAATATTCAAAACTCTCTTTTTGCATTCGCCTTTTCCATTTAAAATGCTTGGGAGGGTGGACCGGTAACTCTTTTACGCAATTATTAAAGTTTTTGAGTGAAATTTTTCCTTTTGCGAAAATTCCTCAATTCGGCAAAGATATGAAAAAAAAATGATAAACGATTTGGGGCTTGGTTATGAGAAAATTCATAGTTGTCTGAATGATTGCATGTTTTATTGGGGTGATAGAAAAAACCAAGAGTCGTGTCATGTATGCGGTAAATCTCGGTGGATGAATGGGGACACAGAAAATGTGAGTGAAGACGAAGTTGCAACACGAGCAAGAAAGAAGCCAATAAAGATTCTGCGATATTTTCCTCTAATACCCAGGCTTTAAAGACTGCGGAGTCTATGACGTGGCATCACGATGGACGAACAAATGATGGATTATTAAGGCATCCTGCATATTCTTTAGCTTGGAAGATATTTGACCAAAAATTTCCAAGTTTTGCAGGAGATCCTCGCAATGTTAGGCTCGGTCTTGCATTTGATGGGTTTAATCCTTTTAAAATCATGAGTACTTCATACAGTACTTGGCCTGTTATACTTGTTCCTTACAATTTGCCTCCATGGATTTGCATGAAACAATCATCATTTATTTTATCCATGATAATCCCAGGTGAGAAAGGTCCAGGGAATGATATTGACATCTACATTCAACCTCTTATTGAGGAGTTGAAACAATTATGGGTTGGTGTCGTAACATATGATGTGTTGAAGAAGGAGAACTTTAATTTGTGTGCAGCTTTATTGTGGATTGTTAATGATTTTCCCGCTTATGCAAATTTATCTGGGTGGAGTACCAAAGGTCCTTATGCTTGTCCTTGTTGCGCTGCACAGACATGCTCGAAGTGGTTGTATAATGGAAAGAAGTTCTCTTACATGGGACACCGTCGTTGGTTAGATGAAAAACATAGATTTAGATAAAAAAAAGAATATGTTTGATGGTACTGAAGAGTTCAGAAAAGCTCCTGTGCAAACAATCGGGTCTGATATCTTGTCTATGTTGAAACATATCAAGTTCACTTATGAAAAAAATGAACCAACCACCAAACCCACGATCAAAGAAGAAGACAAAAGAGGTGTATGACCGTGAGCTTGAGCAGCTTAGTGATGATGAATCTGATGAAGAGGATGATCCAAATGAGGTAGAGTTGTGGAAAAAGAGAAGCATTTTCTTCAAGTTGCCTTACTGGAAGCATAACATTTGGAGACATAATCTTGATGTAATGCACATTGAGAAGAATGTTTGTGAGAACATTATTGGGACCATTCTCAATGTCGATGGAAAATCTAAAGACAATCTAAAGAGTCGACTTGACTTAGTTGACATGGGAATTCGACATGATCTCCATCCTCAAGAACTTCGTAATGGAAAATTTTCGTTACTGTCTTCTATTTTTACGATGTCGAAGAAAGAAAAAGAAGTATTTTGCACGGTGTTGAAAGATATAAAGGTCCCAGATGGGTATGCATCAAATCTATCTCGATGTGTTAGTGTTAAAGATCGAAGACTTTATTCTCTAAAGTCACATGATTATCACATATTGATGTAAGATTTAATGCCAGTTGCATTACACAATTGTGTGTCAACTGAGGTGACATCTTGTATTATTGAACTTTCTAATGTAATGAAAGCTATTTGTGGGAAATTTTGATGGTTGAAGAAATTGAGAAACTACAAGATTGAGTCGCCTTGACTTTATGCAACATGGAGAAGATATTTCCACTTTCATTCTTTACAATTATGGTGCATTTGTTGGTTTATCTCCCTCACGAAGCTAAAGTTGGTGGACCAGTTTTTTATCGCTGGATGTATCCTATTGAGAGGTACAAATTGTTTAACATATATTCACACCATTGAACAATTCATTTAACTAAAATTACTTATATAATGTTCTTTTTGTTACGGTCTAGGTTTTTGTGCAAGTTGAAGTCTTATTGTCGTAATAAGCGTTATCCAGAAGGATCAATTGATGAAGGGTATTTAGCAGAGGAATGTTTGACTCTTTGCTCTAGATATTTGGAAGATGTTGGAACGAGATTCAATAGACCAAATAGAAATGAAGTGTGCATCAATACTAACTTAGCTGAGACTTATTTGTTTCAAAGTTTTGGTGAACCACTCGGCAAAGTTGAAATTGCACAGTTAGATGACAAGTCTTGGGTACAAGCACATCGATATGTTCTTTTCCATCATGACTCAACAGAGCCCTTACGGACGTAAGTTTATATAAATTCTAATGTATTCACTTCATCTTTTATATTACACATTCTTTAACCACGTAGCTTACTTTGTAGTGAATTTAAAGAAGAGCTACAATCTCAAGTACGCTCCCGAAGATTACATCAAAGAGAAATTCATAAGTTGTTCATAGAAAATTTCCATGATTGGTTAGCGAAGATGGTAAGCAACTGAATCTTTGTACTACATGTACCTAATAACTTTTATTCCTTTGCTACATCAATATAAATGATAACTTATTCACCTTTTATGTGTAATAGGTTTGGTGTGGGAGAGAAGTTAGTGAAGATGTTAAGTGGCTTTCTCAAGGTCCAAATAGAATTGTTAAAAGATATAATGCCTTTCTCATTAACGGGTTTAGGTTCCACGCGAAATCTCGAGAAAGATTAAGGAGGACACAAAATTATGGAGTAGTTGTAACTTCTTCAACTACAAGTTATGCTAGTGGTAGGGACAATCATCTTGTGGTGGGAGATGTAGAATATTATGGAATTCTTACAGACATTATTGAGTTGGTTTATTATGGCAAACAGAAAGTTGTGTTATTTCGTTGTGACTGGGCCGATGTAAATACGACTCGATGCATTAGAAGAGATCAATTTTGTTTTACAATGGTGAACTTCTCTCGGTTAATTCACACAGGTCACCAATTGATGGACGAACCATATGTATTTCCTTCTCAAGTCAAAAAAAGTTTTCTATTGCCCTGATCCAACGAAAAAGGGTTGGTATGTTGTACTCTGTAACACTCCTAGAGACTTGATAGACATCATGGATGGAAATAGAGATGACATTGAAATAAGATCAGAAACTCTGCCTTTTGCAACACAAAATTTAGATAGAACAATCCCTAGTTCTAGTTTACAATTCCAATGGGTTCGGGAGGACATGGATGAAGATTTTAATGAAAACTAACTGCATAACAATGTAGTAAGTTTTATATCTTAACTTATTAATTTATAATAGTATTGTTGTCTCTAATTACTAAAATTGTCTTTTGTTTATTGTAGATATTATGCCTAGGAGGAAATTAAGTGATTTGCAGATAGTTCAAGTACCGAGAGAGGAGGAAGAAACAAATGATGATGATTTGTCTGGTGTTGGATCCTCACAAGTTCTGGAGACAGTTGAAAATGTAGAGATTGATGGTAATGTTCAACACTTTATTTAAATGCTAGTTGTTTGTTATTATTGACTTGATTTTAAAAATTTTATTAAATTATTTTTATATAGGTGGAAATGGTCGAACTCGTAAGAGTAGAGGGTGCACGACGTTGAATGAATTGTACAATCTCCCCGTTGGTGAACGTTTGAAAGTTTCAAGAAACGATGTCGGCCAACCCATTAGGGCAGAAGTAGGTGTTCGGGGCAGTTACTTAGGCATTGTTGCACGCAACCCTACGATTTTTCCGATCAATTATGAGTTATGGCGTCAGATGCCGAACAATAACAAAAATCAGGCTCTAGATCTTGTTAAGGTAATAATGTCAATGTAATAATAATCTATTACAGTTCAAAATAATATTTATATTTGCTTTGATTTTGTCATTTGTAGGATAAATTTTCTTTAGAGGTCTCAGACGATTATGTGAAGCATGCATTAGTGAAAAAAATGGAGAGATAATAAGAGCTTCTTGAAAAAGACATATTTCAAGAATGATCTCGGTCTTCAAGAGAAGTTGCAAAATGTCCCGTCGGGAATTTTCCGATATCAATGGGGAGATGCAGTCAGTTTTTGGAGTTCAACGAAAGGAGAGGTATGATCGATGCACTTTAAAAAATAATAATGTCATTATAATATTTGCTTTATACATAATGCAAATTTTAAATTGTAGGATCGAGAGCGCGTTGGAGTTGCTAGCAGACAAAAATAGAAGTTTACTCACACCACCGGGTCGAAGAGTTTTTCTCGTATAACTAATGACGAGGTATTATTATTTTTATTTATTGATTAGTTTTTAATAAATTACTTTTTTGTGGGTACTAATTTCTATTATACGTTGTAGCAAATTACAACTGACACTAGCGTTGGACGGATAAAGCTCCTTGACATTACACACACAAAAAAGAATGGCTCTCCTATGACTCCCGAAGCTGTAGAAATTATGGTATGTCCATCAGACGAAAAATATGAATTATGTTATGTTTAGTATCAATAGTATAACATTTTTAATTAATTCCTAGGAGAAATTGAGGGAAAAAAGGACGGAGTATGAAGCTACAGCTTCAACCAATGCTTCTGTTAATATGGAAGAGATCGAAAATCAAGTTATTGCTGACGTCTTGGGTCCTGAAAGATATGGTCGGGTTCACTGCCAAGGATCTTTCGTTACCCGGACAAAATATTTTGGGCCTAACTCGTCTCAGTACATGTCATCACAGAGCCAATCTTCTCAAGCAGAAGTTAATCGGTTAAAACAACAGTTAACTCAATTTCAAGCCGAGGTACAAGCGAGAGAAGCTGAGAGAGAAAGGAGAGAAGCTGAAAGAGAAGCGAGAGAAGCTGAGAGTGAAGCAGCATATCAAAAGCTTCAAAGAGATTTTGAAGAAATGATGGCGATGTTAAAGCAGAACCAACCAAAGAATCCGCCATCTTAGTTCATTTATGTGTGAAGCTACATTCTAATTCAACGTTTGAACTATATTTCACTTTAATGTTCTAGACTTGAATTTGTTTTTGTTGTTATTCACTTTAATGTTCTAGACTTGAATTTGTTTTTGTTGTTATTCTGGATTATTTTGGAGTTTTTTTAAAAAATTAATGTTATAGTTGGATTATTCTGGATTTATTTTTGTTGTTTTTGTTGTTACAGGTTATTTGGGTAATTTATATTTTAAAAATATATTTATAGAGACAGTGTGTATAACGGCGTTTGCTTAAAAAACGCCGCTAAAAATTCATAGCATATAGTGGCGTTTACAAGAAAACACCTTCATAGAACAGCCAATGCCGGCGTTTGGAAAGGCAAACGCCGCTACAAAAGCATCTTTCCCGGCGTTTTGAAATGAAAACGCCACTATAGACCACTGACCTTTTGCGGCGTTTTTGTAAAAACGCTGCTAAGGAATGATCTTTCCCAGTGTTTTAGAATAAAAATGTCACTATAGATCACTGACCTGTTGCAGCGTTTGATGTAAAAATACTGCTAACGAATGAGCTTTCCCGGCGTTTTAATATACAAACGCCGCTATATACCACTGACCTATAGCTGCGTTTTTACGACTAAAACACCGCTACCTTTCGCGACGCTGCTTCTTGCGGCTCTTTTGGTGGCGTTTTTTAGCGTCGGGGTGTTTTTAGCGGTGTTAAAAATACCGCTATAGGGTTATAAAAACGCCGCTAAAAGTCTATTTTGCTGTAGTGCGGGTGGTACCCCATCATGTATTGCCGAATTCTCTTAGTTGTTGGCATTATTTAGGGCGCCATCTAACCCACCATTTTCGTTACGAGCCATGTCTCAACATTCTCTTCTTATCTTGTAATCACCTTTAGACTATTAAAAATCTATTGGAGAACATTAATAACATTACTTGATGTTATTTCTGTATCCAAGGCGTAAATGAAAATATGTCAATTGGGTGATCGAGAAATCATTTGATGAGGATATTGCAGTGGACTTGCGTGATAAAATTAGTCATGTTTTATCTTTTATGTTTTCTTCATATGTTGTTGTGTTTGACGCAAGTGATAAGGGGTTAGATTCTAGTGTTACCTCCATAAATTTAGAAGTGAATGCCACTATTATTAATGATATGGATGATGTTCAAATTATGTTGGAGCATCAGTTTGAGAGAGAAATTGGTTATCGAGGTTTGAAAAACAAGACCGACTTAGATAAGTATCTAGCTGAAGATTTGAGAAGGTCTTTAGTAAAACTTTTGACATATTAGATTGGCGGAGAAAGCATGATGCAAGGTTTCTCATTGTTTCTCGAATGACTAAAGACGTGCTAGCTGTGTCTATTTTTACAGTTGCATCTGAATCAACATTTAGTATCAGTAGTCGATTTTGTAACACCCCAAAAATTTCCCAATTTTAAAACCCTAAATTTTGGGAATTTAGGTTAAAACCCTAAATTAATTTTAGGAATTTGAATTTGGGAACCTAATTGTTGTTAAAGGATTAAATTGAGTTAATTTAGAATTTTAAGGGCCAATTTATAAATTGGATAAAGTTTAGATGCTTTTCTATAAATCCCTAAATAGTTGGATGACCTATAATGTGATTTACCCATTTTTAAGGTATTTTAACTTGTTTATCAGCCCTAAAACCCTTGCGCATTCTTTTTTTTCTTATTCCAGTAGCCGCTCTTCCCTCCCGTTTGCTCTCTCCCTCTCTCGATTAAGCTTATTTTTTTATCTTTTTTATTTCGATTGAACATTGGTAAGTCTTTAGCATCGCAAAAACTTAATTTTTGAGGGTTTTGGATACAAGATCTGATGTAGTTCATATGCGTGTTTTAGATGACGTCGACTTTGAAGAAGACGAACTACCACCTCTTTCGCATGTTCGATCTAACCGTGTACGTACCTCGAGGACAACACGTGAGTATTCTTTTGGATTAGTGTTTTTGTCTTAGTTTGGTGGTATAGTCATAATAGTGCTAATAACGAAATTATTTTCATAGGTTCTGATACAGCTAAACCTAGTGGTTCTGATTGTGGGAAACATATTATTCAGTAGGTTGAGTTGCCTTGGCTAAGGTGTGTTTCTTCTAGTGCTAAAAATAAATGATTTTTATGTGTGTTCTCTTTCTGTGCTACATACTTTGTTTTTGTGACTGAGAATTTACGCTTGAGTGATTTTCAATTGTGTTGTGATTTTACATTATGTTTTCCGTGCATACTATTTTCAGACTGTGAATAAAATTGTGATTTAAAGTAAATGAGTTGTGAATCTCGAATTTATTATCGGACTGTGTTAAGACTGTGAAAATTGTGATATCTTTTTACTGTGTTATCATGGGTTGGGATTGTAGGTAGGAAGTTAGTGGTTTATACCACTTTTGTTAGTGACTATGTAGCGAGAGGTTCTGGGGAACCTACTTTTTTGTGACTATGCAGTATGGGTGCGTTGCATTGTGTTTTCATAAAATCGTGTTTAAACATGCTTTGTGTCTTTTAAATATTTTGTGAAAATTTATTGTTGTGGAACTGAGTTTGTGATTGCTTGCACTTTAGAGACACACTGAGCTTAATAGCTGACTCTCCCTTAGTTCTTGTTTCAGATTCTCAGACATAGGCTTTCGGTACTTGGAGGACCACAATTTATCAGATTTATTTCAGTTTTCAATATGGACATTTCAGATTTACAAAATTATTTTATTTTAGTTATTGTTTTGGGATTTATGTAATTTCGGTTACTTATACATTTATTTGGAATTTTTCAATTGTTTTAGCATATATGAGAATTTTTATTTGGATATTTGAATAATTTATTTTACGATGTTTTTATTTATACGACCGTGATTTAAAAAAAGAACTCATTGTGAAATGACACTGTTTTCAATAATAACCTAAATATTGGATTTTCTAAACCTAATAATCTTACTTGAGGGGTAAGTTTTCAATCTGACTTTCTAGATTTGACCAATAACTTTTGGGTCAGATTTAGGGGGTTACATTTTGTGGTATCAGAGCCTAGGTTCAACCCTCGGACTGTGTGGCTCGCATAAAATTTTTAAGTCGAAAATGATTTTTGCATGCATACTAAATATTTTCGGGCGAAAGGGTATTTTTGGAAAGTAAACATTTTTGTTATATTGACATATTTCTGAATAGAACTCCAAGTACCGAAATTGATCTTAAGACTCTTTACTTTTGTAGATAAACTACTATGCCACCTCGTAGAAGCTCTAGATTAACAGCTAGTCGTGGTCGTGGTGGAGTGCGTGGTCGAGGTCGAGGTCGTACCGCAGCAGCTGAGAGCGGTGCTTCACAGTCTGTGGGAGCACCACCGAATCAGGATAATATTCATGATGTTAATGAGGAAGAGCAGGTCATGGATCAGCAGCCTGGAATTCAGCAGACTGGAGTCCAGCAGACTGGGGTTCAATGGGCTGGTGGTGAGGATCAGCCAACTCAGCAAGCGTAAGGCGATATACTAGTGAGACTACGGGCTTGGATAGTGCTGTAGTGCATAGGGAGTTGCTCCGTTACCTTCGTCAGTCTGAGGGTGTCAGGAAACCCATATCTACCGAGTTTCTGGCTGTCGGGATGATTATGTTCGATGAGAAGACAGACACAGATCCGGCTAATGCTGGGTACTGGTTGAAGAAACTTCAGAGGTTGTTTGTTGAGATGGACTATCCTACCGACCGGAAGCTTAGGGCTGTTGTATCACTATTGCAGGGTGAGGCTCAAAATTGGTGGGAGGCTGAGGAGCATGTTATTCCAGCTGGTCAGATTTCTTGGGACTATTTCCGACAGGCTTTCCGTGACCGATATGTTGGGGCTGAATATCTAGTAAAGTGTCGGGATGATTTCATGAATCTGAAGTAGAACGACATGTCTGTGAATGATTATGGGATAGAATTCATGAGGCTGATACAGTATGTTCCGAGGTTAGTGACCACAGAGAAAGAAAAATGTGATTGGTTTCTAAAAGGGTTGCGTTCAATGATTAAGGCGGGAGTCGCCTTGCATATGGATAAGAAATACAAGGATATTACCAAACGAGCTAGGACTGCTGAGCGGAATGAGGCAGAGTTGAAGCAACTTGAATCTCACGGTTCTGATCAAGCTAGTAAGCCACCGACCGCAACAATTCAATATAGTCAAGGGAATCAGTCTCGGAAGAGGGCTTTAGAGGAGTTCGATCATCAGGGTTATTCTAGAGCTAGAACAGTGACTTATACTTTTCTGACTGCTAGTGTAGGTGGATCGACAGGTTCTTATTGTGTCCTTCAGTGTTCTTATTGTAAGAAGTGGCATAGTGGGGAGTGTAGGAGAAAGATCAAAGCTTGTTTCAGATGTGGTTCTTTAGATCACTTCTTTAATGATTGTCCACATCCATCTACCGGATCATTTGTACAGAATCAATCACAGGTACTGCTTCTGGTACTGCTAGTAGAGGTAGACCTACCCAGAGTGATAGATCAGCTAGATCCGATACTAGACGTCCGGGGTTGGTTTATGCAACTGAAACTCATGAGAGTTATGATGATGAACCATAAGGCATAGACGGTACATTTCTAATGTTTCAGGTTTTTACTTTCATGTTGAAGTATGAGGAATTTAGAAGGAAGAATTTTAAGTTGTGTCAGTTAATTTTTAGGATCTATCGCTAAGTCTGAAAATTTGGAGGACGAAATTTCCTTTAAGGGTGGGAGAGTTGTAACACCCCAAAAATTTCCCAATTTTAAAACCCTAAATTTTGGGAGTTTAGGTTAAAACCCTAAATTAATTTTAGAAATTTGAATTTGGGAACCTAATTGTTGTTAAAGGGTTAAATTGAGTTAATTTAAAATTTTAAGGGCCAATTTATAAATTGGATAAATTTTATATGCTTTTCTATAAATCCCTTAATAGTTGGATGACCTATAATGTGATTTACCCATTTTAAAGGTATTTTAACTTGTTTATCAGTCCTAAAACCCTTGCGCATTCTTTTTTTCTTATTCTAGTAGCCGCTCTTCCCTCCCGTTTGCTCTCTCCCTCTCTCGATTAAGCTTATTTTTTTTATCTTTTTTATTTCGATTGAACATTGGTAAGTCTTTAGCATCGCAAAAACTTAATTTTTGAGGGTTTTGGATACAAGATCTGATGTAGTTCATATGCGTGTTTTAGACGACGTCGACTTTGAAGAAGACGAACTACCACCTCTTTCGCCTGTTCGATCTAACCGTGTACGTAACTCGAGGACTACACGTGAGTATTCTTTTGGATTAGTGTTTTTGTCTTAGTTTGGTGGCATAGTCATAATAGTGCTAATATCGAAATTATTTTCATAGGTTCTGATACAACTAAACCCAGTGGTTCTGATCGTGGAAAACATATTATTCAGTAGGTTGAGTTGCCTTGGCTATGGTGTGTTTCTTCCGGTGCTAAAAATAAATAATTTTTATGTGTGTTCTCTTTCTGTGCTACATACTTTGTTTTTGTGACTGAGATTTTACGCTTGAGTGTTTTTTAATTGTGTTGTGGTTTTACATTATGTTTTCCGTGCCTACTATTTTCAGACTGTGAATAAAATCGCGATTTAAAGTAAATGAGTTGTGAATCTCAGATTTATTATCGGACTGTGTTGAGACTGTGAAAATTGTGATATCTTTTTACTGTGTTATCATGGGTTAGGATTGTACGGAGGATGTTAGTGGTTTATACCACTTGTGTTGGTGACTATGTAGCGAGAGGTTCTGGGGAACCTACTCTTTTTGGTGACTATGCAGTATGGGTGCATTGCATTGTGTTTTCATAAAATCGTGTTTAAACAATCTTTGTGTCTTTTAAATATTTTGTGAAAATTTATTGTTGTGGAACTGAGTTTGTGATTGTCTACACTTTAGAGACACACTGAGATTAATAGCTGACTCCCCCTTAGTTCCCGTTTCAAATTCTCAGACATAGGCTTTCGGTACTTGGAGGACCACAATTTATCAGATTTATTTCAGTTTTCAGTATGGACATTTCGGATTTACAAAATTATTTAATTTTAGTTATTGTTTTGGGATTTATGTAATTTCAGTTACTTATACATTTATTTGGGATTTTTCAACTGTTTTAGCATGCATGAGAATTTTTATTTGGATATTTGAATAATTTATTTTACGATGTTTTTATTTATACGACCGTGTTTTAAAAAAAGAATTCATTGTGAAACGGCATCGTTTTCAATAATAACCTAAATATTGAATTTTTTAAACATAATAATCTTACTTGAGGGGTAAGTTTTCAATCCGACTTCCTAGATTTGGGCAACAACTTTTTGGTCAGATTTAGGGGTTACAGAGTTCTTGACCCATTTAGGAGTTCATTGAATCCTAGAACAATAGAGGCATTAATTTGTTCTCAAGATAAGTTGAGGACTTCACATTCTCCATTTTTCTTTTTGTGCAGAGGAGACACTTAAAGATCTTGAAAAGTTTGAATCATTAAAAAATTCTTCTTTACCCTCTCTTTTCTTCACTTTGTTTCTTTCTATTATTTTTTTACTTAACTAACTAATAATTTGCTTATTTAAGTTTAGTAAATACAGCAATCATCAAATATATATATATATATATTCTCAACATGCACGATGATCAAATTTGTTGTTTTCTTTAAGTACTTGATTTTTATTTTTAATGTGAGACATCAGTTGTTGTTCTGTACTGTTTTTAGTTCTCTATTGAACATTTGTTAGGCTTATAAGTTGTAATTGGTTAATTTTATCGTATGCTATGGTTATATTTTTATGATGTTGACTGACAATATTTATTATGATTATGGTTATGGTTATGATTGTGGGCTTATGATTTTTATTGAATGATGTTTGTGTATGAATTATGATATTCATTATATAATTTTACAGGTGGCTAATGTTTCAGCACAAGAATCTGCAAAGTGCAAAGTGCCAACATTGCACATATACTTTCATAATTTTTTTTTGCAAGTTTCAACTTTCAATAGATTACGTGGTTGTAATGTTTTTAATATTTTTCTGAAGCTTGAGTGTTTCAAACATTGCACACGTCGTCGGACGTCGATTTTAAAACTATAAATTTTTAGTATATTATTAAAATTTAGGATAAAAATTCTATACACAGGCGGTGGAAGCTGAAAGTTTCCACAAGCGCCTTAGTTTTAGGGTATAGGAAGTTAGTTTAGGGTATAGAGTTTAGGGGTTTAGGTGTAGGGGTTAGAATTTAGGGATAGTTGTTTCAATTTAAGGTTTAGGGTTATAATTTAGGGTTTATAGGTTAAAACCTAAATCCTCACCATATTACCCTAAAACTAAACCCTAACCCATAAACCCTAAATTGAAACAACTATCCCTAAATTCTAAACCCATACCCCTAAACCCCTAAACCATATACCCTAAACTAACTCTCTATACCCTAAAACTAAGGCGTTTGTGGAAACTTTTAGTTTCCACCGCCTGTGTATAGGATATTAATCCTAAAATTTATAAAAAAAATTAAAAAAATTATTATCTAAACCGAACAGAATATTTTGGTTAACTGATTATTTGATTTAGTTATTACAATTTATGGTTGAGAATTGAGTGACCTGAACTTATCGGTTAACCGAAATAATTTTCTATTAGTTAACCGAACCATGTTTTGTATATCTCTTACACCAGTGTATAAGATAATGATCTTTACTTTTATAGGTATGTATTTTGTTGATCTTACTATTATCCAAGTTTATATAATTATAATTACTAATTTGGGATAAGGGAAACAGAACTTCTTTTTTTTTTTTTTTTTGTGAATCGATACAACAATAATCATACACAGGGAGCACTTAAAATTTATTATAGTATTGGACCCAATTTTTTTAAAAAAAATTAATTTTTCCTTAAAATTAATAATATTTTTTTGGAAATAATTATAACTTAAAATTTGTTAAGAATTTTAAGTGATGATAGTTGAAGTTGGGAGATTGGGATTGCATCAAAAGTGACCATCCATATCCACTACATCCATCATTCCTATGCATTCGCTTGAAAGCTTCATTTTAACTTCAACGACCAAGAGAAAGGAAGAATAAAACACACTTGCTTTTAAGGATTATTATTAAACCGAGTGAGACAGAAGTTGATAAATAGTTTCAATCCATCAAAACTGTTTACTTATTATTATTGTACAATAAGTAAGAGCGTACTACCGGCTCTTTTCTTGTCCTCAATAGTTTGGTGCCTCTCACTAACTTTGACACGATTTAGACTTGGTAAGCAAAGGAAATCAATGGTTAACATATTAAATAAATCCTTGATTGTTTTTAATTTTATTTGCGTTGATGCTAAAAATATGAGACACCGAACAAAAAAAGTAGAGACGATGGACTAAGATAGTAATAGATTTCAGGCGGTTTACCCACTTATAGATTTAGGGCGAAAAATGTCAGATAGCATTAGGTGGTGCCCTATACCAATTTTAGGAATTACACTTGTGATGACTATACTGAAATTCTAGCTCGGCGAAGGGCCAAAGTATTCATTAAACATCAGTATAACTAGGTCAAAGATTCTTATTGGGGTCATATCATAAAATGACATCAGGTTTTTAGTCGAGTTCAACTGATGAGACGTGCCTTCCAAAGAGTTTTTTCGGAGGACAATGCTTGCTTTCTTTCGCAGTTGCTATTCCAGAGCTACCAGATTTCGGAGGTGTAACAATTTAGATAAGCTTTTTTTTTATATTTTAGTAGTATTCAAATAAGTCATTTGATTTATAACCAAATAAGCCCTCGAGATTTAATTAGTATCCAAATAAACCTTAAATTCTTTCATGTATACCTAAATAAAACTCTTAAAATTACCTATATCTCTCTTGGAATAAGAAATATTTTTTTAGATATCTTTCGTGTATTCATTTACGGTTCATATTTAGGATATGTGATAGACCTTCCCTACAATATCATCACTAAAGATTCTATCATTAGGAGTACATTGTTGATACCACACATATACTGGGACTCATTTAACATAAGTAAACATCAAGGGCTATATTAGTAGTTTAGCCTAAACAAAACATGAACTTGTATATATAATCCAAAATTTCCCGGCACTACATTCGGCATTCGCTTGTTGAATATGTATACAATAGTTTACTTTAAATTGAGTTATTATTCGGGGGGAAAAAGGAATTATTCTATGCATTTATGACCGGCCAAGAAAGAAAACAAAATGTTACCAAAATTGCATAAAATATTCCTAGTAATGGTGAGTGAAACAAAGACAAAACAGAAACAAAGTGACAAGAAAAATCCAACCGTCTGCAGCTCTATCTTGTCTTTGTTTATGATGCATGGCAGTTTTTTATTTGTCTCTATTTTGATTTTTATATTTAAATTTATTCATCTTAATTTATATTATACTTTAATTTTAACTCGTACTTCAACCCTAAAATGATTTCTCCGATCTCACATCAACTCTGTCTTGGAATTTTATAAAACTAAACCAAACATATGTTGTAAAATTTTCTAAAAATTTAAAAAATTGTAATCAAATTATACAAAAAAATTGTTTATAGAATCAAAATATATGTTATAATTGTAATCAAATTATACAACTTATAATTTATAAAATTAAAAGAATACATTTTAACTAATTATATTAGACCTAAGGCTTAACAATTAAATATGTGCCCGAACTATAATTTTTTTAGATAGATGCATAAACTATATTTTGGGTCAAATAGGGACCTAACGTTTCATTATGTAACCAATTTAAGGTTTTTTCATGAAAGACGTTGTTTTTTCTGTTATCTAATAAAAATCGAGCACATGACATGATTTTTTATTTTTCAAATTAAAACCCAAAAATGAGAAAAATAAAAAAAATAAAACATATTAATTAACCTATCAATATTTAATTTCTTTAAAATTCCCAAACCCTAACCCTAATATTAAGTTCCCCCACTACGACCATTGATTCAACCACCATCGGTCACCCTTATTTTCATTCGACCCCATCTACTGAAAACTCAATCATCTCGTCGTCAAAAACTGACGAATAGACCACCGATTGCACCGTCGACGAACACCCAACAATGAATAAAAAAGAGATCGATTGGGTTCGCACCGACGAGAAGAGGATGACAGATGTCGAATGGAGAGACACACAACGCTTGGGCGGTGAACGGTGAACCACCGACTTGTGGAGGATGGCAGACAAAAAGGGAGATGTGATTTGGGGGTTTGATTGAAAAAAATCAAAACTTTGGGTGCTTTAAAGAAATTCAAAAACTAAAAATATAAAAAAGTCAACGTGTCAAGTTTTGATCGGATGACGGAATCTTTTTAATGATCATTAACGAAAAACGAAAAACCTTAAATGAGTTGCAGAATGAAAAGTTAGACATATATTTAATGCAAAATATAGTTCAAACACCTATTTAAAAAAAGTATAGATTAGACACTTATTTGAGTATTAAGCCTAGAACTAAACATGATTGTTTATCTCATTATATCTCTCCGTATCTATATATTATTGAGTATTGGTGAACATGAAGTAGTTGAAACATAATACGTGTAACTCCAACCCAAATCCCTACAAAAGCAAAAGCACAAACAAGACAGGTCCAACAGGATTCTTGCATGAAACAAGTTGGCATTAAACAAAGTGAAATGAAAAAAGAAACAAGAGAGGAAAAGCATATATTATAAAATGAAAAACCGAAAACCAAACTAATCATTGCATAGGCATTTGTATTGAGATTTTGAGAGCAATGGGTGAGAGAGAAAGTAGGAGGAGGAGGGATGGTGAAGTGAGGAAGAAAGAGTACAAGAGTTTAGTATTAGATGCAGATGAAGGTAGAAGGAGACGAGATGAGAGTTTGGTGGGGATAAGGAGGAGCAGAAGAGAAGAAAGGCTCCTGAAGAAAAGGAGAGAAGCCCATTTTATTATCCACCACTTCACTCCTAATATCTCCATACCAAATGTAAGAGGGCACCTTTTTATTTCATAATATAGTATAGGTGTTGATTGATTCTACTTGGTTTAGATATATGTTTTTGACGTGTTTGTATTAGATTATGACAGTTGATGGTAATGGGAGTATCATCTCATGATCCAGCATTGCAGTTAGAAGCTACTACTCTACTTCGAAAGCTATTATCAATGGGTTTGTTTCATCATCATTACATTTTGTTTGGGGTGTAGGATGCGTTTGTGCTATTAGCTTTCTTGTTCTCAGATTCATTAATAAAAATATTAGTTTTGCGACATGCAGAGCGCTGCCCCCCGATCCAGCAGGTAATCGAAGCAGGCATTGTTCCTCGATTAGTCGACTTTCTTGACAATCATCATGACCCTCAGTTACAGGTACTCGGCTTTCTTTTAACCAAAGTAGTCGATTCGATTGACTTATAAAATTTGCTTCTTTTCATTTGCCAGTTTGAGGCTTCTTGGGCATTGATTAATATTGCCTCCGGTACATCTGAGCACACACATGTTGTTATTGAACAAGGTGCTGTGCCCAAATTTGTGCAACTTCTTGGCTCTTCAATTACTGATGTTCGAGAGCAGGTTAGTTTTGTTTTCTATTTTTCTTTATTCAACTTATATGATTCAACCCTTGAACCTATTGATTCCGATTGAACGGATTTTAATCCATATATTTGGGGTCTGAATCCCAGGCGGTCTGGGCATTGGGTAACATTGCGGGTGATTCACCAAAGTCTAGAGATATAGTTCTAAATCATGGTGGACTGATTCCATTGCTGGCACAGTTGAGTGATTATTCCAAATTATCTCCGCTAAGGAATGCTACTTGGGCTCTATTAAATTTCTGCCGAGGCAAGCCACCACCACCCTTCCACCAGGTAGACAAGAGCACTTTTTTGTTTTTTGCTCTAGTCCTTGTACTGTACTCAATGTTGCCTCCCTTGTTGTGAAGGTTAAGCCCGCATTGCAAGCTTTGCAGCGCCTGATCCGATTAAACGATGAAGAAATTCTTACCGATGCTTGCTGGGCACTTTCTTATCTGTCCGACGGTACAAACGAAAAGATTCAGGCGGTGATTGAGGCCGGCATTTGTCCACAACTCGTTGAGCTTCTTCGGTAAGATGTGTTGTTCATATATGATGTTTATGTTCCATCTCTAGATGTAATAACATTTCACTTTTGTTTTGTTCATGGCTACTGCAGTCATCCCTCAGAAGCCGTGCTTGTCCCCGCTCTTCGGACCATAGGGAACATCGTTACCGGCGATGATTCTCAGACTCAGGTATCCATTGTGCCATGTACTGTATATCAACACTTGAACATAAGTTGTGACCAGTATTTTGCAGTCTGAACCTTGAAATTTTCATAACAGGTTGTAATTGACAACCAAGGTCTCCCTTGTCTCTACAAACTTGTGTCGCATAACTACAAAAAGTGTATCAAGAAAGAGGCTTGTTGGACAATTTCAAATATTACTGCCGGAAATACAACTCAACTACAGGTTAAATGTTGAATGTATTCAACTAAATATAGTTTCTCAAGCCTAATGAGTAACTCGTATACTGTTTTTTTTTGTTTTTGAAAAGAGTTACTCATATACTAGTTTATTTGCAATAGGCTGTTATTGATGCAAACATAATTAGTCCTCTGATTCACCTGCTTCAACATGCCGAATTCGAAATCAAGAAAGAAGCTGCCTGGGCTATTTCTAATGCTACCTCCACTGGATCCCATCAACAGATTCAGTACGTTCTTTATATTGTCTGGTTTTAATCAAATTGTAATGTATTTCGACCAATACATGTACAAATCTTTGATTAATTCCCATTAACCAAGATTGTTTACTTGAACAGATACATGGTGAAACAAGGTTGTGTGAAGCCGCTTTGTGATCTACTGGTGTGCCCTGATCCAAGGATTGTGACAATATGTCTTGAGGGTCTTGATAATATTCTCAAGATTGGGGAGGCAGACAGCAGTAGTGGGAGAAACATATATACTGAAATGATTGAGGAATGCAATGGTTTGGAGAAAATAGAGGATTTGCAGAGCCATAACAACAATGACATCTATAACAAGGCTGTCAAGATGTTGGAGAGGTATTGGTTGGAGGAAGAAGAGGAAGGTCACCATGGTAATTCACACTTTTCTTTTGGTTTTGACCCACCCTCCCTTTGGAGGTTTGAATTTTAGTTGAAACCCTTTTTGTGCATAAACACTAGGAGTGTTCAAAACTGGCCCAATAGGTATCCAAAGACTTAGTAAATTTATTATTATTATTATTATATTTATTAGTATTATTATTATTATTATGTTTATGTTTCATCCTCTTTTTATTCCTTTCCACTTTTTAACTTGCATTATGAACTTATTAAACCTTTGAGTACTCACTAAACTCATTTTGAACACCCCTAATAAACACACAATTTTCATAAGTAATGTATAGAACAAATTAAGAAAGAAGAATCGTTTTTCTAGTTGAAATATAGTTTTTGGAAAATATTTATCATCCAGCTTCTTAGTTTTGTTCCCAGAATAAATTTTAACAGCGTTTTGATACCGAATATCTTTTTTGACAGCCAAAACTATGTTAAATACATGTACAAAACGATAAATCCGTCATCCTATATCTAAAAATGGAAGAATTCACTCTAAAATTGAATGCTTTCATTTTGTACTACACTTAAAAATTTAATTCATATACTTTAATTTAACATAATTTGACCAACAATTAGTTGATTTAGTGGATGAGGCATTAGGTCCTTTAAGCAAGGTAAGGGGTTCGAATCATGGCGTTGTGAATAGAGGTGACAAACGGGTCATTCGGTTCGGTTTTGGCTCGATTCATTTCGGTTTGGGTCATTCCGATCTGATTAGATTCGGTTTAAATTTGGTTCGGGTCGGTTCGAATCTGATTCAGTTTTAGTTCGGATCTATGGTGATTTCGGTTTGAGTATCGGGTCAGGAGGACGGTTGGTTAACTTCGAGTCGATTATTTTCGGGTCGGTTGATTTCGGTTCGGGTCAATATCGGGCTAATAGAAGATCGATCGGTTTTAGTCGGGTTTTCAGGCCGAGTTAGGTTTTTCCACTCTATATATGACTTTATATAGTATGTATATTTGGTTTTTTGGTGAGTTGTGCGACAATTCACATCACATCACATCTCATCTTTATTTATTTATTTTAATATATTTTCCTTATTTCGGGTTGCTTTCTGTTCGGGTGAAATCGGTTCGATTCTATTCGGTTCGGTTGAAAATCGGTTCGGGTCTATTTTCGGTTCAACTGAAATTCGATTCGGTTCGATTTATTTCGGGTTTCGGATCAAATTCGGGTCATCGTATTCGGGTCAATTTCGGGTCTCGATTCTGGTAAATCGGTTCAGTTCTCGGGTCAAATTTTCCAGGTCTAATTGTGAATGAAAAAAATTAGATTGAGATGTTCGCTCTCATGTTGGGCCTTTGCAAAACTCACTTCGAATTAGTTGACCAATGAATTGGATATCGATGGTTAAAACATAATCAAATATCTTATTGTGATAAAGATGAAATTTATATTTTTTTATGATTAATTAATGTGAAATATATATTCATATTTATTAAAAACACTTCAAATTATAAAACTGAGTTTGAATTATTTTTTAGCCACAAAGTAATGAAAAATAATAAATTAATAATATTAATTGTTTTTTAAAACGTTTTTTAATTTTCATTTTAAAATCTGAATAACGAAGTACTTAGGTATAAGTGGCATGGACTCATGCACATTATTAATAATAACAGGTGGATTGAATTGTACCAAAATAAAGTATATAAATGATATCTAATCATTGGTTATATTACAATGATGAAAATTGTTACCGCAAAAGTTGTGGAAGTAGATATTTTTCACCGTGATTGATTAGTTTTGACCACCACATTTTAAAGTTACTTTTGTTGGTCTATTTTGTTCAAATGGTGTTCTAATTTTTTTAGAGGATTATTTCATATTTGATGATATATTTTGGGAAAATTCTACAACGGGCGACGAACATTGATGAACACCACTAATGATGAACACCGATGAACACCATTAATTTTATTTTTAAAATTTTAAAAATCTAAAGGACTAAAATTATAATTAAAATTATCTCTTAAAAAAATAAAAATCAAATTTAATAGTTACTTTATAATATTTTTTTAATAAGTTAAAATCAAATATACCCAATTCTCCTAAACCCTAACAAAATCAATCTTTTAAAAAATAAAAATCAATTTTTTTAACGTATTTTCTACTTTTTGAAAATTTTCCACGCAACCAAACAAAGATAAAAACCCATGTTCATGGTGGCAAACGCAAATTGGTTAAAGCTGCGTGAATAGCTTTATCGAAGGAAAGAAAACTAAAACTGCAAATTTTCTGTTGTTTTTTTTTAAATTCTGTTGTGTACAGTGTGAGGATTTAGCTGAGCTTGAATGGCTGTCGAATTTCGTGGATGAATCATTTTCAAGTGATGACCTACAAAAGCAGCAGCTGTTATCTGGAATGAATATCCGACCCGACGAAGCATCAGATACCCAAGTGTTGCAAGCCGTTGTGCCGAACCAAATTAATGACGCCATTGATAACGGTGACAACAACCACGGTTACAATACCAATTTCATAAACCTAATTTAACCAATTATAAACCCTAATCCCCAAATCAAAAACACTGATTTTTTAATTTCCTCAATTTCATAGACCTATTTTAATAATTTTATTAAATCTAATTTTTATTTTTTAAAAATAAGTTTTAATTACAATTAGAGTCCTCATGATTTTTAGTTTTTTTTAAAAAATTAATAGTGTTCAGCGGTGTTCATCGTTAGTGGTGTTCAGCAATGTTCGTCGCACGTGGTAGACTCATCCTATATTTTGAAGATTATTTCACATAATTTTAATCGTTTGAAAACTGCAAATTTTAGGATGCTCAATTGTAAAGTTTTCTTATTTGATTAGATTTCTTATTCAGTAGTGGTAGATTTGATACTCTTTAATGAGATCATTCTAAAAGATAAATATTTATGACCAAAGACTTTGTTTCTTAAAGAATCTTGTTGGTTTTTTTTCAAAGAACCTTGTTTAACAAAGTCAAGTTTGCCTTGTGAAGTTTACTTGCTCGGCAAGTAAGGACTTTGTCAAATGTTTCTTGTTTGAAAAAGGAATATTTGATCCGTCATTTTATGGGACAAACTCTACAACAATTAAATAGACATAATTAAATAAATTTTATTAGCCCTAATTTCTCTGAAAACCTAAAACTTTTGCTCTGAAAATCTTTTGTCGCCGTTGTCTATTTTTGCTCTTTTTCTCTTTTAATTGCCGGCGGTGGCACCGGTTTTAGTACTGGTTGCCGACCGCCGGATCTATTGTTTTTTTTTTGTTTTCAATAAACTATTCTGCTCTTGTGGCACAATTTAGTCTACCTTTTGGTACGTATTTCTCTGTCTTTTGGCACTTTTTTTTGTTTTTTTGTTTTAATTTTTAATTAGGGTTGGATCTGACGACGCCACGACTGATCAAGATGGTGTTCCTTTCATTATGCTGCTGATCCCCCTTCTCGGACCCTTGAACCAGATTTGGATACGCGAATACATCTCCCGTTTATTCGCGATTGAGTTGTGGTAATGACCTTTTTTGTCAACGTACGATCTTTCACTACAGCAAAACAGGTTTTTAGCGGCGCTTTTTTAGCCTTTTAACGGCGTTTTTAAGCGCCACTAAAAACTCTCCCAGCGCTAAAGAAAGCGCCGCAAAATGTGTCGTAGAATCAAGCGCCGCAAAAGGTAGCGGCGTTTTTAGATTACAAATGCCACTAAAAATCATGATTTTTAGCGGCGTTTTAAAAGACAAATGCCACTAAATTTCAATATATAGCGGTGTTTTATTTTCCAAACGTCACTAAAAATCCATAACCTCTAGCGGCGTTTTGAAAGACAAACGCCACTAAATGTCGATATATAGCGGTGCTTTGTTTTCCAAACGCCGCTAAAAGTGTTGGACGGACAACATATATGTGGTTTTTAGTGGCATTTTTTAATTAAAACGCTGCAAAATGTATGACTTTCAATGGATATATTTTTACAACCGCTGTTGATTTACATATATAATTTTCTACTCTGAACTGCCCAAAATTAACATGTAACATTATTCAATAGCAAAAAACTTGGAATTTAATTACGACACAAATCAAGTAAAAGTACTTAACAACAAAAATAAATTAAAGTCTATAAATATTAAAGTGAACTGTAATGTAATTCAACATTGTTCACTAGAATATACAAAGCATGAACCTAAAAAATCAACTAAGAGGGATCATTCCTGCCTTCTTCGAGATAGCAATGCCGGTATCTCCACCGGTGAAGCTATAGAAAAAGGGAATACAAGTTATGCATGGATGACTAGCTATGTGATTAAACTATAGCTAATGCAGTGTCCACTATAACCTGGAACTACCTTATGCAGTTAACCCTAGGATGCATAGTGAGGAAATCACCGATCTCGGAGCCTTTCCCGGTCACACAACTAATTAGCCCTTTGGGGAAACCGGCCAAATGAAAGCAGTGTACCATGTGAAGAGCAGAAACAGCACCCTGTAACAAGATTACAACAACTGCTTTAGATATGTGTTGCTCGATTATGTTATGTATTTCTGCATGTGTTATCAGCTTGTACCATGTAAGAAGTACCTGTGTTGGTGGCTTGAGAACAAGGGAGTTTCCGGCAATTAATGCCGGTATGATTTTCGAAACTGCCAAGTTGACTGGATAATTGAATGGTGGAATGGCTAGAATCACTCCAAGAGGAATCTGTATACGTTTAATTGCAACTTCGAATCACAAACTACATCATCAAACATAACAAACATACCAATTCCATATGCTGAAGCAATGAATGAATCAATATAAAAATTTATTTCAATCCATTACTAAATGAAACATTACAATGGAGGTGAGGCAATATTTGGTTCTATGATTTCCAGGAAAACTATCAGAAACCAAGAATTTCCCTTCACCAAGAATCCTCACCCCTTCTTCAGCAGTGTAAGAAACCAGATCCCCAGACCTCACAACCTTCATGGAATCATCATCAAAACAAGTTTCATTAATATGACTTGTTCAAAAAGAGTACACACTGCCAGATAAAATGTAAAAGAATAAATAAACTCTATAATGGAGAACGGCGGCGACCAAGGTAGCGGCATTCAGGAGATAGGCAGCCAAGATATCGACGGTAAGCTAAATGAGACTAGGAATCCGGAAGCGTCAAAGATGGAGTCTGAAGGCTGGAGAAAGGTTACAAGGAAGAGGTCAAACCCGAGTAGAAGTTTTGTTGCGAAGAGGTTTCACTCGCACGAGGAAGACTGGACTGTTTTTGTTGATAATCTTAGTAGAAGGGTTTCACGGTCGGCTCTCTATGAACTATTCAGCATTCACGAGAAGGTTTGTAGGGTATATATCCCGATAAGGAATCCAAAGCCTAAATACACTCAATCCACATTTGCTTTTGTCTCGTTAGATTCCAAGATGGATATGTAGAATGTCATTCTGAGATTGGATAATTCAAAAGTAGACGGGCGTTTAATCAAGGTGACTCCTGCCAGGTATTCTCGTTCAAAACAAGTCAGAAATTTTGATGTCTCCCACAACCACAAAAATAGGTCGACGCCTTCGATCACCAATACCAGAGACCAACCAGATGTCGGCAATGCTCCTCAGGTTATCCCTACTAAGAGTACTCACTACTCCTATCAGGATGATGTACTAAACTCTAGACGCAAAGAGACAGTCTGTATGAATCGTGCCGATAAAGCCATCAACCCTAATGATGATCGTAATAAGAACAACGGCAAAAGCAACTTCTTCCTTCCTAAAAAAGATACAGATTGGCTAAAATGTTGTATGGCGGGGGTGATCAAAACGGACTTCGATCATGAGTTTGTCCAGCGAGCTTTGGCAAATGATGGCATCGAGGTCTCAGTTGTTAAGTGGGGAACGAATAATGCTTCATCTGTTATAAAATTCAAGTCTGTGGATGATATGGAAGCGGTGTGTTCAAATAAAATGGAGGAGCTATCGTATTGGTTCGAATCATTAGGTCCTCTATTAATCAACGGAATCCCTCACTACTATGTTAAGATTGCTCTAGAGGGTATTCCGTTAGTTTGTTGGCATGAGAGCTTCTTTGAAGAGCTTGTGAAGAGATTGGGTATTTTTGTGGATATCTGTGAAGAAACGAAGAAGAAGGAAAGATTGGATGTTGCTTCTCTAATCATCAGGACAACCAGTACATCTATAATCCCTGGGAAAATCACTCTCACTTCATTGGGTTTCTCTTATAATGTTAATATTCACCTTGGCTCAGTAAAGGATGAAAAGCTTGGTTCCGTTAATGGGGAACCTGACCGGAAATTCACAGATGTTTGGGATGACTCCCTGTTAGCCTCCTCCGACGATGGCAGTTTGGGTAGGCGAAACGAAGATTTTTCCCCAGGTGGTAGTGGAAGAGGCATGCATGTACATGAATCGGCTCATGGGAGTCAGAATCAACAGTTTGATTTTCCAGAGATGGTTAATGGCGGCGGCAGCTTCGAAGGAATAAACGTGGCTCGCGGTGAAGTGGATCGGGTTGAGGATGCGGTGCGGATCGAATCCTGGGTAGATTCCCTAGAAAAATCCGTTGCGTCGGGCAATATAGACCAGGAGGCCCGTTCAAATCCCTTGGCCCACGATAGCTCCCTAGTTGGTGTGGTGGGGAGGCTCGTTTTCTAACGTAGATATCTCCAATAGTTCTGAGCCCGCTCCCAACTATCATGAAATTAATTATCGAGAGCTAGCTAATCTCAACACCCTCGGTTCAAATAGAGGAAATCCTAATTCCTTCGACTTTGTCCCCGACAGTTTTGAGGGGATGGGCACAGATCGCTCTTTATTTATTTCTTCTTCCTCGAGAGAGTAAACCCATAATCAAATCCTCCTATCGCAAATTCCCCTCCCTAGAATTTTTTCCTACAAGCTCCAGGAGATTGTTAAGAAGAAGGGTTCGCGATTCTCTGGATGTGCTCTCCTCGGCCGATAGAAACGAAGGTGTCGTGGGTGTATCAGAAAACACCGGGTCAGCTAAAGGGCCCGAATCAGAATCTGTCTGGGAAATTAGTAATCTGTTAGAAATCAAGTTCACAGGGGGGCGTGAAGTTGTAGTGAGAAGGGTCCGAGAATTAGAGGAGGAGGTAAGTAGTGAGTGCTAAAACTCTTTGGCTTTTTTGGTCTTTCATCTACTATAATTTATGGAATTAATTATAGTTTCGTGGAATATTAGAGGCGTAAGAAGAAGAGAAAAAAGGAGGGCCCTGAAAAAGTTGATTTTTAAGCATCGGCCCTGCCTAGTTTTTATTCAAGAATGTAAATTAGAAATATTATCAGAATTTGATGTTAGGAAAGTTTGGAACTGCTCAAACATGGAATTTGAATTCTCGCCTGCAATTGGGTCTTCCGGGGGTCTTCTTTGCATTTGGAATCCGAATATTCTCCAAGTTTCTGAGAAATTTTCTTTTCGTAGATTTATAGCGTTAATTGGCGTCCACAAAAAGTCAGGGGTCTTGTGCGGATTCGTTAATGTTTATGGCCCTTCTTCAGATACAGAGAAAAATGACTTTCTGGAGGAGTTACTGGTCTTTATTAATGCTCGACAGATTCCATGGTGTTTAGGGGGGATTTCAACCTTATCTTAGACTCGAAAGAGAAACTGGGCTTCTCGATTAACCAGTCTCATATTTCTGCCTTTAGAAATTTTGTATTGAATGCTGGAGTTAGAGATCTCCCGCTAGTGGGAGGAAAGTTCACTTGGAGTAATAATCGGGATCCGCCTACATTTGTCAGGTTGGATCGGTTCCTTCTCTCGTTGGATTTCGAGCTGACCTTCCCAGGATTATCTCAGAAGGTCCTTGATAAGTCCCTATCATATCATAACCCTGTTATTCTGGCTCTAGAAACTTTAAATCGGGGACACAAACCGTTCAAGTGCTTCAATTATTGGTTATCTGAGGAGGGTTTCGATACTATGGTGTGCAATGCTATTGCCATTCTAAGAGAGAAGAACCCTGTCATAGGTATTGGAGGTCTACTTAAAGGAACTAAGCTAGCTGTCAAGAATTGGGCAGTAGAGTTTAAGTCGAAGCAGGCGTCTAGTTCATCTTTAATTGAACAGAAGATTTCGGAGTTAGAATCCAACTTAGAAAATGGTGGTTTGCGGCCTGGGATGTTAGAAGATTTAAATAGGCTCATATCATCTATATGGGTTCAGTACCGAAGAGAGGAGAGCGAGTTCCTTCAAAAGTCAAGACTTCGCTGGTTTTCCGAGGGTGATCGGAACTCAAAATTCTTCTATCAATCCATTCTGTCTAGAAGAAAGGTCAATGCGATTAACTGCCTGAAAATTAATGATGAAGTCATCTCCGCCCCGTCCTAGGTGAAATCAGTGATCACAGATCACTTTTATGATGTCTATAATTCGTTGTTTGCTTAGAAGTCAAGAGCATGAATCTGGGTTTCAATAAAATTTCGGCCTCCCAAGCTGATACTTTACAGAGGTGTTTCTTGGAAGAGGAAGTCCGTTCTGTGCTCTTCTCTAGTGATGGCAATCGAGCCCCTGGACCGAATGGTTTCAACCTGAATTTTTTTAAGAAGTATTTGCAGTTCCTAAAGGGGGACATCATGAAGTTCTTCAGTGATTTCTTTTGTGGTAAGAAATGGGGTGTTGGCACTAACCATTCTTTTATCACGTTAATCCCCAAGACAAAAAATCCGATTTCCTTAAATGAGTACAAACCCATTAGTCTTGTCGGGGGTATGTATAAATTGCTTTCTAAAGTCCTAGCAAAGAGGTTGAGCTCGGTTATGGACCTTACTGTGGGAGAAAATCAGTTCGCTTTTATCCAGGGTCGAAAAATTTTAGATTGTTCACTTGTGGCCAACGAAGTTATTGATTTTGTATCTAAATCCGCCAAAAAAATGATTGCCTTCAGGATTGACTTCTAGAGGGCATATGACACGATAAGCTGGTCGTTCTTAAATCTAGTGCTAACTGAATGTGTCTTTGGCACACGGTGGTGTGAGTGGATCTTCCGTTGTATTTCGACTGTTTCTATATCTGCTCTGGTTAATGGTTCCCCAACTGAAACTTTTAGGACATCTAAAGGGTTAAGGAAAGGTTGCTCATTATCCCCCCTTTTGTTCAATCTTGTGGGATAAGCACTTAGTTTGATGCTCAAGAAGGCAGTGTCACTAAACTTGTTTTCGGGTCTGGTAGTTAAAAATAAGGAAGAACAAGTTGATGTCTCACATCTTCAGTTTTCAGATGATATGCTGATCTTTTGTGATGGTGAGGCGGATCAATTATATAATACTAAAAGAGTATTTGAACTAGCATCGGGTCTCAAACTTAATCTCAACAAGAGCCGAGTTTTTGGCATCAATCTACCTGAAGATATGATCAAACAGTGGGCTACCAACATCGGTTGCAAACACGGTTCTTTTCCTACAGAATACCTTGGCCTTCCGTTGGGAGCCAAGAGGAACAATATTTCGATATGGGAACCATTTCTCAAAAAAAATTCGCACAATCTTGGGGGATGGTCGACTAAATTCCTATTCATAGGGGGTCAGCTAACGTTGATTAAATCAGTTTTGTGCAGCTTACCTATATACTACATGTCCTTGTTTAAGATGCCAGCCTCGGTTTGCTCTCGCCTCAACAAACTAATGGCTACTTTTCTTTGGGGAGGCAATGAGGATAAATCTAAGATCCATTGGGTTAATTGGGACCTTGTGTGTAAACCTAAAGCCAATGGTGGCTTAGGGGTTAACAATCTTTACCTCCTTAATCGCGCTTTGCTCTACAAATGAGGTGTTAGATTCGGCAATGAGGTCGATAGCCTTTGGAGGAGAGTGCTGAATATCAAGATTCCGGGCTCTAGTTCAAGCGCTCTCTTGGTTCCTTCTAGACCAAGAAATTCTTCTTGGATTTGGCAAGGCGTCTCCAAGAATTTCTTCGCTAATGATCAACTCGGACTGGTTTTTAGAAGCAATTTGGCCCTACAAGTTGGAAGTGGGTCCACGATCAAATTCTGGCACGATCACTGGATTGTCAGCTTCTCCCTGAAGGATAAGTTCCCTCGTATATTTGCCTTGGCAGTAAACAAAGCTGGTTGTATTGGTGACTTTGGGTTTAAGAGTGGATCCAATTGGACATGGTCTATTCAGTTAAGAAGGGAGCTTTTCGATTGGGAATTGGATCAGTGGAACTCCTTTTTAAATTCCCTATCGAATTTCAGATCTAGTTCGTTGGACAAAAATTGGGTGAGATGGCAGGGATACAGTGATGGTACCTTCTCAGTGAAATCTTTTAGGAATCTCACTTCCTGTATTCTAGACAGGAACCTGTATTGGAATAGATGCGTATGGTTGGGGTTCACTCCGCCTAAAGTGGAGATTTTTGTATGGATGATCATTTGGGGTAGAATTCCAGTGAGAGTTGAACTAGCAAAGAGAGGAATTAAAAATCTTGAAAACCTCACTTGCCCCCTTTGCAATTCTTATCTGGAAACTGTATCACATTTTATTTCTAGAGTGTAGTGAAGTTTGGAAGATTTGGACAAGTTTCTACGCTTTGGCTAGTATCTCAACGGCTCTCCCCTTGGATCCGAAAACTCTTCTTGAAATGTGGACAGAATTCAGTGAAATCAAACAGAAGGAATGGTCAGCAGTTGTCCCTTTTGCGATCTTTTGGTCCATTTGGATTTTTAGAAATGAAATCATATTTATAGGAAAAGTTTTCGATCGGCTGCAACTGCTTCATTTGATTAAATTGAGACTAGCTTTCTGGCACAAAACGAAACATCCCGATTGCCTCATTCCCTGTTATAATCTTATTTCGGATTTCTCTTTGGCTGCTCCTTCGCTCAGGCCTCCTAAGCCCTCGACAAGCGCTCCCAAATGGGCCCCCTCTCGGATTCCTGAAGTTGAATGTTGATGGTGCGGTATCGACAGATTCAAGGAGTGGTATTGGTGGTCTCTTACGCAATGAGAAAGGACAGACCCTCTTTTAGTTCTCGGCCCCTTCGGGTCCCGACCCCTCCGCCATTATCGAATTGGAAGCCTTGGCTCATTGGGTGTCGCTTTTCTTTGCGACTGATTGGGCCAAAAACCACATACTGATCGTTGAGTATGATTGCAAGGTTGTGGTGGAGTGGTGCCAAAATCTAAAGGAGCCCCCTGCCCTGGTTCGATCGAAAGTCAAGAAGATCATTAATCATGCTAATTCAGTAGGTCTCATGGTTTGCTGGATCCCCCGTTGCTGCAATTCCGCAGCGGATGCCTTGGCAAAAAAAGGGATTGGGTAACCTATAATATATACGTGGTGTGCTTGGCTAATCTCAAGGATTATTAATAGTATAGGCTTGATTGAATTGTGGATCTGTTTCCTCCTGGGTTGTTTCGAATCTGCTGAAGGTTTTGATCTTTGCAGCAGAGGAGCTGGCGGTTCCCTGTATTTCTTGTAATATCCCTTACTGATGGCTTCATTTCTTATCCCATGAGAAGCTTTTATGGTGGTTGTCTATCTATAATCAGGCCCTTTGTTTTCAACATGTTGCAGCTCCTCCTCTCGTATTATGCATCTCCCTCGGGGCTATGCAGGTTTCCCTGGTCTGCACCTTTAGGGTGATGTTATTAAGCATTTCCAGTTTTGATGCTCCTTCGGCGGTTTCTGGGAGATGTCGAGAAACCCACATGTCCGTGCGGGTGTTTCTGACTGGTTTGTTTAAGTCTAATCAGTTGGAAGCTTTTGTAACTGCTTGTGTCGGGTTTGAGCTGCCCATTGGAGGGATCATCTCTGGCAGAGTTTGGCTGATTGGAATATCTTTCACCGGTTCTACATTAGTCTATTAGGCGTCCAGAGTTTTGGGGTGTTTCTGGGAATGGACAACGTTTATGCCTATTGTCGGGTTAGTTAGGGATGTGGTGTTTAGTCAGGCATGTCTGTTTTCTGGCTTTTGTAGCCGTTTCTGATGTTCATGTTGCTGAAAAAACAGGTTGTTGTCTCGTATTTATAGCCAGATATGGTACACTCTTTTTCCTCCATTTAGGATTAGAGAGGTTTTTTAACGAGGCCCATATTCTGTGCTTACTTGTATGACTGCCTCCTTCTAATCATACAAATTACTTTTCAAAAAAAAATATGACTTGTTCACTTCTGATTTCTAAATTAAAACAATTGTATAAGAGCCGATTATATACCTCAGTAACGACATCTTTTGCTGGTTTTGCAATTTCTTTGACCAGGCATTCAGCAATTGGTGCTTTATGCTCCTTTAGAATGGCAACAGCCTTATAAAGGAGCTCAGCTCACTTCCAAAGAGGGTCTTCGCCCATGATTTCTGTGCAGTTTTTGCTGAATCCATAACTTTGTTCACCTCTTCTTGTGTACAAGCTGTTTCACCACCATAATTAAAGTAAGACAAAACTGAAGCATGCACATATATATAGAAAAATACAATGGTTTTACAAGTTTTTAGCTGGCTCAACCTTGAACCTTGTACTGAGCTTTCCTGGTCATGGGATTGATAATTGCAACACTTTTTTCCAGAAGAAGAATTCTTCCATTCTCCATCAGCATAGTACTTGTAAACACCTCCATCCAATATATCTGTAAACACTCCAGTTCCTGCCATTATGAAAAAAAGGGTCACTTACCCAACAGAGAAAACCTACTTGTTTCCTGGATTTGTTCACTCCAACGGCGAAATACAAAGAAACTGATCATGCAGAGTAGAGTGAAAGGTGAGGCAACGAGTGTCTGGTGTTGGTTCTTATGCTATTTACTTAAATACATAGGGACAAAAGAGTTCAATTTTTAGGTGGTTCAGATTTTGCCAAGTTTGAAGTAATAATTCTAACATTTTTCTGCTGACCACCCATTAGTTAGCCAGTCACCTTGACTTAATTCTAACTTCTTTTGTTTTTTACTCCTCTTTTACCCTGCAGGAAAAAATAGCAAAAATGAATGAAGATATTCATTTTACTTGTACATTAGACATCAAACTTATTTCAGAGTCAGATATGGCACTATGACTTGATGATTAAGCTATAAATGTTTGGATTATTAGTGGTACAAAGTTGAGTTAATAACTTCCTGGAGGATTTTTTCCCCAAAAATTTGAGTTGAATCAAGAGGCTAATTAGTGTTAAGAGTCTTATCTGCCATGTGAAAGATGATGGAAATTGTAGACAGCTATTTGACAGGAGAATAGTTGTATGTTGCACAACGAAATCTACTGTCACACTTACTGTATTTCCTACAAATGCTGGTCCATTAGGTGGATGAAGACGAAACTGATAAGCATTTTCTCTTTCAACCTGCAGTAAGAATATAGCTCAATGATAATTATCTTAACTTATTACACTTTACAGAAGAGAAGGGAAGAAAAGAGTACCTGCAGACAAGCCAACCAAGCTATATGACCGATATTTGTAGCAGTTAACACCCTGCTGCTACGGGCAAGCACAACCTAATTTCTCATATTAGAATGATTAATTGACAACCTGATGAATAGAGAAGAAGAGTATGGCTATGATTTAGAGATTAAAAATACCTTAACGAGTGGTGAGCTACTTGTGTTTATTTTCTGCAAAGCTCTTTTTACAACAAGAAGCTTCTTTCTTCAACTTTACAACAACTAAAGCAATCTTCATAATGAAAATT
Organism: Hibiscus trionum; assembly: GCA_030270665.1. Classification (NCBI taxonomy): domain Eukaryota; kingdom Viridiplantae; phylum Streptophyta; class Magnoliopsida; order Malvales; family Malvaceae; genus Hibiscus; species Hibiscus trionum. The sequence goes on from BSYR01000051.1 coordinate 17,070,888, forward strand.
TTAGTTAATTGTATAGTGCTAACTACTAAACAAATCAAGAGGCTATTATAGTTATATATGATGAGCAAAATATGTTAAGAACTTGATGCACCTGTTGCATTGTGGCTTCAAGTGACTCAATGGCTTCATCCCATGTCCACGAAAGGGCATCGTCCCATGCAATCGTTATGGCAAGCATCGAACTTCCTTCAAGCTCATCAAACTCAACATGTCATTTGGTATATGTCAGTAGGTTGTTTAAATACTAAAAGAGAGAGAAAAGGTAACTGAATCATTCCGCAAAAAACTAGGGATTATCAATATATAGAAACGATTCACATCTCAATAACTCGATCAAGAAAGATTCATTCAGTTAGAAAGCAATACAATCAAATTACCCAAAATTGATCCAATGTAACATGAAAGAATACTAATTTTCTAAAATTTCCACACAATATTCCACATCAAGATAGCAGATTGAGAACAAGAATCAATATTAGTTAAAAAAGATCAAAATTTCAAACCAAAAAGATAAAAACAAAAAAAGCCCAAATCAAATCTACAGAAATTCAGTCAAGAAGAACTTAAATTACAGAAAAAGATTAGGTGATCGACGAACTAACCCAAAGGATGTTCAAGTTTGAAGGAACTTTTCGCCATTGCAAAATTCAACACATGATTATATCACATGTGAATTCCACACATCGAAACAACGCCAAAAACTCAATCTTTTTTTCTCTCTTTCTAAAAACAAGAAGCGAAAACATATTAAATTTTTTTTGTTGAACAGAACTTTCAGAAACCATACCCAACAAGAAACGACAAGGGAAAAGCTTTGAGAAATTAGGACCCCAATCCAAAAAAATAACCCAATTGCTTGATGATCGCTGGAGAAGAGAATTGCAAGCAAAGAAATTTATAAGAAAACCTTTGAGAAATATTGTTCATCGTTTCTATAAAACAAAATTTTTATACACACGTTTTCTTCGATTCTGCTGGCTACCAGAGTTTGAATCAAGAAGATGATGGTGCGAGCAACAACAGAATGTCGCTACCGATGGGGGTCGCCTGTCCGATCGAGATGAGGGACTAAGAGCCGATTGAGAGTGAAACGGCGTGAAAGATTGAGAGCGATTGAGGAAAAATTAAGGATTTTGGGATAATTGGGGATCGGTTGAGGCCTGAGGAAATAAAGTGAGTATATCATAAAAATAAACCGTGAGTTTTTACAAATGCGGCATTTGCGATACAAATGCCACTATAAGTTATACTTTTGCGGCGTTTGTATTATAAACGCCACTATATGTTATATTTTTGCAGCGTTTTTTTCGTAAAAACGCCACTATAAACATTGATATTGCGGCGCTTTTCAATAAACGCCGCAAAATTTATTATTTGTGGCGTTTTTTCTTTAAAACGCCGCGACTTCTTCAAAATTAGTGGCGTTTTCTCCAAAAACGCCGCAAAAAGTGCCGCTATATACCATAATTTGTGTAGTGTTTATACTTTATTGATAGCTATTACTGTAAGCAAACTCTACTATTGGTAAATACGTTTCCCACGAGCCCTCGAACTTGATCACATGAGCTTTAAGCATATCTTCCATAATCTGAATTGTTTCTTTAAGAATGTCCATTTGTCTACGGATGAAAAGCAGTATTGAAATTCAACTAAGTTCCTACTGCCTATAAGGAACTCCACCAAAATCTTGAGGTAAACCTTAGATTTCTATCAAATACGGTAGAAATAGGAACACCATGTAACCTGGCAATTTCTTTGATATATAGTTCAACATATTTATTCATTGAATAGTTTGTTCGAACTAGAATAAAATGTGCATATTTAGTCAATCTGTCTACAATCACTCAAATTGAATCTTTTTAACTTGGTGTCACGGACAACCCAGTCACGAACTCCATCATAAATCTTTCCCATTTCCATTAAGGAATGGAAATTGGCTGCAACAATACTGAAGCTACCCTGAAGGTACCGGTGTTCTGATTTTACTTGCTGGCATTAAAACATTTAGCAACAAATCCGATCATTCATTTTTTCATACTTGGCCACTAGTATTGACTTTTGAAACCTTGGTGCATTTTATTGCATCTAGGATGCATAGTCAACAAGTTGCAATGTGCCTTAGTTAGAATTTTCTCTCCAACTCATCATCAGGGATATAAATTCTCCCTCGATAATATAAACAACCATTGAACATAATGATAAGTGCCCAAAAGTTTTATATTTTGACCCCTTTTACATGGCAATTATCACTCAACCTACACCCATTTGAGCTGCATTATGGCATTTCATGCATAGATTTCATCATTTATGCCTTTGAGCTTTATATTCTGTTTATTCTATTAAAAAGGTACTATTTGATGCTTGTTTGGTGCTTTTGCAGATTTGCACGATGCAAGGGCAGGATGATGCCGCGACGGCACTGGAATACAAGGGAAGAAAGAGGCAGAACTAGCTTGTAGCAGATCCTGATCGAGCCAAGCAACACCAGACAACTTCTACCGAGGGAAGCTGATTGATGATGAAGCCTTGCAGAGCAGAGCCATTCACAGACCCATGCCGTGGCAGTAGAAAGCCATGCCGCGACCGTGTACTACTGCACCTGCCGAAGGGCAAATTAGGCAAAGTGGTAGTTGACTTGAAGAGCTTTAAACGTCAAATTTTTCTACACACTTTGCATTGCGATAAGAGCATGAGAAGATGACGAAAGCATGGAAGGAAGGTTAAAGATGGAATTCGGCCAAAGAGGATTAAATGCATTAAATTAAAGAGATTCACCTCTTTAATGAAGACAAGTCCAACTCCAACTTAACTTCCTATCCAAGGACTTTGCCCTACACCTCCTCCTATATGAAGGACCCTTCGACTAAGAAGAGGGATGTCGAATAGTGAGAGTTTGAGAGGCTGAGCATGTTCTAGTTCTTAGGCTAGAGTTATTCTGTTTAGTAGTTCTGGGAAAACAATTGTATTTTGTTTAAGTTTTTAATGCAATAAAAGTTCAGGTTTGCTTATTCTTGGTTTTAATCATTCTTGCATCCTATTGGGAGAAGGTTTGTGAGGCTATCTATTTGTTCAATATCGGGAGAATTGAACTCACGAAACGAATAAGCATGATTATCACCGTTGAGTGAATAAATGTTCTATATTTTAGCCCTCATTTATCCATATTATTGATGCACTCAAGCATGTTTAGTTGCATTTTAGGATAGAATTTGAATAAACATCACAGATGGATAATTTTGCACAGATGCTGCTGATTTCGGTCAATTCTTGCAGATAACTGTCGTGGCAGAATCCAGGGCAGCAGAGGAACAGAAGATAACTGTCGTGGCAAAATCCAGGGCAGCAGAGGAACAGAAGACATGGAGTGAAGAAAACTGCCTTATACATCACAGTCGTGACAAATGCCGTGACAGTTGCCGTGACAGAAGTGGCGAAAGTGTTGAAGCAAATTGCCTTATAACTCGTTGCCGTGACAAAGGTAGCGACGGTGAAGAAGAAGAGATGGAAAATGCGAAGTGGAGTTCGACTGATAGAGGATTTCAAGCCTAATTTTTAGAGACCACTCGCATAATTTTTGGAGTCCAGAAGCACAAAGAAGGCCTTTCCCAAAGTTTGAGGAGAAAGTCAAAGCAAGAAGATATGGCGAATTAAAGGAAGTCTACTAAGAGATTTAGTCTTTAATGAATTGTACTTTAATTTGAACTAGTATTCTTGGCCATTAAGAAAACTTGTATCCAAGGCCTGTATATATGCTTGTAATTCGACCTAGAGGGAGATAACCTAGTTCTTAGCAGTTTTCCATCACAAACCCTAGCTTCCCCTTTCTCCATCATGTCCTAAACTTTCCCCAGGGCTAAGGGTTGATCTTATAAAGTAGTTGTATGGGTTAAACTGTTTCTTAGGATTTTCTGTTCAATTCAATAAAACTTCAAGTTTATTCATTCTGGTCTCAACATCTTGTGAGAGTATCGGGAGAGCATTGTATGATTATCTATTTACTTAATATCGGGAGAGTTAAGTATACGAAAAGAGTGAGTACATGTTCTCCAGTTTATGGTTGAACTATCTCGGACCTAGGGATAGGACGAGGTTTAGTGGCTAATAAAGAATTCACAAACTTCGATGTTCATCCTTTGATTCACGCCGGGAGGTATCATCCAAGACGTGTTCATCGACAAACTTGGACCTAGGGATAGGACAAGTCACTCTAGGGATTCTTGCCAAACTTGAAGTACAGAGTTGTTGATCGCTGCCGCGACATCAACAGACTTCTGCCGCGACAGGCTCGACGACAGACACAACAGAAGACCTTTGAACAGTACAACACCTGCACTACTGAGCAAATCAATACCAGCCTATTTTCTCAATCTGATTCCTTTACCTATTTTAGTTTATATTCAAGAATTTTCACAACTCTTTATTAAATTTATCTTTTCCCTTGTGCAAGAAAATTAATTCTAAAGTTGTCCCAATCCCTGTGGAGACGATATCCGATACTCTGTATCACTTTATTACTTGCGACGTGTACACTTGCACTACATTGTGATAGACTATTTTACACACAACAATCACCCCATGTGGTGTTAGCTAACTCGACCTAGGGATAGGTTAAGAGTTTCAGCAGCTAAGAAAAGCGTAAACATCGTTGGTGTTTATCTTTGGTTCACGCTGGGAGGTATCATCAAGGTTCATTCATCAACCAGTGTTATTAGCTTAGGGATAAGAAGGAACCATCAAAGAACGCTTTGCCGAACCTTAACAGCATCTGTCAAGAGCAAGGGATTGCCGCGGCAAAAACTTCACCCATTGCGGCTGCGGTAGGGACGTCACTGTCGGGGCATCACTGTGTTCATTGCATGAAAAGACGGAGACAAGTCAATTGGATTCCACACTACGATGAAACTTAACCCCGCCTACTCTTCTCTCTTATTCGTCCTATCTATTTATCTTATATTTTTTAGTTAGATAAAACTCTTTCGATCAACTTATCTGTGTTTTTACTTTATTTGTTTTGTAGCGTGAGAAGATAGGACTAAAAGACGAGCACCATTCCATGTGGAGACGATACTCGATATACTTATCACTTTATTACTTGCGACGTGTATACTTGCACAAATTGCGCATCACTTTACACGCAACAAGTTTTTGGCGCCGTTGCCGGGGATTGGCAACTTTTGTTTTTATTTTCTTGCACTCTTTTATTTTTCTATAGTTTATTAGTTTTACTAACTTTTCTTTTTGTTTGTTTTATTAAAAAAATATAGGTGCGCTACAAGTTAAGGGACATCAACATGTCGGGAAATAAAAGCAAACTATTCGAGAGTTGATGTTGGAAGAGATGAATCAACCTAGAAAAGCATATATTGTGGAAAACTCTTGTGCTATGTGTGGAGGAAATCATGTGTTTGAAAATTGCCCTCATCTTTTTGGTGCATATGACTACAAGGAGGACCATAGATGGAACCATCATCAAAATCCTTCATGGTATGATCAAAAAGCTCAAAACTTTTTTTTACCATAACAATTTTTCTGCAGCAAGATACATGCCTTGGCAATGCAGTGCCTCAGCAACAGACATGCCTTGGCAATGCAAAGCCTTGGCCGCAGATATGCCTTGGCAATGTAATGCCTTGGCAGTAGACATGGCTTGGCAAAGTAGTCTTTATCAACAGCAGAGTGTCACGACAACATATATGTCATGGCAAGGTAGTCCTTATCAAGAGCTATTAAATTCCATGGATGCGTGCATTGCCATGATGGCTGAAATCGTGTGAAAATCGGAAGATCGATTGAAGAAATCTATATATGCCATGGAGAACATGCACCAACAACCTATTCCTAGGGATACTGAAGTCCCAAGGAAAGATGAAGAGGAGCGATGCGAAGAGAGCTCCCCGATGTGTGGGGAACAACTAGAACCTCCAAGTAGAGAGGATGCCAATGAGAGAGACTGCCCATCACATGATGAGCCTATGCAACGAATTGCCTTGAGAATGATTGAGGAGCCAGAATAGAAAAATGCCGCAACAACACTTAGTGGGGTTGAGAAAAGTATGGTGAATGCCACAACAGCACCACATGCCGCGGTAGCACCACATGCCTCGGTAACTACACATGCCTTGGCAAGACCCGATGCCTCGACAATTCTATCAATCAAGTCTCAAATAGATGAAAAGATTGAGGATATTCGACCTCCACCACATCAACAAGATGACAATAATTTGCCAATGGAATATGAGCAGGTAATGGTTGAACCTTTTAAATTCTTTAAAAACTCACATCTTCCATTGTAGGTATTCTTTGAGGAACCAACGTTGGTAGAATTGAAGCCATCAAAATATCTACTGATAGAGATATTCAAGGGACCTAAAGAAAACGGGGTTTTGATCCACAAAGCTCTTTAGAAAATTGAGTTTTCCCTTGACGTGCATCGAATTATGGCAGAAGATTGCCACGACAATTGGTTGCTGACGCAACTGCCACGACAACGAAGGCTACATCCAACCACAACAGATTTTGACGAGAATGAGGTAAGTAAATGGTTGGATATTGATTTAATTTTTCCTAATAATCTATTCATGCCTTCAGAAAAAGTCCCAAGGTGGAACATATACATGGACTACAAGGAAACATGAAAGAAAGATGCATCCACCGTGATAACACAAAAGGGAGTAGCTGCGAGCACATTGGCCCAACTCTTTTTGGGCAATATTGTCACTTGATGGAGGGTGCGGATGGACTATAAGAAGTATAGGAAACGACCCTCCTCATGCTTCCTCGAATATGCGGTAACCTTAGAAGATGCATGAAAATGCTCTTTCTAAGAATTTTTAATTTCACGTCTTTAATTTTTGGACCTTTATTTTATTTTCGGTTATTTTAGGAGATATTTTATTTCTCTTTAGTATAATTAGTTTTCAGGTTTTTATTGTTTTCCACATCAAGAAACAAAACTCCCAGGCCAAGAACCTCAAACCATGGCAAGCCCGAGCTTACCCAACGAAGCAAACATCTGTCCCAAAACCGCTTCCAAAACAGACGAGATGGTGCATGCCTCGGCAATACCCGATGCCTCGACAACCCTTGAAGCTCATGCCTCAGCAAGACCTACCGCTTCGGCACGACCTACTGCTCATGCCGCAGCAACGAAGAAGAGCCCACTTCCTCAACACGCACCCAACCCCCGAGAATCTAAAAGAATCAAGCGAGCAGCATCAAAGCTGAAGATGCTGATTTTACAGTCTGACAGTGACGAGGAAGATGATACTTTTAACTCACAATCCATTTAAATTCCTCTTTCTTTTTGCTGCTTATTCTGTTTATGCCCTTATATTTTGTGAATTAATTTTTTCTATCTTATGTATGCATTATAAAACATTGAGGGTAATGCTTGGTTCAAGTTTGAGGGTGTAGGTTTAGTGGCCAAGGCAATACAATGCTGCGTCAATTTAATATAATTGCCATGCAGTTTTGTTCTTTTATTTGTCAAATTTTTATTGCATTGCCTTAACCGAATTATGCTTATGCCTCGGCAGTACTTTCTATCAATTGCCTTAGTTTAGTTTTAATTAAATCTTCTTTCTTGACCAAGGCAATACAATGCTGCGTCAATTTAATATAATTGCCATGCAGTTTTGTTCTTTTATTTGTCAAATTTTTATTGCATTGCCTTAACCGAATTATGCTTATGCCTCGGCAGTACTTTCTATCAATTGCCTTAGTTTAGTTTTAATTAAATCTTCTTTCTTGACAATAAAGCTCTCTCTTCTTACCATTGTTTAGAACTATTTAGAGCCTTTATTTTTAGGATGGTTATAGAAAGATAACATAGGATCACGCTATGAGATTAGAACTTTAAAACACCTTTGTTACTTGCATGATTTAAGGAATTTTAGTACACTTAGGACATAGTCAAGCTTAGAAAGAAAACTGGGTAAAAAGTTAGAGGTTCCCACCACTAGCTCTAGCTTAAGGAAGCCCTAGAGGTGCCCGAAACCAGCTCTAGGCTAATCACCAGAGGTGCCCGAAATTGGCTCTAGTTGGTTAGGTTGCTTATAAAAAAATAAATAAAAAAATTTTATACCCAAGTTAAGCAGGTTTATGCTTAAGTGTTTACATGGAATCCTTGTAATTATCTTGTTCAGAATACATGCACACACTCACAAATCTTATAGTTTGATTCCAAGAAATTCCTAAGGCATCCAAAGACTTAAGGGTCGAACGTTCTTCGACATGGTTTGTAGAGAGAAGGAAAAATAAGACCAAGGAGACGGTTTATAAGAACTAAGGTTTGGCAATTGATGGTTTGCATTGCTTGAGGACAAGCTATAATTCGAGTTTAGGGGTGTGATTAGTGCCCAAAAGTCCTATATTTTGACCCCTTTTACATGGAAATTATCACTCAACCTACACCCATTTGAGCTGCATTATGGCCTTTCATGCATAGATTTCATCATTTATGCCTTTAAGCTTTATATTCTGTTTATTCTATTAAAAATGTACTATTTGATGCATGTTTGGTGCTTTTGCAGATTTGCACCATGCGAGGGCAAGATGATGCCGCGACGGCACTGGAATACAAGAGAAGAAAGAGGCAAAACTAGCTTGTAGCAGATCCTGATCGAGCCAAGCCACAACAGACAGCTTCTACTGAGGGAAGCTGATTGATGATGAAGCCTTGTAGAGCAGAGCCATTCACAGACCCATGCCATGGCAGCAGAAAGCCATGTCGCAGCTGTGTACTACTACACCTGCCGAAGGGCGAATTAGGCAAAGTGGTAGTCGACCTGAAGAGCTTTAAAAGCCAGAATTTTCTACACACTTTGCATGGCGATTAGAGCATGGGAAGATGATGAAAGTATGGAAGGAAGGTTAAAGATGGAATTCAGTCAAAGAGGATTAAATGCATTAAATTAAAGAGATTCACCTCTTTAATGAAGAAAAGTCCAACTCCAACTTAACTTCCTATCCAATGACTTTTCCCTACACCTCCTCATATATAAAGGACCCTTCGGCTAAGAAGAGGGATGTCGAATAGTGAGGGTTTGAGAGGCTAAGCATGTTCTAGTTCTTAGGCTAGGGTTATTTTGTTTAGTAGTTGTGGGAAAAAAATTGTATTTTGTTTAAGTTTTTAATGCAATAAAAGTTAAGGTTTGCTTATTCTTGGTTTTAATCATTCTTGAATTCTATTCAGGAGAAGGTTTGTGAGGTTATCTATTTGTTCAATATCGGGAGAGTTGAACTCACGAAACGAATAAGAACGTTATCACCCCATGTGGTGTTAGCTAACTCGACCTAGGGATAGGTTAAGAGTTTCAATGGCTAAGAATAGCGTAAACATCGTTGGTGTTTGTCTTTGGTTCACGCCGGGTGGTATCATCAAGGTTAATTCATCAACCAGTGTTCTGAGCTTAGGGATAAGGAGGAACCATCAAAGGACGCTTTGCCAGACCTTAACAACATCTGCCAAGAGCAAGGGATTGCCGTGGCAGAAACTTCAACCATTGCGGTCGCGATAGGGACGTCACTGCCGGGGCATCACTGTGTTCGTTGCATGAAAAGACAGAGACAAGTCAATTGGATTCCACACTACGACGCAACTTAACCAGGCCTACTCTTCTCTTTTATTCGTCATATCTATTTATCATATATTTTTTTAGTTAGATAAAACTCTTCCAATTAACTTATCTGTGTTTTTACTTTATTTGTTTTGCAGTGCGAGAAGATATGACCAAAAGACGAGCACCAATCTATGTGGAGACGATACTCGATATACTTATCACTTTATTACTTGCGACATGTATAATTGCACAAATTGCGCATCACTCTACACGCAACACTTAACTTTAAAGTCTTTGGTTTCACCATTTTTAGCTTGTTTGATTCTTACGAGACACTTCTCCTCTTTCAACTATAAATATGTAATTAGACCTAACATGGTAGATGTAAGTTGAAGCTCTATAATTATTGCACCATCCTTTTCAGGGATAATTGCACATTCAATGCCCTTAAAACTGAGAATGTGTTTCAGCTAAGTGCTTTAACTACTAGATTAACTTTGCCACAATGATAGTGAACAGTCACACTATAATGCTTGCAAAACTCTATCCACGTCATTTGCCGCAGATTGAGATCCTTCTGCATTATTAGATATTTCAAACTTTTTTGATCGACGAAGAATAATATTTTTCATCATATTAATAATGACGCCAAATTTTTAAATCAAGGCTTAAACCAAAAAACATCCCTAAAACTATACCTTTTTTCTGTTTTAAATACCTATACTATGGTTTGGGCAAAACATGCCCCTAAACTATCATTATGTTACTATTTTAGATCCAACTATTAACCCTGTTAAAAAAATTACCCTTTAACCAATAATACGTTGACACGTCATTTCAAATAATTGAGGCAAAATTTAATTTTAAAATTTAAAACAATTACATTAAAAATTAAAGTAAAAGAAAAAAAGAGTAATAAACTCTCGAACTCTAAAACTCTTTTCCCCCGTCCATGAAGTTCTTTGAAGACATCAATGAAAACCTACATATTTTCTTCATTCTTTTTCCCGTTCATCTAACAGATTTGGGTTCTTAGCTTAAAACGATTTTCATTCCTAATCTCTTTAGAAAATCTTAAAACCTCAAATCGATTTTGAAATACAAAAAATCCTAAAAACCCAAATCAACACTGCAGAAGAAAAAAAGGTTAAGAGAAAATCAGTGGAAGAGGTAATCTTTTTACTATTTTGAACAATATTTTTAATTTTTATAGGTATATTTGAGAATCTGATAACATTGCAGAGAAATTAAGTGTAATAGGTATATTTAATTATTTTTTGATTCTTTTAAACGTGAGAATGATGTATAATATTGATTTGTTAGGTGTTTAGAAATAAATATTAATTTGTTTTGTGGTTATTTTTTTTATATGTCTGCAAGTTATTTTAGGATGTCGAGTGGTGGAAGCTCAAAATTACTATCTCATCCTAATTCAAGGATTGTTTATTGTTATTGCGGATTGAAGTCACCGATTTGTAGTTCCAATAATCCTTGGAGCAAAGGAAAAAATATTCTATGGTTGTTCGAAGTACAAAGAGGTATACAATGTTTTAGATTTTATTTGAAATTAATTTTATATTTTTGTTTGAATTAAATTTAAATTTTCTATGATTGATTTGAAATTTGGACATATTTTCTGTTATATGTTTTTAATTAGTTATTTACATATTTGATTTGTATTTGATGTAGAATGGTTGTGGTTTTTTTAATGGTTGGAAAAGGATGAAGGACATGGGGATGTAGTTGATGAATTGAAAGCTCAACTTCTAATGCTATTGTGTGAAAATCGAAAAATTCGTATTGAAAACACTGAGTTGAAGAAAATTATGAAAGCATATGAAGTCCAATGTTTGCTAAGGAAGATTGACAATTAAAAAGACAAAATAAGAACATACAAATTGGAAGTGGAAAGGAATTTATTTTTTCTAAGTTATATTCAATCAAATCACTTAATTCAATTGATCAATCCTACAAACTTTAATAATTCAGTATTTTGTCAAACTCAAATCTAAATATATGTCAAACTCAAGTGCAAAAAAGAAAAAAAGAAAAAAATCAAGAGTAGTGTTATAAACATCCACAAAAAGTTAAAGCTTTTCAATCACATCATTTTAATTTCGGTACCATACATAAATACGAAAACCTACTACTAATTGAACCAAAAAAGCATAATTTCACTTTATAATAGGTTATCCAAAACAGTTGATAAAACACTGATAAAATTAGTATCTCCATATGACTGTCGTATTCTTCCTTATAGTTAACTTTGAAATTGCACCGCTTTCCTTTGGTAAATCATGAGATGATGTTGTTGGAGGCTGAGAGGTTGGAGGTAGAGATGCAATTGAAGAAGATTTAAAAGGAGCTGAAGGAGAATGAGCACTAACTGTTCAGTGTTTCATGTTATGGGGCTTGGAAATCAACATTTGACTTGATCGTCCAGGCTGCAAAATATTAATACACTGTCAACTAATAAAATATATGACAATATATAAAGTGTAACAAAATTTACACGGTCAACTAATGAAATATATAACAATATATAAAGTGTAACAAAATTTATCTTACATTGAAGATTTGTAATCCAGTTGCTTCGTTCGTGTACAATCCCAACCCTTCCATAATTTTTTTCCTCTTAGTCCAATTGCTAAATGTTTCATTGGTTCTTGATTGGCCTTAGTTGCTAAAAAAGTAGATGGAGTCTCCTTAGCTCGAGTTACACTACTTACTACTGCAGTATTTGATTGGGATGCAATAGTTGTAGTGGCTTGATTAAAAGTCTACACCAATAAATTATATTTCGTAAAACATAAGAATTAAGATCAAATAATTAAAATGAACAAGAATGTATAATTTTATAACTTACCCCAGGTTGTGATGATGCTCCCTAGATATTGTTGCACTACAAACAATTCTAACATAGAAAACATGAGCTGGTTGGGATGCAGCCCTAGTTTCTTGAGATAGAATATTCAATTTATCTTGATTCAACTATTACAACAATAATAATGTCAGTTTCTAAACAACAAAATAAAATACACTAAAAATGAAGTAAACTTGTCACCTATGTTGTGTGTTGTTCGACTATGAAAGTATTTAGACTTGTTGATTCTATTTTAGTAACATCATTCAAAGCCTATAAATATAAATTATGTTACTTAAAATTTTTGATAATTACATGAAATGTAAAAGAATGTAAATTTTTGACAACTTACATCGGATTTCGTTTTCTTAGGACAAGTTCTGATATTGTGCCCAAGTTGCCCACAAAGTCTGCATCTCATCTTGATCCCTCTCTTTGATAGCTTTTTTTCATTGACTTTTTAACTTCTTTTTTTTCTTTTGTGCTTTGGTCTTCCAGGAAGCTTCATTTTCAATGGAGGATTAATAGGACCCATTTGTGTATCGTTCCAAAACTTTTCACTAGGAATGGAGGGTAAGGCAGCATTGTACAACAAACAATATGTACTTGTTTTATATGAGTCAATTACATATTCCTCGGGTCTCTCTTGCCTATACAATATCACACAAACAACATGTGGACATGAAATACATGTTAGATCCCAAGATCTGCAGGTGCATTTCCAATCCCTTATATCTACAACGAATACATCCCCATTACAAAATATTTCATATCCATTTTCTCCATTCCAAGTGACATGACAATAAGCACTAGATCTTTAATGTTCTTCCAGCTTTTTACAAATTTTAGGGCACAACTCAGTTTTCCAATTTTGACTTTTGCGTTTGTTAGACACTAATCTATTCATCACATAGTGCCTTATATCCTCAAACAAGGAAATAGCAGACTTGAATTGAGCAAGAACTATTTCAGAGTTAAAAGCCTTAGAGAAGTTGTTATCTATTGCATCACATTTGCTCCTAGTGCTAAAGTAAGATTTGAACCAATATTTTGGATCATTGGTCATAAGATCACTCAAAGCTTTATCTTTCAACTTACTCATCCTAGGAGAATGTTGTTGAAACTCAATCTCTGTAATAGCTTTACACATTACCCAAAATAACAATTGTAGATTTTCTCCTTTGTTTTTTTTTTCCAATTCGAATAGATATGTCTAGAACAAAATCTATGCTCCTGCTTGGCTAAGTTAAGTGGAACTTCTTCAAGTAATCCCTATTTTCCAAAGTAAACTTCTCGCCATCAATAAGATGGAGATCTATCCTGAGATTTTCCAAGAACCATGCCCATGTTTCCCTATTTTCCACCTCAACAACAGCCCAGGCTATAGGGAATATCTGATTATTTGCATCTTTTTCGCGTTCGTGCGTACTATAAATGATACGCTAATTGTGCAAGTATACACGTCGAACGAGTAATAAAGTGATGAGTGAGTATCGTCTCCACAGGGATTGGAGGTATTCACGGTTGCTGTAACAATAAAGATTGAACTTTTTGCAGTTGACAATGCTAAAGTAAAAGAGATGGTGTAAAATAATGCTGAAGCAAAATAGTGCAGAGAAAGATGAGATAACAATATGATAGACAGGTCCCCTTTCGTATGCGAAACTCACTACGGAATGACTGGCTGGGAATGATGGACAACCTAACTCAAGTTTTCTAACGATACTAAGGATCTTCAGCTATCTTCTATGCTAGGCGGGATTTGCTAAGAGTGCTCCTAAACTATCTCTAGCCAGGAATATGGGAGTCAGATATACTACAGCAATACCTCTCGGCGTAAACTCTTAACACTCCCCTACCCTTCACGAACTATCCTTTTTAGCCCTTGAAACCTATCACTTATCTCTAAGGTAGGTTAGAGTCTGCCTCTCAACAGTCACTCCATTGCTTATGAGGATTCTAAGGCTAGCTCTCTCGATTACTAACCCTAACATACACTTAAAGAACGACCAACTCTCGAAGGCGCTTAAGGTAGGGCCTATCTCTCAAAGCACTTACAACCCTAAGATCTTACAACTTTAAGGAAATGAGAAATGCATAAGAAAAGCATAGAAACATGATAAACACTGAAAAAGCCATATCATACATTAAAAAGTACTCAAAATAAAATCATCCATCAAACCCAAGCCACCTAAAACAGTTCGGGGCTGGGTAATATCATCCAACTTATCATTGCGATAACATCACCAAATATAAAGATATGACAAGAAATTGCTATAGCGACAAAAAGAAAGATGAACTCCCTCTCCGCCATGGACTGCCCGACTGTCTTAGGCTCACGCCTCTCTCGAGACCGGTGAGGTCACTCCTTGGAGCTTCAATGATGGAGGACACCAAGCTGGAGAAGATAAAGGTGAAAACTTCCCTCCCCTTTTCTCTCTCTTCCGCCTCTCTTTTTTGCAACACAATCACTCCCTCTTTTTTTTCAAGCTTCTCTCCCCTTTATATAGTGGAGGCTTCTAGGGTTTGGTGCCCTAAAGACGCCTTGATAATCCCAAGGAATATCCACCGACAAGGTCTGCCACGAGGGGACAAGGAGGACAGTCTACAGGTGGGTACCGGCTGCTGCACATGTCAGATCGTCCTTTACTGCATGTTCACGTGCTTCCGCAGCTCACGTGTATCTCACGTGCTGGCCAATATCCACTTCCACCATGCTATAGCAATTTTAGGTACTAGCTTTATCTCTTCACTCCTTTCCTGCACATCATATCCCAAAAACCAACCCTCCGAGCAGTATCCCTCGATATGGACCAATAACCAGTAGAGATAAAGATGCACCCAGAAGAAGAAAATGCAACCTAAATGCAGTCTAAATGCTATGGAATGAACTCAGGAACATGCAAATGCTAATGCAAAAAGGTATGAAAACAAGGATATTTATGCAGTTATCACACCCCCAAACTTAAGCTATTGCTTGTCCTCATGCAATGAGTAGAACAGAACTAAAGAATTACTATGACAAAGATTTAACCTAGAGGATTGCTATGGCAATATTTCATTCCTCAGAAATAACTTAGGCAAATAAATAAATATACACAACCAGATATGAGATCCTTAAGAACATTCCTTAGGACTAAGTTGTGTGCGTGTGTGCGTGGCTGCCTTCCTTCTATACTTAAGCTGGTGAGACAAATTTTCAAGGAAGCTCCCTAGTTATACCCTAACTATGTTCTCTAGTTCTTTTCCAATTTTTAGACTCCCAAAGATATAGATTTTCTACTACGAAGGGTGTCAGCTTATCACAACTATCGTCCTTAACTCTAGATGAGTAGGGAGCAAACCTCTCACCCCGAGCTAGTAGGCAGAGTCATCCCGTGACAACTTTCATTCACTCATATGCTATAGCAAAGCTTTATTTTTCTCTTTGTTTTTTTAAACACTGAAAAAGCTATAGCAAAGTGGAGTGTCCTTCTACAGATATGCCGTAGCATTTATTCGTTCGTTTTAGCACAGGAACATCTAGTTTTTCTTTTAAGTTCTCTAGAATTTACATATCAAAGTTTACTAAAGTCAGTTCTACAGATCTCAACTAGTTGTGTTTTTTTCTAACTTAGTTCAGGCCTTAGAAATTTCGTCGTCAGACATCATAAATACATTCATAGGCTGTCTCTAGACTAAACAGAATGCCATAGTAAAAATTTTGTTCTATCCTATAATGCATATGCTAAAGCAAAATATTAACTATGAGCACTAACATCCCCAAATTTGAGAAATGCAGTGTCCGTAATGCATAAACTAATCTACACTATATGCCATGAAAAATGAAAAATTGAAAAGAAAAAAAGTTAGTTACCTCATAGGTGCTGAGGCTACATGGTGCTGCTGGTGTTGTCCACTAATGTCTTAGAGGAGTAGTGGCTGGGTCTACTACATCGTCCACACTCTCTGGGGAGACTGATTCAGAACTAGACGAGGGCCTGACATGTCCAGTAGTATGTTTGATGCGCATGTTTGGTCTGGATGCTGTAGCATCCTCAGATCGTGCTGGTGTCGGCTCAGTTGTTTGTGCTGTAGTAGTTTCCTTCTGAGGGATTTCCTCATGGTCACTTGGTACGTGCTCTGGCTCAAGAAGTGGGTTTTCTGGTCGTGACGGTTTAGGATTATTTGTCTTTCTAGTGCGTTTCCTTTTCTTAACCAGAGAGGCTGCTGGGTCGGTTTCTTCTACAGTGGGTGGAACAGACGAAGTTTCTTTCTCTTATTGGGCAGCGGAAGTTTCAGACGTCATCTTTCTTGGAGTCTTTTTCTTGGCAGTAGGTTGGACTGAGCTAGGGTCACTGGGGGACACTGTGCTTGCTGTAGCAGTGGTGGGGGCTTGCATTAACTCCATAGGGAATATTGGAAAAGAGACGTTCTGGTCCAGTAGGAGTTTGCTTAAGCAGGATGCTATGGCACTATCGCAGTGTTGGGCATACTTGAAGTACGCCTTCTGGTGTGCCTTCATCAGGCTGAGCTCAGTGCTCAGTTCTTTTGTTGTTGCCACCAATGCTGCCACTCGTGCTGCAGCAAAACTTTTAGCTCCTCCCTCTACTGCTTGTTGAGGCATGTCTTCATTAAATCCTCAGAGTTCCGTAACGAGGGATGGAGTCAAACCTGTCTTTTCTGAAAGAGTTGTATCTACAAGATCGTCTATGAAGACTTCTTTTCTTTTACACAAGGCAGTGATCAGGTTAGGAAAAACAAGGGGACTACGGGGCCGTTTCAAACAAGCATATACCTCATCCACTATTATCTTTCCTATGTCAATTTGTCTACCATGTATTATCGAGTGAATGAGAAAAAGTCGAGAGATGTGGACGGTGGCAGTGTGTAGTGCAGGCATAAGCTTATGTCTCACAAAGTGGTTCCATACCTTTGCCTCAGGTTTGAGGCGTCCTCTCTCAACTGACTTGTTGTTGTCCAGCACCGTTCCTTGAAAACATATGTCCTCTAGCACCTCGCGCTGCGTCTGCGCGTCCATTGTCATCACAAAAGAAGTGTGACGGTCTATAGTCTGCTTTAGCTCATAGAACTTGTTGATTGCTGCGGCAATAAACTTTATCTGCTCTCCTCGCACATGAACCGTGGACTGGGTTAGACTTGTGAGGTGTGCATAGAACTCTTTTACAAGTGATGTGCAAATCTCCTCAGGGTGAGCAGCGAAGGTTTTCCATCCATGTGTGCCAATGACGTCCATTATAGACTAGTCGAACTGATCTTCTTCCTCTTGAGGGTATTTGAACCCTAGTTCTGGAAGAACATTCCTGTCCTTGAGCTTTTTCCATCTCTCTTTTGCTGCCTTGTCAAGAAATTTAGAAATTTCTAGAACTGGTTGTTGTTTGGGACGGTCGGAAGTTTCAGGGGCGTTTTTGCAACGAGTCATAGAGTTTTTGCTGAAAAATGGGGAGGAGTGAATATGTGAATGGAAAGAAAAATGGTGAAGGGTGTTCTGTGTGTTTTTGAGAAAATCGAAGAGATGGAGGGAAAAGTTTTGAGTGTTGAAGAAGATGAAGAAGGTGAGGGGGCGGTTGACAATGAAGAAGGAAATAAAAGAGGGGGTTGAAAAAGGTGAAAAACTGAACAATTAATGGAAGAGGGGAGGCGATGGGGATATGTGTCGGTTTTAAGGGAGAGAGAAGAATATTTTAGAGTTAATGCGATGGTTGACGGCTGGAGAGAGAATATGGGTTTATGTGGCTAGGGTTTCTCCTCATTAAATAGATCAACATTCTCTCTCTTGCTTTTTGTTTTTCTCTCTCTTTTTAATTCATCCTCCCCACTTTTCGGATAAAACCTCCTTATCTTTTTCTTTTCCCCTTTTCTTTCGTCCCTCCAAAATAGGAATAAAAACAAACTGCTTATCCTGCCTCTGTACCTGACATTGTACTAGGAAAGAGAAAGCCTTGTACGAGGGTCACATGAAAAGATATGAAAATTAAAAGCAAAGATAACCTAAAACTAGACTAAAAGAAAAGCATTATTTATGGACATGCTATAGCATAAAAGATAGGGTTGGAGATGAAAGCTTTCAACGATCGTGAAGATCCAGGTATGACTTGTCTCTGAGGATAGGGGCTCCACTGTATACCTTTAGGCGTTGGCCATTGACTTTGAAGACTTCATCGTCGTCCAACTTCTTGATATCCAATGCGTCATGAGGGTACACCTTGTGCACGATGAATGGCCCTGACCACCTCGATTTCAGCTTTCCATGAAAAAGCTTTAGCATGGAGTTGTAGAGAAGCCCTTGTCGACCTTCTGAGAAATGCCTTGGCAAAATGTGTTTGTCATGCCACTTCTTGGTTTTCTCCTTGTAGGTGCGAGCATTCTCATATGCTTGGGCTCTAAATTCCTCTAGCTCGTTAAGCTGTAGCAACCTCCTCTCACCCGTAAGTTGGTTATCTATGTTGAGTTTCTTGATTACCCAATAAGCTTTATGCTCAAGCTCCACGGGTAAATGGCACTCCTTGCCAAATACAAGCTTGATGGGTGACATGCCTAAAGGTGTCTTGAAGGTTGTCCTATATTCCCAAAGTGCTTCATCCAACTTGGGGGACCAGTTTTTTCTCTTAGGATTAACCACCTTCTCCAAGATTTTCTTGATTTCTCGGTTGGAAACTTCAGCTTGTCCGTTTGTCTGCGGATGATGTGCTGTAGCAATCTTGTGCTTGACTCCATAGCGATGTAATGCTTTAGCAATAAGCTTGTTGTCAAAGTGAGTTCCTTCATCACTGATGATGGCTCGGGGTGCTCCGAACCTAGTGAAGATGTTCTTGTGAAGAAACTTCATGACCATCTTGGAGTCGTTCCTTGGGGTGGCAACAATATCCACCCATTTTGACACGTAGTCGACTGCTAGCAAAATATATAGATCTCCATGTGATGCAGGAAACAGACCCATGAAGTCAATTCCCCATACGTCAAAGATTTCAAGCTCTAGAATATTTTGCAACGACATTTCATTCCGTCTGGAGATGTTCCCCGTTCTTTGGCATCGATCACAAGTTTTGTAGAACTCATGTTCGTCCTTAAAAAGTGTAGGCCAATAGAATCCTGCTTGAAGAACTTTTGCAGCAGTTCTAGCACCACCAAAGTGCTGTCCACATGGTGATGAGTGACAGTGATACAAAATGCTATGGTATTCTTCCTCTGGAACACATCTCCTTATAATCTGATCAGGACATTTCTTGAACAAGTATGGTTCATCCCAATAGTAGAATCTTGCATCATGTCTGAATTTCTTGAGTCCCTGGCTAGATAAATGAGGAGGAAAAATACCACTAACAAGATAATTAACAATATCATCATACCATGGAATTGCTGTAGCAGCTAACAGTTTCTCATCAGGGAATTCCTCCTTAATTTCAGTTTCACTACCTTGTGTGATAGCATTTTCTAGCCTAGATAAATGGTCAGCTACCTAGTTCTCACATCCTTTCCTATCTCTAACTTCTAAGTCAAATTCCTGAAGCAAGAGTATCCACCTAATAAGTCTAGGTTTAGCATCCTTTTTAGTCACTAGGTACTTAATGGCTGAATGATCGGTATGAACTATGACCTTAGTGCCTATCAAGTATGACCTAAACTTATCAAAGGAAAATACTACATCAAGCAATTCTTTTTCAGTAGTAGTGTAATTGATTTGTGCATCATTCAAAGTGCGACTAGCATAATAAATAACATGAAAGAGTTTACCTCGACGTTGTCCAAGTGCTGCACCGACGGTGTAGTCACTTGCATCACACATCAACTCAAACGGCTCGTTCCAATCAGGTGGAATGACAACTGGTGCTGAGATAAGCTTCTCCTTCAGTTCTTGAAACGCGCTATAGCAATCTTTGTCAAACACAAATGGTTGGTTTTGCTGTAGCAAATTGCATAGTGGCTTTGAAATCTTCGAAAAATCCTTGATGCATCTCCGATAGAAGCCAGCATGCCCTAGGAAGCTTCTTATTCCCTTGACAGTAGTGGGGGGAGGTAGTTTTTCAATGACCTCGACCTTTGCTTTGTCAACTTCTATCCTTTGCTTCGAAATCTTGTGGCCTAAGACCGTTCCTTCCGTTACCATGAAATGGCACTTTTCCCAATTGAGCACCAAGTCAGCTTCCTCACACCTTTTTAGGATCTAGGCGAGATTGCCCAAGCATGTGTCGAAGTTATCTCCGGAGACTGAGAAGTCATCCATGAAAATTTCAAAAAAAATCCTCGACCATGTCTGAAAATATAGCCAGCATACATCTTTGAAAAGTTGCTGGAGCATTGCCGAGACCAAAAGGCATTCTCCGGAAAGCATAAGTTCCATAAGGGTATGTGAAAGTCATCTTCTCTTGGTCTTCTGGTGCTATAGCAATCTGATTGTACCCAGAATACCCATCGAGGAAGTAGTAGAATGCCTTGCCCGCCAGTCGATCTAACATTTGATCAATGAATGGGAGGGGAAAATGGTCCTTCTTGGTCACCTTGTTGAGCTTCCTATAGTCCATGCAAATCCTCCATGTTGCGTGTAAAAGAGTCTATCGCAATTATAGTGCAAGTGTACACGACGCAAGTAGTAAAGTGATACGAAGTATCGGATATCGTCTCCACAGGGATTGGGCTAATAGCTTTACCTTAATTCACTGCACGAAAGTAGAGGAAATATTTGAGAGTTGTCACGAAAATAATAAAGAAAACGTAAATAAAAGAGTAGAGATATCAAGATAGAGAGAATGGGCTGGTATTGAATTGCTCAGTAGTGCAGGTATTGTATTGCTTAGGAACTCCAGTTCTGTCGTCGCGCCTGTCGCTGGCAGCACCTGTCGCGGCAGCTGTCTGTTGGTCGTCGCAGCAGCAAACACACCAACTCAGTACGTTCAAGTTTGGCAAGAATCCCAGATCTGCCTTGGCCTATCCTTAGGTCCAAGTCTGTCGATGATCACGTCTTGATGATACCTCCTGGCGTGAATCGAAGGATGAACACCGATGTGTATGAATTCTTCCTTAGCCACTTAACCTTGCTTTATCCCTAGGCACAAGATAGTTCAACTATAAACTAGAGAACTCGCTCTTATTTCTTTTGTATACTTTACTCTCCCGATGCTAAGTAAATGGATAACCTCACAATGCTCTCCCGATGCTCTTGCAAGATATTAATAACCAAAATAAGAGAACTTGAAGTTTATTTTATTGAACTTGGAAAATCCTAAAACAAAACAACCCTTGAAACTACTTTACAAATCAACCCGTGGCCCTAGGGGGTTTTTAGAACATAACGACGGCGGGTAAACGGCGGAGGGGTTTTTGGTTGTCAGTTATGGGGTAATCGGCTATGGGATATGATATCTCTCTCCTAGGTTAAAATACATGGCCTTATATAAGCTTTGGGCTCAAGTATTCTAAGTTAACATGGATTACAACTTTAATTAAAAGTATGATTCTAATAAAGACTTAATCTTCAAGGAATCTACTTTCCAGCCGTCCTCCTTGTTTCTTGGGATTTTCTCTCCTTGAACTTTGGGCTTGACATATCTTTTGATCCGGGGCTTGGAAAAATATATGGTTTTCACACGACAGACGAGCATAATTTTCTCTATCTATCGAGGTCCATTTCGCTTTTTCTCTCCACAGAACTGATGTCACCATGCTGTCACGGCGGCACCATGGCAACATCGTCCTCTTTGTCTGCTTGTCCACTTCAGCTCTTCTGCTTCTCTGCCCAGCGCCTGCCTTCTCCGTCAGCTATGGCGGATACCTGCAAAAACAACCATTTTTAGTAGAATATGTGCCTTTAATATATTTGTGATGTTTTGCTGTAAACTGACCTAAATGTAATGAATAATGCTTGAATGCAGCAGAAATATGGGTTAAAAAGGGTGTAAATAATAGAACTTTTACACACTCAACACACCCCCAAACTCAAGTTTTTGCTTGCCCTCAAGCAACTAAGACCTAAAAGAAAAATGAAATATTTTTGTTTTGGCTTTCAAACAGTGGACTTTCCCTTACCCGTCGTTCGTTTCCTGTGACGGCAGCAACCTGTCGGATAATTTAGGATCTGTCTGGAATCTCACTATAGTTCTCGTGCAGTGTGTGCATGTTTGTGAATAGTTATATGCCAAGACTCTCTTAGTTTCACTAGAATATTCAACTCTTAACTCGAATTTTTATGCCAAAGTTTATCTTTTTGAAGGCACATTTTCATGCTTCTTTGATTTTCTGTTTTGACTTGTTTTTTTATTATATTTTTTTAGCTAAAGTTTCACTAGAGCCGGTTTCGGGCACCTCTAGCTAACTTCCTAGAGCCGGTTTCAGGCACCTCTAGGGCTATTGAGTCTCTTTTGCTAAACTTCTTTCCTAGAGCCAGTGTTAGGCACCTCTAGGGGCTATTCAAGTGCTAAGCTTCCTATTCTAGTTTGGCTAAAAGAAGTCTAAGCAGTATAACAGTCACAATAGTGTTTAAGTTTTCAGAACTATAGAAAGGCTCTAAACTTCTCCTAAAACTATCCTAAAGTTGCTGTCACTACAGAGCTGTCACGACAGGTAAGTTCAGTTCACAGTTTTCAGCCAAAATTTCCAATATTTTCATCTTTTTTTTTGACGAAAATAAACTAAGTAAAAGACACAACAATTTAACTAAAGATGTACTTGGACTCCATTAAAATGGAGGGTTGCCACCCCCAAACTCAAGGGTTGCATTGCCCTCAATGCAACTGACAGAAAAAAATGAAGGCAGTACATCACAAAATATAGATAAAGCAGGCAGCAATAAGAAGAAAATAAAAGACTTAAATTTTAAGCATTGTCTTCACTGCTGCTGCTGACACGGATTTGGCGGCGGATTCTGGGCTGTGGGGCAGTTGCTGTCGGTGAAGAAGTTGAAGCAGCACTGCGGCGGGTTCTTCTGGAAGACATGTTAGTTGCAAGGGTTGTTGAAAGTAAAAGAAAGCAAATGAAAACTAAAGGGGGATAGCAAGTAAGAAAAGCAGAAGTGGATGAAAACGAAAATGAAACGGGGTTTTATAGAAGAAGAGTTGCTGCCCGTTTAATGCTATAACGGCAGGCGTGAATAACGGAGCGACTATTGAGCTTTGGCGTGTCTAACGCGTCTGACACGCATCTATCATACGTTTCTGCGTCTATCGTGACAGTCTGATGACAACCTGTCTTATCCGTGTCTGCGGCGGCAGCTGGAACGACAGGCTTCAATATTGGGCTTTGTTGGGCTGATGGATGGATGGTGGGCTTGGGTCACTTCTCCTATTCTTCTTGACTCCTTTATTTCCTAAAAACAGAAAACATAAAATTATTATTCGAATAAAATAAACCTAATTTCCTAATAAATAATAAATAATAGAAATAAATAAAATTAAAATTTAGGTTAAATTAGGGATGCCTTATGGGGCATCTCCTAAGGTAACCACTTTCTGTATTCCTGGGGCTTCAGTCCCCTGATAATGCTTGAGGCGCTATCCGTTGACTTTGAATTGGTGCCCGTCTTTTAATGATCGGATTGTGATGGCACCATGGGGAAAAACTTGTACGACTTGGAATGGGCCAGACCATCTAGATTTTAGCTTCCCTGGGAAGAGTTTCAGTCTAGAATTGAACAACAATACAAGCTGCCCTGGGCAGAACTGTCGTGGCAGCAACTTCCTATCATGCCACTTCTTAGTTTTCTCCTTGTAAATTCTTGCATTGTCGTAGGCCATTGTTCTTATTTCGTCAATCTCGTACAGATCTAACAGCCTTTTCTGGCCTGCCTTGTCCAAGTCCATATTCACTGCCTTGATTGCCCAGTATGCCTTGTGCTCTATCTCGACAGGAAGATGACAGGTTTTCCCATAAATCAATCGGTATGGAGACATGCCCAATGGAGTCTTGAATGCTGTCCTATATGCCCATAATGCATCATTTAGAAGTAAAGACCAATCTTTCCTAGTTGGCTTAACCATCTTCTCAAGAATGTTCTTAACTTCCCTATTAGATATTTCAGCTTGTCCATTGGTCTGTGGGTGGTATGCTGTCGCGATCCGATGCTTGACACCATATTTCTTCAGGGCGGCAGCTATAACCCTATTATCAAAATGTCTCCCTTCATCACTGATAATCGCCTTAGGGATGCCAAATCTAGAGAAAATGTTCTTGTGTAGAAATTTTTGAACTGTCTTGGCATCATTCTTTTGAGTGGCGACAGCTTCAACCCACTTAGAGACATAATCCATTGCTAGGAGGATGTATAGATTTCCACATGAAGATGGAAAAGGTCCCATAAAATCAATCCCCCAAACGTCGAAAATTTCGACTTCTAGTATGTTCTGCAGTGGCATCTCGTTTCTCCTCGAGATGTTACCTATCCGCTGGCACCTGTCACAGTTCTTGTAGAATTTATGTGCATCCTTATACAGTGTCAGCCAGTAGAACCCTGACTGCAGCACCTTGGCAGCAGTTTTGTTGCCTCCTAAGTGACCTCCATATTGTGAAGCATGGCAGTGATGGAGAATGTCTTCTTGCTCTTCTTGTGGTACACACCTCCTTATAACCTGATCTGCACACATTTTGAAAAGAAGAGGTTCGTCCCAATAATAATGCTTAACATCATTTTGGAACCTCTTCCTGGCTTGATAATTAAGATCAGAAGGGAGTATTCCGCTAACTATAAAATTAACGAAATCAGCATACCAGGGGAGTTCAGAAGACCTACCTGCCGCCATGGCTGTCGCGGCAGCGATTACGGCAGCAAAGAGCTGCTCATCTGGGAAGGTCTCCAGTATGTTTGTCTCATCGATTGGTAGACTCTATCCCTTCTCTAACCTTGACAAGTGATCTGCCACCTGATTTTCTGTCCCTTTTTTGTCCTTGATCTCAAGGTCGAACTCTTGCAATAGTAGGATCCACCGTATCAATCGAGGCTTTGCATCCTTTTTCGCGAACATATATTTGAGGGCAGAATGGTCTGTGTGTACTATTACCTTCGTCCCAAGTATGCAAGAACGAAACTTGTCAATGGAGAACACCACAGCTAATAGTTCCTTTTCTGTGGTGGTGTAGTTCACTTGGGCGTCATTCAATGTCTTGCTGGCATAATATATGACATGAAATAGCTTATCTCTGCGCTACCCAAGTGCTGCCCCGACAGCATAGTCACTAGCATCACACATAATCTCAAATGGCTGTGTCCAGTCTGGTGGCTGTACTATGGGGGCTGTTACCAGTTTTTCCTTCAGAACCTTGAATGCTTCAGTACATTCTTCATTAAAGTCAAAGGGTCGGTTCTGCTCTAAGAGATGACATAGGGGATTGGTGATTTTTGAGAAATTTGCAATAAACCTTCGATAAAAACCAGCATGCCCTAAAAAACTCCTAATGCCCTTGACTGTGGTCGGCGGCGGCAGCTTCTCAATTACTTCTATTTTAGCCCTGTCGACTTCTATCCCATGGCAGCTAATCTTATGGCCAAGGACTATCCCATCATCCACCATAAAGTGGCATTTTTCCCAATTCAAAACAAGATTTGCTTTTTCACATCTTTCAAGTACCTTTTGTAGATTGCCGAGGCAGCTCTCAAAATCGTCTCCAAAGACTGAAAAATCATCCATAAATATCTCAAGGAAGTCCTCCACCATATCAGAGAATATAGCCATCATGCACCTTTGGAAGGTGGCGGGTGCATTGCATAATCCAAACGGCATCCTCCTAAAAGCATACGTTCCATAGGGGCATGTGAAGGTCGTTTTTTCTTGATCCTCCGGTGCGATAGCAATTTGATTATAACCTGAATAACCATC
Source organism: Hibiscus trionum (assembly GCA_030270665.1). Taxonomy (NCBI): domain Eukaryota; kingdom Viridiplantae; phylum Streptophyta; class Magnoliopsida; order Malvales; family Malvaceae; genus Hibiscus; species Hibiscus trionum. The sequence continues at coordinate 17,097,113 of BSYR01000051.1, forward strand.
AAGAAAACAATAGTAAGGTTTACCCACTAATCTATCAAGCATTTGATCAATAAAGGGTAAAGGAAAGTGGTCCTTTCGGGTAGCTTTGTTAAGCTTCCGATAGTCCATACAAACCCTCCAACCGGTCACAGTCCTGGTTGGGATTAACTCATTGTTCTCATTGGTTATCACAGTCATTCCTCCTTTCTTGGGAACGCATTGCACCGGGCTCAACCATTTGCTGTCAGAGATGGCGTAAATAATACCAGCATCTAACCATTTGATTATCTCTTTACGGACCACCTCTTTCATCGCATGGTTTAGCCGCCTTTGGGCATCAATAGTCGGCTTATGATCTTCCTCTAAAAGGATTTTGTGCATGCATAACGCCAGACTAATGCCTTGAATGTCAGCAATCGTCCATCCAATTGCCTTTTTGTGCTGCCGTAGCATGCCGATTAGCTGCCGTTCCTGTTCCTGCGGCAGCTTAGAAGAGATGATTACGGGCAACGTATCATTTGAACCAAGAAAAGCATATTTTAACTGCCCTGGCAGGGGCTTCAGTTCTAAGGCAGGTGGTTCAACAGTGGATGGCTTTTGGATTAAATGGTTATCTGAAGTATAATTCAAAGGTTCGAATAACTTACCTGGACGATTGCCTAACCAGTTTACCTCCTCCTGATCTTCAGTATCAGATGTATCGGATTCAGAGGAGTTGCTGTCGTCGGTGCTGTCGTCGGTGCTGTCGTCAGTGCTGTCGTGACAGCCCTGTAGATGGCTGTCGTTGCAGTGCCCAAATTTTTATGTCGTGACAGCCCGACCAGATGCAGGGTTGATCAAGGATAACTTCAGTGATAGCCTTGCATTCCTCGTCTGCATCAACATGCTTCATTGCTTGGAGAACATTCAACTTAATCTCTTGGTCATTCACTCTCATGGTGAGTTCTCCTTTTCCACATCAATCAGTGATCTTGCCGTGGCTAAGAAGGGTCGCCCAAGGATGATTGGTGCGTTTTCGTCTGCTTCACAATCTAAAACAAGAAAGTCAGCAGGAAAAATAAATTTATCCACTCTTACCAGAATATCTTCTATTTTTCCTTCTGGATGAACGTAAGAGCGGTCTGCAAGCTGCAGGATTACTGTCGTGGGCCGCGCCTTTCTAATACCTAACTTCTGAAAAACAGATTTTGGCATTAAATTGATACTAGCACCAAGATCACAAAGTGCCTTACCCACATATTTATCTCCGATTACACAAGTTATGATGAAGCTCCCCGGATCCTTCTTTTTCTGGGGTGGCTGCCGATGAAGAATACTCATGCAACCATCTGTCATCCTTACCGTTTCAAATTCACCCAGTTTATATTTCTTTGACATGACATCCTTGAGAAATTTGGCGTAACCGGGCATCTCCCTAACGGCATCTCCCTAACGGCATCTAACAGCGGAATATTAATATGAACCTGCTTAAAAATATCATAAATCTTTTTAAGTTGAGATTCTTGCTTAGCTTGCTGTATCCGTTGAGGAAAAGGAGGTGGGGGACGGTAATTAGCAATACGTCCTTCCCACTGCATATGAATCTGAGGAGGTTTAGGTTCATCAATTTTCTCCTCTGTCGCTTCTGCTGTCGTGACAGGCTCATCGGCAGCAGTCTGTTTATCACCTGTCGGGGCAGCTTACTCGGTAGGTTGGTCCAAGGCTGGTTCCTTTGCTGTTTCAACTTCTTTTTCTGGCCCTGGTAGTTTCTTCCCACTCCTAGTAGTAATTGCCTTACACTGCTCATGTGTGGGTGGCCTAGCATTTTCAGTATTACTAGGGAATCCTCCAGTCTGCCTCGGCTTAATATGTTGGGAAACCTGACCCATTTGTGTCTCCAGAGATTTCAAAGTAGCCTCATGATTTGTCATCCTCATCTCTGTTTTATCCATGAAATTTTCTGTCTTCTTGACAAACTGATTCATATTCTCAATATAAGTACCCGTCTGAGACATAAAGGCGGCCAGAGTCTGTTCCAGTATACTGCTCGTGGCAGCTGGTGGCTGCTGTTGCTGCTGCGGCGGCAGGTGTGTCGGTAGTTGATGCGGCAGTTGCTGTCGCGTCAGCAATCTAGGTCCTCCCTGATTCTGATTATGTGCTTGAGGATTCAGGGCGTTATTGGGATTACTCCAGGAAAACTTGGGATCTTTCCTCCAATTGGGATTATAATTGTTGGAGTTGTAATTCGGCTTGTTGTAATTTCCAACATACTTTCCCTCTTCTAACTGTATTGGGCACTCATCCCGACTATGATTTCCCTCACAGATATCACATACTTCCTCTACAGCAAATCCTTGTTGACCATCATCATTCAATAACCTTTTCATTGCTTTAGTAAGGAATGCTACTTGTGATTTCAACGTGCTGTCGGCTTCATAGTCCTTGACAGCAAGTACCCGTTTACCCCCTCTTCTTGCGGTCGGAAACTGTTCCTCATTCTTGGCCAGATTTTTCAAAACTTGCAATGCCTCGTCTGGATCTTTATCCAATAATAGTCCATTTGCTGCAGAATAAATTCGAATACGAGTTTGTAAGTTAGCAGCATTATAGAACTTAGTTACCTGATTCTAGACGGGGAATCCATGCATTGGGCAGTTCCGAAGAAGAGTAGTAAATCTGTCCCAGGCCTCATGCATTGGCTCATCATCTTCCTGCTGAAAAGTAGCAATTTCATTACGTAATCGCTCAGATAAATGCGCAGGATTAAAACGAGATAAAAATTCACGAGATAAATCTGCCCAAGTCATAATTGAACCCGGCGTAAGTTTATTCCACCAAGTCTTACTCTGTCCCTCAATAAATGGGGAAATAACCGAAGCCTCAGTATCTCCGGATTAACTTCTGGCAGTCTAAACGAACCACAGATCTCCTGTAATGTTTTGAGATGCTCCCTAGCATCTTCTGTCACAGCACCACTAAACTGTCTGGCATTGTTGATCATACTAAACATGACAGGTTTCAGCTCAAAGTTATCAACTTCAATATCCGGCAGCGTAGTCTCCAACTCTACGTGATCATTCAACATGTAGTCACGACAGGACCGTCGTCCGGCTGCCGCAGGCGGGTCGCCGACAGGCGGTATACCATCACCAGCGGGTGGGTTACGGGCCATCGTCTCTAGCTGTTCCTCAAGGTACTCGTTCCTGGCTAAAAGGTGACGAAGTTGTTTCTTGAGATTGAAGGAACGTTCAATTTCCGGATCTAATGGATACTCAGGATCTTCACCTCTTTTAGATCTGCGCATAAACAAGAAAACCTCGTGAAAAGCAAGAGTTGAAAGCACCAAAGAAAAAAAGAAAAATAAAAGTAAAAGAAAAATAAAAACAAAAAGTGCAATAAAAGAAAGGAAGAGTTATGTTGCCAATCCCCGGCAACGGCGCCAAAAACTTGTTGCGTGTAAAAGAGTCTATCGCAATTATAGTGCAAGTGTACACGACGCAAGTAGTAAAGTGATACGAAGTATCGGATATCGTCTCCACAGGGATTGGGCTAATAGCTTTACCTTAATTCACTGCACGAAAGTAGAGGAAATATTTGAGAGTTGTCACGAAAATAATAAAGAAAACGTAAATAAAAGAGTAGAGATATCAAGATAGAGAGAATGGGCTGGTATTGAATTGCTCAGTAGTGCAGGTATTGTATTGCTTAGGAACTCCAGTTCTGTCGTCGCGCCTGTCGCTGGCAGCACCTGTCGCGGCAGCTGTCTATTGGTCATCGCGGCAGCAAACACACCAACTCAGTACGTTCAAGTTTGGCAAGAATCCCAGATCTGCCTTGGCCTATCCCTAGGTCCAAGTCTGTCGATGATCACGTCTTGATGATACCTCCCGGCGTGAATCGAAGGATGAACACCGATGTGTATGAATTCTTCCTTAGCCACTTAACCTTGCCCTATCCCTAGGCACAAGATAGTTCAACTATAAACTAGAGAACTCGCTCTTATTTCTTTTGTATACTTAACTCTCCCGATGCTAAGTAAATAGATAACCTCACAATGCTCTCCCGATGCTCTTGCAAGATATTAATAACCAAAATAAGAGAACTTGAAGTTTATTTTATTGAACTTGGAAAATCCTAAAACAAAACAACCCTTGCAACTACTTTACAAATCAACCCGTGGCCCTAGGGGGTTTTTAGAACATAACGACGGCGGGTAAACGGTGGAGGGGTTTTTGGTTGTCGGTTATGGGGTAATCGGCTATGGGATATGATATCTCTCTCCTAGGTTTAAATACATGCCCTTATATAAGCTTTGGGCTCAAGTATTCTAAGTTAACAATGATTACAACTTTAATTAAAAGTATGATTCTAATAAAGACTTAATCTTCAAGGAATCTACTTTCCAGCCGTCCTCCTTGTTTCTTGGGATTTTCTCTCCTTGAACTTTGGGCTTGACATATCTTTTGATCCGGGGCTTGGAAAAATATATGGTTTTCACACGACAGACGAGCATAATTTTCTCTATCTATCGAGGTCCATTTCGCTTTTTCTCTCCAGAGAACTGCTGTCACCGTGCTGTCACGGCGGCACCATGGCAGCATCGTCCTCTTTGTCTGCTTGTCCAGTTCAGCTCTTCTGCTTCTCTGCCCAGCGCCTGCCTTCTCCGTCAGCTATGGTGGATACCTGCAAAAACAGCCATTTTTAGTAGAATCTGTGCCTTTAATATATTTGTGATGTTTTGCTGTAAACTGACCTAAATGTAATGAATAATGCTTGAATGCAGCAGAAATATGGGTTAAAAAGGGTGTAAATAATAGAACTTTTACACACTCAACACTCCACCCCCTGACGGTTCTAGTAGGCAATAGCTCATTCTCCTCGTTGCTTACCACTGTCACGCCTCCCTTCTTCGGTACACATTGCACCGGGTTGACCCATGAGCTATCAGATATCGGGTAGATTACTCCAGCATCTAGCCACTTGATTATCTCTTTCATCACCACATTCTTCATAATTGGGTTTAGTCTCCTCTGGGGCTCAACTGAATTGCCATGACAATCATCAAGCAAAATTTTGTGCATACATATAGCAGGGCTTATACCCTTCAAATCAGCCATAGTCCACCCTATTGCTTTTTATGCTGTAACAACATATTTACTAAACTAGTTTCTTGCTTAGGTGTGAGACTAGATGAGATTATCACAGGCAAAGTTTTATTACTCCCTAAGTAAACATATTTAAGATGTGATGGCAAAGGTTTCGGTTCTAAAGAAGGTACATGCTCAAGGGAAGGTTTAAGAGGTATAAATTCTAAAAAATCAAGAGGTTCAAAGTGCGTACCTGGTCTAGCCTCGACTCGACTAGACTGCTCCAGTTCCCTTGAGAGCTCTTCTTGGTCTGAATCATCATCTTTGTAGAGTGCTTCAAACTCTTCCATTTGCATCTCATTGCTACAACAGAACTCATCAATCATATTCTGTGCTGTAGCATCTACATATTGGCATACTCCTGGGTTGTCTGCATACTTGAGGGTGTCATGAATATTGATCGTGACCGTCCGATCAGCCACTCGCATCGTGAATTCACCCTTCTCACAATCGATCAAAGCTCACCCAGTGGCTAAAAATGGCCTACCCAAGATAATGGGTGTGTTGCTATCGGCTTCACAATCGAGGATTAAGAAGTCGACTGGAAAGATAAATCTATCCACTTTTCCACAACATCTTCGACTCTCCCTTCTGGGCGAACATGAGAATGATCTGCTAGCTGTAGCACAACCTTGGTGGGTTGTGCCTCTCGAATTCCCAGTTTCAAAAAAATTGACTTAGTCATCAAGTTAACACTTGATCCCAAATCACAAAGTGCTCTTCCGACAAACTTGTCGCCAATAGAACATGGGATAGCAAAACTACCTGGGTCCTTCCTCTTAGGTGGCAGCTTGCTCCACATAGAATAGCATTCTTCTGCTATAGCGACAATTTCTTGCTTCTCGTCCTTCCTTTTTTTCGTGACTATATCCTTGAGGAACTTGGAATATGTTGGCATCTGATCAGTGGCCTCTAGAAATGGGACATTGATATGTAATTTGTCCAGGATATCTACAAATTTCTGGAACTGAAGGTCTTCCTTCTGCTTCTTGAATCATTGAGGAAAATGAGGAGGGGGTCTAACTTCAATTGTTTGAACTGGTGGAGTTTCATCTTTTGCTGTAGCAAAAGCAGGCTCCTCCTTCGGTGTTTCTTTTGCTATGACATCCTCACCCTTCTCTTCAACTAGAGGATCTTGTAAGTTATCTTCTTCCTGAGGCAAGTTGGGCTGAGGGTCCTCCTTCTCTTTTCCCCCAAACTTGTCTTCTTTGCTAATTTCCTTGCCACATCTTAATGTGAGTGCGCTGCATTGTTCCTTGCTATGGTGCTTAGTGGCTTCAGTGTCACTAGGCAGACTTCCTTGTGGTCGCACATGCAAGGTTTGAGCTATCTGACCAACTTGTGTTTCTAAGGCTCGGAGAGAGGAACTATGGCTTTGCAATAAGGCTCCTTGATTTTTAATGTTTGCTGCATGATCCTGTAGCAAAACTTTCGTGGTTCCCATGAAATCTATTGTCATAGCCATAAATTCTCTGAATGTAGTCTCCAGCGAATTGTTCGATGAAGATGTTGCTCACTTGTGACCTTGCCATGGCTTCATCTGGTTAGAAGATGGTGCTTGACTAGGATTTTGCTGTGGCACTGGCTGAGCAGAATTGTTGTGCCCTTGATTACCCCAACTGAAATTTGGATGCTGACGCCATCCTGGGTTCTAGGTATTAGAGTATAGATTGTTGTTGCGGTTATAATTCCCCACATAGTTGGCTGACTCTTGATTGTCAGGGCATTCACTCAAATGGTGATTGCCATCGCATCTGAGACATGAGGTTGTGGATTTCACTTCCTTGGCTTCGTTGGGACGCTGGAGATTCTTTAGCATAATTGTGATAGCAGCTAACTGGGTGGCTACCGAGTCATCAGCTTCACTGTCGCGAGCTTCTTGGGTTCTCCTCCCCGTTCCAAGCCTTGTGGTCGAAAATTGGTAATCATTGTTGGCTACCCTATCAAGAATGTCAAATGCTTCCTCCAGTGATTTGTCTAACAAGGTCCCATTTGCTGAAGCATCTAGCATCATCCTTGTGGGAGCATTTACCCCATTATAGAACATAACCACTTGGGTCCAATCATGAAAACCATGATTTGTGCACTTCCTCAATAATCCCTTGAATTGATCCCAACACTCATACATGAATTCGTTATCAGCTTGACGAAAAGAAGCTATATAATTTCTCAACTGAGTGTTTCTATTTGGTGGATTATACCGTAGCAGAAAACTTTTGCATAGATCTGTCCAAGTCTCCATTGATCCAACTGGCATCAACTTAGCCATGCTCTAGCACGATCACGTAAAGAATATGGAAACAATTTAAGCTTTAGCACATCCTCGTGCACTCCTTGCTGTCTGAAAGAGTCACAAACTTCCAAGAAAGCACAGATATGTTGTCTTGCATCTTCGTGAGGCATTCCTCCAAACTGACCAATAGTGTTCAACATGTTGAACATGACATGTTTAAGCTTAAACTAGGCTGCCTGAATTTCTGGAGCTACTATTTCAGGATAGAGATCGTCCAAGATAGGAGTTAAATGATCTCTAATTGCTCGAGGTCGAGCTGCTTCTCCCTGGCCATTTGCCATAGCATCTCCGTTACCTTGAGGTGGTGGTATTTCTCCGTTCATGTTTCTAGTCTCTTCTCTTCGAACACGTCTCCTAAGTCTCAAGAAATGCTCGATCTAATAAATGGGCGATTGCAGGGGTCCTCTAGGTCGCCTTCTGGTCATACACTAGCAAGACACTTGAAAAGAAAAACGAAAAACCTAAAATAAATTTGTACAAAAGCAAAAAGAACAAGCGATAAAAACAAAAACCGTAAACAACCAATTGCCAATCCCCGACAACGGCGCCAAAAACTTGTTCGTGTTCGTGCAGTACTATAAATGATACACTAATTGTGCAAGTATACACGTCGAACGAGTAATAAAGTGATGAGTGAGTATCGTCTCCACAGGGATTGGAGGTATTCACTGTTGCTGTAACAATAAAGATTGAACTTTTTGCAGTTGACAATGCTAAAGTAAAATAGATGGTGTAAAATAATACAGAAGCAAAACAGTGCAGAGAAAGATGAGATAACAATATGATAGACAGGTCCCCTTTCGTATATGAAACTCATTATGGAATGACTGGCTGGGAATGATTGACAACCTAACTCAAGCTTTCTAACGATACTAAGGCTCTTCAGCTATCTTCTATGCCAGGCGGGATTTGCTAAGAGTGCTCCTAAACTATCTCTAGCCAGGAAACTGGGAGTCAGAAATGCTACAGCAATACCTCTCGGCATAAACTCTTAACACTCCCCTACCCTTCACAAACTATCCTTTTTAGCCCTTGAAACCTATCATTTATCTCTAAGGTAGGTTAGAGTCTGCCTCTCAACAGTCACTCCATTGCTTATTAGGGTTCTAAGGCTAGCTCTCTCGATTACTAACCCCAACATACACTTAAAGAACGGCCAACTCTCGAAGGTGCTTAAGGTAGGGCCTATCTCTCAAAGCACTTACAACCCTAAGCTCTTACAACTTTAAGGAAATGAGAAATGCATAAGCAAAGCATAGTAACATGATAAACACTGAAAAAGCCATAGCATGCATTAAAAAGTACTCAAAATAAAATCATCCATCAAACCCAAGCCACCTAAAACAGTTCGTGGCTGGGCAATATCATCCAACGTATCATTGTGATAACATCACCAAATATAAAGATATAACAAGAAATTGCTATAGCGACAAAAAGAAAGGTGAACTCCCTCTCCGCCATGGACTGCTCGACTGTCTTAGGCTCACCGCCTCTCTCGAGACCGGTGAGGCCACTCCTTGGAGCTTCAACGATGGAGGACACCAAGCTAGAGAAGATGAAGGTGAAAACTTCCCTCTCCTTTTCTCTCTCTTCCGCCTCTCTTTTTTGCAACACAATCACTCCCTCTCTTTTTTTAAGCTTCTCTCCCCTTTATATAGTGGAGGTTTCTAGGGTTTGGTGCCCTAGAGATGCCTTGATAATCCCAAGGAATATCCACCGACAAGGTCTGCCATGAGGGGACAAGGAGGACAATCTACAGGTGGGTACCGGCTGCTGCACATGTCAGATCGTCCTTTACTGCATGTTTACGTGCTTCCGCAGCTCACGTGTATCTCACGTGCTGGCCAATATCCACTTCCACCATGCTATAGCAATTTCAGGTACTAGATTTCTCTCTTGACTCCTTTCCTGCACATCATAACCCAAAAACCAACCCTCCGAGCAGTATCCCTCGATATGGACCAATAACTAGCAGAGATAAAGATGCACCCAGAAGAAGAAAATGCAACCTAAATGCAGTCTAAATGCTATGGAATGAACTCATGAACAGGCAAATGCTATAGCAAAAAGTTATGAAAACAAGGATATTTATGAAGTTATCACATCTCTACCCACAACAGCTAATAATTCACCCTTAAAATCACCTTTAAGAAAACACCCATCTAGAGACAACACTGACCTACAATAAGTCCTAAAGGCTTCTTTTAAAGTACTAAAATATACATACAACCTTCTAAATTTGGGTATTTCAAAAGGTTTTGATCTCTCAACCATAAGCTCAAAACTACCGGATGGATCTGCTTCCCTCAAAGCTCCTACATAATCATATAACCTAGAAAACTCATACCCAAGTCTGCCTCTTATCTGTTCTAGACACGAAGACTTAGCTTTTTTACATGTATGTTTGTGAAGTTCTACCTTAAGTTCCTCCTTAACTAATCTTTTTATATCAATTAACCTTAAGTTGGAGACTATCCTAATTTTGCTAAGGAAACGTTTCCCAACCATCACATAATTTGCTCGTTTATTCTTAAATGTTATAGAACACTTATGCTAAAAAATAAAGGTTTTTATCTTGAAACAACTATCATCCCTATCAAGAGAAGCATAAATTCTAAAAGGACATCCGGTTACCTTAAAGTCAAACCTATGAGCAACATCATAAGCATATAAAGCTTCTTTAAATTGTTTTGAACTCTCAAATATCATTCCCACCTCAAACATGGGCTCAACATTGGATGTATAAAAAAAGACCTTATTACTTTTTTTAGGTAAAACCTCACCATCAGAATCACTCTCATAGCTATATGCATTTGAACTATCTAAGTAATCAGTCTCTTTTCCATCACCCTCGCTCTCACCCTCTACATCTTCATTTGTAATTATAGGAGGGATGTTAAATTTTGGATACGGTTGCAAGTCTTCATCTCCTATAGTTTTACTTTTTATTCTTTGTTTAAAATTTTTTTTGACCCCTAAGTGTAGTTATCTCCTCCTCATCATCACCGGACATCAACCTTTCATCTGCTAAGCTTTCTAAGTCTCTACTATCAAACTCATTGTTTTCTAAATCATCATCTACCTTCCTTGCCCTTTTAGAAATTGCAATTTGAAGTCCACTACCACTAACAACATTTACCTCTTCAACACCACTAACTCCTAAATGCGGGAACGCGTATCGAAACACTATAAGGGGTCGTATCGAAACAGCTTTGTCTGTACCAGTATAATTTTTCTAACTTGAGCTACTTCCAATTTCTGCATCGAAATGGCCCTAAGGTGTACTGATACAGGTCAACTGCTTTTTAAAAACCGCTTATTCCTAATAACCGATAAGTAACGATAAAAAATAATAAATGTAAGATTTTACAAATCTTTCAGACTGCATCGAAATAGCTAGACCGTATCGATACGAAATGCCTAAAATTCTTAAACCCGCAAGAAGGTCGTATCGAAACAGTATAAGTCGTATCGAAACGCCTTGTAAAAATTTTATCTTTTAAAGCAGCCTGTATCAAAACTGTATAAACCGTATCGAAACGGTTTCTTCCAGTAGCCAAATAAAGTTTTGGCCGTATCGAAACACCATTGGGTGTATCGAAACGCTTGTACGCTTTTTGAAAAGTTTCGCTTAAAAACACTTAGAAAATTTAATAGGGTTTACGTTTTGACTTTGAAAAACAACTTGGTCTTAGAATTACATGTCAATTGTGAGATTTTACATAGATTTTACAATCTCCCCCTTTTTGATATAACAAAACCAAAGTAAATTTTTAAGTACCTGTTACTTTAAGCTATGTTTTTGGAAGATAATGTAAAAATTTAGCTTAAGTCATTCTCCCTCTTTTTGTTAGATCAAAATTGATAATAAGCAAGAGATAGCAAGATAAAGCAAACAATATAAATGTCATTAAAGCATAAAGTAACATCTTAAAGAAAAACATAGAATCCAAACTTAAGTCCTAAAAATATATTTCAAAAACAAAAGACAAAGCATAGGTTCAAAGGAAATAACATAGGTGCAATAAAGAAATCCTAAATGATATGCCATGATATGAGATGCAAGACTCATGGTTCGTCTTCATCGTCATCTTCATCTTTATCTTCACCATCATCATCATTCTTCCTAGATTGCCTCCACTCATGATGAAAAGCCAAAAGAGACATGTCCAAAGAAGTTTGCTTAGAGGAAATCGAATCAAAACGATCATCATTGGACTTGTTGCGATTTTCAAGGATGGTGACTCGCTCCTCCAAAGATGTGAAGCGAGTATCAATGGCGGCAAATCTGGCATTCATGGTGGTGTCCATCGAGCCAAGAGATGTGTGCAAGCTTGTGAATTGCTTAGCGAGAAAAGCCATGAGTGCCACATTGTCTGGTTGAGCACCTTGAGGTTGAGCCGCTTGAGGAGCCACTTGACGAAGTTCCTCAAGAATAGCATCAGGTGGAAGCTCGGCGAGACGAACCCACTCATTGTTGAGGTAGTGAAACTTAGCATGAATGAGAGAGGTCTCATTGATTTGATCCTTGAGACGGGATGGTTCATCATGAGAGCAGTCTATCTCAAGTTGAGTAAACAAGTAACTCAAGGCGGTGTCGTAGGTGAAAGAAGTAACCTGATCGGTGTGATGATATTGAACGAGGTAAACCATCTTGGCAAACATGATTTGAGCAAGATTTGGGCTTTTTCTTCACGGAAGCATCGAAGCCAAAAGTCATCAACTTGGCGGATGGATGAGAATTTTCCATCGGAAGGGTGAAACCATCAAGTGAAGAATGTGATCATGACCATCGAGAATGGTAATAGAGCCCCTCAAAATATGTCCTAATGAGTTCTCATCGGCTATACCCTCATCCTCAAGACCAAAAGCATCAGTTAATGCTTTAACGGTAACCCAAAATTTCTTCCCCATCAAATAGGATTCAATAGCTACCACGGTCTTTTTGTCAGGACCAAAAATGCACTTGGCATTGGCATAAAAAACCAGAACAAGATTCTTGTAAACAATAGGCGGTAAGGCTAAAAATTTCATGAAGCTCCAATGCCTTAAAAGATGAAGATATCAAAATTTAAAACACTCAGAGTCTAAAATGGAAAGAGAAAAAACCCGATCGTGACAGATATCATGATTTGAAATTGGCGAAAATAGTCCATCTCGTCCGTGGTGCGAAAACACCTTGGGTAAATAATCACAAGATTAGGGCGAGCAATCCCATTATTCTCAACATTAGAGGATTCTCCAACTCCAGTAGTTCTTGCTCTCTTTTTAGGAGTCATAGTAAAATCTGAAAATAAATCAAGGCACAAGAAAAAAAACAATGTATACATAAATAATCATATTTGATCAAAAAATAATCCAAATGATCAAGGTAGGAAAAGAAGAATCTATACAGTACAGTTTAAAAGCATATACATATATAAAAAGAATTTTTGGTAAAAAGATTTTTGAAAAAAAGTAAGATTAAATATACGATATAATTTTATACTCGAAACAAAAATTTCGGATTTTGTAAGAAATTTTGCAAAATCTTGAAAACTCATACTATATATGTATTTTATGTACAAAAATTAACATAAAACAATATAGTAAAATAAACGAAATTGAAAAGAAAAGATTTTTACCTTGATAAGGGATTAGGGATGAATGCTTGAAAATGATGCACAAACTTGATGATTTAGCCTTGAATTTTTAGGGTGGAGTGAAAACCCTGAAAGATTTGTGTGAAAAATAAAGGGTTTTGATGGGTATTTATAGATTGAAAAACTAGGGTTTTTGGGAGAAAAGAGGTTAAGTTTTAATTGAAACGTCCTTACGCGTACCGAAACACCTTACCGTACTAGTACACGTTTAACTATATCGAATCACGAATAAGCTCCTCGTATCGAAACGTGTTTAATCGTTTCGATACCACTTGCCCATAAGTTAAGCTCGGAGATTTGCTTAAGCATGCCGTATCGAAACAGCCTTGCCTGTTTCGGTACACCTTGCCCAAAATGTACATTTTGGGCACAAGAGAGTCCAAAAATTCTATTTTAATCGAACCTAAATGCATGTTTATGATGAATGAGCAACAAGTATAGGTAAAAACAGATACATACTCCCCCTAGCAACAAGCATGGATGTATTAAGAGGAAAAAATCACATAAGCACAAACATCAATCAATTAAAGCTAATTTTTTACTTAAAAGAAAACTAATGGGTCAAGAAAGGCTGGTTAAACCTAACTCTCTCCTAAAAGTCCAAAAACGCTCTTTGTCAAGTGGTTTGGTAAAAATGTCTGCTAGTTGGTTCAAGGTGTCACATACTCTAGAAAAATATTGTTTTTCAAGACATGATCTCTAATGAAATGATGCATAATTTCTATGTGCTTGGTTATAGAATGTTGGATGAGATTCTTAGTGAGACATTTGGCACTAGTGTTGTCACACTTAAGGGGTATGGTACCTACATCAACTCTATAGTCTAGAAGTTGTTTAGGGATGGCAACGGGGCGGGGCAGTTTTTTGGCCGCCCCGAACCCGCCCCGAAATTGAAGATAAGCTACCCGAACCCGCCCCGCCCCGGTGATTGGTAAACTTTATCCCGCCTCGAACCCGCCCCGACTAATAAAGATAGTACCCGCCCCGCCCCGACTCGAATGAAAATATTTTTTAAACTATAAGCATTTTTTACAATATTGATTTTATTGAAAGTAGAAAATATACAACATAATAATATCATTATCATGCACTATTGCACTTCCAAAACATAATAATATCACTTCTAGTTTCAAAATACTTAAAATCAACAAGTCTATAGCAAAATGAGTTCAAACACAAGTCTAAACAGAAATTAACACACAAAAGAGTTCAAACGTTCAAGTTCAAACCTAAGGCGATTAAAGTCACTTGTAGCAAAGTTAAACTACAATAATCAACATCAACAACCACACAAAAAACATCCATTGTCATGAAACACCGACTTTAATTTCTTCCATCTTCAGTTATCACAAAAATCCTACAAATAATTTTTTTAGATCAATGAATTGAAACGATAATAAAATCAAAGTAATAAATATAAGTTATTCATTATACCTCAATGTCATCATCTTCATGGAATAATCTTGATCTCTCGTTTTCATCATCTAAAATGACAAAATTGAAATCTAATAAGAAAAATAATAGGGAATAATAATATAATCAAAGTATTTGTATAGTTTCTACCTTCTTCAGCACATAACCAACTTTGGAAACATGTCAAAGCTTCTCCGTACTAAAACTTGACTTTGAAACAACCGTAGAAACGAGTATAGCATATATATCTCTGGCAATAGCTTGCAAAATAGGAAATTGAGGCCCAAGTGTCTTCCACAAATTCAAGATATCAAAGGTTGGTGTTCTAGGAATGACATCTTCTTCCAAATAACGATCCAATTGGGATAAGACTTTTGACTTCCTTTTTTTCTTTGATGAAATATAATCATCATATTTTTTAAAATTTCCTTTTTCTACCACAACAGTATGAGAAGATGCAGTGCTGAACAACTGAGGTTCACTCCCTGATGACATTTTTCTTTCATACTCATTGACCAACTCTCGACATAGTTGCACGATTTTATCAACTTCATACTCAGCATCAACCCCATAAATATCTTTGAAGTAGCACTCCAAGAAGTCGACTTTGTACATTGGGTATAATAGTGTGGCAACACCCATGAGACCATTCACAGTACTCCAATACTTCTCAAATTTATCCGACATGCATCTTGCCACACTTGAAATAATGGCATCACTATCATTGATCCATTCATTCAATGCCACCATGATGGAGCAAATATTCGGAAAATAAAGATTTGCCATTGAATATTTTGTCCCTGAAAAAAGTCTTCAGTCATCCCATAAAACAATTTAAACTTCTCACAAATCTTTATTGCAAATGTCCAATCATCTTCGGTTGGCAAGTGCCTATATAAAGAATCACGATGTAATTGCACACACCGAAGGAAAACATCTTTGTAAGACAAAGCTGTCCGGAGCATCAAAAAGGTTGAATTCCATCGTGTTTTGACATCAGTACATAATTTCTTGGTAGTTGGAATGCGCAATTGTCGCGCTGCCTCTTCAAATTTTCCCACCTTTTCGGAGTAGCGCTCCAAAAACGAACACTTTGCCGAATTCTTTCTATTCCATCTCCAAGCATACTAAAGCCATCTTTGACAATTAAATTCAATATGTGCGCACTACAACACATATGAAAAAAAGCTCCATTAATCGGTAGTGTGTCACTTCCCAATCTATCAACCAAAAAACTCACAACACCATCATTCACACTACAATTGTCAACTGTAATCGACATGCTTTCTATCGATATTCCAATCCAGAAAACACTTCATCAATCTTGTAGCAATAACATCACTAGTGTGTGGAGTTGGCACAAATTCAAACCTTATTATGCGCTTTTGTAAATTCCATGAGTTATCTACGTAATGCGCAGTAACAACCATATATCCTCTATTTTGGTGATCTCTTGTCCACATATCAGTTGTAATGGCAACTCTTCCCTCGTTAGCCTCCAACTCTAACATTGTTTTCTCTTTCCCATCTTCGTACATACCCAAGATGTCCTTCTTTATTGTATTGCGAGAAGGTATATCAAACATAGGTTGTAAACTATGACACAATTCTTTGAACAAAGCATGATCAACGATTGACAAAGGGTACTCATGTCGGATTATCATCTTGCCAAGAATCCTCGCTTTTTTTTGTCCCTTTTGCATCTGACTTTTTTTCTTGGCTATTAGCACTTGTTGTCGAATATCGATTTGTCCTCGCTTTTGGCATCGTGATAAATGAACATACAAATGTTTTGTCCCATTCTTCTTCGAATCACCACCAAGTTTTCTTTTGCAATGATTAAATATTGCTTTCCACTCGTTGTTGATCTTTTCTTTTTTAAAATGCTCCCATACGATAGATTTCAACTTCGATGGATTGTATTCGCTCGACTCATTATTGTCAACAACATCATTAGGTTGACTTAATAAGGGTTGAGTGGTGTCCTCGGTATTTGAAGTTGGAATTTCCTCATTTGGTATTTGAGGAGAAGTAAAACTAGGAATTGTTGATGGATCGGAGATCTCCCCAAAATTAGACATTAGTGATTATTGTACCTATAAAAGTGTTCAAACCAAGCATTAGAAAGCACAAAGAACACACAAAGAACACACAATAACATATAACTTAAACTATAGACAATAACATATACGTTTCAGTTTTCATTTTTTAACCAACAAACTATAGACAATAACATATACTGGTTGCAAAAAGAGAGGGCAGCGGGTAAGCTCACGAAGGAGCAAGGATTGGCTATCAATGTTGGAGGAGGGTTTCATCACTGTAGTGGTGGAAGGGGAGGTGAATTTTGTGCTTATGCAGACATTTCTCTTTGCATTCATTTTGCTTTTGTTCGGTCAAATATATCAAGGTGATAGAATGTCTAGATTAAAACTAATCAATGAAATCCTTGCAATCTTTATATACATCGTATTCTCAACTAATCAATTGACAACTATCTTTTATTAATGGGCTATTCTCCTTATACTTTACAACATTTTCTCAAGGTGATGATATTTGATTTAGATGCACATCAAGGAAATGGTCATGAAAGTAAACCAAAACGACAACAATAACATCAGCATTTTAAGTGCAAAAACACGCATAAAAGGATACTATTGCTTAGGCCAGGTTTCTTTTTGGTCTATTTTCTCCACCACTATCTACTTTTGTTGCTAATCAAATTGTGTTATTAAAGTGATACTATTGCTGCAACACAGTTTTAAGCAGAGCTTTGCATAAAATTAACTAGAAAACCACAATAAACTAAGGTTTCGCCAACCATGAAAATGCCTTTGAATAAATTATGGATACAGTTACATGATAGAAACGTATTTGAATAAACTATAAATACATTTACATGATAGAATATTATGTTTGAAGAACACACAATAAACTATAAATTATCTAGAAAACAACAATAAACTAAGGTCTACAAAGATAGGTTTGCGCCAACCATGAAAATGCATCAATTGATGTAAATATAAACATAAGCAAAAATATTGAGATTTATCAGCAGATTCTAAATATTTTTTACTGAACTCAATAGAAATGGACCAAAAAAATTAGAAACCCTAATCACTAAAATCAATTACCTTGTTAAATGAAGCCGCTGAATGTGAGTGTTGTGTTGAGCAGTTGAGGGGAGAACAAATCAAAAAATCAGTCGATGAATCGATAAGATTTGATGAAGGGAGATCTGGAACAAAACAACTTGGTGAGACGAGTGAATGTCGAGTGTCGACTCTGGAGGAAAACATAAACTAAAGTGAAAAATGACAAAGTATAAAAAATGAAAAGGGAAAATTTAAAATTTGAAATATATTATATAATAAGGGATATTTCAGTAATTACATAACCGGGGAGGGGCGGGGCGGGGCTTTTTAAGTTTAAACCCGAACCCGCCCCGAACTCGACTTAAAATTTATTGAAACTCGCCCCGGCCCCGAAATTTTCGAGGAAATACCCGGTCGGGTTGGGGCACTCCGAGTCGGGTCGGGGATGGGTAATTTTGTCATCCCTAAAGTTTTTGCTTTATCCAAAGAACTTGAGCACAACAACTTTCGGTCGATATGTATTCCGCTTCGGTGGTAGATAAAGCTACACTATTTTGTTTCTTAGAGAACCAAGATATGAGCATACTACCTAGGAATTGGCATGTTCCGGAGGTACTCTTTCTATCTATCTTACATCCCCCGTAGTCCGCATCGAAAAAGGCATAAAGGTCAAAGGATGAGTCTCTAGGATACCAAAGATCTAAACAAGGTGTGTCTCTAAGGTATCTAAAGATTCTCTTAACGGCTATAAGGTGTGATTCACTAGGACTAGCTTGAAACCTAGCACACAAGCAAACACTAAACATGATATCGGGTCTACTTGCAGTAAGGTAAAGCAAAGATCCAATCATAGAATGATAAAGCTTAGAATTAACACACTTACCTCCTTCATCCTTGTCAAGCTTAATTGATGAGCTCATTGGAGTGGCTTGAGTCTTCGCAATCTCCAAGCCAAACTTCTTGAGCATATCTTTGATGTACTTTTCTTGATTAATGAAGGTGTCATATTTCCTTTGTTTGATTTGGAGCCCCAAGAATAATAAGAGCTCCCCATCATGCAGGTGTCATATTCACCTTGCATTAGCTTAGAAAATTCTTGGCAATAAAACTCATTAGTAGAACCAAAGATTATATCATCAACATAAATTTGTACTAGTAAGATGTCATTGCCATTTCTTTTAATAAAAAGTGTAGTGCCCACCTTGCTCTTTTCAAAACTTTTTTCAATCAAAAAGTTTGAAAGCCTTTCATACCAAGCTATAGGAGCTTGTTTCAAACAATATAAGGCTTTTGTTAGTTTGAAAATATGGTTTGGAAAACTTGGATCTTTAAAGCTCGGTGGTTGTTCTACATACAACTCTTCATTAATAAAACCATTTAAGAATGTACTTTTAACATCCATTTGAAAAAGCTTAAAATCATGATAACATGCAAATGCAAGAAGCATCCTAATTGCTTCCATTCTAGCTATGAGTGCATATTTTTCATTAAATTCAATTCCCTCTTCTTGAGTGTAACATTGAGCAACAAGTTTAGCCTTGTTTTTCACTATGTTGCCACTCTCATCTAGTTTGTTTATAAAAACCCATTTAGTTCCTATAGTAGATTTATTACTAGGCCTATCAACTAATATCCATACTTTACTCCTCTTAAATTGATTAAGCTCTTCTTGCATGGACAATATCCAAAAACCATCTTTTAATGCTTCTTTGATATTTTTAGGCTCAATGCATGAAATAAATGCAACATGGTTCATTAATTTAAGAGAAGATCGAGTAGTTACCCCCTTGGATGGATCACCCAAGATTTCACCACCCTTAACATAGTTGAGTTTCCTCGGGTAGCTCACTTAATTTTCCTCAATTGTCATGTCCTTTAAAACTTCAATGGGAGGATCTTGTGCTTCTTCCTTGGTTGGAACCTTATCCACCTTTGATGATTGCTCACCACCAATGGCTTCAATGATCCCTACATCATCATCATCACAAGAATCCTTCCTCGGAAGGAGGTTATCATCGAAAACCACATGAATAGACTCTTATACAACTAAGGTTCTTTTGTTAAACATTCGATAGGTTTTAGAGTTTAAAAATATCCTAAGAAAATAGCTTCATCGCTTTTTGCATCAAATTTACCTAAATGATCTTTTTGCCATTGTTTAAAACAAAACACTTGAATCCAAAAAGGATGAAAATAGCTAATGTTAGGCTTCTTTGACTTTAAAATCTCATAAGGAGTTTTCTTTAAAATTGGTCTAATCATTACACGGTTTATAATATAACAAGTGATGTTTGTGGCTTCCACCCAAAAATACTTAGGTAAATTATTTTCACAAAGCATGGTTTTAGTCATTTCTTATAAAGTACGATTTTCCTCTCAACTACCCCATTTTGTTGAAGAGTGCGAGGTGGAGAAAAATTGTGGCTAATACCATTTGAGTTACAAAATTCTCAAAACCTAGGTTTTGAAATTTCGTTCCATGGTCACTTCTAATATCAGTTATGTTTTGACCAAGGTCATTTTGAGTAACTTTTGAAAATGTGATGAATTTTTCTAAAGCATCACCTTTTGTACTTAAAAAGAGAACCCAAGTGTATCTAGAGAAATCATCGACTAAAACATAAGCATATGATTTTCCACCCAAGCTAGTTGTCCTAATAGGCCCAAAGAGATCCATATGGATTAATTGTAAGTCCCTACTAGTAGAAACACCATTAATGGATTTAAATGAGGTACGTTTTTGTTCACCCTTATCACAAGAATCACAAATTTTGTCTAATGAGAATTTTAGCTTAGGTAAACCTCTAACTAGATTTTGGGAAACTAATTTCTCTAAAACACTTATTCTAGCATGCCCTAGTTTTCTATGCCACAACCATGCATCATTTTCATCACTAGAAACCAAACATGCATGAGATGTATGTATGTCATCTAGATGCACCATGTAAATATTACATATGCGATGACCAATGAGCATTATTTCATTTGTTTTAATGTTCACAATTTTACACCCATTAACATCAAAATGAACATTAAACTCTTTATCGCACAATTGACTAATGCTCAACAAGTTGTGCTTTAGACTATTGACAAACAAGACATCTTCAATGAGAATAGATGAGAGATTACCAATAGAGCCAATACCCTAAATATGGCTTTTGGAGTTGTCACCAAATGTTACTACTCCATCCCTCTTTGGCTTGAGCTCTATGAATCTACTCTAGTTGTAACGCCCCAGGTTTAGGGTCTGGGAGTTCTGACCGAGACCCGGGCAAGGTTTGTAAATCGAGTTTTGAGGTTCGGGTTGACTTTAAATGAAAGTTATTTCATAAAAGAGTTTTAAATTAAATTGGATTTTAAAGAAATAAATAGTAATAATAATAAAGCAAATATGGGTTTTGTTAAATAAGGGGTTTTTCAGATAAATGAGAAATAAAATATTATATTTCAAAAAAATTAAGCTATCCACTATCTTCTTCCCTTTCCATTTCCTTTTCACGTTAAAAATTTCCTAAGCCTAGCCACTATCCATCTCTAACAATCTTCACCATCTTGAAGGATTTTAAGAGGTAAATAACTTGGTTTTATTCTTCTCTTCTTTCCAATCTTGCTTTTGACATTTTCTTTTCAAAGTTTTGAAGATTTCTCAAGTTTCCTCACTTTGGGTAAAACGGGTTTTTGAAGGGTTTAAGCAAGCTTTTGGTAAATGACGTTTTGGGTAGGTTATAACCTAAGTTTTGGGTGTTCATAAGTGTTTAAATGGTGGGTTAAACCTAAAATCCCGAAATGGAATAAATGGTAAAATTTGAGTTAGGGAAATATGGGTTTTTGGGTTGTTTATGGTTGTAAATGGTTCCTAAGGGGTTTGTGGATGTATGTTGATGGTTTTGAAGCTTTCGGGTATGTTTTGGATGATGATTTAATTTAGTAATAGTTGGGTTTTCGTTTGAAGATGAGTTTTGTCTACTTTCGGGTTTGAATCAGGAAATAGGTGTTGTGGGATATTTGCTATATTGCCAGTATACTTTAAATTGTTGAAAATGTCAAGTTTATCATGTTGATGATTGATATGTGGAATATTCAATGTGAAGAGATTGTTGTGCATTATAGTAGATTATGATGCTATATGTCATGCTTGATGTAAGATGCCAAGCTTGTGTTCATGTTGTTTATTCATACTTGATGTGAGATCCCAAGTTCTTTGGTTTTGTTTTCAAAATATGATCAAATGGTTTAAAAACTGCATTGTTGTTGTTGTGGTTTGAGCACCACTCGCTAAGCTCTTATGCTTATGCGCTCCTTTCTAGCAATGCATATCGTTAGTGATCCAGGAAGCAAAGGAAGGCGAGGGAAAGGCTCCGGTGATCGTAGCTTAAGCTCAAGTATGGTTTTTAAGTTGTAATAATATATTAGCGATGGGAATACTTGCACTTGTGGTTAGGGAGGTTGATGTAAACTCCCATGAGTTTGATCATGTTGCTACATGTTTTAAATGTTGAAACCATGTTATGTTGAGACTTGCTTTTGCTTTTGGTTAAATGCCTAGTATTTTGGCTTGTTGGTGCTTGAGTTAAAGTGTTCTTTTTGGGCTTTTAAGTTTGAGATCCATGCTTGTGTGTGTGTATGATCAAAACTTGTTTTTAGGGTGTTTTGCCTCTAGAATGGTTGCTCAGCATGTTGCTTTGTAGTTTGTGCTTGATTCTTTGTGCTTAAAACTGTAGAAGTCTGTCTTTCTAGGCATAGGGTATAGATACGCTGAAGGCAGTATCGATACGGTCCCCTGTTTTAAGCATATCATATCGATACACGGGGGCATACCGATACTGGTTTGGGTCTCTGGAAATCTAAGATTTTGGCGAGAAATTGAGGTATTGGTATGGGCCTTAGGCGTATCGGTACGGTCCTCGAAGTTGGCTTTAGGAGCTTGACCATTAAGGGCGTATCGATACCAGCCTTGAAAGGTATCGATACAACCTCTTGAAGTTGACCTTGGGGAATTTGATAACTGAAGGCGTATCAATACGGGCCCCAAGTGTATCGATACGGCCTGTAGAAAAATCATTAAAAACTAATCTCTAATGTCCGTCTCGTTTGGTTCATGTTCGTGCTTGCTTTTCCGCTGCATGTTACCTCACATAGGTTAAAGATGGCATTTAGACAACATTAATTTAAAAGAAAAAAATTAGGGTTGTTAATCGGATTGAAGCCTTAACGGGTTTCTCTTTGGTTTTCCCCATGTAACCCGTTCTATTCGGTCTGGTGGCTAGGCCGGGTCGAGGGGGTTACACTTGTCCTCGGTCATATGTCTTGAGCATCTACTATTAAGGTACCAAGTGTTTTGGCTTGAAGCTTTGGCCTTATAGCAATGCTCCCCATATAAACAAAGATTAGTTCTTGATTTTTTGTACCCAAACCATCTTGGGTCCATGTGAGTTGGCTCCCAAATACTTGGTTCCCTGAGGAATCCAAGAAGAAATAGCATGTATATTACTAGAGACTGCAAGTTCCTTAGGAACCCATACGCTTATAATCCTTTTAGCTTTAGGATACTTTTGAGAGCCTCTTTGTTTGTAGCCATTAAAGATCCTATTCACATATTTGGGTTTTGAAGAACTTTCTTTTTCAAAACTTGATTTCCCAACTACATTTAGAGAAGCTTTAAGCTCATTCACCTCCTTATGATGATCATCATGAATTTTGGAGAGAAGATTGTTTAAATCAACATTTTCATCTTGAAAATATTTTAAATCATCTTATAAAACCAAAACTTTCTCTTCAACTTCTGAATTGGTTTTGGGCTTTTATATCGAAAATCAGCTTTTTGTTTTTCAAAACCGATTCTTTATATTTTTAACCAATTCATCATAAACCTCTTGTAGCTCATCAAATGTAAAATCAAAGCTAGATGAGTTGAGGTTTACCTTAGGATCGTTATCAATGGCCATGAGGCAAAGATTTGCTACTTCTTGCTCTTCTCCATAGGATGATGATTCCTCATCGCTCCAAGTAACAACATGGGCCTTCTGCTTCTTCTTCTTCTTCTTATTGAACCCCTTCTTCTTGAGTTGAGGGCAATCCGATCGAATGTGACCCGGTTTCTTGCACTCATAGCAAATGAGTTGATCATTTTCTTCTTCTTTTTTCTTTTTCTTGAAGTCCTTTCTTCTTTGGAACTTCCTTCCACGATTATACTTCATGAATCGATAGAATCTTTTGGCTATCATAGCCAATTCTCCAAATTCATCTTCATCAGTTGAATTGCTCTCCTCTTATGGTATTGAAGCTTTGAGAGAAATCCCTTGTTTCTTCTTTTCCACCTCTAGCTTATGTACTATTCTTTCTTCTCTTTTCTTTTCTTCTTCAGTTCCTTGCTTCATGATCTCATAAGTGAGGAGAGATCCTACCAATTCATTGAGCTTCAAAGTCTTCAAGTTTTTCACCTCGATGATTGTAGTTCTCTTCCCATTCCATGATTCGGGAAGAGAATAGAGTAGCTTTCGAACAAGTTTATCTTTGGGAATGATTTCACCGAAGCCCTTGAGACCATTTACAATAATCGAGAACCGGTCGAAAATTTTGGAGACGCTCTCATTCGGCTCAATCTTGAAGTTCTCATAGCTTAAGTTGAGGATCCCAATCTTGGTGTCCTTCACATCGTTGGTGTCTTCGTATGTGGTCTCTAACTTGTCTCACACCTCCTTTGCACTTGTGCATGATGTCATTTTGGCATACATGTCGGGTCCAGGGGCACAAAACAACATTTGTAGAGCCTTGTCCTTTACTTGGACTTTTCTCCGATCCTCATCAGTCATCTCCACCTTGGTCTTCGGAATAATTCTCCCACCATCATCTCTTTTCATAGGAATTGTCGGTCCGTCTTCCACTACAACCCAAAGGACATAGTCGTTGGATTTGATGAAGAGCCTCACCCAGTTCTTCCAAAAGGGATAGTTATCCCCATTGAAGAATGGTGGTTTAGTGATGGATTGTGACTTGTACAAGCTAGCCCCGGAGGTAGATGTCATGGCTTTGCTTAGATGTTGATCAACACTCTCCCAAGATCTCCTATTGTGGGTGTGAAGCCTTCAAAGAGGTAAACTCTGATACCAATTGTTGGGTGGATCAAATGAATGTGATTTGTCCAAGATGGGGGTGAATTGGCTTCTAAATTTTGGGGAAGCAAATTGGAAATTGAAAAATGAAGAACAAGGCAAATTATAGTGGTTCAAGCTTCTAACAAGCTCTACATCCACTACCTTAGCTCCCACTAAAGATTTTCAACAATCTCCACTAGATGTTCTTCCTCTTTTCTAGGCTAAGGAGGTAACCTTTACAATCGGTCAATCTTACTACCCAAAGATTGACCCAAAATACTCTCTTTACAAAGATGAAATTTTGTAAATGAAAATATCTCTCACAAGATTGAAAATTTTGCCCAATTACAACAAACACTGTAGAAATATATGTTTTGATATAATAATTGAAAAATGTTTTGAACTTAATTGAAAAGAATTTAAAATATTCTTTAAGTAAAAAATAACTTGAAAATAAGTGTGAGGATGTTTCAAAAGGTTTTGGCAATGTTTGAAACGTTTTTAAGTAGCCAAACTAGTGCTTTTAATGTACCCGTTTCGATACAGGCACAATCTGTATCGATGCAATTCGATACAGGGCTTACCTAATTCGATACAGGGCTTACCTGATTCGATACAGATAGATTTTGTTTTGAAACACACTTTGGTGTTTCGATACGCCTACGTGGCATACATCACAATGGCAAAAACCCATAACGGCTATTTCCCAACGACTATTTAAATTGTAGGACATTTCGATATGGCCCCAGGTGTTTCGATATGGCACACTACATCAGACTCCAACGGCTAGTTCTAAAGACGGGCGTTCAGATATGGCTTCGAGCGTATCGAAACGGGCATCACCAGAACTGCATTTATTATGGGAAATAAATGCCACAACAGCTCCAAATCATCCCCAACGGTCTCCAACGTCCATAAGCTTGTTCCTAACTATATTATGAAGGGTGGAACACTTGAAGAAAGATATAGAAAACATCCAAGCAACATGTTCAAGAGAAATTGAGTCAAATTCTTATCTCTTCATTTCTCTTGTAAATAGTCTTTAGAGAGTGAGGTTTATTGTAAATCCATGTACTCTTGTGAGCTTAAATTTGTGTAAACACCCACCTTGTTAGGTATTAAGTTTACCAAACCAATCCCTTGTAAAAGGAGAAGGTTCTAGTTTAGCCTTAGACAAAAACTAGAGCGGTTGTATCTTAGCCGTATAAAAGATAGGGTTGTAAAGGATTCCTCCCAAGCCTTGAAAAGGGGAAAAATTCTTAGTGAATTGGGAAATCCTTAGTGGCGTGCTAAGGTAGTGGATGTAGACTCGGTTAGGTAGTCGAACCACTCTAAAATCATTGTGCAAATTGTCCATCTTTATTTCGGTTTTTAGCCAATTCATCCAAGGTGCAAAATCAACCCTCTTGACGGATTTGGATGCTCAATTCAAGCGAGCAAAAGGCCTAACAATTGGTATCAGAGCCTCGTCTCCATCGAAAAACTAACATCCGAGAGTAAAGATCCATAGCTCGTAGTCCACCGTTGATGATTATGGCAAGATTTGAAGAAGGTCGCTCTATCTCGTGTCCTCTGCTCTTCGAAGGAGAAGCATTCTTCCAATGGAGCAATGTCATGAAGTATTTCATCATATCTCTTGATTTTTGATATTTAGGATATCATCGAAGATGGTTAATTGGAAGCTCCTAAGAAGAAGAAAAACCAAAGGAGTGCAAATGACACGAACGCCAAGCTAAACGCAAAGACGATGCACACTCTTCTTTGTGGCCTCAATGAAGATGTTTCGAAGAAAGTCTCCACATGCAAAAGTGCAAAAGAAATTTGGGAGAAGCTTTATGGCAACAAGAAGGGAGAAAAGAAAGATGGTGTTTCATCTTGTGCAAACCTCCTCTCAACACCTAAGGTGGATGGTGTTTTGGCTCTCGATGAGCTCGGGGTATCTTCTAACTCAAGTGAATTAAATTCATATACATTTGACGAGTTACAAGATGCTTTCAATGAATTATTTTTGGAATTTTAGAATTCCAAATTTATGAAAATTATTTAAAAACATGAATTTGAAAATGATTTTCTTTTGAAAACAAAATTGGATTTTGAAAACCAAAATGAAAGTTTGAGAAATGATTTAGAGCTTTCATAAACAAGCAATGGGGTTTTAGAAAAAGAAAATATTGATTTGAAAGTTAAGCTTGAAAGCTTAACAAAAGAAAAAGATATCATATTTAAAAATTCATCTTGTCACATAATGACAAAATGCTCACATTGCCATTATCATGGTCATTCCTTACTTACTTGTCCTATTAAGAAGAGAAAATCTTATAGGCTTAGACAAGTATGGGTTCCTAAGGGAACAAAAGACATTGTGACTAACGTAAATGGATCCAGAGCAATTTGGATGCCAAAAATCAAGTCAATGTCTTCTGTAGGTGTGTTGGAGCAAATAGCAAGCAAAGCAAAATCATGGAAATGCTCTAGTTACACAAGTGAAGAAATTGGGTAACCTCTAAGCTTAAAGCTTTTATTTTTTTTTCTTCTTTTGTTATCTTCTTTTCGTTTTAAAGTCTTAGATAATTTGTTAAGCCTAATTTTGATTCTTGAGTAAGGGGGAGCCAATTTTAAAACAAAATTTTTAATTGTGTCAAAATTTTTAAACCTCCTATGTTATTTTTGAGCTTAATGTCTTTAAATTATTTTTGATATAACAAAAAGGGGAGAAATGGTTTAAAAAATTGATTTTTTTTCAAATGAATAAGGGAGAGCTTTAACTTCATTTAATTTTCAAAATCTCTTATTCAAATATTTAAATACTAAAGGGGGAGAATCCCAAACAATTTTTCAAGTTGGTTTTATTATATCAAAAAGGGGAAGATTGTAGAAATATATGTTTTGATATAATAATTGAAAAATGTTTTGAACTTAATTGAAATGAATTTAAAATATTCTCTAAGTCGAAAACAACTTGAAAATAAGTTTGAGGATTTTTAAAAAGGTTTTCGCAATGTTTGAAACGTTTTTAAGTAGCCAAACTTGTGCTTTTAATGTACTCGTTTCGATACAGGCACAATCTGTATCGATAGATTTTGAAACTGCCAGAACCCGTTTCGATACAGGGCTTACCTGTTTCAATACAGATATGTTTTGTTTCGAAACAGACTTTGGGGTTTCGATACGCCTACGTCGCATACATCCCAATGGTCAAAACCCCCAACGACTATTTCCCAACGACTATTTAAATTGCAGGACGTTTCGATACGGCCCCAGGTATTTTGATACGGCACACTGCATCAGACTCTAACGGCTAGTTCTGAAGACGGGCGTTCCGATACGGCTTCGAGCGTATCGAAACGGGCATCACCAGAACTGTATTTATTGTGGGAAATAAATGCCACAACAGCTCCAAATCATCCCCAACAATCTCCAACGGCCACAAGCTTGTTCCTAACTATATTATGAAGGCTAGAACACTTGAAGAAAGATAGAGACAATATCCAAGCAACACGTTCAAGAGAAATTTAGTTAAAAGCTTATCTCTTTATTTCTCTTGTAAATAGTCTTTAGAGAGTGAGCTTTATTGTAAATCTGTGTACTCTTGTAAGCTTAAATTTGTGTAAACACCCACCTTGTGAGGTATTAAGTTTACCAAACAAATCCCTTTTAAACGGAGAGGTTCTAGTGAATTGGGAAATCCTTAGTGGTGTGCTAAGGTAGTAGATGTAGACTCGGTTGGGTAGTCGAACCACTCTCAAATCCTTGTGCAAATTGTCCATCTTTATTTTGGTTTTTGGCCAATTCATCCAATGAGCAAAATCAACCCTCTCGACGGACTTCAGTGTTCGATTCGAGCATTCAACAAGCCTAACAATTGGTATTAGAGCCTCGTCTCCATCGAAGGACTGACATCCAAGAGTAAAGATCCATTGCTGGTACTCCACCATTCAAGATTATGGCAAGATTTGAAGAACGCCGCTCTATCTCGTGTCCTCAGCTCATCGAATGAGAAGCATACTTCCAATGGAGCAATGTCATGAAGTATTTCATCAAATCTCTTGATTTTGAGATTTGGTATATAATCGAAGATGGTTACTTGGAAGCTCCTAAGAAGAAGAAAAAGCAAAGGAGTGAAAATGACACAAAGGCAAAGCTAAACGCAAAGTTGATGCACACTCTTCTTTGTGGCCTCAATGAAGATGTTTCCAAGAAAGTCTCCACATGCAAAAGTGCAAAAGAAATTTGGAAGA
Source organism: Hibiscus trionum (assembly GCA_030270665.1). Classification (NCBI taxonomy): domain Eukaryota; kingdom Viridiplantae; phylum Streptophyta; class Magnoliopsida; order Malvales; family Malvaceae; genus Hibiscus; species Hibiscus trionum. The sequence continues at coordinate 17,125,993 of BSYR01000051.1, forward strand.
AGCTTTATGGCAACAAGAAGGGAGAAAAGAAAGATGGTGCTTCATCTGGTGCAAACCTCCTCTCAACACCTAAGAAGTATGGTGTTTTGGCTCTCGAAGAGCCCGAGGTATCTTCTAATTAAAGTGAATTAAATTCATATACACTTGTAGAGTTACAAGATGCTTTCGATGAAATATTTTTGGAATTTTAGACCATGAATTCCAAATTTAAGAAAATGATTTAGAAACTTGAATTTGAAAATGATTTTCTTTTGAAAACAAAATTGAATTTTGAAAACAAAGATGAAAGTTTGAGAAATGATTTAGAGTTTTCAAAAACAAGCACTGGGGTTTTAGAAAAAGAAATTCTTGATTTGAAAGTTAAGCTTAAAATCTTAACAAAAGAAAAAGAAATCATTTTTAATAATTCATCTTGTCACATAATGGCAAAATGCTCATATTACCATTATCATGGTCATTCCTTACATACTTGTCCTATTAAGAAGATAAAATTTTATAGGGTTAGACAAGTATGGGTTCCTAAGGGAACAAAAGACATTGTGACTAACGTAAATGGATCCAGAGCAATTTGGATACCAAAAATCAAGTCAATGTCTTTTGTAGGTGTGTTGGAGCAAATAGCAAGCAAAGCAAAATCATGGAAATGCTCTAGTTACACAAGTGAAGAAATTGGGTAACCTATAAGCTTTATCTTCATTTAATTCTCAAAATCTCTTATTCAAATTTTTAAATAATAAAGGGGGAGAATCCCTCATAATTTTTCAAGTTTGTTTTATTATATCAAAAAATGGGAGATTGGAAAAATATATGTTTTGATATAATAATTGAAAAATGTTTTGAACTTAATTGAAAAGAATTAAAAATATTATCTAAGTCAAAAACAACTTGAAAATAAGTTTGAGGATGTTTAAAAAGGTTTTGTCAATGTTTGAAACGTTTTTAAGTAGCCAAACCAGGGCTTTTAATGTACTCATTTCGATAAAAGCACAATCTGTATCGATACGTTTTGGAACTGTCAGAACCCGTTTCGATACAGGGCTTACCTGTTTCAATACGGATAGGTTTTGTTTTGAAACACACTTTGGTGTTTCGATACGCCTACGTGTCATACATCCCAACGGTCAAAACCCCCAACGGCTATCTCCCAACGACTATTTAAATTGCAGGACGTTTCGATACTCCAACGGCTAGTTCAGAAGACGAGCGTTCTGATACGTCTTCGAGCATATCGAAATGGGCATCACCAGAACTGCATTTATTGCAGGAAATAAATGCCACAACGGCTCCAAATCTCCCCAACTGTCTCCAACAGCCACAAGCTTGTTCCTATCTATATTGTGAAGGCTGGAACACTTGAAGAAAGATAGAGACAACATCTAAGCAACATGTTCATGAGAAATTGAGTTAAATTATTATCTCTTCATTTCTCTTGTAAATAGTCTTTAGAGAGTGAGCTTTATTGTAAATCCTTGTACTCTTGCGAGCTTAAATTTGTGTAAACACCCACCTTGTGAGGTATTAAGTTTACCAAACAAATATCTTGTAAAAGAAGATGTTCTAGTTTAGCCTTAGACAAAAACTAGAGCGGTTCTATCTTAGCCGTATAAAAGTTAGGGTTGTAAAGGTTTCCTCCTAAGCCTTGAAAAGGTAACGAATTCTTAGTGAATTGGGAAATCCACAGTGGTGTGCTAAGGTAGTCGATGTAGACTCGGTTGGGTAGTCGAACCACTCTAAAATGCTTGTGCAAATTGTCCTTTATTTCAGTTTTTAGCCAATTCATCCAAGGGGCAAAATCAACCCTCTTGACAGATTTCGGAGATCGATTCGAGCGTGCAACAAGCCTAACAATTGGTATCAGAGCCTCGTCTCTATCGAAGGACTAAAATCCGGGAGTAAAGATCCATTGCTCGTAGTCCACCGTTCAAGATTATGGCAAGATTTGTAGAAGGCCGCTCTATCTCGTGTCCTCCGCTCTACAAAGGAGAAGAATACTACCAATGGAGCAATGTCATGAATTATTTCATCAAATCTCTTGATTTTGAGATTTGGGATATCATCGAAGCTGGTTACTTGAAAGCTCGTAAGAAGAAGAAAAGGCAAAAGAGTGCAAATGACATGAAGGCCAATCTAAACGCAAAGGTGATGCACACTCTTCTTTGTGGCCTCAATGAAGATGCTTCCAAGAATGTCTCTACATGCAAAATTGCAAAAGAAATTTGGGAGAAGCTTTATGGCAACAAGAAGGGAGAAAAGAAAGATGGTGCTTCATCTTGTGCAAAACTCCTCTCAACACCTAAGGTGGATGGTGTTTTGGCTCTCGACGAGCCCGAGGTATCTTCTAACTCAAGTGAATTAAATTCATATACATTTGATGAGTTACAAGATGCTTTCGATGAATTATTTTTGGAATTTTAGACCATGAATTCCAAATTTAAGAATATGATTTCAAAACTTGAATTTGAAAATGATTTTCTTTTGAAAACAAAATTGGATTTTGAAAACCAAAATGAAAGTTTGAGAAATGATTTAGAGTTTTCAAAAACAAGCAATGGGGTTTTAGAAAAATAAATTCTTGATTTGAAAGTTAAGCATGAAAGCTTAACAAAAGAAAAAGAAATAATTTTTAATAATTCATCTTGTCGCATAATGGCAAAATGCTCACATTGCCATTATCATGGTCATTCCTTACTTACTTGTCCTATTAAGAAGAGAAAATCTTATAGGGTTAGACAAGTATGAGTTCCTAAGCGAACTAAAGACATAGTGACTAACGTAAATGGATCCAAAGATATTTGGATATCAAAAATCAAGTAAATTTCTTTTGTAGGTGTGTTTGAGCAAATGGAAAGCAAAGCAAAATCAGGGAAATGCTCTAGTCACACAAGTGAAGAAATTGGGTAACCTCTAAGCTTAAAGGTTTTATTTTGTTTCTTCTTTGGTTATCTAATTTTCGTTTTAAAGTCTTGGATAATTTGTTAAGCCTAATTTTGATGCTTGAGTATGGGGGAGCCAATTTTAAAACCAAAATTTTAATTGTGTTAAAATTTTTAAACCTCCTATGTTATTTTTAAGCTTAATAGCTTTTAAATTCATTTTGATATAACAAAAAGGTGGATAAATGGTTTGAAAATTTGATTTTTTCAAATGAATAAGGGGGAGCTTTAACTTCATTTAATTTTCAAAATCTCTTATTCAAATTTTTAATTACTAAAGGGGGAGAATCCAAAATAATTTTTCAAGTTGGTTTTATTATATCAAAAAAGAGGAGATTGTAGAAATATATGTTTTGATATAATAATTGAAAAAATATTTTGAACTTAATTGAAAAGAATTTAAAATATTCTCTAAGTCAAAACAGCTTGAAAATAAGTTTGAGGGTGTTTAAAAAGGTTTTCGCAATATTTGAAACGTTTTTAAGTAGTCAAACCAGTGCTTTTACAAGCACAATTTGTATCGATATGTTTCGAAACTGCCAGAACCCGTTTCGATACAGGGCTTACCTGTTTTGATATTGATAGGTGTTGTTTCGAAACACACTCTGGTGTTTCGATATGCCTACGTGGCATACATCCCAACGGTCAAAACCCCCAACGACTATTTCCCAACGAATATTTAAATTGCAGGACGTTTCGATACGACCCCTGGTGTTTTGATACGGCACACTACATCAGACTCTAACGGCTAATTCTGAACACGGGCGTTCTGATACGGCTTCGAGTGTACCGAAACGTGCATCACCAGAACTACATTTATTGCGGGAAATGAATGCCATAACGGCTCCAAATCATCCCCAACGGTCTCCAACGACCACAAGCTTGTTTCTAACTATATTATGAAGGCTGGAACACCTGAAGAAAGATAGAGACAACATCCAAGCAACATGTTCAAGAGAAATTGAGTCAAATTCTTATCTCTTCATTTCGCTTGTAAATAGTCTTTAGAGAGTGAGGTTTATTGTAAATCATTGTCCTCTTGTGAGCTTAAATTTGTGTAAACACCCACCTTGTGAGGTATTAAGTTTACCAAACAAATCTCTTGCAAAAGGAGAGGTTCTCGTTTAGCCTTAGACAAAAACTAGAGTGGTTCTATCTTAGCCGTATAAAAGATAGGGTTGTAAAGGATTCCTCCTAAGCCTCAAAAAGGGGACAAATTCTTAGTGAATTAGGAAATCCTTAGTGGTGTGCTAAGGTAGTTGATGTAGACTCGGTTGGGTAGTCGAATCACTCTAAAATCCTTGTACAAATTGTCCATCTTTAGTTCGGGTTTTAGCCAATTCATCCAATGAGCAAAATCAACCCTCTTGACAAATTTAGGTGATCGATTCGAGCGTGGAACAAGCTTATTAGTTGGTATCAGAGCCTCATCTCCATCGAAGGTCTAACATCCGGGAGTAAAGATTCATCGCCCATAGTCCACCGTTCAAGATAATGGCAAGATTTGAAGAAGGTCGCTCTATCTCGTGTCCTCCGCTCTACGAAGGAGAAGAATTCTTACAATTGAGCAATGTCATGAAGTATTTAATCAAATCTCTTGATTTTGAGATTTGAGATATCATCGAAGATGGTTACTTGAAAGCTCGTAAGAAGAAGAAAAGGCAAATGAGTGCAAATGACATGAAGGCCAAGCTAAACGCAAAGGCGATGCACACTCTTCTTTGTGGCCTCAATGAAGATGTTTCCAAGAAAGTCTCCACATGCAAAATTGCAAAAGAAATTTGGGAGAAGCTTTATTGTAACAAGAAGGGAGAAAGGAAAGATGATGCTTCATCTTGTGCAATCCTCCTCTCAACACCTAAGGTGGATGGTGTTTTGGCTCTCGAAGAGCCCGAGGTATCTTCTAACTCAAGTGAATTAAATTCATATACATTTGACGAGTTAAAGGATGCTTTCAATGAATTGTTTTTGGAATTTTAGACCACGAATTCCAAATTTAAGAAAATGATTTCAAAACTTGAATTTGAAAATGATTTTCTTTTGAAAACAAAATTGGATTTTGAAATCCAAAATAAAAGTTTGAGAAATGATTTAGTGTTTTCAAAAACAAGCAATGGGGTTTTAGAAAAATAAATTCTTGATTTGAAAGTTAAGCTTGAAAGCTTAACAAAAGAAAAAGAAATAATTTTTAATAATTCATCTTGTCACATAATGGCAAAATGCTCACATTGCCATTATCATGGTCATTCATTACATACTTGTCCTATTAAGAAGAGAAAATCTTATAGGGTTAGACAAGTATGAGTTCCTAATGGAACTAAATACATTGTGACTAACGTAAATGGATCCAAAGTAATTTGGATACCAAAAATCAAGTAAATGTCTTTTGTAGGTGTGTTGGAGCAAATGGCAAGCAAAGCAAAATCATGGAAATGCTCTAGTCCGACAAGTGAAGAAATTGGGTAACCTCTAAGCTTAAAGATTTTATTTTGTTTCTTCTTTGGTTATCTAATTTTCGTTTTAAAGTCTTGGATAATTTGTTAAGCCTAATTTTGATGCTTGAGTATAGGGGAGCCAATTTTAGAACCAAAATTTTAATTGTGTTAAAAATTTTAAAGCTACTATGTTATTTTTAAGCTTAATGGCTTTTAAATTCATTTTGGTATAACAAAATGGTGGATAAATGGTTTGAAAAATTGATTTTTTTTCAAATGAATAAGGGGGAGCTTTAACTTCATTTAATTTTCAAAATCTCTTATTCAAATTTGTAACTACTAAAGGGGGAGAATCCAAAACAATTTTCCAAGTTGGTTTTATTATATCAAAAAGGAGGAGATTGTAGAAATATATGTTTTGATATAATAATTGAAAAAATATTTTGAACTTAATTGAAAAGAATTTAAAATATTCTCTAAGTCAAAAACAACTTGAAAATAAGTTTGAGGGTGTTTAAAAAGGTTTTGACAATATTTGAAATGTTTTTAAGTAGCCAAACCAGTGCTTTTACAAGCACAATTTGTATCGATATGTTTCGAAACTGCCAGAACCCGTTTTGATACAGGGCTTACCTGTTTTGATATTGATAGGTGTTATTTCGAAACACACTTTGGTGTTTTGATATGCCTACGTGGCATACATCCCAATGGTCAAAACCCCCAACGACTATTTCCCAACGACTATTTAAATTGCAGGACGTTTCGATACGGCCCCTGGTGTTTTGATACGGCACACTGCATCAGACTCTAATTGCTAATTCTGAACACGGGCGTTCCGATACGGCTTCGAGTGTATCGAAACGAGCATCACCAGAACTACATTTATTGCGGGAAATGAATGCCATAACGGCTCCAAATCATCCCCAACTGTCTCCAACGGCCACAAGCTTGTTTCTAACTATATTATGAAGGCTGGAACACCTGAAGAAAGATAGAGACAACATCCAAGCAACATGTTCAAGAGAAATTGAGTCAAATTCTTATCTCTTCATTTCTCTAGTAAATAGTCTTTAGAGAGTGAGGTTTATTGTAAATCCTTGTACTCTTGGAATTTTAGACCAAAAATTCCAAATTTAAGAAAATGATTTTCTGTTGAAAACAAAATTGGATTTTGAAAACCAAAATGAAAGTTTGAGAAATGATTTAGAGTTTTCAAAAACAAGCAATGGGATTTTAGAAAAAGGGGATGAATTCTTAGTGAATTGGGATATCCTTTGTGGTGTGCTAAGGTAGTGGATGTAGACTCGGTTGGGTAGTCGAACCACTCTAAAATCCTTGTGCAAATTGTCCATCTTTATTTCGCGTTTTAGCCAATTCATCCAAGGAGCAAAATCAACCCTCTTGACGGATTTCGGTGATCGATTCGAGCGTGCAACAAGCCTAACAAACACTTTTTTAGCTTGGCTATACAAAAGGAGCAAATTGAACTAATGTACAAAAGGATTACAACAAGTTGGGTACAAGATATGACTTTTAAAAAGCATAAGGGTTTGGATTATAGCTTGAATGTTGCAAGTTGGTTCAATAGTTGTTGTTGAGGCTTTTAAGGCTCACTTTTATACCCTTTCATTGATTTCTTGTCGTTTGGGTGGTTGTGGTCATCAATAGAGATGTTGGAGCCTTTATTTCCCACCATAAATGCACTTCTGCACCTGCCCGTATCGAAACGCGAAGGCACGTACCGATCCCTATCTCAAAACAGAAAGAGTCATTGCAGGTAATAAAGAGAGGCGTATCGAAACGCAAGAACGTGTATCGAAATGCTATAAGGTCGTATCGAAACATATTTGGCCGTACTGATATAATTTTTCTCACTTGAGCTACTACCAATTTTCGTATCGAAACGACCCTAAGGCGTACCGATATGGGTCAACTGCTTTTTAAAAACCGCTCATTCCCAATAACGGACAAGTAACGGTCAAAAATAATAAATGTAAGATTTTACAAATCTTTCAGACCGTATCGAAATAGTTAGACCGTATCGATATGAAATGCCTAAAATTCTTAAACCCACAAGAAGGTTTTATCGAAACAATATAAGTCTTATCGAAACGCCTTGTAAAAATTTTATCTTTTAAAGTAGCCTATATCGAAATTGTATAAAACATATCGTAACGGTTTCTTCTAGTAGCCAAATAAAGTTTTGGCCTTATCGAAACAACATTTGGTGTATTGAAACGCCTGTATGTTTTTTTTTTTTTTTGAAAAGTATGGCTTAAAAACACTTAGAAAATTTTATAAGCTTTAAGTTTTGACTTTGGAAAATAATTTGGTCTTAGAATTACTTGTCAATTGTGAGATTTTAAAGTACTTAAAATTTTATTTACTTTGTAAATAAGTCCTTAAAATAATTTTTTATATCAAAATCAAACATAAGTTTATAGATTCCTTACCCTATTCTTTCCCTCATCTTTTAGGACATTGCTACCATCTATTAACTCTCGAGCTTGGGTGAGGTCACAAGAGGAAAGAAGTACATTTTGTAATCTTTCTCCCCTTATAAACTCCTAGATTGGTGGCACATAGAGGATATGTTTTCATAAGTGCATTAGATCCTTTTCGAGATATATGTATATAAGCTTTATTAGTTTCCAAGATACATGAGTTAATGTTAGATCCATGAATTAAACTTTCAAGAATAATTAAATTACCCCGACTTTCAAAGGTGTATTCAATTTATTGTACTAAGTTTACCATGAAAGTTGAATAAGTTCGTTTGGCATGCTCGATTAGTTAAAGTACATTGCTTATATGTGTATATGTGTTTGAACAGAAGTTGAGTTTAGAGTAAAACTTATTAATGAGTTTTAAAAGTTTCAAATTATCCATAGTTTCGGAAGCATGAACAATAAATTCGAGTTTAATTTATTAAAATGTATGTGTGTTTGCTTCTTAACACTTCCTAATTCGACTTACTCCTAAGTTGGATTTGGGGTGTTACAGAAGTTCACCCTTGATACTTGAGTACCAACAACATAAGTTAAATAAGCTTCACATCCTTATGATCTCCTAAAGAAACACAATAACATTTATTTACCAAATTCTTGTCTGATCATTCGTTTAATAATACAACCCCATCGAACTTCTTCCAATCATCACAACAAAACTCTTCTAATAAAATCATTAAAACAATAGTCAACTTACATTGGATTTTCATTTATATCTCCTTTGAGGTCTAACACTCCAAGGCTTTTTAGCTCCTAAATTATAAAAGTTTGAAGAGCTTGGGGTTGAATTAATTCAAAACCACATCCATGGTTTTAAAAGAAAAAAAAACATTGACTTTGCGCAACATTTATGGTTAAACCTATAATTAACATCAATTTAGACTGGCTCATCCCTTTGTGTCCTTGTGGCAAAGGTAGATGTTCATCATCCCCTGGGACCCGGGTTCGAGCACCAGTAATGCATGTTGTGTGTGCCGTCTTTGAAAAGACTAAGAAAGTTTAAACAAATGCTACCCTTGCATCACACAAGCATATTAAAAAAAAAAACATCAATTTAGACTGGAGACGGTTTATGATTAACCTTGTTACTCCCGTCACAGGTGTCACTCTAACCCACTTACTCGATCGCTTAGCGCTATCTTTTAGTCATACAAGCTTGTTTCTAATAATTTTGACATCCTAGTGGCATGTATACACTTACTGACTCATATCTGACTCGATTTAGATCCAGAACTGAATAAACATGTAACGCCGATACAACTAAATGTAGCACCTCTCCCCGATTCTAATCATCGGAGTCGAGACAAAAATGTCACAAGACAGATACTAAAGAAAAATATGACTTTTTTTTAAATAAATATAGATTTAAAACGTTTGAAAATATTTATATCAACTTATACAAAAACCGGAGCTCCTTTACTTCACAAAATATATTTTAACTATTCTAATAAATCACAGACTCTATATTAAAATAGACAGACATAACCCCTTTATACATGCCAATAAAATTAACTAAAAAATCAAGTAGGATAGTTTTACTGTGAAAGCTTCATGAACTTCTTGAACTTAATGCATTGTCCTGCTTTCTTCAAGACCCCTAATCGGTTTAATTGGCCATATAAGCCAATTTTGGCTTATTAATTAGGGGATAAGGGTCGATTGGCCGAAATTTGGCAAAGTAGGCCAATTTTTACAGTGAGCAGGGGACAACGCCACCTGCAGAAGGTGTGCCGTGGACCTCGCCTCCTCCTCCTGGCGTGGTCCCTGGTGACCGGCTGCTGCAGGAGAGCTGTGGCTGGTGCAAGCGTGCAGGCTTGCTGCTGCGGCTTCACGTGGGCTGGCCTACCTCGCCCTCTCCTTATGGCGAGGTGCAGGCTGGTCAGACATGGGCTCACGGGCTGCAGCAGGTGGCTTGCCCAATTTTTTTTTTGTTTTTGTTTTTTACATTATTTGTGTATATATATAAATAGGTGGTGTGAGTTAAAATTTTAGAGTTGGTTATTTGTGAAGAGAAGAAGAGAAAAAAATTTGTGAAGGTGAAGAATTTTCTGTATATCTTTTTAAAGATATATTCGAAGAGGGTGAGAAAAATTTTGAATTTAAATTTATCTGTTGTTTTTGTAATTATTAGTGTATGTATATTATTTTGTGTGATTGATGATCTAATGAAATTTATTTTTTATTATTGATGAAGCTATCTTGGTTGGTTGTGATTGTCGTTTCTAACAAAAAGAAGCTAGTTTTTCGAATTTTGAATCTGGTAAGGGCATGTATTTTTTTAAAGTTAGTTTATTAGATGTATATATTCGAAATGTTGAAGTTAATATAATTTTTTTTGTATATCTTCTGTAAATATTAAAAAAAACATAAGCACAACATTAAATTTTTGGGTTTTCTTATTAAAATTTAAAAATACTATTACCATCTGAATATATCTTCAATCATACAAAAAATATACAAGCTCTCTAGAATTAAAAAAATTTAGATTAAAAGGCAAATATCACTTACTTAATTTTCACTGGCCTTTACGAACTCTTCAATCACCGTCTTCGAATATTTCTTCAGAAACTCACAAAATCGTCCATCTTTGCCGAAAAACTCTCTTAATCTTTTTCTCAACCACTACACACTCACCTCATCTTCCCTAAACCCTCTATATATACACTTTCCTGACGTGCTAGCATGGGACATGCAAGTGAATAGGACCTCGCCATTTGCAAATGGCGTGGTGCTGTTCATGCATGTGCCATGCGGGCACGTCAGGGAGAAGCATGGAGCTGAGGAGCTGAGCCGCCCACGCTGCCAAGCCTGCCTCCAACAAGACCACGCCAGGAGGAGGAGGCGAGGTCCACGGCACGCCGTCTGCAGGTGGCGTTGTCCCCTGCTCACTATAGAAATTGGCCTACTTTGCCAAATTTCGTCCAATCGACCCTTATCCCCTAATTAATAAGCCAAAATTGGCTTATATGGCCAATTAAGCCCCTCTAATCACCTACATGTGCACAATCAAATATACGCTAAGTAAAAACTTAGTGAGGCAATAAAATAATATCAATAAAAAATAATAATTCAGTACAATTATAATACATTGATGTCACATGTAACATGCTTCAATATGATCATGCTCAACTCATTTATTACCATGACTAAAAAATGCATATTCAGTTAAAATATAATCAGTCAATACTTACTAATATTGTTAAGCTTCCAAGCTAAACTACTTACCTTTCGTTGCCATTGCAACAACAATATATTAAGATTATGCTTAACTGCCTACACTTTAGCCAATTGCCTTCTATCATAACCTAAAGTATAACAACTAGAAAAAAAGGTATGTGAGTTAACACCAAAGTATTATCAAACGCTGGTACTATTATACCACCAAAGCATAATTTCAAAATTACTATCAAACGCTAGTATCAAGGTGTAACCAAATATCAGTACCGAAGTACTATCAAACGCTAGTACATAAGTCCTACCAAACATCAGTAATGCTAGTAATAAATTACTACCAATATAAATACAAAAATACTCTAAAATTTTAGGACTAAATTACTACCAATATAAATACCGATGTATTATCAAACGCCTACACCAAGTACTACCAAATATGTTAGACTCATGACATGTCAAATACATCTATAACTCCCAGTAAACATAATAGGGCATTGTAGATATCCTTTCATATCTCAATTATTGGCAATGGAAATATAGTGATCATTTCAAAGATAAAAGATTATTTGGGCAGTTCCTACACTAAATATCATTATATCATAATATGAATATGTCATGAACATGCCAATAATAACTCACCTTTGCCAGTGAACATGATATGGACATGTACTAAACATGTTAACAATATATCATCAATTAAAAATTAGTATGTTGTCACATACTAACAAATTTTATAACAAGCCTTCTTTTTCATGCACACATATCAAATATGCATGTAATGTACTTGCTTTTGCAAATTGGCAACATGAACTACCTCCAAAGAATTATTTTTATAAAATATTATATAAGTGGGAATTCAATTTTGTTTGTTCTAGCAGAAACTGGATTCACTCATGGTTTTAACAATATAAACTACAAATTTTAGTTTAACATACACGATTTATGACGATTTTCTAATGCCTCTTGTAACACCCAAAATTTCCCCCAAACTAAAAACCCTAAATCAAATTAAACCAATTTGAGACTTTAGTGATCAATTTGAAAAGCGGCTAACTTTTGTGACCCTTATTTTTTAATTTACCCATTTTGTGTGATATAGAATCACCCTTTCCAGCCCTAGACCGACTTGTTGGTTCTCATTTGTTTCGACCGCTTAATTTCTCTCTCTTTCAGTTTCATTCGAAAACCATCCTAAACATCCCCTCGTTTTTCGATTTGACTCCGGCCAAGGGCCTATCAGCGTCCGTTCGAAAATCTGAGGCCATCATCTTGTTCCCTGTGGCTGAGCAACCAAAACCCACTTCTCCATCATCGCTCTCCGGCCGCCGTTCGTTCAGAAACGTTTTAAAATCGTTTGAACTCTTTGCTCCAACGTTCGCCCTTGTTTTTCCGTTTGATTTTTGTGTTTAGGGTAAGGTTTATGTCGGGTTTTGGGGTTATGTCAGAAGCATTGTATGTTTAATTGAATTTCGGTTGAATCTGGTCGGAAAATGACCATTTGTGGTCATCAGGGAGTTGTCGCCGCCGCCAGGGGTAGTAAACCCTTAGGGTTTCGATGTGCCAAAGGGGATTCGGGATGTGTGTGCGAGTGGGCCGCAAGAGAGTGGGCTTGAATCGAGCTAAACCAGATATGTGGACCGAACGGTCTAGTGTACTAAGCCGACTGAACCCGTGAACTGAGTCTATCGAAGTGAACCGAGTTAGTGAACCGAACCGATCAGACCGAACCGAATGATGTCAGCGTTGATCGTTGACCCATTGACCGTTAACCGTTGACTTTTTCGGTCAAAGTCAACTTTATGGTTTTTGACGTCCTGATTCTAATTTCGTTGTCCGTTTTTACAAATTCGAACCTGAAAGACCGTTTTGCTATTTACATTTAATTGTATTTAATATATTAAGAATTATGTATATTGAAAATTAATTCGAATTATTCTTGTGTTCAGGCGACATTGATTCATACAATGAGATTCTTCCTCCTCCTCCACCTGGGCGACCTCTTGTTGCTCAATATTCAGGATCTGCTCGTTATTCTAAGTAATATTGTTCGGTATTATTATTATCAATGACATGGCGTAGTAATAGTGAACTTATGTAGTGCTTTCTATCGTAGGTGTTGACTCTCTCCGGGCTAGTGCTAGAGCTGAGTGTGAGAGACATCATCATCAACGTTGAGTTTTTAGTTGTCTGAGGTGTGTTCTCTACTGTGCTATATGGTTTATAGTGCTATGTATGTATACATGATTGATGGTCTAATTTATGATTATGGCATGATCTGTTTGTTGTATGGTTATGATATGTTCTGTTGATTTGTTATGTATGATATGATTAGTATGATGGTATGCCATGCAACATGTATCAGAATCAGATTGTTTAATATCAGACTATGTGAACATGCATTTTTTGTTAATAAACAACAATGCATTCGAATTCAGAAAATCGGATATCATGTCATATCATTGGGTTGGGAAATTGTACGTGAAAGTTTAGCGGTTTCTTTTTTTGGGTCGAAGTCTGCTTCGGATCAGTGGTTCCACCCTTCGGGCTGAGTTCCACTTCGGATGGTGACGATGTAGAGAGTGGTTCTAGGGAACCTTACTCTTCGGATGGTGATTTAGTTGGGTGTATGTCATGTTGTCTCATACATCTTTTTCATAAATATCTATTTATTTGAAATGACTATTTGGTTGAGTATGATGATCGGATATCTTGTTGTATGACTCTGATTGCACTGTAGAGACACACTAAGCTTTATAGCTGACTCCCCTTTAGTTTCTATTTCAGATACATAGACTTAGGCTACTGTACTTTGAGTACCTCGTTTATCATACATATTACGTATTATCAGTATGGATTGTTTGACTTATGAACTTTATTTACTATTATTGGATTAATGTATAATTTCGGACTCAGATATTTTATTTGGGAATTTACTGTTTTTATCATGCATGACTATTTCTGAATATTTCTATCACTTTTCAGGATATTAATATATGACTATGTTTATGTAATTGAATTACTATGATGTTTAATGTGATGTTACTATTTGTTATGAAAATGTCGTTTTCAACCTAATAACTTTACTTGAGGGACAAGTTTCAAACTTGACTTCCTATATTCGGCCCATTTCTTCTGAACCAGGTTTTGGGGGTTACATTTAGTGGTATCAGAGCCAGGTTCAACACTCGGACTGGGTGGCTCAAATTAATTCTAAACCGAAAATGAATTATGCATGCATTATTAAACGTTTTTCGGGTAAAACGAGATATTCAGAAAATTGGTTATCTTTAATGAATAATATATGTATTTTAAGTAGGAACTCCAAGTACCGACTCTAATCTTAGGATTCCTTCCTTTTGTAGATATACTATTATACCACCTCGGAGAAGTTCTAGAGTAGCAGCCAGTCGAGGTCGTATTATGGCTACAGAGAATAACGTCCCACCTTCTAAGGGTTCGATACAATATCAGGGTGATGTCCATGGTGCGAATGTGGAGGAATAACTTGTGGAGCAGACTGGAGCTCATCAGACTGGTGGTGGGGATCCACATGTTCAGCCTCCTCAGAGTGGTAGTCCACATGATTTAGGGGATAGTGAAACTGTGGTCATGGATGTTGTTACAATACACAAAGAGTTACTGCGATATCTTCGTCAGTCTGAGGGTGTCCGAAGACCTATATCTACCGAGTTCTTAGCTGCAGGGATGATTATGTTTGACGAAAAGACAGGTACAAATTCGGGTGATGCATAGTACTAGCTGAAGAAGCTTCAGCGATTATTTGTTGAGATGGATTATCCTACCGATCGGAAGCTTAGGGCTGTTGTATCACTGTTACAGAGTGAAGCCCAGAATTGATGGGAGGTTGAGTAGCATGTTATTCCAGCCAGTCATATCACATGGGACCATTTCTGACAGGCATTCCGTGATCGTTATGTTGGGGCTGAGTATATAGCAAAGTGCCAGGATGACTTCATGAATCTGAAGCAGAATGACATGTCCGTAAATGATTATGAGATTGAGTTCATGAGGCTAATTCAGTATGTTCTGGGATTAGTTACCACTGAAAAGGATAAAGGTGATTGGTTTCTGAAAGGGTTGCATCCTACGATTAAAGTATGTGTTGCTCTGCATTTGGACAAAGAGGATAAGGAGATTACTCGACGGACCAGGACTGCTGAGCAGAATAAGGCAGAGCTGAAACAACTTGAGTCTCAGGGTACCGATCGAGGTAAGAGGTCAGCGACAGTGGCAGTTCAGCATAGTCAGGGGAATCAGTCTAGGAAGAGAACCAGAGACGAGTCAGATCATCAGAGTTATTCCAGAGCTAGACCAGTGACTTCTACTATTCTGACTGCTAGTGATGGGGGTTCGACTAGTACTCGTGGGGTGCCACAGTGTTATTTTTGCAAGAAATGGCATCCGGGCGAGTGCAAGAGACAGACTGGGGCTTGTTTCAGATGTGGTTCCTTTGAGCATCTTTTCAGAGATTGTCTGCTTTCACCTCCATCAGCTTATACTTCGAGCCAGTCTCAGGCATCAGTTCAGACTCCCACTAGGGGGAGAGGACATGGTAGATTTGTTACTTTTGGTTCTGCTAGTAGAGGTGGGCTAACTCTGCGTAAAGGATTAGCTGGATCAGGAGCGAACATCCAGGGTTAGTTTACTCTACTAGCAGGCATGAGGATCGTGATGAGCCAAATGTTATTGTCGGTACTTTCTCTATTCATTCTAACTCCTATTTTGTGCTGCTTGATAATGGTTCGACTCATTCGTATGTTGCGAGTTCTGTTTCTGGAGGACTTGAAATTTTTGTCGAAGATAATGTTAGTGTTGTTATCATTCACAGTCTAGTGGGTAATTCTATTGAGGTCACTAAAGTTTACAAGATTGTCCTCTTGATATTCAAGGGGAGATCTTTCCAGCTAAATTGATAGAGTTACCCTTTGGGGAGTTCGATCTTATTTTCGGTATGGACTAGTTATCTGCGCATCGAGTCACTCTAGATTGTGAAAAGAAAAGGGCAAATTTGAGAACTTCTGATGATCGTGAGGTGATTCTGATTGGGGATGGTAGAGATTTTCTGTCTAATGTTATATCGGCTCTCAAAGCTGATAAAATGATCAGGAAAGGGTCCATTTCTTATCTTGCTTACATTCTTGATCCGAGACAGTCTGATTCTGGGTTTGATAAGATCCATGTTGTGAGAGACTTTCCTAATGTTTTTCCAGAAGAATTGGCAGGGGTACCACCGAAGCGTGATGAGGTTGAGTTTGGCATCAAGTTTTATCCGGGTACAGCTCTTGTGTTTATGGCTCCTTATCGGATGGCACCAAAAGAAATTAAAGAGTTGAAAATTTAGTTGCAAGAATTGCTAGATATGGGTTTCATTCAACCCAGTGTCTCACCTTGGGGAGCTTCAAACTATTTGTTAAGAAGAAGGACGGGACACTTGGACTTTGTATTGATTATCAAAAACTGAACAAGCTGACGATCAAGAATAAGTATCCCTTCCTCGCATTGATGATCTCTTTCATCAGTTCCGGGGAGCTACGATATTTTCTAAGATAGACCCAAGATCTGGTTACTACCAACTCAAGGTTAAGGATTCTGATGTGTTTAAAACAACTTCATGGACATGTTACGGTCATTACGAGTTTCTTGTAATGACTTTTGGATTGACTAATGCTCATGTCGCGTTTATGGACATGATGAATAGGGTGTTTCAACCTTTTCTTGACCAGTTTGTTGTGGTACTTATAGATGATATTCTGGTATATTCCAAATCTAAGGCTGAACATGAGGAACATCTCCATATTGTATTACAGACTCTACGAGAGAAACAGTTGTATGCTAAATTCAGCAAGTGTGAATTCTGGCTTTTAGAGGTTATGTTTTTGGGGCATATAGTTTTTGCCAAGGGTATTCAGGTTAATCCGAAGAAATTTGAAGCTATTATGAGCTGGAATGTTCGTGAGGTTCGAAGCTTCTTGGGTTTAGCCGGGTATTATCGGAGGTTTGTTGGTTTAGCCTGAGCCTGGTAAGCCTTATACCGTTTACGGTGATGCTTCTTACACCAGATTGGGATGTGTTCTGATGCAGGATGGGAAGGTAGTGGCTTATGCATCCCAACAGTTGAAATCGCATGAGTGTAACTATCCTACTCATGATCTTGAGCTTGCTGCCGTGATCTTTGCTCTTAAAATCCGGAGACACTATCTCTACGGAGAGAAGTGTTATATCTGCACAGACCATAAGAGTCTGAAATATATCCTCACCCAAAAGGATCTTAATTTGAGACATCGTCGTTGGGTAGAACTTCTCAAGGATTATGACTGCGAGATTGAGTATCATCTGGGTAAGGCTAATGTTGTTGCCGACGCCTTGAGTCGTAACGCCATTTCAAATTTGAGAGCTCTGTTTGCCTAGATGAGTTTGTATGATGATGACAGTCTTTTGGCAAAACTTCGGGTTATTCCTACTTTGGTTTTTGATATTTGAGCTGAACAACCTAGTAATCTGTTTTTTATGCACCGTATGAGAAAGGTTGAAGATTGTACATCTCAGGATTTTTCTATTGATCAGAATAGTGTTCTATGTTTTCGAGGTCGATATTGCATTCCAAGGAAATCTGGGTTGAAACAAGTTATTCTCTGTGAGGCCCATGATAGTCCTTATTCTATGCATCATGGTGGAGACAAGATATATAAGAATCTTCGTGAGAGATACTAGGGGAAGGGTCTCAAACGTGATGTCGTCAGATTTGTATCGAAGTGTTTGTCTTATCAAAAAGTCAAGGCAGAGCATCAGCATCCATCTGGGTTACTTCAGCATATTGAGATTCCTTAGTGGAAGTGGGAGCGTGTGACCATGGACTTTGTTAGTGGACTTCCTTTGACTCCGCCAAAGAAGGACTCTGTCTGGGTTATTGTTGATTGTCTAACTAAGTCCGCGCACTTCATTCATGTTCGAGTTAATTATTCTTTGAGCAAGTTGGCTCGGCTTTATATTTCTGAGATTGTTCAACTTCATGAGGTACCATTGTCTATCATTTCTGACAGAGATCCGAGGTTTACAGTGAAAATTTGGAAGTCTCTTCATACTACTTTGGGTACTCGATTGAACTTCAGTACATCTTATCATCCGCAGACTGATGGTCGGTCCGAGCGCGTGATTCATATTTTTAAGGATATGCTGAGGGGTTGTATTCTTGATTACAAAGGCAGTTGGGAGGATTTCTTGCCGCTTGCAGAGTTTGCCTACAATAACAGTTATCAGGCCAGTATCAAGATGGCACCGTATGAGGCTCTGTATGGTCGTAAGTGTCGTACACCTATTAGCTGGATTGAGCTTAATGAGCACAGATTGTTGAGACCAGATATCGTTCATGAGGCTGAGCAAACTTTCAGATTGATTCTTGATTGGCTTAAGGCTGCTTTTGATAGACAGAAATCTTATGCTGATTTGAGACGTTGGGATATTGAGTATGACGTGGGAGATGAGGTTTTCCTGAAAGTATCTCCGTGGAGGAAGGTACTTCGTTTTGGTCAGAAAGGTAAGCTGAGTCCGCGTTTCATTGGCCCTTATCAAATTATTCGTCGAGTTGGACGAGTTCCCTATCATCTTGAGTACCACCAAAGCTTTAGCGTATTCATGATGTCTTCCATGTCTCTGTGTTGAGACGCTATCATGCTGATCTTTCTCATATTATGCATGTGGAGGAAATTTAGATCCGTCTTGATTTGCGTTTTGAGGAGGAGCCTATTGCGATTCTTGCTCTGGACACAAAGGTTCTCAGAAGGAAGACCATTAAGATGGTCAAAGTCTTTTTGGCGTGGTCGTAGTCATGATGAGGCTACATGGGAGCCCAAGGTTGTCGTCAGAGCTCAGTATCCGCATCTTTTTGCTCTAGGTAAATTTCGAGGCCGAAATTTCTTTTAACGGGGGAGAGTTGTAACACCCCAAAATTTTCCCCAAATTAAAAACCCTAAATCAAATTAAATCAATTTGAGACTTCGGTGATCAATTTGAAAAGTGGCTAACTTTTGTGACCCTTATTTTGTAATTTACCCATTTTGTATGATTTAGAATCACCCTTTCCAGCCTTAGTCCGACTTTTCGGTTCTCATTTGTTTCGGTTGCTTAATTTTTCTCTATATTTCAGTTTCATTCGAAAACCATCCCAAACATCCTCTCGTTTTCTAATTTGACTCCGGCCAAGGGCTTATCAGCGTCCATTCGAAAATTCGAGGCCATCATCTTGTTCCATGTGGCTGCGCAACCAAAACCCACTTCTCCACCATCCATGTCTGGTCGTCGTTCGTTCGAAAACGGATTAAAATCGTTTGAACTCTTTGCTCTGACGTTCGCCCTTGTTTTTATATTTGAGTTTTGTGTTTAAGGTAATATTTTGGTCGGGTTTTGGGGTTATGTCAGAAGCGTTGTGTGTTTAATTGCATTTCGGTTGAATCTGGTCGGAAAATGACCATTTGTGGTCATCGGAGAGTTGTCGCCGGCAACGGCACCGCCAGGGGTATTAAACCCTTAGGGTTTCAATGTGCCAAAGAGGATTCGGGCTATGTGTGCGAGTGGGCCGAGAGAGAGTGGGCTTGAATCGAGCTAAACCAAATCTGTGGACCGAACCGGTCTAGTGTGCTAAGCCGACCGAACCCGTGAACCGAGTCCATCGAATTGAATCGAGTTAGTGAACCGAACCAATCAGACCGAATCGGGTGACGTCAGCGTTGACGTCAGCAATGATCGTTGACCATTGACTTTTTCGGTCAAAGTCAACTTTATGTTTATCGACGTCCTGATTCCAAATTCGTTGTCCGTTTTCTCAAATTCAAACCCGAAAGACTGTTTTGCTATTTACATTTAATTGTATTTAGTATATTAAGAATTATGTATATTGAAAATTAATTTGAATTATTCTTGTGTTCAGGCAACGTTAATTCAGACACTGAGATTCTTCCTCCTCGTCCACCTGGGCGACCTCCTGTTGCCCAATCTTCGGGATATGCTCGTGATTCTAATTAATATTGTTCGGTATTATTATTATTATCGGTGACATGACATAGTAGTAGTAAACTTATGTAGTGCTTTCTATCGTAGGTGCTGACTCTATCCGTCCTAGTGCTAGAGCTGAGCGTGGGAGACGTCATCACCGACGTTGAGTTTTTAGCTGTGTGAGGGGTGTTCTCTACTGTGCTATATGTTTTACAGTGCTATGTATGTATACATGATTGATGGTCTGATTTATGATTATGCAACGACTTGTTTGTTGTATGGTTATGATATGTTATGTTGATTTGTTGTGTATGACATGATTAGTATGATGGTATGCCATGCAAGATGTATCAGAATCGGATTGTTTAATATCAGACTATCTGAATATGAATTTTTCGTTAATAAACAAGAATGCATTCGGATTCAGAAAATCGGATATCATGTCATATCATTGTGTTAGGAAATTGTACGGGGAAGTTCAGCGGTTTCTTCCTTCGGGTCAAAGCCTGCTTCAGGTCAGTGGTTCCACCCTTCGGGCTGAGTTCCACTTCGGATGGTGACGATATAGAGTGGTTCTGGGGAACCTTACTCTTCGGACGGTGATGTAGTTGGGTGCATGTCATGTTGTCTCATACATCTTTTTCATACATATTTGTTTATTTGAAATGACTATTTGGTTGAGTATGATTATCAGATATCTAGTTGTATGACTCTGATTGCACTGTAGAAACACACTGAGCTTTATAGTTGATTCCCCCTTAGTTTCTATTTTAGATACTCAAACTTAGGCTACGGTACTTGGAGGACCTCGTTTATCAGACATATTACGTATTATCAGTATGGATTGTTTGACTTATGAACTTTATTTATTATTATTGGATTTATGTCTAATTTCGGACTCAGACATTTTATTTAGGAATTTACTGTTTTTATCATGCATGACTATTTCTGAATATTTTTATTACTTTTCAGGATATTAATATATGACTATGTTTATGTAATTAAATTACTAGGGTGTTTAATGTGATGTTTCTATTTATTATGAAAATGACGTTTTCAACCTAATAACTTTACTTGAGAGATAAGTTTCAAATCTGACTTTTTATATTCGACCTATTTCTTCTGGGTCGGGTTTAGGGGTTACATCTCTGTTAATGTTTTCTCGTAAAAGTCTGCTACTAGATTCAATGGCTAGAAATAAATTCTTGAATTTCTATTTGATATGATTATTTGAAAATTCCTGAAAATTTTTAACAATTAATTCATTTCAAAAGAAATACTGGATCAACCTAGTAATTTCATTTCCAACCCATTTTTCATACGTAAACTCTTTATTTACGGGGTGAAAATAACGTTTGGGAAAATTACCATTTAAAGGTTCAAACTTTTCCTAAGTTTTCACTTTAAACATCAAACTTTCACTTTTTGTCATGTTGGTCGCTAACCAAATTTTGGGTATTACAATTTATATTTCTATAGATGTATATTATATTCCAAAATCAATTCAACATTCATAGGATTTGAACGGGCTAGGTATTTGACCTGTAATTTTTATTTTCTAAGAAAAATATATAATATTTTTCTTGTCGAATCGACATGTCAAAAAATCGAATATCAAATATTTGATATTTTGAATACCCCTACTCCTGTGGGCATATTTATATAAATTTTTTGTTTATAATAATAATAATAATAATAATAATAATAATAATAATGCATGCTTGTTGCAACCCAAACTAAAATAATACAAATATTTTTATAAATCGTTTCGTTTATTTGAAAAGCATACTCAGTACAATTATTAAAACACGTGTACATAAATATACCAAAATCAATACATTTAATAAACAAAGGTCCCAATGGTAGAGTCCACCAGGAAGTTACAATGTAATTTAAACTCACCCTTTCAACTTTCAAATATTAGTTTAAAAGGGATAAATAAACCAAAAAATTGAATGTAGTGAATAAAATAAATAGGCAAATTTAGTTAAATAATGTAGTTGGGAAAAAATAGAGAAATGGAGTAACTCTAGATTTATTTAGAGATTTGTTGCTAATTTTACAGTAATTATCAGATTCGTATGTTTCCGACGACTTAGAGGAAGTTGCCATACCTTCCCGACAATTTTTCTTCAAAATCACACAAAAGTTGCTAAGATTTTCTTGACGAGTTTGGATGATATTTGGACGAAAATTAAAGGTATGCAAAGGTAAAAGGTTGGAGTGAGAAACTAAAGAAGTTGGGGGACTGAATTTTTAATTTTTCTTACTGGATACGACTTTCTTTAAAATTAAAAATTGAGTCCCATAACGTCTGTAGTTTCTCACTCCAGTCTCCCACCTTTGCAATCCTTTCATTTTGGTCCCAATCTCAACCAAACTTGTCAAGAAATCCTAGTAACTTTTGTGTGTTTTGAGAAAAATAAACTAAAAACTCAGAAATAAATTCTTAAATACTCCACCTCCCTGTATTTTTTCTCCAAGTACATTACTTGACTAATTTTGCCAAATAAATAAATAATTGTCCACTGACTCTCTATATCCACAAAAATCTTTTTAGCCTTTCCTCACTATCTAAACCTGCAACCTGTTCCACCATACTGCGCAAGTTAAAGACACAAATAAGATATTGTTAGTCTTTCAACTTTATCATTTCATCTGCATATTTTTTTTTTTATTATTCCTAAACCAATTTCTTAAAATTTATATCTAAATAAAACCCTATTCTTTTAATCTGTATCCTACTAAACCCTCAGCATTTAATTTATAATATTTCATTTGAAATTAGGTATAATTTGAATAAAATGCAATGGCGATTACTTACAAGGGAGAGCCAGAATCTGGTCGGTTGGAAACACTTGAAGAAGGATTCCCGAATAAGTTGATCGGTATTACACCTCCCTCCATTGCTCCTACTGGTATTCCGGACCCTTCAGAATCTGTCTGTGTACTTCGGTATGACATTCCTGCATATATAAAACGACATATTCTCAAACTGTTAACTTAATTGGAAAAGAAGGGAGAGAGAGTTTGGGGTTTGGGATTCAATCAGAATTTATGGAGAAGTTACCTAGGTAGATGATGATAATACAGAAAATGATGGTGAAGAGCATGACAAATAGGGTGGTGTTAGAAGAGATTCCCTTGGAGGCTTTCATCTTCTTCAAGGCTCTGGTCTTCTCAATTCTAGCCCGTTTCAATCTAGCCAGCTCGGTTAACTCCCTAATTAACTTATGGTCTGCAGCATCCAACGTTGGACCCTTTGGTGGCCTTGGAGGCTTTGCTGCCTTTTTGTTACGTTTCTCTTTCCCTACCCCTTTTTTACTCTTATTCTTGTTGTTCTTGTCTTTACTCTCCTGTGCTTCCTTGTTCCTGCTTGTTGTCATTGCCTCTACGTTAACGCTACCTGAACTCGAAGCATCCACAGTTAAAGATGCTCCATCATCTGAATTCTCTAAAAAACTGCCTCTAAACTTGGAAATCAACGATTGTGCCATGTTTTTAATGCCTGGAAATGGGTGAGTTTCTTCTTCGCTGGTTGTGACTCCTTTTTCAAGGTCGACTTGTACGTTATTCTCCATTGGAGCCATGCAATCCATGAAACAGCCTAACCTTGGGAGTTCTTCAACCTCAAGAAAGGCAGCTTCCCGGCTCTAATTTCACAAAACAGCTTCAATGAATGAAATCTAGCTTTGACCCAAAAGCCATCAATATTAAGCCCCCTCTACATGAAATTTCAATCAGAAAAACCTTTGGAATTTGGAACCCAAACCCCACGTGCATTCAATAGTCAATACCCAATCTAGAAAGATAGAAATGAAAAAAATACCTTGGAAAGAAACGAGGAGGAGAGAAGACAGTGTTCAAAGATGCAATGTAAGAAACTGGAACTCCGTCCTTTGTATGTTTTGGGATGTCTGTTTGGTTTCAAATATAACGCGTGAAACAAACATGGCTTACCCAAATTTGTGGGTTTTCCTCTAATTTCTCTTTTCTTACCATTGTCAATGCTCCCATTTTTTTTTCTATTTTTGTCCTTGTTTTATTCGTGTTCAATTGTTTTCAACCTTCCAGAATTTTTTACCACATGGATTTTATGTTACAACTTACGGATTTACATTTTTTTGACAACTTCAAAACATAATATGCACTAAATCAGTTAAAATATTTTAACAGCGAAATATACTTAAAAAAAACTAAATTATACTTGACTAACAACTCCATGTTTTTTTTTTACTTTTTTATTTTTATATTTACATATCAACTCAAGTAATTAACTACCAACGGCTGCCATTGAAGTTTTCGTGTTTGGGTTGGTAATATATGTTGGATAAGGATATAACGGAAGATTTACAAAAATATTGCAGTTGCAATCTATTATTTTCCAATCTATTGAAGTTGCGAGATTATTTCCGGAAATATTGTGAATTGAATAGTGGAATGTGAAGTCGGATCCACCTGAAAAAAAAGTGGAGTCGGATTCTAATGAATCCGGTTTTGAAAAAAAAAAGTGAAGTCGGATTCTAATGAATCCGGTTTTGATAAAAAAAACAAAAAAAGAGTGAAGTCGGATTCTAATGAATCCGATTTTGAGAAAAAAAACAAAAAAAAGGTGAAGTCGGATTCTAATGAATCCGGTTTTGGAAAAAAAATCCCCCCAGTCTAAAACCATTTGAATCCGACTTTGGGGCATGCGCATCAGACTGGAAACCTGCAAAGAAACTGAAAAGCTTCAAAGAGAGAGGGGCATGCATGAGAGGGTAGTGTAAATAGGATTGGGGGATAGAATGGTGGAATTTAATTGGGTAGGTATAGGTTTAGGTTAGGTTTACTGTTTATTTTCGGGAAGAGTGGGAATCAGATTAATTTTTTGGGAGTGGTGGATGTGATTTTTGAATGGTGATGGGTTTATAATATTTTAAAATGTATAGGGGTATAGGTTAAAAATTTATAGTTGTTAGATAGGCAGAGATAGGGGTAGTATAAGGGATAAGAAAATTTATTTTTTTGTTAAATAGTTAAGTTAAGGTTGAAGGAAAGTTAAGATTGAAGGAGTAGAAGAAGAAGAAGAAGATAAAAAAAGTAGTGAGAAGAAAAAACTGTAAGTAGATTCGAATTTTTTTTAGAGTTTTGTTTTTTTGTTTGATAATTTTATTTTGTTATTTTGTAAGTAGATTCGAATTTTTGAATTTGGTAATTTTTTCAGTTTGGTATTTTATTTTGTTATTTTGTATGTTTCATATATTTTTAATTTTTTCATGTAGTTTATTTGAGTTACTTCGAATTTGGATTGGACAAATGGTATATTTTTTCATGTAGTTTTTTTATGTAGTTTATTTGAGTTAGTTTGGTAGTTTTAAATTTTAATTTCAGTTTATTTTGTAAGTTGATTTACTATGTTAGAAAAAATATATTCGAAATATATTTATTATTTTTATTTTATTATGAGCATTTTGATTTAGTATGTTTTATTTCGATCATGCAGAGAAAATGAGAAACAACAAATTTATGGTGATTGTTCATTACAATGGACAAATGGTGAAAACTGATGTCGGGGTTGTATTTGATTTTGAAAGTAGTACGAAGATGAGATTCGAGAAAGAAATCATGTTTCGAGAAATGAAGGAGAAAATATCACAGAAAATTAGAAAAGAGATTCATGGTTTACGTTACCGATCGATGACATGTGACAATCCGATCAAATATTGTGCAATCACTCTTCAAGATGATGACGATGTTTCTTTGATGATCGCAGAGCATGATTCTATGAGAATTCGATATATCGAGTTGTTTGCCGAGGTGCGTGATGTTCCTGACCCATCTACAAACGTAGTTGGAGAATCAGCTCAAATGAACTTTGGTGATGAGATTGATATGCCCGGAGGCAGTTTTGTTGCAATGTTGACAAGTGGGACATCAAATACATTTCATGAAGCCGAGCCTTCAACATATGCTTCATCACACGTGCCGAGTGTTGATCCTGCTGTTGAAGCTGGTGTGGAACCCTCACGAGGTCGATGGGGAGAATCACTTGCCGATTCCAGCGAAGATGAAGATATTGGGGATCCCGATTTGTTCTCTGATGACGTTGGTGCAGCCCCTGATTTTGGTGTTGGCGAATTTGTTTCGTCAGGGGGCGACATTATATTTTATGAACCTCCTTCTCACATGAGTTCGGTGGATTTTGATGCAATGAGAGCGCCAGAATTCTCGGATTTGGCCCGATTAACCTCGAGTCAAGACGGTGAATTATATGTTAAGCTTCAATTTGATGACAAGAATGAAGCTATATTGGCAGTGAAAGAGTACAGCATCAAGAACCACGTGGACTACTTTGTCGCAGAATCCAGCACGAGGACCTTTGCCAAATGTGTGAAATACGGACAAGAGTGCAATTGGAAGATCCGAGTGACAAAGCTGCAGAGGTCAAATCGTTGGGAGGTCACAAAGTATAATGGTGTTCACACATGTTTACGAACTTCCATCAACCAAGACCACCGGAAATTGGACTCCAACGTAATATGCCGTCACATAATGAAGTTGGTTGAAGCAAATCCACGGGTTACAGTTTCAACGATTCAGGCAAGCATTGCGCAGTAATTTGAATACCAAATAAAATACAAGAAGGCCTGGCGTGCAAGGGAAAAGGCAATGGACTTGGTGTACGGTGATTACGATAAGTCGTACAACGAGCTACCGACTTTATTACTAGCACTGACAAATTTTATCCCGAGCACCATAGTGAGGTATCAAACCAAGGATGTGAAAGACCGAGAAGGACAAATTGTTGAAGGCTATAAATTTTTTCATCGACTTTTCTGGGCGTTCAAGCCTGCTATCGAAGGCTTTCCCTATTGCAAACGTATGACACAAGTCGATGGCACATGGTTGTACGGGAGATACTCTCATATATTGTTGGTTGCTGTTACGCAAGATGGTGACGACAACATCTTCCCGATTGCATTTGCAATTGTTGAGCAGGAGACGGCAGAAGCTTGGAATTTCTTTTTGACGAATTTACGTGAGCATGTCGTCAAAGAAGATGGGGTATGCATTATATCCGATCGAGGGACGGGTATCAAAGCAGCAATTAATCGAGACGGAAGTCGTTGGACACCACCGAATGCATACCCTGCCTACTGTATTCGTCATATCACTAAGAACTGCTATGAGCAGTTCAAAAATCCTTATCTTCGCAATGAGATTGAAAGCATGGGTAAGCATCTTTTTTCAAACTAAATTATATTTGCATATGCATTTGTTTATTTATGTTTGATTCTAATAATAATATGACACAGGATATCTACTAACGCGACCACATTTTGA
Source organism: Hibiscus trionum (assembly GCA_030270665.1). Classification (NCBI taxonomy): domain Eukaryota; kingdom Viridiplantae; phylum Streptophyta; class Magnoliopsida; order Malvales; family Malvaceae; genus Hibiscus; species Hibiscus trionum. The sequence continues at coordinate 17,153,377 of BSYR01000051.1, forward strand.
GAGGAAGATGGAAAATTTAATGAAGTACGGCGAGCAGGTTTGGAGTTGGGCAAATGAAATCGAGAGGGAAAGATGGGCCCAATCATATGACGAAGGTGGTAGACGATACGGGCAAATGACTACCAACCTTGTGGAGTGCATAAATGGAGTACTAAAAGAATCACGTCATCTCTCAATAGCAAGCCTGGTGAAAGAGACATACTATAGATTGGCGAAAGTTTGGGTAGTTAAACGAAAGGAAATTGAGACCTTATTAAATAGGGACCAAAGGTGGGCTCCCGCTCTTGTGAAGAGAATGACAGAGAACATGATGAAAGCAACGTTGCTACAGGTTCACAGCTCCGACCGATCTAATCAGATATTTGATGTTGTTGGTGCCAGACGCAACAACGAAGCAGCGCACTCAAATGTATTTCGAGTCTATTTCAGACAAAGATGGTGTGATTGTGGAGCATTCCAAGCATGATGATATCCATGCATTCATGCAATTGCATCGTGTATGCATGTAGGGGTTGACCCGTACAGTTTTGTTGATGAATGCTTCGATCTCCGTAGGATGGTCAATATTTACAGAAGTGAGTTCCCACCGATTGCAAATTCAATTTATTGGCCGTTGGTAGAGCATGAAAAATGGTTACCGGATCCTACACTCCGTAGATCTCCAAGTGGTCGACCTAGATCGACTCGCATATATACCAGTATGGATCTTCATTTTAGGGAGAAGGGACAGCGGAAGAGATGCACCATATGTAGGGCCGAAGGACATTCTAGATCAAACTGTCCAAATGAACCAAGATTCGTGTCAATGCCTCGATGATTTCCAATGTTTGTATTTGAAAAATGTTATGTTATGTTATGTTATGTTATGTTATGTTATGTTATGTTATGTTATGTTATGTTATGTTATGTTATGTTATGTTATGTTATGTTATGTTATGTTATGTTATGTTATGTTATGTTATGTTATGTTATGTTATGTTATGTTATATTGTGTTGTGTTGTGTTGTGTTGTGAAACAATTCAATTTAATCACTTAATTTAAATTGTTCTAATATAATCATTAAGTTGAAAAATATTTTTCTTTTAAATTGTTAGATATAAAATACAAGTAAAAAATTTATTCAAACATTCAATTTTAACATAATCCACTAAAGTTATCAACTACTTGAAATAAAAAAGCTAACAATGCTTATGTCCACCCGTACCACACCCCGGTGGATGACAAGACCGATCGGGATTGCGTCGACGACAATGCTGAAATTGCTGCTCTTCATCGACATCATTATCGGTTCCAATTGGCCTACCTGTGAAGAACAAGGATTGCTGTGGTGTTTGCTGAACACAGGGGGTCTCAAAATTTGGTTGATACGGATACATATGGATTGATCCTTGAGGATCACTGGACGTGGCAGTCATCATCGGCGAAATTGCATCGTAGGTGTTGGCCACAAGAGGTGTAACAAAATCCATGTTCTCACTCAAGTTCGTGTAGTTGGGTGTCTGTGGCGAAATAAACTCGGGTCTGTATAAATTAGGATCATTAAACCATACATTACCTGAAGAGCTCCCTCCTACATTACCTGAATAGCTTGAGCTCACTGGTGGATATATAAATGCAGCAGGCTGAAAAAATCCTATATTATCCGAGTATCTCGGGGCCACTTCCGGTTGTACACAAGTAGGAGTCGGTTCTTTTTCCCATATAGCCATTGGTGGGGCCAATGGTGGCTCCCATGTCGTTGGCCAACCCGTAGGGTCTCTACTACCAATCTGTTGCCTCTGTGATGAGCTCGTTGTAGCCTTCGATGATTTACTTTTGCCTCCATCTTTTTTTCGGAACCTTTCGCATTCCTCCCGTTCAGACTGATTTGTTAAGTACGGCATTCCATGACTAAGATAGTAGATCACGTACTCTGAACTCTCGAAATCAAAATCGTCATCTTCCATTGGACGATGTTCTGGCAACGATGAAGCTCTGTTGTTCCACAAAGCAATATACTCACTATGTTTGACTTCCCAATCCGTATCTGGCCTGCCACGTCCATCATAGGCATGAAGATAGTAATGATCACATGGAATGCACGGAATAGGCTGGTGGAAGCCAAATTGCCTTAACACTCTATCTACAAAGTGGAACTCTACAGTAGAGAAATGGATCAACGGTGTAACACTACACCATAAAAGTGAATCATTCATCAAATATTCCGGTACAAATATATGGTCATCTTCGTAGGCCTTCCAAATAAACTGCAAAAAATAATGGTTTAAAATAATACATTTAACTAACTAAGATGTAAAAAACACATTTAACGTCAAAAAGTAATTTCCATTCATATACCTGCTCTTGACAGTGGGAATCAATAAGAGATCTACAAACTCTGACGTTGTTGTGCGCCAACCCCGTTTCATGCTTCTCATCGCACCATCTGCATACAAATCACAATATATTTAAATAACAAGTTAATTTAATTAATTTACAGATTCAACTAAAAATAAAGATATATATATTTACCTTGCAACGACAGGAAACTGCACATGTGTTCGAGTAAGTGGTGTAAAAATAGGTAGTCGTTGCCAAGCCCACGCTTGCAACAATAACAGGCAACCACCAATACCACCTACCCTCTGACCCTTTTGCAGTAAAGCGCCTTTGCACAACTCGTGATACAAGCATGCTAATATAGCTGATCCCCAACTATATTGACAATCAGGTTCCCAAGGAGTATCCAAAAAACGAAGATACCTTACATTGACCATATTGCCAGATTTATCCGGCATCAGTATACCTTCGATCATATGTAGGATATATGCTCGACTGACCATATTAATTTCTTCAACTATATTATACTCGGAGAATTGAAATTCTCTCTCTAGCCAACTCATTTTCACACGAGACCCTTTCACGTCACTTCCATAGGGTTCCTTCCCAAGGAACCTTTGACAAATTTCAGCCGTTGAGCCTACGGTACGCTCGACCACTGGCTTCCCGTTTACTGGGACCCCAATAAGATAAACCACGTCCTCGAGGGTGATCGTGCATTCTCCGCAAGGCGTATGGAAGGTATGCGTTTCAGGTCTCCCACGCTCAATTAAAGCAGTAATCAATCCGGGCACCAACTTGTACCCACGAAGGAACGTGGCATGATAAAATCCTGCCATATATAAAAAATTCCCGATTATGTGGTCTAGGGGTTTGTCTACCATGCACAAACGATGTTTAAATGTTTCCTCTGCATCCTGTAAATAACACATTATTTAAACATAATGGATCACAAAAAAACACAGAAGTGACATATTTCGTACTGAAACAATTTTTAAAAAATTATACCAGCTCATCAACTCTAAGGCTAGTAATGTGTCGATTCTGTAAATGCAACAATGGAACTTGCTCAGCCATCCTACATGACAAATAAGAAAATATTAGTAAACCGAGACTAAATCTACCACATTAAAAATAACAATTAAAATAAATGTCGTATTTGCTTATTGTCTATTAAATCATCAATTTAACGTTTTATTCAATCACCTATAAATAAATATAATTAAATTAACAAACTTAAATAAAATAATTAAATCTATCCACCTATTTTTCTATATTCTCAAAATAAATGTATTTTCCCGTTTCTTCTCTTATATTCAAACAATTTTTTCTATATTCTCAATATCTCTACACCTATTTAACACAAAAATATTTAAACTATATTTTCTTCTCATATCTTCACCTATTTAACACAAAACTTTCAAATTACATTCTCTCAAAATAGCATCAAAAATTCAAGGAACTTCAAAATAAAAATTAAAAAAAAATTAACGAAATTAAAGTGAACAATATACAACAAAATATTTCTCAAATCCCCATCTATTAAACACAAAATTCAAACAACAACTTCAAATTTAATCAAACAAACAACTTAACTTACTATATTCTCTTCAACCACCTATTTAACACAAAAAATTTTAAACTTTAACTTAAAAACACAAATATCCGATTTTCGTAATTACTATAAAATAAAATATACAAAAAAAAAACAAATTACAAAAAAAAATACTTACTCATAATAATAAGAATAAATTATAAAAATAAAACACTTACTTTAATAAAATTCTTTAAATCTTCAAATCTTCCTCCTCTTCTTCTTCTTCAAAATATTTTCTCTCCCACTATCTACCTTCAACCCACCCCTTTTAACCTCAAAAAAATTAAATTTCAACCACACATATCATCTACCCAATTAAATTCCACCATTTATCCAACCAATTATTCCCCCTGCCACCCGTGACCCTCCTTCAAAATTTTCTGCAAAGCTTGCCCCCTGAATGCATGCAATTTTCTGCCAAAGTCGGATCCTAAGGCATGCGTTTTTAATTTTTTTTTTCATCTCAACTGGATGCATGCATTCTGCAAAATTTTCTGCAAAATTTTCTGCCATCCGTGTCCCATGCATGCATTTTTCTGCCCCCATGCAGTGTGCCCGTGAAGAGGCCAAAGTCGGATCCACTTGGCTCCAACTTTAGCCAAAGTTGGATCCACTTGGCCCCCATTCTGCCCCATGCTGCCAGAGCCAAAGTCGGATCCTAATGGCTCCGATTTTTAATTTTTTTTTCATATTCGCACTCAACTGGATCCGACTTCATTTCCACTGTGCAAATCACAATATTCTTAGAAATAATCTACCCATTGCAATAGAGTGGGAAATAAAAAATCCCACCACAATTCTTTTGAGAATTTTCCGGATATAACTATTGCGGAAATATTCATTTCCTTTATGTGAAGATAAAATGGATACTAAGAATAAGAGTGCACAACAAAGACGATGGCAAAGTGCGGGACACTTGTCTTCTACTATCAAGTAGGATTATATAAGATCTTGTCAATTATGATGAGTTACAACTCTCACAACAAAGGTGCTTTTCTATCTTATACCATCACTCAAAGAGTAAAAATTTTCTTCCCCTAATCATGTCTTTTTATATGCCTCTATTAAAAAATACCTAAAAATTAAATTCTAAGCCTTAATCCTAATTTTTATATTCTAAACATTAAACTCTAAACCCAAAAAATACATCATACCCCTAATTCCCTACACACCTAACCCTGAACCCCAACCATAAACCCTAAACCCGCTATTTTAAAGTGGAGGCACCAATGGAGGCATAATTAAGGGTAGACGATTTCCATCCTCACTCAAACTCTCACAACAAAGGTGCTTTTCTATCTTATACCATCACTCAGTCAGAGGAATGTTTCTCTCAAAACCATTGTTCACTACAACAATATAGGTTTTTAGTGACAAATTGATAGTGACTAGGAATAATTTTGTCACAAATATTAACTTTTTGTGACAAATTTTTTTGTGCGACACTATTAGTATAAGTAATTGTGACATATTTTTATTTGGTCACTGTAACAGTAGTAATTGTGACGATTACATTTTTCACAAATGAATTCTCATCATAAGTATACAATTGTGACACAAAGTTCATTGTCACTAAAACTTTGACACATGATAGGGACGATATGTAAAGTGGTCACTATTATTTGATATTTGTTGTTACAATAAAATTACTTGTCACTTAAAGTTTCACTTTTTGTTGTGAGAAATTTTGTCACCAATAAAAAAATAAAAGTAATGACAAATTAGACATTGTCACAATGATAAATTTATTTTTATAATTATAAAAAATAAAGTTATCATAAACTAGTTTGTCAAAAGGTAATATATTTCTATAGTCTATACTATGTGTAAATTGTTGTTTTAGTCAATCTATTTTGATCAACTTTGGTCCCTATATTTTTCAAATTTTAAAATTTTAATCATAATCCTAACGGAACACCGACAATATGACTAAATTACAAGGACTAAAAATGATCAAATTAAAGAACAAAAATTAAATAAGCAACATATGTATAACAAATTAGCTAAAATGAAAATTTTACTTAACATATTTAAATACTACAATTCATGTCAGGATCAAAAATTCAAAATTTAAAAAGTATAGAGATTTAAAGTGACCAAATTAGAGTACAAACACTACTATGTGATTTTAGCATAATATATGATAGAATTTTTTTGAAAATTTTAAAAGATATATTCCATTTTGATTAGTTTTTTCTTCAAAAAAAATCTAACTATTTTCTTTAACATACGTACTTCGTATAAGAAACCATAGAAAAATTAGTTAAATTATTATTATAATAATTAGTGTTATAATTAATAAATATTTTTAAAATAAATAAAATTAATTTCAATTACAATTAAACCTAAATATTATTTTTCTTTCAAAATAGTATTAAATTTCTTGCCTAGCCTAGTGGATAAGTATTGTACTCTCGCAAGAAAAATCAAAGTTTAATAATAATAATAATAATAATAATAATAATAATAATAATAATAATAATAATAATAATAATAATAATAATAATAATAATAATGATGATGATGATGATGATGATGATGATGATGATGATGATAATAACAATGTCTTAAATGAATTAATTTATTAAACTTAGGATCTAATTGAGCTAACTAAAATCTAAAAGCATAAATCACGGACATAATTAAAATAATTCTAAAACTAAATGTAAAATTTCAATTAAATTAATCTAAATTGAAACTCAATTAAATTAAGAAAAAGAGAAAGAAAAAGACAATTGGTAAAAATAGAGAGGGAAAAGACAAAATTGTGGAGGGAAATAAGCCACCAATTTTTAAAGCTAGATTGAAAAAAAAAGGAAAAAAAGACAATTGGTAAAAATAGAGAGGGAAAAGACCAAATTTTGGAGGAAAATGACAAAATTTTGGAGGAAAATAAGCCACCAATTATTTAAGCTAGAGATTAATTACTTTTTAGGTCATGTTACATTTAAAATGTTACATTTTAGTACTAATATTTAACTTTAAATTTTAGTTTAATTTAATTTAGTCACAAGTATCCCCACGGTTTAGACTTCGAATATAAAAACCCCCTCCCCGTAGTGATATTTAATCTCTAAAAATTTACTTTTAGTCAAAATTAACTAATCTTTGTAATTTAGTCTATTAATTTAATATAATGATATTTTTATTCATTTTAATTTCTAAGATTTAATTTTTAGCCAAAATTGACCCCTATTCATTTGTATGGTATAATTATGAAATTGGTCATTGGACTCTCAAATTTCTCCACTTCCAAATTGTCAATTTAATCCACAATTTCAGTTTTATGCTATATTTTATAGTGAAATTATAAAATTGGTCACCAAGATCTCAAATTTCTCTACTTTCAAATTGTCAAGATGGTCTCTAATTCCAGTTTAGCTATATTTTATGGTAAGATTGTAAAAATTATCTCTAATTTCAGTTTATGGTTTATGATTTAGGCCTTAGTGTTAATGGTTTAGGGTTATAGATTTTAGATTAATTTCTATGGCTTAAAGGTTAACAATTTAGGTTTTTAGGGCTTAGTGTTAATGATTTAGGGTTTATGGTTTAGTTTAAGGTTATTGGTTCATGAGATTAATTTCTATGACTTAAGGTTTATTGTTTAGGATTTATGGCTTAAGATTAAATATTGAGAGAGAAAATAGTACATTAAAATTCTAAATTTAAAAATTAGTAGGGATAAAAGTTTTATTTAATTAATATTTAAACGTAAAATGACATAAAATGTTATTATACCACAACTTTGACAAGAGCAACGGTCTCTTCCATGGTATAATACAAAAAGAAAATAAAATATACTTCATTTTATTATTTATTATATTGTTAAAAATAGATAATATTAAAAATAAATGAATAATTTATTTTACCTTAAATTTCGGGTTAAAATCGGGTAGATATTCGGTTCGGTTTTCGGTTCGGGTAGCATTCGGTTCGGGTCAAATCAGTTCAGGTCTATTTGGTTTGGGTCTATTCGGTTCGGGTCCATTTCGGTTCAACAAAAAATTTCGGTTCGGTTCGGTTTATTTCGGATTTCGAGTCAACTTCAGATCATTATGTTCGGGTCAAAATCGGATCTCGGTTCGAGTTTCGAATCTCGGGTCAAGTTTATCAGGTCTAGTCCTACCCAACGATGAACATATCACCAACATAAAACAATAATATGATGATGGCTTTGTTATTATAATTTTTTCACAAAAAATGCAATGATCCAAACGGGTCTTCGTAAACTGATGTTAAGTCATAAAAGGATCAAACTTTTTGTACCATTGTCCTGGTGTCTATTTAAAACTATAAAGAATCCTTTTGAGTTGAAACACTAAGTCTTCCATTCTTGGTACAATAAACGCCTCAGGTTGATGCATGTATATCTTTTCTTCAAATTCTTCATGGAGAAATGTCGTTTTTAAATCACTTCAGTCATCAGCTTCTAAGTTTAAACTAGCAGCCAGACCAAGTACAACTCGGATAGATGACATTTTGACCACAAATGAAAAGTTTTGTTTTTCAAAATCAATTCTCTTTTTCTGATTACAGCCTTTGACAATAATTTTGACCTTATATTTAGGCTTTATGTTCCTCTCAACAGTTTTGAGTTTATACGACCATTTGTTTTTTAAAGCACGTCTTTCTTTGGGCAATTCCACAAGATCATAAGTTTGGTTCTCATGCTAATATTTTTTTTTGCTCAGCATATGAATTTTTATTAATAAAGCCCGAAGTTCAAATCCGACAATGTGCCTCGTTAAAAACCTCCCTAAACCTAAATGAAGGAAAAGAGTACACGTTGTCGGATTAAAAGTACAACCGCAGAACATTCTATTACAAAAACTGAATTAACTCTTCTTCCATACACAACACCAAACTTAAAATAAAGCATAAACCCAACCACACTTTCACGTGTTCCAAGCACTAAATAAATTATGCTTCTAACCTGCGGCACACTTCATGGAAATTAGCAGTCTGCAACAAACATCAGCAGAAACGCCAAACCAGAAGCTACGTTTCATCTCAAGTTACCACCAAGCTTTGAACATCTCCCTCCTTCTGAGACCCACCTTTTCCAAATGATCCGCCATTGCATTTCTATCCCTTGGAACCTAAGCAAATTTCACTCTTTTGATTTCTCTAAACAGATTATCAATATCTTCAAAGAGATTTCACCACCTCCAAGGTCGCAGTACGATAGAGGTAACCTAGTTCAAGTTCAACGCAGCTTGCGAATCGAACTCCACCACCAGCTTGGCCAAACCCTTCCAAATTGCCTCAATGAAGACCTCAAGAGCAGTTTAAATTGCATTAAGTTCCGTGAAATCCAAGCCACACTTTAACCAGTAAACCCGTGATTTTCTTTCTCCATATATCCTCTCTAGCCTTACACATATCCCACAACTTATGTTTACACAAAGCCAGTTCTTTTTGGAGTTCTGCACTTAGTTCACTGTGATCTCCTTACTTTTCAATTTCATTTATCCTCTTCTCCAAACCTTGTTTTTGCACATCAAAGACATCACACACATTCTTATTTCAAGCTTTCAATTCCTTTTTCACTTGTTTTAATTAGATATTCAGCTCTATGCATTCCTTCGTTGTGGCATCATAAGCCTCCTTAATGACCTCTGAGTACCCTTATTGGTTTGACATATTTCTTACCACGTTGAAGTCTCCCCCTATAAACCAACATCTTTGGCAATTGCTTTTCTAGCTTCCAAAATTGCCTCTGCTCCACCGGGTCACATGATGCATATGCATTTGTTATTACACAGCTTAAACCAGTCAACAACCATTTCCCTTACACCACTAGCACACTGTCTCTGCTTATACTTCTTATTAATTGGAATATGCTTTTATCCCATATTGTAACTAGACCACTTGATCTGCTTTTACAAGCTGAAAACCTAACATCAAAGTCATCATCACACCATAGCTTCCTGAAATCGTCCTTGAAGACCCACTCTTTTTTTGTTTCTTGTAAGAGTACCACCTCCATTTTGTGCACCCGAATCACCTTCCGAATAGCCGACACCTACATTCCCAACCTCATATCGCGAACATTCCACGACAATATCTTCATAGCCGACAATCAAAAACTCTAGATTAAGCCTCTTTATCTCGTAGCTCTGCTTCCTCTAAAGCAACTAATTCTTAGATTGCTTCTTCTTCGGACCCTATAATCTGCATCCCTAGCTTTTTTCTAAGAGCTAATGTCTTTCTTGCTTCCTTAGTCATCACCTCCCATCTTGCATGCATATTTGAATCAGAAAGAGATCTACCATCTATCTCTGAATCTTCTAACACACTACTTTTTTCTTACATCTTCTTTGTGCCCTATCTCGCTTCTTCTTCTCTTGGCTAGAGAGAGCTTTATCTTGAAAATCTATCAGAGAATCGTACCTTTTTTACTTTACTGACGGAATTTTTGACTGCAATTTTGGTAAACTTATCGAGGGGCCATTAGAATGAAAGTTATCTTCTTCAGCATTCCTCCCTCTCTCAGCTTCTTTTCCCTTTTTGGATTCTAGGACAGAGTTATTATTCAATAAGTCCACGCTTTTCAGCCCAAGAAACAGCCCTTGAGGATCTTACGTCAATTTGGTCACCCGAAATATCTCGATCCAAATCTTCCTCTTCAGGATTTAGCTGGTTTAGATCTTGTTTGATGAAGCCCATTAAGAGCATATCATATAAAACCCGGTTATTAATTAAGATCTTCTCACCCTTTCGAACCACTTTCCCCATGCATTCGACCCATTTTCCACTACACCAGCCCAATTAGGCCCGCTAATGATGTTTTGATCCGTATTACATAAGCCTAATTCCTTGTCGTTTGGAATATCCTTTGTCAGAGCATTCTCTTCTACACCCAAGGCTGTCCTCCCATCATTGCTGCTGCTTCCCAAAATATTTGTCTCCCCTATGTGTCAAGAGTCATTAATATCATTCATCGAGGCGTCATTATTGAACCAATTCTCCATGCTCATTGTCATAATCGCTTCGTCTTCCACCACCCTCGTGTTGTTATCCTTGGTCGCCTGATTCTCACTCCGACAAGGTTCCGAGCAACTCACTGATGAACTATCTCCAGATTCTGAGCCAAATTCTGACCGAGGGGCACTTATACCACTTTGGTTTTGTGGCCTAACGTATTGATCATTAAATACCATCTCCTCTAAACGAACCATGAAGATGTCCCTTCCAACTTCTAATTCAATAACTTCCTCAATCCGCCTAAATTGTTTAGTTGATGTAAGCATATTAACCTTATCACGATCACCACAGCAAGTTGCATTCTCTCCCAACGCTAGCAAGTATCCAAAAGCTTATGCTACTCTTTTAAATGTGATATAGTTCCAGCAATGTAGCAGTATGCCAGTTAACTGGACCCATGTTATCCTTCAAGGTAAGTGGAAAGATTTTGACCATCGATCAACCTCGGAGAAAACTTCCTTCAAAAGAGACCAATCATGTTCTTCTAATAGATTAAATAATTCTTGGTCCTTGATTTCAAGCAAGAAACATCTCCCTCCTATATTTTTAACAACAATTTCCCCCAGCCCCCACTCGTGCAGTCTACCTTCTACATGTTTGGTGCTACAAATTGTTGCCATCGTGCCCACTAGGCATTTGCTAAGCCTCCAGAGATGTTCCTCCTCCACATGTCCTTGAATACACCTCATTTTCTCCTTTTCCTCAATGTCATCTTTACCACTACTTGACCCTTCAGCAGTTCCATTCATGCTCTTCTTTTTTTCAGATTGCACCTCCGGAGCGTGCTTTCCAGTGTACGGATTTTTATGATCATCTTGTTGAACATTCCTTATAGGCACCTTCCAGACCTTAGCTCCTCCCCTAAACTTTGCCTTAGTCACCAACAATCTGAAGCCAAACAATATGAATCCATTCAATCTTTCAATCGCTCTATTATCATCCATCCAATTGGAGTACCTAACATATCCAAATCTCTTCCCCGACTTGTCAAGTTTTCTTGCTATATACGAATCAACGATGTCTCCTTGTCTTCCAAAAACTTGTCTCAATCCACTCCAATGTAACCTCGGCGGTAGGTTTTGGACGAACAGAGTGACTACCTCAGAAAAATCCATCTTTTGTTGTTGTTACTCATATAACATACCCAAAGAATAAAGAATTCATGTTGCTCGAGTTTTGGAGGGGCAATGTTAAACCACTCTTCTTTCTGGTCATCCTTCATTGCTTCATCAAAGCTTTAAGGCTCCCTCTCGTTAACAAGTGTCACATACTCACTTGAAAGGTAATTGTTTGAGAGTCTTCTTTCTCGCATCGACCTTCGCAATTTCGATTGAGGTATATTTTCAGGTTCACTAGTCTTAACATGATAATCTTTTATTGATGAAACATCTACTGAAAGTTCTTCCATAGAGAGTTCTTTTGTAATAACTTATGTCTGACATTGTTGTGGAAAAGCTCTGTCGAAAAGTGATTTTGAAAGATGTGTTTAAGATTTTACTATTTAATATTTCTTTCAAGTAGTGCTTTTGAGAAGATAAATTGTCTATTTTAGACATTATGTTGTAATATTTTAAATATATTAATTTAAATCATATTTAAATTTATTACTACTATGACCTATTAAATATATCAATTTAAAAATATAAAAATATTTATAATAACTTGTTATTCATTTTTTATATTAAAATATTTTTTTAATAAAGTCATACGTTTGTCGAGCAAGAAAAAGAAATATTTTATAAAAATCTAAACTTTAAGTATAAGAAATTAATATAATATATTTTCAAGTTTAATTTGGATATATAAAACATATTTTAAAATTTTAAATTATATACAAATATAATGATTACAAAATCAAATATATTTAAAACAAATTTTAAAAGAAAAATAATTGTATTAATACTATAGAAAATACATTAGTGCATGCAATTTAAAATTATTTTATTAAACTAAAGATACATTAGTGTTTAAATTTTTTTATCGGCAAAAAGTATGATAAATAGGAAATCATACAAGTTGAAGCATTGTCACAAGCCTTATTAAAAACCTCCATACACCTAAATAGAGGAAAAGAGTACTCATGACAATGTATAAAAGGAACAACGCTAAAGCAAAACAAAAGGGGAACATCACACGCCAGGAAAACACGCCTACACCACCTAAGACACTACTCCATGACACGAAACTAAGAAGAACGATCAACTCCACCCTTAGCTAAAGAATCAGTCGAGCTATTAGCCTCATGATAAACATTATGAAAGCATGCGCACGATAATGACGCACACACGTCATCAATCTTACGAATCCATCTCCACAGTTCCATGGTCGACAATCAAAACTTAAAAGCAACGGAATAGCCAATATAGAATATGAATCGATGATCATAGAGGGGGCATCACTCAATTTCAAGATTCATAGATCAAGCTTGGATAGTCGACACCATACTTGCTTCATTGTTCTTACATGCTTAGCGTTTGATGAACTCATCCATGCCTCATGTTGAACTAGAACAACCAAAACGCCCACTCCCCTTCGTCACCATGTTGAAATAGCAATCCAAACACCATGGAATCATTCAACTAACAATTAGACAATATAATTCCTACCATAGCCGAATTTGTTCCGTAGGAACACAAAGGGCATAAACCCCTACAATGCCATCAGACCAGTCGTCCATTAAACAAGTTCTTTCCACCATCGCAAAACGTGAACTCACCAAAGACGCTTGCACCTGAAATCGAGTCTTGTCCCATATCAATTGAACCCCACTTAATTGCCAACAGACGACGTAAAGATAAACCCAAAATAATTTGAAATCCAAATCCGAGTAACAATGTTATGCGATATCACTTCCAATATTGTTTCCTTTAAAAGAAAAAAATCTTGTATCGATTTTGACATATTAAGATCTGAACCGTCTTTCACTTCGACGCTGTTCCCAACCCTATACAATTCCATGACATAATCCGTATACTTCGCTATTATTGCCTCTTATCACACGCCTCAGTCAAACACACTATGTCTTTCACAATTTCTTCTTCGTTACCAACTATTTTAGCTCCTATTAGCTTCCTCAATCCCAATGTCTCTCGTGTTTCCTTTAATATGACACGCTTTTGGGACAAGAAGTCATATTCAGATAAATAATCATTCGCTACTAGCATCGATCTTGGAGGATTTTTCCTAGGACGTCCTCTCCCCCTTTGACAATCGATGTTCAGCCTCACACCTTTCGTCTGGCGACAAATAACTTAGAACAATCTCAGACACATGTCGTACTCTTCGTTGAGTCCCATTATAATTAATTAACATACCCTATCAACCTTAGGAATTTCGGTCCTAAGTCCATCCAAAAGTAACACACCTTCACCCGAGACTAGCCTAGTTTCACAAGCTAGGACATCTAGACTTGGGCATAAATACTCCATGCAGTCCACGACTCCTACCTCCTTATCAACCATCGAGGCATCCAACTCCCTTTGCATAATGCTCACTTGCAAACCTAGCGGTGTCTCAAGAGCACGCCAATCCTCCATGCAATTCTCCTTACATAATTTGGTACCCCTATTTCGACATTGTTACCGGTCTATGTTGAATGATTGGCTATGAAACATCATCGCAATTGTGCAAGCGTACACACGTCGATGCAAGTATAGTTGATAGGTTGATCCTATCGGATATTGATCCCACGCGAAAATTGGTTTTCTTCCTATTAATGTTAGTGCAAAAAGTTTTGAAAATAAAAGGAAATGTGAGTAAAGTTGTGGGTGCAAAGAAATGTAAATGTTGTAAAGGAAAGTGATATTCTGTAAAAATATTGGATTCCCTCGGTGTAACTCGGCAGTTTACCAAATGCTGCAAGGTTAAAGTATTAGATGATAATAAAACGAGATAAATCAAACTTATCCAACTAACTTTCCTTCAACTCTCAGCTAATGACTTAAAAAAACAAATCTACCACAACTTTTGTTGTTGGGAGCTATTGTGTGTCCTCGAACGAGTGGACTAACTTTGGTTGCATCCCCACCCAACTTTCGTCGTGATGATCATTAACTTGAACTATCACTGAATCTCTCGATGTCAGTGGCTGCAATAAACACTTTCGTGCAAAATAGAATTCAAACCCAAAAGTTGAAACAAGAAAGAAAGCTTCATAAAATAAGTTGGAGTTCACAATACAAAATAACTCTCATTCTTAAGGAAAGAAAACAATAAATCATCATTCAAGCTTTACAAAACAATTAAGTTAAAATAAATGGAAACTTCTATCTATAGCTATCTCGAAGTATTTCCACAAAATTTCCCCTGATTCAACGCTTGGATCCTCTTTGTCACTAAGAGATCTGCCTCGCCTTCAGCTCGTTTCACCAAAATGAAGCTCAAGCCGCCATGGATAAAGCTTCCAAAGAAGGAGAAAAATGATCTTCCAAAAGAAAATGTCTCTTTGAAAATGGTAAGGTAAATATTAAGATGCCTCCTTTCTTTCGAATAGGGTAAATATAGGTGCCCCTCATGGATTTTCAGCTCTGAAAATTCGTACAAGGTTGTTGCACAAAATTGTCAGCTCATCATCATTAGATCTTATATTTTTGACAGCTTTCAAGGCGCCAAAAATCCTGGACGCAATTCGGTAATAATCCTATTTTAATGCGACGACATCCAGTCGGTACAACAACTTTCGTAACTAACTGCCAGCTCATAAGTCTTCGTTCTTATCCTGACATCTGTTGATAGTTGTCATCGTGGCGACAATGAATGTTTCATTGTGCCCACATCAGGTTCGGACAAAAGATGTTGTAACTAACTACCAACTTATTGTCCTTTGATCTTATCGTGACAGCTGTCAATGCAGCGATAGTGACTGAACGCAATCTAAATAATTCTTCTGCAACGACATCACAATACAACGACAATCATGGTTGTAATAATAAGATGCTTTTACAACGACATTAACAATTGTATTGACAAAACAACAAAAAATGGCAGAAATAAGGAGAATTCGAGCAAAGTAAACTGAGTTAGAAAATATACAAATAGTAAACTAAAAAAATGCAACAATGCATGCATGAGATACCAATGTGGGGACAAATTAATTTATAAATCGGCGAAAAATCCATGCTCTATAGAGTACCATCACACCCCAAAACTTCAGTTTTTTCTTGTAGTACCCCAAACACTAGCTAAGAAGTATGTATCAACTTGAGCATAAGTCATTTATAACATAGTTGTTAGCTATTAGATTAAGTAATTGATTTTAGGACAAAAAAGGAATAAAAGAAAATTAGATAGCTATGGTAGAAGGGATCTAACCGAATACTAAGATAAATATAAAGTTTGCATGCTAAATAAGGAAAAATTTAAGGATGAGAACGCATCTCATCCTTGAAGGAGGGCACTTGTGAAAGAGTTGGCTAGGTGGGAATAACCAGACTATTATTTCCTTCTTCTCAACATAACCGAGAACATAAAAAAAGAGATTGGAGATATAATGAGAGTTTTTCCATGGCTATGGAAGGTGAAGCTCAAATTGGTTCAAGTTGAGCAATTACTCGAGTAACCTAAAGAAGAAGGTGATGTATTCTTTTTTATTATACGAGTTTTTAGTTGAGAAATTCTTGTAAAATGTATTTATGTCTTCTTTTAAAACCATGGGATCATTATAATTGTTAGAAACCAATATGTTATAGGAAATTCTTAGTTATTTGAGTGTTATACATGATGAAATTATTGTGTTTGTGACATTGCAGCTTATTTAAATTGAATAAGTTGTTAGATAGTAAATTGTATGATTGCTTGGAGCTTAGTATTTGAATGATATATATGTAGGTGTATTTAATTCCATGTCTTCGAAATGTTGCAAATATAGTTTTGAAAGGATAAGTTTCTGCTATGGAATTCTAATGTTATTGAAAGAATGTAACATCCACTTTTCCGTCCTAGAATTTAATTCATTGAATTAAGATATTAATTTATTATTAGGAAGCAATTAAGTTTATAATTAAGTAAATTATTCAATTTAGTCCTTGAATTTTCTTTAATTGAGCAATTATTGCACCAACTCGAATTAAAGGGAATTAGGCATTCGAATTAAAGAATTGAGTCGAGTTGATAATTTAGTTGGATGTAAAATGATAGTAACTTGATAATAGTAATAAGATTAGAGAATTAAAAATAATTAGAGGGGGTACATTTACCTAGTGGAAATCAGACCAAAATGGAAGGAAGAAAGAAAAAAGTTTGTGGAGGAAATTGATGACTAAATTAAAGAGAAAATAAAACTCAAAATTTGCATGTTAAAATTTGTTATTCCTTGGGGCTGCCCTTAGTAAAAAGTTTGGATTAGAGAGGCTAATAAGGGTAAATAAGTAAAACCAAAATCCCAACATATCCCCCAAATTAAGGAAAGTGTTTTCTTCTCCATCATTTCCCCCTTTGTTGCCGTGAAACTTAAGAGAAAAGGGAGAGGATGAAAGCTTGAAAATTCTGAAAATTGAGCTCCAATGGAGAAGGAAATGGCTTGCATTTTGAAGGATTTAAGCTAGGATTAAGAAGGGTTAACTAGTGGTAGCAAAGCCAAAGAAGTAAGTTCTCATTTCTTCTTCTAGTTGTTCGAATAAGAGCAAAATCATGCATGCAAGTTCAAAATTAATTTAAACATGAAATTGTTAGAGTTATGGTGATTATGTTGAGTTGAAATAGTGAAATTTTTTAATAATTATTTGTGAAATGCTAAATCGATTAAAAGGGGAATGTTTTGAGGAAAGATTAGAAATTCATGATAGAATGGAAAATTGAGATAGTTAGGGACCAAACTGGAAAATTCCTATTGGGACAAAGTTGAAGAGAAATGAAATTTCTATAAGGAACAAGCCTTAGGTTGCTGGTAAAAATGAATTCAAATGAGGAAATTTTGATTAGAATCGACATTGGACATGTATTCGAAAATAATAGAATTTGGGACTATTTTGAATAAAATCATTATTTGCAAGGACCTGAATTATATGAAATTTGACACTTAACTCAGAATTTAGAATCAGGGAATTATGTAAGAATAAATTTAGACTCTTGAATTGAAGATGAAATGGCCTAAATTGGTGAATTTCGAAAGTTAGTTACTCGAAACCTAAGAATAGGACTGATCTGGTAATTTATTAAAATTGAGGACTTATCTATTGATAATAAGAATTGATAAGGACTTAAAAATGTTTTAGAAAGATAGTATAAACCATGTATTAAGTAAATTTAGAATTAGACTAAGGTAATTAGGTGAAATTTAAAGCTAAATGTGTTCGTGGAGTAAACTGCCCAGAAAACTTAAACCTTAAGTTGTAACATTGGAAAATTCACCAAAAATAGGATATAAAGTATTTTGAGCTGAAAATTTTATGGTACAAACTTTGAAATGTCTATTATCACTGAGAGAAAACAAAATTGAATTCCAGTATGTGAATTGGAAGTTATAGATTAAAGACGTTGGGTAGTACGAGTTGTCCAGGATTGGTGAAAGGGTCATATTCATGTAATAAACTGTATTAACTCGGAATAGATAAAAATATGAGGTTTATATGGATGGAAATCTGAGTTTAATAAATTTCTAATGGAGTATGATAAGTGGATTTTGGATTAGTAATTAAGAAGTTATGATCAAAATACTAACTGGTCCTCCAACTAATTCAATAGAAAAACAAATTTGAGTATTAATGTTTATAATTGTATTATGGGAGTGAATGTAATTGAATTGCTCTCTGATATGGTTTGTATTTGTTTTGTGTTGAGTGCTAAGATCAAAATTGTAAGGATTCTTTGCAGGAAGCAAAGATTGACCAATCAAGGGGAGGGAACAAGGGCATCCTAATCAAAGATCAAGCTTAAGTAGTTTGTGAGTGTAATTATATTAGGGTTGGGACTAGTGTCCTAACCACTTTGTTTATTTATGTAATTTATGATTTTATGCATGAAATGGACTTAATTTATGATTGGCAACATGTTTAGTAAGGGAAGGAGGTTAAATGGAAAATGGATGCATGAAATGGATCTTTGTTAACGCTTGAAATTATGAAAATGTGGACGGCCCTTATGTGATCTATTTGCTATGTCCTGTATGCATGTAATACCATGTGATGTTGCTGCCTATGTATGTTTTGTTGCTGTTCGAATGTGGCATGAAATTAATCAGTATGGTTTATTTGATTTGGTACAATTATATGATAGAATGAGCATGCAAATCGAATTATTCAATATGCATGTGCTAAATTAAGTATGAATGATATCGTTGAAAGATGTATGATAAATTTATATGATTAATAAGCCCTTGCTGATTAGAGGTCTTAGATAGTACGACATGCCTAGAGTCTTAGCTCTCTTGATTTGTTGCTTAGTGCAACCCCTGATTTGTTGCTTAGTGCAACCCCTGTTTAGTACTTACCTGAACTTGATGATCGAATGTGATCTTGCTAGGTGTTCAAGACACATTGACGCTATTGAGCATCCCTTCAATTGTTGCTTAGGCAACCACTGTTTGGTACTTGGTACCCTCTGATTGACTTGATTATCTGATTATTCTATTCTACCAAGGGCAACTTAACTAAATTAAATGGAAATACGTAATTATGGGAAGCTTATGAAATGGAATAATGGATTGATATTTGAATTGGCATGACATGATATGTATTTGATGGATGAATTTTGTGGACATTGGTCCTTCAGTTGTGATATAATGCATGTGATATGCTTGGAAAATTCAAATATATGCAATGTGGGCAATGACCCCTTTCGAATGAAATGGAAATGATATATGATATGTTGATATGCTTAACTCATGGTCAACGAATGGTGATCCATTCGAATGATATGTCTAAGATGTGTTTCGAATCTTGCTCTTGAATAATTAATAATGCAATGCTATGAATGTATGATGTTAGTTGCTTCGATTAATAAGCATGTGGTGATTGGTTTTGTTGTATGGTTTTGACTTGTTCGAACATGAAGCATATTTTGTAAATTAATGTTAATCGAAATGTGTTTGAGTATGATACTATGCTTGAAGTACATGAGATGTATGGAACCACTTGAGTTCGATTGTGCTAAGCTTAGTTAGGTGCTAATCGTATGCTGTCAGACCTAGCTATGTAACTTACTGTTTGATCACAAATTTATTTGAAAGAATGGATTAGTTTTAGCATTACCTCGCTAAGTACAATTTTGTACTTAACACTCCTTTTTTTCCTTCTTCCCAATTAGCAGGGTAGCTTGGATCTAAAGCTAGCATCCGATCGGGACAAATTACAAGACTAGAAATGTATGATCTTAGTCTTATTTTTAGACTCCTAGATGGTGGCTTCGAAGTTTGTTTAAAGGCTCGTTTCATTTTGTTTGGTTGTAGCTTAAGCTTACGTTGGTGTTTGAAGTTATATGATCCTTGATGTTTAGTTAAGAGGCTAATATCATGTTTTGTTTTTAGTTAAGCCTCATTCTTTTTGTTCTAAATATATAAGTCAAGCTAGTAGTATTGCATTATTCTTTTTGTTGTATATAGTTCGATAGCTTGGCATGACTTAGGAGCATTTGGTAATATGTTGTTTTGTAATGAAACATCTAATGAAAAGTTGATATCATGGTCTATGAAATCGAACATGACTTGTATGTTAACATTGATGTCTGAATTATTGGAATGTTGGTGTAATTCGAAAACCACCTAGACTAATTTAACAAGGATTCGAATGGCATGGTAATGAATTGCTTAAGTGCATCGGCATGTTTGATTTAATTCTTATCAATGAAATAATTGGTAAATTATTAGTTAATGGTTAGAGTAAATTGACCACATAGACACCCTAGTGTTCGAATGAAATAAGGTATGGTGATTTAAAAATTGATTCTTGATAATGATAATAAGAAAATTAAATTGCTTGAAAATTGATAAGTTATATTAAATGAAATTCTATTTTAGCCTTGTATGTTTAGAAAATTTTTATTAGCCCATTTTTCCGCATGCGCATTAATACGGTTTGCTAATATGTGAATTTGATTCTTGCTTCATATTTTCTATTTGACATTCCGTCCTGAGTTTCTGATTTGAGTTTTCGCTTCCAGTAATGCTCCTCGCTCCTAACACGGGCGAGGGGTGTTACATTTTGTGGCATCAGAGCTTTTTAGGTTACAGGTCCTAAAAACCTCGAATAAGTTTTATATGCATCATGTAAGTTGAGTCAAGCCACCTAGGAATCATACATTGGTTTTCTTGTAATTATGCTCCTAACTCTGATTTTGTTGAATATTAGTTAGAATGACTGAGACACGGTTAGCTCGAGAGGATGAAAGTCCTCGAGGAACCTCAAGTGAAGGTGATAGTGTCCGTATAAGAGTGAATACTCATGTATATGCTTTAATTGATTCGGGATAAACTCATTATTTTGTGTGTTCCTACTTGATAGACAAGTTACAACAAAAGCCTGAAATCGTTAAAACTGGGTTAATTGTCTCAAACCCTATAGGAGGTGACTTACCTATCAACTTGATCTGTAAGGATAGCCTTGTATCTATTCGAAATGTACCTTTTCCCTGTGACCTGTACGTTCTACCTAAATGTGAGTTTGACCTAGTATTAGGTTTAGACTGGATGGGTAGACACGAAGCCTGGATTGATTGTCAGAAAAAAGACTGTACTTAAGGGGTTTAGGGAAAGAATCTATTTTTAATTGACAAGAAACCGACATCTATTTTTGCTGCTATGACTTTACAAGATGAATTAGATTTTGGTTTAACTGAAATGCATGTCGTATCTGAATTTGCTGATGTGTTTCCTGAGGACCTCCCTGCACTTTCTCCAATCCGAGAAGTCGAGTTCAAGATCGAAGTTCAGCCTGGAACAAACCTGGTGTCCATTACGCCCTATCGTATGGCACCTATTGAATTGCATGAATTAATGAATTGGATTCAAGAATTAGGAGATAAGGGTTTTATTCGACCCATCACTTCTCCCTGGGGTGCTCCAGTTTTATTTGTGAAAAAGAAAGACGGGATGATGAGACTTTGCATTGATTATCGGCAATTGAACCGAGTCACTATCAAGAACAAGTATCCTCTGCCCCAAATTGAAGATTTGTTTGATCAGTTGAAGGGTGTTGGAGTGTTTTCTAAAATTGACCTCCGTTTCGGTTATTACCAAATGAGGATGAAAGATGAAGATATACCAAAACCTTCTTTCAGGACTCGCTATGGTCATTACGAATTTTTGGTGATGCCATTCGGGTTAACGAATGCCCTTGCTGCATTCATGGATCTGATGAATCGAGTGTTCAAGCCACATCTTGACAAGTTTGTTGTCGTTTTCATCGACGATATTCTGGTATACTCTCGTAACAGGGAAGAACATGCTCAACATCTTCGGATTGTACTCCAGACACTCCGAGAACATCAATTATTCGCTAAGTTCACTAAGTGTGAATTTTGGCTGTCAGAAGTGTCATTCCTCGGACATGTTATTTCAGCCGAAGGAATCAAGGTTGATTCTAAGAAAATTCAGACAGTTCTTGAATGGCGACCTCCGAGCAATGTAAGCGAGGTCCAAAGTTTCCTTGGTTTATCTGGGTATTACTAGAGATTTGTGAAAGGATTTTCGGTAATTGCTGCATCACTAACCAAATTGCTTAGAAAGAATGAACCGTTTAAGTGGTCCCAAGGACAACAAAGAAGTTTTGATCAGCTTAAACAAGCCTTGACTTGTGCTCCTTTTCTTATCAGCCAGAGTTGGGAAAAGAATTTGTTGTTTACAGTGATGCATCACATTCTGGCCTTGGATGCATTCTGATGCAGGAAGGTAATGTGATTGCATACGCTTCTCGACAACTTAAGCCACACGAGGTGAATTATCCAACTCATGATCTTGAGTTAGCGGTCATTGTGTTTGCGCTTAAAATCTGGCGGCATTATCTGTACGATGAGAAGTGTAAGTTGTTCACTGATCATAAAAGTCTGAAGTACTTGCTCACTCAGAAAGAACTGAATCTTAGACAAAGAAGGTGGTTGGAATTACTCAAAGATTATGATTTGACCATCGATTATCATCCTGGAAAGGCTAACGTGGTTGCCGATGCCCTAAGTCAGAAACCGAACCTCTGTAAGTCTTTCGAAATTCTCAAATTCAAAAATGTTCAATCTTGAAAATTCACTAAATCATTCGAATAGTACCTTGCTTCCCAAGTAATGTATTTGATTTGTTTATTCGTAGCTTCCCTGTCCATCAATGCTCATTTCTGACTATATAAAGCTCGGAATTATCTGAACGAACTTCAGGTTCAATCTGTTCTGATTTCTAGAATCAAAGATCTCCAACAAGTTGATCCAGAACTTCAAAAAATCTTGTCTAAGCTTGAGTCTAATCCTGACTTCTCTGTCAAGGCAAACGATCTTCTATATTTCAGAGATCGGATTTGCGTACCTAATAACAAGGAATTACAAGATGAAATTCTGCAAGAAGCACATCAAAGTTGTTTTTCCATTCCACCCTGGATCTGTTAAGAAGTACAAGGATCTCAAGCCCTTGTATTGGTGGTCTGGAATGAAATCGGCTATCAATGACTTTGTATCGAGGTGTCTGAATTGTCAACGGGTCAAAGTCGAACATCGTGCTCCTACTGGATTACTTCAACCTCTTGAATTTCCGCAATGGAAATGGGAACGTATTACGATGGATTTTGTGACCGGTCTTCATTGCTCTCCAAGAAAGTGTGATGCTATTTGGGTGATCGTTGATCGTTTCACAAAATCAGCACATTTCATTCCAGTACGGATGAATTTTAGTCTTGAGGCCTTGGCAAACTTGTATATTCAGGAAGTTATCCGTTTACACGGAGTTCCAACTTTTATAGTTTCAGATCGAGATCCTCGATTCTGGAAAACTCTACATAAGGCTCTTGGAACTAAACTGAATGTTAGCACAACTTTTCATTCTCAAAGCGATGGACAATCCGAACGAGTAATTCAAGTTCTTGAAGATATGCTCAGAGCTTGTATTATCGATTTTGGTAAGAACTTGGAAAAGACGTTGCCGTTAATAGAGTTCGCATATAATAACATCTACCATACCCCTAAAATGTGACAACACTAGTGCTATATGTTTAACAAAAAATCCCATCCAACACTCTAGAACCAAACACATAGAAATAAGGCATCATTTCATTAGAGATCATGTCCTTAAAGAAGATGTGGTTATAGAGTATGTAGACACCTTAAATCAATTAGCGGACATATTTACAAAACCTTTAGACAAAGAGCGTTTTTGGTCCCTTAGGAGAGAGTTAGGTCTAGCTAGCCTATCTTGACCTTTTTAGGACCTCTTTGTGCTTAAATTTGCTTGATCTTGTGAAATTGCATGTTTGTGTGTTGTAACTCTTGAAAATATCCATGCCTATAGCTAGGGGGAGTATGATTCTATTCAAATATGCTTAGAACTGTTCATTCATCATTTGCATTCCTTTAGGAGGTGTTAAAATCGAGCCTATGGTTGTTCTTTAGGCCTAAAAAGAATTTCTGGGCATAGGGTATCGATACGGCCCTACGCGTATCGATACGAGTACTTCATTAGCTTCCCAGACTTCATTTTTCCTTAAACGGGTATCGATACAGTTAAACCCGTTTCGATACGAGCTTCAATCGTTTCGATACGGATTTCATCCGTTTCGATACGATTCTTCAACGGGCAGTTTTATGGGAATTACGTTTTTACCCCCATATCGATACGCGATTGCGCAGACAACTTTTAAGTTGGCATTTAAAGTCTTCAACTTTTAACAAAACTAAAATTCTCAAAACCCTAAAAACCCTAGCCGTTTTTAGCCTATAAATAGGCTCTTCCTCCCTCATATTTTCACACCATCACTCAAAAACTTCAAGAGGGTTTCAAATCAAGCAAAGCTCTAAGGTTTTTCTCATCAAATTCGGTGATAGGCTTTTCTTCATTCTTCTCTAATCCCAATCAAGGTAAAACGCTTTCTTTTTTTTTAATTTCTTTTCTGTTTTGTTTTTCTATTTGTCTTCTTAACAAAATTTTATTTTTCAAAATTTCTTCTTCAAATTTTATTTTGCAAATTTTTTTTACCTTGCTCTTTTTTTGTTTTTTTTAGTTCATGGCACCCAAGGAATCTAGGAAGAGACCTCGTGTTACTCAAACCGGTGAATCATCTAATCCCGGAGAGGGTGCTCATCCAAATTACACCCAAATCTATGAACATTCCTTTGAAACCACCGGAGCTCTCACATATTTTCGTCAATTCAAAAACTACAAGATTCGTCCGGAAAGGGTAATATCTATTCCTTTTCTTGATTCGGAGCGATTCAAATTTGAATATCTTCCTTTGCTTCGACTTTGGAATTTTATGGATTTTATCTCCATTCCCGGGGTTTATTACCGTCTTTTGGTTTTAATATTTTATGCTAATGCCAAATGTCATGCTAATCGTAATGGGGTTGTTACTGGAGTTAGTTCCTATCTCATGGGCAAGAAAATTCTCCTTGATGTAAAATCTATATGTGAAGTTTTTAATTTGGAGGATGAAGGCCTTGATGATGAGAATGCTTTAGGCCATGTTCTTAGTGGTTCCGTCACCGCCCTCAATGCTCAAGATCGGATCCTTCATTTGATGGCGTCTTGGTGGTTTAGGCCTTCCAGAGGAAAGTACTCTACCATCCGTCAAGTGGATGACTTTTGGATTCGTTGCTTCCGTGAGAGAAAACGTCCAAACCTTGCTCGTATCATGTTTGCGGAGATTGTCTACCTTGTGCAACATCGCCACACCTCTCTTGTCACCTCCTTCACCTATGGTACGGCCCTAAGCTATTACTTTGTGAAAAAGGATATTGATTGCTCGTTTGACTTCCCAACTCCCCTCACCGATCCTATTGATGAACGCTCTCTTGCACGGGGTAAGTTCCATTATTTTAATTGTAGTTGGTTACGTCTTTCCGAGCTACCACCCGAGGCCGCGGCACAATTGGAAAATCCTCAAGGTGATCAAGCTCCTCCACCTCCTCCTCAACCTTCCATGGATGCTCTTATGACCTTCCTTAATGAGCAATTCACGGGGTTGCGCACGGATATGGGAAATCGTCTTACCGCTCTTGAAACAAGCTTTGACACAAGGATGACGAACGTGGAGAATCGTCTAACTTCTCTTGAAAGCGGTCAAAACTCCTTGAATATTTCTCTCTCTGCTTTCTATGATGAGTGGCGTAATAGCATGAGGAATGATGATCCAATTATAGATGAAGATGAAGATGATGAAGAAGGCGATGATGATGCCTAGTAGCTTCTCCTTGCATCTCATGCATATCATCTAGGATATTTCTATTTATGCACCTTTGTTTCATGTTCTTAGGACTAAGTTTGCTTTATTATTAAACCTATGCTTTGAATTTTTGTTTTGTTGGATTTTTAAGTTAGTGTTATGCTTTATTTATAAGCTTAATGATATTTATGTTGCCTATTTATACCTTTGCCTATGCTATGCACTTTACTTTGTCTCAATTTTTTTTTGAAGGGTAAATGGGGCCTCATTAAAAGTTTTTTTTGCAAAAAGGGGGAGAGGGAAGCTCACAACACTTAAAAACTTTTTGATTTTCAACTTAAAAGTTACCTAGCTTATATTAAGGGGGAGTCAATTTTGCAAAGTTTTTCAAAGTGTCAAAATTTTTAAGTTTTAGTTTTGTTATATCAAAAAGGGGGAGATTGTGAAACCTATGCTTAATTTTGATATAATTAAATCATTAAGGATCAAATTGAAAAACTTAAAATTGTTTTTATAAGTCCCTTAATAAGTTTTAAATCACCAACACTTTAAAACTGATTTGAAAAACTCAAACTCAAAATATTTTCTAAGTGTTCTAAGGTCAAACTATTGAAAACCGTCTAGGTGTATCGATACGCTTCCAGCCGTATCGATACCTTTTTCACAAAGTTGGCCACTGTAAAAAATGCGTTTCGATACGCCCTTAACCGTATCGAAACACCGTATCGAAACAGATTGAATCTGTATTGATACGCTCCTTTGTTAAGTCTGAAAGAGTTTGAATGGTGTACCGATACGGATCCACCCGTATCGATACGGTTTTAACGAATTTTTAATTCATATCGTTTTAAATGCTTTCGACCGTTGGTGTCAGTCGTTAGGTAACCAAATTTCAAATTGGCAGTTGACCCGTATCGATACGACAAACCCCCGTATCGAAACGGAAACTTCCAGTGAGCTAAGTCGAGAAAAAGGTATTGATACTGTCTCATCCGTTTCGATCCCCCGTATCGATACGCCTACGTACGTTTCGATACCCCTATTGATTGTGTACAACGGCTCTTTCTTTTTTGAGACAGGTATCGATACGGCTCCCTGAGTACCGATACGGATAGCTGCAGAAGTGCATTTATGGTGGTAAGAGAGGGTTACAACGGCTCTATTCAATTCCCCAACCACCCAAACGGCTAGAATTAATAGAGGAGGTATAAATTGAAGCTCTTTGAAGGCCAGCAACAACTATTGCATTAAAGACAAACATTCAAGCAAAAATCCAACCTCAAGTGTGCTAAATTTCCAATCTCTTGTAATTCCCAAATTGTGTCGTATCCAATTCTTATTCTATCTTCAAATTTGGGTTGAGTGTTGTACTTCTAGGGACAAATTTGTATTTGAGAGATATACTTCTTGTCCAATTTCTTCTTTGATTATTGGTGAGGGTTTGGTCAAATTTTGGGTAGAAAATTTGACTGGTTGTGTAAAGGTTACCTCCTAAGCCTTGAAAAGGGGAAAAACAAATAGTGAATTGTTGAAATTCTTAGTGGTAGCTAAGGTAGTGGATGTAGAGTTCATTTGGAACTTGAACCACTCTAAAAACTCTTGTTCTTCATTTTTAAATTGCCCTTTCACTCCACAAAGTTTTTAAATCCCAATTCACCCCCTCTTGGTCTTGATCATTCAATCGATCCACTCCACATTATGTCTTGCATAATGGTTAAACTATGGTTAATACTTGATTAATAAGTAACTGAATATATATTGATAACTAGTTAGTACTTTGGATTGAGATGGAATATAATTGTTTATGTATGGATTTAATTTATGTGTTAAGCTGGATATCTTGAAAGTCAAGAAATTGTATGCTTGAACTGAATCATATTAGAATCTTATATTATGAAAGAACTATGTTTATGGTATGATTTAATAATAACTTCCGTGGCAAGTAATGATTAATTTTAAGATTCTATAATATTTAGTGGAGTAATGGACATTTGTGCTCATTGAAGTGTATTAAGGAAAATAATGAAGTTATGGCCTGGTCTGATAAATCAATGGTAATATCTAGTGCTTCCTGCTACGCTATGTTTGCTAATTTATAATTAGTAACTTACTTGTTAATTTGGCCTTAGTAAAGGAAAACTCAAAAAGGTTTATGTAACAAGTCAAGGAATTATTGAAAGAGGCTGCATGTTAGAAATATAAATCAAATGATTAGTGTGAAATCTTTTGTGTAAATAAACACACTTCAATAAGATGTCTATGTATCTCAGTGGCTTGAATGTTGAATTGAATATGAACAGGAATAACTAGAGTACCCATTTATGAACGTCCATGTCCTATTCGGATGTAGTACGTATATAAATGTATATATGTGAGCGTTCGAGCTATGTCCAAGCTTTAAATGGAAAGTTTGTGATAAATACTTTTGCACGTAAATGAATGATGAATCGATTAGCTAATTCCTTTGTCCAAGCTTAGATTGCCAACCTAGTTAATAGATTTGGGGGAAAAGAAAGATAAATGAAGGTTTCATATTTTGCTTGGTTTTAACTGCCTCACTAAGTGTTATCTTACCCCTTTCTTTCATTGCCTTTCAGAATAGCTATGCTCCTGATTTTCCTTCGAGCTTGGATTAGATCACAACCGTCAGGAAGTACGATGTCACTTCCTATGTACTCCTAGATGGTGGCAGGCATTGTGCATTTAAGAGCATCTTGATCATATGTGATTTTAGATGATGCTCTGGAAATGATTTAAGTTTTAATGGACACTTATTTATATTTCTTTTTGGTTGTTTGTTATTTGAGTTAATGCTATTGGTATGTGTGTTAGCTTGCTTAGAAATCTATATGTGTGGTGAGCTGATGAATCACCTTGTTTTTAGCTTTGGTTAGGGGCTTGTCAATATATTTATACTCAAACATATATCCTATACCTTAGGTCAGATCCTAAATTGATGATTGCTCATTAGATATACTATGAAGAAATTGATGACCAAACTCGAGTTAACATAGTTAATGCATAAAGGATTGATATGTTTAATGAATGGTTGGAATCTTACTTGTGTCGTTAAGAATGCTTGTTATGATGGTTATACGCTCTAGAATGCTAATGAAAGGTGTATAAGCTCTAGAATACTTAATTTTTCCATGTGGTCTTTCATGTGTTATAATTTGGATGTTTCCTTGTGGTCTTTCATGTGTTATAATTTGGATGTTTCCTTGTGGTCTTTCATGTGTTATAATTTGGATGTTTCCTTGCTGTTCCTATTCGATAACATCGTCATCTATTGAAGCATTGACGTGAATTTGAGGATAAATAAGTTAAGCTAAGCTAAAATAAGAATTGATTATTGTCTATTAGTCGTTATGGTCTAATGTTTTGGTTTTGGGTTGGACTAATGAAGATCCTTCTTTGGGGGCATGTTTAAGTTACCTTCTAATGTTAAATAAACAAAGGTTTAATGGAATAAGTTTTAATTAGATATGAGAGTAATAAGGAACTTCAGGCTTACTTTGTTCATGTAGTTCCCTTCGATTAACCTATCGATATGAGCCTCTGTATGCTTGTTTGCTTGATATTATTTGAGAAATGTTGAACTATGTTAGTGTGTGTGTGTGTATATATATATATATATATATATTTGATTTGACTAAGTGTATAAGTCATAGTTTGGTCTTTGGTATAGATTTATAAAAAGTTTAAAATTTACCCCAAATTTTCGAAGGCTTTTCTTTTTTTTTTCAATTTATCTATGCTAAGTTACCAAAGAAGTTGTTTAAGTTTGTTTGTAAAACACTTCTTAGTTTGGTTCACTCCTAAATCGGGCCAGGGGTGTTTCATTTGCTTCACCTCCTTTTCACTTGGCTTAATTACAAATAAATAAAATTATAAGGATAGTTTTTAAAGAACTGAGGACCGATAACCTTTGGCGTACCGGTACAGGTTTCAAAGATTTTAAATGTTTGTCAGATCTTTGGAGAAAAAACTTATTTTTGAAAGAACTGAGTACTGATACGAGAATACATGTACCGATATACAATCCTTATAAGTTTTCCCATAAATTTCAGTGAGTAAATTTGAGTGTCGGTATAAAGACACGCGTACTCGTACCTCTTATAATTTCTTCACTCTGTATCGGTACGCAAACCCGTATACCGGTACCACATACTTGTAATGACTATTTCCCTTTTGAACAAGTACCGATAGAGAGATTCGTATACTGATACTCACACTTGTCAAACAGCATTTATTGCCGGAAAATAGCAGCCCAACGGCTCTATTTAATTTCCCAACAACTCAAACGGCTAGAAATCAATGAATGGGGTATAAAAGCAAGTCTCCAAAGCTTCTTTAACAACAAGACAACTATTCTAAAGCATTCAAGGACATATCCAACATTTTTAGAGCTTTTATTGTAATATCTTGTACCCACTTGAGTGTTCTTACTTATTAATTCATTTTTCATCAAGTGTTTGGGGTTTTAGTGAGTTGATATTTGGCAAACAGTCCTCCTCTGTTGTGTGATCTCCGGCACAATCACTCGGATCCACCGAGTCCATCCCTAGAACCGACTTCTTGCTCCTCTTTACTCGATCAGGGGAACCGTCGGACCGCCACGGCATACGACGGCAACACCCATAGCTAACCAACCAAATTCCTACCTTCGGCTCGGCGCCAATGAGCACTCAAGCTAGTTTCTCTTTCTCGTTATAGGGTTATGCAATTTTGCTCATCAAGATACCCGAGGAGGAGCGTAACCCTCCCTCAGCTGTGCAATCCTATAACCATTAGGACCATGCCTCCGGAGACATATCTCGAAAACACGTTGAAAGGTGTTATCCCTTCCCACAATTACACATTTCCTTTTTCCTTAAACAATAAATTGTTTCTCCTCAGCCTTCGACAGCACATGGATTGACACCCTAGCATCCTTTCCGGGCACCTTCCACCTCATGGGAAAACTGAGCCCTACACCCTACTTCCGAGTCACCTTAATATACTTGGAACGGTCCAGCATTAGAGTGTTGGCTGTTGTTAGAAGATTTGGGAATGGTATCCCATAATAAATGGCTACTAATATTTAGGAATTTTGACAAGCGTCGTTTTACCCGTCAAAATAAATAAATAATTAACCTCTTTCAACAAATAATAAAATAAAGAAATTAAGTAGTTATAGGGAAAGAGGGTCGATCCACATGGAGATTAGTCGAAATTATTGACTGAAGGTTGCTTTGATTAATGCTTCCAGGAATATCTGTGAAAACAAGAAAAGTAAAAAAAAAAAGGTGATCAGATATTGAGTGTAAATGAAATAAAAGAATTTAAATGCAAAAGTAAGATAATAATAAGAAAGTCCATATAAATAAATTAGCTTCGAGCTAGCCTTGTCAATTCTTTCGATCATTGAAATGGATTTTTACTCCGTGGATCATGTCGGTTACAGTCTGCGAGGCCCAACCCGTCGCAACTTTCTTCTCTCTCGAGTAACCAATCCTCCCAAGTCTATCTTTGAAGGTTGATTCTTAAACAAATTAACCACGTATATCGTCGTTAAAATATTTAGTTTTGAAAGCAGGAAAAGCCCGACTCAGAAACTGTCTTAAAAAGAATCGCTTCTGATTTTATCTTTCCTTAGCGGACCGCCGCTAAGAGTGTTCACATGAAGTCGAAATCACCACAGGCAAATCCTTCCTCTCAACTATGTTTTTAAACAATTCCAGACCAACGAGCTCTTTTTTATTTGAAAAATCATTAAAAACTTTAGTAATGTCGATTGCCAAACTATCTAAGCAGAAAGATAAAAATGTATTCCCGAAGGAAATTAAGCAATGTTCAATTCTCACGATTTGAATTGACTTGGCTAGTTCTTGGCTCACGAGATTTAGCTAAGCATGATATTAGTTATCATACTTAACTTGATTTCGTAAAAATAATTAAAGAACATAAAGAACAAAAGTAAAGAAAAGAGAACTTTGATTAAAGACTAGAAATAACAAGAGTTTCAAACTAAACGATAAAGATTAAATAATGCCTAAGCCTTTACCAAGGAGTGGTATTTATAGGCTTGGATTTACAAAGATAAAAGATAAGAAAATTCAAAATAATAAAGTAAAGATAAAACAATTCAAAGGTTTTGAAATTTAAATGCAGAAAGTCTAAAGGATAAGCTGATAAGGTCTTTCAGAACGTTCCAGAATCTTCTAGAAGTCGCCACGCATCTGCCACGTCAGACGCGTCGTACCCAGTGTCGTGCCCACGATGCCAGTCATGACCAGAATAATAAAAAGACTGCAGAAATGCCCTCTTTTGCTGCTGTTTTCCAGAATTAGGTCCCTTGCACAAAATATAGCAAAATGAAATGGATTAGGTAGCAAGAAATCCTAAAAGGTAGAAAAATAGCAATTAAAAAGTGTCACATTTGAGAGCTTATCAAATTCCCCCTCACTTGTCTCATACTTGTCCTCAAGTATGTCCGAAAAAGATATTAACTCAAGAATGCATTTCTCAAGCCATCACAAGTATCAAGCATAATTATAAGAGTTTTAGTGCGAAAGAAATATCATGAAAGAGACACAAATCAAACCAAGTGGATATAAGCAAAGAACAGCCTTTCAATCCTTCAATTGCCTATCAAGTAGTAATCAAATCCTAACCTAGTCTTAATCCTCACCAAGGTACACTCAAGAGCACTCAAAGTGTTTAAAGGTAGATGTGAAGCAAAAACACTCTAAGTCATGCATGAACAAAGGTTTCCATAGGCTTGTAACAAGTTCAATTCTCCACTACTTTATTAGAATCGAGGTACAAAAATCATTAGGTCTTTTGTTCAAGGTGTAATGTGGGTTTAGAAAAGGGTAGAAAGATGGAAAGAAAATAAACAAAGGAAGATGATCAATGCAAGATATAATAAACAGTGAAGACAAAAGAGGAGCTTAAAAGTGGGCAAGCAAACATTTTTTTCCTTTTTCTTTTCAGTTTTTTTTCGAAACTATTTTTTCTCTTTTTTCTCTTTTTTTTCCTTTCGGAGCAATTGCTTCCTTTTATTATTATTATTTTTTTCAGTAAAAAATCTGCCCTTATTCGAATTGCAACCCCTTATTTGTCTAGTAATATTGTTTCTAGCATTTGATCAATCAAAAGGTTTGGTCAAGGAAGAACAAGGTTTGAGGGTTAAGCCAAAAAATGGAATATAAGGCTTCAAGAGGGTTCACTAAGCGAAAGGTAAGTTTTAATGAAAGAGAGAAAATGGTTAAATCCTAATGCCTAAATCATCTTAAAGCACCTCATTCTAGTGTAGTCTCAAATCGTATACAAGCCACAAGTTCTAGATTCCTAAATTCAAGATGACACTCTCAAGCAAAAAAAAAACAAGCATAAAGAATAAGATGCATGCTCAAGGCTCAAATTCTCACAAAATTAGGCTAAGTTGATTAAGCTGGGTGAGAGATCCAATTATCACAATCAAGGCAAATTGAAAAAAAATGTCAAACTATCATTATACTCATGCCATTTGATTATCAAAATGTCAACATTCAAGTATTCCTATGCACTATAACCATTATAACATGCTGGACATCAAGCAATGGCAAGGAAAAATTCATCTCAAAGTTAAATCAAAGTCAAACATATAGCAAACAAGCAAGACAAGTGGTTTTGCTACCCTCCCCCTCACTTAAATGAATTGCCCCAATTCAAAATAAAAATAAAGAAAATGAGGAGCAAATAAGGGTAAAAGATACTCCCCGTGAGTGATGATATTGAGTCCACCGTTGGCATAGAGTGGAATGAGGGAGACAGTGAACGAGGAGGAGGAGCAAGGTGGGAGTTGCATGGGCCAGCGGTGGTGGAAAGCCTTGAACGACAGCTGGCGAACGGTGCTGGAGAAGGTGCAGCGAAGGGCGATTCGGCATTTTCGTTGGGCACCCGTCGAATGGTTGCTGGTCGTCGGCCACCACGGTAGGGAGGAGGAATGGTGAATTGCGGCTGAGTGAGTTTTGCGGTTGCGTGTATTGTGCTTTTAGGGTTTGGTGGTTTGCGGGAAAGAAAGAAAAGAAAGGGAGGAAGAGGGGAAAAATGACGGGTGTAAGGGCATGGCTAAAGTGCACCGGATCATTTTGGTGTGCTAAAATGCACCGATTTTAATGAAACAGTGCACTTCAACTTAGGCTTGAATTGTGCTTGCTGTGTGAAAAGAAAAATCCTACATAAAAATTATTAAGGTAATTAGAAAAAGAAAAATAAAGGAAAATATAAAAAATATAAAAAGAAAGGAAATTAAAATTAACGAAAATGAAAAGAATGGGTTGCCTCCCATTTAGCGCTTTCTTTAACGTCGTTTAGCTCGACGACCTTTGCTAAATTTTTGGTTCTTCAAAAGAAAGGTTTTCAAATAAACGGTGATGCCCATCCCTTGTCGTTTTAACGCCTTCCTTCATCGTTTTATTTGTGCGCAAAACAACAACTAAGCTTCTACCTCCTTCCCAATGCGACAACTTACTCAAGATGATGATTGGCAAAGTTTGGTTGTCGCCTAAAAATATATAATTGAATTGCTCTAACTTCGGCTTTGGTTCCTGCAAAATTGAAGGAAAATGTTTAGATCGAGTTGGAATTAATCGAAAATCAGAAAGGGAAGAAAGAGTTGAAATGATTTCGCCTATATTTTCATCATCGAGATTCGCGAATTCCCTACAAAAGTCATAACACAAATTAGTTTCGATCAAATCACCAGCTAAAGGATCTATAATATCAACGAAATTTAAACTTGCGACCGAATCAGGATACTTCATAGCTTTATACATATCAAATTTAACTACTTCCCCATCAAATTCCATAGTTAAGATGCCGTCGCGGACATCAATCTTTGTATGTGCGGTTGATAGGAAAGGTCGGCCAAGCAAGATTTCAGATCTGTTATTGCTGCGATCATTTTCCATGTCAATAATATAAAAATCAGCAGGGAAAATAAGATTTTTTTACCTGTACCAACACGTTTTCTAGTACTCCCTCGGGGTAGATGACTGATCGATCGGCTAATTGAACTGTCACTCGCGTTTCTTTCAATGGTTCAGTCGAAATTTTGTTGTAGACATTTAACGTCATGACGTTGATAGATGCGCCTAAATGGAACGTCGCTCTTTTTATCCCAACATTCCCAATTTTACAGGGAATCGCAAACATACCTTGGTCCTTGTACTTTGGCGGCAACGGCTTTTGAAAGATGGCCGAAATATTTTCACCAAGGTTAACTTTTTCATTTCCGGATAGTCGCTTTCGGTTTATGCATAAGTCCTTCAGAAACCTTGCGTATTTGGGCACTTTCCGAATAACATCAAGAAGTGGAATATTAATTTCCACCTTCTTGAATATATCCAAAATTTCCTTCTCTTCCTCCTTTTTATCTCGTTTCACCAATCTACCTGGAAAAGTAGGAACAGGTTCGTAAGTAGAAACAGAAATTTTAGATTTGGCATTACCTGCGGTGGGAGGAGACTTGTCGTTCTGGTCTTCCGAAGAGTTTCCCGGTTCGTCAGATTTTCGCTCATCTTGCTTGGGCGGTTTAGGTGTTATCACTGTTCCACTACGCAAAGTTATCGCACTAACGTTTTCCCTGGGATTTTAGACGGCTAACGGCTTGAGCTAGTTAGCTTATTTGTTTGTCGATTTGCTGGAGATGGGATTGTGTTTGGGTTTGGAATTTTTCCTGCGAAACTGCCAATCTCTCAACAATAGACTCAAGCGAGGATTTTTGGGGTGCTTGGTTTTGGTAGGGAGGTTGTTGCCTAGGTTGGTAATTCGGGTTCTGATTACCGTAGCTCAAGTTTGGGTGATCTTTCCAACCGGGATTGAACGTATTGCTCTGTGGGTTATAGGGTCTTTGGGGAGGTCCGGGAAAGTTGTGTACGGCGTTAACTTGGGCACCAGATGTATCCCGCAACAATGGGCATAAGTCGGTTGCGTGATCTGGCATAGTGCATATTCCGCATACCTTAGTAGCTCCTATCTCCCCTGAAACAAGAGAATACACAATATTAGTCAAATTGTCTATATTATTCTCTAATGAAATTGTGCTTACTGTTTGAACCCGTCGGCTAGGTTCACTTGCAGAACCAAATTGTTGCGAATTAGCAGCCATTGTAGAGATTAATGTTCTCGCTGCATTAGGGGTCATGTTAACGAGCGCACCACCGCTTGCTGCGTCTACCATCTTTTTGTCCATTGGCAACATTCCTTCGTATAAGTATTGAAGGAGTGTTTTCTCGGATAAGCCATGTTGCGGACAACTTGCACACAGCTTTTTGAATCTCTCCCAATATTCGTATAGGGACTCATCGTGCATTTGTTGGATTCCCAAAATGCTTCGTCTAAGTTATGTTGCCTTTGCCGCAGGGAAATATCTGTCAAGAAAAACACGAGAGAGATCAGACCATGTATTAATCGAATTTGGAGGTAAAGAGAATAACCAACGGCTAAGGAAAAAGGAAAAGCCCTTAGTTTTATTTGATCCTCCGAGACCCCTTGCGATTTCATGCTGCTGCAGACCATATGGAATTCAGCAAGGTGCTTGTGTGGGCTTTCAGTAGGGAGGACATTAAAAGTTGGGAGTAGGTGGATTAATCCTGTTTTGAGCTGGAATGGAGTATCGCCTTGAGGAAAATTGATGCAAAGTGGTTGTTGCAAAGTAGGGGCGACGTTTAGTTGTCGAATCGTTTGATATGCCATCAGTTCTGGTTCTAGTATAGGTTCTTCGACTGGTGTAGTTTCAGAAGTGGATTCCTGATCGGATTGTTGTGTGCTTTGTTCTTGTTGTTGTTTCTTTCGCCGAAGCGTTTCACCGTGAGTTCTACGAGTGCTTGCTTCGATTTCCGGGTTGTATGGATCTAAAGTACCCGGGTTTTTCCTGGTCATAAAAAAACAAAATCAGTCAAAAGTGCCGAAAGTAAATCTCCCCGGCAACGGCACCAATTTTGACAAGCGTCGTTTTACCCGTCAAAATAAATAAATAATTAACCTCTTTCAACAAATAATAAAATAAAGAAATTAAGTAGTTATAGGGAAAGAGGGTCGATCCACAGGGAGATTAGTCGAAATTCTTGACTGAAGGTTGCTTTGATAAATGCTTTCAGGAATATCTGTGAAAACAAGAAAAATAAAAAAAAAGGGGGTGATCGGATATTGAGTGTAAATGAAATAAAAGAAATTAAATGCAAAAGTAAGAAAATAATAAGAAAGTCCAGATAAATAAATTAGCCTCGAGCTAGCCTTGTCAATTCTTTCGATCATTGAAATGGATTTTTACTCCGGGGATCATGCCTGTTACAGTTTGCGAGACTCAACCCGTCGCAACTTGCTTCTCTCTCGAGTAACCAATCCTCCCAAGTCTATCTTCGAAGGTTGATTCTTAAACAAATTAACCACGTCTATCGCCGTTAAAATATTTAGTTTTGAAAGCAGGAAAAGCCCGACTCAGAAATTGTCTTAAAAAGAATCGCTTCTGATTTTATCTTTCCTTAGCGGACCGCCGCTAAGAGTGTTCACAGGAAGTCGAAATTGCCACAGGCCGATCCTTCCTCCCAACTATGTTTTTAAACGATTCCAGACCAACGAACTCTTTTTTATTTGAAAAATCATTAAAAACTTTAGTAAGGCCGATGGCCAAACTATCTAAGCAGAAAGATAAAAATGTATTCCTGAAGGAAATTAAGCAATGTTCAATTCTCACGATTTGAATTGACTTGGCTAGTTCTTGGCTCAAGAGATTTAGCTAAGCATGATATTAGTTATCATACTTAACTTGATTTCGTAAAAATAATTAAAGAACATAAAGAACAAAAGTAAAGAAAAGAGAACTTTGATTAAAGACTAGAAATAACAAGAGTTTCAAACTAAACGATGAAGATTAATTGATGCCTAAGCCTTTACCAAGGAGTGGTATTTATAGGCTTGGATTTACAAAGATAAAAGATAAGAAAATTCAAAATAATAAAGTAAAGATAAAACAATTCAAATGTTTTGAAATTTAAATACAGAAAGTCTAAACGGATAAGCTGATAAGGTCTTTCAGAACGTTCCAGAATCTTCTAGAAGTTGCCACGCATCTGCCACGTCAGACGCGTTGTGCCCAGTGTCGTGCCCACGATGTCAGTCATGACCAGAATAATAAAAAGACTGCAGAAATGCCCTCTTTTGCTGTTGTTTTCCAGAATTAGGTCCCTTGCACAAAATATAGCAAAATGAAATGGATTAGGTAGCAAGAAATCCTAAAAGGTAGAAAAATAGCAATTAAAAAGTGTCACATTTGAGAGCTTATCAGTATCCCATAATAAATGGCTACTGATATTTAGGAAATTATTTCCTAATATCTAAGCCAATGCAAGTAATAAAATAGGAATAAAATATCTGTAGTTAATACAGATATCAATGGTGATTCTTATGTAATTAAACCTTTCTTAGATTAGGTACCCTTTGTAGACTATAAATAAGTGTTACTTCTGCCAATATCAATATCAAGAAATACAGAGAAATTCATTCCTTTCTCCATTTTGATTATATCGTTAAACTCTAGCTTTTCACTTTTATTTTTCATTGTTCATCGTCGTTCATCTTCTCCGGCAACTATGCCAGAATTCTCACATGGTATTAAAGCCACCGACTATCCTGACATCGGTTCTCTTTTGTTGTCGTCGATGGTCATAAAACTATTTTTCTTTCGCTGCTGACAAATCATCGGATCTGGTGCGTTGTTCTCTTCCGTTGTAGCATTCGTCTGGTGAAACCGCCTAATTTCTTTCTCTGATATTCACCTCCATTCAATCACCTCGGTCACCATACCGAGATTTTCACATCCCAACAAGATGCTTGGTAGTGTTCTTTTTAATTCTATCTTATCCATCAATTGTAAAATATAAGGAAAGGTTATAGTTTATCCTTAAATACTATCGTGTTCTATCTTAGTCATCCATTGTAAAAAGATAGGAGAAGAGGTTCTAGTTTAGCCTTAAAAAAACTAGATAATATTTTTTTCAATGATTCTACATCAAAGATCCAAGCTAGGACTTTAGTACGTGTACCTACCCAGCTTGAGGAGGAGTGTAGATTCCTGTGATCTCTTCCTGCATCGTTCGCATCAGACCTTTCAGTTAAGGACTGCTTCAGTTTTCAGTCCTGATAGTCCAACTGATGCATCAACCATCTCAAGTGTGCAATAAATTGAAGTGGAAGCAAGCAACAACACATGAAATTTAAGTTGCTATAAAAAAGACTTACTTCAGCAAAGTTGTTGATCTATTTGCATTTAAATGCAAAATCTCAGACCTCTATCTCAGAAAAGGTCATCAATGGAGTAAATTTTCTACCACAACAAGGCATCACATCCAAGGTCCAAGTTGGTGCTTTACTGTGCTTGCTCACCAGCCTGAGGGAAACTGTAAGCTGTCGTTAGAAGATTTGAGAATGATATCCTATAATAAATGGCTACTGATATTTAGTAAATTATTTGTTAATATGTAAGTCGAATCAAGCAATAAATTAGGGATAAAATCTCTACGGTTAATGCAGAAATCAATGGTGATTTTTATGTAATTAAACCTTTCTTAGATTAGGTACTCTTTGTAGACTATAAATAAGTGTTTCTTCTGTCAATATTAATATCAAGCAATATCAAAAAATACAAAGAAACTCATTCTTTTCTCCATTTTGGTTATATAGTTAAACTTTAGCTTTTCACTTTTATTTTTCATTGTTCATCTTCTCCGACAACTATGTCGAAATTCTCACATAGAGTATCGGAACACTCCACTCCTCAATCGGATCGACAATAAAGTCATTCTTCTCATGACACTTCATAAAACTCAACAACCTCGGAGTGCTCTATGGAACCAGGCTAAGGGTAAATAATCTCCTCAAAACCCTCAAGAACGGTTTCCACACCTCCTCCTCGCACTTAAGAAGATAGTCAATGATGAGCCACAAGGATACACCCGCCAGTTATCCTGGAGCCACGCCATATTCGGCCAATAGATCACAAACAAACCGATACAATGGCAAATGGAACCCAACCTCAAATAGAAATAGTGGCAAGAAACACCATTACATAGCCTCATCCCCTCCCTCACTGTGGTCGCTTATACAGAACGCTCATGTCGAAACCTCGAACTTGAACTCAAAGTTTGACCATTGTAGCCCACGACACTCCAGTAACCTCTTCGCCTTGTGGTCAACTGTACTACAGTTGACCTCGGGTCCAACAACCTTGTTCGCCTTCGCCCTTCTCGCCAGAACCTTTGCACTTCTCACCATCTCGTCCAGATAAGTGGAGCGAACAAAATTCCAGGAAGATCTTATTATCTCAAGAATCAGCAGTAGAACAATGGAAACAGGACTCCACTTAGTCCCAAATTTATAACCCATCTAGGACGATGTTTCGAAAACCCATGCAACTTTTGAAAGCCTACAACACACAACCTTTCATATCACCAATGACGGCATATATTCTCAAAAAATGGCCCCATAAAAAGAGGCAATTATCTCAACATTTTCCCAAACGTGACTCTTCATCTCCAGTCCCACTTCATGCTATTTTATGACACTCCTTTGACTAACGGGGAGGACTAGTGTTGTACCCTGCCAAACGCCTCCAAAAATCTACCATCGTCTTCGTGTCACGCTCCAAGCATCAAAGAGCTCAGAGCTCTTCCCTCGGATGCTCCCACACCTTTGGACCCATCAGCTTTTAGAGACTCATGTGCTCGGTCACCGTGTCACGACAGGACAACCATCATGATTGACTAAACTTACAACCGAGCTAACACCTGCCATGGCCATCAATAGTCATAACTAGGCCTAGTAGAGTCTCGTCAAACATCACTCCATCTACAAAACTAAAGGGCTATAAATACCCCAAGATCGAAGGCAAAGGGGACGACCCCACGACAACCTTCTGATCTCTCTCTCCCCTACACTTGATTCCGACCACTCATTCTACACTATTCATGACTCTCGGTCGCAAGTCAACCAGGGGTGAACCGCCCGATTTTACAGACAACCATCATCCCCTGTGGCTCTCCCCCCAGCCCACGACGGGTGAACCACCAAGCCCCGTCCCCAAAATCTCCTTTGACTGCAATCTCCATCTCTTTATTTGGTGTCGCCCAAAATCAGCATCAACAATATTAAAATTGAAAGGATGTATAAACAATGAGGATTAAATTTTAATATTTTAAGATTAAATTGATTGAATTTGTAAACACAAAAAGTTAAATGTATTAGTATACAAATCACCGTAATTGTTCCTTCATCATTTAGCGGCGGTTAACGAGTCAGTGATCATTTTATAAGAAAAATAAAAATTAAATTTTTATTTATGTGACTTGGTGACTATTTTGCAGTTTTTGGAATGATTTAATGACCATTTATGAACTTTATCAAAAAAATCAATCAAAAATTTAAAAAACCATATTTGTATTTAGGACGAGTCTACCACGTGTGACGAACATTGATGAACACCACTAACGATGAACACCGATGAACACCATTAATTTTTTTAAAAAATTTTAAAAATTTAAAAGACTAAAATTACAATTAAAATTATCTCATAAAAAATAGAAATTAGATTTAATAGATACTTTATAATATTTTTTAATAGATTGTAATCAATTATATCAACTCTCCTAAACCCCTAACAAATTCAACCCCTAATATTCTTTACAACCGGCGCCGCCTCCGCCCCCTGCCGCCAGCGCCGTCACCATCACCATCACCGGTGCCGTTAGCGTGTCTGCCGGCGATTTTATACGCTGGCCGTTTGCCTGCCGTGATCGGTAGTATCCTCCCGTATCCCTAATCGCTTTTTTCGCGATCTGCAGCATCATCCCCGTCGCGCGCAGCCGAGATTGGCGTGTTGCGTCGTCGTGCATCCAGATTGCTTTGCTTGTCCGCCGTTGAACCGAACTTCACTCCCGGCCGTCGTGCATCCAAGTATGTTTTCTCTGCCCTGGTCGAACCATCCTTTAGTCGTCTGTTTCGTCGTCGGCGTCAGCCTTAGTCGGTTATCGCAGCGCCGCCGTCCCAATTAATTTACCCCCAATTAAAGTACCCTAATCCCCAATTAGTTTTCCCCCAATTATTAAACTCTAATTCTTTAATTAATCCCTAATTAAATTATAATCCCCAATTATTGATAAATGTGCAGGAACATTTAATTTCAAATTATGTGAGGCAGCCTCTACATGTTTCTGTTGTGAGCTGCAAGAAATTGTTGATTGTTAATTTAAAATTGTCATGTACATAGAACGAATTTGTTGAGTGGCAGATTTAGATAGTGCGACCTTAGTATTACCTATTAGTGGTTATCGTTTAGACCGTCAGTCTTACTCGTGGATGTACCTCATGTTGATATGTTGTTAAACACTTGAATTCTCTTGAGTTGGTCATTTCCAGTGATGTAGGAATTTGCAACATTATAGCCTTAAAGAAAAAGGGAGAAACAATATGATATGGGTTGTTATTATATTTATTATCGTTTTACCTTGTACTCTTTTCTTATGTTTGATGTAAGTTCTGGATTTCTTGTTTCCAGGATAGACTATTAATTCCTCAATTTATCATTTCCCTGCAGATGTTAGATGCTTCACAGACGCTTCTACATGCTGATGAGCTCAAGAAACGATTTAACGAAGAGGGTGATTATTATTTGTCTTTCTTTTTATCAATCTTCCTTTACCCCTTTCCTTTTTCTTCTTTCCCAGTTCAGCAGGTATGCATTTGGCTATCTGATATTTGGTTTTCATATATGAAGTCCATACCCCTTCACCTATTCACTCTATTATATACACATCAATTTTTTAGAGTATGGATTTATCAATCTGATAATTAGAATTGGAAACTTAGTTATTAGCTACTGAATAACTCATTCATAACAATGTTGAATGTTTATTGTGGTTTGCTGTCACATAAGACGTAAAAAAATTACTCAATTTATAAGTGGCTGCTAGTTTCCTTGGTTGCGTAGTCCAAACCTCACAGTTGACCCTCTGCCTTGCTGATTTGTCATAGAAAAATTAGACACCAAAGTTTTTGTTGTCACATACAATTTGGTGGGAAACTTGTGCACAGATCATAGTTAAATCAGTCTTTCAATATGATTTTTGTATTTATGTTGCCAACAATATACTGAATGTGATATGTTTTGTTTCTTTAGGAAACATCTTGTTTGCTTGTTTATATAACAGTTTATTGTTGATCTTGACATTTTCTTATTGTCCTCTGCAAACTTACATCAGAAAATAACGAATTTCAGGCATCTCATTGGAGCATCCGTTGTAACTTTTTGCGGCACTGGTGTAACTGCTTGTATTTTGGCATTGGTACTTTCCTCCATGATTTATGGTTCTATCTCTTCCTTTAGGCTTGACATTTATCCACATTCTAGTAACTTTCCGTAAATCTCTCGGAAGGGGGAAAATATAATGTGTTTCCTAAACAATGACAATGTTCTCTATTCATTTGATTTTTTTTCTTGTTTGGAAAAGTTAAAACGATGGAATAGTATTCTAAAACACTTGTCTCATTCTAATGCTTTCCAGGGCCTCCATCGACTTGGGAAAACTGATGTTCCGGTGTATGATGGATCTTGGACCGAATGGGATGCGCACTCTAACACACCTGTCGACACTTCGACCTAGTTCTTAATGCAAAGCAGTCAAAAAAGTTGAGAAGAGTCCAGCTTACGATCAGGCCAGTTTCAGTACTCAGGGGTGGGGAACATGAAAAGGGTTTTGTATCCAGAAAAGCCTCAAGTGTCATTTATCATTTTTGAGTTCCAGTATGAACATGTCTGTGGTAACGTTTTGGATTATCAGAAACAGAAATGTTGAGTTCTAAAAGTGTATTTATGGTTTTTATGAAAGATGTCTGCTGTTTTACATGGGATGACAAGACAACAAAGGAGTTGTAGTTCCTGTAATCACTTTTTCACTGTAGGAAATGGAGGATTGAGGAACCGTATCAAAAGTGTAATGAATAAAAAGTGCATAAATTGCATTGCAATTCATACTGAGGGTTATTTGGCTGTTTAATGCTAGTTGGCGTTGTTCCCCTTGGTTCCTTAAAATTTTCAGCCATCAATTTACACTCATCTAATGGTCCAAAAAGTTTATTTTGAATTTAGTGTAAATTTATAATTGAAATTATCGCTTTCTTTTTTATTCTTCTTAAAACTATCGTTATTTTTAATTTTTCATCTCAACCATAATTTACACTTGTCCAATAGTCTAAAATCAGCCTACTAAAAAGTTCTATACACCCTACTTAACTAGCTGAGCCTATCTTTGATTTTCACAATCTTTTTCCTTGACCAAAAAAATATAAAAACTAAACGATAGATACACAGATAAATAAATAAAACATGGGATAACAGGTGCAAATTTATTTTAAGTTCATCTTAGATTATATTCTCAAGCTTGTTGACAGGATCTTGTATTCATAAATGATTTTTTTTTACAAGTAGACAAATATTCCAAGAATTTATAAAATATATCCTGAAAGTAGAAAATAATGCAACATTTTGAAAACCATCCGCTGTTTCATCTCTTAAATATGAAAACAAGTAGTGGAGCTAAATGTCACGGACCGTTCGTCGTGACACGCGGGACCGCGCGAGATGCT
Source organism: Hibiscus trionum (assembly GCA_030270665.1). Classification (NCBI taxonomy): domain Eukaryota; kingdom Viridiplantae; phylum Streptophyta; class Magnoliopsida; order Malvales; family Malvaceae; genus Hibiscus; species Hibiscus trionum. Next base: position 17,198,234 of record BSYR01000051.1, read on the forward strand.
TGCTGGTTGTGCTTAATGTAGGATGCGGGATAGCATTAAGGGTGTAGTACGTGCCGTACAGCCGTCTTGTCTTCGGATGGGGCGCGTTGGTAGGCACCACACTGGTCGGGAGCTGTCCCCGCTTCCCTGATGAGCCCATGGGAGGGCGAAACCAGTGAGCATCGGAGATGGAAGAGGCTTAGCCCTTGGCTGGTAATAGCCCTGGGTTGCCGCACGGGTAGATGTCCCTACGCCAAGACTCTGACCCCGTGACAGTTGGTATTAGAGCAAGTTACGATCGCTCGGGAGCATGGCCAAGACCAGCAAGAGCCAAGTCGCTAGCCCGTCGGAGACCGAGGTCACGCATGACCAAGGTGGGTATGAAGTAAAGGCCGACCTTGCGGAAGGAAGGCCTCGTGCCAAGTCTAAAGACATGATCTCTAGCTTTGAGTCACGCTTGACTCGCGTGGAGGAAAGCGTCTCGGGCATGGGTGCCCAAGTGGACGACCTTCATGAGCGGATAGAAGGCCTTGAGGCGGAGGATGCCGAGATGCACACAGTCGTGAGAGCTATGAAGATCAAGCTAGAGGAGACTCGGCGCGCGGAAATGGGTGAAGTACGCGACGCACTCATGGTAGAACTCACAAAGGTACGTGAGTCCTTTCAACGAGAACTTGACAACATGCATGCCCAATTAGAAGCATTGCAAGGCGACCTTGCCTTGTGCAAACGTGCTATAGCAGCCGGGCCAAGCACCACCGTGGAGGCTAGGAGGGTCGAGGTGCCCAAGCCTCAAACCTTTTCGGGATCACGCAACGCCAAAGAAGTAGACAACTTCTTGTATGGCTTGGAGCAATACTTAGAAGCCGTTGGCATCAGGGAAGATGCCTCGAAGGTCCAGACCGCGACCTTATACCTCACCGACACCGCCATGCTTTGGTGGAGGAGGAGGCGCCTTGATATTGAGAGAGGTACGTGCACCATCTCTACCTTTTCCGATTTCAAAAGGGAGCTCAAAAGGCAATTCTATCCGGAGAATGCCGAGGATGAGGCAAGAGCTCGCCTACGAAGGTTGAAGCAGTCGGGGAGCATCCAAGACTACGTGAGGGAGTTCACTAGTTTGGTGCTCGAGATCCCTGATTTGTCCGAGAAAGACTCGCTCTTCTACTTCTTAGATGGTCTCCAAAGTTGGGCCAAAACCGAGCTAAGGCGAAGGGGAGTCCAAACCCTTGCCGACGCAATTGCCGTGGCCGAGAGCCTCGTCGACTACTCAAGCCCCAAGAAGACCACCCCTAAGCCGAGGGATGAGAAGGGCGGTCATGTTAAAGGAGGGGAAGACAAGGGCCAACATAAGGAGGGTCATCGAGAAGGCCACTCACCAAGGCACCGAGACTCATCCCCTTGGAAGAGCAAGGACAAGGGTAAGTCCAAGGAGTTCCAAGGTGCGAGGAAGTCACCACCAAGCAGTTGCTTCATTTGTGATGGTGACCATTGGACACGTGAATGCCCACAACGCCAAGCCCTTAATTCACTCCTAGCCAAGCACCGAGAAGGTAGTGACACCGACAGTGGCAACGAGGGTGCACAAATGGGATCCATACAACTCATTTCAACACTTCAATCAGTAGAAGACACCAAGGGACTTAAGCCAGGGTCAAGGCTCGACGTGGAGCACAAGAACGACCCATCATCTCCGAAGGCCGAGGGTAAGGCCAAGTCACCGACCAAGCTTGCACGGGGTAAGCAAGGTGGCGTCACCGAAGACAAGCCCACGAGAGGGAATCGTGGCAACACACAGGCTAAGTCCGCACCAAAGGCCAGCACGAGGGTAAAGTGCTACCTATGTGAAGGACCTCATGTGATGAGGTCATGTCCGATACGAAAGCGTCTTGTTGCCTTCATTAGAGGGGTTGATGGTAAGGCACAACCATATACGATTCCCCAGGATCAACCTGCCAAGCCGAGGGTGAAGACGAGGAAAGCTAGGAGCCGAGGGAGACACACCAGCAACACCCCAGCAGCTCGACCGAGACGCGACGAGGGCGTCGCGAGATCGGGTGGGGGAGGATGTCACGCCCCGCCAAAGTGCACCAGGACCGACCGAGGAGTGCCCACTAGGTGCACTCGGGCCAACCAAGGCAAAATGAAGAGCCTTGGACGTTTTAAGGCCAAGTATGAACCAAAGAAGGATCTAGAACGGCCTAGAGAGGCCCACAACCCTCTTCAGACGTCCCTACATGAATCTAGGAGGTTCCAGGAGATCCTACACAAGTCTAGAACGATCCAGGAGGCTCTCCAAAGGTCTAGAGACACCTAGAATGCCCTGGAAGATTCTAGAAGACTCTACAAGATTCTTGAAGATTCTAGAACATTCTAGAAGAGCCTGGAACATGCTGGAAGCATCTAGAACATTCTAGAAGGATCTAGAATGTTATAGAAGATCCTGGAAGACTATGGAAGAATCGGGACTACTCTAGAGACGTCTAGAACATTCTAGAAACCTATAGAAATGTGTAGATCTATAGGAGTTATCTAGAATACTTTAGGTCCTTAGAGATATATATAGAATCCTATAGAAATCTCTAGAATAGTTTAGATCCCTTAGATATTTTTGGAGGCAACTTTGTAGCCATTGGATCAAAACGATCCTGACCGTCCGTTGAGGAGGTTGGTGCCTATAAATAGGGCTACCTCCCTCATTTGTAAACAACCTAAGAAGTCTCACACACTTGCAAAGCTATCTTGTAAAAGCTTTCGTTGCTTAATACAAGGATCTTTCCTTGTAAACTCGTTTGCTCCTTGTGTTTGCCATAGCGTTGCGACATTAAGGCTTGCTAATATCGTGCCGAGAGTGTTAGCGCCGCACGGATTTGAGCTTGAAAGAATAAGTCCGTGACAGTTGGTATCAGAGCCAGTCTGTGTGCTAGCTGTGAGTTTGCCAAGCGCCTCAATGCTGCGTAAGCGAGTCAACCGGACGAGCGTGTGTAGCTCGCACTCCGAGTGTAGGGGTGTTCGCAAGCGGGTCAAGTGGACGAGCGTGTGTAGCTCGCACTCCAAGTGAAGGGGTGTCCGCGAGTGGGTCCTCTATAAAGAGATTGAGATGAGGACGGGTAGGCAGGAAGCCATAGCGAAAGTTCGCCAAGCACTCGTAGCCAATGTGTCGTAGCCTCAAGTGAAGAGGGCGAGCAGGCAGGGAATTGCACTCTAGATCCGGGCCAATCAAAAGAGGGAAAGAGTTTCTCCCCATGCACGAGGGCGTGCATGAATCGGGTGGGGGAGAATGTCACGGACCGTTCGTCGTGACACGCGGAACCGCGCGAGATGCTTGCTGGTTGTGCTTAATGTAGGATGCGGGATAGCATTAAGGGTGTAGTACGTGCCGTACAGCCGTCTTGTCTTCGGATGGGGCGCGTTGGTAGGCACCACACTGGTCGGGAGCTGTCTCCGCTTCCCTGATGAGCCCATGGGAGGGCGAAACCAGTGAGCATCGGAGATGGAAGAGGCTTAGCCCTTGGCTGGTAATAGCCCTGGGTTGCCGCACGGGTAGATGTCCCTGCGCCAAGACTCTGACCCCGTGACATAAAGGTTGGTTCAACATCTGGAACTTGCAGCATATCCAATCATCAACACACAATCCTGAAGCAAAGCCTTCAACTGTTTCCAATTCTTCCCTGTAAATTACGCCAAACATAACGAGTAATGCCAAGTATTTTCAGTCAAATATTCGTAAATTATCTCTAGGTTATTAGGTAATTCAATCACATATGAAATCCGGATGAATATTATATTAGGAAATTCCAAAGTTGCTTCTACATGTAAACAACTAGATGACTTAACCAAAAACAACAGTCATAACTTCTTTTTCGATATACAAGAGGAAGTCTGAGACATTAATAGTTGTAATCTATGGTAAGAACACTTGATTAAGCAAAGGATGCCGCGTACAAAGTCATATACAAGAGGATGCCGCGTACAAAGTCATAACTAGAAACAAAAATTACTTCGTCTCAATTTGTCATCACAAGTTTTCAAGACATAAAGGTGTGGGAAGGGGCGGACCTATAGGGCTATAGATGGGTGCAAATAATCGAAATAGGGTTTAATAACGGGGATTATGTTTAATTGGGGATTAATTATAGAATTAGGGTTTAATAATTATGGATTAGAGATAAATTGGAAATTAATTACTGAATTAAGGATTAATAATTGTGGGTTAGGGTTTAATTAGGGATTAATTAATGAATTAAAGATTAAAAATTGTGCATTATGGTTTAATAATTGGGGATTAGGGTTTAATTATGGATTAATTAAAGAATTATGGTTTAATAATCTGGAATTAGGGTTTAATTGGGTGAACATTAATTGGGGATTAGGGTTTAGAAGAACTAGATATATTTGATTCTAACCTATTAAAAAATATTAGAAAGTAACTATTAAATTTGATTTTTATTTTTTTAAGAGATAATTTTAATTATAATTTTAGTCCTTCAAATTTTTAAATTTAAAAAAAAAATTAATGGTGTTCATAGTGGTGTTCATCAATGTTCGTCGCCCATTGTAGAATTTTCCTTGTATTTATTTTCGTATTCCAACCTTCTAAAAAACCAAACTATGATGTTTTAATTTTTTCCTAAAATAAAATTTTCCTAGTTTTCTATTTTTAAGAAATTAAGTTTTATGGTTCAAAATTTTAAGATTTATCAGGTGAAGCGATAAGCAAAAATCAAATATCCAACCCGTTAGACCTTCAGTTTGAGTGAAGTGAAGCAAAGGGAAGACACAAATGTGGCTATATTATTTACTCCAAGCAATGTATTCTGTACAAGTTTCCCTAATGAGTGGACCTGACTGACGCAGAACCACTGGTGGGTTTTTCACTATTAAATATAACTATAGCAAATAATCTCACATCCAACTTGGGGGCATGGCATGGGGCAGCACAGCAGCTCACATGTTGCCTACTTTTTACTCACTTTTTCGATGCCATCGGCAATGCCACAACTTTATGTGCCAATTTTGTGGCAACCACCAACGCAACGAACAGCAATGGACGTACAAACCAACAACAAAACATGCCCCTGCTCATATAGCTTTAGCTGAGACCCAAAAATACAAACATTTGGTTCATGATTCCTTTTGAGACCCATCTCCACCCACGTTACGGGATTGCTGAAACTGGATTGTGTACTGTCTTTGAAGATCCCTAAGCTTGTCCACTAGTTCCTGAAACGTCGGCCGGCACTGCGGTTCACTGCTTTTCCAAACATATCAGACCACGTTAACACACCATACCATAATTTATTTATTTTTTTGATAATCATACCATACCATAATTATTTAGGTTCGGGTCTCCAGTCTTAATAGCCGAGGTACTACCTAAGTCAATGAGTGATCACTGTGATGATGCAAATCAAATCGTGAAGTACAAGCACTCATTGCATATGAACCTAATTTGATTAACCAAATGGCCCACTTGAGACTCCTAATTAACACTTGATCCATCATATCCAAGTTTAACTTATGTACTGGTAAACAGATATTTACATTTTAAGTCGTCTACTATTTGCATCGACTTTCATATAAAACCTTCAATCTCATCAAATTATATCATTACACTTGTACTATTAACAGATTTACTTATGCTAACTCCGTTAAATAATTCTCATGAAAAAGTTGGCTTCGTCCCAAATATAGGTCAATTATGTATGGTAAGGCAGCTTTTACATTTAAATTATTTCAAGGAGTTAGCATAAGTAATCTAATTTGCTAATAATAAAAGTTTAATGATATAATTTGATGAAATTAAAAGATTAGAAGTTACATGAAAGTTTATAACGAGTTTCTAAATGAATGCAAATTACCTACCTGTAAACTATAGCCAGTGGCGGAATGTAAGCAGGACCAAAGGAGGCCATAGCTCCCAAAGGTTTTAAAAAAATTGTTAATAAATCCCCAAATTTTTAAAAACATTTATTTGGCTCTTAAAATATTTGAAAGTTTTTTCCCTTGTTTTTATAAAAAAAATTCTCATTAATATATATTATATTAAATTAAATTGGTACCCTCAAAATATAAATTTTATATATTTGACATAAATTATCCTAAACATAACATATATGTGAATTTAAACTTATATTTAAAATTGTTAGCTTATTCTACAATGTAGTTTTTTTCTGTTTCAATAGTCTTTTTTAATTATTTCTCAAACCATGATATTTTTTGTTTCCCTCCTACTTTTTGTAGTATTTTGAAGTAAAAAATATTTAAAAAATCATTCGGAGGGAAACCAAATTTTCATGTTTTTTTAATTAATGAAAAACTGAAAATTTTCAACAATCTCACATAGTATTTAGACAGTTTTTCATATCGGTTTGATCAGCCTATAGTGTTTCTTCGATATTATATATATATATATACACACACACATTATGATATATTTTTCTTTTAGAAAATAGTTGGGCTCCCAAAGTTGAGTTTCAAGATCCGCCACCAACAATAGCTAAACATTTAGCACTGATATATAGAGATGAAAGAAAACATGTATATTTAAAGAGATGAGCACCTGTGCCAGCAACTCTCAATGATAGAAGCCCATCGTTGATCTACTTCCTTTGGAATCTCCAGCCGTTGGTTCATGAACCCTACAGCTCCAATCACCTACAGATATTCCAATATGTACTCTTTAGCAAAGAGCAGTTGGTTCCATGATTTTTGACTCCACAAGTAAGAATGACTTAATTCTTTATAATGAAAACTATACCTGCATCGAGTTCAGAGTTTCCCAAGGTATCTTCTCAGTGGCAAGCTCCCATAATACAACTCCAAAACTATAAATATCGGACCTAAGTGTTTCCCAAAAATACAAACAAGGTCAACAGTGAGAGAATAGGTGAATGTGATGGGGGCTTGGGGACTTGTTGTATGTGAGTGAAAAAGAGAGAAAAGGAAGCAACATACTTTTCGTCCGAGAGTTCATTACGAAGAACTTCAGGTGCCATCCATTGAGGCTACAAAAAACACATGGTACTTATAAGCCAACCAAGAAACCAGAAAGTTATGTATCTCACAAAATGATTAAGGCTCGTTAGATTAGATATTTATCGAAGAAGCAAATATAGGTTTCAGTAAATACCGTTCCTTTGCCAGTCTTTGTTGTGAGATATGTTTCATGCTTGAGGCGTGACAAACCAAAATCGCCAACCTGTTCAAAATAGAATTACATTAAGTACACAAAAAGTATCCTCAAATCTGAAATACACTAAAACAGATTTGCATTTAAAAAATGTAATGGCAAACCTTCACAGTCCAATTCTTATCAACTAGGAGATTAGAAGACTTCAAATCACGATGAATTATAGGCGGATTGCAATGGTGAAGATAATTCATGCCTCGTGCCTGAAATTTAAACAAATGCAGAACAAAGGATGATGGTACTACATCCATCATAATCAGAGAACCATCATGAAAGGGGGGAGATTCTGAACTATTTGATGCTTACAACATCCAAAGCCATATGAACACGCCGTCTCCAATCTAATTTGGTAGTATTTCTCTGTAGCAAGCGAAACAAACTCCCACTGCATCAATAATACATGAATATAAGAATTCATCAAACCATGTAATCTCTCCTTGAATTAAATCAAGAAAACTAATGTTCCTCAGAGCAAAAGATATGCTGTGTGAAAGTCAAAAAAGAGTGCCAGCATAAAAGGAATTGCAAAAGGAAAGTTGAGATTGAACCGTGGAAGGAACTCTGTGACAATGCAGAGACGTTGAGGTGAAGTCACGGCTCCCATGAACAGCAGAACATTTGGATGCCGAAGTCTTTTCATAAGAGATACCTTCAAAGAGAAAGGCAAGATAGTAAGAGCAGCATTTGATAGAGGAAGAAAGAAACTCAAAACAATAAAATATGTAGTGACTTTGGTCGGTTATTCTACGATTACCAGAAAAGAGAAAGAAAAATATGTGACAAACAATGAAAACAGATGTAACAATTAAGTCACCTCCTGTCTAAAGGCATGTATCACATCATCTGAATACTCCTGCTTTGAAAATACCTTGACGGCAACATCCTGCAACAGCATGAATATGGTTGATTTACACAAATATTAAGATGGTTGCAGTTTTTATATTTCAAGTTCCCTACCATTTTCCATAACCCATGCAACACCATCTTTCCATTTGATGCAAAATTCTATTTACATTACTGTGTAAATATGTTTAGATAGGGGAAAAAAGGGCAAATCAGATGCATCTTTTTCCCAAAATTTTAGCTTAGATTCATCTAAAATGTGTTTGTACTTCCTCCAAAAAGTGAAGGAACATAAAGGAGGAGAACATACTGATCCATACCACAGCGCATGATACACAGTTCCACAAGAACCTGAGAAAAAAGCCAACATAAAAGTAAATACTAAATTAATATGTATATATCAAAGAAAAAAAATCATTCACTAACAAATAAAAGAATAGAAACAAAGTAAATCGCGGACAGATAGAGCTTTCAGTCAATGACCAAGTTCTCAGCTATCCATGTGTCTGATGGACATTTGGGTTTCAGTCATTGACCAGTGTAAAGTTCTATGCATAAAGTAGTGGCTTCGATCATTAACAAGCTCATAATTCCATCATGTCACCAAGTTGCTGTTCGGTCAAAAGAATTTACCTTGCCCAATTTGCTCTCCAATCGTCAAGTCTTCCCACAATATTTCATAATCTAAACAATCAGTGTCCATGTCAACTCTATTAACAGCACTGCTGCTGGTACTCCCACAACTGCTGGCACTACTCGTGCTGTTAACATTAACAGAGGATGACCAGGAACCCGATGCTTCATTATTAACAGGTCTATTACCTTCATTACCATGGCCTTCAGGTTTTGAACTAGAATATGGGCACTTCGGTTGAAATGTTTCATTCTCTTGACCATTACCCAACCAAGGCCAAACAAAACGTGCAGTCCTTGCTTCAGAACCTTCTCTATCGTTCCCTTTCCAAGGCCATGATATCCCTTTCTTACCCATCAAGGTCATAATCTTTTGGATAGCAGGCTTTCCTTCACTGTCATCCCCGGATTCTCTAGAGGTTTTAACCGGGGGCTTCTCCTCGAAAGGAGAAAATACACCAAAGGCAGATGGGTGTATATCTCCCCTGGGTGTGCTGGCTGCACTAGAAGTTGCATCTTCTTTATGATCGGAATGAGCTGCGTCGGAGAAGCCATGATCAGAATGATGACTATCTCCACTTCCCCCTTCCAGATTGACACAATTGTCTCCAGTCCTGATTTTGGACTTCACTTTGTTGCTCACCTTTGATGCCTGCAGTAGTAACTCTTAACAATCAACCGAAACCAAACTACAATAACAATAAAAACCAACCACAAACATGTACAAAAAATGAACTATACCAAATTTGTTATTTTTGAAGCAATTGCAACTTGCAAAGGCTGCTGAGGATCAAGACCGAGTTTAGCCGAAACAGCATTTTTGGTTGAATCTTCTTTCGGCTGCCTTTCAGCCGAAAATGCAACTTGAAATGGCCGAGAGTCACTGGATACACAAATGATTCCAACCAAAGAACCATCGTCATCATAAAAAGGAGTATTAGTTGCAAGAGCCAAGAACCTCTCCCCCATTTTATTCTTAACAGGAAATTGCCCAGCCCAACTCTCACCCATCATAACACGATGAACTATATTATTCGCCATTGAGAAGTCCCTTGGATCGATAAGAAGTTCAACGGCATCTTGCCCTAAAGCCTCTGCCGCTGAATAACCATAAAGTTTTTCAGCAGTTCGGTTCCTGCAAAAAAAAGCCCAATTTTACAACCAATGCGTGATGAGATTTCTACTTAAAGCACGCCATTAATCTCTAACTAGAAAATTAAAAACGTTAACATTAGAACTAAATTTAGTCGAATAAAAGAAACCCTCTTACCAATAAATTACACGGCCACCAAGGTCAAATATATGAACAGATTGCCCCATAGACTGCAATATATTTAAATACTGGCTGTTAGTGAAATTAACGGCAGCAGGTCCCGTATTCCCGGTATTTCCAGCACCTCCGCCATTTCCGGTATCAAAACTTCTGCTCTCTCTCTGCAACGGCGACGAATGCCGAAACGACCCAGAACTTTTCTTCCGAGCAACTGCTGTCGCCGTCGCCGCCGCCGAGTTCCCCGGGAATCGGCGGCGTTGAGGGGATGTAGAGTGAGATCTTTGACGAATGTGGTCGGGCTTAGACTTTCCGGCGCCGGATTGCTTTAACTTGGACATTTCTTGCTTGAGATTCGCGTGCCCAGCTTCCAGTTCTTGGATCTTCCTCAGAAGCTCCTCCGCTGGTGGCGTTTCCATATTTGCTTCTTCAGAAATGAAATCAAATAAAATAAAAGTCAAACCATGTGGTTGGGAGCTTCAAAGGCTTTGATAAGATATAAAGATCTCTCCTTCTCTAGAAAGTAGAAACTCTCCTCTCTCTCCTTTAGAAGTCAAGACTCAGACTCCCTACTTTTTTCTATTTATCCTTTTTCTTTGTTCTCGGACACTGTCTCTCTGTTTCTTTTTGGTGTCGATATAACAAATTATTTAATTAAGTGGTATAATCACACATTTGGTCTTTGTTATTTACACGATATATTAATTTGATCCTAATTTTAATTTAATAAAATAAATTAATTATTTAATTAAGTTGTGACACGTGTCACCTGATTGGAGGAAGAAAAATCAGAAGCAAAACAACTACTAATGGGGGGATTCAAACCAAGACTCCAATAATGCATGTTGCATGCGCTTACCACTAGGCCAAGCACTGTTTAGTAATATGAAATTAAAAATTTTGTACATGTGTTAGTTGTTAATGCAAGGAAAAAGGAAGTAAGTGTGGTTTTAAGAGACTCGAACATGACACACTTATGATATATAAAAATATCTAATATAATTAAATAAATCTAGTAAATAAATTAAACTTAACAATATTTTTTATATTTTTTAAATAATAGTTAGTGCATGATTTAAAATAAATAAAAAATTAAAATTATACTAAATTCATTTAGCGAATCAAAACTCACGAATATAATTCAAAATTATATTTTGTTCATGAGTTTAGATTCGCTAAATGAATATGATATGATTTTTTTTTTATTTTTTTAAGACAATTATATATATAATCATTGAATTAATTTTTTAACTTAAATAATAATTTTAATAAATTTTAACTTAATTTATTAAAATTTAGGACAATTATATACATAATCATTGAAATTACTAATTAGGTTAAATTTATTAAAATTATTAATTAAGTTAAAAATAATAATTCAATGATTATGTATATAACTATATTTAAAATAAAAAATAAAATTATATCAAATTCATTTAGCGAATCGAAACTCACGAATAAAATATAATTTTGAATTATGTTCGTGAGTTTGGATTCGCTAAATGAATTTAGTATAATTTTAATTTTTTATTTTAAATTGTGCATTAACTATAATTTAAAATATATATAAAAATATTGTTAAGTTCAATTTATTAACTAGATTTATTTAATTAGGTTAGATGTTTTTATGTATCATAAGTGCATCAGGTTCGAGTCCTCTAAAAGCACACTTACTTCCCTTTTCCTTGCATTAACAACTAACTACACATATACAAAATTTTGAATTTCATATCACTAAACCTTGCTTGGCCCAGTGGCAAGCGCATGCAACATGTGTCACCACCTACTTAATTAATTAGTTTATTTTATTAAATTAAAATTAGGACCGAATTGTAATACCAATTTTATTTAACAGCCATGTTAGTTTTTTTGTTTTTTAACGGGTGGTGGCCTGATTGGAACCAATTAAATAGTTTAGTGGTATATTTGTCAAAATTAAAAGTATAGTGGTCATATCGACACCAACCTTATAGTTAGGTGGTCATTTGTGTAGTTTACCTTTTTTTTCTTTTTTTTATTGGTTAATTTCGGTCATTAGAATAAAACTCACTTACTAAATTAGCCCTCAACAAAAAAATAATTAAATTCTTATAATTTTTTACACTCAATTTAACCATTATAATTTAAATTACAATCAAATAAGTTCTTTCGTAACGTTGATCGTGTTGACCATCAGGGTCTACAAACGAACAATGTGATCAATGTTACAATCAATATTACGAAAGAGCTAATTTGATCGCAGTTTGAATTATAAAAATTAAATTGAGTGCAAATAATTCATGAGGAATCAATTAAATTTCTTTTATTGATAGCTAAATTAAAACCCTTTAAGTCTAGAATAAATAAATAAATGAAATGTAAGAGTAAAATCTTAGAGGTACAAAGTATAATATGTGAATCAAGATCCAAATGCTTAGCAACAACGATGATGATGCGACAATGGTTACTTTGAATGTCACTTATTATAAGGGAAAACTACACCAGTGACCACCGAAGATATTGGGGATACCTATTTGAACCACCGAACTAAAAAAAACGTCAATCACACCATCAAACTTATTAAATCAACCTATTTTGACCACCGCCGTTAAAAAATTAACGGAGGGGTGACGGAAGTACCACGTGGCAGTTAACAGGACATTTTTAAAATTACATGTTTAGTCCCTGTTATTTACTTATTAAATCAATTTGATCCTAATTTTATTTTAATTAAATAAAAATTAATCAACCAATCAAATTATGACACGTGCCCAATTGGATTAATTTAATTTATTTTGTTTAATATTTAATATATTTTTTGGATTAATTTACATGTTTAGTGCCTAATTTATTTTGTTTAATTTATTTTGTCACCACCTGGTTAAAGGAAATCTAAAGAAGAAAATGAAGATGGAGTTATGGTGGTTCAAACTTGGGACCAAGGGGATAAAACCCCCAAGCTTTAACCATTGAACCAAACTGCTCTTAGTGCTATAGTTTGCACCTTTTATATACATATCTGAATTCCATTCTTCTTTCTCTTCAAGTTCTTGGCTTTGTTTCTGCAGATTTTAAAATCTAACATAACTTCTCAACAATCTCTGCATTTCTAGTCCCTTGATATGGAAGTTGATGAATCTAGAGGTAGAGCGAACGAACAGAAGATGGACTCGGAGTACGAAGAGTTCTTGAGAGATTTGGAAGAGAACCCTGAATTAAGGTTCAACTTATCACTGTACCGCAACAAAGATTACCAGCCATCAGAAATGGTATCTGTGTCGGATGGGGACGATCTTCCTTCCGTTCCATTGGAAGAATTGCTTGCCGATCTCGAGTTGAGCGAACAAGAGGATGGTGAAGATAGCATGAGAGAATGAATCTATGTTGGTACTTCTCATATACTACTTTTTTTTAGTCGTGTCTTACAATGGTGTTTGGGTTATTGCTCTGTCGAATTAAAATAACTTGTTATGTGGTCATCTTTGTTGAATGTCTCAGATTCATTTTTGTTAAATTTCAAGCTTACGTTTAGTGTGAAGCTTTCTCCAATGGCAGATGAATTGATTGTAGAGGGGCTTTATTTATTTGAGAATATCTGCATGAACTAATCTGGAGTTGGGTTCATCTTAGATGTTTCTGTTTTCTTAAATTTTAACATGAATTGACTCAACTCACTCTTGCCTTTTACTATTATGCTTTCTCCAACCCCAGATAATGACAGCAAGAATTTGATATAATCAAAATGAAGAACAATAACTAAACCTATAGTTATTACTAGTAATGGAATTTGATTATAAATGCAGAGATTGTTGAGAAGTTATGTTAGATTTTAAAATCTGTAGAAACAAAGCCAAGAACTTGAAGAGAAAGAAGAATGGAATTCAGATATGTATATAAAAGGTGCAAACTATAGCACTAAGAGCAGTTTGGTTCAATGGTTAAAGCTTGGGAGTTTTATTCCCTTGGTCCCAAGTTCGAACCATCATAACCCCATCTTCATTTTCTTCTTTAAATTTCCTTTAACCAGGTGGTGACACGTGTCACCACCTGATTGGAGGAAAAAATATATTAAAATTAAATTAATCCAATTGGGTGATGACACGTGTCATAATTTGATTGGTTGATTAATTTTTATTTAATTAAAATAAAATTAGGATCAAATTGATTTAATAAGTAAATAACAGGGACTAAACATGTAATTTTAAAAATGTCCTGTTAACTGCCACGTGGCACTTCCGTCACCCCTCCGTTAATTTTTTAACGGCGGTGGTCAAAATAGGTTGATTTAATAAGTTTGGTGGTGTGATTGACGTTTTTTTTAGTTCGGTGGTTCAAATAGGTATCCCCAATACCTTCGGTGGTCACTGGTGTAGTTTTCCCTTATTATAATGATACAATCATCACACTATGTCACTGCTCAATTGCATGTTTGAAAAATAGTCATATTGCATGTTCTAAAATCAACGGTGCCAAATAGCAAACATTTGTGTTTGGACTTTGGAGGGGAGAAATAAGAATTGGATGTTTAGATGAGCAAATACAAACATTAGCGAGAGAATATATTATAAGGGATATCCAAGAAAGACAAGTAACAAAGACCCGGATAGAAAGGCTGAAAACAGACAGATGCAAGTGCAAGAGGATTGCAGTGAACGTACTTGAAATTGGACTTGACCACGTTATTGTTTTTCCTTTCTTTCTAATTTCCTTTACTAACATCATTTACATTGATCCAAAAAATGTGCATCCGGAAAATATGAAAATTTTTATTTATATATTCAAAATTGGCTTAAGGGTAAATTTAACCCTCAATAAAAACTCAAAAATCAATTCAGCCCTTATAAATTTATTGCACCCAATTTACTTCCCATAATTCAAATTGTGATTAATTAAACCTTTTGGTAACGTTGATCGAGTTAACTGTAATGTTGACCACGTTGACTGTTAGTGGACCCTAACGGTCAACGCAGTCAACGTTACGAAATGGTTGATTTGATCGTAATTTGAATTATGAGGGCTAAATTGTGTGCAAAAAGTTCATAAGGGCTTAATTAAGGGTAAATTATGTCAGGTACCACCGAACAATAGGGGGTGACCTGTTTTTATCACCAACCTTTCAATTGGTCCAAACTTACCACCAAACTTTATTTTTCGAATCGTTTATACCACCCTGCCGTTAAATCGTTAACTTCGTGATGACATGGACGACGTCGTTTTTCTAGAGAAAAATATTTGAAATTGTACACTTAATGAGATTTAAACCTAGGACCTTAAGCAACAAAGACAACCTCCTAACCACCAAGCCAACCTAATATCTTTGAATTATTTCTAGCACAAATAATATATATTTGCAAACTGTAGTTTGTCATATAAATAATATTAATTTACCTGAATAATACAAATATATTATTTCTAATATAAAAATATTCAAATATTGATATACATATATTAATACAGAAATAATAAATAAAATGAAAATATATAAATATTTTTATATTATAAATAATATTAAATAGATAAATATATTATTATAAAAATTAAAAGACTAATTTTTAAAACAAAATTTGTTTAAAAAATCCAAAATTCGACAAAACCTTAATCCCTAAACCCATAAACCTTAACCCTAAACTATAAACCCTAAAATTTTATTCATAAACAAATAATATTAAAATATATAAACAAATAATATATTGTTATAAAAACTAAAAAACTGATTTAAAAATATAAAATTTCCAAATTTTACGAAAAGACCAAAAAATTCACCAAAATCTTAAAGCTTAAACTCCAAATTCATCTATTTTGGTTGCTAATGGGTTTAGGGTTTAGTGGTTAGGAATAAATCAAAGAGATTAGGTTAGCTTAGTGGTTAGGAGGTTGACTTTAATGCTTAAGGTCTCAGGTTTAAATCTCATTGAGTGCACAACTTCACATATTTTTCTCCAGCAAAACTACGTCGTTTTGGGCCATTTAGTATCAAAATAGCGGCACCAAAACGACATCGTTTTGGTGTAGCGTCCATGTCATCACGGAGTTAACGATTTAACGGCAAGGTGGTATAAACGAGTCGAAAAATAAAGTTCGATGGTAAGTTTGGACCAATTGAAAGGTTGGTGGTAAAAACAGGTCACCCCCTATAGTTCAGTGGTATCTGACATAGTTTACCCCTTAATTAATTTTTTAATTTTCGTTGAGGGATAATTTGACCTTTAAACCTAATAGCAATTAACAAATGGATCTTTTTAAAAAACCAATAATTCTATTGTTAAATTATAGATTATGATCAAACATGTCATTTTTCTTCTAAAAGTAACAATTCAATCACTCAATTATAGGTTTAAGAATAAACATGACACTTAATTAAATTTTTTGACAAACATGTTATTTTATTATTAAATATTTTAAACAATGTATTAATATAATGTAGAACTAAGTGTTTTGATATAATATTTGAAAAATGTTTTGGACTAAATTGAAAAGAATTTAAAATATTTTTTTATTCAAAAACAACTTAAAAATATGTTTAAGGGTTTTACAAGGCTTTGGAATGATTTAAAGTGTATTTAAAGTAGTCAAAACCGTGCTTTTCAAGTACCCGTACCGATACGATCTGGTATTGTACCGATACGCCCTAGGGTTTCAATTACAGTGTTTTTCCAGTAGCCAAAACCCGTACCGATACGCCTGGCTGCATCGATACGGTTTGCTTTAAAATGCCTAACGGCTAGTTTGTGTACCGATACGGTTGTATCGCGTATCGATACGCCCAACTACCCCCAACAGTTATTTTTCCAACGATCTTTTAAATTGCAGGACCGTACCGATATGCTAGCCAAGCGTATCGATACGCACCAGCTGAAGTGCTCAATGGATACTTTCTTATCGGGATCGTATCGATACGGTTTGAGGAGTATCGATACGCCAAGCTGCAGAACTGCATTTATGGTGGGAAATAAAGGCTCCAACGGCTCTAACTCAACCCCAACGGTCCTCAACGGCTACAAACTCAATTAGGAGTATAAAAGGGACCTCCAAGCATCAAGAGATGGTTAATGCTTCAATTGTCAACAACATAATGATCAAGAAATTGTCTTAGAGCCTAATTGTTCATTTTCTTGTATAGATAACACTAGTGAGCTAAACATTGTCAAATTTGCTCAAGTGTTTAGGTTTTGGGTGAGAGCTAAATAGTGCAAACAATTACCTATTGGAGGTATTTCAAGTTTCATTTAGAATTTCTCTTGTAAAGAGGGTTTACTCAAGCTTTGGGTTAGAAAGCTTTGAGTGTGTAAAGGTTGCCTCCTTAGCCTAGAAAAGGGAAAGAAATTTAAGAGTGAATTTTTTGAAATCCTTAGTGGGAAGCTAAGGTGTAAGGCACAAGGTTTAGGGTCTAGGAGTTCGGACCGGAACCCAGGACATGTTTGATATCCGAGTTTTAGGGTTTGGGTTGTCTTTAAATAAAAATGGTTTCGTAAAAGAGTTTTAAAATGTTAATTGAGTTTTTAGGGGTAAATAAAAGTTAAGTTAAGGAAAGAGGGGATTTTTGTTAAGAATGGAGTTTTAAAATAAAAGTGGAATAAAATAGATTATTTCAAAAAGAAAGAAAGAAAAGGAAACCCCATTTCTATCTTCTTCCCTTCTCATTTTCTCATTTCACGTTAAAACTCCCAAAGCCATAGCCACCATCCATTTTCACCAATCTTCACCATTTTGGAAGTTTCAAAGAGGTAAGCAACTTGATTTTTACTCTTCTCTTTATTTCAAACTTACTTGTAGCATTTTCTTTTCAAAAGCATGAAGATTTCACAAGTTCCTCTATTTGGGAGAAAATGTGTTTTTCAAGGGTTTATGCGAACGATGATAAAACACGTTTTGGGGTGAGTTGTAAACTATATTTTGGGTGTAAGATGATGCTAAGATAATGAGTGTAACTTGAAATCTCAGAATTTAGGAAAATGGGTGATTTATAGGTAATGAATATTTGGGTTTTGGGTTGAAAATGGTGGGGAAGGACTTCTAAAGGTTGGATGGTGTTGGGTTGATGTTTTTGGAGTATTTGAACATGTTTTGGATGATAAATTGATGAAGTTATGGTTGACTTGAGGTTAAAGTAGAAATGAGGATGATTTTGGTTAGTTTTGGATAGAAATCGGAAACTCGATGTTGTCGGATTTTGATATAGTTGATTTCAGCGAGTTGATTTGTTGAAAAGTGTATTAATTCCTTGTTTTGATTTGGGTAGAAGCAGCGAATAACGATTTGGGTTCTTCGGACGCTATATCGGGAGTTGTGGAAGCTTGAATGAGGTTTGTTTTGGTATTTAACTGGTGAGTGGAAATTGTTTTAAAGCTTTAAAATATTAAAAGAAGGATTCTTTGGGTTTGGATGGAGCCTTAGGGGCCAACCTAAACCCAAGTGTAAGTTTATTTGATTCTTGTCTTGTTTCGTTAAGTGTCGGTGTATATGATTATACATGTTGTTGGTTGAAATGCAATTGCTTTTACCTCATTTTTAATGTTGTCATGTTGTTGTTGTTGTCAAAGACTCACGCGATGGTTAGTGGAAAGTGTGTTGTTGAATACGGTGATGTGTAGTCCCATCGGAAGTGACTAGTAGATGAGTATGGTGATGTGTAGTCCCACCGGAAACATGCTAGTTGTTGTGAACGGTGAAGTGTAGTTCCACCGGGAATGGTTGTGCATGTGCATACCATGTTTTGTTTATGCTATCGGTCTATCGTATTTCCTTTCTATATGTTTTTGCCTTTAAACTAAATACATGTTTTGAAACTACATTGTTTTTTATGTGATTTTGAGCTCCGCTCACTAAGCTTTTAAGCTTACGCTCTCTTTTCCAACAATGCAGATCGTTAATTGCTACAGAAGGCAAGCGGGGCAGAGGAGGAACCTTGGAGTTCATTTGCTAGCTCAAGTATGAATTTTCATGGTTGTAATAATACTTAGACAATGGGAATGCTAGACTTTCTTGTAAGGGAGTTGGTGTCCAAACTCCTATGTTCTTGTTATTTTTGTTATTATGTTTAAAGTGTTGAATCATGCCTTGGTTTAGCTTTTGACCTCTTGGGGATGTTAAGCATGTTCGTTATCTATGTTAAATCTTGTTTTGTTGATTTTAGCCTTGTTGGATGTTTGACATGTTTTATATGAGTTTTCTTGGTTGGCTTGAGTTGCATGTATGTTTAGAAGTTGGTCAAATGCTTGCTTAGGGTGTTTTAGTTAGCTCCCTTGTGCTTAAAACTGCAAATTTATGTCTTTATGTGCAGGGCGTATCGATGCGCCCAAGGGCGGTATCGATACGGTCCCCTGTTTTAAGCTCATCGTACCGATATGCGGGGGCATATCGATACCCTCTTTGCCCTCTGGAAATCTGAGAATTTGACGAGAAATTGGGGTATTGGTACGGGTCTTAGGCGTATCGATACGACCTCTCAAAGTTGAGTTTAGGGGAGCTTGACCATTGAAGGCGTATCGATACTAGCCTTAGGAGTATCGATATGGCCTGAAGTAAAATGGATAAAAGTTGCTTTTAGTTGTCTGGTCTGCTTGGTTCGTATCTATGTTTTCTTTTCCGATGTTTGCTTTCTCACATAGGTTCAAATAAAGCATATAGACAAGATTGTTTGAAGAAAAAAAATTAGGGTTGCTAATCGGAGTGAGGCCTTAACGTGTTTCGCTTCGGTTTTCCCCGTGTAACCTGTTCGGTTCGGTCTAGTGGCTAGGCCGGGACGAGGGGGTTACATTTGGTGGTATCAGAGCCTTGGTTATGAGGTCTCATGGGAAGGTAAGTTAGGTAAGTTTTTTTGTTTGCCATTGCACGGTGTGTGAATGCATGATTTCTCGTTCTTGTTGTTGGTTGAAGTGTAGTCGAGCGTCCTCATTGCTAAGTATTGTTATTGGAAAATGGTTTTGGTTAAAAGAGCTTGAGCACTTGGATCCTTGCCTATGCTGACCCAATATTTTCTTGTGTGTTATGTTTGTTTTTTTAGATTTTATCTTTGTTATGGTAAGACCGAGAGGACGACCTAGAGCGGGTGACCAGGCACCCGTGGATGTGCCTCATGTTCCTCTTGCTCCCGATGGTAATGGGGCGAATGTCGGAGGCATTAAACCTCAGGCTGGTGCGAACGTTGGAGGTGATGGTAATGGACCTCAGGTAGGCTAGGGTCAGGCTGGTGCGGATTGATTCAGACCATAGCCAGGGTTTTTCAGACAGCTTTAGCCGGTATGCATGCTGCAGCACCACCTCAGGGTGCGGGGACTGGTTTGCCATTGAGAGACTTCGTAGTTTGGGCAGAGTTGAGTTTTGTGGTTTGACCCCTGAAGGTTCAGAGGCTTGGCTCGAGAGCACTACACGAATCTTAGGTCGGATAGAGAGCTCAGACACTCGTAAGTTGGGTTGTGTTGTCTTCTTACTTCGGGGAGATGCATATGTTTGGTGGACTACAGTTATTTTGGGTATGCCAGAGGCGGATGTCACTTTGGAATTCTTCAGGACGACCTTCAGAAAGAAATACCTAGGAGCCCGATATCAGGATGAAAATAAGAGAGAGTTTATGGCTTTGGTTCAGGGTCGTAAGACGGTGTCAGAATATGAGGTACAATTTGTGAGGTTGAGCCAATATGCTCTCGAGTTGGTTCTCAGTGAGAGAGAACGGTGTGAGCGCTTCTGTTATGGTTTGACTAGGGTTGTGAAGACTTATATGCTCGCTTATGATTACATCGAGTTTGATGTTTTGGTCTCTAGGGCTAAAGATATTGAGCAGAGTTTAGGCTCGAACACTCGTGCTAGTGGGTCTGATTCAGGGAAGAGACATGCGGATTGGGAAAGAGAGCATGCCAAGAGGCACAGAGATAGAAGATATCAGCCCGACTTGAGACATAGAGACGGTAACCATGGACGTGGCCATCAGGGCCAAAGAGCTGTTGTTCCCACTCCTGAGTGCACTAGATGTGGGACACGCCATCCGGGTGAGTGTATGAGTAACTTTGGGGTATGTTGGAACTGTGGTTCCCGAGATCATTTGAGGCGTAACTATCCTCACCCGGCTAGGGGCGGACATGCCCTAGTTCGAGGTTTTGAGCATCAGAGAGGCCGTGGGCGTGGCCGAGGTAATTTTTAGCCAAGGAATGATGGTTAGAGAAATGTAGCTCATGTGGTAGTAGTTCAACCCGAGGGTGGAGGTCCGGCTAGGGTGTATGCACAACGAGAGGCTGGGAATGACACGAATGCCATCACAAGTAATTTCTTGTTACGATCTTTATCCTTGCTTTCTTTGATAGATTCGGGTTCGACACATTCGTACATTTTGGGTGAGCATATAAGATCTTTAGGTTTACCGTATGAGTGGTTAGAGGTAGGCGTAAATGTTACTAGTTCTTTCGGTGAGACTGTGGTAGTTAGGAAAATGTATAGAAGGTGTCCTTTGATGATTCATGGTCATGTGTTTCCGGTCGATATGATGGAATTGTCATTCTATGGTTTCGATGTGATTTTGGACATGGATTGGCTCGTAGAGCATAGAGCTAGGGTAGACTTTGAGACCATGAGAGATTTCTTGAGACTTGCGGATGATCTTGAGGTTGTAGTAGTTGGCGAGAACATTAAGTTCTTTTCCAATGTTGTTTCTGCTTTAGAAGCTCAGAGATTGATGGATTTGGGTTGTCAAACGTATTTGGCCTATGTGATGAATCCGAATATGAGTGAAGTTAGACCGCAAGACATCATAACGGTTTGTGATTTTCTGAGTGTATTTCCAGAAGAGTTGACGGGTTTGCCTCCAGATAGGGATGTTGAGTTTGCTATTGAGACGTATTCAGATTCTGCACCCGTGTCTATTTCTTCGTATAGAATAGCACCTAAGGAGTTGAAAGAGTTGAAGACACAGCTTCAGGAACTGTCGGGTAGAGGTTTTATTAGGCCTAGTATTTCCCCGTGGGGTGCTCCAGTCTTGTTTGTAAAGAAAAAGGACGGCAGTATGAAGATGTGTATATATTATAGGCAGTTGAACAAGGTAACAGTAAAGAACAAGTATCCTTTACCGTGGATCGACGATTTGCTCGATCAGTTTAGAGGTGCTACAATATTTTTGAAGATTTATTTGAGATCCAGTTATTATCAGTTGAAGGTGAAGGACGTGGACATACTGAAGACGTCTTTCTATACACGTTATAGGCACTACGAGTTCTTGGTAATGCCTTTCAGTTTGACCAATGCCCCAACTGCATTTATGGACATGATGAACCGAATGTTTCACGAATTTTTGGATAGGTTTGTAGTAGTGTTCATAGATGACATCTTAGTGTACTCCAGGATCGAGAAAGAGCATGATGAGCATTTGTGATTAGTGCTACAGACTTTGCTTGAAAATTAGTTGTATGACAAGTTGAGTAAATGCGAATTTTGGATTAGGGAGGTAGTTTTTTCAGGTTATGTGATCTCAGCCGATGGGATTAGTGTGGATCCCAAGAAGATAGAAGCGATTGTGAATTGGAAGCAACCAAAGTTAGTAACTGAAATTCGTAGCTTCCTAGGCTTTGCGGGGTATTAGGGTAGTTGTTCCAGAAGATGTCGAGTTGAGGCGTACTATTTTGAAAGAAGCTCATAACAGTCCTTTTGTTATGCATCCGGGCAGCACAAAGATGTATCGTGGGTTGAAAGATGAGTACTACTGGATTGTGTTAAAGAAAGATGTGGCTGAATTTGTGAGTAAGTGTATGGTTTGTTAGCGAGTTAAGGCCGAGCATCAGTTTCATTCAGGTTTGTTACAACTGTTGAAGATTCTGGAATGGAAGTGGGAACGTATTACTATGGATTTTGTGTCAGGTTTACCGTTGACTCCTTTGAAGAAGAATTCGGTATGGGTGATAGTTGACAGAATCACTAAGTGTGCTCATTTCATACATGTTCATACTACCTACACATTAGACTAGTTGGTCGATCTGTACATCAGTGAGATACTGAGATTGCATGGTGTACCGAAATCGATTGTGTCAGACCGAGATCTGAGGTTTATAGCTAGATTTTGGGAGTGTTTGCATCGAGCCTGAGGAACTTGGTTGAACTTCAGTACTTTGTATCACCCACAGTCAGATGGTCAGTCAGAGAGAGTTATTCAGGTGTTAGAAGACATGTTGAGGTGTTGCATCATCGACTTTCAGTGTTCATAGGAGAAACAACTACCGCTAGTAGAGTTTGCGTACAATAACAGTTATCAGACTAGTATTCAGATGGCACCGTATGAAGCTCTATATTGTAGGAAATGCAGAACACCTATTTGTTGGGCCGAGGCCGGACAGAAGCTTGTACCTATGCCGGACTTGCTTAAAGGCACTACCGAGAAGGTAAAACTGATTTGTGATCGCTTGAAGGTAGCTTCAGACAGACAATAATTGTATGCCGACTTGAAGAGAAAAGGGGTAGAGTATGCTGTGGGTGACAAAGTATTTTTGAAAGCCTCACCTTGGAAGAAAGTGATGAGGTTTGGTAAGAAGGGTAAGTTAGGTCCGAGGTTCATTGGTCCGTACGAGGTAGTTGAGAGGATTGGTCTCGTTGCTTATAGATTGATATTGTCGACCAAGTTAGAGAAGATTCACGATGTGTTCCACGTTTCGATGCTTCGAAAGTATAGATCAGATCCGTCCCATGTAATACCAGTGGAAGAGATCGAGTTGAACCCGAATTTATCGTACGATGAAGAACTGGTTGAGATTCTTGCTACAGATAGTAAAGTGTTGCGTGGGAGGACTATCGAGTTAGTCAAGGTTTTGTGGAGACATCGAGGTGTGGAAGAGGCCACTTGGGAGAGAAAAGATGACATGGAGAAACAGTTTCCGTACCTCTTGCCATCAGGTAAAATTTCGAGGACGAAATTCCTTAAGTGGGGGAGAGTTGTAACGCCCCGGGTTTAGGGTCTGGGAGTTCGGACCGGAACCTGGGAAAGGTTTGATATCTGAGTTTTAGGGTTCGAGTTGTCTTTAAATAAAAATGGTTTCATAAAAGAGTTTTAAAATGTTAATTGAGTTTTTAGGGGTAAATAAAAGTTAAGTTAAGGCAAGAGGGGATTTTTGTTGAAAAGGGAGTTTTAAAATAAAAGTGGAAAAAAATAGATTATTTCAAAAAGAAAGAAAGAAAAGGAAACCCCTTTCTATCTTCTTCCCATCTCTTTTTCTCATTTCACGTTAAAACTCTCAAAACCATAGCCACCATCTATTTTTCACCAATCTTCACCGATTTGGAAGTTTCAAAGAGGTAAGCAACTTGATTTTTACTCTTCTCTTCATTTCAAACTTACTTGTAGCATTTTCTTTTCAAAAGCTTGAAGATTTCTCAAGTTCCTCTATTTGGGAGAAAATGGGTTTTTCAAGGGTTTATGCGAACGATGATAAAACAATGTTTTGGGGTGAGTTGTAAACTATATTTTGGGTGTATGATGATGCTAAGATAATGGGTGTAAGTTGAGATATCGGAATTTGGAAAAGGGGTGATTTTTGGGTAATGAATATTTGGGTTTTGGGTTAAAAATGGTGGGGAAGGACTTCTAATGGTTGGATGGTGTTGGGTTGATGTTTTTGGAGTATTTGAACATGTTTTAGATGATAAATTGATGAAGTTATGGTTGACTTGAGGTTAGAGTAGAAATGAGGATGGTTTTGGTTAGTTTCCTATAGAAATTGGAAACTCGATGTTGTCGAATTTTGATAGAGTTGATTTCAGCGGGTTGATTTGTTGAAAAGTGTATTAATTCCTCGTTTTGATTTGGGTAGAAGCATCGGATAACGATTTGGGTTCTTCAGACGCTACACAAGGAGTTGCGGAAGCTTGAATGAGGTTTGTTTTGGTATTGAGCTGGTGAGTGGAAATTGTTTTGAAGCTTTAAAATGTTCAAAAAAGGTTTCTTGGGCTTTGGAATGATTTAAAGTGTATTTAAAGTAGTCAAAACCGTGCTTTTCAAGTACCCGTACCAATACGGTCTGGTATCGTACCGATACGCCCTAGGGTATCAATTACAATGATTTTCCAGTAGCCAAAATCCGTACCGATACACATTGTCGTATCAATACGGTTTTCTTTAAAATGCCCAACGGCTAGTTCGCGTACCGATATGCCCAACTACCCCTAACGGTCATTTTCCCAACGGTCTTTTAAATTGCAGGACTGTATTGATACTCTAGCCAATCGTATCGATACGCACCAGCTGAAGTGCTCAACGAATACTTCCTCATCGGGACCGTATCGATACGGTTTGAGGAGTATCGATACGCCAAGCTGCAGAACTGCATTTATGGTGGGAAATAAAGGCTCCAACGGCTCTAACTCAACCCCAACGGTCTTCAACGGCTACAAACTCAATTAGGAGTATAAAAGGGACCTCCAAGCATCAAGAGATGGTTAATGCTTCAATTTTCAACAACATAATGATCAAGAAATTGTCTTAGAGCCTAATTGTTCATTTTCTTGTATAGACAACACTAGTGAGCTAAACATTGTCAAATTTGCTCAAGTGTTTAAGTTTTGGGTGAGAGCTAAATAGTGCACACAATTACCTATTAGAGGGATTTCAAGTTTATTTTAGAATTTCTCTTGTAAAGAGGGTTTACTCAAGCTTTGGGTTAGAAAGCTTTGAGTGTGTAAAGGTTGCCTCCTTAGCCTAAAAAGGGGAAAGAAATTCAAAAGTGAATTTGTTGAAATCTTTAGTGGGAAGCTAAGGCGTAATGCCCCGGGTTTAGGGTCTAGAAGTTCGGATCGGAACCTGAGAAAGGTTTAATATCCGAGTTTTAGGGTTTGGGTTGTCTTTAAATAAAAATAGTTTCGTAAAAGAGTTTTAAAATGTTAATTCAATTTTTAGGGGTAAATAAAAGTTAAGTTAAGTCAAGAGGGGATTTTTGTTAAAAAAAGAGTTTTAAAATAAAAGTGGAATAAAATAGATTATTTCAAAAAGAAAGAAAGAAAAGGAAACACCCTTTATATCTTCTTCTCTTCTCATTTTATCATTTCACGTTAAATCTCCCAAAGCCATAGCCACCATCCATTTTTCACCAATCTTCACCATTTTGGAAGTTTCAAAGAGGTAAGCAACTTGATTTTTACTCTTCTCTTCATTTCAAACTTACTTTTAGCATTTTCTTTTAAAAAGCATGAAGATTTCTCAAGTTCCTCTATTTGGGAGAAAATGGGTTTTCCAAGGGTTTTTGCGAACGATGATAAAACAATGTTTTGTGGTGAGTTGTAAATTATATTTTGGGTGTAAGATGATGCTAAGATAATGAGTGTAACTTGAAATCTCGGAATTTTGGAAAATGGGTGATTTTTGGGGAATGAATATTTGGGTTTTGAGTTGAAAATGGTGGGGAAGGACTTCTAATGGTTGGATGGTGTTGGGTTGATGTTTTTTTGGAGTATTTGAACATATTTTGGATGATAAATTGATGATGTTATGGTTGACTTGAGGTTAGAGTAGAAATGAGGATTGTTTTGGTTAGTTTTTGATAGAAATCGGAAACTCTATGTTGTCGGATTTTGATAAAGTTGATTTCAGCGGGTTTGGGTGGAAATTGTTTTGAAGCTTTAAAATGTTCAAAGAAGGTTTCTTGGGGTTTGGGTGGAGCCTTAGGGGCCAACCTAAACTCAAGTGTAAGTTTATTTGATTCTTGTCTTGTTTCGTTAAGTGTCGGTGTACATGATTATACATGTTGTTGGTTGAAATGCAATTGCTTTTACCTCATTTTTAATGTTGTTGTGTTGTTGTCAAAGCCTCACGCGATGGTTGGTGGAAAGTGTGTTGTTGAATACTGTGATGTGTAGTCCCATCGAAAGTGACTAGTAGATGAGTACGGTGATGTGTAGTCCCACCGGAAACATGCTAGTTGTTGTGAACGGTGATGTGTAGTCCCACCGGGAATGGTTGTGCCTGTGCATACCATGTTTTGTTTATGCTATCAGTCTATCGTATTTCCTTTCTATATGTTTTTGCCTTTAAACTAAATACATGTTTTGAAATTGCATTATTGTTGATGTGATTTTGAGCTCTGCTCACTAAGCTTTTAAGCTTACGCTCTCTTTTCTAACAATGCAGATCGTTAGTGGCTACGGGAGGCAAGCGGGGTAGAGGAGGAACCTTGGAGTTCATTTGCTAGCTCAAGTATGGTTTTTCATGGTTGTAATAATACTTAGGCAATAGGAATGCTAGACTTTCGTGTTAGGGAGTTGGTGTCCAAACTCCTATGTTCTTGTTATTTTTGATACTATGTTTAAATTGTTGAAGCATGCCTTGGTTTGGCTTTTGACCTCTTGGGGATGTTAAGCATGTTGGTTATCTATGTTAAATCTTGTTTTGTTGATTTTAGCCTCGTTGGATGTTTGAATTGTTTTATATGAGTTTTCTTGGTTGCCTTGAGTTGCATGTATGTTTAGAAGTTGGTCAAATGCTTGCTTAGGGTGTTTTAGTTAGCTTCCTTGTGCTTAAAACTGCAAATTTCTGTCTTCTGTGCAGGGCGTATCGATACGCCCAAGGGCGGTATCGATACGGTCCCCTGTTTTAAGCTCATCGCACCGATACGCGGGGGCGTATCGATACCCTCTTTGCCCTCTGGAAATCTGAGAATTTGACGAGAAATTAGGGTATCGGTACGAGTCTTAGGCGTATCGATACAGTCCTGGAGTTGACTTTGGGAAACTTGACCATTGAAGGCGTATCGATACCAGCCTTGGAGTGTATCGGTACGGTCTCTCAAAGTTGACTTTGGAGGAGCTTGACCATTGAAGGCGTGTCGATACTGGCCTTAGGAGTATCGATACGGCCTGAAGTAAAATGGCTAAAAGTTGCTTTTAGTTGTTTGGTTTGCTTGGTTCGTATCTGTGTTTTCTTTTCCGCTGTTTGCTTTCTCACATAGGTTTAAATAAAGCATATAGACAAGATTAATTGAATAAAAAAATTAGGGTTGCTAATCGAAGTGAGGCCTTAACGGGTTTCGCTTCGGTTTTCGCCATGTAACCCGTTCGGTTCGGTCTGTTGGCTAGGCCGGGACGAGGGGATTACATAAGGAATTGGATATAGGTGCTTGTTAGAAGGCCGAACCACTATAAATCCTTGTGTCCAATTCTTATTCTTTAGCTTCCACGTAAACACCCAAAAATCCAATCTTCCTCATACTTGGCGAGCTAATTCGGTTGAAGGAAATTGAGTGCGTAAATCCTAATAATTGGTATAAGAGATTGGCTCAATTGAAGAGGATTAACATCCTATTGAGGCGATCCGAAAAACTCGATCAACATTTCAAACAACCGGCTCAATGGCGCATTCCATCGACAAGCCACCTTTCTTCGACGAGACAAATTATGCATATTGGAAGACGAGGATGATGTTCTTTGTCAAATCCAAAGACTACAAGCTTTGGGATATCATTGAAGATGGTTCGTTCGTACCAAAAGGAAGCAAGGCGGAGTGGAGTGCTGACGATCGTAAGAAGATGGAGCTAAATTGCAAGGCTTTGCACTTCATCTTTTGTGCACTTAGCCTCAACATCTACGAGAAGATCTCTTCTAGCGAGAGTGCCAAGGAAGTTTGGGACAAGCTCAAAGTTACATACGAGGGGACAAACGAAGTAAAGGAGACCAAGATCGGTCTCCTCAACCTAGAGTATGAAAACTTCAAAATGGATCCGGAAGAGGACATTGAGAAGATGTTCCATCGATTCTCCACCATCACCAATGGACTCAAGGGTTATGGATACGTTATTCCGGAAGAAAAGCTTGTCTGGAAGCTTATCTATTCCCTTCTCGAGTCACGGGACTCAAAAAGGACCGCCATCATCGAAGCTAAGAACTTGAAGACCTTGAATCTTGATGAACTCATGAGGTCACTTCTCACTCACCAAATCATGAAGAAAGATAAAGAAGATGAGAAGAATAAGGAAGAGATAAAGAAGATGGGGAAGAAGAAGATCATGGAGCTAGGCATCAACGCGAGTGCCGTTGCTCTCAATTCCTCCACATGCCATCATGTAGAATTAAGTGAGGAGGAAAGAGAAGATGAAGAGATAACCTATCTCTTCAAGAAATTCACCCGGTTCATGAAGAGCGAGATGGATAAATCCAAGCATGAATCGAAGAAGAAGATGAAGGAATCCCACAAGTCCAACAAAAAAGGATTATCTTCAAAGAAGACATATGTGGCGACATGGAGTGATAAAGACTCCACCGATGATGAGGTAGCCCACCTATGCTTCATGGCCCTCAATGAGGGGGAGGTAACTTCTAACTCATCTATTTCAAATTCATATACATTTGATGAGTTACAAGATGCCTACAATGATTTGCTTTTGGAATTTAAGACATCATTTTCTAAAAACAAAAAGTTGGTTTCAAAATTGAGAAAGTAAAATGAGTTGCTTTCCAAAAAAAATCTAGAGTTCGAAGCAAAACTTAAAGATTTTGAGCTTAAAGTTTTAGACTTACAAAATTTGCTTCAAACGATGGAAAAAGACCATCAAAAAGAAGTTGATGATCTTAAGAAAGAAAAATATTTTGATTTCCAAGGAACTAGAAAAGAAAAATAATTTTAAAAAATCAAAAATTTACAAAGACAATCTAGTTCCCCTAGATTTATTAAAGGAAAATGTTTTAGAAGTGTTTAGGTTCCAAAAGAACAAATGACTTCAAACAAAAGGGATGAAATTGAAAAATGGATTCCTAAAGGGACTAAATTTTGTGTCACTGGCGTCTATGGATCCAAAGCAATTTGGATACCAAAAATTACTTGATTGTCTTTTATTAGGTGTGATGGAGAGTAATCAACAAGTCAAAATTTGAGGGGGAGCTCCATGCACACAAAAAGAGCACTCGAAGAATGAAGGCTTCACATCCTCCCTTGAATTCAAGTGTGGTAAAATTTAGTTGAATTCATTTATATTTCATTTGATTTATTTTTTAATTCATCTAGATTATCATATGTTGGACTAACATATTTGATGCTTTGAGTAAGGGGGAGCCATTTTTAAAACCAAGAGTTTTTAATTATGTCAAATTTTTTAAATCTCCTAAGTTATCTTGAGCCTAATGTTCTTTTAATTTTTTTTATATAACAAAAATGGGGTGAAATATTTTGCAAAATTGATTTTTCAAGTTTTCAAGAGAATAAGAGGGAGCTTTAATCTCATTCAAATTTTAAATCTCTTATTCAAAATTTTAAAATACAAAGGGGGAGAGAATCTCAAACAATTTTTCAAGTTGGTTTTATTATATCAAAAATGGGGAGATTGTAGAACTAAGTGTTTTGATATAATATTTGAAAAATGTTTTGAACTAAATTGAAAAGAATTTAAAATATGTTTTTAGTCAAAAACAACTTGAAAATATGTTTAAGAGTTTTACAAGGCTTTGGAATCATTTAAAGTGTATTTAAAGTAGTCAAAACCATGCTTTTCAAGTACCCGTACCGATATGGTCTGGTATCGTACCGATATGCCCTAGGGTTTCAATTACAGTGATTTTTCAGTAGCCAAAACCCGTACCGATACGCCTTTTCGTATCGATATGGTTTGCTTTAAAATGCCCAACGGCTAGTTTGCATACCGATACGGTTGTATCGCGTACCGATACGCCCAACTACCCTCAACGGTCATTTTCCCAACGGCCTTTTAAATTGCAGGACCGTACCGATACGCTAGCCAAGCGTATCGATACGCACCAGCTGAAGTGCTCAACGAATACTTCCTTATCGGGACCGTATCGATACGGTTTGAGAAGAATCGATACACCAAGTTGCAGAACTGCATTTATGGTGGGAAATAAAGGCTCCAACGGCTCTAACTCAACCCCAACGGTCCTCAACGGCTACAAACTCAATTAGGAGTATAAAAGGGACCTCCAAGAATCAAGAGATGTTTAATGCTTCAATTGTCAACAACATAATGATCAAAAAATTGTCTTATAGCCTAATTGTTCATTTTCTTGTAAAGACAACACTAGAGAGTTAAACATTGTCAAATTTGCTCAAGTATTTAGGTTTTGGGTGAGAGCTTGTTGAGTGGATCAATGAAACGATATAAGCCAAGAGGGGGTGAATTGGATTTTTTGAACTTTTGGTGGTGGAGTGGAAAATTAAAAATTGCTAGACATGGGATTTTAGGGTGGTTCAAGTTCCAATTGAACTCTACATCCACTACCTCTGCTTCACTAAGGATTTTCCAACAATCCACTAATTGCTCTTCCCCTTTTCTAGGCTTAAGAGGTAACATTTACAATACTGGTCAAATTTTCTACCCAAAATTTAACCCAATCCTCACTCAAGTGATAAAAAGAAGATAAAGGCTAAAACTAGTATCTCTCAATACAAAATGTAGCCCTTTTACAAGCACTCAACCCAATTGAACAGATAAGAATGGAAATTACAAAGTTCACAATTGGGGTTTACAAGAAATAATGGGATTTTAGCGCAATTGCTTGGATTTGATGTTTGGATAATACTTTGGAGATTAATATTTGTTGCTGGAGCTTTTAGAGGTCCCTTTTATACCTTCTTATTGAATTCTAGCCGTTGAGGTTGTTGCCTTCATTAAAATAGCCGTTGGGATGTTATCTTCCCTCCATAAATGCAGTATGCAACTACCTGTTCCGAAACGCCCGACCCTGTTTCGAAACAGACCAAAATAGAAAGAGCTGTTGGGGTGTAATAAATAGACCGTACTGAAACGGGCATGATCGTTTCGATACGCTAAGAGCCCGTTTTGAAACTCGTTTCGAAACATTTTGATACTGTCAAAGCCTGTATCGAAACGGCTTAGGAGCGTTTCGATACACCTTAACGATATTTTTAAATTTAGTTATAAAACTTCAACGATCATATTTTAAAACCAAGTTTGAATTCCGTTTCGAAACGTTTGAGGTCGTTTCGATACTGCCGTATCGAAACGGTTCAAACCGTTCCGTTGTTCTTCATCTGTTTCGAAACTCGTTTCGAAATAGAGGTTAACAGTTTCAAAATGTTTCGAAATACCCAAAGGCCGTCCCGAAACGGTGACTCGAAAATCACTGTTTTGACTTGGTAAACACTTAGAAAATATTTGACAGGTTGAGGTTTTGACTTATACATTTTTCTTTAAACACATAGAGAGGTTTTGAGGACTTAAAAATTCATTTTCTCTTTTTCAATTTAGTCCTTAAATCTTTTGTTATATCAAAATCAATTTATTGGTTTCACAGAGCTAAATACCGCAAACAATTACCTATTAGAGGGATTTCAAGTTTGCTTTAGAATTTCTCTTGTAAAGAGGGTTTACTCAAGCTTTGGGTTAGAAAGCTTGGAGTGTGTAAAGGTTGCCTTCTTAGCCTAGAAAAGGGGAAAAAAATTCAAGAGTGAATTTGTTGAAATCCTTAGTGGGAAGCTAAGGTAGTGGATGTAGGTGCTTGTTAGAAGGTCAAACCACTATAAATCCTTGTGTTGAATTCTTATTCTTTAACTTCCACGTAAACACCCAAAAATCCAATCTTCTCCATACTTGACGAGCTAATTCGGTTGAATGAAATCGAGCATGTAAATCTCAACATATAATAACATTTTCAGTCGCAAAACTTATATATTCTATTAAGTTTGTCCTAATTTGAAAGAATTTAATAACCTTAACCTTCATATTTAAAAATTTTGACACAACATCATCCTAACACACTCTCCGACCACTTGTCACTCTCCATGCTATTATCCAGCAGCCCGACAATCAACAAATGTGATAACTCATTAGACACAACCACTTCACTAATGGAATTTTTAAATATAAAAGTTAAGTTTATTGAATTATTTCAAATTAGGACAGAAATTAATAAAATGCATAAATTTTGAAGACTAAAATTATTATTTATATCGGGCTCTTGTTTCAATTTTAATTGCAAAACAACTTGGTGTCACAAAATTCTAATTGTCATTTTTCTTTTAAACTCGTTGAGAATTTATCTTGCCGATATTTGAATAAGATGTTTAAAAATTTTAGTGAAATATTGTTGTTTGGAAAAAAATAATGGAAATGAAATTGAATCATATTTATTTAGGGGTTTCTTGAAAATATATTTTACAAAATTCAACAAAATCGTCATTTTCTTTGACAGCTCTTATTTACCTAGCAGAAGTCAGAACGTAAATTGACTAAGACAACATGAACAATCGATGAGCATTAAGGAAAAAGTCGTCCAAAAAACGACTTTGCGTAGAACTTGTTGAAAAGACTCGACAAATTCACCTTCATTATCTGAAAGACACAACAATTTTACTTGTCATTATACACATAATTTCAAATTCTTCAATAAATTCTGACTAGCCCTATCTAAGCATGGGCACATGTCGAGGTTTTGGCATACCCGAACTCGACTCGAAAATAATTATCTTAAATCTGAACTCAACTCAACCATATTCTTTAAAAAATTCAATCTGACTTGGTTTATATAAGAAATCAATTATAGGGACATAATTGTAAAAAAATAATTATAAGGATTAAATTGTAAATAAAAATTCAATTTAAGGACCTAATTGTAAAAAATATAAAGGATGAGCATTACTACAAATATCCTTAAAAATGTAAGAGAAAATTACGCTATTAGTTTCGGGCCGGTTCTAATATGATATTTTTCACTCTAAATTCGAATCCGACTCGACTTGATCCGAATCTATTTGTTTTTAACAAAAAAAAGAATGAAATGCCCATTAAAAAAGGAATAACTACTGGGATGGTCACTTATGTTTTCTCCCAGTACAGAATTGGTCACCGGTTTTCAAAAATGACCAGTAAGGTCACTTATGTTTTTGATTTGTAAACTTTTGGTCATTGAGACGTTTGTTGCTGTTAAACTTAAACGGGAGGCTGATCCGGCACTATAAAAAATGGATAAAATACCTAGATAGTCCCTAAATATTTGTTTCACTTCTATTTTGACCATCGAAATAAAAACAATTTGTATAATTTTACATTTAATTCTTCATATTTACAAATATTTTTATTTTTTCTCTCCTCCACCATCTTCATTATAGCATGAAGCTTCGATGTTATTTCTCTTATTTAAGTTGCCATTTGCAAGCTAATAGGTGTTTTGATTACCATTTGCTGGCATTTTTACTATTTTGTAAATAGTTGTGTAAATTTGGTATGCATGAAACTTTATGATTTCCATCATAAATTTATGCAATCTCCTCCCCTGAGTTAATATCTCTGCAGGCTTCTAAATTAACAATAATTTTTCATAAAAATACAAGCAATTTAAAGAGGAGAAGTGGAAGCCCTTTATCGCCCATTTACATGCCCAATGAGAAAAGTAAGTACTCTACACATTACTATTGTTTGACTCTGCAACTTTCTCAATTCCATTTTCATTACGAGATAAAAGTATCCAGGCATGCACTTTGTTTGCATTAAACCAAAGGAATGTATTTTATTTGAAAAGGTGCATGTCCTATCTATCCTTCATAGCCACAACTGAGTGGTTGATTAAAGCAAGCAAAGCAACATGTACCTAGGGATGTAAAAACAGGTAATCGGTCAGGTTTCAGGTCGGGTTCTGTCAGGTCGGGTAAAATCGGATACAAGTCATTTCAGGTAAAAAAAAAATTGACTCGACTCGGGTCGGGTGCGGGTCCATTTCAGGTCGGGTCCATTTCAGGTCGGGTCCATTTCAGACCGGGTCTATTTCAGGTCGGGTCCATTTCAGGTCGGGTCCATTTCAGGTCGGGTTAGAACGGGTCGGGTCCAAAGCAGATAATTGGCAGGTTAATTCAGGTTCGGATACATTTCAGGTCGGGTCCATTTCAGATCGGGTTCATTTCAGGTCGGGTTCATTTCAGGTCGGGTTCGTTTCAGGTCGGGTCCGTTTCAGGTCGGGTCTATTTCAGGTTGGGTTCATTTCAGGTCGGGTTCATTTCAGGTCGGGTGCATTTCAGGTCGGGTAATTTCAGGTCGGGTAGCTTCAGGTCGGGTAATTCAGGTCGGACGTGTATTTTTGGGATTGAAATTCGTATTCAGTTTGAGTTCGGTCGTACAACCATATAAGTAGTTGATAGACTTTAGGTTGACCTTCGTCAATCGTCATTAATTTTGAGTTAATTATTTAAAGTCATATCAAATTATAATTATAAAACATTAGAATAATTAAAAAAATAATCAAAATGGGTCAATTTGGACAAAAAATGGGTCAATTTGGATTACAAATAAAATTTCAGGGATTATAATGAACATAAATATCAAATTAAAATTATAAAACATTAGACAAATTAAAAAAAACAAGGAAAATGAGTATTTTGGAATAAAAATAAAGTTTTAGGGACTATAATGAACAAAAATATCAAATTAAAAGTATAAAAATTAGAGTAATGAAAAAAAAACAATAAGCATATGTCAATTTAGAATAAAAATAAAGTTTAGGGTTTAGGGTTTTGTGTTGAGCGTTCATGCATTAATATGTACACACGTATATACCTAATTGCTTGTATACAATATGGTTGGGTTTGAGTGTTTATGGTTTAGGGTTTATGGTTTAGGGTTTAGGGTTTAGGGTTAGGGTTTAGGGTTAGGGTTTAGGGTCTAGGGTTTATGGTTTAGGGTTCATTAATATGTACATATTTACATACTTACATACATTATGGGTTGTGTTGTAGTGTATGTGGTTTAGGGTTTAGGGTTTAGGGGTTATAGTTTAGGGTTTAGGGTCTATGGTTTAGGGTATAGGGTTTAGGGTTTATTAATATGCATATATGTACATACTTACATACAATAAGGTTTGTGTTGTAGTTTAAGGTTTAGGGTTTAGGGTTTTGGGTTTTGGGTTTCAAACCATAATGATAACCCTATACCGTAAACCTTAAACCCTAAATTGATACTCATAAAATCAAAACCCTAAGTCACTTATTATCGTAACATTAAACCCTAAGCAGTATACCCTAGACCCTAACACTAAACCCTAAACCTTACAAACTAATCACTCGAACTAACCTTAGTTCATTACACTACCATAAAACCTAAATGCATAAATACTTACATACTTTAGGGCTTAGGGTTTAGGGTTTAGGATTTAAGGTTTAGGGTTTAGTGTTTAATGCTTATGGTTTTATGGTTTAAGGATTAGGGTTTAGGGTTTCCAATTTTCTATATACATATATTGTAATATAACTTTTAAAATTAAAAAAACATGAAACCCTAAACCCTAAACCCTAAACATTATACCCTAACCATAAACATTATACCTTAACCATAAGCATTATACCCTAAACCCTAACACTAAACCCTAACACTAAACCTTAAACATTAAAACTAAACACTCGAAGTACATTGCTTCATGAAACCCTAAACCGCAAATCAAAACCCTACAAGTATTAAAACTGAAAATTAATTATTAAAACCCTAAACATTATACCCTAACCATAAGCATTATACCTTAACCATAAGCATTATACCCTAAACCCTAACACTAAACCCTAAACATTAAAACTAAACACTCGAAGTACATTGCTTCATGAAACCCTAAACCCTAAATCAAAACCCTACAAGTATTAAAACTGAAAATTAATTACTAAAACCTAAAACCCTTCAACCCTAAACCTTTAAATTAAAACCCTAATTGAAGATCATAAACCCTAAACCCCATTAACATTAAATGAAAAACCCAAAACCCTTAATTTATA
Organism: Hibiscus trionum; assembly: GCA_030270665.1. Taxonomy (NCBI): domain Eukaryota; kingdom Viridiplantae; phylum Streptophyta; class Magnoliopsida; order Malvales; family Malvaceae; genus Hibiscus; species Hibiscus trionum. Next base: position 17,234,798 of record BSYR01000051.1, read on the forward strand.
CCCTAAATTAACATATTAACCCTAAACAAAAAACTAAATAAAATATATTAGCCATAACAAATCAGTAAACCCTTAATTTATACCCTAAATTAAAACCACAAACCCTAAATTAAAACCACAAACCCTAAACATTAAAAGTTAAAACTGAATTAAGGATGCAATTGAAAACAAATCAAAGCTTTAAGCTCAATTTCAAAACAAAAAGGGACGAAATTGAAAGAAAGCAAAGAAGGAGTGCTTGCGGAGCAAAACTCGAATGACCCGACTCTATGTGCGCGGATCCTCTGACCCGACTCGAGCCTATAAATACACCCTCACCCCTCAGCCAAAATCGCTCATTTCTCCCTACTGTTACTCTGCCGAAATATCGTCTCAAATTCTCTCTCATCCACAAACACCAAAATCCCAGATCTTCCTTATTTTTTTCGATCAAAATCCCAAGTTCTTCCCAAGTTCTTCCCAGCTCTTCAAAAATATCCTCCCAGATCTTCTACAAACACAAATTTATTCCCTAAACCTGTTTTTCTTTCGATCAAAATCTCGTGTTCTTCCCAAGTTCTTCCCTGTTCTTCAAAAATATCCTCCCAGATCTTCTACAAACACAAATTTCTTCCTTAAACCTGTTTTTCTTTCGATCTCGTGTTCTTCCCAAGTTCTTCCCTGTTCTTCAAAAATATCCTCCCAGATCTTTTACAAACACAAATTTCTTCCTTAAACCTGTTTTTCTTTCGATCAAAATCTCGTGTTCTTCCCAAGTTCTTCACTGTTCTTCAAAAATATCCTCCCAGATCTTCTACAAACACAAATTTCTTCCTTAAACCTGTTTTTCTTCGATCAAACCCCTTACTTTTCTCAAGAACAACCTCGTGTTCTTGAGAATTTCTATCTTCAATCCTTCTAAACCCAAAACCCAAACTCATTTCTGTTTTACCCTAAACCCTAATTTATTCTAAACCTTAACCCTAGATCTGAAACCCTAAACCCTAACCTTAAATCTGAAACCCTAACATCTAAACCCTAACCCTAAACATCAAATCCCCAAACCATAACCCTAAATCTGAAACCCTAACATCTAAACCCTAACCCTAAACATCAAATCCCCAAACCATAACCCTAAATCTGAAACCCTAACATCTAAACCCTAACCCTAAACATCAAATCCCCAAACGCTAACCTCTAATCCCAACATCCTTTCGTATTCTCATCTTACCTCTTCAGATTCTGAGATCTGTTCTTCTCTGTCTTTTCATTTTCCGAGATCTGTTCGGGTAAGTTATATATTCTATTTTCTTCTATTTAATTTTTTGTTCGATTACAATTTTCTTACTATTTTCCTTTTTTCCTCAGAATCGTTTCTGGCTTGTCATTCTGTTCCTGTGCGTGCGGGTGTGTTCATCAAGCTGGAAGGTTGTATATCTCCTTTTGCATGTTTCTTTCTGAGATCTGTTTTTTCATGTTATATCTGTTTGTTTATATTTATGTTTCTTTTCTGAGATCTGTTTGTTTATATGTATGTTTGTTTTTTGAGATCTGTTTTTGCATTTTATATCTGTTTGTTTCTATTAGTTTACATGTTATCTGAGATCTGATTTTGCATGTTATATCTGTTATCTGAGATCTGTATCATGTATGTTTCTGTCAGTTCGTATTTATGCATGTCAGTTTCTATGGTTTTATTTTTATGCATGTATGTTTCTGTATGGTCCGAGTCTGTTTTGTTATATGTATATTTCTTTTCTGAGATCTGTTTTTGCATGTTATATCTGTTTGTTTCTATCTTTATGCATGTATGTATTTGTATGGTCCGAGTCTTTAGGGTTTCGTTGGTTTAACCTGAGTATATCGGCTGGACTACCTGACCTGCGGGGCTACTGGTGCCAAAGGGGGATTTTAAATTTTGTCCCTGTGGATAGGTGTAACAACGCCACGTACAAGGGTTAAACTGAAACCATTAGAAATTTTATTCTTTGTTTATGGATGTCTGTATATATGATTTTGTATATTTTTATGTTTGGTTCTCTGATTTGCACTTTTTCAGTTTTGTGACAACTATGAATTCTTTCTCTTATGAGTTGGACTTCCCTGGTGAAAGAAATCTAAATGACCAAATTATACTGTCTCAAGGTAATTTATTAATCCTTGTTCACTATGATTTTTTTAACTTATATTTTGTATATTTCTGACTCTTTTTTGTATATTTTTGCTAGAAGAGGATGCGAATGATCAACTGTCTGAGACAGTTCGTACCTCCAAGAGGAAGTCTGCAGCTTCAACTGGAGGGGACATTGGGAGAAGAACATCTCCTGTTTGGGATCATTACACATTCATCAAGCTTCCAGAAGGGCTTTTTGCAGAATGTAAGTACTGCAAAAAGAAAAGGTATAAAGCTGACTCTTATATTGGTACTTCTAATCCTAAACGTCATACTGAAAAATGTGATGCTTATAAGGAGTTTCTTGCTACTAATCCCAATAGTAGTTCAGAAGCTTCTTTTGATCAGAAAAGATATTGTGAGTTGTTTGCTGAAGCAATTCTTTGTCATGGTTATGCTTTGAGTGTTGTTGAGCATGATAAACTTAGGGTTTTGCATAATTATTTAAATCCTAATGTGAAAGATATTTCAAGATATTCTATTACTAAGGCTTGCATGTTAAAGCATGAGATGCATAAGAAATTGCTTTTTGATTCAATGCAATCTGTTGTGAGTCGTATCTGTTTTACATGTGATGGCTGGTCTGCTTGTACTTCACGTTCTTACTTTGCACTGACTGCACATTATGTTGATAATAACTGGAAACTTCAGTCTAAGATTTTAAATTTTTGTCGTTTCCCCCCTCCTTATGATGGTGAGTCTATATATAAGTTTGTTAAAAATATGTTAACTGAGTGGGGTCTTGAGAAGAGAGCTTTCACAATGACTCTTGATAATGCTTCTGCAAATGAAAGAATGGTGAGGCGTCTGAAAGATGATTTGCATGCAATTTCTCCTCTGCCATGCAATGGTAAGTTTTTCCATATAAGGTGTGCTGCCCATATCCTAAACTTGATAGTTCAAAGGGGTTTGAAGGTAATCGACTCCTCTGTTATTAAATTGCGTGAGATTGTTAAATTTATAGATTCATCTGATTCTAGACTTTGTTGCTTTGATTCTGCTATTAATGACTGTGGTTCTGATTTTTCTGGTAAGTTGGTCTTGGATGTTCCTACTCGATGGAACTCTACTTACCTGATGCTTCGTAGGGCACTAAAAGCTAAACATGCTATTAACTTGTTTGTTAATAGGGAAAATGGTTTGGATGTAATCTCTGATGTTGAGTGGGAAACTGCTAAATTAATTTGTGATTTCCTTGAGCCCTTCTTTGAAATTTCTACTCTGTTCTCAGGATCCAAGTATCCTACTGCTAATTTGTACTTGGCTAATGTTGTTGCCATTGAGAAACTTTTATGTGATGCTCACAATGATCCATGTGAGGGCATCTCTGCAATGGCTGGTCCTATGCTTGAATTGTATGAGAAATACTGGTCTGATCATTCAACTATTCTGTCTTTTGCTGTTTTACTTGATCCTCGGTATAAGTTACAACTTCTGAAGGAGTTGTATGGTGTCCTCTATGTTGAGGATGAGGTTGAAAGGAGGGTAAGTGTTGTTTATAATGAGTTTGTAAGTATGTATATTTATTATTCAAGATCTGCACGTACTTCTTCTAATAATTCTTCTGTCCAAAGTAACTCTACTCAAAGTTCAAGTCTGTCAAGTTCTGGTCGCCCTAGGACCTTCAAAAAATCTAATCTCTTTCAGGTCAGTTTATCTTTTCGCTTCTGTTTTTATAGTTAATTTTTTTTCATTTACAGTTTACTAATTTTTTTTATTTAATGCAGAACTTTGATGCCAATTTGGCAGCTTCTAGGAGTGGTAAGTCCGATGTTGACTCCTACATTTCTTTGCCCCTTCTCCCTCGCACATCAGATGGTGAGTTCGATATTTTAGAGTATTGGAAAACACAATCGGTGTCTTTTCCAATACTTTCACTCATGGCTAGAGATGTGTTAGCCATTCCAATCACCTCTGTAGCTTCTGAATCATCATTTAGTATGGGAGGTCGAATTTTGAACAAGTTGAGGGCTAGACTTTTGCCTAAAAATGTAGAAGTATTTGTAACAACCAGAAATTGGTTGTATGGTTTTGAGCCTGAGGAAAGGGATGAAGAATTTCTTGCTGTTGGGAAAGATGCCTCAGTCTCTGATGTGTCTGTTGAAGATCCACTTCAAGGTTAAGGTATAATCCTTTTTCTGTTTTTTCAATTCTTGTTTTATTTTTATATTTAGTTACTGACTTTGTTTTGTTTTGCAGGAAACACTTCAATGTAGAAGTATCTGATGTGTATGTTGCATCTGATGTTAAGTGAGTTATAATCCTTCTTGTTAAGTGAGGTATAATCCTTCTTGTTAAGTGAGGTATAATCTCTTAACTGTGTTTTTTTAAATTCTTGTTTTATTTGACTGTTTCTTTAATTTGACTTAGTGATTCTTGTTAAGTGAGGTATAATCCTTCTCCCTTGACTGTTTCTTTAATTTGACTTAGTGATTCTGTTTCTTTAATTTGACTTAGTGATTCTGTTTCTTTAATTTGACTTAGTGATTCTTGTTAAGTGATGTATAATCCTTCTCCCTTGACTGTTTCTTTAATTTGACTTAGTGATTCTGTTTCTTTAATTTGACTTAGTGATTCTGTTTCTTTAATTTGACTTAGTGATTCTGTTTCTTTAATTTGACTTAGTGATTCTGTTTCTTTAATTTGACTTAGTGATTCTTCTTATGTGATGTATAATCCTTCTCCCTTGACTGTTTCTTTAATTTGACTTAGTGATTCTGTTTCTTAATTTGACTTAGTGATTCTGTTTTTTTAATTTAACTTAGTGATTCTTGTTAAGTGAGGTATAATCCTTTTCCCTTGACTGTTTCTTTAATTTGACTTAGTGATTCTGTTCATGTTATTTGTTTTTGCTGAATGCTCATGTTATTTGATTCTGTTTAAGTTATGTATTTTCTTTGACTGTTTTTTTAATTGTCTTACTGATTCTGTTTTTTCTCTTGCTTTTTAGCTGAATGTTGCTGCTGTTTGTGAGTTGGTGATGCTGTTTGCTGCTGCTGTTAATGGCTTGGTGTTGCTGCTGGTTACTGGTAGCTTGCTGTTCCTCTCTTATCTTAGTGTTGCCCATAATTATGTTGGTTTCTTACCAGTTACCCATAATTAACTGTTGGTAGCATTTAGATGAGATAGCCCGATGAAGAATTATCTGGTAGCAAAGTGCTTTTAGCTTTGCTATAAGATCTGAGGGCTAATTTTATTACAAACTTGTATTTTGTGACATTCAGTTTGTAAAATTATAAGTGTAAATTTTTATCTTTTATTTTTTTTACATTCTGTATTGATATTTTTTTAAGTAATAAAGTATTCATAATCTGGAATTCTAGTTATTTTTATTTTATATCTGTTAATTTTTTTACTTAAGTGTATGAATTTTATTTTATATCTTAACTTAATTTTTATCAATTTCGAACTGCAAAAGTTGTACGAAGACTTGAATCTGTTAAGTATAAAACATTAAAATTGTAGACTTATAAAATTTTAGACTTATAAATTTTTGAACTATAAATGCTATACATATGTTATAACTTTAAAATTAAAAACAACTCTTCATTTAACTTGAATCTGTTAAGTATAAAAAATTAAAGTTGTAGACTTTTAATTTTTTTATAATTTCTAAATGTACTTAATCATTTTTCAATTATAAATGTTATACAAACTTGAAGAATCTGTTAACTGTTAAGTATAAAAAAATAAATTGTAAACTTATAAAATTTTAGACTTATAAATTTTTGAACTATAAATGCTATACATATGTTATAACTTTAGTAAATTTTATGAACTACAAATAAGTTTACAATTGTTATTTAATTTTTATAATTTGTAAGTTTACAATTTTATTCAAGTTAATGAATAAACTTTAAAATTAAAAACAACTCTTCATTTAATTTTTTATTTTCATAAATTATCAATTACTTATTCTTTTTACAAACTTTAGTACTTAATATATATATATATGCGTGCGTATACATCACCTATATCAATATATGTAAGTGTATATGTATATACATTATATATGTATATGGTATATTAACTTTTATAAATTTTTTAATTCATCATGTCATAGGTTTCGGGTTCATTTCAGCTCAGGTCAAGAACAGGTCGGGTCACTTAACAGGTCGAGTTTAAAAGCAGGTCGGGTCCATTTCAGTCGGGTCCATTTCAGGTCGGGTCCATTTCAGGTCGGGTCCATTTCAGGTCGGCTAAAATCGGATATCGGGTCAATTCAGTCGGGTAATTTCGGTTATTTTCCAGGTCGGCTTCGGGTTCGGGTTCTTTTCAGTCGGACGCAGGTCGGGTTTCAGGTCCAATTCGGGTTTGGGTCGTTTTCAGTCGGACGCAGATCGGGTTCGGTTGCTACAGTAACATGTCAAATTCGGGTTCGGATCAACAACAGTCGGTTGCAGATCGGGTTCGGGTCAACAAAAACTCGGGTCAAATCAGGTTCTGACTCGGGCAGGTTTCAGTCAGGTTACCAGGTTCTGACTTGTTTTTACATCCCTACATGTACCCATATTATTACTATTCTTAAATTTGCTGTCCCCATATTAGAATCTCTCCCTCTCTCTTATGCTTTAATTTTTATAAGCGACTGGTAGTTGCTCTACTAAATACACCACTACTCCTTTATCTTCTTTATGTCTTGCCCACCTATATATATACTAATTTTCTTTATTTGTTGATTCACTTCTAAAACTAACTTCACTTTAAATAATTTCACCACTTAATTTAATATATATGTATATCGTCTCTTTCTAATTTCTGATTAAACAGTAAATAAGATAGATAGGGCGATGAAATACCAAAGTTCATGCAAGCTAATAGCTTGCCAATGGCAACTTAAATAAGAGAAATAATTTTGGAGCTTTATGCAATAGTAAAGATGGTGGAGGGAAGAAAAAATATTTTTTTTTGTAAATATGGAAGATTAAATGTGATATTATACAAATTATTTTTATTTTGGTGATCAAAATAGAAGTGAACTAATAGTTTAGGGACTATCTAGGTAATTTATCCTTTTTTATTATGTCAGATCAGCCTCCCATTTAACTTTAACGGCAACAAATGTCTCAGTAACCAAAAGTTTACGGATTGAAAACGTAAGTGATTTTATTAGTTGTTTTTAAAAATTAGTGAACAATTCTATACTAGAAGGAAACATAAGTGACTATCTTAGTAGTTAACCTTTAAATAAACCAAAATTGTTTTCCTCATTCGTTTAAATACACAAAGAACCAGGGGTTTCCCACCGGCGAATAAATGACGTGGGCACTGGGCAGTACTAGCTTATCAAGTGATGGATTTTTAGCAAACTTGCAATCAATGTTGCGCGTTCATAACAAACGCTGATTTCAAGAGTTCTGCTTCTTTGTACATTGTTTCGGTTTTTACTTTCTCGCGAAGGGTAGGGTTCAGGGTATTAATTATCACTTTAATAATTCAGCAAATGAAGTAATTAATTGGACTGACTTTAGTTAAATTAAAGGGTAAATACAACAATGAACACTGAACTAATTGAAGATACTTATTTTGACTATCGAATTATTAAACTCGTCAATCAGATTATTAAACTTATTAAATTGACCTATTTTGACCACCGCCATTAAAAAACTAACGGATGAGTGATGTGGCAGTTAACAGAAATTTGAAAATTACACATTTAGTCCCTATTATTTACCTATAATATTAATTTAGTCATAATTTAATTTAATTTAATTAAATTTAACCATCGAATCAGATGACGACGCATGTCATCATCCGATTGGACAATTTATTTTAATTATTTTATTTAATATATTTATTTTCCTCCAACCAGGTGGTGACACTTTATGGTTGAAGGAAAATGAAATAAATAAGGAATTTGCTTGGTGTGGTTTAGACTATGACCTCCAAGGTAAAAACTCATGCTATTACCACTATACCAAACCACTTCTATTGATACAAATTACACCATTTTGTATATATCTTATAATACAATAATTGTTAGGGAAAAAGAAATAAAAATGATTGAAAGAGAATTCGAACTTAAGTCATTTGAGATGTATAAAAATATACAAAGCATTAAATTAAGTCAATTCTTTTAGAAAAAAATTTAAAAAATTAAAATATATTTAAAGTACAGTTGAAGCAAGATTTAAAATGAAAACAAATTTATAATTTTTATACTTTTAAATTAAGTTGAATATTTTTTCTATCTCGCATTTAGTTTACTAATTTCATATGTATAATATTGAAACGATTTAAAATAAATATTTTTTCTCTCACATTTATGGTTTTCATTTTAATCTAAAAACATAAAAACCATATATATGTTTTCATTTTAAATCTTTCTTTAACTATACTTTAAATATATTTAAAATATTTTAATTTTTTTAAAAAAGAATTGACTTAATTTAGTGGTTTGTATATTTTTACACATCCTAAATGACCTAAGTTTGAATCCCTCTCAATCATTTTTACTTTTTTTTTCCTAACAATTTCTATATACAAAAGGGTGTAATTTATATCAATAGAAGTTGTTTGGTGCAGTGGTAATAGTATGGGTTCTTTACCTTGGATGTCCCAGGTTCAAACCACACCAATACTTTCCTTACTTTTTTGATTTTCCTTTAACCAGAAGGTGACACGTGTCACCACCTGGTTAGAGAAAAATAAATATATTAAATATTAAATAAAATAATTAAAAATTAAATTAAATTATCGAATCGGGTGATAACATGTGTCGTCATCCGATTTGATTATTAAATTTAATTAATTAAAATTAGGACCAAATTGATATTATAGGTAAATAACATGTATTAAATGTGTAATTTTACAAATTTTCGTTAACTGCCACATCACCCCTCTGTCACTCATCTGTTAATTTTTTAACAGCGGTGATCAAAATACGTCAATTTAATAAGTTTGGTGATCCGATAGACAAATTTAATATTTCAATAGTTAAAATAAGTATCCTCAATTAGTTTGATGGTCACAGGTATAGTTCACTCTAAATTAAATTACAAGTCTATCCGAATAAAATAAAGCAAGACTAAACTGAGTTTAGAGATGATTAACTTAAACACATGTCAAAACCCGACATCTTAAAAACCAAAACTGTCTCATCATTTATTTTTCACATCAACCGTATCAAATTTCATAGTTTTATTGTTCTTTTTGGGCAAATGCTTGTATTTTTTTCTTCCACTCTTTCTGTTTCAAAAATTATTCCATATAAATTAATTAGTTTAGCAATTTTATTTATGATAGAGATTAAAAAAACTTCTTAGCCTAACAAATAATATTAGAGGTGGTAATTGTAACCCCTCGACCCGGCCTAGCCACCACACCGTATCGAGCGGATCATATGGGACTAACCGAAGAAAAAATTATAGATTTTTCCTCCGATTAGCAACCCTAAACGCGTTGATTAATATCTTTTCTTGATGCTCGAATTAAACCCTATATTTCAAGAACACGCAGCGGAAGAAAACACGACAAGACGAGCCCCGAACGATCAACAGAGCAACCAGGGACCAAAATGTAAAACTAACATAAAACAGGGGCCTATGATGAAATTAAGGTGATCACTTTGAAATTAGTCTCATTTCATGATTTCATGCTGAAATGCAACTCAAAACACGCCCTCAATTAAACTCAATTGATAACACATCAAGCTTGGACCAAAACGCAAGAAAAACAACTTTAAAGATGCTCTTAACTAACTTCCAACGACCCCATTTCAAAACACTCCCGATGGTATCAGTACGGGTCTAACGTTTAAAATTCCAGAGAGCTTTCGTTCCGAAACGGTTTGACCCATTTCGAGGCTGCAAATCCCGTTTCGATACCCGTTCCGAAACACAAAGGCCAATTTAAGGGTCGTTTCGAAACGCGAAGGCCTGTTTCGAAACACCCTGCAACAGAACAAAAAATATGCAGATCAAGCATCTTCAAGGCTGTTCCCCTTGGTTCCAATCAACACATGCATCAAGATAAGCATACAAACACTAAGAATGAGCAACCAAACTTACATTTAAGCAAGAGAATAAACCCACGATTATCAAGCGACAAGATAAGAAACAACAAATCCATGAATTAAGCAAAACAAGGTAGAAAGCCAAAACCATTATGCTCAAGGTATAAACAAGCCAACCAAGGCATAACAAACATGCTCACATCACAAAGAGTCTACAAAACACTCCCAAAACATAAACAAGGTCTATCCCCATTGCCACACACATAGGGGTGTAAACGAGCCGAGTCGAGCTCGAGTAGTGCTAAGCTCGGCTCGGCTCATTAAGATTTCGAGTCGAGTTTGAGCTTGAGTAATTTATAACGAGCTTGAGAAATCTGAGCTCGACTCGGCTCGTTTAGAATTCGAGTCGAGTTCGAGCTTAATTCGAGCCCAATCGAGTCAAGTATTGACCAATCTTTGACTGCATTGGACTCGAGTAACTCTTCATCTGTCACGTCTCATTTAAAGTCCTATGCAAAATTAGTATCCTCAAGCTTGTTAATTTTAGGGTTTAGGGTGTTAGTTTAAGGTTTAGAGGTTTAAGTTGTTGGGTTTTGAATTTAGGATTTAGATTTTAGGGTTAAATACTTATGTTTAGGGTTTATATTTAGGGTTTTAAGTTTAAAAATTTAGATTTTAAATTATAAAAGATAAAAAATTAGTATATTATATTTTCGAGTAGCTCATGAGCTTTTCGAGTCGGGTATCAAGTAGCTCGGCTCGGCTCGTCAAGAACTCGAGCCGAGTTCGAGCTCGAGTCGAGTCCAATCGAGTCGAGCTTTGACCGAGCTTTGACCGAGTCGAGCTCGAGTAGCTCGCGATCTGTCTCGTCTCATTTACAGCCCTACACACACACTACTATCTAAACAAAACCATACTTAAGCTTGAAGCGGACACTTGGATCACTTCCCTTGCACCGTTACCTTCCAAGATAACCTACGGATCTGCATTGTTGGAAAAGAGAGCGTAAGCTACGAAGCTTAGTGAGCGGGGCTCAAAACCAAGCTACAACAATGCAGTTTTGTAAACCAACTTCATTTTGGAAACCAAAACAATTTCTTAAAATCACTTTCGCAAATCATTTCCTTTCAAATATACCATACTTAAATCAAGTATAAGCAATTGCAACAACACATGCCATAGGCACAACACATGCATCAACCATGCATAAACCATATGTTAACCACATATGCAAACCAAACCTATCAGCTCCATTTCAGCTCACATGCTTCAAGCATATAAACATAATCATACGAGTTTACCAAGCTCATATTAAAACCATAAGCGAATGAGTATATCGACATCATTGACACGTTGCTCGGATAAACGGACACCTTGATGGCACAACCCCCATCAAGCTACATAGTGAAACAACCCTCACCACAATCTCACTTCGGTCGGGATGCCACAACCCGCATTGCCCGTTGGTGATAGCACAACCCCTATCACTCGCATCACAATAGCACAACCCCTATTGTGAAACCGAAGAATTTACCTCACACACGCATTTTATATATATAGTGCACTTCATGTCCTATTGATCAATCAATCTATCCAATATAAAGATCCACATGTGTAAATATACTCATCGCAACATCTCATTTCATTGTTTTACACCAGGGTTAAACACCTCCCCAAACACATCCCAAATACCATAAACTCAAGCCCATGCATAGCATGAACTCAAGCAACATTTTCATAAATCACATGATATTCTCATGGGACAAAATAAACATGCATTGATGCACAACAATAGTGGAAAAACATCATTAAAAATGATTTGCTCATGGTCAAAACATGATCAACATATAACACGATGAAAATACCAAAATAACTCAAAACTTACTCTTGAGCTTGGATTGGCCTAACGGCACAACCCAAACACCCAAAATGTTTCTTTAACCTTGTTAAGGCATTAAAAAATTTCCACTCACCAACGAAAACCAAAACCAAGCCGAAACACTTTTCTAGCTTCCCAGTTCGCCCACAAATGTATCCAACGATTCAGGATCAAACTAAAAATAGATTTTGCAATATTTACATTTTGGTCACTAAACCGAAATGTCATGGTTCAGAAAACGTTTTTCTAAAATTGTTTTTACCAAAGCCTTATATATAATATTTAAGGATTTTAGAAATTTATTTCATATTTTCCTGACCATCCGAAGACCATTTTCCCTGAACTCACCCACAACTCCCAACACCGGTCTTTTGGACACCGAAACCTTACCGAAACTTGTAGACCCAAAACTGATGTGTTACAACTCTCCCCCACTTAAGAAATTTTGTCCTCGAAATTTACCTGATGGGAAAAGATGTGAAAACTGACGCTTTATGTTGTCTTTCCTCTCCCAAGTGGCTTCTTCAACACCTCGGTGTCGCCACTTCACTTTGACCAACTCAATGGATCTACCACGCAAAACTTTGCTGTTCGAAGCTAATATCTCGATTGGCTCTTCATCATACGACAAATCCGGATTCAATTCAATTTCTTCCACAAGCATTACATGCGACGGATCTGATATATACTTCCGAAGCATCGAAACGTGGAATACATCATGAATCTTCTCTAATTCCGGAGGCAAACTCAATCTATATGCAACAGGACCAACTCTTCCAACGATATCATACGGACCAATGAATCTCGGAATCAGTTTATCTTTTCTACCGAATCTCATCACTTTCTTCCATGGAGATACTTTTAAAAAAACTTTTTCACCCACATCATACTCGATTTCTCGATGCTTAAAATCTGCATAAGATTTTTATCGATCAATTGCTTCTTTCAAGCGATCACATATCAACTTCACCTTCTCGGTAGTACCTTTAAGCATAGCGGGTAATGATACCAATTTCTGTCCGGCTTCTGCCCAACAAACAGGAGTTCTACACTTCCTACCATACAAACCCTCATACGGTGCCATCTGAATACTAGCCTGATAGTTGTTGTTGTAGGCAAACTCAACCAACGACAAGTGTTTCTCCCACGAACCCTGAAAACCAATAACACAACAGCGTAACATATCCTCAAGCACTTGTATTACCCGCTCTAACTTACCATCTGACTGAGGATGATACGAAGTACTGAAATTCAACCAGCTACCCAAAACACTATGCAAACAATCCCAAAACCTCAATGTTAACCTCAGATCACTATCTGATACAATCGACTTCGGCACACCATGCAGTCTCACTACCTCACGGATATACAAATCATCTAATTTATCCAAAGAATCAGTCGTGTTGACGGCTAGGAAATGTGCACACTTGGTGAGTCGATCCACTATCACCCAAACTGAATTCTTTCGCGAAGGAGTCAATGGAAAACTCGATACAAAATCCATAGAAATTCTCTCCCATTTCCATTCTGGAATCCGCAAAGAATCCGCAAAGGCTGTAGCAATCCTGACGGAAACTAATGTTCGGCCTTCACTTGCTGACAGACCATACATTTACTCACGAATTCAGGCACATCCTTTTTCAAACCAACCCAGAAATAATCATTCTTCAAGTCTCGGTACATCTTCGTGCTACCCAGATGCATAGCAAACGGACTAGTATGTGCTTCACTCCAAATAGTGCGTCTTAAATCAGTATCATCAGGCACAACAACTCTATCTCTGAGACACAAAACATTGTCATTACTGAAACTGTACTCGGTCAGTTTACCTTCCGCAATGTCCTGAACATATGAAGCTAGAGAGCTGTCTCGCAACTGTTTCTCTCGGATCAACTGTACTAAGGAAGGTTTCACCTGCAGTTTAGTGATAAATCCACCATCATGTGATAATCTCAATCTGGCAATCATCGCTCGAAGCTCAACTGCCACTTTCCTACTCAAAGCATCGGCTACCACATTGACTTTAATTGGATGATACTCAATAGTAAGATCGTAGTCCTTCAATAATTCAAGTCATCTACGCTGTCGGAGATTCAAATCTTTCTGAGACATCAAATATTTCAAACTCTTGTGATCGGTATACACTGTGCATTTCTCACCATACAAATAGTGTCTCCACACCTTCAAAGAAAACACAACAACGACTAACATAATATCAGGCGTGGGGTAATTCTTTTCATGAATCTTCAGCTGTCTCAACGCATATACAACAACTCTCCCATCTTGCATCAACACACACCCTAAACCTACATATAATGCATCACTGAAAATCACATAATCTTTCCCTGTTATCGGATGCACTAACACGGGTGCTCTAATCAAAGCATCTTTCAATCGATCAAAAGCCAACTGTCTTGCTTCTGTCCACTCATATCTGACATCCTTTTGTAACAATTTCGTCAATAGAGCAACTATCTTTGAAAATCCTTCTACAAACCGACGGTAGTAGCCAGCTAAGCCTAGGAAATTACGAACCTCGGTCACGGACTTCGGTTGCTTCCAATTAACATCAGCTTCCACTTTCTTAGGATCAACTCTAATGCCATCCGCTGATACAACATGACCTAGAAAAACTACCTCTCTAATCCAAAACTCGTATTTGCTCAACTTTGCGTACAACTGATTGTCTAGCAAAGTCTTCAACACAAGTCGCAAATGTCTATCATGGTCTTCCTCAGTGCGCGAATAAATCAATATATCATCAATGAACACCACAACAAAGTGATCTAGGAACTCATGAAACACACGATTCATCATGTCCATGAACGCGACTTGTGCATTAGTCAACCTGAACGACATTACCAAAAACTCATAATGCCCATAACGTGTAAGAAAAGTTGTCTTCGGTATGTCTTGTTCCTTCATTTTCAACTGATAGTACTCGGATCTCAAATCTATCTATGAGAACACTGACGCATCCCGTAACTGATCAAACAAATCATCTATTCTCGGCAAAGGATACTTATTCTTCACAATTAATTTATTCAACTGACGGTAATCGATACACGTACGCATACTTCCATCTTTCTTCTTAACGAATAGTACCGGTGCACCCCAAGGCGATATACTCGGGCGGATAAAACCACGATCTAATAACTCCTAAAGCTGAGTCTTCAGTTTCTTCAACTCTTTCGGAGCCATCCGATACGGAGCAATCGATACGGGAGCAGAATCAGAATATAACTCAATAGCGAACTCGACTTCTCTATCCGGTGGCAAACCAGGCAACTCTTCCGGAAATACCTTGGGAAAGTCACAAACCGTTCTAATGTCTTTTGGTCAAACTTTACTCATATCCAGATTCATCACATAGGTTAAGTATACTTGATATCCCTGATCCACCATCTTCTGAGCCTCAAAAGCAGAAACAACGTTGGATAAGAACTTAACGTTCTCACCAACCACTACCACCTTGTAATTGTCTGATAACCTCAACCTCACTCGTTTAGTCTCGAAATATACCTTTTCCTTGTGTTCTACCAACCAATCCATTCCCAAAATCACATCAAACCCATAGAACGACAACTCCATCATGTCGACTAGAAACATGTGACCCTGTACCATCAACGGACACCTCCGATACATCTTTCTAACTATGACTGTCTCGCCAAATGAACTAGTCACACTCATACCCACATCTAGAATCTCACACGGTATGTCCAACATATTAGCATGCTCACTCAGAATATAAGAATGTGTAGATCCAGAATCAATCAAGGAAAGTAATGTCAGAGACTGTAACATGAAATTACCTGCAATAACATCAGTGTCGTTCCTGCCATCTCGGTGTGCATACACCTTCGCTGGTCCACCTCCATTGGGCTGAACTAAGACTACATACGCCACATTTCTTTGACCATCGTTCCGTGGCTGAAAGTTCCCTCGGCTGCGCCCACGACCTCGCTGGTACTCGACAACTCGTACCGGTGCCTGACCACCTCTAGCTAGTTGGGGGCAATCTGGCTTGAGATGATCCTTCGATCCACAATGCTAGCACGTACCATAATTTCCCCAACATTCTCCCAGATGAGATCTACCACACTTTGTGCACTCGGGTGCACGGTGAGCAAAACCTTGGCCTTGATGGCCACGCCCAGGGTTACCACCCCCTCGTCTGTGGTCAAAATGCTGCCTCTTGTCCTTGTGCCCCTTGGCACGGTCACGATTCCACTCCGTAAGCCGTTTCTATGAACTAGACCTGCCTCCTCTAGCAGACAAACCAAGACTATGCTCTATATCTTTGGCTCGGGCAACCAACACATCAAAATCTGTATAATCAGCAACCAACATGTAAGTCTTTACCTCTTCGGTCAATATGTACCGAAACCTCTCACAACATTCCCTCTCAGTGGGAACCAGCTTGGTCGCATACTAACTCAGTCTAACGAATTTATTGGGTTTTATGGTGCTTGATTTCCTTCAACCGATGTGTTTGCCAAGTTCGGAAAAGTTGGATAATTGGGTGTTTTAGTGAGAGGTGAAAAATAAACAATAAGACACAAGGAATTATAATGGTTCGACCTGCTAACAAGCACCCACATCCACTACCTTAGCTCCCCACTAAGGACTTCAACAAATTCACTAAGAATTTCGTCCCCTTTTTCTAGGCTAAGTAGACAACCTTTACAACCCTCAAAGCTTTCTACCCAAAGCTTGAGTAAACCCTTTTTACAAGAGAAATTCTAAGCAAACTTGAAATCCCTCTAATAGGTGTTTGTTTACACTATTAAGCTCTCACCCAAAACATAAACACTTGAGCAAATTTAACAATGTTTAGCTCACTAGTGTTGTCTATACAAGAAAATGGACAATTGAGCTCTAAGACAAAATCTTAATAATAGTGTTTTTGACAATTGAAGCATTAGCCTTCTCTTGATACTTGGAGGTCCCTTTTATACTCTCAAATGAGTTTGTAGCCGTTGAGGACCGTTGGGGATCTTTTGGAGCCGTCAGGGTCTTTATTTCCCATATTAATTTCAGTTCTGGTGCCTATCGTATCGGTACATAGGGATCCGTATCAGTACGCCCTTCTTCAGAACTAGCCGTTGAGCTCTTGTCAGCCTAAGCGTACCGATACACTAGGAAGCGTATCGGTACGATATGCATTTTAAAAGACCGTTGGGAAATAGCCATTGGGGTTAGTTAAAAAAGGGATCAATACGCTTTAAAAGTGTATCGGTATGATCCTTATCCGTATCGATACGAGCAAGCTTGTATCGGTACGGGTTTTGGCAGACTCAAAACTGGAGAAAAAAGGTATCGATACGGGGTATACCGTATCGGTATGGTAGAGCTGAAAAGTCAATTTTGAGTACTTTAAAACATTCCAAACTTTGCCAAAAACCTTTTTAAATGCCTCAAACATATTTTCAAGTTGTTTGGACTTAAAGACATGTTTTAAATTCTTTTCAAATTATTCCAAAACATTTTTCAATTATTATATCAAAACACCTAGTTCCTCAGAATTGGATCTCATACTTAGAAATGGTCTTGCTTCCCTGAACCAAAGCCATGAACTCACGTTTCTTCTCATCATGATACCTCGGCCCTAGATACTTCTTTCGGAAGGTAGAACGGAAGAAATCCCAAGTTATATCTGCGGTGGCCATACCCGCGGTGATCATAATCCACCAAACATACGCGTCACCCTAAAGCAAAGATACCACACAGCCAAGCTTCTGTGCATCATTGCACTCTATTTGACCCAAAATGCTGGTAGTGCTCGCTAGCCATGCCTCGGCTCCCTCGGGCGATAACCCACAGAACTCTACTCTGCCCAAACTATGGAGTCTCTCGAGGGGCAACCCATCCCTCTGTTCATGCTGCGGTGTAACCAACTACAACCCAACCATAGCAGACTGAAAAGCCCCAGTAATAGCCTGAATCAACAGGCTCATATCAGCTCCAGCCTGTCCCTGGCCACCACGAGGCTCCTCACCTCGTGCATCTGCTCCACTAGCCGGAGGAGGAGGTAAATCTCCCTCTTGCGGATACCCGGCATCCTCAACCTGATTATCCCATAGCTCACCACCCACTTGACCTCTTCTAGGTCTAGCCATGGTATACAAATGCAATGCTACAACAACAATATATAAAACAAAAGGAAATAATTCGGGTCAGCAACGTCAAGGGTCCAAGGTGCTCAAGTGTCTTACAAAGATTTTCCCGATAATAGTATGTGGCAATGGGTACCTTACACATCAAGCTACCTCAAACAAGAAAACAAACACCACAAACAATCAAACCTACCTCACTTACCTTTCCGGTTGTACGAAAACCAACGCAAGCCTTTTCAAACATGTCGCTGATACCAACAGATGTAACCCCCACGACCTGGCCTAGCCACCAGACCGTATCGAGCGGATCACACGGGACTAACTGAAGAAAAATCTGAAGATTTCCCTCCAATCAGCAACCCTAAACGCGTTGATTAATATATTTTCCAGATGCTTGAATTAAACCCTATATTTCAAGAACACGCAGCGGAAGAAAACACGACAAGACGAGCACCAAACGATCAACCGAGCAACCAGCGACCAAAATGCAAAACTAGCATAAAACAGGGACCTATGATGAAATTAAAGTGATCACTTTGACATTAGTCTCATTTCATGATTCCATGCTGAAATGCAACTCAAAACACGCCCTCAATCAAACTCAATTGATAACACATCAAGATTGGACCAAAACACAAGAAAAACAACTTTAAAGACGCTCTTAACTAACTTCCAACGACCCCTATTTCGAAACACTCCCAATGGTATCGATACAGGTCTAACGTTTAAAATTATAGAGAGCTTTCGTTCTGAAACGATTTGACCTATTTTGGGGCTGCAAAGCCCGTTTCGATACCCGTTCTGAAACACAAAGTTCAATTTAAGGGTCGTTCGAAACGTGAAGGTCTGTTTCGAAACACCCTGCAACATAATAGAAAAATCTGCAGATCAAGCATCTCCAAGGTTGCTCCCCTTGGTTCCAATCAACACATGCATCAAGATAACAAGATAATCATACAAACACTAAGAGTGAGCAACCAAACTTACATTTAAGCAAGAGAATAAACCCACAATTATCAATCGACAAGATAAGAAACAACAAATCCATGAATTAAGAAAAACAAGGTAGAAAGCCAAAACCATATTGCTCAAGGTATAAACAAGCCAACCAAGGCATAACAAACATGCTCGCATCAAGAGGAGTCTACAAAACACCCTCAAAACATAAACAAGGTCCATCCTCATTGTCACACACACTACTATCTAAACAAAACCATACTTGAGATTGAAGCGGACACTTGGATCACTTCCCTTGCACCGTTGCCTTCCAAGATAGCCTACGGATTTGCATTGTTGGAAAAGAGAGCGTAAGCTACGAAGCTTAGTGAGCGGGGCTCAAAACCAAGCTACAACAATGCAGTTTTGTAAACCAACTTCATTTTGGAAACCAAAACAATTTCTTAAAATCATTTTCGCAAATCATTTCCTTTCAAACATACCATACTTAAATCAAGTATAAGCAATTGCAACAACACATGCCATAGGCACAACACATGCATCAACCGTGAATTAACCATATGTTAACCACATATGCAAACCAAGCCTATCAGCTCCATTTCAACTCACATGCTTCAAGCATATAAACATAATCATATGAGTTTACCAAGCTCATATTAAAACCATAAGCGAATGAGTATACCGACACCATTGACACGTTGCTCAGATAAGCGGACACCTTGATGGCACAACCCCCATCAAGATACATGGTGAAACAACCCTCACCACAATCTCATTTCAGCCAGGATGCCACAACCCGCATTGCCCGTTGGTGATAGCACAACCCCTATCACTCGCATCACAATAGCACAACCCCTATTGTGAAACCGAAGAATTTACCTCACGCATGAATTTTAATATATAGTGCACTTCATATCCTATTGATCGATCAATCTATCCGATATAAAGATCAACATGTTTCAATATACTCGTTGCAACATCTCATTCCACTGTTTTACACCGGGGTTAAACACCTCCCCAAACACATCCCAAATACCATAAACTCAAGCCCATGCATAGCATGAACTCATGCAACATTTTCATAAATCACATGGTATTCTCATGGGACAAAATCAACATGCATTGATGCACAACAACAATGGAAAAAACATCATTAAAAATGATTTGCTCATGATCAAAACATGATCGACATATAACACGACAAAAATACCAAAATAACTCAAAACTTACTCTTGAGCTTGGATTGGCCTAACGGCACAACCCAAACTCCCAAAAATGCTTTTTTAACCTTGTTAAGGCATTAAAAACATTTCCACTCACCAGAAAAAACCAAAACCAAGCCGAAACACTTTTCTAGCTTCCCGGTTCGCCCACAAATGTATCCAACGATTCAGGATCTTCAACCCCTGCTTATCAGAGGAGAATTTCGTCGCTCACCTCCAATGATAGTATTTCCCCCTTGATTAGCAAAGAACACTAAAGAAAACTTTTAGAAATTAAGCCTAGATGGTTGTTTGGCTGAAGAGAAAATGAGAAGAGCTTCAAAATGTGCTTTTGACGTAAAATGAGAAAAACATGATCAACCCTTTTTAGTTTTAATTGTAAAACCCTATTTAAAATATTTGAATAGTCAAAATTAAAGGGGAAAATAACTATATTTGCCCAGCCAATTTAGCTCCTTAAGTATTCTATGTTTTGACTCTTTTACAAAATGGTTACTAAAACAAATTTTGCAATCTTTACATTTTGGTCACTAAACCGAAATGTCATGGTTCGGAAAACGTTTTTCTAAAATTATTTTTTACTAAATCCTTATATATGATATTTAAGGATTCTAGAAATTTATTTCATATTTTTCTGACCATCCAAAGACCACTTTCCCTGAACTCACTCACAACTCGCAACATCGGTCTTTCGGACACGAAACCTTACCGAAACTTCTAGACCCAAAACCGGGGTGTTACAATAGTAAAATCTATTCATATAGGAGTAATTCGAGTATTAGTTTTTCATGGATGAAATTTTTTCTCGGACTCGATGGGTTCTGATCTGACCTGACCCGATAGGGGCGAGTTTTTATTTTAAAATACGGGTTAAGGGCGAGTCGAGGCAGATTTTAAGGAATGTTTAATCAGGGTAGGGCAAGTTATCCTGAAAGGCGATGCGATTGATATAGTGCATAGGCTGGCCAATCCGTCCTTGTATTTATCGGTGGTAGGCGCACAACTCTACGAGGTTCGGCAGCGGATTCGAAGTATGAATATTCAAGTTGTTTATGTTCCTAAAGTAGCCAATACTATAGCACATAAGTTGGCTCATTGGGCAATGTATAGGGTTATGTCAGTTAATTTTGTTATGGATCATCCGAAATTTATAGAGGTTGATGTAATAACTGATGTGATTAATGATTAAGTAGAAGTAGTTTCCTTTCAAAAAAAAGAAAACAATAATATTCCTTGCCTACAAGCCGATCAAGAATTAGATCAATAAAAGGAATATGGAAGTGATCTTTTCCCCTGGTTGTATTAAGTCTCTTGTAATATGTGCAATTCCTCCAACTCATAGGAATATGAGTTGAAATCAATTCATCAGCATCATTCCGGACTACAGTGATGCCACTTTTCTTGGGAACACAATGGATTGTACTCACCCATACACTATCAGAAATGGAATAGATAATACCAATGTCTAGCCATTTGAGAATTTTTTTCTTGACCACTTCTTTCATCTTTTCATTGAGTCGATGATTCAGCTCAATAGAATGTTTGTTATCATCATCCAACTTGATCTTATGCATGCACAAAGATGGGCTAATGCCTTTAATATCCACAATGATCCTGGAAAAATAACATGTTTGTGCCACTTCAGAATATTTATCAACTTAGCTTCTTGAATTGCATCCAGATTTGTAGAGACAATTACTGGAAGTGTGTCCGCGTCTCCAAGGAATACATATTTCAGATTAGCTGGTAATGACTTCAGTTCTAGAGTAGGAGCTTTTTCAATAGATTGTTTATAAGTAGGAATTATATGGTGTGCAAGATCTAAAGATTCAACCTGTCATTTATGTTGAACAACAACAATGAACACTTCAACAATGATGTCATAATTTGGGAGATTGTCTTCTACCGTTGTCAGCGCATTATCTTCAACAATGTGAATACTACGATGATTCAAGTCTTCTTAAATAATATTGTTTAGAACATCAATATGGTGACTTTCCTCTGTATTTTTTTCCAAGATCAGCATTACACATCCTAAAAGTAACTTGATCATTATGGACCCGCATTGTGAGTTCTTCTTTTGATACATCGATAACCGCCTTCTCGGTTGCTAAGAATGGCCGGCCAAGAATAATGATGACATCCAGGTCTGCCTCAAAGTTAAGAATAATAAAGTCTGCAGGAAAAACAAACTTGTCCACACGAACAAGCATATCTTTTATTTGTCCATTCGAAAGAGTCAATGATTTGTCTGCTAGTTGCAATGTGACCACAATGGGTTTTATTTCTCCAATGCATAACTTCTAAAAAGTTGATAATGGCATTAGATTAATATTGGCCCCCAAATCATAAAGAGCTTTGCTAAAATAATGATTTCCAATAGAGCAAGGGATGATGAAGCTGCTAGGGTCTTTGATTTTTCTTGGTAGAATGGTTGATATGAGCGCACTGCACTCTTCTGTGAGCGCAATGGTCTCTATAGCACTGAGCTTTTTCTTCTTGAATAGGATTTCTTTCATGAACTTTGCATAATTAGAAATCTGTGTAAGAACATCCATCAAAGGGATTTGCACTGTAAACTGTTGCAAAGTATCTTGAAAGAATTAAAAATGATTGTCAGAATCAATATTCTTGAATCTCTGAGGAAAATGTGGAGAAGGATTATGTGCTGATTGCGCTGACAATTTAGATTACAACACATGTGGTAGCAAAGTGATAACTGAAGGAGCATCATTCGCCATGATATCTTTAAACATTGGATCAGCTGTCGAATATATATGAGTGCTTGTTGCGTTAAGTCAGCAGTTTGCTTTCCACTACGAAGAGTAATTGCCTTGCAATGTTCTTTACCCTTTATTATCGGACTCTCAATATTGCTAAGAAGTGTACCCAATTTTCGAGAGTTCATGTCAATAGCTAACTACCCCAATTGAGCTTCCAAAGTACGAATCGATAAAGAGTAACCTTGTACTATAGCTTCTGTTCGAGAGATGTGTTCGTGCATCATTTCCTCAAAGAGAGCAAATGGATCAGATAGAGATGATGGAGCATAATGACTGTATCTGAGATGGTGCTCCGTATTATGATTGTGCACCATACTGCAATTACTGAGTTTGTGAAGAAGGATGTTGTGGTTGCATCATGTTCTGTTGTGACTGCAATGGAGCCTATGGTGTAAACTGTTATTGTGGATAACTAAAATTCCCTTAACGTATGCTAGTGTTCCCTTGAAAAGAATTATTCCCAGAGCGGAATACTCTTGAATTATGCGTAGAATTGGAATTTCCCCAAGATTGTCTATTAGTTGTGTTGTAAGAATTACCCATGGTATTGCCTCTTATATTGCTGACATAACTTGCATTTTCTGCATATTGTGGGAAATCTTTATAGCTATGGTTCTCACCATAAAACTCACAAGAGAATACATGAGTAGTGGTTTGTTGAGCTAACTGAATAGGAGTAACTTCACTTGTGCCCTCCATATTCTTGATTTTGTTCTCTAAAGAAGAAATCAGAGCCTTTAAGAAGAAATATCATCAAGCTCGAAAACTTATGGTGCAGCCTTACATGAAGCAACTCTCAAAATAGGATATTTAGAATCATTTTGTGCAAATCTCTCCAACACACAAACACCAACGGTGTAAGTGCAATCAAGTAAAGGCCCATTAGATGATCTGTCGACAAGATGTCTTTTGGCTGCATTTAACCCATTGTAGAAGATCTCAATTTGAGTTTCTTGTTGAAGGCCATGGTTGGGACATCATCCAAACAAGGACTTATATATTTCCTGTGTAGTTTAGAGAGTTTCATCATCCAACTGATAGTAGGCAGTGATATCATTCCTTAGGTGCGTGTTCATTATCGGTGGATTAAAGCGCAATACAAACTGCGATGCGAGATTATTCCATGATGCAATAGATTCGGCATGGAGTTCACAAAACCACATGTGAGCTCTTCCCTGCAAAGAAAATGGAAACAATTGCCTACGTAAGGTATCATCAAGAAGACCTTGTTGATTAAAATAAGCACAAATTAAAAGAAATGGTTGAATATGCTCTCTAGCGTCTTCATGTGGCAACCCCACATACTACCCATTTGAGTTGAGCATTTGAAACCTAACCGACTTCAACTCGAAATTGAATAGGTGGTAGAACAACACCCAGTTGCAAATCGTCCAACTGGGGAACTACAACCTTGCAGATTTTTATGTTCTGTGCTGGTGGGTACAGTGGTGGGTTTTTAGGATCGTGAGGGATACCCTCGTTGTTGACTTGTCTTGCCATCTCACTTTGTTCTCAAAGTCTTCGTCTAAAAGTCCTTTCAACTTCTAAATCAGGCATTAAAAATGGTGTAGTAGCACTTCTAGTCATCAATAGCTACAAAACTAATAAAAAGAAAAGGAAATAACAAAGAGCTATTAGAAACAACTACAAACTAGATAAAATAAACGGAATTGCAAGCAGAAACGTAAATATCAAATAACGCCATCCCTAGCAACAACACCAAAACTTGATCGGTGAGTAATCGTCACATGAACTGTGCAAGCGTACACTGCCGATGCAAATATAGTTAAAAGGTGCATCCTGTTAGATATCGATCCCATGCGGATAGGTGTTTAGTCGTACTAATATGTGGCCACAAACAATTATGTAAATTGAAATATTGTGAGTGTAATGGTGGTTGTAACGGAGAAATAAAGTATTGAATGTAAGATCAATTGTGATAGCAAGAACAAACAAATACAAGAACGTAAAAGAAATATTAAGTGAAGATCTAGATCCCTTCGGTTCAACTTGGCAGATTGTCAAGTGCAACAAGGAAACAATATACGATGGCTCATTTGACAAATAAAATATTAAGCTTGCTTACTAACTTCCATTCAATTCTCAACTAATGACACAAAGATGTAGATCAACCATAACTCTTGTTGTTCGTCAAAACTACAAATCCTCGAACAAGTGGATCAACTCTCGTTGTAATGGCTTGTTAATCTTACTTGTCACTGCATCTCTCAACGTCAGTGACGATGTTAAACACTCATGCAAACAAATATTAGATCTAATAGTTGAAATAAGAATAAAGCTAATAAGATGATATTTAACTTAAAAACCAAGTTTAAACAAGTTCATACAAAGCTCAAAAGTTAAACCATCGTCAAATAACACAAGAAATATAATAAAATCTTCAATAAACATCCATGTCTAGAAAGATTTAAAGAAGATAACACATATTCCTCCTTGTTCCAACACTTGAATCCTCATTTCCTCAGATATTTAAAGAAAATAAACATGAAAAATACAGAAATGGATGCATGAAACATTATTGTGGGGACAATTGAATCCATAAAAGAGGGAAGATGTGTGCTCTTTAAAGAGCTATCAATGGGCTTCCTTTTTGTTGTTGGGCTTGAATGTCTTGGTTGGGTGGTTATTAGGAGGATGTTGGAGGGTTAGGAGGGTAAATCCCTTCATTTTGAAGAAAAGGATGGGAGAGTCTTTATTTTTTCTGTAGAAAGTTGAGATTGATGATTTCATTTTGTTCCCTCCTATCTTCTCATCTCCATCCTTTTCATTTCTTTTATAGAAACCCAAAGGTAAAGGCTTTATCTTTATCCTTTTGAGTTAGATTTTCGGGAAACAAGTCAAGGGTGTTGAAATCTCCATCAAATGATTTATCTTTTAAGGTAAGTTTCATAAAAAACGGTGGTTGATGAAAATCATGGGTTTAATGGAGGTTTTGTGAGAAGTGGATTAAATGAAGTTTAATCCCGGTTTTCCAATTTAGTCTGTAAGTTTAAGCTACCCTTTCACCTCCTACTAGTTGTAATCTGAATTTACAACTCTTTATGTAGTGAAAGAAGTTGCGGGATCTTCCAAAGAGCTTGGGAAGAAGAAGGCTTGAAGGGTTGGCTTAGGAGCTTCATTCCCAACTGTTGAAGTAAAGGTTAGTACACCACTAACTCCTTTTTTCCCTAGAAATCCTAAATTCGATTACCTTGTTGCTTAGTTGATATTTTGGTTGCTTGGATGCTTGAGACCACCTTTAATGGTGAAACTTGGCTTAAGGGTTAAAAACTTGTAAATTCAGTAGCAAACCGCCCTAAACACTTCCATAAGATGTAGACTTGAGTTTAAGGGTGAACAACTGGGATTCGAGGGCTTGGGAAGTAATTTCCCGAGCCTAGGAAGCCATTTCTAGGCTTCGGTATCAATACACGGGGAGGCAATACCGATACTATAGTGTTCTAGGTTTAAAGGACACTATTTTATTGGATGAACAACAAATGGGTATCAGTACGATGTTCAACCTGTACCAGTACACATTGCAATCTAGTATTGGTACGGGTCGACCCGTATCGACACACTAAGGCTTTGGGAAATTCTAGTGAGCTAGTTTCGTATCGGTACAATATGCGTACCGGTACCCAAGGGGAAACTGTATCGGTACTTGAGGACCCGTACTGGCACCCACTGGGAAATCTGGCAAAAAATATCGACATTCACCTTGAAGGCTGGAAAAATATAATGTTCAATCCAATAAACTCCCAATGACCTAAAAGTAGTTGTAAAACTGTAAAACTGAGAAATCTCCTTATAGTCGAGCATAAAATGTAAGAACTTGGTGAAAGTCTTGTGTGACTTATATGTTGGTAGAAACTATAGGATGGTTGTTATGGGATGTTGCTACGTGCTATGTGGGAACTTGTTTGTTGGGATCCAGATACCTAGTGAGAGAAAGAGTGTGTTGCAACACCATGATTAAATATTCCCGAATGTATGATCTTGATGCTTAGTGGTCTCAGGCCTCATCCGAAGATGCTTGATGAGAGATTCTGAGCATAGGTATATGATCTAGATGTTTAGTCGTTTGGGCCTCACTCCTATGAGTGTATGATCCCGATGCTTAGTGGTCGGGGGCCTCACTCCTATGAGTGTACGATCCCGATGCTTAGTGGATGCGAGCCTCACTCCTATATTGTGGACTAATGCTTATGTGCTATGTGAAGCCTTTGTTTACTTGTTGTTGCGATATGTATAGGCGGGTAGAGGTAGCGCCATATTTATACGATGTTATTGTCATGTTATCATATTTAGCTGCATGCTCGTATTTATGATTTGCATGAATCATAGTTTAGTGGGAGTGTATCCACAGAGATTCGTTAGCTCAACGTTCGGAATTGTTGTTTCCGTTCGCAGGTTAGTAGGTTGTCGTGCATCGTTGGAGCACCATTGGAGTAGAACTTCAGCATCGACTTGTTGTCTGAGTATAATACTTAGATTATTTGGGCTATGTATTCATAGGACACTATTTTGTATTATAACTCTTATTTTCAATTTAAATTATGAGTCGAATGCTTTAATTAAATATTTTTAAATGGAGCTCCCGTGTAACGTTTTTAAATTGTTTATCTACTTTGGAATAATTGAACTTGATGTATTTTATGAAATGGATATGGTTTAGGCTAAACTAGATCAAAATTTTATGGTTATGGTTTGGGCTTGAGGCCTGGATGTTAGGGTTGTGCAAAAAATCCGACAAACCGAAACCTGAAAAAACTGATTCGAAAATACGATTAATAGAACCGAAAAAATGAGTTTCGGTAGTTTTTTTTTAAAAATATTATTTCGGTTCAGATACGGTTTATAGCTTTTAAAAAAGTGGGTAACCGAACCGACCGATTATATAATACAATGTACAAAATATGTATATTTATATAATTATATTAGCAAAATTTTTGGATTATTTTTAATAGATTTTCTTTTATTATTCTAAAAAGTATAAAGTCAATAATTAAAGATAGTTTTTAATATATTTTTTACCAAATAATTTGAATTTGGTAAGTATCCTGCTACAACTTTATTTCCCCTTCCCAGATTCCCCAAGTCTTTATATTTTACTCTTTAAAATTTTCAAAGCCAAAACCCTAGCTTCCCTCCCCAACTAATCAACTACCGTTGATTCATATTAAATATCAACTGTCGATATCTTGTTCGACGAAAAACCCAGGTACTCACTCTATTTCACTTCTTAACTTTATTAATTACTTCTTTATTTATGTAATTAATTATTGATTCCTTCTAATATATTTTGAATAAATATGTTAGTTTGAACCGTTTGCATTCTTATAAGGATAATATGATTTTACATAATCATATCCATTGATAACTTGTCAACGTTTCCACCATAGAAAGCATTTGAAGATATACATGGATTACAAGAGTAGTTATCTAGAATTGTAAATCAAAATTGATTGGTAGTAAATTGAAAAAACACAAGAGTCGATAACCTTTATTTCATTATTATTATATTTAGTGAGGTAAACTTATCTAATTTAATTTTAGTTCTTTTTGTTAGATGTTTTCTGATTTTGAATCTGAACACCAAAGTGTTGCAATGAATAAAGATGGCAACCTTGATTCCCTAGACTCCAAATCCTTACAAAATGATTCTCATTCAACAGCGAATGGAACTTGATGTTCGGTTCCTCCACCTCCTAAAAAGGCCAAAAAAGGAGTTGGCAGTAAAAGAAAAAGATCATAGGTATGAGATCATTTTAATAGATCTGAGTCTCTCAATGAAGATATAGCTATTTGTTCATATTGTGATAGAGAATTTGCTTCCTCATCTAATAATGGAACTAGTTTTTTGTCTAACCATTTATTAAGGTGCAAAAATACCCGCCTAATGTTGATAAGAGTCAGAAAATTTTATCTTTCCAGTCCGGTACTGTGCGTCCTGATGGTACAATGCAGTCCCCTAAACTTGAAAATTTGATCAAGAGGCTTGTAGAAAAGCATTAGCAAAAATGGTGATTGTTGATGAACTGGCTTTTATGTTTGTAGAACGTGAAGGTTTTCGTAAATTTTGTCAAATAATGCAACCAAAGTTTACAATTCCTTTTCGTTGGACAGTAACTAGGTTCTGCTTTGGTATATATGGGGAAGAAAAAACCAAATTGAAACACATTTTAAGCAGAATAAGCCTAGGGTTTACTTGACAACTGATACATGGACATCTTGTCAAAATCATAGTTACACGTGTTTGACCGTGCATTTCATTGATGAAAACTGGAATATGCAGAATCTTTTTTGAAATTTTGTCCAATTTCTAGTCATTCTAGGGAAACAATTGGAAAAGCTGTTGAAGGATGCTTGCTTGATTGGGGAATTGGAAATGTGTTTATGTGAGAAAGGGGTCATGGTGGCCGGAGATGCAATTAATGATGGTGGTTTGTGTGTGATTGGTGGTTAGGGATTTATTTGTTTGAAGAAGATGAACATGATATTTTCAGAGAGAACAATGTGTTTCTCTGTATTTTCTTATTATTCTTCATTATTAAATGTATACAGAGTAAGCCTTTAAATAGGATGATATAGAGTTCTAATATAACTAAAACTATACATTTATCTCTAATTTAAATAATATTTGTCCCTAATTTAAATAAGACTTCTAGTAAATCTAAACTACTGACTTGAGAATAAACTCCAATTATAGATTAAATAAAACTCTACCACTTCTCGAATAACTTACACTCTCCCTCAAACTCTAACACTTCTCGGATAACTTACACTCCCCCTCAAGCTGGTGAGCAAACGTAGTAGAGCACCAGCTTGGATCTTGGATGTGATGCCCACTCATATTTCTTCTATTGTTTCTTAGAGAAAAGAAAATCTCCCTTTTCCGGGAGCCATTGAGTTGAACAACTAGGATATAATCATGATGTTCTTTGCACGGTCATTGTTGAAAATTTGTAGTTGATGTTGCTGATTTCGGCATCCTTCTTGAGATGACTACCAATTTTGCTGTAGTTGTTGGTTTTGCGCCTAGCTTAGATGTCTTCCAGCTTTCCTCTGTCAGTGATGATCTTTTTCTGGTTTTTGCATCTTCTTTTGAGATGACTTCCAGCTTTTTCTTCCATTCACGGACTAAGTAGCTGCTTCCATTCAATAACGATCACAGGAATCTACACTCCCCCTCAAGCTGGTAGTTACACGTACTAGAGTCCCAACTTGAATTTTTGATGTAGAATCCCTTGAAAAATAATATAGTTTTTCTTTAAGGCTAAACTAAAACCTTTTCTCCTATCTTTTTTAGGACGAATGGCTAAGATAGAACCAAATAGTTTTTTAAGGCTAAACTATAACCTTTTCGACAAAACAACAAAAAATAAATGAGCAGAAATTTCACCAGAGATGTAAGATTCAAACGAAGGAGAAGCCAAGGAACGAGCGTGGCCTAATGATAGCAGCGGGAAAAAAGTGTGCATATGAAAAGAAAAAAAAATCAGATCAGAGATGGCAGCAGTGGTGACGA
Organism: Hibiscus trionum; assembly: GCA_030270665.1. NCBI lineage: Eukaryota > Viridiplantae > Streptophyta > Magnoliopsida > Malvales > Malvaceae > Hibiscus > Hibiscus trionum. Next base: position 17,265,393 of record BSYR01000051.1, read on the forward strand.
CATCAAGACCGATGTTGGCTCATGATACCATGTGAGAAAGGGGCCATGGTGGCCGGAGATGCAATTAATGATGGTGGTTTGTGTGTGATTGGTGGTTAGGGATTCATTTGTTTGAAGAAGATGAACATGATATTTTCAGAGAGAACAATGTGTTTCTCTGTATTTTCTTATTATTCTTCATTATTAAATGTATACAGAGTAAGCCTTTAAATAGGCTGATATAGAGTTCTAATATAACTAAAACTATACTTTTATCTCTAATTTAAATAATATTTGTCCCTAATTTAAATAAGACTTCTAGTAAATCTAAACTACTGACTTGGGGATAAACTCTAATTATAGATTAAATAAAACTCTACCACTTCTCGGATAACTTACACTCTCCCTCAAACTCTAACACTTCTCGGATAACTTACAGTTTACTATAACAGTAGACAATGCTAGTTCTAATGATGTGGGAATTGCTCATTTGAGAGAAAAGCTTAATAGTTGGGATGAATGTGTTTTAAATGGTGAATTTTTACATATGAGTTGCGCTTGTCATATCCTAAATTTGATTGTTAAAGATGGTTTGAAAGAATGTGGTCGTTCTATTTTGAAAATACGTACAATTGTTAGATATGCACGTTCTTCTCCAGCTAGATTACAAAGTTTTAAGGCATGTGTGCAACAAGAGAAGATTGATAACAATATATTTGTGTGTTTAGATGTTGAGACTAGGTGTAATTCTACATTCTTAATGTTAGAAAATGTTTTGAAGTTTCAAAAAGCTATTTTATTTACTGTCTAAGAATGATATTAGATATCGTGCTGAGTTTGTCAAGTATGATATAGTGCCTACGAATGATGATTGAGATTGTATTCGTAATTTATTTTTTTAAAGATATTTTATGATGCTACATTAAGGTTGTTTGGTTCACTCTATGTCACTGGGAACATGTATTTTCAAGAAATTATAGAGATTGGAATTATGATATCAATGAAATGTGAGAGCACAACAAATCCTAAACTTAGAATGATGGCTTCAAGCATGAAAAAAAGCAAGAAAAGTATTGGGGAAACATTAACAATATTAGCTTAATGTTATTTATTGATGTGCTTCTTGATCCAAGACATAAATGGAAGTATGTCAATTGGGCCATTAAGAAATCGTTTGATGATGATATTGCAATAGTTTTATGTGGTAGAATTAATCATGCTTTGTCTTCTATGTTTGATTCATATGCTACTAGATTTGATGCAAGTGATAAGGGGTCAGATTCTAGTTCTGCTTTTATAAGTTTAGAGGTGAATGACACTTCTATTACAGACATGGATGATGTTCAATCTATAATAGAGTATCACTTTGAGAGAGAAATTGGTTATGGTGGTTTGGAAAGAAAGACTGGGTTAAATAAGTATTTACCTGAGGATTGTGAAAAGGTTTCTAGTAAGACCTTTGACATATTAGATTGGTGGAGAAAACATGCTGCATGACTTCCTATATTTTCTCGAATGACCAAGGATGTGCTAGCCATGTCTATCTCTACAGTTGCGTCTGAATAGGCATTTAGCAATGGTGGTCGAGTTCTTGATTCATTTAGAAGCTCATTAAGTCCTAAAACAGTAGAGACATTAATTTGTACTCAAGATTGATTGAGGACTTCACATGCTCCACTTTTCGTAGAGGAAACACTTGAGGACCTTGAGAAGCTTGAATTAGATTTCTATATTCTTGACTATATTATTTTCATTTATTTTCCCCTTATATGATTGTATTGCTTAACTAACTAATATTCTTTTTTTGCTTCTATTTTTTCTAAATTTAATAGAGGCTGCAATCATCAAGGATATTGAGACTCTTAACATGTATATTGATTGAAGTTATTTGCTATTTCTTTCTTGATGCGAGGTGCCAAAGTTTGTTGCTGATTTCTTTTAAGTGTTTATTTTTTTCAAAGGATTTATGTTTTTTTATTGATTTCATTAGATTTTTTTATGTAATTAGGCCTAGGTTTTGCATGTACTGTAATTATGTTTTATTGAATTTGTATTAGTATTTAGTAGATATTGGCATCTTGCGTAAAATTTTGAAAGGTATATTTTCTTTGACTATGTTATTAAAATTTATATTTTTAATAAGTAAAATAAAAATATATCATTATCCGATCAAACCGAACCGAATATTTTGGTTAACTGGTCAATTGGTTGAATGGTTATGGTTTAGTGTCAAAAATTGAGTAACCCGAATTTATCGTTTATCAGAATTAATTTCTTTCATTAGATTTATGTTTTTTTAATTGAATTCATTTAGAATTTGTTATCGATTTGAGGTTGGGTTACTACCAATTAAAGGTGGTAGAAGAGGATTGTAACACCCCAAAAATTATGCTAAAATTGTAAACCCTAGATTCAAAAAAAATCCCTAATTTACAAATCTAATTTTGAAATCCCTAATTAAAAACCCTAACAATTGAGAATTTTTAATTCAACACCCTAACATTTTATGAGGGACTAAATAAGAAATTTTATCAAACTTGAAATTTAATATGAAATTTCTTGAAAGTTTAAGGACTGACTACATAAATAACCCTTTTATCAAATTGAATTTCAATTCTCACTCACCCGTCTCTTTTTTTTTAATTTGTTTAATTTATTCTAAACCTAATTTGTTTAGATTACCACCGCTCAATTATATATATATATAGTCATAGTTACTACGTAAAAAAATAAACCTAAGACTTAGGTTTTAAAGTGTTGTCGCTCTTAGTTGTTCCCAAGCTTTATGATATCCTCTCGGATTGACGTTACCATCACCTTACATCGAAGCCGCAACCGCCCTTTGTTTTTCATTAGAGCTTTATTGTTGCGAGGTGTGTTTTTTCCGGTGCTATAATTAAATTATATGTTATTTTTCTATGTTGGTGTTTTACCCTTTATGTGATTATTTATATGTATTATGATTCTTATGGTTGACATCACATGCATACATTTTCAGAATATGTTTTTACTACGATTTACGAACCATGATTTATGGACTACGATTTATGAACTATGATTTATGGACTATGATTTATGAAGTATGTTTACGGAATATCGGATTTATGGAACTTTGTTTATGAAATTTGATTTCTAATCATCATATCATTGTATGAGCATGGGTTGGGATTTGTTCAGGGAAGTTCAGTGGTTTCACCCTTCGAGCTGAATTCCACTTCGGATTGGTGGTTTTAGTGAGGAGTTCTGGGGAACTTTCCTCTTGGCGATTTTAGTTGGGTGCATTGCATTGCGCTTGTGATTTATGCGTTATGCTTTAAAGAATTTTTAGAAAATATAATGTTTTTACGACTATGATTTTCTTGCACTTTAGAGACACACTAAGCTCTTTAGCTTACTCCCCATAGTTTTCCTTTTTCAGATATCCTGGACTCTAGGTGACTTGGTACTCAGAGGATCTCTTTATTTTATCGAATCTATTTTATCTTCAGTATGAATATAATTTACTTTCATGAGTATTTTATTATTAAGATTATTTTGAGATTTAAATGTAATTTCGTATTTGAGACTTATTAATTTTACATGCGTTTTTAGACTTAAATTTGAATGCTTTATTTAAATTATATGATTATTATTTTAACATTCGAGTTTTATAATTATTGAGATATTTTATATTATTATCAGAAATAGTTTATTTTACGCTATTTGAATATATCATAATTCGAATTGGTTTCTTGAGGGTTAAGTTTTCAAATATGAATTCCTAAATTCGGCTAGCTCTTTTAGGCTAGGTTTAGGGGGTTACATTTAGTATTATCAGAGCTAGGTTCAACCCTTGGACTGTGGGGCTCACACAAAATTTCTAAACCATAAATGATTTTTTGCATGCATATTAAATGTTTTTGGGCAAAATGAGATTTTCTGATAAATTTATTATTTCAAAGAATTAAAGATATGTTTTTAATAGAAATTCCAAGTACCAATTCTAATTCTAGGATTGTCCCTTTTGTAGATATATTACTATGTCACCTTGTAAGAGCTCTAAATTAGCGATCGATCGTGATCATACTCGTTTCTATAAATTTGAGATTAAAACTTATTTGAAAACTCTGTGTTGTCATTTATAACCTGATCTAAAATGTCTTTTTAACATTGTTATCAAAACCTATATTTTTTAGTATGTTGTTAGTATGAAAATTTTTTAGGACAAAATTTCTTTTAAGGGTGGGAGAGTTGTAACACCCCAAAAATTACGCCCAAATCGTAAACCCTAGATTAAAAAAAATCTCTAATTTAGAAACCTATTTTTGAAATCCCTAATTGAAAACCCTAACAATTGAGAATTTTTAATTTAGAACCCTAACATTTTATGAGGGACTAAATCAGAAATTTATCAAACTTGGAAGTTAATATAAAATTTCTTGAAAGTTTAAGGACTGACTCCATAAATAACCCTCTTATCAATTTGAATTTCAATTCTCGTTCACCCGTCTCTTTTTTAATTTTTTTTCAACATTTTAGATTCAAATTAAATTCTAATTCCCCTTTTTCTTACGGCTGAATTGACTCTCATTTTTAACTTAAAATTTTGTTTTTACTATTATTATTATTATTATTATTATTATTATTATTATTATTATTGTATTCTAAATTTAATTTGTTTAGATTACCACCGCTCAACTATATATATATATAGTCATAGTTACTACGTACAGAAAAAAACCTAAGCCTTAAGTTTTAAAGTGTTGTCCCTCTTAGTTGTTCCCATGCTTTATGAAATCCTCTTGGATTGACGCTGCCATCACCTTACATCGAAGTCGCAACCGCCCTTTGTTCGTCATTAGAGCTTTATTGTTGCGAGGTGTGTTTCTTCCGGTGCTATAATTAAATTATATGTTATTTTTCTGTGTTGGTGTTTTACCTTTTATGTGATTATATATATATATATATTATGATTTTTATGGTTGACATCACATGCATACGTTTTTCAGAATATGTTTTTACTACGATTTACGAACCGTGATTTATGGACTACGATTTATGAACTACGATTTATGAACTATGATTTATGGACTTATGGACTATGATTTTTGAAGTATGTTTACGAAATATCAGATTTATGGAACTTTGTTTATGAAATTTGATTTCTAATCACCATATCATTGCATGAGCATGGGTTGAGATTTGTTCGGGGAAGTTCAGGGGTTTCACCCTTTGGGCTGAATTCCACTTCGGATTGGTGGTTGTAGTGAGGAGTTTTGGGGAACTTTCCTCCTGGCGGTTGTAGTTGGGTGCATTACATTGCGCTTGTGATTTATGTGTTATGCTTCAAAGAATTTTAAGAAAATATTACTATGTTTTTACGACTATAATTTTCTTTCACTTTAGAGACACACTAAGCTCTTTAACTTACTCCCCATAGTTTTCCCTTTTCAGATATCATGGACTCTAGGTGACTTGGTACTCGGAGGATCTCTTTATTTTATCGAATCTATTTTATCTTCAGTATGAATATACTTAAATTTCGGGAGTATTTTATTATTAAGATTATTTTGGGATTTTAATTTAATTTCGTATTTGAGACTTATTATTTTTACATGCGTTTTTAGAATTAAGTTTGAATGTTTTATTTAAATTATATGATTATTATTTTAACGTTTAGGTTTTATAATTATTGAGATATTTTATATTATTATCAGAAATAATTTATTTTACGCTATTTTTATATATCATAAATCGAATTGGTGTCTTGAGGGTTAAGTTTTCAAACGTGACTTCCTAAATTCTGCTATCTCTTCTAGACCAGGTTTAGGGGGTTACAAGGATGTTTAGAAAATCGCTTTTCAGGATGCGGTACTGACATTATGAGTTCTTGATAATGTCTTTTGGGCTTACCAATGCACATGCGACTTTTATGGACTAGATGAATTCGATTTTCCAGCCCTACCTAGATTAGTTTGTGGTGGTCTTCATTGATGATAACTTGGTCTATTCGAGCTCAGAGGAGGAGCACAACTATCATCTTCGTGTTGTCTTTTAGACCTTGAGGGAAAGATAACTTTTTTCCAAGTTCAGCAAGTCTCAATTTTGGCTCTCCGAGGTGGTGTTTTTGGGCCACATTGTTGCGGCAGATTGAATCTATGTCGATCTGCAATATATTCAAGTAGTGGTAGAGTAGAAACCACCTAGGAATATCGTGGAGGTCCGTAGTTTCCTTAGATTTGCCAGATATTACCGCCATTTTGTCAAGGGCTTTTCTATCATAGCTGCACCTATGACCAAGTTGTTAAAGAAAAGAGTTCCGTTTGAGTGGAATTAGAAAAGACAATAAAGCTTCGAGCAGTTGAAGGCTTATCTTACGGAGGCTTCGATTTTGATACAACCCAAGCTAGGAAAGGATTATGTTGTGTTCAATGATGCTTTCTTGAATGTGTTTGGTTGTGTTGCAATGAAGATTTGGAGGCATTATCTGTACGAAGAAAAGTGTTATATTTACACCGATCATAAGTGTTTAAAGTATCTGCTCACCCATAACGAGTTGAATTTTTGGAAAAGGCGATGGAATGAGCTGCTAAAGGATTATGATTGCATCATAGAGCATCATCCCAGTAAAGCTAATGTGGTGGCTGATGCTTTGAGTCGGAAGTCTATGTCAGACTTGAGGGCGATGTTTGCCCGGTTAAAGATGACCAAAGATGGTGGGTTGTTACCCAAGATTCGTGTGGAGCCTACCTTAGTGCAAGAGATCAAGAGAACGCAAGTGTTGGACAAAGAGTTGGTGGCGAAGATAGAGATGGTTTAAAGAGGCTAGACATCCTATTTCGAAGTCTGAGATGGTGGTATCTTGTACTTCAAAGATCGATTATGTGTTCCAGCCTTAGAGGATTTGCGGGACCGTATTCTTTGAGAGGCACACCGTAGTCTATTTTCTATGCATCTAGGTAGTAATAAGATGCACTAAGACCTTTGTCCTTTTTATTGGTGGCCTAGTATGAAAAGAGATGTGTTAGAGCTCATGACCATATGTTTAGCTTGTCACCAAGTTAAGGACAAAAATCAAGTTCATTTGGGTTTGCTTCAGCCCATTCAGATTCCAAAGTGGAAGTGGGATCGTGTGACCATGGATTTTGTGACGGGTTTACCGTTGACTCAAAGGAGGCATGATGCTATATGGGTGATAGTGGACCGTTTGACCAAGATAGCTTATTTCTTGCTTGTACGGATGGATTTTATCCTTGAGAGGTTGGCAAGGTTATACATCCAAGTTATTTTAAGGTTGCATGGATTGCCATCATCTATCATATCGGATAGGGATCCCCGGTTCACAACAAGGTTGTGGAAGAAAATTCATGAGGTTTTGAACACAAGGTTGCATTTCGGTACGACTTTTCATCGTCAGACTTATGGTTAGCATGAGCGAGTCATGCAGATTTCAGAGGATATGCTTCAGTGTTGTATCATTGATTTCGAGGGGAGTTGGGAAGATCATCTACTGCTTGTTGAATTTTTCTACAACAATTGTTTCCACTCGAGCATCATGATGGCTCTTTTTGAGGCCTTGTATGAACGCAAGTGTAGAAAACCATTGTGTTGGACGGAGCTCAAAGAGAGGAAGATTGTGGGATCAGATTTGATTAATCAAACCAACAAGATGGTTTAAATCATCAAGGAAATATTGCATGTGACCTTTGATCATCAAAAAGCTTATGCGGATCGGAAGCATAAGCACATCGAGTACGAGGTCGGTGACAAGGTGTTTCTCAAGGTGTCACCATGAAAAAAGGTAATCCACTTTGGGCAAAAGGGCAATTCGAGCTCGAGGTTTATTGGACTGTTTGATATTCTAGAGAGATTTGGACTCATGGCTGATCGATAAGCATTGCCACAAGAGATGGCACACATTTATAATGTGTTCCATGTGTCTATGTTGAGACGTTGCCGTTCTGACCCTTCGCATGTCATCATGCTTGAAGAGATTGAGATCAATACCGATCTGACATATGAGGAGGAACCAATAAGAGTTTTGGCTAAAGGATTCAAGGAGTTACGCAAACAAGTGTATACCTTTAGTAAAGATGCTTTAAAGAAACCACAGAGTTGAAGAGGCTACGTGGGAGACCGAGGAGGACATGAGGTTGTTTTACCTGCATCTCTTTCTATTAGGTAAAATTTGAGGACGAAATTTTCTTTAAAGAGGGTAGAGTTATAACGACCTGAATTTCGGAATCCGAGGGTCTGATTAACCCAAGCCCTGGGACTCATGTGTTTGGGCCAAGATGTTGCGCCATGAGAGGCTCCCTAAGGTGTTAAGTGGGTTTCCTTGTTTTTGGGCTTGAGTTGGGTCTTGTGGATGAAGAAGAAAGAAGGTAGAGGGGCATTGAGGTAATATACCTCCCATTTCAAAGAGGGAAAGGCTGGTGGCAGTTATAATTCTGCAAAAAGAAAGTAGGTGAGATCACCCTTGTCCCCCATTGCTTTTACTCAACTATTTCTGCTTAATCTTTGTTAGATTGAAGCCAAATTTTGTAGCTAAGGTTTGAAGCAAGTGTTTCTTCATCAAAGGATCTACGTTTTGAGGTAAGAATCCCTAAGTTTGGTGGAAGTTGGAAATGGTGGGTTTTGAGGGGGTTTGGAGAAAATGAGTTTAGGGGTGGAGAAATCTCGTTTTCAGCCCTAGTTAGGTGTTTTGAGTTTCCTTTTCATCCCCTGCAAGTTGTAACTCGTTTTACAACTTCCTTGTGTAGTGAAAGAGGTTATAAATTCCTCCAAGGAGATTGGGAATGGGAAGGCTTGAAGAGCTTGGCTGGAGGCTTCATTTCCAGCTTTAGAATCAAGGTTTGTACACTACTAACTCCTTTTTCTCATGCACATCCTAAGGATGATGCTTTGTGTGCTTAAATTTGATGTTTGTGGTTGATTTGCGTGTTAGAGGTCAGGGACCCTCTTTAATGGCAAAATCCATATTTCATGTTAATAACATGTAAAAATGGTAGTAAGCCACCTTATACACTCCCATAAGATGTAGGATCGAGTTATAAGGCTAATGCTTGCGATTTAGGGGCTTGAGAAATGATTTCTCGAGCCTAGGAAGCCATTTATGGGCTATAGTATCAATATGCGGGGAGGCAATGCCGATACCCTAGTATTTTGGGTTTAAGAACATTGTTCTATTAGATGAACTATGAAGGGGGTACCAATACGGTGTTTAACTAGTACCAGTACGCCTTGTAATGAGGTATTGATATGGTTCGACCCGTACCGGTACGCGAAGGCTAGATAAATTTCTAGTAAGCTCAATTTGTATCGCTACACATGTGAGTGCCAGTACTCAAGGGGTACCATACCAGTACGCGAGGACCAGTACCGATACCCATTGGGCAATCTGCCCAAAAAATATAATTTGAGTTTGAGGGGCTGGTAATTCGAGGACTATGGCCCAATGGGCTTCTAATGTGATAAAATAAATGGTAAAATTGAGAAACCAAGATTCAACCTTCATATAAGAGCATAATGTGTAATAACTTGGTAAATGTTGAGTGACTTGTTTGTAATAGTAACCATAGGGATCCTTGGTGGATCATGTGATGTTACATGCCAAGTAAGGGCACCTGTGTGGATTAGTCACCTTTGTTTGTTGGGATCTGGATACTTAGAGAGTGTGTTGCAACACCATGAGATGAGATACCACTTGTACGTTTTTTAGGCTATGTGACACCGGGCCTCATTCGATGGTACTCGGTGAGAGATTTTGAGTACGAGTGTATGTTCCCAAGGCTGTGTGACACTGGTCCTCACTCAAAGTGTACGTTCCCGAGGCTGTGTGACATCGGGCTTCACTCCAGGTTTGTTGGTATGATGCATATGTGCTTTGTAAGATTAATGCATCCTTGTGTGTGCTATGTGTTTAGGCGGCTAGAGGTTGGATTTTTAATGAAAAAATCATGTTCGGGTCGAGTTTTTATTAAGGATAAAATCGGGGCGGGTCAGGTTCGGGTTTAGGGTGGAAAATATCCGACCCGACCCAACCTAAGACTAATAATGTAATTTTCTCCTAAATTTTTAGGGATATTTATAATAATACCCCTTATATATTTTTTTTCTAATTAAGTCCTTAAAATTAAAATTTTATTTATAATTTAGTCCTTTAAATTATAATGTTTTATAATTAAGTCCCTTAAAATTATTTTTTTACAATTAGGTCTCTAAAATTAATTTATTTTATATAGGTCAGGTCGGATTTAGTATCTTAATTTTCGGGTCGGGTGCAGGTTTAGGGTGTTTATTTTTCAGGTCGGGCCTGGCTGGGCCAAAAACTCGACTCGTGCCCATCCATAAGTGGAAGTGTATACACTAAGCTTCGTTAGCTCAACGTTCGAAATTGTTGTTTTCGTTTGCAGGTTAGTAGGTTGGCGTGCTTTCTTAGAGCACCATCGGAGTAAGACTTCGGCATCGACTTGTTTTGAGTATAATACTTAGTTTATTTGGGGTATGTATTCGTAGAACCTTATGTTTGTATTGTAACTCTTATTTTGGATTTTAAATAGTGGGTCGGATGCTTTTAACCATGTATTTTAAATGGAGCTCCCATGTAACAGATGTAACCCCCTCGGCCCGGCCTAGCCACTAGACCGACCCAAGGTGGTCACACGGTACTAACCGAAGAAAGACCCGAAGATTTCTCTTCGATTAGAAACCCTAAAAGAGGAGAAATCTTTTAAAAATTATCTTTTCTAGATGCACTTATAAAAACTTAGGTGAGGATCAAACGCAACAGATAAGAACACGAAGAAACAAACTTCGGACAGATAAACAAGCATACAAGGACCAAAATGTAAATCTAGCATAAACGGGGACCTAACATGAAATTAAGGTTATTACTTTGAGATTAAGTCAATTTCATGCTCACATGATGAGATGCGGCTCAAAACAACAACCCAAACTCTTCCGATTGATGATACATCAACTGAGGACCAAAAACGCAAGAAAAACAAACTTAGAAAATGCCTTTAACAAAAAATAACGACCACCGTTTCGAAACCCAAGAACCTGTTTCGGAACGAGTATTCACCAGGATTTTCCAGTGAGCAAACATTTTGGAACGAGGAAGCCCATTTCGCAACGCCAAGGCAAAAATGCAAAGGCGTTCCGAAACGCTGGTGCCAATTTCGAAACACTTGCATGCAGATTGGTTCTAAAACGCTTTTTAGGCACCTCCAAGGTTGCTAATCTCGACCCAACAACACACATACAACAAAGAATCCACATAACAAGCATTTCGCAGGCAAAAGGGCTTAACAACAACAAACGAGAGCATTCCAACACTTTGATTAAACAAGAACGAGACATAAGATGATCAACATTTGCATAAGAGGTCAAAACACAAGATAAGCATAAAAACAAAAAAACCAAACTTCACACAACATCATAGAGTCATAACAAACTTGTCTCAAACCAAGCATCCTCAAAACATCAAGCCCAAACATAAAACATAGCATCCTCATTGCTAGAAGTATTATTACAAACTTAAAAATCATACTTAAGCTAAAGTGGAAAAGAAATGGCCTTGCTCCCCTTGCTTGTTTGCTGCCCGGAACTCTAACGATCTGCATTGTTGGAAAAGAGAGCGTAAGCATTTAAGCTTAGTGAGCGGAGCTCAAAACTGAACAACAACAATGCAGTTTTAAAATCAGTTAGAGCTTTGAAAACCAAAACCTTTCCCAACCAAAAATCGCGTACGAAATCTTAAAAACACATTAACCAACAATATCATCTTACCAAACAACCATTCTTACAAACGCACAACTTACACTTACAAGGCCTTACCAAACCTTAACCATCTTACCAAAATATATCAAAGGTCGTACAAGGGAGAAAAGTAGCATATTGGCATAATTAACAACAATACCCGGATATACGGATTTCATACAATCTTACAAGTCTTACAAGTCTTAGAGGACGTCGATGAGAGTAAACTCAATCACCGTGCCCAAGCCAATATTACACATACGAATTTGTCTGACACGGCCGAATTTTCTTACACGTATGGATTTGTCTTACACGTATGTGAGTTTTGTCTTACAGGTCTTACATGTGCACATTAATCCTAGTTGAACGATCAACTATATCCGGTAAAGATTCTAACTTATGCCAATATTCTAACAAGGGTCCAACTTACCAAACTCACATGGCTATCAAGCACATCTTACCACATCTTACTCTTACCAACATTTCCATACCAATAATGCCTTTGCCAACACACATATCTTACAATGTTACGACAACAACATAAGCATGCTCACAAAAAGCATATGCATTAAAGGTAGGAAAAACAATAGGCAACAATCACGAGTTTTACCAAAATTTCATAGCACAACACATAATATGTAACCCCCTCGTCCCGGTCCGGACGCTTGACCGATTCGAGTGGGCTACATGGGGATAACCGAGGCGAAACCTGTTGAGTGTCTAAAAGTTCTATTATTTACCCCATATTTAACCCATATTTCTGCTGCATTCAAGCATTATTTAGTACATTTAGGTCAGTTTACAGTTAAACATCACAAATATATTAAAAGGCACAGTTTCTACTAAAATTGGTTGTTTTTGCAGGTTGCTGCTGTAGCAGACGGAAAGGGCAGGCGCTAGGCAGTGAAGCAGAAGAGCTGGAACTGGATGAGCAGTCAAGGAGGACGATGCTGCCATGGTTGCCGCCGTGACAACAGAGGACGACAACAGTTTTGTGGAGAAGAAGCAAAGTGGACCTCGACAGATAGAGAAAATTCAGCCCGTCTGTCGTGTGAAAACCCTATATTTTTCCAAGCCCCAGATCAAAAGGAATGTCAAGCCCAAAGTTCAAGGAGAGAAAGTCCCAAGCAAGAAAGATGACGGCTGGAAAGTAGATTCCTTGAAGATTTAGTCTTTATTAGAATCATACTTTCATTTAAAGTTGTATTCTTGCTATTTTAGATAACTTGAGCCCAAAGCTTATATAAGGGCATATATCTTGACCTAGGAGGCATAACCGATTACCCTAGCTTCCTTCCCAAAACTCTAGCCATTTTCCTCCCCACAACATGTTCTAAATTCCCCCTAGGGCCACGAGTTGATTTGTAAAGTAGTTGCAAGGGTTGTTTTGTTTTAGGAATTTTCAAGTTCAATAAAATAAACTTTAAGTTCTCTTATTTTGGTTATTAATATCTTGCAAGAGCATCGGGAGAGCATTGTGAGGTTATTTATTTACTTAGCATCGAGAGAGTTAAGTATACGAAAGAAATAAGAGCAAGTTCTCTAGTTTATAGTTGAACTATCTCGGACCTAGGGATAGGACGAGGTTAAGTGGCTAAAGAAGAATTCATCCACATCGGTGTTCATCCTTCGATTCACGCCAGGAGGTATCATCAAAGACGTGATCATCGACAGACTTGGACCTAGGGATAGGCCAAGGCACATCTGGGATTCTCGCCAAACTTGAAGTACTGAGTTGATTGTTCGCTGCCGCGACAAGCAACGGACTGCTGCCACGACAGGTGCTGCCGCGACAGGGACGACGACAGAACTGGAGTTCCGAGACTTAGCAATACCTGCACTACTGAGCAATTCAATACCAGCCCATTCTCTTTATCTTGATTTCTCTTCTCTTTTATTTACGTTTACTTTATTATTTTCGTGACAACTTCTCAAATATTTTCTTTACTTTCGTGCAGTGAATTAAGGTGAAGCTATTAGCCCAATCCCTGTGGAGACGATATCCGATACTTCGTATCAGTTTACTACTTGCGTCGTGTATACTTGCACTACAATTGCGATAGACTATTTTACACGCAACAAGTTTTTGGCGCCGTTGCCGGGGATTGGCAACATAACTCTACCTTTCCTTTTACTGCACTTTTTATTTTTGTTTTTATTTTTCTGTTTTTCTTTGGTGTGTTCAACTCTTGCTTTTCACAAGGTTCCCTATTTATGCGCAGATCGAAATGAGGTGAAGATCCTGAGTATCCATTAGATCCGGAAATCGAACGTTCATTCAATCTTAGGAACCGACTTCATCACGTGCTAGCCAGGAACGAGTACCTTGAAGAACAGTTAGAGACAATGGCATACCGAGGAAACAACCCTCCTGCTGGAGATGGAGCTGTTATACCGCCTGTCGGTGACCCGCCTGCCGCTGCCGAACGACGGTCTTGTCGAGACTACATGCTGGATGACCATGTAGAACTAGAAACCACGCTGCCGAATATTGAAGTTGACAACTTTGAACTGAAACCTGTCATGTTTAGCATGATCAAAAATGCCGGTCAATTTAGTGGTGCTGTTATAGAGGATGCTAGGGAGCATCTTAAAACATTCCAGGAAATCTGTGGTTCGTTTAGACTACCAGGAGTTAATCCGGAGATACTGAGGCTTCGGTTATTTCCCCATTCATTGAGGGACAGGGCAAAGACTTGGTGGAATAAACTTACGCCGGGTTCAATTAGAACTTGGGCAGATTTGTCTCATGAATTTTTATCTCGTTTTAATCCTTCACATTTATCTGAGCGATTACGTAACGAAATCGCTACTTTTCAACAGGAAGATGACGAGCCAATGCACGAGGCCTGGGACAGATTCACCACTCTTCTACGGAACTGCCCAATGCATGGATTCCCCGTCTGGAACCAGGTAACCAAGTTTTATAATGCTGCCAACTTACAAACTCGTATTCAAATTGATTTAGCAGCAAACAGATTACTATTGGACAAAGACCCGGATGAGGTAATGCAAGTATTGAAAAATCTGGCTAAGAATGAAGAGCAGTTTCCGACAGCAAGAAGAGGGGGTAAACGGGTCCTAGCTGTTAAGGATTATGAGGCCGACAGCACGATGAAATCACAGGTGGCATACCTTACTAAAGTAATGAAAAAGCTCTTGAACGATGATGCACAACATGGATTTGCTGTCGAGGAGGTATGTGACATTTGTGAGGGAAATCACAGTTCGGAGGAATGTCCAATACAGTTAGAAGAGGGAAAGTATGTTGGAAATTACAATAAGCCGAATTACAACTCCAACAACTATAATCCCAACTCGAGAAAGGATCCCAAGTTTTCTCGGAGTAATCCTAATAATGCCCTGAATCCTCAAGCACACAATAATCAGAATCAGGGAGGACCTAGATTGTTGACTCGACAGCAGCCGCAGCAGCAGTAGCAATAGCCACCAGCTGCCACAAACAGTATACTGGAACAGACTCTGGCTACGTTTATGTCTCAGACAGGTACTTATATTGAGAATATGAATCAGTTTGTCAAGAAAACAGAGACATTCATGGATAAAACAGAGATGACGATGACGAATCATGAAGCTACTCTAAAATCTTTGGAGACAAAAATGGGTCACGTTTCCCAGCATATCAACCCAAGGCAGACTGGAGGATTTCCTAGCAATACTGAAAATGCTAGACAGCCCACACATGAGCAGTGTAAAGCCATTACTACTAGGAGTGGGAAGAAACTACCAGGGCCAGAGAAAGAAGTTGAAACAGTGAAAAAACCAGCATTGGACAGATCTACCGAGGAAGCTGCCCCGACAGGTAACAAACAGCCTGCTGCCGATGAGCCTGTCACGACAGCATAAGCGACAGAGGAGAAAGATGATGAACCCAAACCTCCTCAGATTCGTATGCAGTGGGAAGGACGTATTTCTGATTATCATCCCCCACCTCCTTTTCCTCAACGGTTACAGCAAGCGAAGCAAGAATCTCAGCTCAAAAAGATTTATGATATTTTTAAGCAGGTTCATATTAATATTTCGCTGTTAGATGCCGTTAGGGAGATGCCCGGTTACGCCAAATTTCTCAAGGATGTCATGTCAAAGAAATCTAAACTTGGGGAATTTGAAACGGTTAAGATGACAAAAAGATGCATGAGTATTCTTCATAGGCAGCCACCCCAGAAAAAGAAGGATTCGGGGAGCTTCATCATACCTTGTGTAACCGGAGATAAATATGTGGGTAAGGCACTTTGTGATCTTGGTGCTAGTATTAATTTAATGCCAAAATATGTTTTTCAGAAATTAGGTATTGGAAAAGGTCGGCCCACGACAGTAATTCTGCAGCTGGCAGACCGCTCTTATGTTCATCCGGAAGGAAAAATCGAAGATATTCTGGTAAGAGTGGATAAATTTATTTTTCCTGCTGACTTTCTTGTTTTAGATTGTGAAGCAGATGAAAACGCACCAATCATCCTTGGGCGACCCTTCCTAGCCACGAGAAGATCACAGATTGATGTGGAAAAAGGAGAACTCACCATGAGAGTGAACGATCAAGAAATAAAGTTGAATGTTCTCCAAGCTATAAAGCATGCTGATGCAGATGAGGAATGCAAGGTTATCACTGAAGTTGCCCTCGACCAACCCTGCATCAGGTCGGGCTGTCACAACATCAAAATTGGTCACTGCCTCGGCAGCCACTTACAGGACTGTCACAACAGCATCGACGACAACAACTCCTCAGAAACCGATACATCTGATATTGAAGGTCAGGAGGAGGTAAACTGGATAAGTGATCGTCCATGTAAGTTATTCGAACCTTTAAATTATACTTCGGATAACCATGCAATCCAAAAGCCATCTACTGTTGAGCCCCCTGTTTTAGAACTGAAGCCCCTGCCAGGGCAGCTTAAATATGCTTTTCTTGGTTCAAATGATATGTTGCCCGTAATCATCTCTTCCAAGTTGATGCAGGAACATGAACATCAGTTAATAGGGATGCTGCAGCAGCACAAAAAGGCTATTGGCTGGACAATAGCCGATATTCAAGGCATTAGTCCGACATTATGCATGCATAAAATCCTTTTAGAGGAAGATCATAAGTCGACTATAGATGCTCAAAGGCGGCTAAACCATGCGATGAAAGAGGTGGTGCGTAAAGAGATAATCAAGTGGTTAGATGCTGGTATAATTTACGCCATCTCGGACAGCAAATGGGTGAAACCGGTGCAATGTGTTCCCAAGAAAGGTGGAATGACCGTGGTGACCAACGAAAACAATGAGTTAATCCCAACCAGGACTGTGACCGGTTGGAGGGTTTGTATGGACTATCAGAAGCTTAACAAAGCTACCCGAAAGGACCACTTTCCTTTACCCTTTATTGATCAAATGCTGGATAGATTAGCGGGTAAACCTTATTATTGTTTTCTTGATGGTTATTCAGGTTACAATCAAATCGCTATCGCACCGGAAGATCAAGAAAAGACGACTTTCACATGCCCGTACGGAGCATATGCTTTTAGGAGGATACCTTTCGGACTATGCAATGCACCCGCCACCTTCCAAAGGTGCATGATGGCCATATTCTCCGATATGGTGGAAGACTTCCTTGAAATTTTTATGGATGATTTTTCAGTCTTTGGGGACGATTTTGAGAGCTGGCTAGGCAATCTACAAAAGGTACTTGAAAGATGTGAAAAAGCAAACCTAGTCTTGAATTGGGAAAAATGCCACTTCATGGTGGATGAAGGGATAGTCCTTGGCCATAAGATTAGCTGCCGTGGCATAGAAGTCGACAGGGCCAAAAAAGAAGTAATCGAAAAGCTGCCGCCGCCGACGATAGTCAAGGGTATTAGAAGTTTCTTGGGACATGCTGGTTTTTATCGGAGATTCATTGCAAATTTCTCAAAAATCACCAAGCCCCTATGCCATCTTTTGGAGCAGAACTGACCCTTTGACTTTAATGATGAATGTACTGAAGCATTCAAGGTTCTGAAGGAAAAGCTGGTAACAGCCCCAATAGTACAACCACCAGACTGGACACAGCCATTTGAGATCATGTGTGATGCTAGTGACTATGCTGTCGGGGCAGCACTTGGGCAGCGAAGAGATAAAATTTTTCATGTCATATACTACGCCAGCAAGACACTGAATGACGCCCAAGTGAACTACACCACCACATAGAAGGAGTTATTAGCTGTGGTTTTCTCCATTGACAAGTTTCGCTCTTACATACTTGGAACGAAGGTAATACTGCACACGGACCATTCTTCTCTGAAGTACCTGTTCGCGAAAAAGGATGCAAAGCCTCGATTGATACGGTGGATCCTGCTCTTGCAAGAATTTGACCTTGAAATCAAGGACAAAAAAGGGACATAAAATCAGGTGGCAGATCACTTGTCAAGGTTGGAGAAGGGACAGAGTCTACCAACAGATGAAACAAACATACTGGAGACCTTCCCAGACGAGCAGCTCTTTGCTGCCGCAATCACTGCCGCGACAGCCATGGCGGCAGGTAAGTCTTCTGAACTCCCCTGGTATGCTGATTTCGTTAATTTTCTAGTTAGCGGAATAATTCCTTCTGATCTTAATTATCCAGCCAGGAAGAGGTTCAAAAATGATGTTAAGCATTATTATTGGGACGAACCTCTTCTTTTCAAAATCTGTGCAGATCATGTTATAAGAAGATGTGTACCACAGGAAGAGCAAGAAGACATACTTCATCACTGCCATGCTTCACAGTATGGAGGACACTTAGGAGGCAACAAAACTGCTGCCAAGGTGCTGCAGTCAGGGTTTTATTAGCCGTCACTGTATAAAGATGCTCAAATCTTCTACAAGAGCTGTGACAAGTGCCAACGGACAGGAAACATCTCAAAGAGAAACGAGATGCCGCTGCAGAACATTCTAGAAGTCGAGATCTTCGATGTTTGGGGGATTGATTTTATGGGACCATTCCCATCTTCATGTGGGAATCTATACATCCTCCTGGCAGTAGATTATGTCTCTAAGTGGGTTGAAGCTATCACCACTCAAAAGAACGATGCCAAGACAGTCCAAAGGTTTCTACACAAAAATATCTTTTCTAGATTTGGCATCCCTAAGGCGATCATCAGTGATGAAGGGAGACACTTCAACAACAGGGTTATTGCTGCTGCCTTGAAGAAATACGGTGTCAAACATCGGATCGCGACAACATATCACCCACAGACCAATAGACAAGCTGAAATTTCCAACAGGGAAGTCAAGAACATTCTTGAGAAGATGGTTAAGCCAACTAGGAAAGACTGGTCTTTACTCCTCAATGATGCGTTGTGGGCATATAGGACAGCTTTCAAAACTCCATTGGGAATGTCTCCATACCGATTGATTTATGGGAAAACATGTCATCTGCCTGTCGAGATAGAGCACAAAGCATACTGGGCGATCAAAGCAGTGAATATGGACTTGGATAAGGCAGGGCAGAAAAGGATGTTAGATCTGAACGAAATTGAAGAAATCCGAACAATGGCCTATGACAATGCAAGAATCTACAAGGATAAAACGAAGAAGTGGCATGACAAAAAGTTGCTGCCACGACAGTTCTGCCCAGGGCAGCTTGTATTGTTGTTCAACTCTAGACTGAAACTCTTCCCAGGGAAGCTAAAATCTAGATGGTCTGTCCCATTCCAAATTGTACAGGTTTTTCCCCATGGTGCCATCACAATCCGATCATTAAAAGATGGGCACCAATTCAAAGTCAACGGACAACGTCTCAAGCATTATCAGGGGACTGAAGCCCCAGGAATACAGGAAGTGGTTACCTTAGGAGATGCCCCACCTGGCATCCCTAATTTAACCTAAATTTTATTTTATTTTATTATTCTTAATAGTTATTAGGAAATAAGATTTGTTTTATTTGAATAATGTTTTTATTTTTATTGTTTTTAGGAAATAAAGGAGTCAAGAAGAACATGAGAAGTGAACTCAGCCCACCATCTATCCATCAGCCCAACAAAGCCCAAATGTTGAAGCCTGTCGTTACAGCTGCCGCAACAGACGCGGAAAATACAGGCTGTCATCACGCTGTCACGACAGACGCAGAAACACGTCACAGACGCGGAAACGTATGTCAGACGCGTCAGACACGCTAACGTACAACAGCTGGCCCCGTTATTCGCGCCTGCCGTTACAGCTTCAACGGGCAGCAAATTCCTCTCTATATAACCCCGTTTCATTTTCATTTTCACTCACTTCTTCTTTTCTTACTTACTCTCCCTCTTTAGTTTCTTTTACTTACATTTGCTTTTCACAACCCTTGCACAACTATGTCTTCCAGGAAAACCCGACGCAATGCTGCCTCCAGTTCCACACCGGCAGCAACTCCCCCACGTTCCTTTGCTAACAGAGACATGTAGGAAGAGAGAGGCTTTATCTACACATCAACGGAGGAACATTTGGGCTTCAAACCATTCATAGCCCGGAAGATCAGAGCTTTACAGTGGCAAACCTTTGCAGAGCAGCCGAAGGAAATGAATGTCACGCTGGTTTGCGAATTTTATGCTGCCATCAGCAGCAGGACATCGACAACAGTGTTCGTTCGAGGGAAGGAGGTGCCATTTGAAGCAGAATACATTAATACCCTCTATGGCTTCTACATAGGTATCAACGACGACGCCCACCAGCAATTCCTGAATACATTAGACACTGCTGCCTACGACGCTGTCATGGAAGAATTGACAGAAGAGGGAACTCAATGGAACACCAGCAGGAAGAATCCAAGGACAGTAAGGAGGACCCAGCTGCTGCCAGAGGCAAAGTTGTGGAATGCCTTCATAAAGAAGAGGATTATGCCGTCATCCCACAACACCACCGTCGACCAACCAAGGTTTGCGTTGATACACTCTATTCTACATGAACGGCCCATTAATGTGGGCATCTATATTCGGGAAAGTATTTTGGAGTGTGCGCACAGACCGACGGGACCCCTCTACCTCCCATACCTCATCACCTCGCTCTGCCGCAGCCATAATGTCCCAGAATTGCGCACTGATTTGATAGAAGAAGGAAGAGGGTGGACTGAAAAGAACGTCCTCAGCCTCATGGAACTGACTGTTGCTAACCCTCTGTCGTCATTCAACCCTGCTGCTGCCACAGCCGATACAACAGAACAGCCACATACTGAACCAACTGCCGCAGCAGCTGCCCCGACAGACTCCTCCGCACAGATATTAGCTGCCATTCAGAAGCTGGAGGAACGAAAGCTTGGCTTAATGACCTTCATCAAGGATTTTGCTGCCTCTACGGTAACCTTTATACAAAATTCTTTAAATTTCCCTGATGCTGTCTTCCCCACATTTCCTGCACATTACTTTACTGTCACTACGCCTGCCCACACTCCCACACCTGCTGCCACACCACAAACACCTCCTGCAGCATCTACACCAACACTTGCCACAACAGCTGCTGGCAGCAACCCTGCAGCAGAGACTTCTGCCCGTGGGACAAAAAGAAAGACGGCAACGGAAGAACTTGACGCCTTTATTGCCGGTCTCTCTTCCTCCTCCGTTTGGGCCGCCAATGACAATGAGCCCTCTATTAAGAGGAATCTATCGAAGGAATTCTCTCCGGTGAAGAGGCAGAA
Organism: Hibiscus trionum; assembly: GCA_030270665.1. Lineage (NCBI taxonomy): Eukaryota > Viridiplantae > Streptophyta > Magnoliopsida > Malvales > Malvaceae > Hibiscus > Hibiscus trionum. Next base: position 17,286,736 of record BSYR01000051.1, read on the forward strand.
GCGCATGGCAGACAAAGGTAATATGCAAAGAGCCAGCGGCAACAGCGATAACAGCAGCAGCGGTGAGGAAAGCAATGGCAGTTCTGAAATTCAGGTTGTGGAGCAACCTCCTCACATCTCCCCAACCAGGATCCAGCCACCACGGGAGGCCAAAGCAAAGAACACATCTACCTCCCCCGTGCCCCAGCCAGCTCCGAAAGCTAGAGCCCGCCGCCAGATCAGACTCAGCAGCAGCAAGGAAGGCAGCGAATAAAATTTAAGTTTCTTATCTTATTATTGCTGCCTGCTATATATTTTGTGATGTACTGCCTCCATTTTATTTTTATCTGTCATTTTGCATTGAGGGCAATGCAACCCTTGAGTTTGGGGGTGGCATCCCTCCATCAATGGAGTCTAATTTAGTTTTAATGGTGTCTTTTACTTAGTTTTTTTAGCTCTTAAAAAAAGAGAAGAAATATGAAAATATTGAAAACTTTGGCTGAAAACTGTGAACTGAACTTACCTGCCGTGACAGCTCTGTCGTGGCAGTGCCTTTAGGATAGTTTTTAGGAGAAGTTTAGAGCCTTTCTATAGTTCTGAAAACTTAAACACCATTGTGACTGTTATACTGCTTAGAACTCTTTTAGTCAACTAGAATAGGAAGCTTAGCACTTGAATAGCCCCTAGAGGTGCCTAACACTGGCTCTAGGAAAGAAGTTTAGCAAAATAGACTCAACAGCCCTAGAGGTGCCTGAAACCGGCTCTAGGAAGTTAGCTAGAGGTGCCCGAAACCGGCTCTAGTGAAACTTTAGCTTAAAAAAATGAAATCAAGTCAAAACAGAAACTCAAAGGAGCATAAGAAGTACCTTCAAAAAGATAAACTTGGCATAAAAATTCGAGTTAAGAGATGAAATATTCTAGTGAAACTAAGAGAGCCTTGGCATATAACTGTTCACAAGCATGCACACACTACACGAGGACTATAGTGAGACTCCGGACAGATCCTAGATTATCCGGCAGGATGCTGCCGCCACAGGGAACGAACGACAGGGTAAGGGAAGGTTCACTGTTTAAGGCCAAAACAAAATATTTCATTTTTCTTCTAAGTCTTAGTTGCTTGAGGGCAAGCAAAAACTTGAGTTTGGGGGTGTGTTGAGTGTCTAAAAGTTCTATTATTTACCCCATATTTCTGCTGCATTCAAGCATTATTTAGTACATTTAGGTCAGTTTACAGTTAAACATCACAAATATATTAAAAGGCACAGTTTCTACTAAAATTGGTTGTTTTTGCAGGTTGCTGCTGTAGCAGACGGTAAGGGCAGGCGCTGGGCAGTGAAGCAGAAGAGCTGGAACTGGATGATCAGTCAAGGAGGACGATGCTGCCATGGTTGCCGCCGTGACAGCAGAGGACGACACCAGTTTTGTGAAGAAGAAGCAAAGTGGACCTTGACAGATAGAGAAAATTCAGCCCGTCTGTCGTGTGAAAACCCTATATTTTTCCAAGCCCCAGATCAAAAGGAATGTCAAGCCCAAAGTTCAAGGAGAGAAAATCCCAAGCAAGAAAGATGACGGCTGGAAAGTAGATTCCTTGAAGATTTAGTCTTTATTAGAATCATACTTTCATTTAAAGTTGTATTCTTGCTATTTTAGATAACTTGAGCCCAAAGCTTATATAAGGGCATATATCTTGACCTAGGAGGCATAACCGATTACCCTCGCTTCCTTCCCAAAACTCTAGCCATTTTCCTCCCCACAACATGTTCTAAATTCCCCCTAGGGCCACGAGTTGATTTGTAAAGTAGTTGCAAGGGTTGTTTTGTTTTAGGAATTTTCAAGTTCAATAAAATAAACTTCAAGTTCTCTTATTTTGGTTATTAATATCTTGCAAGAGCATCGGGAGAGCATTGTGAGGTTATTTATTTACTTAGCATCGGGAGAGTTAAGTATACGAAAGAAATAAGAGCAAGTTCTCTAGTTTATAGTTGAACTATCTCAGACCTAGGGATAGGACGAGGTTAAGTGGCTAAAGAAGAATTCATCCACATCGGTGTTCATCCTTCGATTCACACCGGGAGGTATCATCAAAGACGTGATCATCGACAGACTTGGACCTAGGGATAGGCCAAGGCACATCTGGGATTCTTGCCAAACTTGAAGTACTGAGTTGATTGTTCGCTGCCGCGACAAGCAATGGACTGCTGCCGCGAAAGGTGCTGCCGCGACAGGGACGGCGACAGAACTGGAGTTCCGAGACTTAGCAATACCTGCACTACTGAGCAATTCAATACCAGCCCATTCTCTCTATCTTGATTTCTCTTCTCTTTTATTTACGTTTACTTTATTATTTTCGTGATAACTTCTCAAATATTTTCTTTACTTTCGTGCAGTGAATTAAGGTGAAGCTATTAGCCCAATCCCTGTGGAGACGATATCCGATACTTCGTATCACTTTACTACTTGCGTCGTGTATACTTGCACTACAATTGCGATAGACCATTTTACACGCAACAAAACCCGTTAAGGCTCCACTTCGGTTATCGACCCAAGGAAAAACTTTTTCATTTATATTATCTTTTCTAGATGAGATATTAAATCCTATGTGAGAAAAGCAACATCGGAAGAAACGATGAGGTAAACAACCAACAGCCCAATTAAAACAACCCATTTTAATCTTAAACAGCAGGCCGTATCGGAACGCCCATAGGGTGTTTCGATACGCCTTGACTAGGTCAACGGCCAAAGTCAAGCTGAAGAGACCGTTTCAAAACAGGGGTGGCCCGTATCAAAACGCCCTCAACGGTCAACTTCTCGTGGTCAACGATACGAAGGCCATTACGAAACACTAAAGCCCGTTTCGATACTTCATTTTATCGTCAAATTCTCTTATTTCTAGTAGCAAAATCGTACCGAAACGGCCCCCTAGCGTACCGAAACGCCTGGCCCGAAACAAAGGGACCGTACCGAAACGGGGCCAACCATTTCGAAACGCCCTCTGTCTGCAGATTGGTTTTAGCTGGTTTTTGGTACAAGGCTGTCCCAAAAACACCACTAAGACCTCACACAACACACAAGCATAAACTCTAAGGCAAGCCAAACACGACAAGCATACATAGCACACTTCAACATACAAAAGCCATACATTCAAGGACCATCAAATCAACATAAGGTACATACAAGGCATTAAAGATTCATGCTTCACAAGAACATATACTGAGGCACTCAAGGTAGGCAATTTAAACATGGTTTACAATCCACACAAGGCATCCAAAAGCCAAGCCAACATCAACATATAAATGAGTCTAACATGCTCCTAAAACCAAACATCCACACACGTTCAAAAGCTCAAACAACAAATACATATCCCATTGCTTGACTATTACACCTTATAACTAAAACTGTCCATACTTGAAAGCTAAGGTAGCACCACAAAGCACACTTGGAGGCTCTCTCCTTGCACAAGCTACTCATGAACTACGAATCTGCATTGTCGAACAAAAGAGAGCATAAGCATAAAGCTTAGTGAGGGTAAGCTCATTAAAACAAACCTCGACAATGCAGGGTCCAAGCACGAGCACAACAAGTCGATAAAGCTTAGAGAGCATAAGCATTGTCGAACAATGCAGGGTAAGCATGATCTTACATTCGATCCACATAAGCCAAAATATCAATGATGCATGAACATAAACTCATAATATGCCATGCTTTACAAGTCCATAACCACATCATATGAACACATGTATTAATCCATATTGGCAACACATCTCAAATCATATTGCCACACATATAAACTCATACTGGCACCTAGCTATGACTCAAATACGCGGATAACACGTTGGAACTCACATCCAACAACAACCATTACCTTACGGTGGGATTACACTCATCACCGTTCACGCGGAGGGGATTCCACTCATCCTCACGCCCCGTCGATGGGATTACACTCATCATCGACTAACATATATATAAGAAGGTTTTCTGGGCGAACCCGTACTACATCTTGATGACTACCATCACCAAGACCACGCGCGCATTTGACTCACGTGTGCACACTAAACATCCTAATGATCGATCATTTGTACCCAAGCAGACTAGTGCCAATACTAAACACGTTCCACAACATTATTTCATATCAACTTCTGTGCTTAGCACGTACTCACCATGATCACCATCATGCACAAACCACATGCATATCACAAGGCATCAATACCATGCCTCAACATACATGTATAACACCATATACATATCCACATTAACGACAAATAACATGAGGCAAAAACAACAATTAGAGTTCAACCAAAGTCTTTAACTAAAGATTGGGATTAGGCTACCACTCTAATCCCAACTCTAGGTGGGTCTACCAAGCCCAACCTAGTCCACATACTTAAACCAAAACATCAAAAACCATTTAAAAACATTTAACCACTCACCGACTATTCCAAGCTCAACACACTAGTCGATCAAGCTTCCAACGATTCCAGATTTGTTCCCGAGGCTTCACCAACACAAAATCTTGCTTCTAATCATCTCAACACATTCAAAACAACCTCAAATCAGTTCACAATTCAATGTAGCAAACCAGAACACTAATCAAGCATAAAACACAAGATTTCAAGCTATGAACAACTCCCAAAACCTCAAACCCGAGCAACCATCAAACCCAGTCCAAAACTCATGATTTCAACCTTTTTAAAACACTTAAATGCTTCCAAAACAACCCCTAACTATCACCCTAACCCCAGCCCTCAAATTCCAACACTTAGCAACCCCAAAACTCAATTTAAAACCCTTCCAAACCCCCTCAAAACCCAAATCTGGAAATCTTTATAAAACACTTTAAAATTCACATATATTGGACCTTATGGTTCATAAACAACTTATCTAACAACAATAAATCAAAAGCTTTGTTAAAAGTTCATAAAGCTTCCACCTTTGATAAAATCTTTGAGAAACCCAAATTACAAAATACATGATTTTATTGAAAACTAATGGTACCAAAATGAAGAGGGAGATAAGGCCAAGTCAAAAATGTAATTACATTTTGAAAAGCACCAAAGATGAAGTTGTATGGTGATGGAATAATAAAATAGAGATGAGCTCTTTCTCTTATCGTGAAAATGGAGAAGTGAAGAGGGAAGGAGATGACAAAAGGATGTTTTCAACAAAAAGGGATTTTTAATTTGGAAGACCATTTTATTACCCTTTTGCCATTAATGAGGATAGCCATTTAAATTTCCCAATTCCATGGAATTGGGCTTTAAAACCAAAACATGTCCAACATAATCTATTTGTTTAAAAACCCGAGGCCCAAATAATATTTTATTATTTTAATTATAAAACAGAAACTCAAAATATTATTTTAATAATATTTTCACCCGACCCCCAAACCCGGGTGTTACAAATCTCCACCACTTAAGGAATTTCGTCCCTGAAATTACCTGACGGAAACAAGTACGAAAACTGCTCAAGCATATCAGCTTCCCTCTCCGACGTGGCCTCTTCCACACCTCTATGTCTCCACAACATCTTGACCAACTTTATGGTCTTGCCACGCAACACCTTGCTATCAGAAGCAAGTATCTCAACTGATTCTTCGTTATAAGACAAATCCGGATTCAACTCTATCTCCTCAACAGGCATAACATGAGACGAATCTGATCTATATCTCCTAAGCATCGACACATGAAAAACATCATGGATCTTCTCTAACTTAGAAGGCAATCTCAAACGGTAAGCTACCGGCCCAATCCGCTCAACTATCTCATACGGACCAATAAACCTCGGACTCAACTTGCCTTTCCGGCCGAATCTCATTACCTTCTTCCACGGAGATACTTTCAGAAACAATTTCTCACCCACTAAGAACTCGATCTCTTTTCTCTTCAAATCTGCATAAGACTTCTGACGATCGGAAGCTTCTTTCAAACGGTCGCAAATCAACTTCACCTTTTCAGTAGTCCCCTTAAGCAAGTCCGACATAGGTAACAATCTCTGACCCGTTTCAGCCCAACAGATCGGAGTCCTACATCGTCTACCATACAAAGCCTCATAAGGAGCCATCTGTATACTAGCCTGGTAACTGTTGTTGTAAGCAAACTCAACTAAGGGCAAGTGCTTCTCCCAAGAACCCTGGAAGTCAATCACACAACAACGAATCATATCCTCTAAAATATGTATCACTCGCTCTGACTGTCCATTGGAATGCGAATGATAAGAAGTACTGAAATGCAAACGACTACCTAGAGCACTATGCAAACAACCCCAGAACCTCGATGTGAATCTCGGATCTCTGTCTAATACGATGGACTTAGGAACTCCATGAAGTCTCACAATCTCGCGGATATACAAACTTGCCAACTTGTCTAAAGAATCCGTAGTGTTCACTGCTAAGAAGTGAGCACACTTAGTAAATCTATCAACTATCACCCAAACAGAATTCTTCTTCGAAGGAGACAACGGTAACCCCGACACAAATTCCATGGTGATCCTCTCCCATTTCCATTCCAGAATCTTCAAAGGTTGTAACAAACCTGAAGGAACCTGATGTTCTGCCTTCACTCTCTGACAAGCCATACAACGGCTCACATACTCGGCTACATCCTTCTTCAAACCAACCCAGAAATAATCATTCTTCAAATCACGGCACATCTTGGTACTACCCGGATACATCGAAAAAGGACTCGAATGTGCTTCGCTCAAAATCGTACGTCTCAACTCAACATCTTCAGGTACTACAACTCCGTCTCTGAAACATAACACATTCTCACCACTGAAGCTATACTCGGTCGGTCTACCTTCGGCTATGTCTTGAACATGAGGAACTAAAGACACATCTTGCAGCTGCTTCTCTCTAATCAACTGAATCAAAGAAGGCTTTACTTGCAACTCAGTAATCAAACCACCATCACCGGATACACTCAACTTAGCAAACATAGCTCGCAACTCAACTGCAACTTTTCTACTCAAAGCATCGGCTACTACATTTGCCTTACCCGGATGGTACTCTATAGTCAAATCATAATCTTTCAATAGCTCAAGCCATCTTCTCTGTCTCAAGTTCAACTCTCTCTGAGTCATCAAATACTTCAAGCTCTTATGATCGGTGTAAACTATGCACTTCTCACCATACAAGTAATGACGCCAAATCTTCAACGCAAACACAACAGCGGCTAACTCAATATCGTGAGTAGGATAGTTCTTCTCATGCACTTTCAACTGTCTCGAAGCATAGGCAACAACTCTTCGTTCTTGCATCAGGACACAACCTAAACCTACGTAGGAAGGATCACTATAGATCACAAACTCTTTACCTGAAACTGGTTGTACCAACACTGGAGAATTCGTCAAAGCTTCTTTCAATTTCTCGAAAGCCTTCTGTCTCGCATCTGACCACTCAAACTTAACTCCTTTTTGCAACAACTTAGTCAACAGAGCGGCTACTCTAGAGAAACCATCAACGAATCTCCTATAGTACCCGGCTAACTCTAGGAAACTCCTAATCTCAGTCACTAACTTAGGTTGTTTCCACTCAACAATAGCCTTAATCTTCATCGGATCAACACGGATACTTTCAGCTGATACAACATGGCCAAGAAACACAACTTCTCGAATCCAGAACTCACATTTACTAAGCTTAGCATACAACTGATTGCTCACCAATCTCTGTAAAACAAATCTCAAGTGCTCATCATGCTCTTCTTCTGATTTCGAGTATACTAGGATATCATCTATGAAAACAACTACAAAACGGTCTAGATAGTCTCTGAAAACTTTGTTCATCATATCCATGAATGTTTTTGGTGCATTCGTGAGCCCAAACGACATCACAAGGAACTCATAGTGACCATATATAGTCCTAAAAGCCGTCTTCGAAACATCACACTCTTTTACTTTCAACTGATAGTACCCCGATCTCAAATCTATCTTTGAGAACACTAAAGCGCCCCTCAACTGATCAAAAGATCATCTATACGAGGCAACTGATACTTTTTCTTCACGGTCAACTGATTCAACTTCCTGTAGTCAATGCACATTCTCATACTGCCATCTTTCTTTTTTACAAACAACACAAGAGCACCCCAAGGCGAACTACTAGGCCTAATGAAACCACGGTCTAACAACTCCTGAAGCTGACTCTTCAATTATTTCAACTCTTTCGGAGCCATACGATACGGAGCTATAGAAACTGGAGTAGACCCTGAAACAGCCTCAATCACAAACTCTACATCTCTATCATGAGGCAAACCTGGTAACTCTTCTGGAAACACATCTGAAAAATCACAAACTATTCTGATGTCCTTCGGTCTAACCTCACTCATATTCGAATTCATCACATAAGCTAAGTAAGCCCCACAATCGGAATCCATCAACCTATGAGCCTCTAAAGCTGACACAACATTCGACAAGAACTTAATGTTCTCGGTTACTACTACTACCTCGTAGTCATCAGATAGCTTCAAAGCAATTCTCTCCGTCTCAAAATCTACACTAGCTCTATGCTCAACTAACCAGTCCATACCCAGAATAATATCAAAGCCATAAAACGGAAGTTCCATCATATTAACATCAAACACATGACCCTGAATCTTCAGCGGACACCCTTATGCATCCGTCTAACTACAACTGTCTCACCAAAGGAACTAGTCACATGCATACCTACATCTAAGATCTCAACAGGTATGTCTAACTTCTTTGCATGCTCACTCAAAATGTAAGAATGCGTAGAACCCGAATCAACCAAGGAAAGCAAAGACATAGACTGTAACTCAAAATTACCTGCTATCACATCTGTGTCGTTCCCGGCCTCTCTCTGAGCGTAGACTCTAGCTAGTCCACCGGCCTCTGGCTGTACGGCCACGACATGAGCAAGGTTCCTCTGTGCCTCTATCCAAGGTGCATCAGCCCTAGGCTGGAAGTAGCCACGACTGCACCCACGACCTCTCTGGTAATCAATGGCCCTCGTAGGAGCCTGAGCAAGATTCATTGCCTGTGCCGCCTGATGCGGACACTCCCTCCTAAAGTGGTCCCTCGAACCACAGTTCCAACAAGCATGGAAGTTACCCCAATACTCCCTAGAATGATGTCTCCCACAACGTGTACACTCGGGCAAACGCCCTCCAGCTCTATGGCCATGGTGGCCACCGCCACGCCTATGGTCAAACTGCTGTCCGCCACCCCGATGCCTCTTGGCATCGCCACGGTCAAAGTTGTTATGTCTCTTACCAGAACTAGATCCTCCTGAACGCTTGGTCAGCCCCAAGCTATGCTCAATGTCCCTTGGCCCTAGAGAAAAAGACATCAAAATCTGAATAATCTGAAGCTAAGGTATACCTTTTAACTTCCTCATGAAGCCCATATCTGAAACGGTTACAACGGTCCCTCTCAGTAGGAACCAACTCTGGAGCATACTGACTCAAACGAACAAAACGAATCTCGTAGTCAGTCACTGAAGCATCTCCCTGAACAAGAGCCATGAACTCTCGCTTCTTCTCATCAAGATATCTCGGCCCCAAGTACCTATTCCAGAAAGCAGACTCAAAGAAATCCCTACCAATCTCAGCCTCAGGAACCCTAGTAGTAATGGTGACCCACCAGGTGTAGGCATCACTCTGAAGCAACGAAATCACACAGCCCAACTTGCCAGCACCCACACAACCCATCTGAGCTAAGATGCGGACTGTCTTCTCCAACCACAACTCGGATCTCTCAGGTGTAGACCCTCTGAACTCTTCTGCTCCTAGGCTACGGAGCCTCTCTAACGGTAAACTAGTATCATCACCTCTAGGCTGAGCTGCAGCCTGAGCTCCGGCAACTGCGGCCTGAAATGCTCCCGCTATAGCTTGTACAAGTGGAGCCATATCTATTCCCGCAGGACCTTGGCCACCCTGACCAACCTGAGGTCCCGCACCCTCAACTCCAGCCTCGCCTCCCGCTTCAAGCTGAGGAGGTGGTGGTGGAGGAGCTCCAACTCCAACAGCAGGCTCTTCCACATGAGCCTCCACTCCAGCCACCGGCTCATTAACAGGAGCCGCAACACGTGGTTCCTGATGAACCAACCTCGGTCTACCTCTAGGCGTCGATATACGTGCTCACAGATAACAACAACAACAACAACAAAGCACAAAAATTGGGTTAGCAAGGGCAAGGGTCCAAGTGGCTCAAGTATGTTCCCTCACTTAAAAATCCTTTTTCCGATGTAATAGTAGCAATGAGACTCTACACAACATGCTTCAAACAACACTCAAACATGATCAAACAGGCATACAACAAGACATACTTGATAAACAAGCAAACATGCTTACATGGCAAGCAAACACCGTGCATTTCAATACAAGAACTTAACTTACCTCACTTACCTGCCCAAGGTCTCGAAAACCTTAGGCTCTGATACCAACAAGTGTAACCCCCTCGTCCCGGTCTGAATGCTTGACCAGTCCGAGTGGGCTACACGGGGATAACCGAGGCGAAACCCGTTAAGGCTCCACTTCGGTTACCGACCCAAGGAAAAAACTTTTTCATTTATATTATCTTTTCTAGATGAGATATTAAATCCTATGTGAGAAAAGCAACAACGGAAGAAACGATGAGGTAAGCAACCAACAACCCAATTAAAACATCCCATTTTAATCTTAAACAGAAGGTCGTATCGGAACGCCCATAGGGTGTTTCGATACGCCTTGACTAGGTCAACAGCCAAAGTCAACCTGAAGAGACCGTTTTGAAACAGGGGTGGCCCGTATCGAAACACCCTCAACGGTCAACTTCTCGTGGTCAATGATACGAAGGCCATTCCGAAACACTAAAGCCTGTTTCGAAACTTCATTTTATCGTCAAATTCTCAGATTTCCAGTAGCAAAATCATACCGAAACGACCCCCTAGCGTACCGAAACGCCTGACCCGAAACAAAGGGACCGTACCGAAACGGGGCCAACCATTTTGAAATGCCCTGTGGCTGTATATTGGTTTTAGCTGGTTTTTGGTACAAGGCTGTCCCAAAAACACCACTAAGACCTCACACAACACATAAGCATAAACTCTAAGGTAAGCCAAACACGACAAGCATACATAGCACACTTCAACATACAAAAGCCATACATTCAAGGACCATCAAACCAACATAAGGTACATACAAGGCATTAAAGAATCATGCTTCACAAGAACATATACTTAGGCACTCAAGGTAGGCAATTTAAACATGGTTTACAATCCACACAAGGCATCCAAAATCCAAGCCAACATCAACATATAAAGGAGTCTAACATGCTCCTAAAACCAAACATCCACATACGTCCAAAAGCTCAAACAACAAATACATATCCCATTGCTTGACTATTACACCTTATAACTAAAAATGTCCATACTTGAAAGCTAAGATAGCACCACAAAGCACACTTGGATGCCCTCTCCTTGCACAAGCTACCCACGAACTACGGATCTGCATTGTCGAACAAAAGAGAGCATAAGCATAAAGCATAGTGAGGGTAAGCTCATTAAAACAAACCTCGACAATGTAGGGTCCAAGCACGAGCACAACCAAGGTAGAATGCATGACCTTACCTTCGATCCACATAAGCCAAAATATCAATGATGCATGAACCTAAACTCATAATATGCCATGCTCAACAAGTCCATAACCACATCAAATGAACACATGTATTAATCCATATTGGCAAGACATCTCAAATCATATTGGCACACATATAAACTCATATTGGCACCTAGCTATGACTCGAATACGTAGATAACACGTTGGAACTCACATCCAACAACAACCATTACCTTACGGTGGGATTACACTCATCACCGTTCACGCGGAGGGGATTCCACTTATCCTCATGCCCCGTCGATGGTATTATACTCATCATTGACTAACATATATATAAGAAGGTTTTTCGGGTGAACCCGTACTCCATCTTGATGACTACCATCACCAAGACCACGCGCGCATTTGACTCACGTGTGCACACTAAACATCCTACTGATCGATCATTTGTACCCAAGCATACTAGTGCCAATACTAAACATGTTCCACAACATCATTTCATATCAACTTCCGTGCTTAGCACGTACTCACCATGATCACCATCATGCACAAACCACATGCATATCACAATGCATCAATACATGCCTCAACATACATGTATAACACCATATACATATCCATATTAACCACAAATAACATGAGGCAAAAACAACAATTAGAGTTCAACCAAAGTCTCTAACTAAAGCTTGGGATTAGGCTACCACTCTAATCCCAACTCTAGGTGGGTCTACCAAGCCCAACCTAGTCCACATATTTGAACCAAAACATCGAAAACCATTTAAAAACATTTAACCACTCACCGACTATTCCAAGCTCAACACACTAGCCGATCAAGCTTCCAACAATTCCGGATTTGTTCCCGAGGCTTCACCAACACAAACTCTTGCTTCTAATCATCTCGACACATTCAAAACAACCTCAAATCAGTTCACAATTCAATGTAGCAAACTCGGAACACTAATCAAGCATAAAACACAAGATTTCAAGCTATGAACAACTCCCAAAACCTCAAACCCGAGCAGCCATCAAACCCAGTCCAAAACTCATGATTTCAACCTTTTTAACACACTTAAATGCTTCCAAAACAACCCCTAACTATCACCCTAACATCAGCCCTCAAATTCCAACACTTAGCAACCCCAAAACTCAACTTAAAACCCTTCCAAAAACCCCTTAAAACCCAAATCCGGAAATCTTTATAAAACACTTTAAAATTCACATATGCTGGACCTTATGGTTCATAAACAACTTATCTAACAACAATAAATCAAAAGCTTTGTTAAAAGTTCATAAAGCTTCCACCTTTGATAAAATCTTTGAGAAACCCAAATTACAAAATACATGGTTTTAATGAAAACTAATGGTACCAAAATGAAGGGGGAGATAAGGCCAAGTAAAAAATGTAATTACCTTTTGAAAAGCACCAAAGATGAAGTTGTATGGTAATAGAATAGTAAAATAGAGATGAGCTCTCTCTCTTGTCGTGAAAATGGAGAAGTGAAGAGGGAAGGAGATGACAAAAGGGTGTTTTAAACAAAAAGGGATTTTTAATTTGGAAGACCATTTTATTACCCTTTTTCCATTAATGATGATAACCATTTAAATTTCCTAATTCCATGGAATTGGGCTTTAAAACCAAAACATGTCCAATATAATCTATTCGTTTGAAAACCTGAGGCCCAAATAATATTTTATTATTTTAATTATAAAACCGAAACTCAAAATATTATTTTAATATTATTTTCACCCGACCCCCAAACCCGGTGTTACATAATATCAAAAACATGGTGAAATGTAAAACTACTTACTCTTGAGTTTAGATTGACTTATCAAGCCCAATCTAAACCCCCAAAATCATCTTTGAACATTTCCAAATGCTTTAAAACATTTCCACTCATCGATAAACACGTTCCAACAAGCTGAAACCCACAAAATAGCTAATGGTCACCCGGATTTGCTCTCAAACTAGAATCCCTGTTTCTAACAAGTTAAAACAGAGTATTAATACTCAAATAAGGTTCCAAACTTGCAGCAACACTAAAATCCAACAATTACTCTCAAATACCCAACAATCTAGTACCGAAAATCATCAAAATCACTTCCAAAACGTCCAAAACACAAACCCAGCCATTAAAAACTCAAAATCACTGCTGCCATTAAAAACCCAAAATCAAGCTAAAACTGAAGATTTTTCATACCAAACTCCACTCAAACTTCAAGTTTTAGTTTCCTTATGATCCTTCCTTCATATAAACATCATTTAAACACCAAAACACCATTTCAAAACACTCCAAAACCCAGGCTAAGCCATTTGAACGAAAATCTTCTAAAACCCCATTTTATTTCAACTTGAACATTTAAATCAAAAGAGGTAAACCATTTGATATTGATAGAAAACTAATAATAATAAGTTTAATTAAAGAAAAGCAAGATGAAATCAAGTTTACCTCCCAAAACCTTGATGGGTAATCCCTTGGATTGAAAATGCTTCAATGGTGGCTTGGTTTTTAAAAACTAACGTGAAAATGGAAGACGGGGCTGATTCAAAATCTTTTCTTTTTGTTATAAAACCCTTTTAAAATAGGTTTGGGTTTAATTAAAAACTAGAACCACATTTTTGGCTGATTTTACAAAATGGCCACCAACTTTTGAAAACTTGCGAGTTGGTCACTAGACCGAAATCTCAACTCTTTTGAATTGATTTTCCAGAATTGTTTTCACAAAACTCTTATATATAATAAATAGTAATTTTAGAAATTATTCCCAACTTTTTAGGAATACCCGAAGAGGATTTTCCCTGATCAAAATCCAAAATGCCAAACTAACTCATCGAGTTTCAAAATCCACATCCGCGACATCTAGCCCCAAAATTGGGGTGTTACAACGTTTTTAACTATTTATCTATGTTGAAATATTTGAACTTATTGTTTTTATGGAAATAGATGCGGTTTGGGCTAAACAAGGTTGGCAATTTTATGGTGACGGGTTGGGCTTGAGGACCAAATGTGACATCTGGGTTGAGGATATTACATGGATAGGGCGGGGTCGAGTTTAGAGTAAAAATCTTTTAACCCAACCCGATCTATTTTAAATTATTTTCATTATATTTAAAAAATTTCCACACACACGATCGCAAACACACGCGCGCGCACACACACATATATGTATTTTAGGTCAAGTATATCAAACCCTTCATTTTCCCCTCTTCTAGCGCAACCTCCATTTCTCTCATTTAATTTTTTTTCTATTTTTCCTCATCTCTTGTCACCTCCTTAATCCTCCCCCTTTTCATTTTTTTTCATCCTTCGTCCTCTCCCTCTCATTTATTCTTCATTTACCCTCTCACCCTATCATATCTCATTTTATTTTTATTTTTTTAATTTTAATTTATCATTTTTGCCATTGGATGTCTTTTTGTTAACAATTGTGGTATTCATCATAATCTGAAATTTTTTATTTCGTTCTTTAAGTTTGGCTTAAACAACACTGATTATGGGAAGAAATATTTTGTGTGTATATTTTTATGTTATTTTATGTTTTTTTAGCTTTTTTTTAAAATTATTTTTCATAAGAAAAGGGTACTTCTTTTGAATAGCAATAAACACGAGACAAAATATATTTTTTGTTTAGGGTATTTTCTAATGTTAATTATATATATCCTAGATTTTCCCCATATTTTTCTCACTTTTGTTTGTTTGGTGAGAAAATCTAGGATTGACAAAAATTCAAAGAAAATCTTGAATATTTAGGTTGGGTTGAATCGAGGACGAGTTTAAAGTTCAAATCTCGGGACGAGTTCATGTAAGATGAAAATATAATATTCATCCGGGCGGGGCAGGGTTGGGTGGAGATTATCATGTTTCGGGTTAGGGTCGGGGAGGCAAAAAACCCGCCCCTCTCTGTTGTCATCCCTAAGTTTTTTTTTGAGTCCAGATCTGTTGTGACTCGAGTCTTTTCGAGTTTGAATGTTCTAATATTCAGATATTTAGGTTTAAATTATTATAAGTTGCATTATAAAAATGTTTATAATTCCCTAATTTTTTTGTTCAAGTAATCCATAATACAACTTATATTAATAAATAATCGAAATAAATATATAGTCCTTGTAATTGTACTCAGCCAACAATTAGTGTTAGGACTATTATGTTGTCTAAAGTTTAAAGGGAAAATGACTTGTATTAGCTATCAGAGCAGGTTGACTCCCAATTAGAGGCATATATGTGCATGCTTAATTGCATACAACACATTAAACTGAACTCAAGATGAATTAATCTTAAATATGTTTGTAGATTTAATTCACTTGAGACATTTAAATATAATATTGAATAACTGTAGGACTATACATGTGTGACTTGCATGTTTGATATATCAAAAATTGACGCATCTCAAAGTAGTAAGTTGAAGTTTGATATGATGTGTAGGTAATTTTCATACAAGATGTAGCAACATTTATAGATATAATAAAATGTATGCTCTCAATGACAATGTATGGTTTATGAAAATGGAACATGCTCATGTGTCATTAATCAATGATTAATGATTTAACTATTATTTTATGGAACAAAGACATTTGGTCAGCTGGTCAAGCTGTTCATCTTTGTTCCCTTACACTCCGTTAAGTCATGGGTTCTAGACCCAATAGGAGCATGAACACCCCTTCCTTCTCCTAAAGTATCCCCTTTCTAGCCCCTCTAGGTTAGATTAAGATTAAGATTCATAAAAAATGAACTATTATGAAACAATTGTTTTTATTATTTAGATTACAACGAAACATTGAGAAGAATGATCAAATTAAGTGAACGAGTAGAACCATGTAATTAATAAGTGAATAATCGAAACTCAATTGCATGTTATTTTAGCTCGTGTTATATATATAGAGAGAGAGATAGAGAGAGAGGGAGAGAGGATTTGGGATGGGGATAAAACATAAATTCTAGGGGGGAGGGGCAAATCCACTATAAATTTATTTTTTTCAAAAAAAAATAAAGAAACTAACATAAAAAATTTCCTGCCTAGGAGACAAGAGCCCCTCTCATTGTCCATTGGCCTCTATCTCTGCATACATATACATATACATATACATATATATATACATATACATATACATATATATATACATATACATATACATATACATATACATATACATATACATATACATATACATATACATATACATAATAGAAGCCGTTATTTTTACTAAAAAGAGAATTTCCAAAATTACAATAAGCGTTTACAACCATAATCGTAAACTAAACACACAATTTTGACATTTTTCTGAAGTCATTGACACAAGAAACTTGCCGCTTAAAATCAGGTTAGGCTTGATAGGCTTGATTTTCTTCAACCGATTTAGCTAGTCAAGTGGTGGAGAAGTTGAATTTTTGGGTGTTTGAGTTGGCAGCAAAAATTAAGAATTAAACACAAGGATTTAGAGCGGTTCGACTTTCTAACCCAAAGCCTACATCCACTACCTTGGAACACCACCAAGGATTTCCCAAATTCGCTAAGAATTTCATTCCCTTTCTCGGATGAGGAGGAAACCGTTACAACGATTAAACTATCTACCCTTAGCTTAATCAAACACTCTCTTACAAGTGAAATTCAAAGCAAAGAAGAAATATCTCTAATAAGTATGTGTTTACAACTCTAAGCACTCACCCAAAACCTATACACTTTAGCATACATAAACATTTAGCTCACAAGTGTTTTGTCTATACAAGAGAATGACAATTAAGTTCTAAAGACAATTTGACATCATAATTTTGTGACAATTAAAGCATTAGCCTTTCCTTGATGCTTGTAGGTCCCTTTTATACTTCCAATTGTGTTTGTAGCCGTTGAGGACCGTTGGGGGTTGAATTGGAGCCGTTAGAGCCTTTATTTCTCACCATAAATGCAGTACTGCAGCTTAGCGTATCGATACTCCTCAATTCGTATGAATACGGTCCCGATAAGGAAATAACTGTTGAGCACTTCCAGCGGGTGCGTATCAATACGCGTGGCAATCGTATTAGTACGGTTCTGCAATTTAAAAGATAGTTGAGAAATTGACCGTTGGGGGTAGTTGGGCGTATCGTTACGTGATACAACCGTATCGGTACGCGAACTAGCCGTTGGATATTTAAAACACACCGTCTTGATACGGAGAAAGCTATCGGTACGGGTTTTGGCTACTGGAATTTCATTGTAGCTGAAACCCTAAGGCATATCGATACAGTACCAGATCGTACCGGTACAGTTACTTGAAAAACACTGGTTTGGCTACTTTAAAAGCACTTTAAGTTATTCTAAAGCCTTTTAAAAAACCCTTAAACATATTTTCAAGTTGTTTTGGCTAAAAGTTTGTTTTAAATTCTTTTCAATTTAGTCCAAAACATTTTTCAATTATTATATCAGAACATATATTTCTACAATCTCCCCTTTTTTGATATAATAAAACCCACTTGAAAAATTGTTTGAGATTCTTCCCCTTAGTATTTAAAAATTTGAATAAGAGATTTTAAAATTTGAATGAAGTTAAAGCTCCCACTTACTCATTTGAAAAAAAAATCAAATTTTCAAACCATTTCTCCCCTTTTTGTTATATCAAAAAGAATTTAAAAGACATTAAGCTTAAAATAACAAAGGAGGTCAAAGAATTTTACACAATTAAGAAACTTTGGTTTTAAAATTGGCCCCCTTACTCAAAGCATCAAATATTGTTAGTCCAACAATATGATTAAACTAGTTGAATTAAAAGAAATAAAAATAAATGAAAATAAATTCAACTAATTTTACCACACTTGAATTCAATGGAGAATGAGAAGCCTTCCTTCTTCAAGTGCTCTCATTGTGCGCATGGAGCTCCCCCTCAAATTTGGACTTGTTGATCACTCTCCATCACACCTAAACAAGACAATCAAGTGATTCTTGGTATCCAAACTGCTTTGGATCCATAAACGTTAGTGGCACAAAATTTAGTCCCCTTAGGAATCCATTTTTCAATTTCATCATTTTTAGTTGAAGTACTAAGCCCTTTTGGGACACAAATACTTCTAAAAACTTTACCTTTCAAAAATCTAGGGGCACTAGATTGTCTAACATAAAATTTTGATTTTCCAAAACCATTTTTATTTTGGAGTTCATTGGAAATCAAATATTTTTCTTTCTTAAGATCATCAATCTCCTTTTGATGATACTTTTTAATAGTTTGAAGCAATTCTTGTAAACTTAAAACATTAAGTTCAAAATCTTTGATTTCTGCTTCAAACTCTAAATTGGTTTTAGAAAGCAAATCATTTTCAGTTTTTAACTTTGAAATCAATTTCTTGTTTTTTGAAAATGAAGCCTTGAATTCAAAAACCAATTCATCATAGGCTTCTTGTAACACATCAAAAGTATAATAATTTGAATAAGATGAGTTAGAAGTTACCCTTGAATCTTCTTTTATGGCTATAAGGCAAAGGTTGGCTTGTTCGTTGTCGGTGGAGTCTTCATCACTCCAAGTAGCCACATATGCCTTCTTCTTATGGCTTGAAGAGCTTGCCTTTTTCTTCTTCCTCGATTCATGCTTGGATTCATTCATTTTGCTCTTTATGAATCGGGAAAATTTTCAAAGAGATAGACCATCTCTTCTTCTTCACTTTTCTCCTCACTTGACAACATGGTTGCACTTGGAGGACTTGAGAGCCATGACATTAGTGTTGATGCCAAGCTCCAAGATTTTCTTCTTCCTCATCTTCTTTATCTCTTCCTTCTTCTTCTCCTTTTCTTTTCCTTTCTTCATAATTTCATGAGTGAGAAGAGACCCCATAAGTTAATCAAGCTTTAAAGTCTTGAGATTCTTGGATTCGATGATGTCAGTTTTCTTTAAGTCCCATGACTCGGGAAGAGAATAAAGAAGCTTTCAAACAAGCTTATCTTCTAGAATGATTTCTCTATAGCCTTTGAGCTCATTTGTGATGACGGAGAATCTATTGAACATCTTCGAGATGTCTTCATCCGGTTCCATTTTGAAGTTCTCATACTTGAGGTGGAGAAGACCGATCTTGGTCTCCCTTACTTCGTTGGTTACTTCGTATGTGACTTCAAGCTTATCCCATACTTCCTTGGCATCTTCACAAGAGGATGTGCAAAGCCTTGCAATTAAGCTCAATCTTCTTGCGATCATCTGCATTCCATTCCGCCTTTACCCTTTCTGGTACATATAGACCCTCTTCAACAATATCCCAAAGCTTGTAGTCTTTGGATTTGATGAAGAACTTCATTCTAATATTCCAATGAGCATAGTTGGTCCTGTCGAAGAATGGCGGCTTGTCGATGGATTACGCCATTTGACTAGTTGAATAAATTGTTGTATCGAACTTCCTAGATTGCCTCAATAGGATGTTAATTCCTTTCAATTGAGCCTCGCTCTGATACCAATTGTTAGACTTGATAGGCTCAATTTCCTTCAACCGATTTAGCTAGCCAAGTGGTGGAGAAGTTGGATTTTTGGGATTTTGAGTTGGTGGAAAAAATTAAGAATTAAACACAAGGATTTAGAGTGGTTCGACTTTCTAACCCAAAACCTACATCCACTGCCTTGGAATGCCACCAAGGATTTCCCAAATTCATTAAGAATTTCGTCCATTTTTCTCTGATGGGGAGGAAACCATTACAACCAAGTAAGCTATCTACCCTTAGCTTAATCAAACACTCTCTTACAAGTGAAATTCAAAGCAAACAAGAAATCCCTCTAATAGGTATGTGTTTGCAACTCTAAGCAATCACCCAAAACCTATACACGTGAGCATACACAAACATTTAGCTCACAAGTGTTTTGTCTGTACAAGAGAATGGCAATTAAGTTATAAAGACAATTTGACATCATAATGTTGTTACAATTGAAGCATTAGCGTTTCCTTGATGCTTGAAGGTCCCTTTTATACTTCTAATTGAGTTTGTAGCCGTTGAGGAACGTTGGAGTTGAATTGGAGCCGTTGAGCACTTGCAGCTGGTGTGTATCGATACACGTGGCAAGCGTATCAGTACGGTTCTATAATTGAAAAGACCGTTTGGAAATTGACCGTTGGGGGTAGTTGGGTGTATAGGTACGCGATACAACCGTATCGGTACGCGATACAACCGTATCGGTACGCAAACTAGCTGTTGGATATTTTAAACACATCGTATCGATACGGACAAAGCGTATTGATACGAGTTTTGGCTACTGGAATTTCACTGTAGCTGAAACCCTAAGGCGTATCGATATAGTACCAAACCGTATCAGTACGGTTACTTGAAAAACACTTGTTTGGCTACTTTAAAAGCATTTTATGTTATTCCAAAGCCTTTTAAAAAACCCTTAAACATATTTTCAAGTTGTTTTGACTAAAAGTTTGTTTTAAATTCTTTTCAATTTAGTCCAAAACATTTTTCAATTATTATATCAAAAAAAATATTTCTACAATGTCCCCCTTTTTGATATAATAAAATCAACTTGAAAAATTGTTTGTGATTCTTCCCTTTAGTATTTAAAAATTTGAATAAGAGATTTGAAAACTTGAATTAAGTTAACACTACAACAAAACAATTCTTTAGCGACATTTTTTAACCCTATAGCGACATTTTTTAGCGTCGCTAATAACTTTCCCGGCGCTTAAGAAAGCGCCGCAATAAATGCCGCTTAAAGCATCAACGCAATAGTTCACAACGTTTTTAGGTAAAAAGCGCCGCAAAATTCAAGATCTATAGAATAAAAACGCTGCAAATAAGTGTTCTTTAGTGGCGTTTATTTTTGCAAACGCAACTAAAAGTCCGAATAACTGTTCTTTTGTGGCGTTTTATATTTCAAACATTGCGAAAGCCTGGCCTTTAGTGGCGTCTTATTTTACAAACGCCGCAATAGCCTGAATTTTAGTGGCGTTTTGTTTTTCAAACGCTGCTAAGCGTGATTGTAGGAGAAATAAATAATAATAATAATTAAATTTTCCATATTTCTATTTCGTCAAAAAATGTAAATTACAGATCCAAAATATTTGTTAAATAAAATATTTATTTCATCCTAAAAATATATTGTCACAATTAACTTAAAATATTAGTTAAACAAAAAATTTATTTCATTACAAAAAGTACATTTTGTCACAATTTAATCCCTCTACATATTTCGTTCCTATGCCTCTCTTTCCCGATCCACTAGCTCTTTGTCATTACTACTACCGACCACCATCTCGAATACCTATACCAAAAAAGTTAGATATGAGAAGTTAGTAGCAGTTTCAGATGGTTAAAACAATCAATATGCCTTCTACCATAAGTAATGTCATCAAGGAGTCAATTAGATTTGTAATAATGCTAGATTAATAGGAAGACAAGAGAGCTGATTATGACACATTATATTTGAATTTTGAATCACTACAATAATATGGTTTCAATTTCATATCCTAATTCAAAGAAAACTGAGATACTTAGAATTTGGTTGGCAATTGAAATAGCAAAAAATACAAAATCCAAATCAAACCTGAAACTTCATAAGTAGTGATAATGCTTAGAACCTCAAGTCATATGACAATAATTTCTTTGGGTTGAGGCATAAAATTATAGTTCATAAAAGAAAATAACATGGAGAAGAAGTAAGTCTGATGTAGAATTCAATGGAAGGAAATGGGATTGTGGAATGGAAATGCCCATTGATTTTTAAAATAGCTGCCTCAATAACAAAGAAACAACATCAAGAACATTAATTTCTTGCTTGAAAGTAAACCTGTCTGGGAAAATTTTAAGCAAAAAGCACCTTTGAAGTAGAAAGGCTATCCAAATGCAGCACACTAGTATCTACAAGCCTTTTAATGGCTTTCAAATTTAACCACCTAACAAAAATGAAACCACAATTTAGCCTATTTGCATTTGTAGAGTGTCGACGAGTTCTATATTTTGTACACATTCCAGCTCTTATTATTGCTATTCTTCAGCTCATATAGGCATATTTAGGTGCATTGCATGCATAATAACAATATTTTCTCTTTTACCATGCTCTTATTGAATATTTTATGTTTGGTTAAGAAAATATATTGTTTTACTTTAGTTTTTATTTTCAGGTGTTGTAGCTGTGTAGAGGAGGAGAGGACATCAAAGATGGAAATAAAAGAAGCTGTACTGGAGCAGTTCCAGATGCCGCCAAGGACGCCGCTATAGCAGCATTGCTGCCAAGTGCCGCCCAGGCAGGAGTTAAGCTGACTTAGTTAAGATGGGTCGCGATTGAAAGAGGGCAATTCTCTGAGCCCAACGAACCCAGTCTTGCAATTCTCTAAAGCCTATTTTGGCTGGTAGAGTTGATCCAAGATTGATAAGTAAAAGTACTTATCCTTACTTGTGGGAGAAGGCAACATCCAAAGAGTCTACATTCAAGTCAAAAAGGAGTCAACATTTAATGTAAAGCTACTTTAAGGACTGCTACTTTAAGGAGGACTCAAACTTAGGCCATGAGCCCTATATATACCCAATGTATGTGAGGGTATAGGGGTATGCTCATGCGTATGCTTATGCTTAGATGCACACATGAGGGGATATAGTGGAGAGGTAGATAGATATACTAATGGAGGTGTTGGAGGTCGCGACCCAACTCTCCTAGGGTTTAGGTTTTTGTATGTAAAGTAGTTGTGAGAAACTATTGTAATAGTTTAAGTGTGTTTCAATAAAATATTCTTAAGTTTGCTTAGTTCATGTTCTTCACTTCTTCAATTAGTTCCAAAAGTCCAGTTGAGTAAATCCATTTGTCGGGCACGAGAGTGCAAGACTCACGAAAGGATTAAGCACGGTCTCATCATGTCGAGGTGTTGACTAATTCGTCTTAGACATAAGTTAGAATTTTAGCGGCTAAAAGGAGAAACCAAACGTCGACTGCCTGTGTTAGGTTTACGTTGAGATTGCTAGGTATTGCCTACATCACGTGGTGACAGAATCCTTGCGTAGACATAGGAAGGATCACTTAAGAATTGCTCTGCCGAACTTGGAGTATCTGCCAGACTTGCCGCCATGACTTATTTCCATTCCACCTGCTGAGACAACAAAAGTTTCATGGGCAGAGACCCGTTACAGCTGCGAGATAGGGTCCTAGCTGCCGTTTGTCGTTACCCGCCTAGGTAGCAGATCGTGGCAGCGTAAAACACACTTAGGCTTTACAATGCAGTCTACACACTACTGAGCTTCAATTACTTTACCCAATCTATCAACCTTATCTCTCCCTATCATCACTATCTTTATCTTATTTGTGTTTTTATATTTCCACATTTAGAGATTTAATTGTGCAATTTACTAAATCCTTGTGTAGGAAACCATTCATAGAAGCTGTTCCAATCCCTGCGGGAGACGATATCTTTTATTCTATAACTTTACAAGAGTGTGCACTTGCGCTCATAAATAGAGAACACTCAAACGCTCTACAAGTTTTTGGCGTCGTTGCCGGGGATTGGCAACAACAATTGCGTTTGAATTTCTGCACTTCTACTTTAGTTTTTGCACATTAATTCTCTGTTTATTTTATTTTATGCCTCTTTTTTTTCTTTGGCTTATGTCCCGCTAGGGTGGCAAAGATGGCAGCCAACATCCACCTGAGGAGGGGAAGGACATGCCCGAACGAAAATCTATACGCAAAGCCCTAAAGAAGTGGTTATGTTTTGGAAATGCGCAACCCAATATAACCTAATTTTTATTTTTATCTTTAATTTGTTTTTATGCATTAGGATTTGATTTGATTTTTAGTTATTTAATTTTTTGCATTTAATTTATTTTAGGTTAGGAATGAAGGCAAGACCATGAATGATGAAAGAATAAAGGAGAAGCCCAATTCAGCGGCCAAGGCATATGAACATAATGGCTAGCAGCTTCATAACGGCTAGTGTAACACCCGGGTTTAGGGGTCGGGTGAAAATAATATTTTAATATTATTTTGGGTTCAGTTTTATAATTAAAATAATCTTTGGGCCTCGGGTTTCAAAAACAAACATTTTTGTGATGGACTAAATTGAATGAAATACAATTTGGAGAGATTTTAAAGAAATTGGAAAATAGCCATTCATTAATGGCAATATTGTAAATAGCCCAACTTTTAATTTTAAACCCCCCTTTTATCAAATAGCCACTATTCATCTTCTTCTCAAAAACAAAACCAACGTCAAATAGAGAGCTCTCACCCCCTCCACTATTCCATCACCTAGCTCCTTCATTTCAACTCGGGTTTGAAAGGTAACATCATTTTTGACTTGTCCTCAACCTGCTCTCTTCAAAAGTACAAATAGTTTTTATTTTCATTATGATTTAGGAAATTGAGTTTTTAGAGGCTTTGATTAAAAATGATAACTTTATGATGTTTAACTTAAAATTTCGATTTAATGTTGTTAGTTATGAAGTCTATGAGTCAAATGATGCAACATATATGAATTTTACATCATTTAAACTAATTTTCGGATTTGGATTTAATGGGGGTTTTTGAAGGGTTTTGGGTGAGTTTTGGGGGCTGCTTTGGGTTGGAACTGGTGGGCTAATGTTAGTGCTATGGTTGGGGGTTGCTTCGGGATCATTTGGGGTATTAAAAGTGTTGGAAACATTGGTTTTGATTGGGGTTTATGGGCTGCACGAGTTTGGTAAATTTGGGGTTTGTTCATGGCTTGAAATGATGAGTTTGATGTTTGAATTGTATTTCGGGTTAGCTACCTTGATGCTTGGGCTGATTGGAAGTTGTTTGGTTTGTGTTGAGGTTGTTTAGAGGCAAGAACTTGTGTTGGTGAGGCATCGGGAGTGAATCCGGAAGCGTGAAGGTGGTTGCTTGCTTGGTAATTGAGCTTGGAAGTAAAGGTGAGTGGTTAATGTTTTCTATGTGTTTTCTAAGTGTTTGGTTTGAGCATGTGGACTAGGTCGGGCTTGGTAGACCCAACTAGAGTTAGGATTAGGGTGGTGGCCTAATCCTAAGCTTAAACTAGAGACATTGGTTGAACTTTTAATTGATGTTTATGCCTCGTGATGTTTATGATATGATGATTTATGTATAATGTGTTATACATGTGTGAAGAGGCATGGTTGTGATGCATTGTGATATGCATGTGGATTGTTCATGATTGTGATCATGGTGAGTACGTGCTAAGCACGAAATTGGTTGTAATTGATAATGTGGATTGGGATAAATGTTTGCACTAGTATGCTTGGGTAAAAATGATCGATCATTAGGATGTTAGTGTGCACACATGAGTCAAATTCGCGCGTGGCCTTGGTGGCGTTGAGTCACCAAGGAGGAGTACGAGTTCGCCCGGAAATTGTTATATATATTAGTCGATGATGAGTGGAATCTCATCGACGGGGCGTGAGGATGAGTGGAATCCCCTCTGCGAGACCGGTGATGAGTATAATCCCACCGTGAGGTAAAGTGGTTGTTGGATGTGAGATCCAACGTGTTTATCCACGTATTCGAGTCATAGCTAGGTGCCAATATAAATTGATGTGTGTATCAATGTGATGTGGAAATGTGTTTCCTTTTGGATGATTATATGTGCTTACATATGTTGTTGAAATTAGCTTGTTGAGCATGACATATTATTGGATATTTGTTCATGCATCATTGACATTTTGGCTCTTGAGGATCGAAGGTATGATCATGCATTTACCTTGGTTGAGATCGTGCTTGGACCCTGCATTGTCGCGGTTTGTTTTTAAAGAGCTTACCCTCACTAAGCTTTATTGCTTACGCTCTCTTTGTTCGACAATACAGATCAGTAGCTCGTGGGTTGCTAAGTGCAAGAAGGGGCCTCCAAGTGTGTGCCTTGTGGTGCTAGTTAGCTACCAAGTATGGACTTTTTAATTACGATGTAATGGTCAAGCAATGGGACATGTATGCGTTGTTTGAACCCTTTTGGAAGTATGGTGTTGTTGGTTGTTAGGAGCATGCTAGACTCCTTTGAATGCTTGTGTTAGTTTGGCTTTTGGATGCCTTGGTATGCTTGTAAACCGTGTTGGTTTTGCCTATCTTAATTACCTAAGTGTAGACCATGTTGATGCATGTTTCCTTTAATGATATGTTAGACCTTGTGTTTGAATGTTCATTCATGTATCCTTGTGATCTTTGAGTATGTTGCTCTAGGGTGCATGCCTTTAGAACGTTCTTGTATGATTTGTGTGCTTCGTGTAGTTGTTTCGGACGTTTGGAATCCATAGGAGATGTCTAAAACTGATTTTAGGAATTTGCAGACAGCAGGTGTTTCGAAACGGGCTGTCCTATTTCGAAACGGGTACGGTTTCGTGGCCCCCGTATCGGAACTCGTTTCGATACGTTTTGGCCACTGTGAGCCCCTGTTTCGAAACAAGTTTCGAAACACTTTTGTCACTAGAATTGCCGTTCCGAAACTGGTATCAAAACGACAAGGCTAAAACGAGACCATGTTCTGAAACGGGTGGATGCGTTTCAAAACGGGTGTCTGACATTTTGAATTGAAGCTGGTGTTTCGAAACGGGCTTTGACTGTTTCGAAACACAGGCCTAAATTTGGGCTTTTTGACATCTCTAAAGGGTTCCAAGTGTTGGGCTTAGGCCCTGTTTACTGTTGGGCTTCCGCTTAGGTCTAATTGATGCATTAAGACAAGATGAATAAAAGAAATTTTCTAGGGTTGCTAACCGAGGGGGAACCTTAACGGGTTTCGCTTCGGTTTTCCCCGTGTGGCCCACTCAGACCGGTCAAGCGTCCGGACCGGGACGAGAGGGTTACAGCTAGTTGCAACGACTATATTTGCAACAGCTAGCGGAACGGATATCAGCGTAACGGCTAGAAGCGCGGAAATCGCGCTGCAATCATTGCCGCCCGTTGGCAGAATACCCGCCAAGGCAACAGAGAGAAGCGACTATATAAAGCCAACTATTCTCCCCCCGTTCTTCACTTTGCTCTCTCCTTTACTCTCAATTCTTCTTTTCAATCTTTTCTTTCAAGATTTCACTTGTTTTACTTTCTTGCAGTTTCTTTTTCTTTCTTTAGGAAAACACAACCGTTCTCACAGTTATTGCAACATCAAAACAAACCGGCTCCACCTCCAAGCCAACCTTTCAGAGGTTCTTAAACTCTGATGTAGCGGCAATTTACAAGCAACACTTCATAGAGCAGCAACTCTGGGAGGAAATAGGGTTCCAATACACCAGGCCAGATGGGGATTTTGGCCTCGAGCCCACCATATTCGAAAGGGTTCACAACTTGGGTTGGGACATTTTCACACGACAGCCAGAAGGGATAAACATCAATCAGATGCGAGAGTTTTATGCCCACAAGCCTACGCCATGAAACCCTTTTGTTTATGTCCGCGGTGAAGAAGTCAAGCTCACAGCGGAAACCATCAACAACTTCTACAGCATAGACATCAGCGAGAATCCACATGAAGAATGGAAGTCCTACCTAACGGCGGCTGACTATGAAAAGATCAAGAAATAAATATGATGGCCCAACACCAAGTGGCTAACCGGCAAGAATAATGGTTCAGTCAACCGTCACGATCTACTGTCGGAGGCCGTTCTCTAGAGCAACTTCGTCCAATGCCGCATGATGCCTACCTCGTATGGATCAACAACCAACAGGCCGCAGTTGGCCCTTATCCACAACATTATGAAAGGGCGACCAATCAATGTTGGTGAAGTAATTCTAGAGGAGATCTATGCCCATGCAGACAAGCCTAACGCCAAGGGACCTCTCGTCTTCCCTGCACTCTTCACATGCCTATGCGCCAACTTCTGCGTGCCGCCGTATCCCAAGGATACAATCATTCCTGCCAAGGAAGGGTGGACAAGAAAGGCGCGCCTCCAGATGATGCAGGAGTCGGAGTAGGAAACACCGTCAATCGCCCAGCCGCCGTATCCCAAGGATACAATCATTCCTGCCAAGGAAGGGTGGACAAGAAAGGCGCGCCTCCAGATGATGCAGGAGTCAGAGCAGGAAACATCATCAATCACCCAGCCGCCGTCCCAACCTGCCGCCACCCCAGCCGCAGTGGGTAGTACTGAAGTTGCCCTCCCCTCTGCCGTAGTCCCCCTGCTGCGCAGCCTTGTGGAAAGCTGCCAAAGGATTGAGCACAAACAGGTGATCTTCACCAAATATATTCCGGAGGTGCAAGAGGCCTTTGCGGCCTACTTGCTTGAGAAATACCATGACAACGGCCCACAGTTGCCCACATTCCCATCGGAGTTAGCAGCATCCAAACCGACCTAGATCACACCTAGACCAGCTGCTACTCCAGCCGCCGCTGACAGCGAGGGGCCGTACATCAGCCCTTAGAGAAGGACCTCGCCCACACCCATCTAGCCGTAAAACCTCACCTTCTCGTCAGAATCAGAGAGAGAGAGGAGGAGACCACCGCCACCTCTCCAGCAGCAAAGGGGGCAGCTGCCAAAGATGCCGATGATTCAAACATAAAGATATTTGATTCCTTCGACGATGAACCGGCAGAGGCAGCAGGTAAAAGGAAGCGACCCACTGATGCGACCAAGTCTCCAGGTTAAAGGTCTGAGCCAGAAGCACCAGTAAAACGACCCACTCCTAGCCGCCATGTGGCACGAAGAAGAGCCTAGCTGCTAGACCATCTACCACACGCCGCCTTGTTCTGCCCGCCTCCTTAAAATCCTCCTCCGACGCAGCAGCAACAGAGGGGAAATCCCCTAGTCTATAGCACCTTTTCTTTTTATTTTTTTTGTTATTTTCTTTATTTTTATGTCTTCTTTTATTTTATCTGTTTTCCTTTTTATGTTTTATTTCTTTTTCTTTTTATTTTATATTTTGTAAGGCACTGAGGACAATGCCAACCTTGAGTTGGGGTGGGATAGTCCTCTTTATTTTCCTTTGTCTTTAGGTTCATTTAGTAGCATATAGGAACATATGTAAATTCTACCCTAAACACTTAATGAAGTAGAAATTTTTAGCTTAAAACGTGTGCCTATGATAGTTAGCCGACTACTCATTTTCGCACCATACTTAAAATTTCATTTAACAATGGGATAAAGCATGAAAAATACTTGGAAATTTTTTCTTTTTGCCAATTCATCTTACACTGTTTGTTAAATGTTGAGTTTTTGCTTGAGTTCTAAGTTTAACACTGCCTGCTGTACTTAATAAAAATTCCTTAACCGGATACAGGTTTGCCGCCGCGACAGCACAGGGCAGCAGCACAAAGATGGTGAAAACCTTAGAGGTGCCCGAAACAGGCTCTAGGAAGGATGTTTAAATACCCTAGAGGTGCCCGAAACAGGCTCTAGGAAGGATCATGAGAAAGAACATTTCGCTGCTATCAAAGTCCAAGTATCTAAACCAAGTGACGGACAAATTAGCAAGAGTGAATGAAAGCCTTCACGGGATGACTCTATTTGAAGGGTTTGGAGTTTCGTAGAGTGCACCTATCTTAGCTTCAGACCCAAAGAATAGTTGTGATGAGCTGAAGCCCTTGAAGCCATGATCAGAAAAAGAGGACAGAAGTGCCTAAATGTGCTGCCAAGGTAGCAACTCGTACCCTTTTTAGAAATTTAATTACGTTTAGCATTCTCCGTTAACTTAGTATACTCAACATGTTTTAGCATGAACACAAACATGCACACACTGTACTGGCACTAAGAAAATTAAAATATAAGTTATTTCATATCATTCCCTATCACTAACATTAAATAGGTGTCACGACCTTGAGGTAAGAAATCAAGTCAAAGGCTAAGTTTCTATTAATTTTGTGCAAGGGGCAGGTTTACTAGTTAGGTTGCATTGCTTGAAGACAAGCAATAAGTTTGGGGGTGTGTAGAGTGTCCACGAGTTCCATATTTTGTAACATTCCAGCTCTTATTATTGTTATTCTTAAGCACATTTAGGCACATTTAGGTGCATTGCATGCATAATAACAATATTTTCTCTTTTACCATGCTTTTATTGAATATTTTATGTTTGGTTAAGAAAAGATATCATTTTAGTTTAGTTTTTATTTTCAGGTGTTGTAGCTGTGTAAAGGAGGAGAGGACAGGAAAGATGAGAACAAAAGGAGTTGTACTGAAGTAGTTCCAGATGCCGCCAAGGACGTCGCCGTAGCAGCATTACCGCTAAGTGCCACCCAGGGAGGAGTTACACCGACTTAGTCAAGATGAGTCGTGATTGAAAAAGGGCAATTCCGTGAGCCCAGTCTTGCAATTCTCTGAAGCTTGTAGCGGCCGGTAGAGCTGATCAAAGATTGA
Source organism: Hibiscus trionum (assembly GCA_030270665.1). NCBI lineage: Eukaryota > Viridiplantae > Streptophyta > Magnoliopsida > Malvales > Malvaceae > Hibiscus > Hibiscus trionum. The sequence goes on from BSYR01000051.1 coordinate 17,317,443, forward strand.
TAAGTAAAAGTACTTATCCTTACTTGCGGGAGAAGGCGACCTCCAAAGAGTTCACATTCAAGTCAAAAAAGAGTCAGCATTTAATGTAAAGCTACTTTAAGGACTTCTATTTCAAGAATGACTCAAACTTAGGCCATGAGACCTATATATACCCAATGTATGTGAGGGTCTAGGGGCATGCTCATGCGTATGCTTATGCTTAGATGCACGCATGAGGGGATATAGTGGAGTGGTAGATAGATAGACTAATGGAGGTGTTAGAGGTCGCGACCCAACTCTTTTAGGGTTTAGGTTTTTCTATGTAAAGTAGTTGTGAGAAACGGTTGTAATAGTTTAAGTGTGTTTTCAATAAAATATTCTCAAGTTTGCTTAGTTCATGTTCTTAACTTCTTCAATTAGTACCAAAAGTCCAGTTGAGGAAATTCATTTGTCGGGCCCGAGAGTGCAAGACTCACGAAAGGATTAAGCACGGTCTCATCATGTCGAGGTGTTGACTAATTCGGCTTAGACATAAGTTAGAATTTTAGCGGCTAAAAGGAGCAACCAAACGTCGACTGCATGTGTTAGGTTTACGATGAGATTGCTAGGTATTGCCTACATCACGTGGTGATAGAATCCTTGCCTAGACATAGGAAGGATCACTTAAGAATTGCTCTGCCGAACTTGGAGTATCTGCCAGACTTGCCCCATGACTTATTTTCATTCCACCTGCCGAGACAACGAAAGTTGCAGGGGCAGAGACCCGCTGCGGCCGCGTGACAGGGTTGTAGCTGCCGTTCGCCGTTACCCGCCGAGGTAGCAGATCGTGGCAGCGTAAAACACACTTAGGCTTTACAATGCAGTCTACACACTTCTGAGCTGCAATTACTTTACCCAATCTATCGACCTTATATCTCCCTATCATCCCTATCATCACTATCTTTATCTTATTTGTGTTTTTATATTTCCACATTTAGAGATTTAATTGTGTAATTTACTAAATCCTTGTGTAGGAAACCATTCATAGAAGTTGTTCCAATCCCTGTGGGAGACGATATCTTTTATACTATAACTTGACAAGAGTGTGCACTTGCGCTCATAAATAGAGAACACCCAAACGCTCTACAACATTTTTATTACAACAAAATAATGAGGCATAGCAGTTCACTTACATGTTTCTTGTATCAATGAATTTGAACCCTTTCACAAACTTGTTATGACCATGAGAAAACAGAAAGGAAGATGATGAACCAGTTAGATTAACCAAACAATATTTGAAAGAAACAATACAATTCCACTATCCTGTGCAATTTGACATAAAAAATTGGAAAAAAATTGCATATAAACACACTTTCAACCCTATTTTCTGTGAATAAGGATTATAAGCATCTAACCTTTTGAGTATGATCTGAAGTAAAATCTTTAAGCTATGTCATAATGAAAGCAATCCCAAAACGATGTGAATGAAATTAGCATTAAACAGCTTTCCTAAAAGTTCGGGATAAATATTCTTGACATTCATGTGAATGAAATGCTGCCTTTTGATCCTTTGTTAGTTTTGCTAGTAATGCTTATTGTTTTATGACAAAGATAATACACAAGAACACTGGCCGATTCATGCTGCAAATTTGATTAAAGGAGAACTATTATGTGATGAAGTAACAAAAAAAGGGTCATGCTCTAGCATATCATACTTTAATCTTCTATGAACTTAGTGTTTCTGTGCTGTGTCTGGTTCAAATCCAAATTGAATGTTCGGTATGAGTGCAACTCACACTCTCCCACTACTGAAGGATCTCCTTGGAGTATGAACACCAAATGGAGACAATTGAACCGTGAAGTTTAGTGTCTTGAATTCTTGTTTTCAGTAAATTGAGTTTTTTCTTCTATGTATTTTTCTTATTCAATGATCTTCAAGTTGTGTTAGATTAGCTGAAGGAATTTATTATTTATGAAATAATTCATACCTAAAGAATGCACCATAGCTTGTTTGCAGATTTCTTTCAGATGATTTGGTCCTTATGTCAACTTATGGTTTTCTGGACAGAATTGTCTTCTGTGAAGCACGAGGCTGGTTCTTTTATTAGAAACAAAATTGGAAATCAAAGGATGGACAATCACCGTTCTAGCCTGCTCCTTCACAACAAGTTTACGTACCCTTGTGATGCTCTATTGCCTCAGTGCAAGCTGCAATGGCTTTATTGAGGACAGCTATCCCTTGGTCCTGACCGATATAAATTTAATGTTAAACAGACGCGGAAACATCATTATATGAATACGGTGTAAACTGGTGTAAATGATGATATAACTCCAGCAGGGATCAACAAGATTAACAGAATCATAAAAGCATAGCATGTTAAAGTGCCTGATTCGAAAACCAAATGCCGTAAGTTGAAACTTCGGAGGCATGTTAGACAGATTATGCTAACCTTGTCGAGAGTCTGAGTGGTAAGAACATAAAGTGGAGGAGCAACAAGCTTGATTTTAATAGGGCAGTCATCATTCCCAGCAGCCTCGGCTTTGCGCATGGCCTCCTGCAAATTAGACAACAAATATCTATAAACCAACAACAGAGCACAGAGAGAGAGAGAGAGAGAGACCAAGAGAATTTCTGCAAATAAGACCTTAATGTGAAGAACGCCATCAAACTGGAAACATTTCATTTCAATATCAGCCCGAATCTTCGGAGGTTGTGGAGTCATTCTTCTCCTAATGTTTTTCACCAATGCATCTTTGACTTCCTCAGTCACAGCAGGAACCACTTCAGATACCTAAAGAGAGATATCGTTAGACTTAAACCGGCTGAACAAATAATGTTTCATGAATCTCACAAACTAAAAATTTACCTCCTGTCCGTCCGGGCCGGGTTTTTTGACTTCACAAGTGAGGGTATTCAAGACAGTATCAGGATCAGTCACAAAGATCTTGAAAGCCTGAAAAACTTTTTAAAAAAAAAAATAAGACCATGATAAGAGACAAAATGAAACTTCAAAAGAAGCCAGTTTCATACCTCGAAAGCATGACCATATTTCCGGTACAGAGGCCAGCCAATTTTAACGTACAATTCCTGTCACACCTAATAAGTGTTAGCGAGATGCAAGTTGATGACAAAATCCCTTCTAATACTGGCTATTTCTAGATAATTTGAGTGAAACATACAGATGACTGCTTCTTCTCATTACACTAACCTCACAAGCATTGAAATCTTCACCTTCATCATTCAATTCTTATTTCTAGATAAACATACGGATACACGCTTCTTCTCATTCACTCACCTCACAAACATCGAAATCTTCACTTCAATCCTTGAATTCTCACATCTTTTTTTCTTAATCAGAAAAAAGTAACAGGTTTCATATACAGCATAACCCAAGTTACCAGCTTTTCGATAATTTCTTCGGAAACTTAGCTAAAACTCAATCCGATAAGTTTTCTTGTGTATTATCTTTGTCATAAAACAATAAGCATTACTAGCAAAACTAACAAAGGATCAAAAGGCAGCATTTCATTAACATGGATGTCAAGAATATTTATCCCGGACTTTTAGGAAAGCTGTTTAATGCTAAAAACATTGAAGAATTTACCTGCTATTAACCAATCCCCTGTGTCTAAGCCTTTGACGGCTGAGACCAACAACACCTGAAGTCACTAAAACAACCTCATAGCCGCGAGAAATTAGTTCCTTAAGCTGCAAACAACCAGTTCATTCAAAACAAAATTAACAATTTGATTACCCACAAAATCCCCTTATTAGAGAGAGAGAATCGTACAATGCAACATCGAAATCAAAATCCCATATTTACCTGTTCCTTAAGCTGCAAAGTCGACAGCTGACAACAACAAGGGGAAGAAATCAGATTTATTTGCGAAAAAAGAAAGGAAGCGAGAACTTACGTGCGAGTGAAAGTAGCCATGGATCTCCACCAAGGGTTAGCGATAGCTGGAACCGTCGTCTCATTTACGGAGAGAAAATCGGAGATTGAGAAGTGGGAAGAAGAGATGGAGCCACGAGAGGACCAGTAAATTGGGGAAAATAATGAAAAGAGGCGTCTCGAATTAGAGTTCCGAAGGATTGTTAGGAAACGAACGGCGAAAGAGATTGGGTATGAGGGATTCAGGGTGAGGAAGTGTACGAGAGTGAGTAGTCCTTGAAGATGAGTTTACCATTGCAGTGTTCGTAAAAATAAACGCTACCAAAACGATACTTGTTGTGGCGTTTTTAAAAAACGTCAGTAAAGGACGCATTTTGCGGCGTTTAATGACAAAACGCCACTAATAAACCGAACCTATTGCGGCATTTTCACCAAGAACGCCACTAAAGTACGAGTTTTAGAGGCGTTTTCGACAAAAACGCTGAGAAGTGTGTCGTTTTGTGGCGTTTGTTTAATAAACGTCGCAACATGTACAAATTTAGCGGCGTTTTCCCTAAAAACGCCGCGAAAAGTGCCGCTATATATCAAACTTGGTGTAGTGTAAAGCTCCCACTTATTCATTTGAAAAAGAAATCAAATTTTCAAATCATTTCTCCCCCTTTTGTTATATCAAAAAGAATTTAAAAGACATTAAGCTCAAAATAACATAGGAGGTCAAAGAAACTGACACAATTAAGAAACTTTGGTTTTAAAATTGGCTCCCTTTTACTCAAAGCATTAAATATTGTTAGTCCAACAATATGATTAAACTAGTTGAATTAAAAGAAATAAAACTAAATGAAAATAAATTCAACTACTTTTACCACACTTGAATTCAATAGAGGTTGTGAAGCCTTACTTCTTCAAGTGCTCTCATTGTGTGCATGGAGCTCCCCCTCAAATTGGACTTTTTGATCACTCTCCATCACACCTAAACAAGACAATCAAGTGATTTTTTATATCCAAATTGCTTTGGATCCATATACGTTAGTGGCACAAAATTTAGTCCCTTTAGGAATCTATTTTTAAATTCCATCATTTTTAGTTGAAGTACTTAGTCCTTTTGGGACCCAAATACTTCTTAAAACTTTACCATTCAAAAATCTAGGGGCACTAGATTGTCTAACATAAATGTTTGATCTTCCAAAACTATTTTTCTTTTGGAGTTCATTAGAAATCAAATTGTTGGGTTATACGGTACTCGATTTCTTCAACCGTTCCTTCTCGCCAAGTGATGGAAAAGTGGAATTTTGGGTGTAAGAGGTGTGGAAGCTAAAATGATTAAGGACACAAATATTTATAGTGGTTCAACCTTCTAACCAAGGTCTACATCCACTACCTTAGCTTCCCACTAAGGATTTCCAATCAATCCACTATTGATTCGTCCCCTTTTCTAGGCTTAGGAGGAAACCCTTACACACCGATCAAGATTTCTACCCAAAGCCTTGAACAAACCCTCTTTACAAGAGATAACAAATAAGCAAACTCAAATCCCTCTAATAGATATTTGTTTGCACAAGTTAGCTCTCACCCAAAACCAAAAACACTTGAGCAAATCTAACAATTTTGGCTCACTAGTATTTGTCTATACAAAGAAATGACAATTAAGCACTAAGACACTTTTTTTATCATATGTTGTTTTACAGTTAAAGCAGTAACCATTACTAGATGCTTGGAGGTCCCTTTTATAGTCCTTAATGAGTTTGTAGCCGTTACTAACCGTTGGGGTTGAATTGGAGCCGTTGGAGACTTAATTTCCCATCATTAATGCAGTTCTGCAGCTCTCCGTTTCGAAACACTCGAACCCGTTTTGAAACACTCTTGGAATAGAAAGAGTCGTTGCAGTCTGATGCAGTACCCGTATCGAAACGTCCTTGACCGTATCGAAACGCCCGTATCGAAACACTTATCACCGTATCGAAACGATCTGTATTTAAATGTTAGTTGGGAAATAGCCGTTGGAGGTTTATGACCGTTGATGTCGATGCCACGTAGGCGTATCGAAACGTCATAGGTCGTATCGAAACGCTTGGCAAAATTCTCATCCAGTAAAGCCCGTTTCGAAACACGTTTCGAAACACCTTGACACTGTAAAGACCCGTATCGAAACACCTAGGGGTGTTTCGAAACACATGGATGGTTTTGTTGAATTTGGATTTGAAAACATGTAAAAACCTTTTAAAACATCCCCTAAACATAGTTTCAAGTTGTTTTGGACTTTAGAAAATGTTTTGAATTCCTTTTAACTTTGTCCAAAACATTTTTCAATTACTATATCAAAACATTAGTTCTACAATCTCCCCATTTTGGATATAATAAAACCAACTTGAAAAATTGTTTGGGATTCTCCCCCTTTAAGTTTAAAAATGTGAATAAGAGATGAAAAAATTGAAATCAATTAAAGCTCCCCCTTATTCATTTGAAAATTCAATTTTTCAAACCATTTCTCCCCCTTTTTGTTATATCAAAAAGAATTCAAAAGACATTAAGTTCAAAATTACTTAGGAGGTTTGAAAAGATGACAAAAATTAAGATTTTTTAGTTTTAAAATGGCTCCCCTTACTCAAAGCATCATTAAAATGTTAGTCCAACATATATGATCATCTAGTTGAAATTAAAACAAATAAATCAAATAAAGGCAAAAACAACTAGATTTTACCACACTTGAACCCAAGGGAGAATGTGAAGCCTTCCTTCTTCAAGTGTTCTTCCATTGTGTGCATGGAGCTCCCCCTCAATTTGTTGACTTGTTGATCAATCTCCATCACACATATCATAAGACAATCAAGTAATTTTTGGTATCCAAATTGCTTTGGATCCATAGACGTTAGTAGCACAAAACTTAGTCCCCTTAGGAATCCATTTTTCAATTCCATCCTTTTTAGTTGAAGTACTTAGTCCTTTTGGGACCCATATACTTCTAAAACATTTACCATTCACAAATTTAGGGGCACTAGATTGTCTTACATAAAAGTTTGATTTTCCAAAATTATTTATCTTTTCAAGCTCTTTGGAAATCAAATCTTTTTCTTCTTGAACTTTATGAAGCAAATTTTGAAAATCAAAACATTTTTGTTCAAACTCTTCGAGTTTTGCTTCAAGTTCAAGTTTGGTTTTAGAAATCAAATCATTTTGAATTTTCAACTTTGAAATCATTTTATTGTTTTTCAAAATGTAATTTTTAAATTCTAAAACCAAATCATCATAGGCATCTTGTAGTTCATCAAAGGAATATGAACATGAAGTAGATGAATTAGAAGTTACCCTTGAATCTTCTTCGATGACCATAAGGCAAAGGTTGGCTTGTTCATCGTCGGTGGAGTCTTCATCACTCCAAGTAGCCACATATGACTTCTTCTTATGGCTTGAAGTGCTTGCCCTCTTCTTTTTCATGGATTCTTGTTCAAGCTCTCTCAATGATTTCTTCATGAACGGGGCACACTTCTTGAAGAGATGAACTATCTCTTCTTCTTCATCCTCCTCTTCACTTGAATCAATATGATGACATGTGGAGGATTTAGGAGCAATGTCATTAGTGTTGATGCCAAGCCCTTTGAGCTTCTTCTCCCCCATAGCTCCAATTTCTTCCCTCTTCTTCTCATCTTTGTTGTTTTTCTTCATTATTTGATGAGTGAGAAGTGACCCCATGAGTTCATCATGCTTTAAGGTCTTCAAATTCTTAGCTTCGATTATGGCGGTCCTCTTTGAGTCCTGTGACTCGGGAAGTGAGTAGATGAGCTTACGTACAAGCTTTTCTTCCGAGATGGCTTCTCCATAGTCTTTGAGACCATTGGTGATAGTGGAGAACCTATCAAACATCTTCTCGATGTTCTCTTCCGGATCCATCTTGAAGTTCTCATACGCTAGGTTGAGGAGGCTGATCTTGGTCTCATTTACTTCATTGGTTCCTTCATATGTGACTTCAAGCTTGTCCCATACCTCTTTGGCACTCTCACAAGAAGACATCTTCTCATAGATGGTTAGGCCAAAAGCACAAAAGAGGATGTGCAAGGCTTTGCAATTAAGCTACACCTTCTTGCGATCTTCGGCACTCCATTCCGATTTACTTCATTGAGGCACGAACGAATCATCTTATACTATGTCCCATAGCTTGTAGTCCCTTGAATTTATGAAGAACTTCATCTTTTTCTTCCAATGAGCATATTGAGTTCCGTCGAAGAAGGGCGATTTGTCAATGGATTGCGCCATAGAGCCGATTGATTGAAAAGATGATCGAGCTTGCCGGATCTTCTCAATAGGATGTTAATCATCTTCAATTGAGCCAAGCTCTGATACCAATTGTGTGGTTATTAGCACGCTCGAATCGATCACCGAAACCGTCAAGGAGGGTTGTAAATGTTTGGTGGTTGAATTGGCTAAAATCAAAATAAAGGTAGACAAGAGAGACAGTGATTTTAGAGTGGTTCAACCTTCTAACCAAGGTCAACATCCTCTACCTCAGCTTCTCACTAAGGATTTTCAATCAATCCACTATTGATTCATCCCTTTTTCTAGGCTTAGGAGGAAACCCTTACACACCGATCAAGCTTTCTACCCAAAGCCTTGATCAAACCCTCTTTACAAGAGATAACAAATAAGCAAACTCAATCCCTCTAATAGGTATTTGTTTGCACAATTTAGCTCTCACCTAAAACCTAAAACACTTGAGCAAATCTAACAATTTTGGCTCACTAGTGTTTGTCTATACAAAGAAATGACAATAAAGCAGTGAGACACTTTCTTGAACATATGTTGTTTTACAATTGAAGCATTAACCATTACTAGATGCTTGAAGGTCTCTTTTATACTCCTTAATGAATTTGTAGTCGTTACTAGTCGTTGGGGTTGAATTGGAGCCGTTGAAGGCTTAATTTCCCACCATTAATGCAGTTATGCAGCTCCCTGTTTCAAAACACTTGAACCCGTTTCGAAACACTCTTAGAATAGAAAGAGCTGTTGCAGTCTGATTAAGTACCCGTATCGAAATGTCCTTGACCGTATCGAAACGCCCGTATCGAAACGCTTATCACCGTATCGAAACGATCTGCATTTAAATGTTAGTTGGGAAATAGCCATTGAGGGTTTATGACTGTTGATGTCGATGCCACGTAGGCGTATCGAAACGTCATATGTCGTATCGAAACGCTTGGCAAAATTCTTATCCAGTAAAGCCCGTTTCGAAACACTTTGACACTGTAAAGACCCGTATCGAAATACCTAGGGGTGTTTCGAAACACCTGGATGATTTTGTTGAATTTGAATTTGAAAACATGTAAAAACCTTTTAAAACATCCCCTAAACATAGTTTTAAGTTGTTTGGACTTTAGAAAAGGTTTTGAATTCTTTTTAACTTTTTTCCAAAACATTTTTCAATTATTATATCAAAACATTAGTTCCACACAAATATTTTTCTTTCTTAAGATCATTTATCTCCTTTTGATGATACTTTTAAATTGTTTGAAGCAATTCTTATAAACTTAAAACTTTATGTTCAAAATCTATGATTTTTGCTTCAAACTCTAAATTGGTTTTAGAAAGCAAATCATTTGCAGTTTTTAATTTTGAAATCAATTTCTTGTTTTTCAAAAATGAAGTCTTGAATTCAAAAACCAATTCATCATAGGCTTCTTGTAACTCATCAAAAGTATAATAATTTGAATAAGATGAGTTAGAAGTTATCCTTGAATCTTCTTGGATGGCTATAAGGCAAAGGTTAGCTTTTTCATTGTCGGTGGAGTCTTCATCACTCCAAGTTGCCACATATATCTTCTTCTTATGGCTTGAAGAGCTTGCCTTTTCTTTCTTCCTCGATTCATGCTTGGATTCATTCATTTTGCTCTTCATGAATCGAGCAAACTTTTCAAAGAGATAGGCCATCTCTTCTTCTTCACTTTCCTCCTCACTTGATTCAACATGGTTGCACTTGGAGGACTTGAGAGCCATGGAATTAGTGTTGATGCCAAGCTCCAAGATTTTCTTTTTCACCATCTTCTTTATCTCTTCCTTCTTCTTCTCCTCTTCTTTTCATTTCTTCATAATTTCATGAGTGGGAAGAGACTCCATAAGTTCATCAAGCTTTAAAGTCTTCAGATTCTTGGCTTCGATGATGGCAGTCTTCTTTAAGTCCCATGACTCGGGAAGAGAATTGAGAAGCTTTCAAACAAGCTTATCTTCCGGAATGATTTCTCCATAGCCCTTGAGCTCATTTGTGATGGTGGATAATCTATCGAACATCTTCGTGATGTCTTCATCCGGTTCTATTTTGAAGTTCTCATACTTGAGGTTGAGAAGACCAATCTTGGTCTCCCTTACTTCGTTGGTTCCTTCGTATGTAACTTCAAGCTTGTCCCATACTCCCTAGGCATCTTCGCAATAGGACATCTTCTCAAAGATGTTGGGGCTAAATGCACAAAATAGGATGTACAAAGCCTTGCAATTAAGCTCCATCTTCTTGCGATCATTCGCATTCCATTCCTCCTTTACTCTTTCTGGTACATAAGGACCCTCTTCAACAATATCCCAAAGCTTGTAGTCTTTGATTTGATGGAGAACTTCATTCTAATATTTCAATGAGCATAGTTGGTCTCGTCGAAGAATGGTGGCTTGTCGATGGATTGAGTCATTTGACCAGTTGAAGGAATTGTTGTATCGAGCTTTCCATATCGCCTCAATAGGATGTTAATCCCCTTCGATTGAGCCTCGCTATGATACCAATTGTTAGGCTTGATATGCTCGATTTCTTTCAACCGATTTAGCTAGTCAAGTGGTGGAGAAGTTGGATTTTTGGGTGTTTAAGTTGGTGGCAAAAATTAAGAATTAAACACAAGTATTTAGAGTGGTTCGACTTTCTAACCCAAAGCCTACATCCACTACCTTGGAACGCCAACAAGGATTTCCTAAATTCACTAAGAATTTTGCCCCCTTTTCTCGGATGAGGAGGAAACCGTTACAATGATTAAGCTATCTACCCTTAACTTAATCAAACACTCTCTTACAAGTAAAATTCAAAGCAAAGAAGAACTCCCTCTATTAGGTATGAGTTTACAACTCTAAGCACTCACCCAAAACCTATACACGTGAGCATACATAAACATTTAGCTCACAAGTGTTTTGTCTATACAAGAGAATGCCAATTAAGTTCTAAAGACAATTTGACATCATAATGTTGTTACAATTAAAGCATTAGCCTTTCCTTGATTCTTGACGGTCCCTTTTATACTTCCAATTGAGTTTGTAGCCGTTGAGGACCGTTGAGGTTGAATTGGAGCCGTTGGAGCCTTTATTTCTCACCATAAACGCAGTTATACAGCTTAGCGTATCGATACTCCTCAATTCATATCAATACGGTCCCGAGAAGGAAATAGTTGTTGAGCACTTCCAACTGGTTCGTATCGATACGCGTGGCAAGCCTATCAGTACAGTCTTGCAATTTAAAAGATCGCTGGGAAATTGACCGTTGGGGGTAGTTGGGCGTATCGGTACGGGAACTAGTCGTTGGATATTTAAAACACATTATATCGTTAAGGACAAAGCGTATCGGTACGAGTTTTGGCTATTGGAATTTCACTGTAGCTGAAACCCTAAGGCGTATCGATACAGTACCAGACTGTATTGATATGGTTACTTGAAAAACACTGGTTTGGCTACTTTAAAAGCATTTTAAGTTATTCTAAAGCCTTTTAAAAAAACTCTTAAACATATTTTCAAGTTGTTTTGACTAAAAGTTTGTTTTAAATTCTTTTCAATTTAGTCCAAAACATTTTTCAATTATTATATCAAAACATATATTTCTACAGATCATACAAGGACTATACAAGGAAAATGTTAAAAACCTAATCAAAAGACTCAAAAAAATATAGATACGAACAAATATGAATGCATCAACAAACGAATCAAAAATGGAATCAAGCCAATGAATAACCACTGACAAGTGCAAATAAAAGTCAAGCATTGTGAGAAAACTATCCGCGTACGCAAATAGCGTATACAAATCTAATCCGAGGGTTCAAAGCATGGAAGATCAATATGATAACCAAATAAGCGCCATCTTGATCAATTGAGGCAGTGTCAAATTCGTCCTTGAGAAAAGAAGAAGAAGAAAAGAACGACCAAACGACCGTCAATGAAACCAAAGACGCGCCATAAAGGCTGAGTTATTCTTAATAAAAAACTAGAAAAAAGAAAAGCAAAGATAAGATATGATATAATAAAAGGAAAATGAAAATCACCGACGGTCAACAACCAACACCGAGACTGGTACCCTCGTCGTCATCCAAACCAAATGAAAAGTAGAAGATGTGGCGCTAGAGAGAACTTTGAGAGAAAATCCTATATATAATCCAAATAGTCTACCTACCAGCTCATTATAACTCTTGGGGGGCGTTTGTTTCACGGAAAAGATTATTATAAAGGGAAATAACCTTTTCTAGAATCACATACCCATGTTTTGTTTAAGAGAATTCCCTCTAGGGGTAATACTACATTCCCAACAATAACTTTCTCCCCTTAAATGGTGGGAATGCGATTCTCATCCTATTATGAGGTATTATACAATTCTCACTACTTTGGACCAAAATACCCTTAAAATAATGTCTTTTATTTATGTAAAATGTCAATCATTCTTTTCTATTTCTTCAAAAATATTTTTTTTTGATATGTTAAAGCAATTCCTTGTCTAACCTAAAGTATTGTATAATGAAATATCTAAACCACACTCATCATTAAAGTAAATAAATATAAAATAGTAGAAATAACTTTTAATATTTTTATTCTCTAAAAATAATATTGTTATATTTAAATGGTAAAAATCTGTGTTATTCAACTTTAAAATAGTTTACAAATAGTGTTTAAAATTTTAGATTTTAAAGAATGACTTTAGATTTTCAAAATAATGCAAATTGAGTAATAAAAAATATGAATATAATATTTATACTTATATTAAAAAATAAATTTATAGTTATATTAAAAATATAATATTTATAGTTAGTTATTAGTATATTTGATATAGTAGTGAATATGATAATTATTATAGAAGTTTACGAAATTGAATTTTTTACGTATTTTTAAATATATAATTACAATAAATAAAAAATAATTTATATATTGTGTATGCATACATTAAAATATATAATATTGTAATATATCATTAAAAACATATTAAATTATTTTTGTAAGAACTTTATAAAAGAAAAATAATAGAGAACATATTTCCTATGAATTTTCATGCAAATATTCACACTTTAATATTGAAAGTTCACCTTGTTATATATATATATATATCACAATGATCATTTTTTAAAAGATTCATTATGATAATCTTATAATTCACCAACTAATCGTTGCAATTTTGCATTCTTACCGAACAAACCAAACAAAGTAATGTAATGTTACTAATAATATGTCAGGTAATAAATAATTACATTTCATGAACCAAACGACCCTTAAACTATGTACTAATGCTTGTTAAATTATTAAAGAATGGATAAATCAATGGAAAAATAAACTACAAAAATTACTTAATTACAACTTCTCATTAAAGAAATATATGATTTAGGAATTAGTTTAATCACTTTGAATTATTATTTAATTGAATAAATAAAAAATCGATTCTAAAAATAGAAAAATTAAATTATTAAACCATCATTTTCAAAATTATGGAATTGAAAAATAAATAGTAATTAAATAGTTTTTACAAATATTTTAATATGATGAAATCATCATGATTTTAATGGGGTTATAGTTGGATTATGTAAAATAATTTAATTCTAAAAAATAATTTATGGTTTATGAATTAATTTAATCACTTTGGATTATTTGTTTTTGATGAAAAGAAAAAATTACCATGTATCTCGTTATAAACCTCCCTAAACCTAAATAGAAAAAATAATATACATGGTAATATTACAGAAACCAAACGAAATGTATTCGATATAAACATAACCCAAACAAAACAAAAACTACCAACTGTCCTAACTTAACTAATTAACCAAAAAGCATAATAGCTAAACGCATTTAGATCGTATGCCCAAATAAGACCCAAACTTAATTACTTACCGAGTCTTCCTGTAATACCTATAAAACAGCTACCGGTGAGTCTGGAAAAAAATTGCACAACAAAATCATCTTGTGCTGCCATTTTCACTAATATGTCCGCAACCTTATTTCCATCTCGAGCAACACGTTGAAACTGCACCTCCTAGTTTCGTATCCGAAGTTCACCAATATGTAAAAGAAAAGATGATGCCAAAACACCAGTGCTATTATGCTCCTTCTTCGAATACCGTACAACATTCAAACTATCAAGCTCAATAATGATACGTCGAAAACCTTGCGATCATGCACAATTTAATCCCGATAACAACCCCCACATCTCAACTTCAAGCACAGAACATACCCCAACAAACTTCGAAAATCTCATAATCCACAGCCCCAAATGGTCTCGGGGAACCATACCACAAGCGGCATTAAGCTTGTACCTCCCCTCTTGAGGTGGAAACCAACGACTCGGACCAGACAACAACGCTGGAGCAAACCGCCCAGCTAACACACTAACCTCTAATGCGCGATAGGAGATCTCTTGCATATGAATACTTCATTCCAAAACTGAAGCAAGGAAATCATCCTCTGTTAAAAACAAAGCATTATGTTGCCGCCAAAGGTTCCAAAGAACAACTCCGAACAACAATTCCCAATTCTAACTCACCCTCGTAAAGTACTCCAGATTAGAGATGTTAATTCCTACCTAATATTTGGTCACCAATGTAAGAAATTCATCCAACTTCTCTGACTTCACAATGAGTTTCCAAACCGCATAAGCTGGCGGGAACAATCTCAGAATATGATCAATATTTTCAACCGACGCTTGACAAATAAGACATGAGTTGTCTGCAAAAAAGTGCCGATGAACCCTTTCATCGTTAGTCATAAGCTTACCACAGCACACGAGCCACATGAAAATTTTAATTCGTTGGAGGACTTTATAAGAATTAATAACTTTTCAAACCTTGTGTTTCACTCCATTAACTAGACCAGCTCGAATGGTGTAAGTCGTCTTCATATAAAATCTTTGAGACACGCTTCCACACCAGCCAATAGAATCCTGACCCAAGTGTTGCATAGGTCCTCAAATCGCTACAATCCAGAGAAGAATATAGTGCGATAATTTATCTTGGAAAAGGGACCATAACCACTATCTATTGTGGTCTGCTATTGTCGCAACCGAAACCCTCGCCAAAGAAGTAACAACCGAAGGGTGAACATGGCCAACAAGAGGATCAATTTCCTCTATCCAATTATCAAACCTAAAATTAATTGTAGATCCATTCCCAATATTCCACACAAGACTATTATGGACATCCTACCAAACAATGCTAAGCCCCTTCCATAGCCGAGAACAATTTTGACTTCACAAGGCTTCCGAAATACAATCCAAACATTTATACTTGGCATGCAAAAAACGTACCCAAAGAGCCTTGCGATCCGTAAGAAGATGGAATGCCAATTTCATAAAGAATGCCTCGTTATGGATATCTAGCCGGCGAAACCTGAGTCGACCATACAAAGGAGGACGACAAAGAACATCCTAAAGAACTAGATGGGCACCACCCTTCTTCGAAGTAATACCCTGGATGAATCTCTGTTGGGAAATGCCGGTACACCCCGTGACGCCGCGAAAAAATTATCTGGTGAATTCCGCCAGTGATCCAAGTACAAGGGACGAATTCGGGGTAAGTATGGATGAAATATTGCCTTAATAAATCTAGTATCTTGATATCCTTAGGGAGTTAGGATAAACCAAATCGAATCCGAGTCATCACGATAGCGCTCCGACCTCTACGCTGTCCACCTGATTGAAACGAACAATATTTTCTATTCTCTAATTGTTAGAGAGGTTTTCCGAAAAAAACATACTTTGACTGCTAGACGTTATACCTTTATATATCTTTTAAAAACATAATTCTAATTAAATTCGGATTCATTAAATATACAATATATTTAACCTAATATAATTAAATATGTAGAATCTAATTCTACTTTAATTCGAATTCATTAAATATATAATATATTTAACCGAATACAATTAAATATGTAGAATCTGTTTCTACTTTAATTAGGTTTCTTAATTTCAATAATTATCTAATTATTAAAATATATAAAAACAAGATTATCTATAATTACAATAATTATAATATTTTTGTTTTTAATACTTATTACGTGTACAACAAGTTTGTACACATGCTATCTAGTCGATATTAGTTCGTTTCAATCATAGAGTGTGACCCTTGTAGGTTCATGTAATGTTAGTAGTAATATCTAGAACAATTATAATATTACAAACAATGAGTGACATCTAGCAATACATCATTGCTACCTAAGTTACATGAAGTAATGGTTCGACTTTACATTTTTTCCGTGATTAACTTCTTTTATGTATTTCATCCTTTTGTCCTTATATCTAGATCGAACACAAGTCATGGATTAGTCACACTTTTATAGTCCATCTAATATTTCTTGATATCTTGAGTAGACTATGATAAACGAATAATTATGATATCTCATATCAATTTATTCGAGCATGGCCATGCATTTTCTAGTCTCACTCAATCAAGTGGCCTACGATATTACTCCTATTATGTAGGAGGGACAAATCCTATCTTGATCAACCATATTTAGCTATATAGAGTGTGATATATCCAATATCGGTCTTTATAGTGTAGTATGTTACAACATATGTTTGACTGCATCAAAATATGTCACTCTCGATATTGAAATAATGATGATCTCAAGTCTGAGGATCATACACTTAGTTATCACCATGAGCAATGTTGTGACTGTCACATAATAATCCAAGAAACATGCTCATAGTGGGTCAGTCCAGTATGTCGTTCTCTAAAACATACTTATGTATTGATTTTGACATCTCTATGTAAATAACAATACTTTGTTATCCATCAACTACATATTAGTCTAAAATATATTATTGTTGTCCACTCCCACAATAATTCTCGACTAAGGATATTCAAGAATAACTATATTATTCTAAGGACTTTATTATAATTCAATTTATTTATAGATGCACAGAATAAGACTGAAATAATAATAATAATGGTTTTATTAATAAACAAGATAAAATAAGTATGTCTTTTATAATCATCTCATGATTGGTCTTTGGGCATACTTCAATAATCTCCCACTAGCACTAAGACCAATCACTCATGTATCTAATACCAAGAGACTTAGTGTGACGTTCATGCTTCTGCTGTGTTAGAGGCTTTGTCATTGGATCGGCGACATTGTCATCTGTTGGTACTCTGCATATTTCTACATCTCCTCGATCAATGATTTCACGAATAAGATAGTAAAGCCTAAGTATATGCTTGGATCGCTAGTAAGATATGGGTTCTTTTGCTTGTATGATGGCTCCGATGTTGTCACAACGTAGATCTATAGCATCTGATATGCTAGGCACGACCCCTAGTTCAGATATGAACTTTTTTTTTATCCAAAGAGCCTCTTTTGCAGCATCCCTTGCTGCGATATACTCGGCTTCTGTTGTAGAATTTGCTACTGTATCTTGCTTTGAACTTTTCCAGCTTACGGCACCTCCATTAAGGCAAAGTACAAAACCCGATTGCGATCGAGAATCATTCTTATCAGTTTGGAAGCTTGTGTCAGTATAACCTTTTATAGTTAGTTCTTCCTCACCTCCAAACATAAGGAATGTATCCTTAGTTCTTCTTAAGTACTTAAAAATGTTTTTGACTGCAACCCAATGACCTTCACCAGGATCTACTTGGTATCGACTTGTCATACTTAGTGCATATGATACATCTGAACGTGTACATAGCATGACATACATGATAGAACTAATGGCCGAAGCATATGGAATCTTACTCATGCGTTCTCTCTCTTTAGGCGTTGAAGGACACATTTCCTTCGAGAGCAAAATACCATGTCTCATAGGTAAAAATCATCTTTTAGATTCTTCCATACTGAATCTTTTCAGTACTTTGTCTATGTATGTATTTTGACTTAGTCCTAGGAGTCGTCTTGATCTATCTCTATAAATCCTTACTCCCAATATGTAGGTTGCTTCACCCAAGTCTTTCATAGAAAAATGTTTTCCTAACCAAGTCTTTACAGATTGTAAGGTTGGTATGTCATTTCCTATTATTAGTATGTCACCCCCATACAATATCAAGAATGTAACAGTGCTCCCACTAGTTTTCTTGAAAACACATGGCTTATCTTCATTTTTAATGAAACCAAACTCTTTGATTGCCTCATTAAAATGAAGATTCCAACTTCGAGAAGCTTGCTTCAACCCATAAATGGATCTTTGTAGTTTGCATACTTTTAGGGCATCTTTTGGATCGACAAAACCCTTAGGCTGTGTCATGTACACATCCTCATCTAATTTTCCATTAAGGAAAGTGGTTTTGACATCCATTTCCAGATTTCATAATCGTAATGTGCAGCCATTGCAAGCAATATCCGGATAGATTTAAACATAGCAACAGGGGAAAAAGTTTCATCACAGTCTATACCACGAATTTGATGAAATCCTTTAGCGACTAATCGCCCTTTGTATGTTTGTACATTGCCATACATGTCAGTTTTTCTTTTTGAAAATCCATTTGCACCCTATGGGCTTAACCCCTTCGGGTGGGTCGACGAAAGTCCATAATTGGTTTTCTGACATGGAATCCATCTCAGATTTCATGGCTTCTAGCTATTTCTCAGAGTCTGGGCTCTCCACTACTTCCTGATAAGTCTTAGATTCATCTTGGTCTATGAGAAGAACGTCTTCATGCAATGAGACAAGAAATCCATATCTCTCAGGCACATTGCGTTCTCTCGTAGATCTTCGTAGTGGTTGTGTTTTAAGAACGGTTGGGTGTCCCTCAACTATTTCTGGAACTAGTGGTTGTTCAATCTCTAGTTCAATGATCTGTGGTTGATCTTGAATTTCTTCAAGTTCAATATTTCTCCCACTTCCCTTTCCGAGAATAAATTCTCTTTCGAGGAAGACTCATGTTCGAGCAACAAACACTTTGTTCTCAGATGGATTGAAGAAATAGTATCCTTTAGTTTCTTTAGGATACCCTTCAAAATTACATTTATGAGATTTGGGTTCAAGTTTTGTAGACATCTGATGTTTAACATAAACTTCACACCCCCAAATTTTCATAAAAGACATACTAGGACGTTTCCCAGTCCACATCTCATATGGTGTCTTTTGAACGGATTTAGACATAACACGATTTAGTTTGA
The DNA here is from genome assembly GCA_030270665.1 of Hibiscus trionum. Lineage (NCBI taxonomy): Eukaryota > Viridiplantae > Streptophyta > Magnoliopsida > Malvales > Malvaceae > Hibiscus > Hibiscus trionum. Next base: position 17,336,606 of record BSYR01000051.1, read on the forward strand.
AAGCAGTTGTTTCTAGCACATGTCCCTAAAAAGGAGTTGGAAGATCAGCATGACTCATCATTGACCGAACCATGTCTAACAATGTTTGATTAGAGTCATTTGTTTTTTATTTTTTTTTGTATTTATGTTATATATAGAGTTGTCTTGATCCAATATATAAAGGTCATTGATTAATTGAACCGTACCAAAACATTATTGAGGGAAAAAGAACAACTATTATTCTTAATGATAATCTCAATCTTGTCCAAACAAGAAATTGAAATAATATTTTTAGTCAAACTAGGTACGAAATAACAATCCTCTAAATCTAAAGCAAGTCCACCAGGTAATGACAAAGTATATGTTCCTATAGCTAATGCAACAACTCTTGCTCCATTTCCCACTTGTAGGTCCACATCTCCTTTTGCCAATTTTCTACTCCTTCTTAGTCCATGTATAGAAGTACAAATGTGTGAACCACAACCAATGTCTAATACCCAAGAAGTAGATGTTGATTTATTAATATCAATAACATAAATACTTGATTCAGAATGTCCATTTTCTCTTACCTTCTTGATGTCCTCAAGATAGACAGGGTAGTTTCTCTTCCAATGTACAACATTGTTGCAATGGAAACACTTTCTTTCTTTTTCAACTCCTCCTTTGGATTTCAATGCAGCTTTTCCTTTGTTGGGGTTTGGCTTTGCCTTGGTGTTGGGCTTTCCTTTTCTATTATCCTTTCGGACCATCAGAATAGGTTTGCAACCAACCTTTTTCTTGTTATTTTCTGCTGTTCTTAACAGACCAAGTAACTAGGACAACAATTTGTTAATTTCATTCATATTGAAGTTAAGAACAAACTGATTAAAACTATCCGGAAACAATTGCAGGATAACATCAGTAGCCAATTCAACACATAGAGGGAAGCCTAATTTTTCAAGGATTTGAATATACCCTATCATTTTAAGAACATGATTTCCCACTGGAGTTCCATCCAACATTTTGCATTGAAACAAAGCTTTAGAGGTCTCATACCTCTCTTGACGAGCTTGCCCCTTATATAATTCTTTGAGATTTTTAACCATCTCATAGGGAACCATGTCCTCATGTTGCTTCTGAAGCTCAGGGGTTATGGTCGCAAGCATCAAGCATCCAACATCTACTATGTCATTTGAGTATTTCTCAAAGGCTTCCCTTTCATCTTTGGAGGCATCATCTGCTGGCTTTTTAGGGACATGTTGTTCAATGATTTACAGTTTCTGTTCTTGCTTAAGGACAATCTTTAAGTTACGGAACCAATCAAGGAAGTTTAAGCCATTCAATTTGTCATTCTCAAGGACGGATCGCAATGATAATGTGTTTGAGTTTTACATAAAGTATACAATGATAAAATATGATTTGTGAGTACATTTTATCATGTTTATAAAGAAATTACATTCCAACTATTAAAAACCCTCAAAATTGAAAAACTTACTATAAGTATTTATATTGGGTAAGTATCCATGTTTCATTACATCCTAGGTCAACTTTGGCTTTACTCCTAGAATTTAATTATTTAGGTAAGCAACACTTGCTAATTACATCTCATGTAACTCCTATATTTGGTGAACAACTATTTGTTCAAAACAAAAGTTCATATGGTCTAATAGAAAGCACAATAATGAACAATGCACCATGTAGGTAACTTATGAGAAGAGGGGTGGTGTACTGGGCACGCTTAAAAACGAAGTCTTTCAAAGAATCAATCCTAGACATGCACTTTCATAATGTATTTCAATTACCAAAGTCCTTGAACAATCATTAGTCTTTAGGTTTCTAATCTAATTATAACAACCTAGTTTAACCAATATTACTACCATTGAATATCACTTGCTTATTCTTCGCGTTTAACCAAGATAGATCTAAATATTTTGCTTTGGAAAAACCTACATAGTATCGATCGAGGTTTTAACGAGGGTTAATATTGGATGACTAATTTTATTAAAAATTGGAGGGTTTTGTTATATTGATCTCACCATTCTATTATGATTTAAGCAGTTACCATCATGCTAAAAAATACATCGTATCACATACACGTAAAGCAGTAAATATAAATGCAATGGTTATAGCCCTTAAAACTAAGGTGGCCCATCCCAAGCCAACGGGAGAACCAAAATTACTAAATATAGAACTTGCTTCTCAAGCACCTAATCCACCTTTGATCGACCCATCATTCTGCTTCTTTGGTCCACGCTTTCTCCGCAAATATTACAATTTTTCAGAAACTCATTTTTCATACGAGGGAGTAAGATGAGAAGAGAATGCAATAGAAGAAAGAAAGACACGACACGCAGGCCGTATTTATTTAAAACCAAAATAAAAGTGCTATTGGGCTATAACCAAGCATTTCAAACACCGTGTAAAACATCGAGCGGATTATTATTGAGGTCTTGACAGATTGTACCGTGTAAAGATCATCATCTTAATTGTTGTGTAAAAACCTCACGATTTGATAACTTTTATCAATATTATGGCTTTTTCAGGATTTTAAAATCTACAAGGTTTTTACTTGAACAACTCTTTATTACTTTCCCCGTACGTTATCTATAGACTAACCATTAGTCTGAATATAACTATTGCTCATATATGTCAACACTTAACATCCGAAAACCCTAACATATCTGTGAATAACTCTTTAATCACTTGGAACAATCAACTCAATTTATTCAGATTAGGCGGCGTAGAATGATCTAATGTGTAAAATATCATATATTTGTCAAAAATCGAATAAACCCTAATCTAATAACATGCATCTCATATAAAAGTATCATCCAAGTATTTAATTCCGAATTTGTATCGTACAAGTGACTCTGATACCACTGTTGAGAAACGCCGGTACACCCCATGGCGCAACAGAAAAATTATCTGGCGAATTCTGCCAGTGATCCATGTACAAGGGACGAATTTGGCGTGAGTAGGGATGAAATATTACCTTAATAAATCTAGTATCTTGATATCCTTAGGGAGTTAGGATAAACGAAATCAAATCTGAGTCGTCACGATAGCGCTCCGACCTCTACGCATTCCACCTGAACGAAACGAACAATATTTTCTCTTCTCTAATTGTTAGAGAGGTTTTCCGAAAAAGCATACTTTGGCTGCTAGACCTTTTGCCTTTATATAGCTTTCAAAAACATAATTCTAATTAAATTCAGATTCATTAAATATACAATATATCTAACCTAATATAATTAAATATTGTGAAACCGATAAATTGATTTTGATATAACTAAAGAATTTAAGGACTAAATTGAAAATGAGAAAACAAATTTTTAAGTCCTCAAACCTCTCTATATGTTTAAAGGAAAATGGCTAAGTTAAAAACTTAATTTGTCAAAACTTTTTTTCTAAGTGTTCTTGAAGCCAAAACAATGATTTTCGAGTCACCGTTTCGAAACGGCCTTAGGCTTTCCGGAACACTTTTGAAATTGTGAACCTGTGTTTCGGAACGTGTATTGAAACGATTTTGAAACTGTGAACTTTTGTTTCGAAACAGGTTTCGAAACGGCTTAAGAACATCGAGACGGTTTGACACGTTTCGATACGGTAGTATCGAAACGACCTCAAACGTTTCGAAACGACATTCAAGCCAGATTTCAAAAATGTGACCGTTGAAGTTTTTAACTGATTTTATACTGATCGTTAAGGCGTATCGAAACACCTTCAGTCTGTTTCGATACGAGCTTTAATAGTGGCTAAATGTTTCGAAACGTGTTTCGAAACGTCTCTTAGCGTATCGAAACGATCGTAACTGTTTTGGTACGAGCTCTTTAATGCACCCCAACGGCTCTTTCTATTTTAGTCTGTTTCAAAACAAGATCGGGCGTTTCGAAATGGGTGGTTGCAGACTGCATTTATGGAAGGAAGATAACATCCTCAACGGCTCTATTGATGATTGCAACAACCACAACGGCTTAAATTCAATGAGAATGTATAAAAAGGACCTCTAAAAGCTTTAGCAACAACTATTGATCCAAAAGCAAACATCCAAACATCAAATCCAAGCATTTGTGCCTGAATCCCATTATTGTCTGGTAACCCCAATTGTAATTTTCATTATTATCCTTTCAATTGGGTTGAGTGCTTGTAATTGGGCTACTTTGTGTATTGAGAGATACTTGTTTTAGCCAACAACTTCTTTGTAATTCTTGTGTGAGGATTGGGTCAAATTTTGGCTAGAAAATTTGACCGACATTGTAATGGTTACCTCCTTAGCCTAGAAAAGGGGAAGAGCAATTAGTGGAATTGTTGAAAATCCTTAGTGAAGCTAAGGTAGTGGATGTAGAGTTCGATTGGAACTTGAACCACTCTAAATTCTCTTGTCTACCATTTTTATTTGTCAATTCCACTACCAAAAAGTCTAAAAATCCAATTCACCCCCCTCTTGGTTTCTATCAATCATTCGATTCACTCAACAATTGGTATCAGAGCCTACCTCTTTGAAGGATTAACAACCACAAGAGGAGTTCCTAGGAAGAGTGTGATCAATCAAAAATCAAGACATTGCATCTACCTCCGGATCTAGCATGTACGAGTCTCAATCCACTACAAAACTGCCATTCTTTAATGGTGACAACTATCTATTTTGGAAGAACCGGATGCACCTCTTCATCAAGTCCAATGATTACTTGGTTTGGGATGTCATTGAAGATGGTCCCTACATTCCATTGAAGAGAGATGGTGAAGGAAAGATGGTTCTAAAGAAGAAGATAGAGATGAGTGAAGATGAGAAGAAGAAGATCCAAATAAATGACAAAGCTCTTCACATGCTCTTTTGTTATTTCGGTCCCGATATCTACTCCAAAGTCTCTTCCATTGAAAGTGCCAAGGAAGTGTGGGATACTCTAGAGACCACCTATGAAGGAACCAATGATGTGAAGGAGACCAAGATTGGAATTCTCAATCTTAGTTATGAGAATTTCAAGATGGATCCCGACGAAATGGTGTCAAAGATGTTCAATCGCTTCTCAACCATCGTCAACGGGCTTAAGGGCTTTGAAAGACAATCCCGGAAGACAAACTTGTCCGGAAGCTACTCTACTCACTTCCCGAATCTTGGGATGGGAAGAGAACCGTCATCATCGAGGCCAAAAACTTGAAGACTCTAAAACTTGATGAGCTTGTGGGTTCTCTCCTTACTCATAAAATAATGAAGCAAGGGAAGAAGAAAAGAAGAAGGAAGAGAAAAGAGTGGAGAAGCTAGAGGTAGAAAAGAAGAAGAAAATGGGAGTGGCTCTCAAAGCTTCATTACATGAGGAGAGCACTTCTAGTGAGAAGGATGATTTAGAAGAATTGGCTATGATAGCCAAAATATTCTCACGATTCATGAGGTCCAACCGAGGAAGAAAGATTCAAAGAAATATGGAATTCAAGGGTAAAAACAAAGAAGAAGAGAGGGATCAAATCATTTGCTTCGAGTGCAAAAAGCCATATCACATTCGTTCGGAATGCCCTCAACTCAAGAAGAAGGGCTTTGAGAAGAAGAAGAAGCTCAAAGCCAAGCTTGCTACTTGGAGTGATGAAGAGTCATCCGAGGATGACGAACAAGAAGTGGCCAACCTTTGCCTCATGGCACTTGAGAAGGATTCCTCCATGGTAACCTCTAACTCATCATCTTTTGACTTTACATTTGATGAATTAAATGATGCATATGATGAGTTGCAAGAGGTTTATGATGAGTTAGTTGAGAATTACAAAGAGTCGGTCATTAGGAATAAGAAAATTATTTCGGAATTAAATGATAAAAATGACTCACTCTCTCAAGCTAACTTAAAATTTGAGAAAAAGATTTTAGGGTTGAAAGATGAACTTAAATTCTTCCAAGATGAAAATGTAGACCTAAATAATCTTCTTTCTCAATGCAATAGTGAACACCAAAAGGTGTTAGATGAGCTTAACAAGCTCAAAGAGTCTTTTAAAAATGTTGGTAATGTGAAGCATGAAAAAAGGTGAATCATCTAAAACAAACCAACCTAGGAGAAAGACTAATAACTACAAACAAAGTAGCTTCCCTAGACATAATAGAACTAAAAAGATTAAGAGTGTATGGGTTCCTAAGGAACTTGTCAAGTCTAATAATATTGTTGCTATGTCACCTTGGATTCCTAAGGGAACCAAGCTATTGGGAGCTAACACTCGTGGACCCAAAATGATTTGGGTACCAAAAACAAAAGTTTAATATCTTACTATCATGACAATGTTTTGCCTTCTTTTTGTATATCCTAGCATTCTCATAGGCTTGCATCCTAAATTCCTCTAACTCGTCGAGGTCAAGCAACCTCTTTTCTCCAGCAACTCTCATTCCCATGTCAAGTTTCTTAATGGCCCAATAGACCTTTTGTTCAAGCTCTACTAGCATATGGCATGGTTTGCCAAAGACAAGTCTAAACAGTGAAGTACCCAAAAGAATTTTAAATGCAGTCCTCTAAGTTCACAAGGATTCATCTAGTCTTAAGGACCAGTCTTTCTTTGCTGGATTTATATTTTTTTCCAAAATGTTCTTAATCTCCTTATTTGAAATTTCAGCTTGCCCATTAGTTTGTGGATGATATCATGTGGCAATTCTCTGTTGAATCTCATATATGCACAAAGCTTTAGAGATTTGATTACATTTAAAATGCGTACCCTCATCGTGAATGATCACTCTAAGGGCACCAAATCGGGTAAAATGTGTTTGTGCAAGAATTTGGCAACGACCTTGGCATCATTTGTTGGCAGAGTAATAGCCTCTACCCACTTGGATACATAATCAACAACCATAAGAATATACATATTACCAAATGATGGGGGAAAAGGACCCATGAAGTCTATCCCTCATACATCAAACAAATCCATTGGCATAATAGATGGCATGAAAGATCTTGCCATGTGGTTATCCAGAACTGCTCCAACGACATAGTCACTGGCATGACTCATGAGCTCAAAGGGCTCATTCCAATATGGTGCTACGAGTATAGGGGCATTGATCAATCTCGCTTTAAGTTCATGAAATGTTCTCAAACAAGAATCGTCAAAAGCAAAGGCGACATCCTTCTCTAACAACAAGCATAATGGTTAAGATAAATTTGAAAAATCTTTAATAAATCACCTATAAAAACAAGCATGACCAAAAAAACTCTTTATACCTTTAACACTCGTTGAAGGTGGAAATTGCTTGATTACCTCGACTTTGGCTTGATCAACTTCTAGTCCTCTCTTGGTTAGCTTGTGACCGAGAACAATGCCCTCCTTCACCATGAAGTGGCATTTCTCCCAATTCAACATTAGGTTTGATGCATCTCTTTAAGACTTGTTCCAAGCTATGGATGCATTCCTCAAATGTTGTACCAAACACTGAGAAATAATCCATGAATACTTCCATGTTGTGTTCGATTATATTAGAGAAAATGGCCATCATGCGACGTTGGAATGTTGCTGGCACATTATATAGACCGAATGGCATCCTTCTCAAGGCAAATGTCCCAAATGGATACGTGAACGTGGTCTTCTCTTGATCATCGGGGGCGATGGCGATTTGATTATAAACCGAATAACCATCCAAGAAATAGTAAAAAGCTTTACCTGCCAACCTGTCTAACATCTAGTCAATGAAAGGCGATGGGCAGTGGTCCTTCATTGTAGCCTTGTTCAACCTTTTATAATCCACGCACAATCTCCATTCGGAAATGGTTCTAGAGGGAATCAATTCAGCTTCACTATTTTGCACCACATTCATGCCACCTTTCTTTAGCACGCACTGCACCATGATAACCCAAGAGCTATCGGAAATGGATAAATAATCACGATATCAAGCCATTTTATGATCTTGTTCATGCAAATGGTTGGGCTAATACCTTGTATGTCTTCCATGGTCCAACCCAACGCTTGCTTATACTCCCTTAAAATTTCCAGTAATCTTGCCTCCTGGTCATTAGTGAGATTAGTGGCAATAATCACTGGCAGAGTTGAGTGCTCACCTAGATAAGCATACTTTAAGTGTTCTGGCAGTGGCTTAAGCTCCAACTCTGGTGGTTCCTCAATTGGTGGTTTAGGTTTCTTTATCTCTCTTCTGGCTGTAAAGTGCTCATAAGTCCTATTTTTACGCGTATCCCATCTCATATTATTGCTGTTTTAAGTACATTTTAGGCATAATTAGGTGCATGCATGCATTTTTTACAGTATTCTTTGCTTTGCCTTGTTTATGTTGAATATTTTTAAATTGGTAAGAAAAGATAGTGTTTTAGTTTAGTTTTAGTTTCAGGTGTTGAAGCTGTTAGAAGGAGGAGAAAGCTAAGGAGATGATGTTGAGGCAGCAAGTCAAGGAGCTGTACTGAAGCAGCTCAACACAAAGAGTGGTGATGCCGAGTAGCTGCCGCCTAGGGCAGCAACCGGTGGATTTGGTGAATTGGAGTGCGAATGGAAGAGCATAATTTTCTAAGTCCAATGAGCCCGTCCATAAAATTTCCTGATGCTGGAAACAACGGACAGAGCCGCCCAAGGGGAAATTATCAAAAGTGGCTTAAGCTTACTTGTGGCACAAGGAGTCTAACTTCAAGTCAATGAAGTCAGAATTTAAAGGATGCATTCAATGCAAAATCTACTTTATCATGAGGAAGACTTCTACTCCAAGGAGGACTTAACCTAGGCCATGTCCTATATATACTCCATCATGTTTTGTATTTTAGACATCTAGACAAGTCAGCATAGCTTAGGTTTCTCTTGTGTTTTCTTGCCGCCACCATGTTCTAAATTCTCTAGGGTTTGGGTTATGTTGTAAAGTACTTATGAGAACAGTTGTATACATTTAAGTTTGTTTTTGCAATAAATTTAAGGTTTTCTTATTTCATGTTCTTCATTGTTTTCAATTGAGTTCGAAAGATCGATTATGAACAATCTATTTGTTTGGCATCGAGAGAGTCAAACTCACGAAAAAAGTAAGCATGATCTCATCAATAGCAGGTGTTGGTCAATCCAGCCTATACATAGGTTAGGGTTTAAGGCGGTTAAAAGAGGACGAACCAAAGGTTGCTGTTCATTGCAAGATACATGCCGATGGGTATTATCTGCAACGGGCATCAACAGTATTCTGACTTAGACATAAGTTGAATCATTATCGAAGCGTTATGCCGAGCCTTGAAGGTTTACCAAGTTTTCTGCTTAGCCAATCGTCCGTTCCACTGCTGAAGCAGCGAAAGCGTCGAAGCATCAATCTGCCATCTCTTGCCGAGGCAGCAATGTCTGGCAGCGCAATACAACTTAACCTATTCAATGTAGTTTCACATTACGGAGCAGCATAACCTGACCCATTTTATGAATCTGATCTCTTCTTCTATTTACTTGTGTTTATTTATTTTTCTCTTAAACAAACTAAAATTATCTTGTGCATTTATTTTCTGTACAGGAACTGACAGTCGAATTAGTCGTCCTATTATGGGCACAAGATGACAACCCTACTAAGAATGCACACAACGGCTGGGATGGGCAGTAAGATCCGCCCCCTAGGCAGCAACCATGACATGAGAGCTCTATGCGACCTAGGATCATGTTGGAGTATGCCCAAAGACCAATCATATGATAATTGAATAGACATACTATTTTACTAGATTTATCAAGTAATGGCATTGTCGTTATTATCATTTGGTATGTTTCTGTGCATCAAACTAACCATTGGATAATAATGTCCATACAATAATACGATTATTGTTAAATAGGATCCTTAGTCGAATATTATTACGGGTATGGACAGTGATAATATATAAAGACTAATATGTGGTTGATGACAAGCGTTGTCATTGACATAGAGATGTCAAAATCAACACATAAGTATTTGTTAGAGAACAACATACTGGATTGACCCGCTATGAGCATGTTTCTTGGGTAATTATGTGACAGTCACAACATTGCTCATGATAAACATATGTATAATCCTCAGACTTGAGATCAACATGATTTCAACATAAAGATTTACGTATTTTGACATAGTCAAACGTGTGTCGTAACTGACTACATTATAAAGATTGATGATTGGATACGTGATGACCTATGTAGTGAAATATGGTTGATCAAGAAAGGATTTGTCCCTCCTACATAATGGGAGAAATATCTTCGGCCACTTGATTGAGTGAGATTAGAAAATGCATGGCCATGCTCGAATATTATGGTATGAGATATCATAGAGATTCGTTTATCATAATCTACTCAAGACATCAAGAAACACTAGACGGACAACGCTAGTGTGACTAACCCATGACTTGTGTTCATCTAAGATATAAAGGAAAAAAGGATGAAATACATAAAGGAAGCTTATTCAGGAATTAAGAAAGTCAAACCATGACTTCATGCAACTTAGGTAGCAATGATGTATTGCTAGATGCCACTCATTGTTTGTAAAATTAGAACATTTCTAATTTTGCTGCTAACGTTGCATGAACCTACAAGGGTCGCACCCTTTGAATGAAACGAACAAAAATTGGAAACCATACTCCCTATTTTAGGGAGGTTGCCGAAAATCCCCTATGGGATAAGGGAAATCGGCAACTCCCTTAAATGGGAATAATATTGGATAAATATTGTATTTATCAAATATTATTTAGAGTATGGAAAATATTTAGAGACTTAAATATTATAGAATAAGATTCTAGAAGTTTAAATATATATTTGGAATTTATATAATGTATATTTAATTCCAAGTTTATGTAGAATTAGATTCCACATAATTAAAAACATATATTTAAATATATTTAAATCCAAGTAAAGATAGAATGAGATTCTATATAATAAAATATATATATTTGGATTAAATATAATGTATATTTAAATCCATGTTTTATGTAGAATAAGATTCTACATAATTAAATATAGGGTAAACTACCTGAAATACCACTCAACTTTAATGTGTGACTCTAACATGCCACTGAACTAAAATTCGATACTATAATACCATTGAACTTCATTGTGTGATTCAAAGTTAGCACTCCACCGTTACTCCCGTGACAGAATTCTGATGTGGACTCTAACTCCCTGTAATTTATATATTAAAATTCTGACGTGGGCGATAATGGAGTCCATAATTTATATATTAAATAAAAAAAATCTTAGCAACAAACAAGACAACAAGTAATGTTGGAAGAATCAATGTCGTCGTCGGCCGTACCTTCTCCTTCCCTCTGGGCTTCCATTTTCAGCTGGTTTACTCCCACCGTTTTCTTTGTTTTCGTTAACCTCACCATCGGCACCATCTTCTTCACTTCTTCCTTAGCTTCCAACAAGCCCTCCTCCGCCGCCGCTGGTGGTGGTGGTGGTGGTGGTGTTAGCGAGGGAGATGAAAGAAACGACCCCACACTCGTTAGATCCCCATCTGTTTTCCAAAGGGTGAAATCTATCAACTTGTATTCTCATAGATCCGAAGAGCCCGTGAGTTTCAGTTCCAGAATCCCGGATGTTGGCGCCGATTTCCATTTCTCGTTTCAGCAACAAACAACCCTAGAATGGCAGCAGCAGCCTTCGTCTCCGCCACCGCCGTACCTCGATGGATCTCCATCTGTTTTTCAAAGGCTTAAGTCGATCAATCTGTATGGCTACTTCTCACCGGAGCAGAAAACTCATGGAATCAGCTCACATTACACTCCTGATGGAGAATGTGAAGAAATAAAAGAACCCGAAGCAGTTCAAGACGTGAGCAGCGATTTCCGTTTCTCTTTTCAACACCAAACCCCACCGTCTCCGCCGGAGGGAGCCAATGCAGAAACACATTATCGCCCACGTCATCCCTGTAACGGGAGTTAGAGTCCACGTCAGAATTCCATAACGGGAGTAACGGTGGAGTGCTAACTTTGAATCACACAATGAAGTTCAATGGTATTATAGTATCGAATTTTAGTTCAGTGGCATGTTAGAGTCACACATTAAAGTTGAGTGGTATTTTAGGTAGTTTACCCTTAAATATATATATTTCATTTAATATTATTTAATATAATGTATATTTAATATAAACCAATTTCAAGTAGAATTATATTCTATGAATTTTGGTTGAACTTGGATTTAAGGAATTCAACTAGAATTAAGTCTCTGAATACTATTTAAAGGGACAAGGGCTAGCAACCAAATCATCCCTATTTCTCCTTGCAAATTTCGACATATCCCTGGGAATTTCCCTCTGGAATTTTCGACAAGTCCCAGATTTCTTCTGAGAAGCAGTTTGATATTTTTCTTGTGTTCCTCTTGCCCCCTGGCGATTTCCTAGTTTGAATCCAAGTCCCGGTAGAACCCCTGGTCGATTTCAGACTCCCTCTGAATCCCTAGAGGGATTTCGACTTCTTCTTAGAAGGTGTTCAAACCTGTCGAAATTTATCCCTAAGTGTTAAGGAGGCGGAAACTTTGTTAGTTTTGTTCCGGTGGACTCCGTAGAGGTCGTTGCGAACCTGTGACGATTCCTCTTTTACTTGACGTGGTTATTCCGACATACCGTCGATTTTCCTGTTTCCAGAGTTTTAAAAGGTAACTCTTCATCTTTTCTCCCCAGATTCGCTCCTGTACATGGTTCCTGGCTGGATTACGTCGTATTAATTTTTCCGCTGCGCCACGGAGCGTGCCGACGTGACCCAACAGTGGTATCAGAGCCACTTGTATCCTACGAATTCGGACTTAAATTCTTGGGTGATGTTTATGCATGAGATGCATGTTGTTTGATTCGGTTTAGATATTTATCGTTTATCGTATCACACCTAATAAAGAATTATTTCGATTATCACTGAATAATTAAGAGTTAATCATAACTATGTTAGGTTGCTTCAATGTTAAATGTTAACATGTTGAGACTAATAGTTAGTCTAGAGAACAAGTAGTTGTTCGTAGTTTCATAGATTTATGAAATCTCTGAAAGGGCTTCTAATTTGATAAAAGTTATCAAACTATCTTTCACGGTGAATCTATAAGAGTTATGGTTAGACGTTATGAAAAATGCATGTCTAGGATTGGCATCATCGAAGACCTGGTACTTAAGTGTGCCTAGTGCGCCACCTCTCTTTCATGTTGACCTACCTGGTGCATTTGTTTGTTAACGCAAATGGTTTATGAAACCTCGTGATCCTTCTTTGGCCCATTAACCGCAACATAGGGATAATCAGTTTAAAACTCCGTAAACACGTCGTTACTTTGTTCGCACGATGTTTGAAATGCATGTTAGATTGCACGGTGTTTGTTTTGCATGGTTATAGCCCGTAGCCTTTATAGTTTTGGTTTTTATAAATACGGCCTGCGTGTCGTGCCTTTCTCTATCTTCTATTGTACTTCTCTTCTCATCTCACTCCCTCGCATGTAACGCGAGTTTATGAAAATTGTAAATACTCATGGAGATAAAGCAAGAACCAAGGTAGCAGCGTGGTGGGCCTTCCCTGATGGACCGGGCGTTTCAGAAGCAGATTCTATCTTCAGTAGAATGGTCCTCCCATTGGCTTGGGACGGGTCGCCTTAGGTTAAGAAGGGCTATAATCATTGCATATTTATTTACCGCTTATATTTACCTTGTATGTGATGCAATGGATGTTTTATAAGCATGATTAAACATAGTTCTATAGATAGGATCAATGTTAAAATGATGAGATAATTAAGTAAATCCCTCACTATAATTCTAAGTCTGTTTTAACCATCCAATATTTACCCTCGTTAATGCTTCGATCGATATAATGCGAGCTTCGCCAAAGCAATGTCACATTTATCTATATTAGTTAAACGCGAAGAATAAGCTAGTGATATTCATCGGTTGAGATATTGGTATTGACTTAGCTGGGTTGTTCTAATAGGATTAGAAAACCTAGTGGTTAAAAGTTTTGGATAATCATAAGATGATTTAAAGAACAAGAGTTGTTCGCCAAAAGATGAGGAATTACATGAGATGTGACTAGTAAGGTGTTACTTACCTAAATAACTATTTCCTAAAATACTGGCCAAAGCTGATTTAGGAATGGTGAAATACGGATCCTCACTCACTAGAAAAATTATCGAAACGTTTTTCTGAAATTAAAACTAGAGGGTTTTTAATTTTGAAGAAAATAGTGGGAGTAAATTTATAGTAAAGACCTATCTATAAATTTTAAAATTTAGTAAAACTTATGTAGCATATTTTCTTTGTTGTAGAAATAATGGCAAATAATACTCTATCTTTGCGATCTATCCTTGAGAAGGATAAGCTCAATGGCATAAACTTCCTTGACTGGTTCCGCAATTTGAGAATTGTTCTCAAACAGGAAAATAAGGAATATGTCATTGAAGAACCCGTTCCTGATGAACCGGTTGCCACTGCTTCCAGAGCTGACAAAGACAAGTTTAAGAAACACATGGACGACATGCTGGATGTCGGTTGTCTTATGCTTGCCTCCATGACCCCTGAGCTTCAGAAGCAACATGAGGACATGGTAGTTTATGATATGATTCAAAATCTCAAGGAGATTTATGAAGGGCAAGCTCATCAAGAGAGGTACGAGACCTCTAAAGCTCTGTTTCAATGCAAGATGAGTGAGGGATCTCCCGTAGGAGCTCACGTCATCAAAATGATGGGCTATATCCAAACGTTGGAGAAGCTCGGCTTTCCGCTGAAAGACGAATTGGCTACTGATGTCATCCTACAATCATTTCCGGATAGTTTCAATCAGTTCGTCCTTAATTTCTATATGAATGAAATTAACAAGACGCTGCCACAGTTGCTCGGCATGTTGAGAATTGCTGAAATCAACCTAAAGAAGGTAGGACCTAAACCTGTCCTGATGGTCCGCAAGGGCAAGAAGAAAGGTTTGTTGCTCAAACGATAGTTTATCTCGAAAGAGAATACTTATCACTAAGGGATTTCATTTTTCAACGAGAACAAAATGTTTGTTGCTCAAACGAGAGTTTCTCTCGAAAGAGATTACCTCTCACAAAAGGAAAAAATGGAATTTGGAATGTGAAGAAATTTTAGACAACAATTTTAGGAACCAAAGATTGAGAATGTTCCACAAATGATCAAGGAACATTGGAACAAAACACAACCATTGTGTTGATCCTTAAGAGAATACCATATACTTGAGAAATATGGATTTCTCACTATCCGTACATGGAAACACTCTTCTTTTCGGATCAAGATAAAGACTATGTCTTATCAGAAAGCAATCGTGAGCCCAAAATTCGAGAAATGGCTAAGAGTCATGAGATATGAGATGGAATCCATGTCTAAAACCAAGTATAGACTTTGGTTACCTAAAAGGGTAAAACCTAAGAGGTATGGATGAGCTTTTCAAAAAGGAAAAACCGACATGGATGATAAAACATACAAAGGATGATTCATCGCTAAAAGTTTTCGACAAACTTCATAGTATAGACTATGATAAAGCATCTTCCTTGTAGCTATGTTTAATCCATCTTAATCTCACTTGCAAATAGTTACATACGATGATTATGGAATCAAATAAAGGAATGTCAAAACCACTTTCCTAAGGGAAAACTTGAAACAGATGTGTACATGACACATCTAGAAGGTTTTGTCACTCCAGTAAACACT
The DNA here is from genome assembly GCA_030270665.1 of Hibiscus trionum. Lineage (NCBI taxonomy): Eukaryota > Viridiplantae > Streptophyta > Magnoliopsida > Malvales > Malvaceae > Hibiscus > Hibiscus trionum. Next base: position 17,352,132 of record BSYR01000051.1, read on the forward strand.
TGGAAGGTATGTAAGCTACAAAGGTCTATCCGTAGACCTAGGCAAGCTTCTCGAAGTGGGATATTCGTTTCAGAAGATACAATCAAAAGGTTTGGTTTATCTAGAAACAAATGGGAGTCTTGTTTTCAAAAGAGCTAGTGGGAGCATTGTTACTTTCTTAAGTATTGTATGTAGATAACATACTCATCAAAAGGAACTAAAGATCGCAATCCGTTTTGCATTAATAAAAGATACTGCGAGTTAGCAACATGAGACAATATCTAACTCTACAACATAGGCTGAATGTATTACAGTCAACGTAGCAATAAAGAAGGATGTTTGGATCTAAAGGGTTCACTTCTGAACTAAGGGATGTTCCCAGCATATTAGATGCTACATAACTCTGTTATGATGGAACCTTTACGTAAGCAAATAAAACCCAGATCTCATCAATAAATCCAAACATATTCTAAAGTACTTACATCTTGTAGATGTGAAAGTATGCAAAATACGCACAAAGTTGATAACTTTGTCAACTCCCTGACAAAGCTTTTTGACACAGCATAAGCATGTCAGTTACACTAAGCCATGTCGTATTAGATACAAGAATGATTGGTCTTAGTGTTAGTGGGAGATTGTTGGAGTATGCCCAAAGACCAATCATATGATGATTGAATAGACATACTATCTTACTAGATTTATCAAGTAATGACATTGCCGTTATTATCATTTGGTATGTTTCTGTGCATCAAACTAACCATTGGATAATCATGTCCATACAATAATTCGATTATTGTTAAATAGGATCCTTAGTCGAATATTATTATGGATATGGACAGTGATAATATATAAAGACTAATATGTGGTTGATGACAAGCGTTGTCATTGACATAGAGATGTAAAAATCAACACATAAGTATTTGTTAGAGAACAACAAACTGGATTGACCCGCTATGAGTAGGTTTCTTGGGTAACTATGTGACAGTCACAACATTGCTCATGATAAACATATGTATAATCCTCTGACTTGAGATCAACATGATTTCAACATAAAGATTTACGCATTTTGACATAGTCAAACGTGTGTCGTAACTGACTACATTATAAAGACTGATGATTGGATACGTGATGACCTATGAAGTGAAATATGGTTGATCAAGAAAGGATTTGTCCCTCCTACATAATGGGAGAAATATCTTCGGCCACTTGATTGAGTGAGATTAGAAAATGCATGGCCATGCTCGAATATTATGATATGAGATATCATAGAGATTCGTTTATCATAATCTACTCAAGACATCAAGAAACACTAGACGGACAACGCAAGTGTGACTAACCCATGACTTGTGTTCATCTAAGATATAAAGGACAAAAGGATGAAATACATAAAGGAAGTTTATTCAGGAATTAGGAAAGTCAAACCATGACTTCATGCAACTTAGGTAGCAATGATGTATTGCTAGATGCCACTCATTGTTTGTAAAATTAGAACAGTTCTAATTTTGCTGCTAACGTTGCATGAACCTACAAGGGTCACACCCTTCAAATGAAACGAACAAAAATTGGAAACCATACTCCCTATTTTAGGGAGGTTGCCGAAAATCCCCAATGGGATAAGGGAAATCGGCAACTCCATTAAATGGGAATAATATTGGATAAATATTGTATTTATCAAATATTATTTAGAGTATGGAAAATATTTAGAGACTTAAATATTCTAGAATAAGATTCTAGAAATTTAAATATATATTTGGAATTTATTTAATGTATATTTAATTCCAAGTTTATATAGAATTAGATTCCACATAATTAAAAACATATATTTAAATATATTTAAATCCAAGTAAAGATAGAATGAGATTCTATATAATAAATATATATATATATATATTTGGATTAAATATAATGTATATTTAAATCCATGTTTTATGTAGAATAAGATTGTACATAATTAAATATATATATTTCATTTAATATTATTAAATATAATGTATATTTAATACAAACCAATTTCAAGTAGAATTAGATTCTATGAATTTTGGTTGAACTTGGATTTAAGGAATTCAACTAGAATTAAGTCTCTGAATACTTTTTAAAGGGACAAGGGCTAGCAACCAAATCATCCTTATTCCTCCTTGCAAATTTCGACATATCCCTGGGAATTTCCCTCTGGAATTTTCGACAAGTCCCAGATTTCTTCTGAGAAGTTGTTCGATATTTTTCTGGTGTTCCTCTTGCCCCCTGGCGAATTCCTGGCGATTTCCAAGTTCGAATCCAAGTCCTGGTAGAACCCCTGGTCGATTTCAGACTCCCTCAGGAATCCCTGGAGGGATTTTGACTTCTCCCTAGAAGGTGTTCAAACCTGTCGAAATTTATCCCTAAGTGTTACGGAGGCGGAAACTTTGTTCGGGTGGACTCCGTAGAGGTCGTTGCGAACCTGTAACGATTCCAGTTTTACTTGACGTGGCTATTCCGACATATCGTCGGTTTTCCAATTTCAAGAGTTTTAAAAGGTAACTCTTCATCTTTTCTCCCCAGATTCGTTCCTGTACATGGATCCTTGCTGGATTACGTCGGATTAATTTTTCTGCTGTGCCACGGGGCGTGCCGACGTGACCCAACAGATCAAGCATTAATCTGATGCCCAAGGTTGTCTTCAACAAACTAGGAATTGGACAAGCAAAGCCGACCTCCATCATGCTCTAACTTGCTAACCATTCCTTTGTGCAACCGGAGGGAAATGTTGAAGATATCCTTGTACGAGTGGGAAACTTCATTTTCCCAGCTGACTTCCTCATCCTAGACTGTGAGGCAGACGAGAACGCCCCTATCATTCTTGGGCGACCATTCTTAGCCACATGCAGAACATTGATAGATGTAGAGAATGGGGAACTCATAATGAGAGTGAACAATCAAAACATAAAGATACATGTTTTTTAGTCCATGAAACCTGCCAAAGAGAAAGAAGTATGCTCAGAAACACATACCTCCAGGGTTAGCCAAGAAGCAGAGCAAGTCAGCAGCTGCCAGGGCAGAAATCAAAGCAACAAAGACCCCAAGGAGCTGGATGACCCACTTGGACGAAAAGCAAATCACAACCAGCTCAAGAAGTGGTTATGTTTTGGAGATGCACCCCAATGCACTCCCAACATAACTTAATTTATTTTTAATATCTTTCTTTTTATTTTAATGATTTAGGATTAGATTTTAATTTATTACAATTTATTTTCCACATTCTTATTTTTCAGATGTAATTATTTTTATTTTAGTATTCGTTATTTGGTTAATTATTTTCAGGCTTAAAAAAAAGCAGGACTAAGAAGAAGGCCCAACAAGGAGCCCGCCCACCATGCCATCAAGACATTTGAAGGCAGCCCACTGCAAAAACTCGTAACGGCTAGAAACCCGCTAACGGCTAGCTACCAATGACTACAATGTAACGGGCATATAATCCCGTAACACGCGCCGCAAAAATCTGTCCGATGGAATTTAATGCCACCGCGACATCTCTCGGCAACCCCTATATATATCTCCCTATTTCATTCATTTTCTTCACTTCATCTTCATGTTTAACCTCTTCTGCATCCACATGCTTTTTCAAATATTTTCTATTTTCAGTCACTCAAATTACAACCGACTCACAACTATGGCAGTATCACAATCCAAACCCGCCTTTTAGAGACTCTTCTCCAAGGTAGACCAAACGAGGCATAGCACACAACTTGCCAACCGAGCAGTTTTGGAGGAGCAAGGATTTTACTACTCACAGCAAACAGGAGACTTAGGTCTCGAGCCCACCCTCTTCGAAAAGATCCATGGCCAAGGGTGGGAGATCTTCGTAAAGCAGCTCGAGTTGGCCAACATCACCCTCGTTTGAGAATTCTACGCCCACCAACCCCACCCAAAAGTTTCGTTCGTTTTTTCCAGAGGGGAGGCAGTAAAACTCAACGCTGCAACCATCAACAGGTTCTATGTGCTGGAAATGGACGACAACCCCCATGAGAAGTATAGGCAGACACTGACAATAGCAGACTACGACAGGATGAAGGACATACTCTGTGAACCTAACACCTCGTAGCTAGCGGTGAAACACAGCGGGTCCGTCCAGCGTCGCCTTCTGCTGCCGAAGGTAATGCTATGGAATACGTTCATAAAGCGACGTCTGCTGCCCACCTCCCACAACACGACAGTCAACCGGCCCCGTCTAACCCTAATCCACTCCATCATGAACAACCGGTCGATCAACGTGGGAGACATAATCTGCAAGGAAATTTATTGCTGCTACCGAAAGACCAAGGGTAGACTCTACTTCCCCTCCCTCATCACCGCGCTTTGCGCGAACTTCAACGTCCCCTCCGACCCCAAAGACATGCTGACACCACCAAGGAAGGGCTGGACAAGAAAGGTCAGGCTCTAGATGATGCAAGCACCGGAGACAGAGTCGATCACACCATCTCAGCCGTCGGCCGACAACATAGCTGCCCCGACAGCCAAAGGCAGTACTGAGGATGCCCAACCCCCAGAGGTCATCCAGCTGCTCAACACACTGATCACCAACAACAAGAGAATCGAGCAGCATCAGTTGACCTTCATGAAGTATGTGGGGGAAGTCCAAGAGGCCTTTGGGGCCTATTTGCTGCAGAAGTTCCCAAACTATGACCCCTTCCTACTCAGATTCCCAGAAGATTTGGCCGCCGCAGCTGAACCCAGAGAGACTACACCACCAGAAGCACCTGCCTGCCACACTACCTTCCGTCGCCAGATGTCCTCTCCAACACCATACCCTTTCTACTCTGCCACCTCCTCCTCCCACACGGTGACAGACACTCAAGAGAGGCATTAGCAACAACTCTCTCCGGTGATCACAACGGTAACAGTGGTAGACATCTCCCCATTCAAAGAATCTGAGCAAAAAACGGCAGCAACATTGGAACCAATGGCCACAGCAGAACCACCGGCAACGCCTATGGTGGAGCCAAGCAGGAAAAAGAAGCGGAAAATAATCTCAGCCGAGCCGGAGGATGTGGAATCAGAATTTGAACCAGACCATAATGAAGCTCCTCGTCCTACGCCCAAGAGAGTGCAGCTGCCGCGGATAGCAAAGATTTCACCTGCCAAGCCTGCCGCCCGGACCTCTACCATCCGCCGCCTAGTCATTCAATCATCATCCTCCTCCTCTGCCTCAAAGACTCCAGCATCATCTCAACCATCTCCAACTTCTAGCGTTGTTTCTTTTCTTTCTTTTTATTTCTTGTTTTTCTATTTTAATTATTTATATTGTCTTATATTTTTCTGGTTTTTTTTATTTTGTGCATTGAGGGAAATGCCCATCTCGAGTTTGGGGGGTTAGCACTCATCATGTTTAGGCATATTTAGAGCATATAGGTTGCATAATGTACTTGCCTTTAAAATTAATCAAATGAAATTTTTTTGTTAGAACTTGTGCCCATTATAGGATAGTCGATTCTAAATTTTCTACACCATAATAAAAAGAACTTAATTTTGGGGAAAGCATGCAGTAAACTTAAAATTTTTCTATAAATGCCAAAAAATTAAAAACACTACTGTTACTTGCTGAATTTTATTGAATATCTGATAAACATTGCCTGCTTGAATTATTTGTAAAATTCTAACTTGGTTGCAGGGAGCTGTCGCGGCAGGCAACAAATAGAAAAAGTAAAGCACTGACACAGAAGGAAAGAAAAAAAATTATGTTGTTTTTCCCTAGAGGTGCCCGAAACCGGCTCTAGGAAGAATCATGTGCAAGGACACTCCGCTGCTATCAAAGTTCATGAATCTAATTTTTTTTTAAGTGACAGACTAATTACAATGAGTGAATGAAAGTCTTCACGGGATGACTCTACTCAATGGGTTCGGAGTTTTTTAGTTTGCTCCTATCTTAATTTCATACCTAAAGAGTAGTTGTGATGAGCTGAAGCCCTTATTGCAATGATTATAAACTGTGCTTAATTATGCCGCCTCGGCAACAACCTTATATTACCATGACAACATCTTTGTTTACTTAGAATTTCTTCAGATTCAGCCTGTACACAATTTCTGCACACACTGCTCTAGCATTGTAGTTTAATTCTGAGGTAATTCATGCTATTCTCCTTTCACTAATCTAATGATAGGTGCCACGAACTTGAGGTGCTAAATCAAGTTTAAATCATGTTCTTCTTCTCTAATTAGTGCAAGGACAAGTATGTTTAGGATTGCATTGCTTGAGGACAAGCAATAGTTCAAGTTTGGGGGTGTGTAAAGTGCTCATAAGTCCTATATTTGGTGTGCATTCCATCTCATATTATTGATGTTTTAAGTACATTTTATGCATAATTAGGTGCATACATGCATTATTTACAGTATTCTTTGCTTTGCCTTGTTTTAGTTTAATATCTTTAAATTGGTGAGAAAAGATAATGTTTTAGTTTAGTTTTAGTTTCAGGTGCTAGAAGCTGTCAAGAGGAATAGAAAGCTAAGGAGGTGATGCTGAGGCAGCGAGTCAAAGAGCTGTACTAAAGCAGCTCCACACAGAGAGAGGTGTTGCGGAGTAGCTACCGCCACCATATCTACCACCCAAGGCAGCAACCAGTAGATTTGGTGAATTGGAGTGTAATTGGACAGCGGATAAAGCCGCCCAAGGGGAAATTATCCAAGGCGGCTTAAGCTTACTTGTGGCACAAGGAGTCTAACTTCAAGTCAATGAAGTCAGAATTTAAAGGATGCATTCAATGAAAAAGCTACTTTATCATGAGGAAGACTTCTACTCCAAGGAGGACGTAACCTAGGCCATGTCTTATATATACCCCATCATATTTTGTATTTTAGACATCCAGACAAGTCGACATAGCTTAGGTTTCTCTTGTGTTTTCTTGCCGTCACCATGTTCTAAATTCTCTAGGGTTTTGGTTATGTTGTAAAGTACTGGTGAGAACTGTTGTTTAGGTATAAGTTTGTTTTTGCAATAAATTCAAGGTTTGCTTATTTCATGTTCTTCATTATTTTCAATTGAGTTCGAAAGATCGATTGTGAGAAATCCATTTGTTTGACACCGAGAGAGTCAATCTCACGAAAGAAGTAAGCACGATCTCATCAATATCAGGTGTTGATCAATCCAGCCTAGACTTAGGTTAGGGTTTAACGCGGCTAAAAGAGGACGAACCAAAGGTTGCTGTTCATTGCAAGATTCACGTCGACGCGTATTATATGCATTGGGCATCAATAATATTATGACTTATCCATAAGTTGAATCATTATCGAAGCATTCTGCTGGGCCTTGAAGGTCTGCCGAGTTTGCCGTCGAGCCAATTGTTCACTCCACTGCCGAGGCAACGAAATCGTCAAAGCATCAATCTGCCATCTCCCGCCGAGGCAACAAAGTCTGGCAGCGCAATACAAGTAAACCTATTCAACGCAGTTTCACACTACGGAGCAGCATAACTTGACACATTCTATCAATCTGATCTCTTCTTCTATTTACTTGTGTTTATTTATTTTTCTCTTAAACAAACTAAAATTAACTTGTGCATTTATTTTCTGTGCAGGAATTGACAGTCGAGTTAGCTATCCAATCCTCGTGGGAGACAATATTTTTTATACTATAACTTGACAAGAGTGTGCACTTTAATCATATTTAGAGAACACCCAAACGCTCTACATTGGCTAACTCTAGTGACTCAAAGTAATTCACATCTCCAGCTCCTAAGGCTGATTCCTCAGGTTTCTCAAATAGTTCAGCTATGCCATCCAACATGATGGCAACAAATTCTGCATCCTGGCACAAATGTGCCAAATCTAAAGTATAGATAGACTCCATCATCTCCTTGGCTTAACATTCATCAGGTTCATTTGCACATTTCAAAGCTTGAAACACGTTAAAAGTAACATGTTGGTCATTTATTTGCATGGTTAGTTCCCCTTTATGAACATCAATAAGAGCCTTACCCATGGCAAGGAATGGCCTACCCAAAATAATTGGCACATTAGTATCAACTTTATAGTCCAAAATGATAAAATGAGCTGGGAATATAAATTTGTCTACCTTTACCAACACATCCTCAATCTTACCCTTGGGATGTGCATAAGATCGGTCTACCAACTAAAGTGTCACTGTGGTAGGTCTTACTTCTATGTCAAGCTTCTTAAATACTGATACTGGCATCAAATTGATCATGGCTTCTAAATCACACAGTGCCTTACCCATGAATTTATTGCCAATTGTGCAAGGGATAGTAAAACTCCCTAGATCTTTTAGATTTGGTGGCAATCAGTTTATGATCATGGCACTACATCCCTCAGTAAAAGCGACAGTTTCAAATTCTCCCAACTTCCTCTTTTTGGACAAGATGTCCTTCATGAATTTTACATAGCTGGGATTTGCTAAAGGGCCTCTACCAATGAAATGTTAATTTCAACTATTTAAGCACTTCCAAAAAGTGTTTAAATTGCTAATCCTGCTTGTTCTTTTGAAGTCTTGCTGGAAATGGTGGCGGTGGATAACCATATGCTTGCGTTGTCGGCTTTGCCAAGGCAATGTTGGCATTAGTTTTGGCATCAGTATGCTATTTGGACTTAGTCTGCTTGTCATCATTGTTGGCATCTTGTATGGCTCCATTCTGGTACTTGCATCGCCAATGGCATCATCTTTTTTAATTTCTTCTTTTTTTGCTTCCTTGGGCTTGTTCGCCTACACATTTTGGTAACTAACTGGATGCTTGGCGGCCATCTCTGTCTTGCACTCCTTACCACTCTAAAGAGTTATTTCCTTGCAATGCTCATTATCTTTGTGCAGAGTATCTTCAGTGTCACTTGGCAAAGCTCCTTGGGGTCGATTGCTGAGTGCATTAGCAATCTACCCAATCTGGACTTCCAAGTTCCTCATTGATGCTGTCAAACTCTAGATTGTGGCATCATTCCTTTCCATGTATTCTGTGAGAGTGCCTCCTTGGTTAAGTCTTTGCCCTTGCTGAAAGTTGTTTTAAGCTTTATGCGTCATGGCATTATTGTTCTGCCGCTGGAAATTCTGGCGTTGGGCGTTATATTGATTACCTTCTTAATTTCCCCAAGCTAAGTTAAGGTGTTGTCTCCATCCCAGATTATAAGTGTTGGAGTTAGTATTATAATAACAACCACTATTGCCAGAATTTACCGACTTAAGGTTGGTAGGGCATTCATCCACATTGTGGTTCTCTCCACAAATGGTGCAGAATGGATCAAGTGCTTTGACTTCTTGGGCCTCATTTTTCTTTTGCAACGTTCTCATATGATAGTGAGGTTGGAAATTTCGGCATGAATGGACGTAAGTTCATCAACCTTCAATTTCCCATTGGCTTTAGTTTTGGTCCTAAGTTTAGTAACATGATATTCAAAGTCATTGATCGCGATCCTCTATGTACCTCTTATCTAGCAATGAGCTAGGTGATGTAGCATCAACAAAAGTCCTTGTTTGTGTATTCATTCCATGGTAGAAGGTTTGTATTTGGGTTCAATTTGGGAATCCATGCATTGGACACCTTCTCACCAGATCCTTAAATCATTCCCAAGCTTCATAGAGAGTTTCATCCTCAGCCTGCTTGAATGTAATGATCTCATCGCACAGCTTGGCAGTGAGTGTTGGTGCCTGACACCATGTCAGGAACTTATGGCACAAGTCTTCCCATGAAGCGATTGAACCTGGTGGAAAAGAATTAAGCCACGCCTTGGCTTTGTCTCTTAAAGAAAAAGTGAATAACCTCAGCTTCAATGTATCTCCAGATACTCTAGTCTTCTGAAATAGTTGACATATCTCCATGAATTGCTTAAGATGTTGCCTCGGGTCTCCAGTAAGTGCTCCATCGAATTGGCCTACATTCAAAAGAGTTTGAATCATTACGAGTTTAAATTCAAAATTTGGCTTGTTGGCCTCAGTGCCAACAAGTCCTGACATCAAATTTGTAATGTCAAGTGCTGAGTATTCTCAAATTGGTCTTTCTTCTTTGGCATTAGGAGTGGCATGGTTATTTTTTTCTAGTGGATCCTGATTGTTATTAACACCATTTGCTCTTCCGTTTCTTTGATTTCTGTGATTCATCTCTCGAATTATCCTTCCCAATCTACTCAAGGTGTGTTCAATCTCAGGGTCAAATGGCCAATCTTCCATATCAGTACGATTCCTGGTCATACATCGATAAAAACAAAAATTAAATAAAAAAACAAAACAAGTAAAAATCTAATAACAATCAAATCCGTTGCAATCCCCGACAACGACGCCGAAAACTTGTACACTCTTTGGAAGATGTGTAAAATGATGCTAACAAAAGGGGGAATTTATAGTTAATGGGAAATTGTATGCCAAGATTCCTTTGCATTCAAGTATACACGGTCTGCAAGTAATACAGCTTGGTAAGCTGAGTTATCGATCCCACAGAGATTGACTTGGAATTTGATTTCTTCGATGGTTTACTTGTCTTCGGAAAAAGATGATTTGTTTTGGAGTTGTTTTATAAAATACTTAAAAGAAAAGAAAACAATGGAGTTAAATGTTGGCAAGAAGGGTGCTTTTAATGAATGATGAGTGTTGGCAGGGAATGCATGGTTTTAACATTGTTCATGACAGCCTTTGTTGGCAAACTATCTTGGGATTGTTTGCCGAGTAGATTCAACATTAGCAAAGTCTCTCTCGATGGTCATTGCTCTAAGCCGATTATGTAAAAACCATATATCTCTATAGTGCATGTTTATAAATGAATCTACTTGATTAAGAACAAATCTATACTCCGAGGGGGTAGATATCACTTCCGAAGTAAGTTCATCTACTTGAACGACTTATCTCGAAACTTCTCTCCCAAGTATCCAGCAACTGATCGTTGCCTCTGAAGACTGTTAAGATATTGAAAAGTAATAGGCCAACTATGTCAGCTCTCGTTTTGGCAAAGTATTTAGAAAACAGTAATGTCAGCTCTCGCTTGGCATTTACAATTAGAAACAATAAAGCATGCCAGATAGAAAAACTTTGCCGAAACAAAATTGTATTCAAAGAACTAAGGCATAAAACCAATGTTTAAACCAAACATCCCCACCAACTATAAACTTAGTTCATGGTGAGGGATTTAACCAACAAAACCATAATCTTTTTCAGATACATCATCCTAAAAAGAAAAGTAAAACAACTTAAAACCAAAAGAATAAGCAAGAGGGGTCTCTCGATGAGCTCTCAGATCCAGGCTCTCGGCCAAGTGGTTGAACCACCCTTCCTCGGTGCAGTCTAAGTCTTCACTTCGCTCACTCTAAGTCTTCACTTCGCTCCCTTCCATGCTTGATTGGTTGGTTGTATTTATAGGCGTGCAAGGGAAGGGAATAGGATAACTTCCTCATTTGAATTTCAAAATGCTCCAAGGATAAGTGATAAGCCTCATCTGATCGGTCTGATAGCTTATCAAGTTAGAGCTGACGTCATCTTGCTAGTGTTGCCTTGGCATGTCTTCGCCAACATAGCTTGGCATCACCTGTTCCACTATTTTTTCAGAGATTGATCCATTTGCGATCTTTTAGGAGCTTGATCCTTTCGTATTTTTTGGGGGGTTCAAAAATCTCTTTGTAACACTCCAATTTTGGGCTTGGAAGTTTAGGGTCTGAATCGGACCGGTCTGAATTTTGGTTCGAATATAAAAGGTGGTTTTAGGGAAAGCCTAGTTCGGGATGCATTAAAAATATGGAAAAATATCTAAAAAACCTCTTTTAATATATATAAGAGAGTGGTGAAATCAATTTTACAAAATAAGGTTTGGAAGTGTGACATTTCGAAATAGTGACTAAAATGTAATTTTTGAAAAGTTCAGTGGTGACTGTTTTGTAAGGATTGAAACTTTGAATCTTTAAGGAGCTAATTTACCCAAGGAAGGATTTCTCCAGATTTTTCTTAAATTTAATGACTTAATTAATGTTTAATTAATTAAAAGAAGTGAGGGAAACCATATTTAGCTTTTCATAACTAACTTTTGCTAAAACTTTCTCATTTCATTTTCTCTCAAAATTCCCTCAGCCAAACACATTTCCACAGCAGCTTTTCTTTTGATTTTCACTCTAAATGATGAGGTTTCAATCATCAATTGATTCCTAAGCTTTTCTACATCAAATCCTCTTCATTTGCTTATTGGATTTTCAAGGATTTTGGCTCTAAACAAGGAGAAATCTACATTTAGAGGTGAGGATGTTCTTCTCCTCTAAATATTCAGTTCTTTATTGAAATTCCCAAGTTCTCAATCCTTAAATTAAGTTTTATAAAAGGTTTTGATGTTGTGATCTTGATTTTGGTTTAAAACTCAAGATTTGGATTAAATCTTGAAGTAATTCGTGATGAATGTTTGGGCTCTATTTTGAGATGTCTTTTTAATGTATTTTGGATGTTTATTGGTTTGTAATTGAGGTTTAATCAATGCAATCCCGAATAGGTTGATTTTCCTAAGATTTTACTTGTGAAAATGGTGGTTTTTGGGGTGATCTTGGTGTTCTGTTATTGCTGGAGGTATAAGGACGAGTTTAGGATCTTTTTGGATGTTAATTGATGTTTAAGAATGTTTAGTTGTGATGGATCTTGGCTGGGTAATGTTGTGGAGGTGTTTGGATGTGATTTCGGTTGTGTTTGGTAGCCGAAATGTTAGATTTGATGTGAGCAGCGAGTTTAGGTGTAATGGCTGAAGATTTTAATGCATGATGATGCATTAATCCTCTGCTTTGATGTGTTTAAAACAGGGGAGTCATCTTCGGATCCTTGTGGTGTTGATCCGGAGGCTTGATCGGCATTTCGGCAAGCTTGCGAAACGGAATTGGTGAGTGAAGTTTGGTTTTCAGCTTTGAAACCAGTGTTTGAAGGTTTTGGGAGCTTAGTTTAAGTCTAAGAAACTTAACTAAGCTCAAGAGTAAGTTTTCGGAGAAACTCTCTCTTTGATGAACCATGAGATGGTTGGATGCAATGTGTTTAATTTGCATGTTTAAATTCTGTTTTGAAAGCATGTTTTAGCATGATTAATGATGGTTTTGAAAGCCATGTGTTGAAGGATGCTCAAGGTAAGAGATCCTTGGTTTGATATTGATAAATGTGGTTTTGATGCATAGTGATGCATGATGGTTTAATGGCTTTGATTAATGCTTTAAAATAGTGGATTGTTGATGATAAATGATGTATATTGGCAAGTGATGTGTTGGTTTTAAAGTACTTGAATCGGATATAGTTAGCCGGCTATAGGATTGGGTGCACCGTGAACAAAGTCGCCTTGGATGTTGAGGGGTTGTAATGGTACCGAAAACTCCATCCAAGTACACTAACGAGATGGTTAAGATCACAATGGTGGTTAAAAGGCCATGTGTGGATCTTGTGTTAAGTGTCTCGTGTTCTCGTTAGTGATGTTATACAACTACCGATGAGTGATGTGGAGGGGTTGTGATTGTACCGTTAAACTCCATCACGGGTGTTGAGGGGTTGTGATTGTACCGGTAAACTCCACCTTGTGTGTTCGGTAGTGTGTATGAAGCGTATGGGACAACGCTTGTAATCCGTGTATCCGATTGTGTTTTATGTTGAAAATGGTTATGGTATCGCTTGGAAGCCAATATGACATGTTGATGTTAATTAAGCATGAGATGCTTGTTGTGTATGCATTGTTGCATGAGAAATGATGTTTATGAATGAAAAGGCCTGTAATGGCCTTATATGTATGATGACTAGTTGGCATGATTAGGAGGTCATAGGGATGTGTTTGAGTGGTTAATTGTATGATAAACCAGCAAAATCTGCACTTTCTGGGCAGTCCGTATCGGAACGGGCACTGCCGTTTCGAAACGGCGGCCTGTAATGGCCTTCTTGTATCGAAACGGGTAGAGGGCGTTCCGAAACGGATTGGCCACTATCAAGCCCTGTTTCGAAATAGGTCTCGAAACGAACCCGCGTTTTGGAACGGTCAACCCCCGTTCCGAAACAGGTGACCGTTGGGCACTGATTTGAATGGTTTTAAGGTTTGCAAGCTTTACGTTTTAGTCCTGAATTTTGTATATGCAATTGCTTGAGTTTGAGAAGTCCCTTTAAGGTGAAATTTGACAGGGAAGCATGTAATATGATTAATTTCATAATGGTAATTTAAAAATCAGTTAAGTCCTCTTAATTTCCATAATTTACATTTTGGTCCCTAAAAGTTGTAATTTGTGCAATTGAGTCCAATAACATTTTCCGATCGCTATGCTTTTCAAGTATGCTCTTCTCAAGGGTACGCTTAAGATTAATAAGCATCTAGACAAGATTAAAAAGAAAAAAAAAGGGTCGTTAATCAAGGTTGACTTTTGGGTTGACTTTGGTTTTCCCCGTGTAATCTTCGTAGTTCGGGTCAACCGTCTAGGCCGGGCTAAGGGGGTTACATTTGGTGGTATCAGAGCTGAGTTCTCGAGTAATTGGGAATGGTTATGTGGGTGATATGTGTATGATTGCTTTGTATGCTTTTTAAGTTAAAGTATGGTGTATGAATTGTAAAGTATGTTGCAATTGTGATGCTATGCTATGTTGAAGTATGTTAGAGGGACCCATTGCCATATCAAAACTAATGAAATGAATTGTTTTTGAAAAATGAGCTTGAGTGCTTGGATTACTTACCTTGTTGGGCCTAATTATGTTTATTGCATTTGTGTTAGTGCATTGTTTAGTGAATGGGACCTCGTAGAGAGACGAGGATTAATACGCGAGCTATGGCTCAGAATGAGAATGAGGAGAATGCTGATAATGTAGTGGATTTACCTCCTCCTCCTGGTGGTGGACCGCCCGGTGGTGGTGGTGCTGGAGGTGAGGGAGCTAGTGTTGGTGATGGTGCTGGGGTCGCGGGACCTGAAGCTGGGCAGGGACAAGCTGCTCCTGACATGACAGTGTTGATACAAGCTATCGCTGGAGCCTTTCAGGTGGCAGTAGCTGGAGCTCATGGAGCTGGGCATCAGGGTGATGCTAATGTTAGACTACCTTTGGAACGTTTGCGCGGTCTGGGAGGGACTGAGTTCAGAGGTTTGTCTGCTGAAGGTTCCGAATCTTGGTTGGAATGTACCAAGAGGATACTGGGACAAATGAACTGCAATGATGTGCAGAAGTTGGGATGTGTGGTATCGCTGTTACATGATGATGCGTATACCTGGTGGACGACTGCTATCTCCGGAATAGAGGAAGTTGATGTGACTTGGACGTTCTTTCTGAACGCGTTCAAGCGGAGGTATCTAGGTGTGCGATACCTGGATGAAAAGAAAAGAGAATTCATGTCTCTTGTTCAAGGGAGTATGACGGTGGCTGAGTACGAGATCCAGTTTGTTCGTCTCAGTCAGTACGCACATGAGCTTGTCCCTGATGAAAGGGAGAGGTGTGAACGTTTCCGTTATGGTTTGGTGACGGATGTAAAGACCTATATGCTTGCAGCTGAGTACACTGATTTTGATGTGCTGGTTAGTAGGGCGAAGGATATTGAGCAGAACTTGGGTTTGTCTTCCAGGAGTGCTGGTTCTGGATCGGGCAAGCGAGCTGCTGAGTATAGTTCCGGTGGTGGACGGAACAAGAGATGACGTGATAGGAGGTATCAGTCCTCGGCTAGGCGTGGTGGTGGAGGTCATGGTGCTCCTGTTCAAGGAGACAGGGCAAGAGCTGATCAGAACACATGCAGGGCGTGTGGATTGCGTGGCCATTTGAGGCGTGATTGTCCTCGAGCAGCGAGGGAGGTACAGGCTCCTGTTGTTGTAGCTGGTAATTCGTGCTGAAATTGTGGTTCGGCAGACCACATGAGGAAGGAGTGTCCTTTGTTGGCCGGTGGTGGTCAGGGACGTGCTCCTAGAGTTGTTGCACCACAGAGAGGTCGTGGGCGCGGCCGTGGTAACTTCCAGCGTAGAGAGGATGGTGGAAGGAATGTAGCGCATGTGGTGGCTGTCTAACCTGAGGGTGGAGGCCAGGCTCGAGTGTATGCGCAGCGGGAAGGGAGGAATGACGCGGATGTGATCGCAGGTACCTTCACTTTGCAATCCTTGTCATTACTTTCCTTGATTGATTCTGGATCTACACACTCATACATATTGCGTGAACATGCTCAATTGCTTGGTTTGCCTGTTGAGTCTTTGGATGTTGGTATGCGTGTAACTAGTTCCTTTGGTGAGACTGTTGTGACACGGAAGCTGTATAGAAGGTGTCCCTTGGTTGTTCAAGATCATGTTTTTCATGTTGATCTTATGGAATTGCCTTTCTATGGTTTTGATGTAATCCTTGGTATGGATTGGCTTGTTGAACATCAAGCTGTGGTGGATTTTGAGAACAAGCGAGTGTCGCTGAGGCTTGCGGATAATTATGAGGTAGTGGTGGTTGGTGAGAATGTGAAGTTTCTTACCAATGTGGTGTCTACATTGGAGGCGAGCCGGATGCTGAGGCAAGGTTGTGAAGCCTACCTAGCCTTTGTGATGAACCCTAGCTCTAAAGAGTTGCGAGTGCAAGATATCAGGACTGTGCGAGAGTTTCCTGGTGTGTTTCCGGAGGAGTTGCCTGGATTGCCTCCTAACCGAGAGGTGGAGTTTGGAATTGAGTTGTATGAGAATACAACTCAAGTTTCCATTACTCCTTATCGAATGGCACCTAAGGAGTTGAAAGAGCTGAAGACGCAACTTCAGGAGTTGCTTGATCGTGGTTTCATTCGGCCGAGTGTGTCACCTTGGGGTGCACCGGTCTTGTTTGTGAAGAAAAAGGATGGCACTATGAGAATGTACATCGATTACCATCAGCTGAATAATTTGACTATCAAGAATCGATATCCATTGCCGAGGATTGATGATCTTTTTGATCAATTTCGGGGAGCGGCTGTGTTCTCTAAGATTGACTTAAGGTCAGGGTATTACCAGTTGAAGGTGAAGGATGTGGATGTGCCAAAGACAGCCTTCAGAACGAGGTATGGTCATTATGAGTTCCTTGTGATGCCGTTTGGTTTGACGAATGCTCCTCCAGCTTTCATGGACATGATGAATAGAGTGTTCCATGAATATTTGGACAAGTTTGTTGTGGTGTTCATTGATGATATCCTCGTGTACTCTCGTACTGAGGAGGAGCATGAGGGGCATTTGAGGATTGTGTTGCAGGCTTTGTTGGAGAATCAGCTTTATGCTAAGTTAAGCAAGTGTGAGTTCTGGCTCAGGGAATTTGTGTTCCTTGGTCATGTGGTTTCTGCGGAGGAGATTCGTGTTGATCCTCAGAAGATTGAGGCAGTGATGAATTGGAAGCCTCCTAAGTCTGTTCATGAAGTCCGTAGTTTCCTCGGTTTGGCGGGATACTATTGAAGGTTCGTGGATGGATTCTCGAAGATTACTGCACCTTTGACGAAGTTGTTGCAGAATGATGTTAAGTATGAGTGGACGGAAATGAGACATCAAGCTTTTGAAAAGCTGAAGGCAGCTTTGACGCAAGCTCCTATCTTGGTTCAGCCTGAATCAGGGAAAGAGTTTGTGGTGTATAGTGATGCATCCTACGTTGGTTTGGGATGTGTGTTGATGCAAGAGGGTAAGGTGGTGGCTTATGCATCGCGCCAGTTGAAGGTGCATGAGCGCAATTATCCTACGCATGACATTGAGTTGGCTGCGGTGGTTTTTGCTTTGAAAATTTGGAGACATTACCTGTATGGTGAGAAGTGTACTGTGTACATGTATTACAAGAGTTTGAAGTATCTGATGTCTCAGAAATAGTTGAATCTTAGGCAACGACTTTGGGTGGAGTTGCTTAAAGATTACAATCTGACGATCGAGTGTCATCCTGGAAAGGCTAATGCTGTAGCGGATGCCTTGAGTAGGAAGGTAGCAGTGGAGTTGAGGGCTATGTTTGCCAGTTTGAGCATATCGCGAGATGGTGGTCTTGTGGCTGAATTGCAAGTGAAACCATCCTTGGTTCAGTTGATAAAGGATAAGCAACTGTTGGATGATTCCTTGGTACCACATGTTTAGGATATTGCTGAGGATAGGCCATCGGATTTCTGCTTTAATGATGATGGAGTTTTATGTTTTGGAAGTCGGATAGTAGTGCCCAATGATGTTGAGTTGAGGCGTACTATTCTGACTGAAGCTCATAGTAGTCCTTTTGATATGCACCCTGGTAGTACTAAGATGTATCGTGATCTTCGTGATGAGTACTATTGGGTGGGTTTAAAGAAAGATGTTGTTGAGTATGTGAGCAAGTGCATGGTTTGTCAGCGAGTTAAAGCTGAGCATCAGTTTCCTTCTGGGTTGTTGCAACCGTTGAGGATTCCTGAGTGGAAGTGGGAAAGGATTACCATGGACTTTGTGTCTGGTTTGCCTTTGTCACCATCGAAGAAGAATTCGGTGTGGGTGATTGTGGATCGTCTGACGAAGTGTGCGCATTTCTTGCCTGTGCATACTACGTACACTTTGGACAAGCTTGCAAAGTTGTACATTGCTGAGGTTGTGCGGCTGCATGGTGTACCAAAATCGATCGTGTCGGATAGAGATCCGAGGTTTACATCGCGTTTCTGGGAGTGTTTACATCAGGCTTTGGGTACACGGTTGAATTTCAGTACTTCTTATCATCCACAGTCGGATGGACAGTCTGAGCGTGTTATCCAAGTGCTGAAGGATATGTTGAGGTGCTATGTGATTGAGTTTCAGGGTTCTTGGGAGAAGCATTTTCCGTTGGTGGAGTTTGCTTATAACAATAGCTACCAGGCAAGTATTCAAATGGCACCTTATGAAGCCTTGTATGGGAGGAAGTGTAGGACTCCTCTTTGTTGGGCTGAAACAGGTCAAAAGTTGGTTTCAATGCCAGCTTTTTTGAAAGGAACCACCGAGAAGGTGAAGCTCATTTGTGAGCGATTGAAGGCAGCTTCTGATCGACATAAGTCTTACGCAGATTTGAAGCGTAAGGAGATTGAGTATGCGGTAGGTGACCGTGTGTTTTTGAAAGTTTTTCCTTGGAAAAAGGTGATGAGGTTTGGTCGAAAGGGTAAGTTGAGCCCTAGGTACATCGGACCATACGAGGTGATTGAGCGTGTGGGTCCTGTTGCGTACAAGTTGAGGTTGCCGCAAGAGTTGGAAAAGATTCATGATGTGTTTCATGTTTCTATGCTTCGGAGGTATAGATCAGATCCTTCGCATGTTATGCCTGTGGAGGAAGTGGAGTTGAATCCAGACTTGACCTGTGATGAGGAGCCGGTGGAAATTCTGGATTCAGACAATAAAGTTCTTCGAGGCAAGACCATTGATTTGGTAAAGGTGTTGGGAACGGAAGGATGACATGTTGAAGCAGTTTCCATACCTTTTTCCTCTAGGTAAATTTCGAGGACGAAATTTCTTAAGGGGGGGAGAGTTGTAACACCCCAATTTTGGGCTTGGAAGTTTAGGGTCTGAACCGGACCGGTCTGATTTTTTGTTCGAATATAAAAGGTGGTTTTAGGGAAAGCCTAGTTCGGGATGCATTAAAAATATGGAAAAATATCTAAAAATCCTCTTTTAATATATATAAGAGAGTGGTGAAATCAATTTTACAAAATAAGGTTTGGAAGTGTGACATTTCGAAATAGTGACTAAAATGTAATTTTTGAAAAGTTCAGTGGTGACTATTTTGTAAGGATTGAAACTTTGAATCTTTAAGGAGCTAATTTACCCAAGGAAGGATTTCTCCAGATTTTTCTTAAATTTAATGACTTAATTAATGTTTAATTAATTAAAAGAAGTGAGGGAAACCATATTTAGCTTTTCATAACTAACTTTTGCTAAAACTTTCTCATTTCATTTTCTCTCAAAATTCCCTCAGCCAAACACATTTCCACAGCAGATTTTCTTTTGATTTTCACTCTAAATGATGAGGTTTCAATCATCAATTGATTCCTAAGCTTTTCTACATCAAATCCTCTTCATTTGCTTATTGGATTTTCAAGGATTTTGGCTCTAAACAAGGAGAAATCTACATTTAGAGGTAAGGATGTTCTTCTCCTCTAAATATTCAGTTCTTTATTGAAATTCCCAAGTTCTCAATCCTTAAATTAAGTTTTATAAAAGGTTTTGATGTTGTGATCTTGATTTTGGTTTAAAACTCAAGATTTGGATTAAATCTTGAAGTAATTCGTGATGAATGTTTGGGCTCTGTTTTGAGATGTATTTTTAATGTATTTTGGATGTTTATTGATGTGTAATTGAGTTTTAATCAATGCAATCCTGAATAGGTTGATTTTCCTAAGTTTTTACTTGTGAAAATGGTGGTTTTTGGGGTGATCTTGGTGTTTTGTTATTGCTGGAGGTATAAGGACGAGTTTAGGATCTTTTTGGATGTTAATTGATGTTTAAGAATGTTTAGTTGTGATGGATCTTGGCTGGGTAATGTTGTGGAGGTGTTTGGATGTGATTTCGGTTGTGTTTGGTAGCCGAAATGTTAGATTTGATGTGAGCAGCGAGTTTAGGTGTAATGGCTGAAGATTTTAATGCATGATGATGCATTAATCCTCTGCTTTGATGTGTTTAAAACAGGGGAGTCATCTTCGGATCCTTGTGGTGTTGATCCGGAGGCTTGATCGGCGTTTCAGCAAGCTTGCGAAACGGAATTGGTGAGTGAAGTTTGGTTTTCAGCTTTGAAACCAGTTTTTCAATGTTTTGGAAGCTTAGTTTAAGTCTAAGCAACTTAACTAAGCTCAAGAGTAAGTTTTCGGAGAAACTCTCTCTTTGATGAACCATGAGATGGTTGGATGCAATGTGTTTAATTTGCATGTTTAAATTCTATTTTGAAAGCATGTTTTAGCATGATTAATGCTGGTTTTGAAAGCCATGTGTTGAAGGATGATCAAGGTAAGAGATCCTTGGTTTGATATTGATAAATGTGGTTTTGATGCATAGTAATGCATGGTGGTTTAATGGCTTTGATTAATGCTTTAAAACAGTGGATTGTTGATGATAAATGATGTATATTGGCAAGTGATGTGTTGGTTTTAAAGTACTTGAATCGGATATAGTTAGCCGGCTATAGGATTGGGTGCACCGTGAACAAAGTCGCCTTGGATGTTGAGGGGTTGTAATGGTACCGAAAACTCCATCCAAGTACACTAACGAGATGGTTAAGATCACAATGGTGGTTAAAAGGCCATGTGTGGATCTTGTGTTAAGTGTCTCGTGTTCTCGTTAGTGATGTTATACAACTACCGATGAGTGATGTGGAGGGGTTGTGATTGTACCGTTAAACTCCATCACGGGTGTTGAGGGGTTGTGATTGTACCGGTAAACTCCACCTTGTGTGTTCGGTAGTGTGTATGAAGCGTATGGGACAACGCTTGTAATCCGTGTATCCGATTGTGTTTTATGTTGAAAATGGTTATGGTATCGCTTGGAAGCCAATATGACATGTTGATGTTAATTAAGCATGAGATGCTTGTTGTGTATGCATTGTTGCATGAGAAATGATGTTTATGAATGAAAAGGCCTTTTGAAAGGTGTTTTATATGATGCATTATTGTGTTGTTTCTTTAGATCATGCCTCACTAAGCAAATGTGCTTACGCTCTCTTTCTTGAACCAATAATGCAGAGAATTGAAGTGCTTTAAGGGCAGCAAGGAGGCTAAGAATCCAAGGGAAAGCTAAGCTCATGTATGATGACTATTTTTACAACATTATTAGCTTTTGGTATTTGGCAAAGGGAACCTAGGTTGTGTTTTTGGGAGATGTTTTGGACTCCCTGAGTTTGGCATGATGCCTATGATGTTTTGGACTTGTAATTGGCCATTTGGTGTTTGCTTTGGTGATTTGATGATTGGTTGGTTTCCAATATTAGGATGCATGCCTATAGACTTGTGGTTTTTCCTAATTGATGCCGTGAATGAGTACTGATGATGCAAATGTGTACCTTATATGTATGATGACTAGTTCGCATGATTAGGAGGTCATAGGGATGTGTTTGAGTGGTTAATTGTATGATAAACCAGTAAAACCTGCACTTTCTGGGCATTCCGTATCGAAACGGACACTACCGTTTCGAAATGGGGGCCTGTAATGGCCTTCGTGTATCGAAACGGGTAGAGGGCGTTTCGAAACGGATTGGCCACTGTCAAGCCCTGTTTCGAAACAGGTCTCGAAACGAACCCGCATTTTGGAACGGTCAACCCCCGTTCCGAAACAGGTGACATTTGGGCACTGATTTGAATGGTTTTAAGGTTTGCAAGCTTTACGTTTTAGTCCTGAATTTTTTATATGCAATTGCTTGAGTTTGAGAAGTCCGTTTAAGGTGAAATTTGACAGGGAAGCATGTAATATGATTAATTTCATAATGGTAATTTAAAAATCAGTTAAGTTCTCTTAATTTCCAGAATTTACATTTTGGTCCCTAAAAGTTGTAATTTGTGCAATTGAGTCCCTTAACGTTTTCCGATCGCTGTTCTTTTCAAGTATGCTCTTCTCAAGGGTACGCTTAGGATTAATAAGCATCTAGACAAGATTAAAAAGAAAAAAAAGGGTCGTTAATCAAGGTTGACTTTCGGGTTGACTTTGGTTTTCCCCGTGTAATCTTCGTAGTTCGGGTCAAACGTCTAGGCCGGGCTAAGGGGGTTACACTCTTGGCATGGCATCAAGTGCACTTCTCTACCAACAAGTGCTTGGCACCGTTTGGTCCTTCTGTGCCAATAGTATTTGGCATTCTTCTTAGCAATCCTAACTGTATTGCTTTCATGCGCCAAATCCTATGTCAAACCTACAAAATAACCACAAAAATAATCGTTAACCCTGGCATAGAGAGAAAACTAAACTTCTTATAAAATGCATGAACTTAGCAACTTAATGCAACTAAATGTACCTAAAAAGAAGTAAGAGTGTTGTAAAATTGACATTAAAAATAGTACTTTTGGAGAGGTAACACACGTGCACATCCAAGTTAGGATGATCTTGGCTCAGGCTTCCCACGGAGCATGTATGAGGTCCGTTGTATATTATCCTCCACAGGTTGTTCAGCCTCTTCAATTGTGATACATAGATCCTTCAATTACATCCCTGGTACTTGTAGGGACATTCTGTAATATATTTGTCCGCTTTAGTGTTCCTCACGGTCGACGTAACTGAGCGGCGTTAGTTGTAATGCTTAATCGCAGCCTCCACGAGTTTTTTAGTCATGAAGACCATTCCAAGTTGCACTTCACCCTCATTCACGGGCTCGTCAATGCCTGTTGGTTCTTCGAGAAATAAACCCATCTCATCACCATCGGGCCCTACCTCTCTAAGCGATTCTTCGTCAAAATTATCCACTTCAAATCAGAATAATTTTTCTTCAACAACAACCTGTACAATATTAGGTTCTGCAGCTGTAACCTGATCACGAGACCGCTGACGAGGCCTATATCTAATATCTAGGCCGACAACAGTAGCGCTTGAATGTCTCCCCATAAATGAGAAATCATCTACGTTCCACACACTATGGATATAAGTTGAGTGACCTCCGATTGAGAAATCATTGAACGAGTTATACTCTTCAAGGTAAGATGATCCCATTGATGATGACAACCCTACACCCGCACTGTATGGATTGTATGTTGAGTTTTGGGTTGGTGGCATGTTCAGGTCCATGTCGAACCTCACCATGCAAGAATGCCTTGGCCTCGAAGTAGAAGACAATGAAGCTTAGTCATTGCTCGTATTTAGTAAGTTGAAGCCATGTCACAGACTTGATGTTTGACTATGAGCATTTGGGTCGAAATAAAGATTTGCTCGTAGCCAATTCGGAACAACATTATGACCTCCAACACAACCTTCATAAAATGTTGCAAAGAGCTCTAGGGGCCATCCCAATGAATACTGAGTATGGGTATCGATCATCATATCCACAACATCATCGTCCCGAACATCAAAAATTGTGAAATATAATGGTTCTAATGACGAAGGTAGTCGATGCTTCAATGAATCCAATTCCCTCCTAGAAGCATGTGGAACTTTCCCCGATATCGTCTCCTTCAGCGTTTCATACGTTACTCGCTTTGGAATCTTTATCGTTACAGTATTGAGAGAAGGAAATATAACACCGAGACTTGCATCAGGGATCATCTGACCATCATAGCACACCACAACAATCACTCTTCTTGCCATTGTTCAAAGTAACACAACAGTCAATCTTCTTCCCAGACAAATTTCTTTGAATGTTTCTTACAAAATATTTTTTTCACTTATACTGTGTTTATCCTTCATTTAACAACGATTTAATGTATGACTAAATTGACAGGATTTGATGTGTCAGTCACGTCTGTTGGAGATGACTGATATGTACGTGAAACTCGCGTTTAGCCAAACACAAGTTCGGCCAACTTTCTGCAGGATTCCTAACGCGTCAGTGGAACTCACGTTTGGATTCCTAATGTGTTAGCGAAAAACGCGTCATTACAAAAGCGAGTTGGTATCTAGACGCAAATTAAATGATCTAGGCTATAAATACCACCATAATAAAGTTTACACAACCAACCACAATATCCACCTACCTATATTTCGAACCTACAAATAAAATTTATGACACGATTTTCTGCAACTATTTTTTTTGTAGAACCTACTTCTACACTTCTTTGAATGACAAAATCACAAAAGATGATTTGTTTGAGTTGATTTTAACATGGGTTAGTGAGTCTACAAGAAAGAAAATTATGCCTTGCATGTCAAAATACAAGTCGATGAGACCGTCCCAGAATATCAATACATGCTAACACTATTCAATGAGAAAGATATGTGCAAGATGTTTCAGTCATACAAACATGTTAGGGGTACAAACATCGAGCTCACTGTAAAATTTGATGAAGGCTCCAGTTCATCAACCAGTACGCCAACAGCTCCCAATTGTCCAGATGAAGACGCGGTCTCTACACAAAATTATAGGAGACGACAGGGGAAAGAACAAATAATTAAGGAACTAAACTTAACATCTATCATAAGTACAAACTATGAAGACATCGAATCAGATTCCCCTTCCATTCATTTTAAATAGTCTTAGTAATTTAACGTTTGTGTAGTTATTTCAATTAACTATCGTGTAGTAAGCTTCGTTAATATAATTTTGTGCATCTTTCTGATTTAAATTACTTACATTGCATATTTTTTATCACATCATAAATAACGAAAAACGACGGTGTGTAATGTTATTTCGATGAGAGGGCAACTCTGAAGATGACATTTAAATCGTTGTAGGAAATAACATTTCCAATCCGTTAACATTCACAAACGATGTAATTAAAAAACGTATGAATCATCCAATTAAATTGGAAGAACTAGCATGTATGAGGTCTGTTGTATCTTGTTATCTGCCACACATTGTTCAGCTTGTTCCTTCGTGATACACAGATCTTTCAGTTACATTTGTGGTCCTTTTGTACATATTCTACAATATAGTTGTTCGCATTCATTTTCTTCACCGTCGACACAATTGAGCAGCATATGTTATAGTTGTTAATTGCATCCTTCGCGATTTTCTTTTTCGTTCATATCATTCCAACTTGTAGTTCACCGTCATTATCGACAACAACATCGCATGACTATCTCCCTATAGATGAGAAATAATCTACGTTTCTAGCCATTATAGAGCAAATTAGTATGAAATTGACTATGGGAAATATAGAGCGAATTAGTACGAAATTGACTCAGACAACTATATAGTGAATTAGTATGAAATTAAATGTGTGAGTTTTTGAGGATATGGAGGGGGGCTATTTATAGGGTGTAAATGAACCGAGCTTGAACGAACAAGAATATGTTAATGTGGGTTTATATATTTTTGAAGGTGTTCATGTTCGGTTCGTGTTCGTTTAAATTTATAAAATTATGTTCATGTTCGTTTATTTATTTTTGAAAGCATTCCTATTTGTTTATTTAATGTTTACGAACGTGTTCTTCTAAGTGTTCATGAACGTGTTCGTGAATGAGCTTATAAATGAGTCTATAAACACCTAAATTGTACCCCGAAACATGCTTATAAAGAAGCTTATAAAAAAATATAAACGAACGGTATGCAAGCATTTTCACCCCTAAACAACCGATGCTCTTCTTCAAGCATTATCACCCCTACAAAATATCGAGAGATACAATGGGTGCTATATAGAGCTGAGTAGTCTTTGTTATCAGGTATGCATTTTACGAAGTCTTTGTTAACATACTCTCGGCTTACTCCCAGAGCTGAGTAGTACAACAAGTTTACAAGCATTTTCACCCCTAAACAACTGATGCTCTTCTTCAAGCCTAGAGGCGTATTTGAGGTTGATATTGTACCGCTAAACATGCTTTCACGAAGTGAGCAAATAAAAAAACTTCGTGGATTTTGTGGTTCCCACAAAGACGACCAATTTTACTCACTTATCAACATCATCTTCAATGGTAGGGGCTTTGACTACGGTTACATAAGGTGGTATTCATCTAGCCTCCACAATTAAGGAATAAAAATAAGTTACCCGCATCCTCAAATAAAAGGTTAAGAAGTTTGCTAGCACTTCAAAAAGACCGCGCATTTTCGGATATTGTGATTCGTCATTCCTCTTGAACAAAAAAATGGAACACCCATCTCACAAAAACTGGTAACCCACCAAAAGCATGTACTCATCATATAAATGCAAATATAGATACCAACAAACTACGATAACCAGAAAATCTCTTTGCAAAAGAATTTTCCTGATACGTCATTTGATGCCGTCACTAGCTAAAATAGAATCGAAACCTAAATCACTACAACGCAATCAATTTTTTTGGTTCGCATCTGCGCCCTGCTTGGATGACGAATGATTAAGCAGTATTTAAAGTGAGTATAACTCGCGTTTATCTAGACGCGAGTTCTGAGGAACACGGAACTCATGTTCATCTTGAAGCGAGTTCTGATTGAACTCGCGTTTACCTAGATGCGAGTTCCTTTCAGTTTTAAATTTTTTCGCCTTCATTTTATTATTTCACAATACTTGTAGGTACATCAACCGATTTCGCTTATGTTATTCATTAGATACATTTAAGTACGACTTGGTCAAAATAAAAGCAAAAATAAATGTGAAATATATAATACTTTAAAAAATAAAATGCTATACATTACTTAAATATATTCAGATAGAATAAAATATTTTTAGATACAATAAATAAAACTAATGATGTCTATGTCCACCGGTACCCCACCCTAGTGGGTGACGAGGTCGATTGGGATTGAGTCGGTGACGAAGGGAATCAACTGGCTGCTCATCATCACTATTATCGTAATTCTCGGTTCCAACTCCAATAGTACCACTCATTCCAATTGGCCCACCTGTGAAGAAAAGAGACTACGACGGTGTTTGCTGAACAAACCTGGTTCCAAATTTGGTTGCCACTGGTGGAAACTGATACAAAGGTAGGTAGGCAAGCTAGAGGAACACTCGACATCCCAATAATCATCGCGAAAAATGAACCATAGGAGTCTGACACAACAAGCGTGAAAAAAAACCTTCGGTCGGACTCGGTGGCGGATGAAATGATGATTGCTTCGAGTGGGTGAAGGTCTATGGTTGCATCAATGGGGTGGCCTGTGATGGTCTGGGTGCTGAGGAGGAAGAAGCATGCCTTCTCCTAGATGATGAAGCATCGCCAGAAGTGTTCTATGCTTCCCTCTTTCGTTGAGTCGGTGGGCGGTTGCGTTGCAAACACTCAATAACGACTACTCGTTCCTTTGGAGTCAAAATAAATGGCTTCCCATTCTTCATAAACCACTCAAAGTAATCGTTGTTGACCATCGTATCAAACATTGCATAGTCACGAATCGGTTGCCGTCGCAAATGGTCCTTTTCCATCCACTGAGCGATCCAATGTGTGTGCTTCATCGACCAATCAACCTATCAAAAAATAATTTTTTTTTATTTTACTTTATAAATATAAATTACATTCAAATTAATAAAACACTAAATCAATTAAAAAATTTATCTCGAGCTTCCCTTGTCGAGTGAGCCTATGTAATTCGTCCAAATTTAGAGGGTCCGTCGGGATTCGTAGGACACAACCAAACTACCGTAAGACACGATCGCTCAGATGCCACTCAACTGTAGTGTACCAGATGTGTGGTACATTGAGTGTCCAAGCAATCTTCGGCGCTTCTAAAAATTTCTAGAGGCATTTTTGGACATTCGGATCCGCATACGTTGTCCATAAAAACATGCAATATTCAATTATAACTATGTATAAACTTTAATTTATATAAATACACCAAATTCAATAACAAATAAACTCAAAATTTTTACTTGATTCTCTTATTCGTTCTTAATATCCTGTTTGATAGCCTTCAGACCTTTGGGAAGACCAACATGAATTAAATTACCGCTCCACCTACAAAACAACAACATAACTTTAATATGAAAAACACATATATTAAAAAATTATTTACTTTTTCTTACCTCCGGATTAGTGGAAAAATATATGGACTCGACTCGCTTAGTTGAAGGCGTAAAAATGGCATATTGAACCACGCCCATGATTGAAGCAACAGAAGACAACCTCAAATGTTGTACTTCTTTGGATCAGTGTTCTTGAACATCTCACAAAACAAAACTACCAATATTGTCGATCCCTAGCTCAATTTACCATCATCATCAAAATCTCGCAAATGTCGCAACCACAACATGTGAATTTTATTGCGGGATTTGTCAGGCATCAATATTCTGCTGATTATTTGTAAAATATGAGCGCGATCATATGCCTAAAATAGGAAAAAAATCTTAACATAAGGAAATTTAATTATTTCATTAAAAATTGTATTTTTATCTTCTTTACATCTTCGTTCGCGTCATTCGATAAATGGGTAAAATTTTGACGTAACAACCTTAGAAACACACTGCCACCATCCATCCTGTATGGCGCAGCCTCTAGCAACTCCAAACACAGGTCATGCCATTTACCACTACCGTGACCGGTAATAGCCTCTCCATCAACCGACAGACCGAGAATATGCAAAACTTCCTCCAAGGTAATCATCGCTTCACTGCACGAAAGGTGGAATGTGTGTGTCTCCGGCCTCAACCTCTCTAGAAGAGCGTTGATCAAATCAATTTTCAATTTCACACCTCCAATGATTTTGGATACGTGAAGAAATCTGGCCTTCTCGATATATTCTTCTAGATCCAGGTGGGGTCCACTCGTCATCTAGTGATAAAAACTTTCAGACGACGTTTCATCCCACCCTAAAAATTAAACAAACATAAATTAAAACTACTCTACTATTTATTTATAAAATATTAAAACTATTTTTAATTACAAAATATAAAAAAATGAAAATAAATAGATAAAACTTGCATATCTCCGCCAATAATCGAAAATGTGTTTATGATTCAACCTTATCAACCCCGCCATTATATCAAACTTGAGAAATTGACCGAGAAATTTTAAAGATCTAAGACAGGAAAAATTGATAGAGGGTAAATTGAGAGTGAGAATTCTAGTGTGGGGAAAAAGGGTGAGGGAGGGTCCATTTATAATGCAACTCGCACCGGTTGGAAAGCGAGTACTAAATGGAACTCGCGCCTTGTAGAACGCGAGTTCTGTGTAAATTTAAGCCGATCATTTATTTTTCAATCGGTCAAATTATTATCCTGGAACTTGCGCTACACGAAACATGAGTTCAGTTCATTTTTAATATTTTATAATGCCTGTGATAAACGCGAGTTCTTTTTTATTGAATATAAAAACATGACAATGGATAAGACACTCCATATCAGATTGAACTCGTGTCTTTTTTAGCGTGAGTTCAAAAATCGCGTCTCGCGGAATGCGAGTCGTCATTACGTGGACTGAATGAGGGGTCATTTTCCAAATAATTTTCAATGAGGGTGTTTGATGAGTAGCTAGTTTAGTCATCGTTTTATTCCTAATTGTGCTTAAATTGATGATTTATGGATCATAATTGTGGAATATTTCGTGTTTTCTCAGAAAGGACTTGGTGGATGCACAACAAACATGAAAAGGCCGGGAACTGCAGAAAATCTGGATTCGTGGCTGGGATGTTGGGCATGAACTGGGGCATGAATGCTGACTGGACGCCACGTCAGCACCTTCTAGAAGTCGACGTCAGCAGCGTGATAATTTATCAGCCGCATATCAACTTGCTTATCAGCAGGATTTAAATTTTAAACTTTATCATTATCTTATGTAATTAATTTGAATTATTTTAGAATTTATCTTTATCACTTTCGAGTGATTTTTAGGGTTTTAGACTACTATAAATACCCTACTTTGGGGTGAAACTCATCATGGAATTCACTCTTGTTCTTCATTTATCTTGAGCTTAAACATATCTCTTTTCTTTTACCTTATTTGGTTTTTATTTTTCTTTTCGTTTGTTAAAACTAAGTATGGTTTCTTCACCAACCATGCTTAGCTAAATTTTCCTTAGCCAAAAGCAACGCCAAACCCGACTTACCTCGTGAGATTAGAAGAGTTCTTCATTCCTACAATAAATTTTTTTTCCGATTCTTTGTAAAATTAGTTAGGCAATCGGCCTAACTTTTAGGCATCTTAATTATTTCATTCCGAAGGCGTCGTCGGATTAGAAGTGGTTCAGATCCACCGTTGGGGACGAGAACATGCTTGTAGCAAATTCAACTCCCTAAGAACAAACTTAGTGGTGGTCCACTAAGGGGAATCAAAATCGGAAAGGATTCTCGTGGAGATAACTACTGAGTACGGACTTCTCCAGCACTAATGCAGACTTGTGTTAGCATCGATGGCCGTAGCAAATCAACTTAGCACTTGATTTCAAAGATTTCCATGAGAATTGATTTTACCGTAGAGAAGCGAGTTACAAGGGTTGAGCCTTGTAGACTGTAATCGGCAAGAAGGTTGAAGCAAAATTCATTTCTGTGATCGAGAAGAGTTGTGGCAAAGCGAAAATAAAGGCTAATTCATTCCATAATTTATTTCAATATTTATTTTCGCTTTTATTATACTTACATTACTCGAATTAGTTTATTAAACCCCCATTTTTATTATTTGCAGGTTTCTTAGTCTAAGTCAAAACAAATAGGTGTTGGAACTCCCCAGTCCTTGTAGATCGACCCTTATTCTCGCTATATTATTTTTAATTATTTATTTTTAGTTTAAGGATTTATTTTGATGCAAGTAACGACGCTTGTCAAATTGGCGTCGTTGCCGGAGACTTCGGCATAATTACTGATTAAAGTTTTGTTTTGATCTATGACCATGTCGTCAAGTTAAAATGACGTTAAATAAAGTGCTTAATGGGAGGCAACCCATTTATTTCCTTTCGTTATAATTTATTTATTTTATTTTAATCGAATATATTTATTTATTTATTTTATTTAGCTTCTTTCAAATTTTGCATTTAATTCATTTAAATTTATTTCTTCTGTCAATTTTATTTATGTTAGTCAGACATCCCCTTGATTATCGGCTTTTGCATCGAATATGTGCAGGATTTTAAGCATGAAGCACGTTAGCAATTCCCTTGAAAAAGACGATGCATTTTAGCAAACCCCCACCAATCCCTTTCTTCATCCTTACCTTTAAAAAACCCACGTGAATAGAGGTGGCAATCAGGTCATTCGGTTCGGGTTCGGTTCGGGTCATTTCGGTTCGGGTCATTTCGGGTCTATCTAGAATCGGTTTAGATTCGGTTCGGGTCGGTTCGGTTCGGGTTCGGGTCTAATTCGGGTCTGTGATGAGTCGGATTCGGTTCGGGTATTGGATCGGGTCAAAATCGGATCGGTTGTTTTCGGGTCGGGTCAATATCGGATCGGTCGCTTTCGGATCAGGTCAAAATCGGGTCGTTCGGGTCGCTTTCGGTTCGGATTAAAATCGGGTCAACATTTAAATTTTCGGGTCAATTCGATTTGAGTTGGGTTAAAGGTTTGAGGTTTAGTATTTATGGTTTAGTTTAGAGTTATTGGTGTATGAGATTAATTCTGATTCAACTTGTTAATCTATGCATTTGAATTTGATTAAATATTTAAATCAAAGCTTCATGTATCCATATAATTTTTTTTTGTATAATTATATTAAATCAAAGTTTATTATAATAATAATAATAATAATAATAATAATAATAATAATAATAATAATAATAATGTCTGAAATGAATTAATTTATTAAACTTAGGATCTAATTGAACTAACTAAAATCTAAAAGCATAAATCACGGACATAATTAAAATAATTTTAAAACTAAATGTGAAATTTCAATTAAATTAATCTAAATTGAAACTCAATTAAATTAAGAAAAAGAGAAAGACAATTGGTAAAAATAGAGAGGGAAAAAACAAAATTTTGGAGGGAAATAAGCCACCAATTTTTTAAGCTAGAGATTAATTACTTTTTAGGTCATGTTGCATTTAAAATGTTACATTTTAGTCAACTTTAAGTTTTAGTTTAATTTAATTTAGTCACAAGTATTCCCACGGTTTAGACTTCGGATATAGAAATCCCCTCCCCGTAGTGATATTTAGTCTCTAAAAATTTACTTTTAGTTGAAATTAACTAATCTTTGTAATTTAGTCTACTAATTTAATATATTGATATTTTCGTTCATTTTAATTTCAAAGATTTAATTTTTAGCCAAAATTGACCCATATTTATTTATATGGTATAATTACAAAATTTGTCATTGGACTCTCAAATTTCTCCACTTCCAAATTGTCAATTTAGTCTACAATTTCAATTTTATGCTATATTTTATGATGAAATTATAAAATTGGTCATCAAGATCTCAAATTTCTATACTTCATTTTATTATTTACTATATTGTTAAAAATAGATATTCGGGTTAAAATCGGGTTAAAATCGGGTCGATATTCGGTTCAGCTTTCGGTTCAGCTTTCGGTTCGGGTAGCATTCGGTTCGGGTACATTCGGTTCGAGTCCATTTCGGTTCGGGTCCATTTCGGTTCAACAAAAAATTTCGGTTCGGTTCGATTCGGTTCGAGTTTCGGGTCAACTTCGAATCATCATGTTCGGGTCAAAATCGGGTTTCGGTTCGTGTAATTCGGTTCGGATTTCGGGTCTCGGGTCAAGTTTGCCAGGTCTACACGTGAGCCATGTAGATATATATATCTAATTATATTTTATATTTTAAATATATGTTTTATTATTATTATTATTATTATTTATTTTTAAACTACACCCGCGGACCCCACCTACATGATAATGCTTCACCCTTTTTCTTTTTCTTTTTAATTTTCCCGTAACACATCCCTATCACCACATACTTTTTCAAAATCGCTTGGGACCCACCTCCAAAACCCCTTTGTCCGATTATGCTTGAACCAATTCCCCTCCCTTTCAACAAATGCGTGGGCCCCACTAGCTTATCCTTATCATCAGATTTTTATCTCTACCACCTTTCCCTATTTTTAAATTCATGTGGCCTCCTTTTTTTTCAATTTCATGTTCTCTTAAAGAGAAAGAAAACAAAACCTACACGTAAACCCTCTATGCAGTTGTTTTCTTTTCAAAACTCTCCTTCAACCTCTCGACCCCACCTATCTCTAGCTGCCATCTTCAACCTGCACCACCCCAACCTTCTTCTTTCAACCGACGCGTCACCATGGCCATTATCTTGAGCAAGCTCGACGCCTCCCTAACCGCCAGGAGCCGCAACTAACTCAGGGAGTTTTCTTGTTCCCTCTCTTATTATTTTTACTTTTTTTTGTTTTTGCTTTTGCATTTTGGAACAAAATGACTCAGTGAGGGGAGTAAAATTTTGTGTTAAATTCTTTTTCTTACTTATCCGATTGGTTGCCTCTTGTTCTCTTAATTTTACTTAGTTTACGTTTCTTGTTGTCATCTTTTATTTCACTTTGTCCCTTGTTTCTATAGGATATTAGTATCTTACTTGTTAGAAATTTAAGTTTACATGATAGACTACGGCTTGATTAGCATTTCATGACATTCTTTCACTTTCGTTTTTTCGTATATGCCAACTAATCTTAGAATTCTAGAACTTGTTGGAATTCTTGTTGACGCTATGTGCATGAATTTGATAAAAAAAGAAAAAAAAATAAAAGCTAGAGGTACTTAACATTAGCTCTAGCCGAAAATAAAAGACTAGAGGTGCCTATCACTGACTCAAGCAAGAATCATGTTTAGCTAGAAGTGCCTAAAACTGGTTGTAGCAAGTAAATAAACTTTTGCATCATGTTCATTTCGCAATAGTGCAAACTAGGTTTCATTACAAGACTATGGTATGCTTTGCTTAGATTGGCTTAAGTACTCTTGTCGATGGAATGTATATTTTGTTGTTAAAATATTTTTTTGCTATTCTTGCCGTTTGCCTATTCGTTTCCTTTCTTTCTTACATGTGTAGATATTACGTCATATTGAACACTGGGGCCTTCGTGAAATTAAGGAGGAGAATTTCAGCTTAAATTTTTTTAATTTTGAGTTACTTGAGGACAAGCATTGGATAAGTGAGGGAGAATTTGATGAGTAGCTAGTTTGGTCAATATTTTAGTGCTAATTATGCTTAAGTGGTTGCTTTGTGGTGCCGAATCATGGTCTATTGTATGCTTTTCTGTGCAGGACTTCATGGCTGAAAAACAAATTAGAAAGGCTGGATTCTACAAGTTTTCTGGATTCATGGTTGGATTAGTGGGCATAAATGCGCTGACTCGACGACACGTCAGCATGCTTCTAGAAGATGACGTTAGCAGCGCGTGATAAGCTATCAGCCGCGTCTGAGCACTTATCAGCCGGGATTAGTATCAAGCTTGGGGATTTATCTTTTATTTTTAAATTTTAGTCATTTTGGGATTTAATTATTATCACTTAGCATTTATCTTTTGTATTTTATAATATTTTAGGGTATCTTTAGGGTTTTAGGATGCTATAAATACCCCTTTGGGGTAAGACTAAAATCATCTATTGCTCTTAGTTTATATTTGTTCTTAGTAAATTTTACTTTAATAAAGTTTTATTTTTCCATAGTCAAATGCTAAAGCGATGACTCGATTCCAACGTGGGAAATGAAAAGTACTTGAATAACTTCAGGTTTTTTCTCTCAGTTTTCTAAGCTTAATTTCAAAAATCAAAACGATTTCAAAACTAAAGCTAGACTTTGGCCAGGATGTTATTTTTGGTTAAATATTTGGGAGGAAGGATCGGCTATTGAAGCACATTCGACTTCATGGGAGCACACTTAGTAAATTGATTACTAAGAGAAAATTGAGATCATTACTGTTGTTATTTAAACAACACAATCTGAGTCGGGTTTTTTTCAGAACTTTAAAACTGCTTATTTTTAACAGCGATAGCCGCGGTTAATCTAACTAGAAAACTGGAATCTAAAAATTGATTTTGGAATATCGGTTTATCGGAGAGAAAAAACCAGTCTCAAGAATTGATCCTTGTAGGCAAGTAACCGACGTGAATCCTGAAGTAAAAAACCTTTTCCGATGATCTGAGAAAATTGAGTCAGAGCAAAAGCCCGAAGCTAGTCTTTATTATATTGAATCCATTTTTTAATATTCTCGAAAATCTTTATTTATTTTTAATTAAATTCTACAAGCCACCTTTTTTTTCTACTTAAACATCATTTAGCTCTCTTCTTGGCTCACCGATCAAGCGAACATAAATCAGGAAGTTTTCTTAGTCCCTGTGGGATCGACCCTTACTTCTCTTTTACTACATTTAATTTCCTTTATTTATTAATAGAGAATAAGGAATTGTTTTTTACACGAAAACGACACGTGTAGTGTTTTTCCAAAAAAAAATCCTAAAAGGAAATATTCAGCCAAAATTGCCTAAGCTTTCCATCAAACAATGAAGTATTGTCAGTGAAGGTGCATTGAAAGAATTGACAACCATTGTTGTTTGCTCCAGTATTTTCGACTAACAAACACCCAAGTCCTCTATGTTTAGTTTTGAACTTTGAAACATGAGTCGGGGATGATTCAGAAAGGGGTTGAGCATTTATATTAT
Organism: Hibiscus trionum; assembly: GCA_030270665.1. Taxonomy (NCBI): domain Eukaryota; kingdom Viridiplantae; phylum Streptophyta; class Magnoliopsida; order Malvales; family Malvaceae; genus Hibiscus; species Hibiscus trionum. The sequence continues at coordinate 17,388,004 of BSYR01000051.1, forward strand.
CGGAACACGTATACATCCAATTTTCAATAGATTGCACGAGCTTGCAATGTCGTTAAGGAAAGCAATCATTTGCGTGTGAAAAAGGGAATATCCTTTTTGGATCACATGTAAGTATTAGGGCAACAAATCGTAGGAGGGGTCTCCACTATATAAAGACAAGAAGGTCAACTTTTTCAAAGGAAGTCAAAATTAAGGAAAGTTGCCTCTTTTTCTTCTACCTTTGGAGAAGCACCATTGTTGTGGAAGAAGAGGAGTCTCTAGCAACACAAGCTATAGGAGAGAGGCTTCCAGAGCTCGTGAAGGTTGCAGCGAAGCTCACAACACACGAGAGAATCCTTAGGATGCTTTGTATCTCTTTCTTGTAGCTTTTATTTCTCTAAAATTTTTCTTGGATGGTTGCTTAAAGCTCAAACATGAGATAAATACTCCTTTTGTTGGATTATTGTTGAATGTTATGTTTAATCTTTTTTGAATGTCAAAGCATTTCTGTTGTTTACCTATTTTGTTCATTGTTCTTAATGCTTAGTCTTATAAGAGCTACCGAGAGCGGCCTTGGGCATTGATTTGTGGCTTAATATTTGAGAGAGTTATGCTTTACAGAATGAACAATGGATTTCGAGCTAGGAAGCTTGGGTTTTAACTCTCTTTATACAAAAGAGTAGGGTTTCAACGGCTATAAAGGGTAAAAAAACATAGATAACAGTTTTGCTAGGGTTCACGCAGATATATGTTGTTGTAACATTATGTTATCAACTTCTTGCTAGACATAGTTTAGAGATTATTTCGAAACCCCTATCGAATAGATAAGTAGTGCTTATTTGTCCAGATATTTTAGTAAAGGTTGAGCAAAGCATTTGATATTCTTGTATGAGTTTGCTATTGTTTGGTTATACTTCAATTTCTTGCTTCATTTTATCTTTTGCTAATTTTTTTTATTGTTCGTGTTCATTCATTACTTCATCATCATTCTATATTTTCTTTTCTTTAGTGCAATTCCTTTGAGTTTAATCCATCCAATCCATCCGGGGACGATAATCTCATCATTATATTACTTGTGCTACATGTGTACTTGCTCTAATTTGCGCATCTATATTTTACGCAACAAGTTTCTGTCGCCTTTGCCGGAGATTGGCAATTGGTGATTATAGCTTAGTAGTTGCATCTTATTTTTATTTTACTTTACTTTTAAGTTTTATTTGTTAGTTTTGTTTATCTTTTCCAGGTGTGTTACTTGTGCATGACCCGAGACATACCAGAAGAGCCTATTTATCCATTTGAACAAGAAATAGAGAGATTCTTTCATGTTATAAGATAAGAATAAAAAACTGATGTATGGTCAAGGTCATAGTCGTGGTTGTGGTTAAAACCTTGACAATAATATACACAATCCCGATGTTGTAGCATTTGGGAATGAGCGGGTGGTGGTCCGTGCGAGACCTTTTCGTGATAACTCCGCACCCATCTTGGGTGACCTAAATCCAGGAATTATTGCATTGGAGATTCAGGCTGCTTACTTCAAGCTAAAGCATGTCATGTTTAAGATACTAAATTCTACTGGACAATTTAGTGGATTGCCAAAAGAGGATGAAAAAAGCACATTAAAGAATTTTTGGAGGTGTGTGAATACTTCAAACAACAAGGAGGTAGTGAAGATGTGCTAAGGATGAAATTGTTTCCTTACTCTTTGAGAGATAGAGCTAGAGCACCGCCGAGATCTTTCGAATCATGGTTAGATCTTCGTAAGAGCTTTTTGCTCCGATATAACCCACCAAATTTGAGCACCCAATTACGGAGTGACATCAAAACATTTTGATAATTTGATGATGAATCTATGTATGAATGTCGGGTATCGATACCGACCACTCAATATCGATACCCCTTACTCGGTATCAATACCCTCCTTCCAGTATCGATACAATGAGTATTCCCTTTTTTATTTTTACAACGACTCTTTCTCATTTAAACATGTACAAATACTCATGTTCGAGTACTGATGCTCATTGTTGAGAAGAGCATTTAAGGTTGAAAGTTAGCACCTATCGGCTCTTAACAACCCCAAAGGTCATAAACGGTCACAAACTCATTAGAGGAGTTAGAAGGGAGGAACCTTCAAGCTGATAGAGATCAACAAGAAAGCAATTACCAACATTCATGTATAAAGAAATTAGTTTTTGGCCTTAAAAAACCTATTTTATTTGTAAAAACACTTGTGAGCCTAAATTTTTAATTTGCTCAAGTGTTAGTTTTGGGTGAGAGCTTCAATTTGCAAGCATTTTTCCTTGGGAGGTTTTTTCTCTTCTCTAGTTAATTTGTATTTTCTTTTTGGGAGAGAGTTGCTCAAAGTTGAGAAATAAATTTTGAGGGTTTGTAAGGTTATCTCTTTTTCCTTAAAAGTAAGAAAAGATAGTGTATTTGTGAAAAATCTTTAGTGGTGATAGTTAAGATAATGAATGTAGACTTTGATTAAAAAATTCGAACTAGTCTAAATTTTTGTGTCAATTTTTACACTTAGCTTTTTCTTTCACATTTTTTAAAAGGCCAATGCACCCCTCTTGACATTTTTTGTTGGTTGTATTGAACCCAACGTATACAAGATTCAAATACATACACATTTTTTTTTTTTGGAAATAAAGAAGAAGTCACGTGAAGTAAGATGGTCTCTTTTTAAACCATCTTCGGTTAACATAACAATTAAACATTTTGTTAGGTTAATTCACTAAGACTCTTATTTATCATTTCTTGCTTACCGTACCTTTGTTAATACCAATTTATCTTATGATCGTATATATATATATATAAGGTTAGGATCCACTTACATTGTGTAAAAGATTTTAAGTTTTACACGTGTTTTGAATCGTTGGATGGGGAAAATAGATGGTTGAGATTGACTCATTACTTTTTTTTTTCAAACTGATAATCTTCACATATTCTACAGTTAATCTCATCCATCCGTTTCACCCATCCAACGATCGAAAAAAACGTGTAAAACTTAAAAACTTTTACACCGTATTAGTGGATCCTATCTAAGTATCATGCCTGCACATAAAAAGACACAAGGTTATATCAAACAAAGCATTAACGTGTAAATCACACAATTAGACGTATATGCCACCCATACTATTAGGAGTCAATAAAGTAGGATATACATACAAAATAATTGACAAGCGACTTTGTCTCGATGCGATTTCGAACTTCAAGAACCTATCTAACACCTGCAAAATAGTCAATTACACACGAAGTGAGCTTTTACAAGCTCAATGAGACAATTTAGCATTTAAACATAATACACACACATATATGTATTCAACATCACAAAGTAGTTAACAAGTATACGTATATAACCGAAAGGTATGGCATTTTTTCACATTTAATCATTTAAGAATAATTTATAAACACATTCACAACTTATATATATATATAACGAACCTTTACTTATTTACTGTTAGCTTGTTGTGTATTTAGAGTACTTCGCAATTGGTGCAAGTGTACACGTCGCAAGTTATAATATAGTTTAGATATCGTCTCCAAGAGATTGGTTGTAACTTCGGATTGTAATTCCTTGCATTGAAAGCAAAACACAATTTGTGATAGTAGGAGTTTAAGTAAACGAGTAAAGTAAATGCACAAGTAAATAAAAGAGATGTTGATCCAATGAGAGAGTAGGTCATGGTGTGATGATTGAATGGACCATCGTGGTAATTAATTGTAAGCGTAGCTCAATTGTCTTAAACAAATAGCATCAATCGATTTGCCTGGGCAATTGTAATTATTTGGGCAACTGGGAATGGTGCGATTGCCTGGGTAACTGGGCGACTTTCTTCAAAGTTCGGCGAAGCATTCTTCAATGACTTCTCGTTATCCCTAATTCGAAGCACTACTAATTATGCATACATTGGTGATACATCCATACATTAACCATGGGTGAACAACAACCGATCATACACTCCTCTTAGCCGTTGAAATCTGCAACTTATTCCTAAGTCGGATTAGTCTTCACCAATGATTGTTTGTATGAAAATCATGCTCATTAGTTTCTTGAATCTAACTTTCTCGATATTAGATAAATGGATGAATTCATGAGATCCACTCTCAATTCACTTGCAATCAAAATTAAGAACTAATAATGAACAAACTTTGAATTTAAAATGCAATTCAAAAACCTAAACAAATCCAAACGTTTTTTCACAACCACAAAACACAATAACCCAAGCAAATTAAATTTAGTTCATGAATGGGTGCAAAAGAAACACAAGATAAAAATTCCCCAACATGAATTGAATGGAAACAATGAAGAAGGAGATGTAGAGCAACCCTATGCTTTTCTCTCTCCAATCGGCTACCCAAGGACTGCGGTTGAGTCTTCTATTTATAGGAGATGGTTAAGTCGAAATCATTGAGGAAGAATATAAGTTTGAATTAAATAGGATAAAAGAATTAATAGATCCTTTTATCCTTATCCTCCAAAAGGTCCTCATGCAATTGAAGTTTAATCTCCATTGAATTTTGCGTGGAACTTCCAACTTCTCTAGGATTTAACCACAGCTTCTCGTAATTATCTCGAATTAAATGAATTTATTCAATTATCAAAATCGGCAGCTCCCTTCTTCTTCTCCTCAATTGCTTCGGCAATTTCCTGCTTGCTTAGGCAATTAAATCATGCACACAAAAAAACACACATACCAACAACATCATTTCCACAAAACCAACCGAATTGTGTAATCAAGCATGATGGTGAAGGAAACTATGGGAATATGCATGAATGACTAAAAATGCGACTAGAATGAGCCTAAGTCTAACGATAATTAAGAGTGAAAAGGGTAGAAATATAGTACTATTACACACTTAACACACGCCCAAACTCGAACTATTGCTTGTTCTCAAGCAATGCAAAACTAACAATTACCTGCCAAGACTTCGACATCAAAAATTTGCTTCGTACCTGCAAAGTATGATTGTCCTTAAATTTTTCTGATGGTGTAGAAGTTACCCGGAATCAAATTGTAATGCTCATGACTATGTGTGTGGGAAGTTGTATACAAGTTGATTTTCAGGAATCCATGTGAACTATGCTTTCATCAAATTAATTCTTGGGGTATTTATTTTTTTATTAGAGCCAATTTTGGGCACCTCTAGCAAAACATGCAATTTCTTATTTTTAGGCAACTAGAACCAATTTTGGACACCTCTAGCCATTTTTTAAAGCACAACACTAGAACCGATTTCAGGCAGCGCTAGCGAGAATTTTTTTCTTTTAATTTACGTAATTTTTAAAGTAACCTAAGTTCACCAAGTCTCCTTTAATCAATCAAGTCACAACGGTGTTCAATTAAATCAAGCATGATAGTGAGATTCTAAATGTTTTCCACACGCTTTCTAAAATTGAAGGCTTTATCAATTAAGTGCAGTGGCAAAGTCATCATTAGCAATTCATCAAGCCTAGGCAAATTGAATCCAATTAAAGGCATGACATGTAATATATGCATTCTATATGCGATGACTAAAGATGAATGCAATTAAACATGAAACTAATTAAAAACAAATACCCCCAAACTCAAGTGAGGCATTGACCTCAATGCATGTAAAGTGAAATAAAAGTAAAAGAAACTAAATTGAATGAAAATGAGTTAGTCGAAGAGGTCGTCACCTCGAATGATGAGTTTCCTTCTTGTCGTTGGCTTGGTTATTTTTCCGGCTCGTGGTGGTTGTTGGCGTGAAGCTTGTTGTGCATTAAGAATCATAGTTGCCGTGAACTCCTTTCTTGGTGCATAGTCTTGAGATTCCTGGGCATGGTAGTTATGGGTCTTGATGTGGAAAAACAAAGAAAACTTAAGAGTTCAAAGATGATGAAAAAGTGAAGGGAAAAAATACAATAGACGGGAAGGCTTAATGGTGGATATTTAAAAAGTTGGGATAAATCCCTAAAGATAAGCCTATTATCCACTTCAAAGGATTGAAACTCCAACCTAAACCCATCTCCTTCTTCTCTTGAACTATTATCCTAAAATTTAAAATAAAAAATAATTATTAAAGAGGGATAAATCAATTCAAATAAAAAAGGATAAAAACAAATATAAAAACGAAATTAAAGAAAAGGTAAAACCTAAAATCTAAAAAAGAACCGAAAATAAATAGAACTATCCTAAAATAACCGGAAATAAAAATAAAAGTCCAAATAAATAAATAAATTAAAAATTCTTAGAAAGAGCATTTTCATGCATCTCCTAAGAATACAACCTCCTTATCGTGAAGAACGGGTGCACCATTATAATCTATCAAACTTTTTCCATTTTCTTGTCTTGGCATCATCTTCCTTTTTCTTGTCGTGGCAAGTGGTAGCGACTTTTTATCCGGAACTTCATCATGGATCTTTGGTTTCATGCCTTTCTTGTGTTGTTCTAAGGTGTAGATCAACCTACTTCCCTACTCAGATTGGAATTCAAAGGACAATGTCACAGTTAAGCTGTTATCCTTTCCTAAATAAGCATAACTTGCTTGCCCTGGCAGTGTATTTAACTCGAGAATGGGAGGTTGCTCAATAGAAGGTTTTTCGAGTTTACCTTACTTACCTAAGTAATCCAATGGTTCAATATATTTACCCGGTCAACTTACTATCCAATTTGCTTCTTGTTTCTCTTCGTCGACCGGTTCTTCAAGTTCCTCAGGTTTGGCAATACAATTGTCGAGATAATTCTTTTCCACGTCAAAGTTGAATTTGGGTGTGGCGTGGATGAATTGGCATTCTTCTGGATCATCGGCATGCTTCAGAGTTTGGAACACATTTAGCTTAACTTGTTGGTCATTCACTCGCATTGTCAGTTCTCCATTTTTGACATCAACCAATGCTCTTCCCGTTGCTAAGAATGGTCTTCAAAGAATGATAGGTGCAAACTCATCTACTTTACAATCTACAACAATGAAGTCAACAGGAAAATAAATTTATCCACTATTACCAAAATATCTTCAATTTTCCTTCAGGTTGAATGTAGGATCTATCGGCAAGTTGTAGCATGACTGTAGTGGGTCTCGCATTTCCTATGCCTAGTCATTGGAAAACATATTTTGGCATTAGATTTATGCTCGCTCCGAGATCACATAAAGCTTTCCCGACATAGTGATTTCTAATTGCACATAGTATTGTTAAACTACTAGGATCTTTTAGTTTGGGTGGCCTTCAATTGTGCAACATGGCCATGCATCCTTCCATCACAAAAAATGTTTCAAATTCTTCTAGCCTAGTCCTCTTATAGACAATGTCCTTAAGGAACTTAACATAGTTCAACATTTGTTATATCGCTTCAACCAATGGCAAGTTTATGTGAACTTGTTTTAAGATGTCAAGGAATTTCTTGAACTGGTATTCTTGTTTCTGGTGCTTCAACCTCTATGGGAATGGTGGCGGAAGCTAGATCTCATCAACCTTCCCATATGTTTTGAATTTGATCGATGGTCTTATCGTAGCATCAGGAATTGTTGAGGCATCTGAATTTGTTGTGGCATTCACTGATTCATCAATATCGACCAAGGCTTTGTTGTTGGATACATATTTTTCGGCAAGGGACTGCTCTGCTGATCGAATTCTCTCTGTTAGGTGAGCTTGGGCTTCCTTAAACTGACGACCACTCCGAGTGGTGATCGCCTTACACTGCTCATAGCCTATTCCTCTCACGATCTTAGTATCGTTGGGTGAACCACCTAATGGTCTCGTATTTAGATTCTGAGCAAATTGCCCAACTTGCGTATCTAAAGACTTTAAGGTTGTATCATGGTTCTACAATCTCATCTCAGTCCTGTTAATGAAAGCATAAGTTCTTTTCATGAAACTACTATTCTCAACCATATAAGATTTAGTTTTTAACATGATAGTATTTTCCAAAGAACTAGATGATGTCAATTGTTGTTGCAGAATTTTTTGTCATGACATGTTCTGTTGGAATCCTGATGCTTGTGTATTCTGATTGTTCTGATTAATAGCGTTGTTCGGGTTGCTCCATAAGAAATTGGGGTGCTTCTTCCAGGTTGGATTGTATGTGTTGGACATAACATTGTAATTCCCAACATAGAAGCTGGATGCTGGGTACTACGGACACTCATAAGAATCATGGTTACCATTACATGAATCACAAAATGAGTCTACTACCTTGATCTCTTGTGTGTTGCTAGGTCGCTGCACATTCTTAACCAAATTAGTTAAGGTAGCCAACTGTGTGGGAATAGATTGCGATGAATCGAGCTCATTTATCGTTGCATTCCGTGTAACTATTCACCTTCTAGTAGTTGGGAACTGATAATCATTTTTGGTAAGCATGTTTAAGATCTCAATTGCTTCCTCCGATGACTTGTCTATGAATATGCCATTTGTTGAGGCATCTAGCATTGTAACCCCCTTAACCCGGCCTAGACGGTTGACCCGAATTAAGAAAGTCACACGGGGAAAACCAAAGTCAACCCGAAAGTCAACCTTGATTAACGACCTTTTTTTTTTCTTTTTAAACTTGTCTAGATGCATATTAATCCTTAGATATGACCATACAACAGCATACTCAAAGATCATAAACATCAGAGATCAAACAAGGACCCAATTGAACAAATTACAACTTTAGGGACCAAATTGTAATTTCTGATATATATGAGGACTTAACCCAAATTAAAGTTACCAACTTGAAATTAATCAGGTTTCATGCTTCTCTGTGAAATTTCAGCTCAAAAGGATTTCCCAAACTCATACAATTGCACAAACAAGATTCAGGACCAAAACGCAAACAATTCAAAACATTTAACTGCCAATGTCAGCCCCTAACGGTCACCCGTTCCGAAACAGGCAGAGCCCGTTTCGAAACGCGGGGCCGTTCCGCAACGCGTACCGCAACACGGGCTGGCAGTAGCCAAACCGTTTCGGAACGGTCCCTCCCGTTTCGGACGCCTGGGCTTGTTTAAGGCACCCGTTCCGAAACGGTAGGTGCTGTTCCGCAACACCCTGCACAGATTACCCAAAAATGCATACTTTAACATGCAATTAAACATCCAATCATGCTCCAAATGCCACCAAACTTTGCCAACATGCAATTCAACATATAAGAGATATACTTGCATCAACAATTCATCAAAACATCCACATATATGGAAAGCCCCAAATCTATAGGCATACTTCCTACACAAGCAACCATTCAAGCATAAACTTTCAATTCAAGCATATAATGACCAACCATAAAAACCAGCAACCTCAACAACATTCAAAATACCTAGGGAGTTCAAAACATCTCCCAAAAAATACACATAGGTCCCCCATTGCCAAATTACCAAAAGCTAAATGTACTTAAGAAAACCTTCCATACTTTGAGCTTTACTTCCACTTGAATGCTTGCCTTCCTTGCTGCCCTCAAAGTACTTTAATGTTCTGCATTATTGGTTTGAGAAAACAAAGAGAGCGTAAGCAAAAGCTTAGTGAGGAATGCTCAATAAAACCATTCAATAATGCATTTATAAACACTTTAAAAATCATGCTTCAAATCATCATTTACACATGCTCAAAAGCAATCTTTAAACAAGCATCTCATGCTTCATAACATTACATGTCATATTGGCCACAAGTGATACATTTCATTTCTTTAAAAACAAGTTCATCAACTTCCACCCCAAGGACTTTTAAACACCTTGGCCCCAAGGACTTTTAAACACCTTGGCAAGGACCACACAAGGACTTTTAAACACCTTTGTGTCCTTAACAAGTTCACCTCAAGGACTTTTAAACACCTTGACCCCAAGGACTTTTAAACACCTTGGCCATGGACTTTTAAACACCATGATAATAATCACCCCAAGGACTTTTAAACACCTTGGCCCCAAGGACTTTTAAACACCTTGGCCCATGGACTTTTAAACACCATGGAAAGGACCACACAAGGACTTTTAACCACCTTTGTGTCCGTAGCAAGAATCATCCAAGGACTTTTAACCACCTTGATGTTCTTAAGTAAACAAGGCTCACTCAAGGACTTTTAACCACCTTAGTGACCTTAACCTTTTCAAAACATCACTTGCCAATATACATCATTATCATCAATTTATCCACTATTTTAAAGCATTAAACCAAGCCATATTCATCATGCATTCAAAAGCATCAAACCACATTTAATCAATGTTCAAAAACAAGGAACTCTTACCTTGAGCTTCCTTCAACATATGGCTTACAAAAACAGCATTAACCATGCTAAATCATGCTTTCAAAACAGAGTTTAAAACATGCAATAAACCATATTGCACAACAATCAAATCATGGCCACCACTAGAGAGTATTTCCGAAACTTACACTTGAGCTTAGCAAAGTGGTTTAGACTTAAACTAAGCTCCCAAGACATTGGTTTCAAAGCCGAAAACCCAATTTCACTCACCGATTCCACTTCGCCTCTTGCCGAAGCACCAAATCAAGCCTCCGGATCACCACCACTTGGATCCAAAGATGACTCCCCTGTTTTAACACATTAAAACAGTAGATTAATGCATCATCATGCATTAATAGCTTCAATGAAAGCACCTAAACTCGCTGCTCTCATCCACACTCCATTTTCGGCCACCAAACACAACCGAAAATGCATCCAAACCACTTCTCAACAAAGCCCAGCCATAAACCATCAAAACCTAACATCCTTTAACATCATCTAACATCTAAAAAGAACCTAACAACATCCTTATACCTCCAGCAACAACAGATCCACAAGATCACTCCAACAACAACCAAGAATCATAAGCTAAACTTAGGAAATTCAACCTATCCGGGATTGCATTAATCAAAACCCAATTCCTTATCAAATTAACATTCATTAATCATCATTTTAACACCTTAAAACACTGCTTAAACATATCCAACGAAATTTCATCAAAAACACACCAAATCTTGCATTTTAAGCCAAGATCCATTAAACAATCTTAAAAGCCATTTATAAAACATCAATTAAGGATTGAGAACTTGGGAATTTCAGTAAAGAACTGAGAGTTTAGAGGAGAAGGACGTTCTTACCTCCAAACTTGAGTTTCTCCTCTTTTAGAGCCAAAAAGCTTGAAGAATCAACTTGCAAATTGAGAGGTTTTGTAGATATGATGATTAGAAATCAAAAGAGAGTTGAAAGGAGAGATTTAGGTAACAAAATCAGAAGAAACTCTCTGGAGAGGAAGTGTTTGGGTTGAGAGAAAATGAGAGAAAAGAAAATGAGAAGTTAGTTACAAAATAGCCAAAATGACTTTCCCTCCTCTTTTCTTATGTTTAAAAATCAGAATAAAACCTTAAAATATCTTAGAAAAATCTGGAGTACTACTTTTGGAATAATAGCTCCTTAAAGATTCAAAGTTTCAATCCTTTATAAAACAGTCACGCAACTTTCAAAAATTACATTTTGGTCACTAGCCAAAATGTCACCCTTCCAAACCTCATTTTCCAAAATTGATTTCACAGTTCACTTAATTATATTAAAAGATGATTTTAGAACATTTTTCCATATTTTTAATGCAACCCGAACTAGGCTTTCCTAATGTCACCCTTATAGATTCGAACAGCACTTTGACCGAACCGGTCAACGCCCAAAACTTCTAAGCCCAAAACCGGGGCGTTACAAGCATCATTCGCGTCGGTGTGTTTAATGATTTGTAAAACATCGTCACTTGTGTTCATTCTGGGAATCCATGCACGGGACATTTACGTAAAAGATCCTTGTACCACTCCAAACCCTCATACATAGAGTCATCATCTGTCTATCGAAAAACAGTAATATAGTTATGCAATTTATTAGTCATATATGTAGAACTAAATCTAGCATTGAAATCATGACACAAATCTATACAAGATTCCAGAGATCCGGATGGAATACTATTCAACCACGATTTCGCCCTATCCTTCAGTGAATAGGGGAATAATTTCAGCCTTATAGCATCCGCAGGGACTCCATATATGTAACCCCCTTAACCCGGCCTAGACGGTTGACCCGAATTAAGAAAGTCACACGGGGAAAACCAAAGTCAACCTTGATTAACGACCCTTTTTTTTCTTTTTAAACTTGTCTAGATGCATATTAATCCTTAGATATGACCATACAACAGCATACTCAAAGATCATAAACATCAGAGATCAAACAGGGACTCAATTGAACAAATTACAACTTTAGGGACCAAATTGTAATTTCTGATATATATGAGGACTTAACCCAAATTAAAGTTACCAACTTGAAATTAATCATGTTTCATGCTTCTCTGTGAAATTTCAGCTCAAAAGGACTTCCCAAACTCATACAATTGCACAAACAAGATTCAAGACCAAAACGCAAACAATTCAAAACATTTAACTGCCAATGTCAGCCCCTAACGGTCACCCGTTCCGAAACAGGCAGAGCCCGTTTCGAAACGCGGGGCCGTTCTGCAACGCGTACCGCAACACGGGCTGGCAGTAGCCAAACCGTTTCGGAACGGTACCTCCTGTTTCGGACGCCTGGGCTTGTTTAAGGCACCCGTTCCGAAACGGTAGGTGCTGTTCCGAAACACCCTGCACAGATTACTCCAAAATGCATACTTTAACATGCAATTAAACATCCAATCATGCTCCAAATGCCACCAAACTTTACCAACATGCAATTCAACATATAAGAGACATACTTGCATCAACAATTCATCAAAACATCCACATATATGGAAAACCCCAAATCTATAGGCATGCTTCCTACTCAAGCAACCATTCAAGCATAAACTTTCAATTCAAGCATATAATGGCCAACCACAAAAACCAGCAACATCAACAACATTCAAATTACCTAGGGAGTTCAAAACATCTCCCAAAACATACACATAGGTCCCCCATTGCCAAATTACCAAAAGCTAAATGTACTTAAGAAAACCTTCCATACTTTGAGCTTTACTTCCACTTGAATGCTTGCCTTCCTTGCTACCCTCAAAGTACTTTAATGTTCTGCATTATTGATTTGAGAAAACAAAGAGAGCGTAAGCAAAAGCTTAGTGAGGAATGCTCAATAAAACCATTCAATAATGCATTTATAAACACTTTATAAATCATGCTTCAAATCATCATTTACACATGCACAAAAGCAATCTTTAAACAAGCATCTCATGCTTCATATCATTACATGTCATATTGGCCACAAGTGATACATTTCATTTCTTTAAAAACAAGTTCATCAACTTTCACCCCAAGGACTTTTAAACACCTTGGCCCCAAGGACTTTTAAACACCTTGGCAAGGACCACACAAGGACTTTTAAACACCTTTGTGTCCTTAACAAGTTCACCTCAAGGACTTTTAAACACCTTGACCCCAAGGACTTTTAAACACCTTGGCCATGGACTTTTAAACACCATGATAATAATCACCCCAAGGACTTTTAAACACCTTGGCCCCAAGGACTTTTAAACACCTTGGCCCATGGACTTTTAAACACCATGGAAAGGACCACACAAGGACTTTTAACCACCTTTGTGTCCGTAGCAAGAATCATCCAAGGACTTTTAACCACCTTGATGTTCTTAAGTAAACAAGGCTCACTCAAGGACTTTTAACCACCTTAGTGACCTTAACCTTTTCAAAACATCACTTGCCAATATACATCATTATCATCAATTTATCCACTGTTTTAAAGCATTAAACCAAGCCATATTCATCATGCATTCAAAAGCATCAAACCACATTTAATCAATGTTCAAAAACAAGGAACTCTTACCTTGAGCTTCCTTCAACATATGGCTTACAAAAACAACATTAACCATGCTAAATCATGCTTTCAAAACAGAGTTTAAAACATGCAATAAACCACATTGCACAACAATCAAATCATGGCCACCACTAGAGAGTATTTCCGAAACTTACACTTGAGCTTAGCAAAGTTGTTTAGACTTAAACTAAGCTCCCAAGACATTGGTTTCAAGCCGAAAACCCAATTTCACTCACCGATTCCGTTTCGCCTCTTGCCGAAACACCAAATCAAGCTTCCGGATCACCACCACTTGGATCCAAAGATGACTCCCCTGTTTTAACACATTAAAACAGTAGATTAATGCATCATCATGCATTAATAGCTTCAATGAAAGCACCTAAACTCGCTGCTCTCATCCACACCCCATTTTCGGCCACCAAACACAACCGAAAATGCATCCAAACCACTTCTCAAAAAAGCCCAGCCATAAACCATCAAAACCTAACATCCTTTAACACCTTTTAACATCTAAAAAGAACTTAACAACATCCTTATACCTCCAGCAACAACAGATCCACAAGATCACTCCAAAAACAACCAAGAATCATAAGCTAAACTTAGGAAATTCAACCTATCTGGGATTGCATTAATCAAAACCCAATTCCTTATCATATTAACATTCATTAATCATCATTTTAACACCTTAAAACACTGCTTAAACAGATCCAACGAAATTTCATCAAAAACACACCAAATCTTGCATTTTAAGCCAAGATCCATTAAACAATCTTAAAAGCCATTTATAAAACATCAATTAAGGATTGAGAACTTGGGAATTTCAGTAAAGAACTGAGAGTTTAGAGGAGAAGGACATTCTTACCTCCAAACTTGAGTTTCTCCTCTTTTAGAGCCAAAAAGCTTGAAGAATCAACTTGCAAATTGAGAGGTTTTGTAGATATGATGATTAGAAATCAAAAGAGAGTTGAAAGGAGAGATTTAGGTAACAAAATCAGAAGAAACTCTCTGGAGAGGAAGTGTTTGGGTTGAGAGAAAATGAGAGAAAAGAAAATGAGAAGTTAGTTACAAAATAGCCAAAATGACTTTCCCTCCTCTTTTCTTATGTTTAAAAATCAGAATAAAACCTTAAAACATCTTAGAAAAATCTGGAGAAACTACTTTTGGAATAATAGCTCATTAAAGATTCAAAGTTTCAATCCTTTATAAAACAGTCACGCAACTTTCAAAAATTACATTTTGGTCACTAGCCAAAATGTCACCCTTCCAAACCTCATTTTTCAAAATTGATTTCACAGTTCACTTATATATATTAAAAGATGATTTTAGAACATTTTTCCATATTTTTAATGCAACCTGAACTAGGCTTTCCTAATGTCACCCTTATAGATTCGAACAGCACTTTGACCACACCGATCAACGCCCAAAACTTCTAAGCCCAAAACCGGGGCGTTACAACTCTCCCCCCCCCTTAAGAAATTTCGTCCTCGAAATTTACCTGAAGGAAAGAGATAAGGAAACTGCTTCAGCATGTCTTCCTTCCGCTCCCACGTGGCTTCCTCAACACCTCGATGCTTCCACAGCACCTTCACCAACTCAATGGTCTTGCCACGAAGAACCTTGCTATCCGAATCCAGAACCTTCACCGGTTCCTCATCATAGGTCAAATCCGGATTCAAAACCACTTCCTCCACAGGCATCACATGCGAAGGATCAGATCTATACTTCCGGAGCATAGAAACATGGAACACATCATGAATCTTCTCCAACTCTTGAGGTAACCTCAACCGATACGCAACAGGACCCACACGCTCAACCACCTCATATGGTCCAATGTACCTAGGGCTCAACTTACCCTTTCGGCCAAACCTCATCACCTTTTTCCAAGGCGAAACCTTCAAGAACACACGGTCACCCACCGCATACTCGATCTCCTTACGCTTCAAATCCGTGTAAGACTTCTGCCGATCAGAGGTAGCCTTCAACCGCTCACAAATGAGCTTTACCTTCTCTGTGGTCCCTTTCAACAAAGCCGGCACCGAAACCAACTTTTGACCAGTTTCAGCCCAACAAAGAGGAGTCCTACACTTCCTCCCGTACAAAGCCTCATAAGGTGCCATCTGTATACTTGCCTGATAACTGTTGTTATAAGCAAACTCAACCAAAGGCAGATGCTTCTCCCAAGAACCTTGGAACTCAATCACGCAGCACCTCAACATATCCTCCAAAATCTGGATAACTCGCTCAGACTGACCATCCGACTAAGGATGATAGGATGTACTGAAATGCAACCTTGTACCCAGAGCTTGATGCAAACACTGCCAGAAACGCGATGTGAACCTCGGATCCCTATCCGACACAATCGACTTAGGCACACCATGCAGCCGCACAATCTCAGCAATGTACAGCTCTGCCAACTTATCCAAAGAAAACGTGGTATGCACAGGCAAGAAATGCGCACACTTCGTTAGGCGATCCACAATCACCCAAACAGAATTCTTCTTCGAGGGAGACAAAGGTAAACCAGATACAAAATCCATGGTAACCCTTTCCCATTTCCATTCAGGGATTTTCAACGGTTGTAACAACCCTGAAGGAAACTGATGCTCAGCCTTAACTCGCTGACACACCAAACACTTGCTCACAAACTCCGCAACATCCTTCTTCAAACCCACCCAATAGTACTCATCACGAAGATCACGATACATCTTGGTACTACCAGGGTGCATAGCAAAAGGACTACTATGACCTTCAGTCAGAATAGCACGCCTCAACTCAGCATCAGCAGGCACTACTATCCGACTCCCAAAACACAACACTCCATCATCATTAAAGCAGAAATCCGAAGGTCTACCCTCCGCGATATCCTGAACATGAGACACCAAGGAATCATCCAGCAACTGCTTATCCTTGATCAACTGAACCAACGATGGCTTCACTTGCAACTCAGCAACAAGACCACCATCACGCGAAATGCTCAAGCAGGCAAACATAGCCCTCAGCTCAACAGCTACCTTCCTACTCAAGGCATCCGCAACAACATTAGCCTTTCCAGGATGGTACTCAATCGTCAGATCATAATCCTTGAGCAACTCCAACCAACGCCGCTGCCTAAGATTCAACTCCTTCTGAGACATCAGATACCTCAAACTCTTGTGATCTGTGTACACAGTACACTTCTCACCATACAGATAATGTCTCCAGATCTTCAGAGCAAAACCACTGCAGCCAGCTCAATATCATGCGTAGGGTAATTGCGCTCATGCACTTTCAACTGCCGCGATGCATAAGCCACCACCTTACCCTCCTGCATCAGCACACACCCCAAACCAACATAGGATGCATCACTGTAAACCACAAACTCTTTCCCTGATTCAGGCTGAATCAAGATAGGAGCTTGCGTCAAAGCCGCCTTAAGCTTCTCAAAAGCCTGCTGTCTCGCTTCCGTCCACTCATACTTAACATCCTTTTGCAACAGCTTCCTCAAAGGAGCAGCAATCTTAGAAAAACCATCCACAAACCTACGGTAGTATCCCGCCAAACCAAGGAAACTACGGACCTCATGAACAGACTTAGGAACTTTCCAATTCATCACCGCCTCAATCTTCTGAGGATCGACACGAATTCCCTCAGCTGAGACCACATGCCCAAGAAACACCACCTCCTTAAGCCAGAACTCACACTTGCTCAGCTTTGCATAAAGCTGATTCTCCAACAAAGCTTGCAAAACAATCCTCAAATGCTCTTCATGCTCCTCCTCAGTACGCGAGTACACGAGGATATCATCGATGAACACCACAACGAACTTGTCCAGGTATTCATGAAACACACGATTCATCATGTCCATGAAAGCAGCAGGAGCATTTGTCAAACCAAACGGCATCACAAGGAACTCATAATGCCCATACCTTGTCCTGAAAGCTGTCTTAGGCACATCCACATCCTTCACCTTCAACTGATAATACCCTGACCTCAAGTCAATCTTAGAGAACACAGCAGCTCCCCGAAATTGATCAAAGAGATCATCAATTCTCGGCAAAGGATACCGATTCTTGATAGTCAACTTGTTCAGCTGACGGTAATCAATGCACATTCTCATAGTGCCATCCTTCTTTTTCACAAACAAGACCGGTGCTCCCCAAGGTGACACACTCGGTCGGATGAAACCACGATCAAGCAACTCTTGTAACTGCGTCTTCAACTCTTTCAGCTCCTTAGGTGCCATTCTATAAGGGGTAATGGACACAGGAGTTGTATTCTCATACAGCTCAATTCCAAACTCCACCTCGCGGTTAGGAGGTAAACCAGGCAACTCCTCCGGAAAAACATCAGGAAACTCCTTCACAACTCTGATATCTTGCACCCTCAACTCTTTAGAGCTAGGATTCATCACAAAAGCTAGATAGGCTTCGCAACCTTGCCTCAGCATCCTGCTCGCCTCCAAGGTAGACACCACATTGGCAAGAAACTTCACATTCTCACCAACCACAACAACTTCATAATCATCCGCAAGCTTAAGCGAAACTCGCTTGTTTTCACAATCCACAACAGCACGATGCTCAGCAAGCCAATCCATACCAAGGATTACATCAAAACCATAAAAGGGCAACTCCATAAGATCAACATGAAAAACATGTTCTTGAACAACCAAGGAACACCTTCTATAAAGCTTTCGAGTCACAACAGTCTTACCAAAAGAACTAGTGACACGAACACCAACATCCAAAGACTCAACAGGCAAACCAAGCAATTCAGCATGCTCACGCAAAATGTATGAATGCGTAGATCCAGAATCTATCAAAGAAAGCAATGACAAGGATTGCAAAGTAAAGGTACCTGCAATCACATCCGCATCATTCCTTCCCTCACGCTGAGCATACACCCTCGCTTGGCCTCCACCTTCAGGCTGAATAGCCACAACATGGGCCACTCCACGACCACCTTCCTCTCTCCTCTGGAAATTACCACGGCCGCGCCCACGACCTCTCTGCGGTGCAGCAACAACAGGAGCACGCACCTGATCACCAGCCAACCTAGGACAATCTCGCCTCAAATGGTCTGCGGATCCACAATTCCAACACCCATGACCAGCTGCCGCAACAGGAGCTTGCACCTCTCTCACAGCACGAGGACAGTCACGCTTCATGTGACCACGTGAACCACAGATCCAACAAGCACTCGGATCAGCTCTAGCATTGTCTCCTCTAGCAGGTGCACCACCACCTCTCTTAGCTGAAGACTGATACTTCTGATCACGTCCCCTCTTGTTCCGTCCACCTCCGGAACTATACTCAGCGGCTCTCTTACCAGAACTTGCTCCAGCACCTTTCGCAGATAAACCCAAGTTCATCTCAATATCCTTGGCTCGGCCCACCAACACATCAAAATCATCATACTCGGTGGCCAGCACATACATCTTTACATCCGTCACTAAGCCATAACGGAACCTCTCGCACCTTGCCCGCTCATCAGGTACCAGCTCAGGTGCATACTGACTGAGTCGAACAAACTGCACTTCATACTCAGCCACACTCATGCTCCCTTGGGTAAGAGACATGAATTCACGCTTCTTCTCATCAAGATATCTAACACCAAGATATCTCCGCTTGAACACATTCTGAAAGAATGTCCAAGTCACATCAGCTTCAACCATCCCAGCTATAGTGGTCGTCCACCACGTATACGCATCATCCTGCAGCAAGGATACAACACACCCAAGCTTCTGCACATCAGTGCAACTCATCTGACCCAAGATTCGCTTGGTACTCTCTAGCCAAGCTTCAGAACTCTCAGCAGACATACCCCTGAACTCAGTCCCACCAAGACTGCGTAGACGCTCCAAAGGTAGTCTAACTCCAGCATCTTCCTGATGCCCCGCTCCACGAGCCCCAGCTACTGCTGCTTGAAAAGCACCAGCAATAGCTTGCACTAACATAGACATATCAGGCATAGCTTGCCCCTGACCAACCTCTGGTCCAGCAGCTCCAGCACCAGCTGCAGCTTCAGCTCTTTCACCCTCAGCACCACCACCAGGTGGAGGAGGAGGTAACACCGCACTACCCGTGTTTTCCTCATTCTCGTTCTCATTAGGAGCCGTAGCTCGCACATTACCTCGTAACTCTCTACGTGGTGCCATACTTTTACCATGCAATCACAATACAAATAAAACGAAGTCAGGCCCAGCAAGGTAAGCAATCCAAGTATTCAAGCTCAATTTCATTCAAAATCAACACCATTTCATTAGCTTTTATTTGGCAATGGGTACCCACAACATGC
The DNA here is from genome assembly GCA_030270665.1 of Hibiscus trionum. Taxonomy (NCBI): domain Eukaryota; kingdom Viridiplantae; phylum Streptophyta; class Magnoliopsida; order Malvales; family Malvaceae; genus Hibiscus; species Hibiscus trionum. The sequence continues at coordinate 17,407,980 of BSYR01000051.1, forward strand.
TACATCACAGCATACATCTCAATTGCATCCAAATCACAAGCCACTAAACATGCTTTCGATCAACAAGCATACAAGGCACACATACTTCAATCATGCACACATTCATTCCCAATTACTCGAGAACTCAGCTCTGATACCACCAAATGTAACCCCCTTAACCCGGTCTAGACGGTTGACCCGAATTAAGAAAGTCACACGGGGAAAACCAAAGTCAACCCGAAAGTCAACCTTGATTAACGACCCTTTTTTTTCTTTTTAAACTTGTCTAGATGCATATTAATCCTTAGATATGACCATACAACAGCATACTCAAAGATCATAAACATCAGAGATCAAACAGGGACTCAATTGAACAAATTACAACTTTAGGGACCAAATTGTAATTTCTGATATATATGAGGACTTAACCCAAATTAAAGTTACCAACTTGAAATTAATCAGGTTTCATGCTTCTCTGTGAAATTTCAGCTCAAAAGGACTTCCCAAACTCATACAATTGCACAAAAACGATTCAGGACCAAAACGCAAACAATTCAAAACATTTAACTGCCAATGTCAGCCCCTAACGGTCACCCGTTCCGAAACAGGCAGAGCCCGTTTCGAAACGCGGGGCCGTTCCGCAACGCGTACCGCAACATGGGCTGGCAGTAGCCAAACCGTTTCGGAACGGTCCCTCCCGTTTCGGACGCCTGGGCTTGTTTAAGGCACCCGTTCCGAAACGGTAGGTGCTGTTCCGAAACACCCTGCACAGATTACTCCAAAATGCATACTTTAACATGCAATTAAACATCCAATCATGCTCCAAATGCCACCAAACTTTACCAACATGCAATTCAACATATAAGAGACATACTTGCATCAACAATTCATCAAAACATCCACATATATGGAAAACCCCAAATCTATAGGCATGCTTCCTACTCAAGCAACCTTTCAAGCATAAACTTTTCAATTCAAGCATATAATGGCCAACCACAAAAACCAGCAACCTCAACAACATTCAAATTACCTAGGGAGTTCAAAACATCTCCCAAAACATACACATAGGTCCCCCATTGCCAAATTACCAAAAGCTAAATGTACTTAAGAAAACCTTCCATACTTTGAGCTTTACTTCCACTTGAATGCTTGCCTTCCTTGCTGCCCTCAAAGTACTTTAATGTTCTGCATTATTGATTTGAGAAAACAAAGAGAGCGTAAGCAAAAGCTTAGTGAGGAATGCTCAATAAAACCATTCAATAATGCATTTATAAACACTTTATAAATCATGCTTCAAATCATCATTTACACATGCTCAAAAGCAATCTTTAAACAAGCATCTCATGCTTCATATCATTACATGTCATATTGGCCACAAGTGATACATTTCATTTCTTTAAAAACAAGTTCATCAACTTTCACCCCAAGGACTTTTAAACACCTTGGCCCCAAGGACTTTTAAACACCTTGGCAAGGACCACACAAGGACTTTTAAACACCTTTGTGTCATTAACAAGTTCACCTCAAGGACTTTTAAACACCTTGACCCCAAGGACTTTTAAACACCTTGGCCATGGACTTTTAAACACCATGATAATAATCACCCCAAGGACTTTTAAACACCTTGGCCCCAAGGACTTTTAAACACCTTGGCCCATGGACTTTTAAACACCATGGAAAGGACCACACAAGGACTTTTAACCACCTTTGTGTCCGTAGCAAGAATCATCCAAGGACTTTTAACCACATTGATGTTCTTAAGTAAACAAGGCTCACTCAAGGACTTTTAACCACCTTAGTGACCTTAACCTTTTCAAAACATCACTTGCCAATATACATCATTATCATCAATTTATCCACTATTTTAAAGCATTAAACCAAGCCATATTCATCATGCATTCAAAAGCATCAAACCACATTTAATCAATGTTCAAAAACAAGGAACTCTTACCTTGAGCTTCCTTCAACATATGGCTTACAAAAACAACATTAACCATGCTAAATCATGCTTTCAAAACAGAGTTTAAAACATGCAATAAACCACATTGCACAACAATCAAATCATGGCCACCACTAGAGAGTATTTCCGAAACTTACACTTGAGCTTAGCAAAGTTGTTTAGACTTAAACTAAGCTCCCAAGACATTGGTTTCAAGCCGAAAACCCAATTTCACTCACCGATTCCGTTTCGCCTCTTGCCGAAACACCAAATCAAGCTTCCGGATCACCACCACTTGGATCCAAAGATGACTCCCCTGTTTTAACACATTAAAACAGTAGATTAATGCATCATCATGCATTAATAGCTTCAATGAAAGCACCTAAACTCGCTGCTCTCATCCACACCCCATTTTCGGCCACCAAACACAACCGAAAATGCATCCAAACCACTTCTCAACAAAGCCCAGCCATAAACCATCAAAACCTAACATCCTTTAACACCATTTAACATCTAAAAAGAACTTAACAACATCCTTATACCTCCAGCAACAACAGATCCACAAGATCACTCCAAAAACAACCAAGAATCATAAGCTAAACTTAGGAAATTCAACCTATCCGGGATTGCATTAATCAAAACCCAATTCCTTATCAAATTAACATTCATTAATCATCATTTTAACACCTTAAAACACTACTTAAACAGATCCAACGAAATTTCATCAAAAACACACCAAATCTTGCATTTTAAGCCAAGATCCATTAAACAATCTTAAAAGCCATTTATAAAACATCAATTAAGGATTGAGAACTTGGGAATTTCAGTAAAGAACTGAGAGTTTAGAGGAGAAGGACGTTCTTACCTCCAAACTTGAGTTTCTCCTCTTTTAGAGCCAAAAAGCTTGAAGAATCAACTTGCAAATTGAGAGGTTTTGTAGATATGATGATTAGAAATCAAAAGAGAGTTGAAAGGAGAGATTTAGGTAACAAAATCAGAAGAAACTCTCTGGAGAGGAAGTGTTTGGGTTGAGAGAAAATGAGAGAAAAGAAAATGAGAAGTTAGTTACAAAATAGCCAAAATGACTTTCCCTCCTCTTTTCTTATGTTTAAAAATCAGAATAAAACCTTAAAACATCTTAGAAAAATCTGGAGAAACTACTTTTGGAATAATAGCTCCTTAAAGATTCAAAGTTTCAATCCTTTATAAAACAGTCACGCAACTTTCAAAAATTACATTTTGGTCACTAGCCAAAATGTCACCCTTCCAAACCTCATTTTTCAAAATTGATTTCACAGTTCACTTATATATATTAAAAGATGATTTTAGAACATTTTTCCATATTTTTAATGCAACCCGAACTAGGCTTTCCTAATGTCACCCTTATAGATTCGAACAGCACTTTGACCACACCGGTCAACGCCCAAAACTTCTAAGCCCAAAACCGGGGCGTTACAATATAGCTTGAATGAATTGGAAATTTCAAGGAACGGTTTGAGATGTTGTCTGGCATCTTCTGTTGTCGATCTGCCAAATTGACCAATTGTATTGATCATATTGAACATCACTGGTTTTAATTCAAAGTGGTCGGCTTAAATTTCAAATGTGAAACTCCTGGTGTGAGATTGTTGAGATATTCCTCTAGATAATCTCGGATGGGTTTGTTCCTTACTTGAAGAGGTTGTACAACTAAAACTCGTCCTCCTCGTGCCTCGTTGTCTTGGTTGTCATTGCCATTCAAATTGTCGACTGGATCAACAAGTGGATCTGCCATTATTACTCTTTGCTTGCGTATTCTTCTACGAAAAAATCGCTCTATCTCGGGTTCAAGTGGGTAGTCCCGTGCTGTTGGTCTTGCCCTGGTCATACACAGATGCAAAACCAAATATGTTAGCCCCTTGAAACGAAAAATAAAATACAAAAATAAAAGAAATAGAGGTGCAAGAAAATAAAAACAGAGTCGTTATTGGCAATCCCCGACAACGACACCAAAAACTTGTTGCATGTTTAGAGTGCTTCGCAATTGGTTCGAGTGTACACGTCGCAAGTTATAGTATAGTTTAGATATTGTCTCTACAGGGATTGACTGTAACTTTGGGTTCTAATTCCTTGCACTGAAAAGAAAACACAATTTCTGATAGTTGGAGTTTAAGTAAACGAGCAAAGTAAAATGCACAAGTAAATAAAAGAGATGTTGATCGAATGAGAGAGTAGGCTGGGTTATCGTGTGTCGTGGTGTGATGATTGAATGGACCGTCATGGTAATTGATTGCAAGCGTAGCTCAATTGTCTTAAACACGTAGCATCAGTCGATTTGCCTGGGCAATTGTAATTGACTGGGTCACCGGGAATGGTTCGATTGCCTGGGCAACTGGGTGTAATGCCCTGGTTTTTGGCCCAGGTCTTTTACGAGTCAGGTTGGGCCGGTGGAACCGAAATCGGTTGTTCGAATCGTTAAAAGGTGGTTTAGGGAAATCAAGGTTAGGGATGAGATAAAAATTCCTAAAAACCTCTAAAATTATATTTAAGAGGTTGGTAAAATCAATTTTACAAAACGGGTTTGCCAAAGTAAACATTTTGGACAATGACCAAAATGTAATGATTTAAAAATTGAGGAAAATGTGTTTTTCATGAAGAGTCAAAATCTTAGAATCTTTAGTGTTCTATTTGGAAATAAGGCCTTTTGTCTAATTTGGCATGTATTTTATATGTTTTATTAAAAATTAAAATGGCTTTGATTACTTAAAATTAAAAAGTTAGTTAATCGGTTAAAAGATTTTTGACGATCTTTTCATTCTCTCTTCTTCACTTCAGCCAAACACTCTCAATTTTCTCTCAAATTTCCAGATTTTCTTCACTCTAAAATTCTCTTTTGATTTCCAACTTTTCGTTGGTGATTTCTCTCATTTCCTTCAAGTTCTTTCAAGCTAATCATGCCAAATTAGAGGAGAAGCAAGGATTGGAGGTAAATTTCGTGTTAAACCTCTAATCAAGGTTCTTTAATGAAATTCCAAAGATATTTGGCTCTTTATTAATGTTTTTGATTGAGGTTTTGTTGTTACTTTGATAAAATATTGATATCTTGATAGAAAAGTGATTTAAAATGTGATTCTTGGAGTTTGGTTGATTTGGCTTATTTGAGATGATTTCTAAATGAGTTTTGAAATTTTTTTGGTGTTAGAATAGAGTCTTAATCATAGAGATCCCGAAATCCTTGGGATCCTAGGTTTTTGAAGTGTTTTTGGTTGGATTTTTTGGTGTTTTTGTGGAATCCGAGTTACTGGAGGTATAATGATGATTTTAGGTTGTTTTTGGATGTTGATTGATGCTTAAATTGTGTTGGTGGTGTTCGATAATGGCTGGGCTGAGGTTAGAGGTCAATCGATTGAGTTTTCAGTTGTTTCGAATAGGTGTTTTGATGCTTTGCAGCAGGGCTGCAGGATTTCTTTAGAGTGCTGGTGTTTTGGATGCATTTTAATGCATTGAACCTCTGTTTTAATGTGTTGAGAACAGGGGATAGTAATCCGGAATCAAATGAAGTGTTTTTGGAGGCTTCAGACGATCGATAGTTGCGTCGGCAAGTGTGGTCTGCAAGTCGGTGAGTGGAACTTGGTTTTCCAGCGTGGAAATGTTTTAGAAAGGTTTTGGGAACTTAGTAAGAGCTTGAAACGCTTTACTAAGTTCGAAAGTAAGTAAAGTGAATTTCCCTCTCAGGTTGTGCTAGTTTGAGCCTTTGGTTGCACTTGGTTTTAAATTGCATTTACCTACTGTTTTAAAGCATGCTTTTGAGTATGTAAAATTTGTTTGATGATGCCATGTGGTTTAAGGATGCACTAGGTAAGTGATCCTTGTATGCATGTGTTGATGCATGGTTTAATGCTTGTGTTATGGCTTATCATGAATACTTTGTAAAAACATTGAGGTATGCATGAAATGTGGATTATATTGGTAAGTGATGTTGTATAAAGTGTTTTGTAAATGAAATCGGATATAGTTAGCCGGCTATAGGATTGTGTGCACTATAAACAATACGTCTTGGATGTTGAGGGGTTGTGATTGTATCGAAAACTCCATCCAAGTACTCTAATGATTGATGATTGTTTAAGGTTGCAACAGTTGAGGGTACTCCCGGGTGCGAACCTTGTGTGTGTCTCGTCTCTCGTTAGTGGGCTATACATCTACTGATGAGTGGTGCTGAGGGGTTATTATTGTACCAGATACTCCACCATGGGTGTCACAACGATGGGGGATTGCTCTCGTGTGTGAACCTTGAGTGTATGAAGGGCGTGGGACAACCCTTGGTAATTCGTGTATCCGATATATTTTGAGAATGTTGTTATCACTTGTGAACCAATATAATGGAATTGAATGTTATGGAAAGTGATTGTTGCATATTTTGAAAAGTGCACGTTTTGGTTTAAGCTTAGCATAATGGTGTTTATGCTTGGAAGGCTCGGTATATGTTTAGCAATGATATAGATGCTGGAAATTGCATGAGATATGATGCACAATGATTAGCATGCTGCTTTTGATGATAAAATGCATGGTTTATTAAAGAAGGCATGATGGTTTTTGAAAAAGTGAAAAATGGTTTTATGCATTGATGATGTTTTTGGTTTTGAGCAATTCTCACTAAGCTTGTATGCTTATGCTCTCTTTGTTCATCAATGCAGATAATTAGGCATTTGGAGGCAACATCTTAAAAAGTATGATGATTTTTCGAACTATAGTAATAAAGGCAATGGGGGTGTCCGATACTATGAATGATGTTGGTTTAGTATTTCCTTTTTGGGCCAAGTCTATTAAGAATATTTGGTTGTGTAAATGGCCTTTAAGTTTTGGGTTATGCTTGGAATTGTATTTTGACCTTTTGGTGCATATTCCTCCTAGGATGCATGCCATTAATCTCTTTGTTATTGTTTATAGTACTATGATGATGCATTTGCTTCGTCCGCATAGTGTTTGATGTATATTTCAAATGCAAATATGTTTGGGCATATGTCGTGATGGTTTCGGATGGTTTAAATTTAGTCAAAACAACATTTAAAAACATTGCAGGCCCATGTGTTTCGAAACACCCTTGCTTGTTTTGAAACAGGGGCTTGAAATTGCCTTGGTGTTTCGAAACGGTGAGGCTTATTTTGAAACATTTTGTATCCGTGAAACCTTGTTCCGAAACAAGTCTTAAAGGGTTTCGAAATGAACCCGCGTATCGAAACGGTCAGCTGTGTTTTGAAACGACCGTTCCTATAAATGGCTCATTGTTCCGAAACGGTTGGTAGTTAATACAGTTTTTGGAATATTCTTAGTTCTTGTTTTCTTACATTTTGGTCCTTGTTGGTCATGTTTGCAATTAAAGGAGTTCTAGTGGTCGTTTTGAGCTCTAAATTCACAGTGACGTTTGTGATGAACTTAATTAAACGATGGTAACCCGAATTTGGTAATAACCCTTCCAATTGGTCAAATTTACAAAATGACTCCTAATCCTTAAATTTGTTATAATTAATGGGCGATTGGGATGTTGTTTTATCTGGTGCTTGTGCGCGTACACATAGGAACCTACGTTGCATCTAGATAAGATTAAAAGAAAAAAAAGGTCGTTTATTGAGGTAAACCTTCCTGTTTTACTTCAATATTCCTTGTGTGATATGTTCGGTTCGGTTTATCTGCCAGGCCGGGTCGAGGGGGTTTCATTTGGTGGTATCTGTAACCCCCTTAACCCGGCCTAGACGGTTGACCCGAATTAAGAAAGTCACACGGGGAAAACCAAAGTCAACCCGAAAGTCAACCTTGATTAACGACCCTTTTTTTTTCTTTTTAAACTTGTCTAGATGCACATTAAGCCTAATGGTGATCACACAAACATCATACCAAAAGATCACAAACATCAGAGATCAAACAGGGACTCAATTGAACAATTTACAACTTTGGGGACCAAATTGTAAATTCTGATAATTATAAGGACTTAACCCAAATTGAAGTTACCAACTTGAAATTAATCAGGTTTCATGCTTCTCTGTGAAATTTCAGCTCAAAAGGACTTCCCAAACTCATACAATTGCACAAACAAGTTTCAGGACCAAAACGCAAACAATTCAAAACATATAACTGCCAATGTCAGCCCCCAACGGTCGACCGTTCCGAAACGGGAGACAGCCCGTTCCGAAACGCGGGGCCGTTCCGAAACAAGCATAGCCCGTTTCGAAACGGGGGTCTGGCAGAAGCCTTTCCGTTTCGGAACGGACCCTCCCGTTTCGGACGCCTGGGCACAATTAAGGCACCCGTTCCGAAACGGTAGGTGCTGTTCCGAAACACCCTGCCTAGATTGCTCCAAAACTCCACTTTAAACATGTAATTACACAACCAATCATGCTCCAAATGCTACCAAACTTTGCCAACATGCAATTCAACATATAAGGAACATATTAGCACTAACAATTCAACCAAACATCATCATATGCAAAAAGCCCCAATTCTAATGGCATGCTTCCTACACAAGCTAGCTATTCAACACCAAACTTCCAAAACAAGCATATAAGGTTCCAATTCAAAAGCCAGCAAACACATCAACATTTAACATACTTAGGGAGTCTCCAACACCTCCCAAAACATACACATTGGTCCCCCATTGCCAAATCACCCAAAAGCTAAAATGTTTAACAAAAACCTTCCATACATTGAGCTTTACTTGCACTTGAATTCTTGCCCTTCTTGCTGCCTTCAAAGGTCTCTAATGCTCTGCATTATTGAATTAAGAAAAACGAAGAGAGCGTAAGCAAAAGCTTAGTGAGGAATGCTCTTAAAACCATCCAATAATGCATTTGTAAAACACTTTATAAAACATGCTTCAAACCATCATTTACACATGCTCAAAAGCATACTTAAACATGCATCTCATGCATCAAATCAAAACATGTCATATTGGCTACAAGTGATAAATTCCATTTCTTTAAACACAAGTTCATCAACTTTCACCCCAAGGACTTTTAAACACCTTGGCCCCAAGGACTTTTAAACACCTTGGCCTATGGACTTTTAAACACCATAGAATGTAACACATCAAGGACTTTTAAACACCTTGATCCCAATGACTTTTAAACACCTTGGCCATGGACTTTTAAACACCATGAAACGTAACTCATCAAGGACTTTTAAACACCTTGATCCCAAGGACTTTTAAACACCTTGGCCTATGGACTTTTAAACACCATAGAAAAGGATCACCTAAGGACTTTTAACCACCTTAGTGTCCACAACATGAACCATCCAAGGACTTTTAACCACCTTGATGTTCATAAGTAACAAGGCTCACTCAAGGACTTTTAACCACCTTAGTGACCTTAACATTTTAAAAACATCACTTGCCAATATACATCATTTTCATCACTTACATCACTGTTTTAAAGCATAAAACCAAGACATATTCATCATGCATTTAAAAGCATTAAACCACATCATTCCAATGTACAAAAGCAAGGAACTCCTACCTAGAGTTACCTTCAACATATGGCTTACATCATCAGCAAAAACCATGCTAAAACATGCTTCCAAAACAGTATGTAAAACATGCAAATTATCATTTCGCATCACAACAAAATCATGGCCACCACTAGAGAGAAATTCCGAAAACTTACGCTAGAGCTTAGCAAAGTTGTTTAGACTTAAACTAAGCTCCCAAGACATTGGTTTCAAAGCCGAAAACCCATTTTCACTCACCGATTCCACTTCGCCACTTGCCGAAGCACGAATTCAAACTTCCGGATCAACAACTCTTGGATCCAAAGATGCCTCCCCTGATTAAACACATTAAAGCAGAGGTTTAATGCATCATCAAGCATCAAAAGCTTCAATGAAAGCACTCAAACTCGCTGCTCTCATTCATACTCCAATTTCGGCCACCAAACACAACCGAAATTGCACCAAAACCACTTCTCAACAAAGCCCAGCCATAAACCAGCAAAACCTAACATTCATCATCACCATAAAACATCTAAAAACAACCTACAAACATCCTTATACCTCCAGCAACAACAGATCCACAAGATCACCACAAAAACATCCAAGAAACTTAAGCTAAACTTAGGAAACACAACCTATCCGGGATTGCATCAATCAAAACTCATTTCCTTATCAATTTAGAGTTCATTTAACATCAAAAACACATCTCAAATCACAGGTTAATCAGATCTAACGAAAAATCATGAAAAACCATCAAATCTTGCATTATAAGCCAAGATACAATTCCAAACTCAAAAGCCTTTAATTAAACATCAATCAAGAGTTGATAACTTGGGAATTTCAGTAAAGAACTGATAGTTTAGAGGAGAAGGACGTTCTTACCTCCAAACTTGTGATTCTCCACTTTTTGGAATGAAAATCCTTGAAGAATCAAGAAGCAATTGAAGAGGTTTTGAAGATACAATGATTTGGAATCAAATGAGAGTTGAATGGAGGGATTTAGGTGAAGAAATCAGATCCAATTCTCTGGAAAAGTAGTGTTTGGTTTGAGAGAAAATGAGAGAAAGAAAGTTTAGCAAAGTTGGTTACAAAATCCAAAAATAGCCAAAATGGCTACCCTCCAATTTTAATAACCTTTAAAATCAGATTTTAGACTTAAAATATCTTAGAAAAATCTGGAGAAATCATCTTTGGATTAATAGCTCCTTAAAGATTCAAAGTTTCAACTCTTTATAAAACAGTCACCAAACTTTCGAAATTTACATTTTGGTCACTAGTCAAAATGTCATACTTCCAAAACCCATTTTTCAAAATTGATTTCACAGTTCACTTAATTATATTAAAAGATGATTTTAGAACATTTTTCCATATTTTTAATGCAACCCGAACTAGGCTTTCCTAATTTCACCTCTTAAGATTCGAACAGGACTTTGACCAAACCGGTCAACGCCCAAAACTTCTAAGCCCAAAACCGGGGCGTTACAACTCTCCCCCCCTTAAGAAATTTCGTCCTCGAAATTTACCTGAAGGAAAGAGATAAGGAAACTGCTTCAGCATGTCTTCCTTCCGCTCCCACGTGGCTTCCTCAACACCGCGATGCTTCCACAGCACCTTCACCAACTCAATGGTCTTGCCACGAAGAACCTTGCTATCCGAATCCAGAACCTTCACCGGTTCCTCATCATAGGTCAAATCCGGATTCAAAACCACTTCCTCCACAGGCATCACATGCGAAGGATCAGATCTATACTTCCGGAGCATAGAAACATGAAACACATCATGAATCTTCTCCAACTCCTGAGGTAACCTCAACCGATACGCAACAGGACCCACACGCTCAACCACCTCATATGGTCCAATGTACCTAGGGCTCAACTTGCCCTTCCGGCCAAACCTCATCACCTTTTTCCAAGGCGAAACTTTCAAGAACACACGGTCACCCACCGCATACTCTATCTCCTTACGCTTCAAATCCGCGTAAGACTTCTGCCGATCAGAAGCAGCCTTTAACCGCTCACAAATGAGCTTCACCTTCTCTGTGGTCCCTTTCAACAAAGCCGACATCGAAACCAACTTTTAACCAGTTTCAGCCCAACAAAGAGGAGTCCTACACTTCCTCCCGTACAAAGCCTCATAAGGTGCCATCTGTATGCTCGCCTGATAACTGTTGTTATAAGCAAACTCAACCAAAGGCAGATGCTTCTCCCAAGAACCTTGGAACTCAATCACGCAGCACCTCAACATATCCTCCAAAATCTGGATAACTCGCTCAGACTGACCATCCGACTGAGGATGATAGGATGTACTGAAATGCAACCTTGTACCCAGAGCTTGATGCAAACACTGCCAGAAACGCGATGTGAACCTCGGATACCTATCCGACACAATCGACTTAGGCACACCATCATCATTGAAACAGAAATCTGAAGGTCTACCCTCCGCGATATCCTGAACATAAGACACCAAGGAATCATCCAACAACTACTTATCCTTGATCAACTGAACCAAAGATGGCTTCACTTGTAACTCAGCCACAAGACCACCATCATGCGATAAGCTCAAGCTAGCAAACATGGCTCTCAACTCAACAGCTACCTTCCTACTCAAGGCATCAGCAACAACATTAGCTTTTCCAGGATGATACTCAACCGTCAGATCATAATCCTTGAGCAACTCCAACCAACGCCGCTGCCTAAGATTCAACTCCTTCTGAGACATCAGATACCTCAAACTCTTGTGATCTGTGTACACAGTACACTTCTCACCATACAGATAATGCCTCCAGATCTTCAGAGCAAAAACCACTACAGCCAGCTCAATATCGTGCGTAGGGTAATTGCGCTCATGCACTTTCAACTGCCGCGATGCATAAGCCACCACCTTACCCTCCTGCATTAGCACACACCCCAAACCAACATAGGATGCATCACTGTAAACCACAAACTCTTTCCCTGATTCAGGCTGAATCAAGATAGGAGCTTGCGTCAAAGCCGCCTTCAGCTTCTCAAAAGCCTGCTGTCTCGCTTCTGTCCACTCATACTTAACATCCTTCTGCAACAGCTTTGTCAAAGGAGCAGCAATCTTGGAAAACCCATCCACAAACCTTCGGTAGTATCCCGCCAAACCAAGGAAACTACGGACCTCATGGATAGACTTAGGAACCTTCCAGCTCATCACCGCCTCAATCTTCTGAGGATCAACACGAATCCCCTCAGCTGAGACCACATGTCCAAGAAAAACCACCTCTCTTAACCAGAACTCACACTTGCTCAGCTTAGCATAAAGCTGATTCTCCAACAAAGCTTGCAAAACAATCCTCAAATGCTCTTCATGCTCCTCCTCAGTACGCGAGTACACGAGGATATCATCAATGAACACCACAACAAACTTGTCCAGATATTCATGAAACACACGATTCATCATGTCCATGAAAGCAGCAGGAGCATTTGTCAACCCAAACGGCATCACAAGGAACTCATAATGCCCATACCTTGTCCTGAAAGCTGTCTTAGGCACATCCACATCTTTCACCTTCAACTGATAATACCCTGACCTCAAGTCAATCTTAGAGAACACAGCAGCTCCCCGAAATTGATCAAAGAGATCATCAATTCTCGGCAAAGGATACCGATTCTTGATAGTCAACTTGTTCAGCTGACGGTAATCAATGCACATTCTCATAGTGCCATCCTTCTTCTTCACAAACAAGACCGGTGCTCCCCAAGGTGACACACTCGGCCGGATGAAACCACGATCAAGCAACTCTTGCAACTGCGTCTTCAGCTCCTTCAGCTCCTTAGGTGCCATTCTATAGGGAGTAATGGACACAGGAGTTGTATTCTCATACAGCTCAATTCCAAACTCCACCTCGCGGTTAGGAGGTAAACCAGGCAACTCCTCAGGAAAAACACCAGGAAACTCCTTTACAACCCTGATATCTTGCACCCTCAACTCCCTAGAGCTAGGATTCATCACAAAAGCTAGATAAGCTTCGCAACCTTGCCTCAGCATCCTGCTCGCCTCCAAAGAAGACACAACATTGGCAAGAAACTTCACATTCTCACCAACCACCACAACTTCATAATCATCCGCAAGCTTAAGCGAAACACGCTTATTCTCACAATCCACAACAGCACGATGCTCAGCAAGCCAATCCATACCAAGGATCACATCGAAACCATAGAAGGGCAACTCCATAAGATCAATCATGAAAAACATGCTCTTGAACAACCAAAGGACACCTTCTATACAACTTTCGAGTCACAACAGTCTCACCAAAAGAACTAGTGACCCGAACACCAACATCCAAAGACTCAACAGGCAAACCAAGCAATTCAGCATGCTCACGAAGAATATATGAATGCGTAGATCCAGAATCAATCAAAGAAAGCAATGACAAGGACTGCAAAGTAAAGGTACCTGCAATCACATCTGCATCATTCCTGCCCTCTCTCTGAGCATACACCCTCGCTTGGCCTCCACCTTCAGGCTGAATAGCTACAACATGAGCTACCCCTCGGCCACCTTCCTCTCTCCTCTGGAAATTACCACGGCCGCGCCCACGACCTCTCTGCGGTGCAGCAACAACAGGAGCACGCACCTGCTCACCAGCCATCCTCGGACAATCTCGCCTGATGTGGTCTGCAGAACCACAATTCCAGCACCCGTTACCAGCAGCCGCAACAGGAGCTTGTGCCACTCTCTCAGCACGAGGACAGTCACGCTTCAAGTGAACACGGGAACCACAGATCCAACAAGCACTCGGATCAGCTCTAACATTGCCTCCTCTAGCAGGCACACCACCACCTCTCCTGGCTGAGGACTGATACTTCTGATCTCGTCCCCTCTTGTTCCGTCCACCTCCGGAACTATACTCAGCAGCTCGCTTGCCAGCACCCTTAGCAGACAAACTCAGGTCATCTCAACGTCCTTTGCTCGGCCCACCAACACATCAAAATCAACATACTCGGTGGCCAACAAATACATCTTAACATCCGTCACAAGACCGTAACGAAACCTCTCGCACCTAGCCCTCTCATCAGGTATCAGCTCCGGTGCATACTGACTGAGCCGTACAAACTATACCTCGTACTCAGCCACACTCATGCTCCCTTGGGTAAGAGACATGAATTCCCGCTTTTTCTCATCCAGATATCTCACTCCCAGATATCTTCTTTTAAACACATTCTGAAAGAATGTCCAGGTAACATCAGCTTCAGCCATTCCAGCAATGGTAGTCGTCCACCATGTATAAGCATCGTCCTGCAGCAAGGACACAACACAGCCCAGCTTTTGCACATCCGTGCAACTCATCTGACCCAAGATACGCTTGGTACTTTCCAGCCAAGCCTCAGAACTCTCAGCTGACAAACCTCTAAACTCAGTCCCTCCAAGACTGCGCAGACGCTCCAAAGGCAATCTGACTCCAGCATCTCCCTGATGCCCAGCTCCCTGAGCTCCAGCTACTGCTGCTCGAAAAGCACCCGCAATAGCTTGTACCAAAGCAGACATATCAGGCATAGCTTGCCCCTGACCAACCTCTGGTCCAGCAGCTCCAGCACCAGCATCAGCTGCAGCTTCAGCTCTCGCACCTCCAGCACCACCACCAGGCGGAGGAGGGGGTAACACAGCACTACCAGTGTGCTCTTCATTCTCATTCTCATTAGGAGCCGTAGCTCTCACATTACCTCTTAACTCTCTACGTGGTGCCATACTTTTACCATGCAATCACAACACAAATAAAACAAAATCAGGCCCAGCAAGGTAAGCAATCCAAGTATTCAAGCTCAATTTCATTTCAAAACAACATCTTTCCTTTAGCTTTTGTTTGGCAATGGGTACCCTCAACATGCAACATCTGAGCATACAACTCAACTACATCAACATTTCAAACCACTGAACATGCTTTCAAACAACAAGCATTCATAGCATACATACTTCAATCATGCATACAAACATTCCCAATTACTCGAGAACTCAGCTCTGATACCACCAAATGTAACCCCCTTAACCCGGCCTAGACGGTTGACCCGAATTAAGAAAGTCACACGGGGAAAACCAAAGTCAACCCGAAAGTCAACCTTGATTAACGACCCTTTTTTTTCTTTTTAAACTTGTCTAGATGCACATTAAGCCTAATGGTGATCACACAAACATCATACCAAAAGATCACAAACATCAGAGATCAAACAGGGACTCAATTAAACAATTTACAACTTTGGGGACCAAATTGTAAATTCTGATAATTATAAGGACTTAACCCAAATTGAAGTTACCAACTTGAAATTAATCAGGTTTCATGCTTCTCTGTGAAATTTCAGCTCAAAAGGACTTCCCAAACTCATACAATTGCACAAACAAGTTTCAGGACCAAAACGCAAACAATTCAAAACATATAACTGCCAATGTCAGCCCCCAACGGTCGACCGTTCCGAAACGGGAGACAGCCCGTTCCGAAACGCGGGGCCGTTCCGAAACAGGCATAGCCCGTTTCGAAACGGGGGTCTGGCAGAAGCCTTTCCGTTTCGGAACGGACCCTCCCGTTTCGGACGCCTGGGCACAATTAAGGCACCCGTTCCGAAACGGTAGGTGCTGTTCCGAAACACCCTGCCCAGATTGCTCCAAAACTCCACTTTAAACATGTAATTACACAACCAATCATGCTCCAAATGCTACCAAACTTTGCCAACATGCAATTCAACATATAAGGAACATATTAGCACTAACAATTCAACCAAACATCATCATATGCAAAAAGCCCCAATTCTAATGGCATGCTTCCTACACAAGCTAGCTATTCAACACCAAACTTCCAAAACAAGCATATAAGGTTCCAATTCAAAAGCCAGCAAACACATCAACATTTAACATACTTAGGGAGTCTCCAACACCTCCCAAAACATACACATTGGTCCCCCATTGCCAAATCACCCAAAAGCTAAAATGTTTAACAAAAACCTTCCATACATTGAGCTTTACTTGCACTTGAATTCTTGCCCTTCTTGCTGCCTTCAAAGGTCTCTAATGCTCTGCATTATTGAATTAAGAAAAACGAAGAGAGCGTAAGCAAAAGCTTAGTGAGGAATGCTCTTAAAACCATCCAATAATGCATTTGTAAAACACTTTATAAAACATGCTTCAAACCATCATTTACACATGCTCAAAAGCATACTTAAACATGCATCTCATGCATCAAATCAAAACATGTCATATTGGCTACAAGTGATAAATTCCATTTCTTTAAACACAAGTTCATCAACTTTCACCCCAAGGACTTTTAAACACCTTGGCCCCAAGGACTTTTAAACACCTTGGCCTATGGACTTTTAAACACCATAGAATGTAACACATCAAGGACTTTTAAACACCTTGATCCCAATGACTTTTAAACACCTTGGCCATGGACTTTTAAACACCATGAAACGTAACTCATCAAGGACTTTTAAACACCTTGATCCCAAGGACTTTTAAACACCTTGGCCTATGGACTTTTAAACACCATAGAAAAGGATCACCTAAGGACTTTTAACCACCTTAGTGTCCACAACATGAACCATCCAAGGACTTTTAACCACCTTGATGTTCATAAGTAACAAGGCTCACTCAAGGACTTTTAACCACCTTAGTGACCTTAACATTTTAAAAACATCACTTGCCAATATACATCATTTTCATCACTTACATCACTGTTTTAAAGCATAAAACCAAGCCATATTCATCATGCATTTAAAAGCATTAAACCACATCATTCCAATGTACAAAAGCAAGGAACTCCTACCTAGAGTTACCTTCAACATATGGCTTACATCATCAGCAAAAACCATGCTAAAACATGCTTCCAAAACAGTATGTAAAACATGCAAATTATCATTTCGCATCACAACAAAATCATGGCCACCACTAGAGAGAAATTCCGAAAACTTACGCTCGAGCTTAGCAAAGTTGTTTAGACTTAAACTAAGCTCCCAAGACATTGGTTTCAAAGCCGAAAACCCATTTTCACTCACCGATTCCACTTCGCCACTTGCCGAAGCACGAATTCAAACTTCCGGATCAACAACTCTTGGATCCAAAGATGCCTCCCCTGATTAAACACATTAAAGCAGAGGTTTAATGCATCATCAAGCATCAAAAGCTTCAATGAAAGCACTCAAACTCGCTGCTCTCATTCATACTCCAATTTCGGCCACCAAACACAACCGAAATTGCACCAAAACCACTTCTCAACAAAGCCCAGCCATAAACCAGAAAAACCTAACATTCATCATCACCATAAAACATCTAAAAACAACCTACAAACATCCTTATACCTCCAGCAACAACAGATCCACAAGATCACCACAAAAACATCCAAGAAACTTAAGCTAAACTTAGGAAACACAACCTATCCGGGATTGCATCAATCAAAACTCATTTCCTTATCAATTTAGAGTTCATTTAACATCAAAAACACATCTCAAATCACAGGTTAATCAGATCTAACGAAAAATCATGAAAAACCATCAAATCTTGCATTATAAGCCAATATACAATTCCAAACTCAAAAGCCTTTAATTAAACATCAATCAAGAGTTGATAACTTGGGAATTTCAGTAAAGAACTGATAGTTTAGAGGAGAAGGACGTTCTTACCTCCAAACTTGTGATTCTCCACTTTTTGGAATGAAAATCCTTGAAGAATCAAGAAGCAATTGAAGAGGTTTTGAAGATACAATGATTTGGAATCAAATGAGAGTTGAATGGAGGGATTTAGGTGAAGAAATCAGATCCAATTCTCTGGAAAAGTAGTGTTTGGTTTGAGAGAAAATGAGAGAAAGAAAGTTTAGCAAAGTTGGTTACAAAATCCAAAAATAGCCAAAATGGCTTCCCTCCAATTTTAATAACCTTTAAAATCAGATTTTAGACTTAAAATATCTTAGAAAAATCTGGAGAAATCATCTTTGGATTAATAGCTCCTTAAAGATTCAAAGTTTCAACTCTTTATAAAACAGTCACCAAACTTTCGAAATTTACATTTTGGTCACTAGTCAAAATGTCATACTTCCAAAACCCATTTTTCAAAATTGATTTCACAGTTCACTTAATTATATTAAAAGATGATTTTAGAACATTTTTCCATATTTTTAATGCAACCCGAACTAGGCTTTCCTAATTTCACCTCTTAAGATTCGAACAGGACTTTGACCAAACCGGTCAACGCCCAAAACTTCTAAGCCCAAAACCGGGGCGTTACAGTATCAGAGCCAGGTTACGGAAGGTTGGGATGATGGTAAGTTGTTAGTAAGTACATGTGAAGTGAATATGTGTTTTTGGTAAAGTATGTATGGATTGGTGAATGTTAAAAGCATGTTAATGTTAAGTATGTGATGGTGATGTGGTATATGTGATGATTGAATATGAATGTGAGTTGTTTTATGATGTTTGATTGGGCTGAATTTTGATGCTTGAGTAGCTTGATGGTTGTGATATGCATGTAGTATGCTTTATGCTATGTTGGGGGGAAAATTGGGATGTCCATTGCCTTATTACCTGGTAAAATGTTCTAAATTGGTTTTGGAAGTCTTGGAATCCTTGTTAGGAGCTGGTCTGATCTTTTGCTTGTTTTATGTTTATGCCTTAATGTAACTAGCACAATGGGACCGAGACCAAAGTTGTGTTCTGGAGCAGTTGCTCCTGCTGACGGGCAACTTGACCATGAGAACGAGGTTCTGCATGGTGGAAATCTACCTCCTCCTCCGCCACCACCACCTGGCGATGATGAACAAGGGCAACACAGATAGGCTGGTCCAGAGTTGGGAGACTTGACGCCTTTGGTACAAACTATGACGTGAGCATTCCAGGCTACTATTGCCAGAGTACATGTACAAGCGCCTGCTGCTGGGCAAGTGGGATTGCCATTAGAGCGCTTGAGGAGTTTGGGAAAAGTAGAATTTTGTGGATTATCTCCTGAGGCATTCGAGGCTTGGATGGCCAGCACGATCCAAATATTGGATCAGATGGGGTACAACGATGCACGGAAGCTGGGATGTGCAGTGTCATTATTGCATGGTGATGCATACACATGGTGGACGAATGCGACCGCGGCATTGGAGCTGAAAGTTGTAGATTGGACGTTCTTCCAGTCTGCTTTTAAGAGAAAGTATCTTGGAGTTAGATACTTGGATGATAAGAAGAGGGAATTCACGTCTCTGGTTTAAGGGAACATGACTATGGCTGAGTACGAGGTCCAGTTCGTACGACTGAGACAATATGCTCCGAAGTTGGTGCCCAGTGATAGTCATCGGTGTGATCGCTTCTGGTATGGCCTGGTGCAGGATGTGAAGATGTTCATGCTTTTGATGGATTATACAGATTTTGATGTGCTCGTGACTCGAGCCAAAGATATAGAGCAGATCTTAGGTTTGACCTCGCGTGGGGTGGTTCCAGTTTGGGCAAGAGAGCTTCTAATGCTAGCCCTATTGGTGGGTAGAGTAAGAGGAACCGAGACCAAAGATATCAGCTTGCGGCTAGGCGAGGTAACTTTGGGGGAGGTGCGCCAGCTCAGGGCAACATGCCGAGGTTTGAGAAGAACACATGTTGGACGTGTGGTTTGCGTGAGCACTTGAGGCGGGATTGTCCCCGAGTGGCTCATGAGGTGCAGGCTCCTGTGGTTGGGGCTAATTCCTGTTGGAACTTTGGATCTACTGATCATATGAGGCGTGAGTGTCCCCTTTTGAAGGGAGGTGGTTAGGGTAGTGTACCAATTGCTGCACCGCAGAGAGGCCGTGGGAGCGGCCGCGACAACTTTCAGTGGAGAGAGAATGGGCAAAGAGGTGTGGCACATGTTGTAGCTGTGCAGCCAGAAGGAGGTGGTCCCGCGAGGGTGTACGCACATCACGAGGGACACAGCGACACCGACGTGATTGCTGGTACATTCACCTTGCAACCGTTGTCTTTGATAGCATTGATTGATTCTGGATCTACGCATTCATACATCTTGAATGAGCATGCACCGCTGATTGGTATTCCTATTGAGATGTTAGATGTATGAATGCAAGTAACAAGTTCTTTTGGTGAGACTGTTGTTACAAGGAAATTGTATAGGAGATGCGCATTATCTGTTCAGGGTCATGTGTTTTCAGTTGATTTGATGGAACTAACTTTTTATGGTTTTGATGTGATTCTTGGAATGGATTAGTTGGTTGAACACCGGGTTATGGTAGATTTTGATGTTAAGCGAGTTACCTTGAAGCTTGCGGGTGATTACGAGGTAGTAATCGTGGGAGAGAACGTGAAGTTCTTGTCTAATGCGATTTCGGCTCTTGAAGCGAGTCGGATGATGGAGTTGGGTTGCGATGCTTTCTTGGCATATGTGATGAATCATGGTACGAAGGAAGTGCGTGTGCAAGACATACGAACAATATGTGAGTTTTCGGGTGTCTTTCTGGGAGAATTGCTTGGGTTGCCACCTAACAGGGAGGTGGAGTTTGGCATTGAGTTGTATAAGAATACGACTCCAGTGTCCATTGCACCTTATCGCATGGCAGCTAAGGAGTTGAAAGAGCTGAGGACGCAACTTCAGGAGTTGCTCGACCGAGGATTCATAAGGCTGAGTATTTCACCTTGGGGTGCGGCGGTCTTGTTCATTAAGAAGAAGGATGGTACTATGCGTAAGTGCAGTGATTATCAGAAACTGAACAAGGTGACGATTCAGATCAAGTACCCTTTGCCGAGGATCAATGATTTGTTTGACCAGTTTTATGGTGCTTCGGTGTTTTCGAAGATAGATTTGAGGTCTGGGTACTATCAGCTAAAGGTTAAGGATGTGGATGTACCTAAGACAACTTTTCGGACTAGGTACAGCCATTATGAGTTCTTGGTGATGCCGTTTGGATGGACCAATGCACCGAATGCATTCATGGATATGATGAATAGTGTGCTCCACGAGTTTCTGGATCAGTTCGTAGTGGTGTTTATCGATGATATTCTTGTGTACTCGCGTACCGAGGAGGATAATGATAAGCACTTAAGAATTGTGTTACAGGTGTTGTTGGAGAATTAGCTTTATGCTAAGCTGAGCAAGTGTGAGTTTTGGATCAAGGAAGTGGTTTTCCTTGGACACGTGGTGTCAGCCGAAGGTATTCGGGTTGATCCACACAAAGTCGAGGTGGTGGTGAGTTGGAAGATACCTAAATTAGTGACGGAGGTGCGTAGTTTCCTTGGGTTGGCTGGTTACTACCGAAGGTTTGTCGAGGGTTTCTCTAAGATTGCTGCACCTTTGACTAAGTCGTTGCAAAAGAATGTTCGCTTTGAGTGGACGGATGTCAGGCAACAAGCTTTTGAGAGGTTGTTGGAGGCTTTGACGCAAGCTCCTATCTTGATTCAACCAGAATCGAGTAAGGAGTTTTTAGTCTATAGTGATGCATCATGTAACTCCCTAAACCCGACCCGGAAGAACTAGGTCGAATTTAAGGAGTCTAGCTCAAAGTTTGTCCCTCACGCAAACAACATGGTTCAAAAACTTTAATTCCAAAATAGACAGTAATAATAATACATAATACATATTGATAAAATATTCCTGAAAATATTAAATATTTGAAATGTTCATGCATGATAAAATGTAATAACCCCAAATAAAACATCCGAAATCTGAAATTATATACAATCTGATAAAACATATAATATAAATAGGTCTAAGTGTCATACTGATAATAATAATAAATAAATAAAGCTGGATAACGAGGTCCTCCAAGTACCGTAGCCTAGACATGAGTATTTGAAAATAGAAACTAAGAGGGAGTCAGCGATAACGCTCAGTGTGTCTCTACAGTGCAAACAGAACTAACAGTATCATCATATTAACAGAATCAATCAGATCTTATAAGAATACAATTTTCCATCATGAATCAGTTCAACACATAAACAAGTGCGAATGAATATGCAACACAATATGACATGCACCCAACTACATCACCATCCAAAGAGTAAGGTTCCCCAGAACCACTCTCTACATCGTCACCATCCGAAGTGGAATCCAGCCCGTAGGCGAAACCACTGATCAGAAGTAGACATCATCCTGAAGGATGAAGCTACTGAACTTCCCCGTACAGAATCCCACCCATAATGAGATGACATAAAACCCGAATTCTGAATCTGAATGCATTGTTTATCAACAGAAATGCATAATCATATAATCTGATATACAGTAATCTGAATCTGAATGTATATAAAAATATTTCATAACGTAACAGAATGTTGAACAATTCAAACATCACAGGTCAACAGAATATTACAATCATATACCATCAGACCACATCATGTATACATTTCAGCAAATCAACACATTTCCATACAGAGCACTGTAAACTGACAATACAGAAGAGAACACACCTCAAGTAGCTAACACTCAACGTCGACAGAGACGTCTCCCACGCTCAACTCTATCTCTAGGTCGGTCAGAGTCAGCTCCTATAACAATTAAATACACCATCAAAGATACTACTACTATGCCAAGACACTTATAATATAAATATCGAATATATATTAATAATTAAACTCACGAGTGGATCTCAATGTCTGAGCAACAGGAGGTCGTCCAGGTGGAGGAAGAGGAAGGATCTCAGTATCCGAGTCAATGTCGTCTGCAAATAAGAATAATTCCAATTAATTCCCGATATTCAGATCTTTAAAAACAAGTATAATCGAATAAAAGCGGTCAAAACACTCTTTCGGGTTTGAATTTGGGAAACTGGTAGCAGAAACGGAATCAGGACGTCGAAAAACATAAAACAACCATTTTTCGAAAAAGTCAACGATCAACGGTCAACAATCAACGGGTCAACGGTCAACGGTCAATGGGTCAATGGGTCAACGCTGACGTCAGTCTGCTCTTTACAAGACAGACCAGTTCGGTTCTGCCAACTCGGATCAGTCTTCTAGACCGGTTAAAGCCCAAAATCCCCATTTTCCCTTTGATTTGAAAATTAGGGTTTTTCCCTAATCGGTTTTCCACGCCTAAAAACACGGCAGTAACCTCTAAACACTGATTCCGACTAAAACAACACATTTCAAAAGAAGCCAAACCCAAATCATGTTATTCTGCACTCACCCCAACTCGTAAACATAGTGAAACGACAAACTTGGCAACGTCGTTGGAGAACATGAACGGTCTTCGAACTGTTTCTTAACAACGGTGGACGGAAAACAGAGATCGTGGCTAGGGTTTTGGTTGTACGGGTTTGGGGAGTCCGATGGTGGCTTCGAATCAACGAACGGCCGACGGCAAGGCCCTTGTCGGAGCACGATAGGAAAAACGTGGGTAAAAGTGGGTTGTTCGAAGACAACACAGATGGAAAAAGAAAGAAAGAGTGAGAACGGCGCAAAAGGTCTCAGAAATGAGAAAAAAAGTATTTAAATCACCCAAAATGGGTAAATTACAATACAAGCCATCACACTATTTAGGGTTCATGAAACAACCCGAAACTTTTTTTTATTTGCAATTTGATCACTGAATTTTAATTAGGGTTCAAATTAAAAATCCCCAATTATTAGGGTTTTTAATTAGGCTAAAATTGGGGTGTTACAACTCTTCCCCCGATAAAAAGAAATTTCGGCCTCGAAATTTACCTGGAGCAAAAAGATGCGAATACTGAGCTCGGATGACAGTCTTGGGCTCCCACGTAGCCTCATCATGACTACGACCACGCCACAGGACTTTGACCATCTTAATGATCTTCCTTCTGAGAATCTTTTTATCCTGAGCAAGAATCTCAATAGGCTCCTCCTCAAAACGCAAATCAGGACGGACCTCAATATCCTCAACAGGTATAACATGTGACGGATCAAGATGATAACGTCTCAACACTGAAACATGGAAAACATCGTGAATACGCTAAAGCTCTGGTGGTATGTAACCCCCTTAACCCGGCCCAGACGGTTGAACCGAATTAAGAAGTTTACACGGGGAAAACCAAAGTCAACCCGAAAGTCAACCTTGATTAACGACCCATTTTTTTTCTTTTTAAACTTGTCTAGATGCTTATTAACCCTAGATATGTTCACAAGAACAGCATACACCAAGATCATACCAATCAGAGAACATTCAGGGACTCAATTGCACAAATTAAGGAATTATGGACCAAATTGTAAATTTTGAGAATTACAGGGACTAAACCCAATTAAAAGTTACCAGTATGAAATTAGTCATGTTTCATGCTTCACTGCCAAATTTCAGCTCAAAAGGACATCTCGAACTCAACCAATTGCATAAACAAAGTTCAGGACCAAAACGCAAGGTTTTCAAAACATTTAACCAACAAATTCAGTGCCCAACGGTCGAGTGTTCCGAAACAGGGAGGACCTGTTTCGAAACGCGGGACCGTTCCGAAACTGGTACCGAAACAGGGCCTGGCAGTAGCCAAACCGTTCCGGAACAGTTCCTTCCGTTTCGGAACGCCCAGGCCATTTCAGGCCCCCGTTCCGATACGGTAGCACCTATTCCGAAACAGGCTGCCCAGATTGCAGAAAAATTGCTGGTTTAACACACATTTGACCCATCAAACATGCTCCACAGGCAACCAAATCACACCAGCAAGTCATTCAACATACAAGGGACATAATTGCATCAAAAACTAGATACAAGACCATCCCTAGGTGCACCAACTCATTCAAAATATCCAACACTCAACATGCTTTTAAACAAGAAGCATAACATAACAACTTAAGCATAAGGATATTCAAACGTTGCAACATTAATCCACATGATTCAAAATCATAAACCAAACTTGTCCAACATACACAATCCCATTAAACATCCACATAAGGGATTCTTCCCCCATTGCCTTTATTATCTATAGCTATTAACCGAGACATACATCTCAAGTGGAGTTCTCCTTGAATCCCTTGCTTCTCGCTGTTCCAACTTCAAATATCTGCATTGATGGACAAAAAGGAGCGTAAGCACATAATGCTTAGTGAGGAATGCTCAAAACCAAAACACCATCAATGCAGCGAGTCATAAAACCACTTTTAAAAGCAAACTCGATTCGATAAACCAAAGCAAAGTTTGAAAACCCTTTTCAACATCATGCTTTAAATCATGCATTGCTCAAACATGAAAACCCAACCCTTAGCTTAGAAAAGCTAAATACACCTTTTCAAAGCACAAACTTGCAAAACCATCAATTTAACCATTCCATGCATGAACATCATATGCAAGGCTAAATTCAAATCATTGGAAAACATTTCCACTTCACATCATACCCTTCTCATACTTGAATATCATTTTAAAGCAAGAAACCTTTAAAACCATTTACTCATTCTATCTACTACGTGCATTAAACAAATGCAACATATGAACCACATCATCGATATTTGCATCACATGCCTTTAAAAACAAGTCTTCGCAAGACTTCAATGCACTAAAGAGATTTCATGTACACATGCACCATTCTCAATAGATAATCAACATTTGATTAGACTAACAAGCAAATATGCATTCATAGTACATTTCACACTTCTCATGCAACCATGCATCATTTCAAGCATCTCATGCTTCATTATATTCAAGAACATTATATTGGCTTCCAAGTGATAACCAAATCCACTTTTCAACACAACATCCAATCGGATACGCGGATCACAAGCGTTGTCCCCACGCTTCATACACACTACCAATCCCAAGGTCCCCAAATGGAATTTTAACCACCATTTGACCTTACCATACACAAGGTCCTCATATGGAATTTTAACCACCATATAACCTTAACATTCACAAGGTTCCCATATGGAATTTTAACCACCATATAACCTTAACATTCACAAGGTTCCCATATGGAATTTTAACCACCATATAACCTTAACATTCACAAGGTTCCCATATGGAATTTTAACCACCATATAACCTTAACATTCACAAGGTTCCCATATGGAATTTTAACCACCATATAACCTTAACATTCACAAGGTTCCCATATGGAATTTTAACCACCATATAACCTTAACATTCACAAGGTTCCCATATGGAATTTTAACCACCATATAACCTTAACATTCACCATTGGTAGTTGTATAACTTCACTAACGAGATCCGGGACATACTCCACAAGATCCACACATGGACTTTACACCACCATTGTGATCTTAACAAGCACAAGGTCCTCAAATGGAATTTTAACCACCATTATAACCTTTGCTTACCCAAGGTCCTCGAATGGAATTTCAACCACCATTATGACCTTAACACAAGACCCACCCATGGAATTTTAACCACCATGGTGCTCTTAACCATCTCGTTAGTGTACTTGGATGGAGTTACCGGTTCACTCACAACCACTCCACATCCAAGGCGACTTTATTCACGGTGCACCCAATCCTATAGCCGGCTAACTATATCCGATTTAAGTAACCAAGAACCACTTACATCACTTGCCAATATAACCATCTTACCACATTAATCCATTGATTTACAAGCATAACCAAAATGCAAAAACCACCATTTACCCTCATTAGTCCACTGTTTTTGAAGCATTACACAAAGCCAATAAACAACATGCAACACTATGCATCAATTCCACAACTCCAATGTACAAAACCAAGGATCTCTTACCTTGAGTATCCTTCACACATGACTTTCAAAACCAGCATTAAACCATGCTAAAATATGCTTTCAAAACAGAATTTAAAACATGCAAATCACATGCTTTGCATCAAACAATCACAAATGCTTTAAAACCAATTCACAACACAACCAAGAAAGAAAATCCATTTACTTACTCTTGAGCTTAGCAAAGTTGTTTAGACTTAAACTAAGCTCCCAAAACCTTCAAACCTTGGTTTAAAAGCTGAAAACCCAACTTCACTCACCGATACACAAAACAAGGCTAGCCAACAAGCCTTTCAAGCAACCGAAACCTTCCACACCACCTCTAATGCTCACGGATCAATCTCCCCTGTTTCAAGCACACAACAACAGAGGATTAATGCATCATTATGCATTAAAAACACCAGCCACACAACTCAACTCGCTGCTCTACACAAATCCAACATTTCGGCTACCAAACACAACCGAAATCACCTCCAAACACCTCCAAAACTTAACCCATCCGAAAACCATCACTTCTAACCATTTTTAAACATCAATTAACATCCAAAAAGGATCTAACCACGTTCTTATACCTCCAGCTATAACAGATCACCAAGATCACTCCAAAAACAACCAAAAACTCAAGCAAAACTTAGGAAAATTAACCTATTCGGGATTGCATTGATAAAACCTCAATTTCTCATCAATTATACATTCATTCAACATCAAAAAGACACCTCAAATCACTGCTCAAACAGATCATACGAAATTTTACCAAAAATCAACCAAATCTTGCATTTAAAGCCAAGATCAAGATTAAAATTGTAAAACCTTTAATAAATCACAAATCAAGGATTGAGAACTTGGGAATTTCAGTAAAGAACTGAGAGTTTAGAGGAGAAGGACGTTCTTACCTCCAAACTTGAGTTTCTCCCTTTTTGGAACCAAATTCTTGAAAATCCACTTAGCAAATGCAAAGGTTTTGATGAAGAGATGATTGAAGATCAAAAGAGAATTGAAATGAGTTATTTAGGTGACAAAATCAGAGGGAAAAGCTCTGGAGAAAATGTGTTTGGTTTGAGAGAAAGATGAGAGAAAAATGGAAATGAAACTTTAGGAAAAGTTAGTTGGAAAATGCCAAAATATCTTCCCTCCTTTTTAGTTTTATTTAAAAACCTTTAATTAATCATTTAATATCTTAGAAAAATCTGGAGAAACTCCCATTGGATAAATAGCTCCTTAAAGATTCAAAGTTTCACTCCTTTTTAAAACAGTCACACAGTTTTCAAAAATTACATTTTGGTCACTAACCCAAAATGTCACTCTTCCAAACCTCATTTTACAAAATTGATTTCACTAAACTCTTATATATAATAAAAGAGGATTTTAAGACATTTTCCATATTTTTAATGCAACCCGAACTAGGCTTTCCTAAAAAATCACCTTTTATATTCGAACCGCAACCCGACCGGTCCGGTCCAGAACCCAAAACTTCTAAGCCCAAAATTGGGGTGTTACAACTCTCCCCCTCTTAGGAAATTTCGTCCTCGAAATTTCAACTGGCGAAAAGAGCACAACCAAACTTCTCAAAGCAACACACAAGGCAATACAGGAGACTTAACCACCACTGAACACTCTCCTCACAAAACTCCACCCAAACTCAACACCACCACATACTGCTCACGAATTCCAAAACACTCAAAGTTAACCACAACTTAACCTTTCACACTTCCGAACCGCACATAGCCCCAACAACAACCTGAAGAACCTCAAACTTTTACAGCATACTCCACCTTAACACACAACTCCCAAAACTTGTTCACACAGTGACACCAACCAATCCAGTTCCGCCACTATGTACCCACAACCTTCACTGCTTCTAAAACTCTTTGCAAACTCCCCAACCTCCTTCAAAGATTTTCCCAACAAGAAAAAATTCTTAAGCATCAACTGCTTACCCAACCCTCTCAACGTAATGCTGACATTCCTTCACATTCGCCGCTATCATTACCATAACGACTCACCAGGACTACTCATCCAATATCCAAAAATAACATCACAAAACCCCAATCTTGACTCCGCCAGCCGTTCCATACACCACCAGCTGACTTCAGAAGGAATTTACTTATTCACAACCAGCCAACCACTTCTCACAAGAACCCGTCCAACCAACAATGGCCTTCGATCTTACATTGCCTTTCCACTTCAAGCTTTGACCACAACACTTACCCTACTAGAACATCGCCCAGCCTAACCCTATCACAACACTAACAGACTCGATTAGCTATTAGTGAGTGTGAACGTTCGTATGCATGGTCACCAATATGCCCTATCAATGCCTGATGTACATGTATGCAAAACCTCTAATGTCATGTCACATGTATGCATGGACCAGCACATATATAATATAGCATATAACAAATGATTTTAACAGTGCATGTATGTCAGTTCACACCCACCAATAACATCCTCAGAATTTGTCTAAGAACAACCTCCTAACTCACTTCTAACTTGTCTAACTCCATCATTCTAGCAACCATTATCCACAAGATACTTACTAAAGCCCTCTTCACGCTAAAGTTGTTTTCAAAACATCAACAAATACTACCCCATCACGCTAGCAACAAGACCATACCCGCAACGCAAGGGAAACCAAACCAAAACCAAACTAAGATAACTAGGCAAAGGTTACTTAACAAGGTTACCTGAAAATACCTCACTGCCCCGGAGCTTCAACAGTCGAGCTCTCTTCCTCACAGAACCATCATTCTCCAGCCGCACCACTGTAGCATCAGCTAACACACTAAGGTCACCACCATCTCCTTGCGGCAAAGCTCCCTGGCTATCCCGAGCCAACTTCAAACAATTACGTCTCATATGCCCAACAGACCCACAATTCCAGCAGATCCCATTTCCCAAACTCTTCACAACTTTCTGCTCTTCCTGCCACCTTCGAACTTCGTCTCGGCCGTGCCCATGACCCTTCAGAGACCCTTTTGCTACCACAGAAGCTGATCTCACAACATGAGGACAATCTCGCTTCACATGCTCTTTAGAACCACAGTTCCAACAGGCACCTGTGCCCCAACAACCTCCAACATGGCGCCTCCCACAACGGTCACACACCGGTAGCTGAGCTTCCACTCCTTGATCAAACAACACTTGCCCCAGATTTGCACTACCATCCAAGCTTCGATCCAAGCAAAACTTCCTATCACGTCGCCTTTTACGCTGACCGCTCTCGAAGTCAATACCCGCAACTCTCTTACTTAAACTTTTCTCACCTTCACCAACTGAAACCACACCCTTACATTGCTTAACCCCTGGGAATTTCTCTCCAAGATACCTTTCATAAAAGGCAGACACAAAGAAGTCCCAATCTATATCGTGAATGTGTGATGCCACCGCCACAGATGTCCACCAGGCACATGCATCCTCCAGCATCAGTGAGACAACACTCCCCAGCTTACAGGCATAGTCACAACTTTCCTGATCCAAAATCAGAATTACACTGGCCAACCAGGCCTCAAACGTCTCAGGTGACGAACCATGATACTCCACAGCTCCCAAATCATGCAAACGCTGTTTCGACAAACCCACACATCCCACCGCCAGCACGTCTACAGACTTTACTTTTGCCACAGCCTGAGATGTTCCCAACACCTCTTGAACAACAGGTGATGAACTCTTCATCACAGACCCAACTTCCTCCTCCTGCCTTACTACCTCAACTCCAGGCACAGAAGGCTGAAACGAAACACCTCCATTAAAAGGTGAATTCCACGCCTTAACAACCTGCTCTAAAGCAGCAACCATCTCACCTAACTGCCATTCTTTCATCGATTTCACCATGCTATTAACAATAAACAATCATAACAAAACAAACAAATCAATTAGACCAGCTTTAAGCAAGGATTCAAACTCCAACTCCAAAATAACACAATAGCTATAATAATAAGGCAATGGGTATCCCGAATTCTCCCCTTTTACATGACATAACAGTGAACAAAAACATAAATATCACCACATCAAGCCTATCAAACAACATATTCGATCATGCTTTCATCAAACAGCATCCACTCGCAACAGCATAATATCAACATATCATACCCATTACACTTTCATCATTCATAAAAAAAAATCAGCTCACATCACCAGCATAACATCATCACAAATCCACATTATCTCAGCGAAGATTCATAACTAGAAAGCATGTTAAAAACATCAACAATTCACTCAAAAACACGTGTTTCAACCGGCTTTCATCCACACATTAGGATATACATCAAACACATACTACAACAATTTACCGTTTTCCCCAAGCATTCGCAACTCAGCTCTGATACCACCAAATGTAACCCCCTTAACCCGGCCCAGACGGTTGAACCGAATTAAGAAGTTTACACGGGGAAAACCAAAGTCAACCCGAAAGTCAACCTTGATTAACGACCCATTTTTTTTTCTTTTTAAACTTGTCTAGATGCTTATTAACCCTAGATATGTTCACAAGAACAGCATACACCAAGATCATACCAATCAGAGAACATTCAGGGACTCAATTGCACAAATTAAGGAATTAGGGACCAAATTGTAAATTCTGAGAATTACAGGGACTTAACCCAATTAAAAGTTACCAGTATGAAATTAGTCATGTTTCATGCTTCACTGCCAAATTTCAGCTCAAAAGGACATCTCGAACTCAACCAATTGCATAAACAAAGTTCAGGACCAAAACGCAAGGTTTTCAAAACATTTAACCAACAAATTCAGTGCCCAACGGTCGAGTGTTCCGAAACAGGGAGGACCTGTTCCAAAACGCGGGACCGTTCCGAAACTGGTACCGAAACAGGGCCTGGCAGTAGCCAAACCGTTCCGGAACAGTTCCTTCCGTTTCAGAACGCCCAGGCCATTTCAGGCCCCCGTTCCGATACGGTAGCACCTGTTCCGAAACAGGCTGCCCATATTGCAGAAAAATTGCTGGTTTAACACACATTTGACCCATCAAACATGCTCCACAGGCAACCAAATCACACC
This sequence comes from Hibiscus trionum, assembly GCA_030270665.1. NCBI lineage: Eukaryota > Viridiplantae > Streptophyta > Magnoliopsida > Malvales > Malvaceae > Hibiscus > Hibiscus trionum. The sequence continues at coordinate 17,439,949 of BSYR01000051.1, forward strand.
AGCAAGTCATTCAACATACAAGGGACATAATTGCATCAAAAACTAGATACAAGACCATCCCTAGGTGCACCAACTCATTCAAAATATCCAACACTCAACATGCTTTTAAACAAGAAGCATAACATAACAACTTAAGCATAAGGATATTCAAACGTTGCAACATTAATCCACATGATTCAAAATCATAAACCAAACTTGTCCAACATACACAATCCCATTAAACATCCACATAAGGGATTCTTCCCCCATTGCCTTTATTATCTATAGCTATTAACCGAGACATACATCTCAAGTGGAGTTCTCCTTGAATCCCTTGCTTCTCGCTGTTCCAACTTCAAATATTTGCATTGATGGACAAAAAGGAGCGTAAGCACATAATGCTTAGTGAGGAATGCTCAAAACCAAAACACCATCAATGCAGCGAGTCATAAAACCACTTTTAAAAGCAAACTCGATTCGATAAACCAAAGCAAAGTTTGAAAACCCTTTTCAACATCATGCTTTAAATCATGCATTGCTCAAACATGAAAACCCAACCCTTAGCTTAGAAAAGCTAAATACACCTTTTCAAAGCACAAACTTGCAAAACCATCAATTTAACCATTCCATGCATGAACATCATATGCAAGGCTAAATTCAAATCATTGGAAAACATTTCCACTTCACATCATACCCTTCTCATACTTGAATATCATTTTAAAGCAAGAAACCTTTAAAACCATTTACTCATTCTATCTACTACGTGCATTAAACAAATGCAACATATGAACCACATCATCGATATTTGCATCACATGCCTTTAAAAACAAGTCTTCGCAAGACTTCAATGCACTAAAGAGATTTCATGTACACATGCACCATTCTCAATAGATAATCAACATTTGATTAGACTAACAAGCAAACATGCATTCATAGTACATTTCACACTTCTCATGCAACCATGCATCATTTCAAGCATCTCATGCTTCATTATATTCAAGAACATTATATTGGCTTCCAAGTGATAACCAAATCCACTTTTCAACACAACATCCAATCGGATACGCGGATCACAAGCGTTGTCCCCACGCTTCATACACACTACCAATCCCAAGGTCCCCAAATGGAATTTTAACCACCATTTGACCTTACCATACACAAGGTCCTCATATGGAATTTTAACCACCATATAACCTTAACATTCACAAGGTTCCCATATGGAATTTTAACCACCATATAACCTTAACATTCACAAGGTTCCCATATGGAATTTTAACCACCATATAACCTTAACATTCACAAGGTTCCCATATGGAATTTTAACCACCATATAACCTTAACATTCACAAGGTTCCCATATGGAATTTTAACCACCATATAACCTTAACATTCACAAGGTTCCCATATGGAATTTTAACCACCATATAACCTTAACATTCACAAGGTTCCCATATGGAATTTTAACCACCATATAACCTTAACATTCACCATTGGTAGTTGTATAACTTCACTAACGAGATCCGGGACATACTCCACAAGATCCACACATGGACTTTACACCACCATTGTGATCTTAACAAGCACAAGGTCCTCAAATGGAATTTTAACCACCATTATAACCTTTGCTTACCCAAGGTCCTCGAATGGAATTTCAACCACCATTATGACCTTAACACAAGACCCACCCATGGAATTTTAACCACCATGGTGCTCTTAACCATCTCGTTAGTGTACTTGGATGGAGTTACCGGTTCACTCACAACCACTCCACATCCAAGGCGACTTTATTCACGGTGCACCCAATCCTATAGCCGGCTAACTATATCCGATTTAAGTAACCAAGAACCACTTACATCACTTGCAAATATAACCATCTTACCACATTAATCCATTGATTTACAAGCATAACCAAAATGCAAAAACCACCATTTACCCTCATTAGTCCACTGTTTTTGAAGCATTACACAAAGCCATTAAACAACATGCAACACTATGCATCAATTCCACAACTCCAATGTACAAAACCAAGGATCTCTTACCTTGAGCATCCTTCACACATGACTTTCAAAACCAGCATTAAACCATGCTAAAATATGCTTTCAAAACAGAATTTAAAACATGCAAATCACATGCTTTGCATCAAACAATCACAAATGCTTTAAAACCAATTCACAACACAACCAAGAGGGAAAATCCATTTACTTACTCTTGAGCTTAGCAAAGTTGTTTAGACTTAAACTAAGCTCCCAAAACCTTCAAACCTTGGTTTAAAAGCTGAAAACCCAACTTCACTCACCGATACACAAAACAAGGCTAGCCAACAAGCCTTCCAAGCAACCGAAACCTTCCACACCACCTCTAATGCTCACGGATCAATCTCCCCTGTTTCAAGCACACAACAACAGAGGATTAATGCATCATTATGCATTAAAAACACCAGCCACACAACTCAACTCGCTGCTCTACACAAATCCAACATTTCGACTACCAAACACAACCGAAATCACCTCCAAACACCTCCAAAACTTAACCCAGCCAAAAACCATCACTTCTAACCATTTTTAAACATCAATTAACATCCAAAAAGGATCTAACCACGTCCTTATACCTCCAGCTATAACAGATCACCAAGATCACTCCAAAAACAACCAAAAACTCAAGCAAAACTTAGGAAAATTAACCTATTCGGGATTGCATTGATAAAACCTCAATTTCTCATCAATTATACATTCATTCAACATCAAAAAGACACCTCAAATCACTGCTCAAACAGATCATACGAAATTTTACCAAAAATCAACCAAATCTTGCATTTAAAGCCAAGATCAAGATTAAAATTGTAAAACCTTTAATAAATCACAAATCAAGGATTGAGAACTTGGGAATTTCAGTAAAGAACTGAGAGTTTAGAGGATAAGGACGTTCTTACCTCCAAACTTGAGTTTCTCCCTTTTTGGAACCAAAATCTTGAAAATCCACTTAGCAAATGCAAAGGTTTTGATGAAGAGATGATTGAAGATCAAAAGAGAATTGAAATGAGTTATTTAGGTGACAAAATCAGAGGGAAAAGCTCTGGAGAAAATGTGTTTGGTTTGAGAGAAAGATGAGAGAAAAATGGAAATGAAACTTTAGGAAAAGTTAGTTGGAAAATGCCAAAATATCTTCCCTCCTTTTTAGTTTTATTTAAAAACCTTTAATTAATCATTTAATATCTTAGAAAAATCTGGAGAAACTCCCATTGGGTAAATAGCTCCTTAAAGATTCAAAGTTTCAATCCTTTTTAAAACAGTCACACAGTTTTCAAAAATTACATTTTGGTCACTAACCCAAAATGTCACTCTTCCAAACCTCATTTTACAAAATTGATTTCACCAAACTCTTATATATAATAAAAGAGGATTTTAAGACATTTTCCATATTTTTAATGCAACCCGAACTAGGCTTTCCTAAAAATCACCTTTTATATTCGAACCGCAACCCGACCGGTCCGGTCCAGAACCCAAAACTTCTAAGCCCAAAATTGAGGTGTTACATGGTAGCTCTAACTGATAGGCAACTGGTCTGACTCGACGAATAATCCGATAAGGGCCAATGTATCGAGGACTCATCTTGCCCTTTCGACCAAACCGAAGTATCTTCCTCCAAGGAGATACTTTCAAGAAAACCTCATCACCCACCTCAAACTCAAGATCGCGACGTCTCAAATCGGCATAAGACTTTTCGTCTGTCAAAAGCAGCCTTAAGCCGATCCTGAATCACTTTGACAGTCTGCTCAGCCTCGTGCACAATCTTCGGTCCCAACAATATGTGCTCATTCAACTCAGTCCAACCGATAGGTGAACGACACCTACGCCCATACAGAGCCTCATACGGTGCCATCTTGATATTGGCCAGATAATTGTTATTATAAGCAAACTCTACAAGCGACAGGAAATCCTCCCAACTGCCTCTGAAATCAAGAATAAAACCCCTCAACATATCCTCAAGAATCTGGATCACACGCTCAGACTGACCATCTGTCTGCGGATGATAAGATGTACTGAAGTTCAACCGAGTACCCAAAGCAGAATGAAGAGACCCCTAGAATCATGCAGTGAACCTCGGATCTCTGTTAGAAATAATAGATAATGGTACCCCGTGAAGTCGAACGATCTCAGAAATATAAACCCGGGCTAACTTACTCAAGAATAGTTAACTCGTATAGGAATGAAATGCGTAGACTTTGTCAGATGATCAACAATAACCCAGATGGAATCCTTCTTCGACTGAGTCAAAGGAAGTCCACTAACAAAGTCCATAGTCACGCGCTCCCACTTCCACTGAGGAATCTCAATATGCTGTAGTAACCCAGACGGACGCTGATGCTCTGCTTTGACTTTCCGACAAGTCAAGCACCTCGATACAAATCCGACGACGTCTCGCTTGAGACCTTTCCACCAGTACCTCTTACGAAGATTCTTATACATCTTGTCACCACAAGGATGCATAGCATAAGGAATGTCATGAGCCTCACGGAGAATAACCTATTTTAACCCATATTTCCTCAGAATACAATACCATCCACTGAAACATAATACCCCATCCTGATCAATAGAGAAATATCGAGATGTACCCTCACGCGCCTCTCTAATACGATGCACCAAAAACTGATCACTAGGCTGCTTAGCTCGAATATCAGAAATCAATGTAGGAATAACTCGAAGTTCTGCCAACAGACTGCCATCGTCGTACAAACTCATCCGAGCAAACAAAGCTCTCAGATCTGAAATGGCGTTACGACTCAATGCATCAGCAACGACATTAGCCTTACCCGGATGATACTCAATCTCACAATCATAATCCTTGAGAAGCTCTAACCATCGGCGCTATCTTAAATTAAGCTCCTTCTGAGTGAGTAGGTATTTCAGACTCTTATGGTCTGTATAGATATAACACTTCTCTCCGTAGAGATAGTGTCTCCAGATCTTAAGTGCAAAAATAACAGCAACAAGCTCTAGGTCGTAGGTAGGATAGTTACACTCATGCGGTTTCAACTGTCGAGATGCATAAGCGGCTACCTTCCCGTCCTGCATTAGAACACACCCCAATCCGGTGTACAAAGCATCACTGTAAACTGTATAAGCTTTACCAGGCTCAAGCTGAATCAAAACTGGTGCTTCAGTCAACATAGACTTAAGCTTCTCGAAACTAGACTGCTGAGCCTCAGTCCAAACAAAGGGAACATCCTTCCTCAGAAGCTTAGCAACGGAGCTGCAATAGAAGAGAAACCCTCAACGAACCTCCGATAATAACCAGCTAAACGCAAGAAGCTTCGAACCTTAGGAACATTCTAGGGCTGCTTCCAACTCATAATACCCTCAACCTTCATCGGATCAACCTGAATACCCTAAGCAGAAACTATATGACCCAGAAACATAACCTCGGAAAGCCAGAACTCACACTTACTGAATTTTTCATACAGTTGTTTCTCTCGCAGAATCTGTAATACAATCCGAAGATGTTCCTCATGCTCTGCCTCAGATCTACAATATACCAGTATATCATCAATAACTACCACAACAAACTGGTCAAGATAGGGTTGAAACATCCTATTCATCATATCCATAAAAACAGCAGGGGCGATAGTCCACCCAAAAGGCATCACAAGGAACTTATAATGGCCATATCATGTCCAAAAAGCTGTTTTGAACACATCAGAATCCTTAACCTTGAGTTGGTAATAACCAGATCTCAGGTCTATCTTAGAGAATACCGTAGCTCCCCGAAACTGGTCAAACAAATCGTCAATACGGGGAAGAGGATATTTGTTCTTGATCGTCAGCTTGTTCAGCTTCCGATAATCTATACAGAGTCGAAGTGTCCCATCCTTCTTCTTAACAAACAGAATAGGAGCTCCCCAAGGGGAAACACTGGGTCAAATGAAACGTCGATCCAACAGTTCTTGCAATTGAATCTTCAACTCCTTAAGTTCTTTCGGTGCCATCCGATAAGGTGTCATAGACACAGGAGCTGTACCCGAATAAACCTCGATGCCAAACTCAACCTCATCTCGTTTCGGTGGTACCCCAGGTAATTATTCCGGAAAAGCATCTGGAAAGTCTTTCACAACTCGAATCTTATCAAATCCGGAATCAGACTGTCTCGAATCAAGTATATAGGCAAGATAAGTGATAGACTCTTTCGTGATCATTTCCTCAGCTTTGAGAGTTGAGACGATGTTACATAGGAACCCTCTGCGCTCACCAATCAGAATCACCTCACGATCATCAGGAGTTCTCAGTGTAGCTCTTTTCTTTTGACAATCTAAGGCAACATGGTGTGCAGACAGCCAATCCATACCCAGAATAAGATCAAACTCCCCAAAGGGTAACTCCATCAAATCAGCTAGAAAGATCTCCCCTTAAATCTCAAGAGGACAATTCCTGTATACTTTAGTAACCTCAACTGGATTACCCACTAGACTGTGTACAGTAACAACACTAACAATATCCTCAACAGAAATCCCAAAACCCCCAGACACAGAACTCGCAACATATGAATGAGTCGAACCATTATCTAGCAGAGCAAAATAGGGAATAGAATGGATAGAGAATGTACCAGCAATAACATCTGGCTCATCACAGTCCTCGTGCCTCCTAGTAGAATAAACTAACCCCGGTTGTCTGGCCTCTGATCCTGCTGATCCTCTACTCGGAGCTGGTCTACCTATACTAGCAGAGCCTGAAGTAACATATCTGACCTGACCTCTTCCCCTGGCGGGAGTCTGTTCTGATGCCTGAGACTGAGTAGTACTAAAAGCTTAGGGGGGTGGAACCGAACAATCTCTAAAACAATGCTCGAATGAACCACATCTGAAACAAGCTCCAGTCTGCCTCCTATACTCGCCCGAATGCCACTTCTTGCAAAAAGGACACTGTGGCACCCCTCGAGTACCAGTCAAACCATCAATACTGATAGTCAGAACAGAAGAAGTCACTGGTCTAGCTCTAGAATAACTCTAATTGTCTGACTCATCTCTGGCCCTCTTCCTAGATTGATTCCCCTGACTATGCTGAACTAGCATTGACACTGGTCTCTTCCCTCTATCAGATCCATGCAACTTAAGTTGTCTCAACTATGCCTCATTACGCTCAGCCGTCCTAGCTCGTCGAGTAATGTCTTTGTATTCCTCGTCCATTTGTAAAGCAACACCGACCTTTATCGTAGGACGCAATCCCTTTAAAAACCAATCACACTTGTCTTTTTCTGTGGTCACTAACCCTGGGACGTACTGAATTAATCTCATAAACTCGATCTCATAGTAATTAATAGTCATATCGTTTTGTCTCAGATTCATGAAATCATCTCTGCACTTAGCTATATAATCAGCTCTGGCATATCGATCACGGAAAGCCTGTCTAAAATGATCCCAAGTAACAATACTAGCTGGAGTAGCAAGCTCCTCAGCCTCCCACCAATTCTGGGCTTCACCCTGCAGCAGTGCAACGGCAGCCCTGAGTTTCCGGTTGGTAGGATAATCCATCTCAACAAATAATCGATGAAGCTTCTTCAACCAGTACTTTGCATCTGCTGGGTCTGTACCCATCTTTCCATCGAACATAGTCATCCTGACAGCAAGAAACTCTGTAGATATAGGTCTCCGAACACTCTCAGACTAACGAAGGTATCTCAATAACTCTCTCTGAATCGTCACAGCATCTGTGCCCACTGTCTCACTATCCCCTAAATCACGATGACCACTACCCTGAGCAGGCTGAACATGTGGGTCTCCTCCACCAGTCTGATGACCTCCAGTTTGCTGAGCTCATGTCTGCTCCAAATGTTGTTCCTCCACATTCGCACCCTGGACCTCATCCTGATTTTGTATCGAACCCTCAGGATGTGGAACGTCACTATTCGCAGTCGCGCTACGACCTCGGCCACGACCTCGACCGGCCGCTACTCTAGAACTTCTCTAAGGTGGCATAGTAGTATATCTACAAAAGACAGAATCCTAAGATTAAATTCGGTACTTGGAGACCTTATTCAGAATATGTATAAATATGTTCATAATAGATCATAAGTTTATCTGAAATTTCCCGTTTTACCCCAAAAACATTTGAGAATGCATACAAAAATTTATTCTCGATTTCAGATTGATTTAAATCACTCAGGCCGAGTGTTGAACCTGGCTCTGATACCACTAAATGTAACTCCCTAAACCTGACTTGGAAGAACTGGGTCGAATTTAAGGAGTCCAGCTCAAAGCTTGTCCCTCACGCAAACAACCTGGTTCAAAACATTAATTCCAAAATAGACAGTAATAATAATACATAATACATATTGATAAAATATTCCTGAAAATATTAAATATTCGAAATGTTCACGCATGATAAAATGTAATGACCCCAAATAAAACATCCGAAATCTGAAATTATATACAATCTGATAAAACATATAATATAAATAGGTCCAAGTGTCATACTGATAATAATAAATAAATAAAGCTGGAAAACGAAGTCTTCCAAGTACCGTAGCCTATACCCGAGTATCTGAAAATAGAAACTAAGGGGTGGTCAGCGATAAAGCTCAGTGTGTCTTTACAGTGCAAACAGAACTAACAGTATCATCATATCAACAGAATCAATAAGATATTATCATAATACAATTTTCCATCATGAATCAGTTCAAACACATAAACAAGTGTGAATGAATATGCAACACAATATGACATGCACCCAACTACATCACCATCCGAAGAGTAAGGTTCCCCAAAACCAGTCTCTACCTCGTCACCATCCGTAGTGTAATCCAGCCCGTAGGTGAAACCACTGATCAGAAGTAGACATCATCCCGAAAGATGAAGCTAATGAACTTCCCCATACAGAATCCCACCCATAATGGGATGACATAAAACCTGAATTCTGAATCTGAATGCATTGTTTATCAACATAAATGCATAATCATATAATCTGATATAAAGTAATCCAAATCTCAATGTATATACAAATATTTCATAACGTAACAGAATGTTCAACACGTCAAACATCACAAATCAACAGAATATTACAATCATATACCATCAGACCACACCATGTATACATTTCAGCAAATCAACACATTTACATATCGAACATTGTAAACAGACAGCACAGAAGAGAACACACCTCAAGTAGCTAACACTCAACATCGACGGTGACGTCTCCCACGCTCAACTCTATCTCTAGGTCGGTCAGAGTCAGCTCCTATAACAATTAAATACACCATCAAAGATACTACTACTATGCCAAGACACTGATAATATAAATATCGAATATATATTAATAATTAAACTCACGAGCTGATCCCAATGTCATCGCAACAGGAGGTCATCATGGTGGAGGAGGAGGAAGGATCTCAGTATCCGAGTTAATGTCGTCTACAAATAAGAATAATTCCAATTAATTCTCGATATTCAGATCTTTAAAAACAAGTATAATCGAATAAAAGCGGTCAAAACAATATTTCGGGTTCGAATTTGGGAAAACGGGCAGCGGAAATAGAATCAGGACGTCAAAAAACATAAAACAACCCTTTTCCCTTCGATTTGAAAATTAGGGTTTTTCTCTAATCGGTTTTCCTCGCTAGAAAACACGTCGGTAACCTCTAAACACTAATTCCAGCCAAAACAACACATTTCAAAAGAATCCAAACCCAAATCATGCTATTCTGCACTCACCCCAACTCGAAAACACAGTGAAACGACAAACTTGGCAATGTCGTCAGAGAACACGAACGGTCTTCGAACCGTTTCTTAACAACGGTGGACGGAAAATAGAGATGATGGCTAGGGTTTTGGTTGTACGGGTTTGGGGAGCCCGACGGTGGCTTCGAATCGATGAACGGCCGACGACAAGGCCCTTATCAGAGCACGATCGGAAAAACATGGGTAGAAGTGTGTTTTTCGAAGACAACACGGAAGCAAAAAGAAAGAAAGAGGGAGAACGGCTCAAAAGGTCTCAGAAATGAGAAAACAAGTATTTAAATCACCCAAAATGGGTAAATTACATGACAAGCCACCACACTATTTAGGGTTCATGAAATATCCCGAAAATTTGCTTTATTTGCAATTTGATCACTAAATTTTAATTAGGTTTCAAATTAAAAATTCCCATTTTTAGGGTTTTTAATTAGGCTAAAATTGGGGTGTTACACATCATATGTTGGTTTGGGTTGCGTATTGATGCAAGGTGGAAAGGTTGTGGCTTATGCGTGTAGGCAGTTGAAGGTGCATGAGCGTAACTATCCTATGCAAGATCTTGAGCTCGCTGCAGTGGTGTTTGCTTTGAAGATTTCGATACACTTCTTTTATGGTGAAATGTGTGTAGTTTACACCGACTATAAGAGTTTGAAGTATCTTATATTCCAAAAGGAGTTAAATCTCAGGAAGCGAAGATTGTTGGAGTTGCTTAAGGATAATGATCTGACCATTGAGTATCATCCCGGGAAGGCCAATGTTGTGGTCGATGCTTTGAGTAGGAAGGTAGATGCTGAGCTGAGAGCTATGTTTGCTCGATTAAGTATATCGCGTGATGGTGGCTTGATAGCCGAGTTGCAAGTGAAACCTTCATTGATTCAGTTGATTAAGGAGAAGCAGTTGCTGGATGATTCGTTGGTGTCTCATGTCTAGGACATAGTTGGTGGTAAGGCAACAAACATCTATTTTAATGACGATGGAGTTCTATGTTTTAAAAGTCGAATAGTTGTGCCGGAAGATGTTGAGTTGAGGCGCACTATTTTGACTGAGGCTCATAGCAGTCCTTTTGCTATGCACCCTGGCAGTACTAAGATGTATCGGGGCTTGAAGAATGAGTACTATTGGGTGGGACTGAAAAAGGATGTTGCTGATTTTGTAAGCAAGTCAATAGTTTGCCAGTGTATGAAGGCAGAGCATCAATTTCCTTCCGGTTTGTTACAGCATTTTAGGATACCGTAGTGGAAATGGGAAAGGATTACGATGGATTGTGTCTGGTCTACCTTTGACACCATCTAAGAAGAACTCTGTGTGGGTGATTGTGGATCGTCTTACGAAGTGTGCGCATTTCTTGGCTGTGCATACTACGTATACATTGGATAAGTTAGCTGAGTTGTATATTGCTGAGATTGTGCGTTTGTATGGTGTACCCAAGTCTATAGTGTCCGATAGGGATATGATGTTCACAGCGAGGTTTTGGGAATGTTTACATTAGGCGTTGGGTACGCGGTTGAATTTCAGCACTTCGTATCATCCTCAGTCAGATGGACAATCAGAATGAGTTATCAAGGTGCCGGAGGACATGTTGCGATGTTGTGTGATTGATTTCCAAGGTTCTTGGGAAAAGCATCTGCCTTTGGTTGAGTTTGCCTATAATAACAGCTTTCAGGCAAGTATACAAATGGCTCCGTATGGGGCCTTGCATGGGAGGAAGTGTAGAATGTATCTTTGTTGGGCTGAGGCAGGGCAAAAGTTACTTTCCTTGTCGGATATGCTCAACGGAACAACTAAGAGAGTGAAGCTCATATATTAGCGGTTGAAGGCTGCATCAGACCATCATAAATCTTACGCGGATTTAAAGCATAGGGAGATTGAGTTTGTGGTTGGAGATCGCGTGTTCCTTAAGGTATCGCCTTGGAAGAAGGTATTGAGGTTCGGACCTAAGGGAAAGCTTAGTCCTAGGTTTATTGGACCTTATGAGGTTGTGGAGCGAGTTGGTCTTGTGGCTTATCGGTTGCGGTTGCCTCCCGAGTTGAAAAATATCCATGATGTGTTTCATGTGTCTATGTTGCGGAGGTATAAATCGGATCCTTCGCATGTGATGCCAGTTGAGGAAATCGAGTTGAATCCGGATTTATCCTATGGTGAGGAACCAATGAGAATCTAGATTCGAGTAGCAAAGTTCTTCGTGGCAAGACGATTGAGCTTCTGAAGGTGTTGTGGCGACACTGAGGAGTTGAGGAAGGCCACGTGGGAAAGCAAGGCGGACATGTTGAGGCAATTTCCGCATCTTTTTCCTACAGGTAAAATTTTGAGGACGAAATTTCCCAAGTGGGGGAGAGTTGTAACGCCCCGGATTTGGGCCTAGTTGTTTTGCGAGTCGGTTGGCCGGTGGAACCGGTATCGATTGTTCGAACTGTTAAAAGGTGGTTTAGGGAAATCAAGGTTCGGGATGGGATAAAAATATGATAAAAATTCCTAGAATCCTCTAAAATTATATTTAAGAACTTGGTTAAATCAATTTTACAAAACGAGTTTTCGAAAGTATACATTTTAGGCAGTGACCAAAATGTAAATATTTAAAATTTGGGAAAAATGTGTTTTTCAAGAAGAGTCAAAATCTTAGAATCTTTAGGGAGCTATTTGGAAATAAGGCCTTTTCTCTAATTTGGCATGTGTTTCATATGTTTTATTATAAATTAAATTGGCTTTGATTAATTAAAATTTAAAAGTTAGTTAATCGGTTAAAAGATTTTTGACAATCTTTTCATTCTCTCTTCTTCACTTCAGCCAAAAACTCTCCATTTTCTCTCAAATTTCCAGACTTTCTTCACTCTCAAATTCTCTTTTGATTTCCAACTTTTCCTTGGTGATTTCTCTCATTTTCCTTCAAGTTCTTTCAAGCTAATCTTGTCAAATTAGAGGAGAAGCAAGGATTGGAGGTAAAATTTGTGCTAACCCTCTAATCAAGGTTCTTTAATGAAATTCCAAAGATATTTGGCTCTTTATTAATTTTTTATTGAGGTTTTGTTGTTAGTTTGATAAAATATTGAAATCTTGAAAGAAAAGTGATTTAAAATGTGATTCTCGGAGTTTGGTTGATTTGGCTTGTTTGAGATGATTTCTAATTGAGTTTGAAATGTTTTTGGTGTTGGAATAGAGTCTTAATCATAGAGATCCTGAAATCCTTGGTTTTTGGAGTGTTTTTGGTTGAATATTTGGGTGTTTTTGTGGAATTCGAGTTTGCTGGAGGTATAAGGATTGTTTTAGGTTATTTTTGGATGTTGATTGATGCTTAAAATGTCTTGGTGGTGTTGGGTAATGGCTGGGATGAGGTTAGTGGTCAATCGATTGAGTTTTCAGTTGTTCCGGATTGGTGTTTTGATTCTTTAGAGCAGGGCTGCGGGTTTTCTTTAGAGTGCTGGTGTTTTGGATGCATTTTAAGGCATTGAACCTCGGTTTTAATGTGTTGAAAACATGGGATAGTAATCCGGAATCAATCGAAGTGTTTTTGGAGGCTTCGGACGATCGATAGTTGCGTCGGCAAGTGTGGTCTGCAAGTCACTGAGTGGAACTTGGTTTTTCAGCACGGAAAGGTTTTATAAAAGGTTTTGGGAACTTAGTAAGAGCTTGAAAATCTTTACTATGTTCAGAAGTAAGTAAAGTGAATTTCCCTCTCAAATTGTGCTAGTTTGAGCCTTTGGTTGCACTTGGTTTTAAATTGCATTTACCTACTGTTTTAAAGCATGCTTTTGAGTATGTAAAATTTGTTTGATGATGCCATGAGGTTTAAGGATGCACTAGGTAAGTGATCATTGTATGCGTGTGTTGATGCATGGTTTAATGCTAGTGTTATGGCTTATCATGAATACTTTGTAAAACATTGAGGTATGCATGAAATGCGGATTATATTGGCAAGTGATGTTGTATAAAGTGTTTTGTAAATGAAATTGGATATAGTTAACCGGCTATAGGATGTTGAGGGGTTGTGATTGTATCGAAAACTCCATCCACGTACCTTAACGATTGAGGATTGTTTAAGGTTGCAACGGTTGAGGGTAGATCCCGGGTGCGAACCTTGTGTGTGTCCCGTCTCTCGTTAGTGGGCTAAACATCTAGTGACGAGTGGTGGTGAGGGATTGTTATTGTACTGAATACTCCACCACGAGTGTCACAACGATGGAGGGTTACTCTCGTGTGTGAACCTTGAGATGCCGGTAGAGTGTATGAAGGGTGTGGGACAACCCTTGGTAATCCATGTATCTGATATGTTTTGAGAACTTTGTTATCACTTGTGAGCCAATATAATGAAATTGAATGTTATAGAAAGTGATTGTTGCATATTTTGAAAAGTGCACGTTTTGGTTTAAGCTTAGCATAATGGTGTTTATGCTTGGAAGGCTTGGTATATGTTTAGTGTAAAACTAATAAATTGATTTTGATAAAATAAATGATTTAAGGACTAAATTGAACAAGAGAATGAATTTTTAAGTCCTCAAAACCTCTCTGTGTGTTTAAAGAAAAAAGTACAAGTCAAAACATTAACTTATCAAATATTTTCTAAGTATTTACCATGTCAAAACAATGATTTTCGAGTCACCGTTTCGGAACGACCTTTGGCGTTTCAGAACACTTTGAATCTGTTAACCTTTGTTTCGGAACTAGCTTTCCCGTTTCGATACGGGTGTATCGAAACAGCTAGTTGTGTTTTGAAACGGATGAAGAACAACATAATGGTTTGAAATGTTTTGATACAACCGTATCGAAACGACCTCAAACGTTTCGAAACGTATTTCAAACTTGGTTTCCAAAATATGACCGTTGAAATTTTATAACTGATTTTAAAATTATTGTTAAGGCGTATAGAAACGCTTTTAGGCGTTTCGATACAGGTTTTGACAGTGGCAAAATGTTTCGAAACGCGTTTCGGAACATGCTCTTATCGTATCGAAACGATCGTGCCCGTTTCGGTACGGTCTATTTATTACACCCCCAACGACTCTTTCTATCTTGGTCTATTTCGAAACAGGGTCGGGCGTTTCGAAACGGGTAGTTGCAGCCTACATTTATAGAGGGAAGATAACATCCCAACGACTATAATAATGAAGGCAACAACCCCAATGACTAGAATTCAATGAGAAGGTATAAAAGGGACCTCAAAAACCACCAGCAACAATTATTGATCCAAAAAGAATCATCCAAACATCAAATCCAAGAAATTGTATAAAAATCCCATATTTTATTGTAAATCCAAATTGTGCATCAAATCCAAGTAATTATGTAAAAATCCCATATTTTATTGTAAACCCCAAATTGTATTGTGTGTAATTCCATTCTTATTTTCCAATTTGGGTTTAATGCTTGTAAAAAGGGATACATTTGTATTGAGAGATACTAGTCTTTATCCTTAAACTTCTTTGTATTTCTTGAGTGAGGATTGGGTCAAATTTTAGGTAGAAAATTTGATTGGATTGTAAAGGTTACCTCCTAAGCCTGGAAAAGGGGAAGAGCAATTAGTGGATTGTTGGAAAATCCTTAGTGGTAGCTAAGGTAGTCAATGTAGAGTTCAATTAGAACTTGAACCCCTCGAAATTCTCTTGTCTAGCAATTTTTAGTTTTCCACTCCACCACCAAAATTCTTAAAAATCCAATTAACCCCCTCTTGGCTTAAATCGATTATTACAGCCACTTAACAATTGGTATCAGAGCCTACATCTTTGAAGGATTAACAACCACAAGAGGAGATTCTAGGAAGAGTGTGATCAACTACATACCAAGCTAGGGCATCTACCTCCGGGTTAAGCATGTAAGAGTCTCAATCGACCACCAAACCGCCTTTCCTCAATGGTGACAACTACCTTTTTTGGAAGAACCGGATGCGTCTCTTCATTAAATCCAATGATTATCTGGTTTGGGATGTTATTGAAGATGGTCTCTCTATTCCGATGAAGAGAGACGACGAAGGAAGACTTGTGCCAAAAAGGAAAAATGAAATGAGTGAAGAAGAGAGAAAGAAGATTCAAATCAACGATAAGGTTCTTCACATGCTATTTTGCTCTTTTGGTCCCGATATCTACTCCAAAGTTTCCTCCATCAAAAGTGCTAAGGAAGTGTGGCATACACTAGAGACTACATATGAAGGAACAAGTGATGTAAAGGAAACAAAGATTGGAATTCTCAATCTTAGCTATGAAAATTTCAAAATGGAACCTGACGAAACCGTTTCAAAGATGTTCGACCATTTCTCAACAATCTCCAATGGGCTAAAGGGTTTTGGAGAGATAATCCCGGAATACAAACTAGTCCGGAAGCTACTCTACTCACTTCCTGAGTCTTGGCATGGGAAAAGAACCGACATCATTGAGGCCAAGAATTTGAAGACACTCAAGCTTGATGAGCTAGTTGGTTCTCTCCTAACTCATGAGATCATGAAGCAAGGTAGGGAAGATGAAAGGAAGAAAGAAGAAAGAAGAGTAGAGAAGCTTGAGGTAGACATAAGAAAAAGCTAGGAGTGGCTCTCAAAGCTTCTCTACATGAGAAGAACACTTCTAGTGAGGTGTAAGATCCAGAAGAATTCGCTATGATAGCCAAAAGATTCTCACGGTTTATGAGGTCCAACCAAGGTAGAAAAATTCAAAGAAAAATGAACTTCAAGACCAAAAACAAAGAAGAAAAAAGAATCTGATCATATGCTATGAGTGCAAGAAACCGTGTCATGTCTGTTCTGAGTGCCCTCAACTCAAGAAGAAGGTCTTTGAGAAGAAGAAGAAGCTCAAAGCTAAGCTTGCTACTTGGAGTGATGAGGAGTCATCTGAGAATGAGGAACAAGAAGTGGCCAACCTTTGCCTCATGACTCTTGAGGAGGATTCTTCCATGGTAACCTCTAACTCATCTTCATTTGATTTTACATTTGATGAATTGCATGATGCTTATGATGAGTTACAAGAGGTATATGTCTAGTTAGTTGAGAAGTATAAAGAGTCCGTCCTAAGAAATAAAAAGATCATTTCGGAATTAAATGCTAAAAATGACTCACTTTCTCAAGCTAACTTGAAATTTGAGAAAAAGGTCTTAGGTCTACAAGATGAACTTGAATTCTTTCAAAATGAAAATGTAGATTTAAATAATCTTATTTCTCAATGCAATGTAGAACACCAAAAGGTGTTAGGTGAGCTTAATAAGCTCAAAGCGTCTTTCAAAAGTGTTGGTAATGTGAAAAATGAAATAGGTGAACCATCTAGAACAAACCAACCTAAGAGAAAGACTTATAACTACAAGCAAATTGGCTTCCGTAGGCATAATAGAACTAAAATAATTAGAAGTGTATGGGTTCCTAAGGAACTTTTCAAATCTAATAATGTTGATTCCATGTCACCTTGGATTCCTAAGGGAACCAAGATTTTGGGAGCTAACACTCGTGGACCCAAAATGTTTTGGGTACTAAAAATCAAAGCTTAATCTCTTTGTTTGTGGGGGGAGCATTGCTACAAGGCCAAAGCACAAAGCCAAAAATCATGGTACCTTGATAGTGGATGCTCGAGGCACATGACCAGAGACAAGAGTCGATTCATGGACTTAAAGCAAAAAAGTGGAGGAGTAGTGACATTTGGTGTAACCCCCTTAGCCCGGCCTAGACGCCTGACCCGAGATACGAAGATTACACAGGGAAAATCAAAGTCAGCTCGAAGGTCAACCTTGATTAACGACCCTTTTTTTTTCTTTTTATCTTATCTAGATGCACTTCATTAACCTATATGATTAGCAAATCATTTCAGCAGAAGCGACACAACGAACGGAACTCAAACAGGGGTTTAATTGCATAGAAACGTCTTTAAGGGACTAAAATGTAAAATTTCTAGAATTATAAGGGCTAAACAAGTTTTAATGTTACCAATTCGTAATTAATCATATTACATGCCAGCATGTCAAATTGCATCACAAACGGATCATCCAAACCCATATAATCAAGCATACAAGACTCAGGGACCAAAACGTAAGGAACATAAACCTGGAACAGTTCAAATTCAAACTTCAACGGTCAGGTTTTCCGAAACGCAAAACCTTGTATTGGAACGGTCGTTTCTAAACTAGGTTGACCGTTTCGATACTCGGGTACGTTCCGAGACACGTATCGAAACACCCCCTTACAGTAGCAAAACAGGTAAGGGCGTTCCGATACGCCTTGCCCTGTGATAGCAGATTTTGCTGGTTTTTCACATCTTTTCATGTTCGAATACATTCCAGAACATGTCACGACATACATACAACATACCTATACATCAAGGATCATCATTATAAAGCCAAAGCTAAAGCATAGCATCAATCATGCAAATATTAAAACTATAGGCATACTCCCTAGTCCACCAAAGCCATACAAAGCTAAAACCAATATCCAACCAAAAATCAATCCTCAAAAGCCATTTATAAACCAAAATAATCAAATCAAACGTGCTTTAGGTGTTTAACATCACCAAATATTCTAAGAGTAGAAATCCCACCCATTGCCTCTTATTACACTGAAGTAAACCACATACTTCGCTTAGACAAGAACTTGGATTATCCCCCTGCTTTCTTGCTGCCTCTAAAGCTCAATCCTCTGCATTGATGAAACAAATGAGCGTAAGAATAAAGCTTAGTGAGGATCGATAAAACCAAACACTCATCAATGCATTTTATAAAACTAAGATAACATCATTTGCAAACTCATGCTTTTACTAAAAACATGCACTCACATGGCATCAATGCACTTTCCAAAACACATGCTAGTATGTATCACTTAAAAACAGTAAATTAACCTTTGCTCATGCTTTACCAAGAAATACATGCATTCTAGCATAATTCACAAGCATCTCATGCTTTAACCATTAATCTCAACATCATATTGGCTTACAAGTGAACAATCCTCAAACCATACCAAAAACCAACTCAAATGACACAATCAGATACGTGGATTACAAGCGTTGTCCCACACGCTTCATACACACTACCGGACTACGCAAGGCTCACAGACGGAACTAGACCATCAACCGTTGTGACGCCCAAGGTGGAGTCTACGGTACAATCACAACCCCTCAACACCCGTGTAGGAGTTTAACGGTACCATCCCAACCCCTCTACATCACTCGTTGGTAGTTGTATAACCCACTAGCGAGAGTCGGGACACAAAACAAGGCTTGCACATGGGAACTACCTCAACCATTGTAATCACCTTAACCAAGGTCACACACGAGAGCAATCCTCCACCGTTGTGACGCTTAACCAAGTCCACACACGAGAGCCATCCTCTATCGTGGTGACATCAATTCCACAATCGCTAGGGTACTTGGATGGAGTTTGCGGTACAATCACAACCTCTCGACATCCAAGGCGACTTATTCACGGTGCACCCAATCCTATAGGGGACTAACTATAATGATCACAAGAACCAAAAACCACTTTCATCACTTGCCAATATAATCATTCAACATCAATAATCCACAGTTTTACAAGCATAAATACAATGTCATTTCCACAAGCATAACATGCTTTACATCATATGCATTTATCATATAAAAGCAAGGACCACTTACCTAGTACATCCTTAACACAATAGCATCAAAATCCAGCATTAATCATGCTTCTAACATGCTTTTAAACAGTAATCAAAATCGCATTTAACTAAAGTGCATTTTCATCAAAACATAGCATATTTCCGAGAGATACTTTCGAACCACTTACTCTAGAGCTTAGCTAAGTGTTTCAAACTTACATTAAGCTCCCAAGACCACGCTCAAAGCGTTCCAAAGCTGGAAAATCCATTTCCACTCACCGATACGCGAAACCTCACTCACCGACGCGAAAATCACCCCTCTGAAGCCTCCAAAAGTACTTCGTTTGCCATCGGATCAAGATCCCATATTTTCACATCATCAAAGCAGAGATCCAAATGCATTAAAATGGATTTCAACACCAGCAACTAAACTCAAACTCGTTGCTCATCAAAAATACCCATCCAAAACAACCGAAAACTCAATCGATTGCTTCCTAAACAAAACCCAGCCAACATACATCACTTCTAAACCATTATAAACATCAAAAGAAATCTAACAAACAACCTAACCCAATCTTATACCTCCAGCAAGCAAGATTCCACCATTTCACCTCAAAAACTCACTTAAAACTAACAAGAAACTCAAGGATTTCGGGATCTATGTCATCAATACTTCATTTCAACACAGTAATCAACTTAGAAATCAATTAAAATCAATCCAAAGTAGAGCTTAGCACAACAAGTCCAAAAATTAAGATTTCAACCTCAATTTTACAAGATTTTGCTCTCCAATCAAAACTATAATGAAAACTCTACCGAAAATAGTAATTAGAAGCCAAATATCTTGGGAATTTCAATAAAGATCTTTGATTAAAGGTTGAGAACAGGATTTACCTCCAATCCTTGCTTTCCTCAATGAATGACAAGTTATTCTTAGCTAAATCTTGAAGAACTTGAAAGGGTTTCTTGAAAATTGATTAGGAAATGTTAGGAGAGTGTTTGGGAGAAAAGAATTCTGGAGAGAAAAGAAAGAAAATAGTGTTTGGCTGAAAATAAAGAGGAAATGGTTGTTACGTAATAGAATCTCACATTAACTACCCATTTTAGTTAATAAAAATAAAATTGATTAAAAGCCATTTAAAACACATGTCATATTAAGGAGATGCTAAATTGCCATAAAGCCCCCTATAGATTCTAATAATTTGGCTTCTTTAAAAATCACATTTCCACAGTTTTGAAACTTTACAATTTGGTCACTACTCAAAATGTCCTATTTCCGAAACTCTTTTTGTAAAATTGACTTGACCAACCTCTTAAACATATTTTTAGAGGATTTTAGCAATTTTTGCCTCATTTTTTTCCTATCCCGATCCTTGATTTCCTTAAATCACCTTACGCGATTCGAATCGTTCCCGACCGATCCGGTCTGACGTCCAAAACATCCAGACCTAAAACCAGGGTGTTACAACTCTCCCCCACTTAGGAAATTTCGTCCTCGAAATTTTACCCGAAGGAAAAAAAAGGTGCGGAACTACTTCAGCAAGTCTGCTTTGCTTTCCCACGTGGCCTCCTCAACTTCTCGGTGTCGCGACAACACCCTCACAAGCTCTATCGTCATGCCACAAGAACCTCACCACTCACATCTAGGATCCTCACTGATTCCTCATCATAAAACAGATCCAGATTAAACTCTACCTCCTCAACGGGCATCATATAAGAAGGATCCAATCTATACCTCCGCAACACCAAGACATCAAACACATCATGGAACACATCATGAAACTTTTCCAATTCGGGAGGCAACCTCAACCGATAAACCACAGAACCAACGTGCTCCTCAACCTCACATGGTCCAATAAACCTCAGCTAAGCTTACCACAACGTCCCAAAACTTATCACCTTCTCTCAAGGCGTTAACCTCATGATCACACATTCGCCAACCACGAACTCAAACTCCTTACGCTTCAGATCCGCGTAAAACTTTTGTCAATCTGATGCTGCCTTCAACACTCATGAACGAGCTTCGCCTTCCCGGTGGTTCCCTCCAACATATCCAGCATCGAACCAACTCTTGCCCCGTTTCCGCCCAACAAAGTGGCATTCTACACTTTCTCCCACACAAAGCCTCGTATGGAGCCACTTGAAACTTGCCTGATAACTAATGTTACAAGCAATCACAACCAAGGGTAAATTCCTTTCCGATTAACCTTGAAAATCCATACACAACATCTCAACATATCCTCAAGCACCTGGATAACATGCTCCGACTACCCGTCCGTCAAAGGATGATAAGAAGTAAGGAAACCCAACCACGTACCCCAAGCTTGACTCAACCATTCCCGAACCTCAATGTGAACCTCAAATCTCTATCTGATACAATAGACTTCAGCACTCCGTGCAAACGCACAATCTCAACAACAAACTCGGTCAGTCTATCCAACGCATACATAGTACGCACTGCCAAGAAGTGTACACTCTTCACAGAACGATCAACAACCACCCAAACAAAATTCCTCTTTGATAGAATCCAATGTAATCCAACCATGGATCCACGACAATCCTTCCCCCCTCAACTCCCTTTCTAGAATCCCCAACGGTTACTACACCTAGAAGGAAACCAAAACTCAGCTTCCACCCGCTAACAAACCAAACATTAGCCTACAAACTTGTTAATATCCTTTTTCACCTTATCAGGCATCACCCAACCCTTATATTACGATATACCTACGTACCACCAAGGTACACTATAGAAGAACCACTAAAGGGTTTCATCCAGAATAGAGGACCTCAACCTATCATCACTTGGCACCACTATTCAATTCCAAAAGCTCAAAACACCAACATCAATGACACCAAATCTCAGGGTTTTCTATCCACGATATCTTGAACACACGGTACAAGGGAATTGTCAAGCAACTGTTTATCCCTGATAAACTGGTTCAGGGATGGTTCCATCCACAATCCGGCAACAAGATCACCATCTTGTGATATGCTCAAGTGAGTAAACATCGCCCTCAACTCCACAACCACCTTTATACTAAAAGCATTGGCCACAACATTGGCCTTCCCAACATGATACCTCATCACGAGACTCTAACACCATATTCAACTATTACTTTACTTACATCAACTATCTCAAAAAGGTTTACTTACACTCAACCAACAGACCACCCTCTCACGAGGACCTAGCCAAAACAACATGGCTCTTGAGCTTACATAACCATGCAAAAAGCTCATTCTCCAAGCACTTGCATTCGACTAAAATCATTTACTACAACCTTCCCAACTCGTTTAACCACTCATCCTATAACTCATGCAAGAGTTAAGAACTCTCTACTCAACCCAAGCTAAACCTCAATTAGAACCATCGTCAGAACTTCCTTTCAACTTCTCCAAGGTCACTGTCAAAACTTTGTCCATCTAAAACAACCACCTTGCTATAACCATCCAAGTCAGAATACAACAACACTTTAAAACCACAACCGAAACCTACAACAACCGTTCAACCCAGAGCAACTACAACACTCCACGGCTACACTCAAAATGGTTTTAACTACACACTACACATCCTCAGCCGCATTCTAACCAGAATGGTCCCCTCTCTACCATCAATCCGCCAAGGCCCTTAAAATACCTAGAAAACTTTTCTTTCGGCTAGCCCAAACTAGACCATACTCACTTCTAATGGTAAACTTATCCACTTCTTAAACTCACACCCACTCTTCAACTAACTCCAAAACAAAACCTTAAACCCACAAACTACCCCAATTAGAACTCATCAATTTCAGGTCCAATTAGCTATTAGTAGGTGTGAACATTCATATGCATGATTGCTTACATGCCCTTATGTATGCCTATGCACATGTATGCATACTTCTAATGTCATGACAAATGTATGCATGTACCAACATATGTAATATATGTATACAAATGATTTTAATTGTGCATGTATGTCTGTTCACACTTACTAATAACGTCCTCGAACCCAACCAAAAACAACCTCTTACCTATTCCCAACTTTCAAACCTTTCCTGCTGCACCATCCTTACATCTCACTAAAACAGCTATTTAAACTACTATTCATCTTCACCAATGTTGTCCTTTAAGCAACAACGACACTATTCATAACTCACTAACTATTGGACCCTAACACTACCCAAGAGGATGCAAAACAAAACTAAGCAAAGATAAAAAAAATAACATGGATTGCACAGAAAAGATACCTACAATCACATCATTATGCTCCAAGTGACGAACACCAACACCCTCTTCTACAGAGCGACCATGGTCTCCTTGTTGAAAAGAACCATAACCACACTCGCGACCACGGGGAGATTCAATAGACACCCCACCTTGACCACCCCGAGCTAACACTGGACAATCTCGCCTCAAATGTCCAACAAACCCACAACTCCAACGAGATTCAACCATCAAACACCCTGCGTCTCTCCGCCTTTCTTTCCACCTCCGAACCCTATCTCGGCCACGCTCACGGCCTTTCTGAGGTGCAGCCACAACAGGTGCACATCCTTGGCCTCCACCTGCCAATAGAGGACACTCACGCCTTATATGACCTGTCGAATTACAGTTCCAGCAAGAATTCCCCGTCACTTCAACAAGAGCATGTACCTCTCAAGCCGCACGAGGATAATCCCTCCTCAAGTGCTCGTGAGAACCACACGTCCAGCACGTGTGCTGCTCCGCCCTCGTTCTGTTCCCTTGAACCAATGCACCATGTCCAAGGGTACCTTACCTAACAGCATATTAATACCTCCTATCTCGACCTTTCTTGGCCCGTCCACTTCCAAAACTGAATTCAACAGCTCTTTTACCAGAGCTAGGACCACCTCCAAGTGATGCCAGACCCAAGTTCTGCTCATCAACATAAACTGAAACCATGCTCCCACGCTTCGGGTTATCTAGAGACTTATCTCCAAGATATCTCCTCATAAAGGCAGCTAAAAAGAATTCACAATCCACATCATGGATATTCGATGCAACCGACACAGATGTCCACCACATACTAGCATCATCCAACATTAACGTGACAACACTTCCCAATTTACAGGCGTTGTCACACCCTTCCTGATCCAGGATTGGAATTGTATTGGCTAACCAAGCCTTGAACGCCTCCAGCGTTGACCCATGATACTCAACATCTCCCAAATCATGCAGACACAGTTTTGACAAACCAGTCTGTCCGACAGACGGTACATGCGCAGGCTTTTCATTCACTGCGATCTGAGATGCTCCGGACATCTCCGGAACCACTGAAGCTAAAACTTTCTCCACAGAGCTAGCTCCATCATGCCACCCTATCGCCTCAACCCTAGATAAGAACGACCGAACATGCACATTCTCAACAGATGGAACATCGTTCGCCTGATTACCCTGCTCACCCGCAGGTACGATCGCATCCGATCTCAACTCTCTCCTCGGACTCATTGTGCTATTTTTAACCAGGCAAAATAACAAAAACAAAAAATCAAACCATGATTTAGGCCAGCCTCAAGCAAGGATCCAAGTTTACAAAATCATTTAATCAGTGTAATAAGGCAATGGGCACCTCGATTTCCCTCAAACATAACATGGTATACAATATCATATCATTCTCATCATGCTTTCCATCATCCAAAATCAGCACATAACAACATCCCATCATCAACATACAATCATAGACATCTCACATATGATTCACCTCAGTCAGGCATAGCACCAACTTCAATATTCAACAAAAATCATGCTTTTCAATCAACACACATCAATACATACCAATTCCACATTCCAACATCCACAATTCTTTCGTAACCTGGCTATGATACCAACAAATATAACTCCCTTAGCCCGGCCTAGACGCCCGACCCGAGCTACGAAGATTACACGGAGAAAACCAAAGTCAGCCTGAAGGTCAACCTTGATTAACGACCTTTTTTTTCTTTTTATCTCATTTAGATGCATTTTTAACCTATATGATTAGCAAATCATTTCAGCGGAAGTGACACAGCGAACAGAACTCAAATAGGGTTTCAATTGCATATAAACGTCCTTAAGGGACTAAAATGTATAATTTCTAGAATTATAAGGGCTAAACAAGTTTTAATGTTACCAATATGTAATTAATCATATTACATGCCAGCATGTCAAATTGCAGCACAAACGGATCATCGAAACCCATATAATCAAGAATACAAGACTCAAGGACCAAAACATAAGGAGCAGAAACCTGGAACAATTCAAATTCAAACTTCAACGGTCAGGTGTTCCGAAACGCAAAGCCTTGTATCAGAACCGTCGTTTCGAAACTAGGTTGATCGTTTTGATACTCAGGTGTGTTCCGAGACACGTATCGAAACACCCCCTTCCAGTAGCAAAACCGTTTCGGTACATTCCTGCCCATTCCGAAACCTCATGGCCATTTTAGGCCTCTGTTCTGAAACAGGTAAGGGCGTTCCGATACGGCTTGCCCTGCGACATCAGATTTTGCTGGTTTTTCACATCTTTTCATGTTCGAATACATTCCAGAACATGTCACAACATACATACAACATACCTATACATCAAGGATCATCATTATAAAGCCAAAGCTAAAGCATAGCATCAATCATGGAAATATTGAAACTACAAGCATACTCCCTAGTCCACCAAAGCTATACATAGCTAAAACCAACATCCAATCAAAAATCAATCCTCAAAGGCCATTTATAAACCAAAATAAACAAATCAAACGTGCTTTAGTTGTTTAAAATCACCAAATATTCTAAGAGTAGAAATCTCACCCACTGCCTCTTATTACACTAAAGTAAACCACATACTTCGCTTAGACAAGAACCTGGATTATCCCCTTGCTTTCTTGCTTCCTCTAAAGCTCAATCCTCTACATTGATGAAACAAATGAGCGTAAGCATAAAGCTTAGTGAGGATCGCTAAAACAAAGCATTCATCGATGCATTTTATAAAACCAAGATAACATCATTTGCAAACTCATGCTTTTACTAAAAACATGCCCTCACAAGGCATCAATGCACTTTCCAAAACACATGCTGGTATGCATCACTAAAAACAATAAATAAACCTTTGCTCATGCTTTACCAAGCAATACATGCATTCTAGCATAATTCACAAGCATCTCATCCTTTAACCATTAATCTCAACATCATATTGGCTTACAAGTGAACAATCCTCAAACGCATACCAAAAACCAACTCAAATGACGCAATCGGATACGCAGATTACAAGCATTCTCCCACACGCTTCACACACACTACTGGACTACGCAAGAATCACACACGAAACTAGACCATCAACCGTTGTGACGCCCAAGGTGGAGTCTACGGTACAATCACAACCCCTCAACACCCGTGATGGAGTCTACGATACAATCCTAACCCCTCTACATCACTCGTCGGTAGTTGTATAACCCACTAGCGAGAGTCAGGACACAAAACAAGGTTTGCACATAGGAGCTACCTCAACCATTGTAATCACCTTAACCAAGCTCACACACGGGAGAAATCCTAAACCGTTGTGACGCTTAACCAAGTCCACACACGAGAGCCATCATCCATCATGGTGACATCAATTCCACAATCGCTAGGGTACTTGGATGGAGTTTGCGGTACAATCACAACCCATCGACATCCAAGGCGACTAATTCACGGTGCACCCAATCCTATAGCAGACTAACTATATCCGATCACAAGAACCAAAAACCACTTTCATCACCTGCCAATATAATCATTCAACATCAATAATCCACTATTTTACAAGCATAATTACAATGCCATTTCCACAAGCATAACATGCTTTACATCATATGCATTTATCATATAAAACCAAGGACCACTTACCTAGTGCATCCTTAACACAATAGCATCAAAATCCAACTTTAATCATGCTTCTAAAATGCTTTTAAACAGTAATCAAAACCACATTTAACTCAAGTTCATTTTCATCAAAACATAGCACATTTCCGAGAGAGACTTTCGAACCACTTACTCTAGAGCTTAGCTAAGTGTTTCAAACTTACACTAATGTCACAGACTTATTCTTTCAAGCTCAAATCCGTGCGGCGCTAACACTCTCGGCACGATGTTAGCAAGCCTTTCTCGCTCAACGCTATGGCAAATCACAAGGAGCAAGAGAGCTTACAAGGAAAGAACCTTGTATTAAACAAATGAAGCTTACAAGATAACTTTACAAGTATGCTTAGGTGACTACTTGAGTGATTTACAAATGAGATGGGTGGCCCTATTTATAGGCTCCCACCTCCTTAATGGACGGTTGAGATCGATTTGATCCAACGGTCCAAATGTTTCCTCCCAAAATATCTTCTAAACCTAGATATCTCTAGATAATTCTATACATATCTAGTTATATCCTAAATGGTCTAAAAGCTCTACAATATTCTAAGATGTTCTAGAATATTCTAGAGTCGTTCGGAGTTGTCCCGAGCCTTCCGGACTTGTCCCGAGCCTTCCCGATCAATCCCGGGTCTTCTAGGTTCCTCCGGACGAGCCTAGAGTGTGGTGGAAAGTTCTTGAACCCCTAGGATAAGTGTGGAGACGTGTGGGGCCTTCTAGGCCGTTCTAGAGTCTTCTTTGGAACACCTTTGGCCTTAAAATGCTTGGTGCTTCTCATTTCTCCCTTGTTGGCCCGAGGGCACCTAGGTGGGGCACCTGGGGCGCGCATTGTGCACCTAGGTGGGGCTCCTCGGGCGCGCGTAGCACACATAGGTGGGGCACCTTGGTGCACCCTAGCGGGTGTGCCCCTCGGTTGGCTTGGGCGCGACTCGGTGGGGCATGACATCCTCCTCCACCCGATCTCGCGACGCCCTCGTCGCGTCTTAGTGGAATAGGTGGGTTGCTGGAGTGCTTCCCTCGACTCCTAGCTTGCCTCGCCTTTGCCCTCGGCTTGTCGGCATTGTTGGAAGGCCTTCTCTTTGTCCCTTAACTCTTGGTGGTCTCTGAAGCGATGTTCTCCCATTGAACATGCTTGGTGGCCTCCCCGGACACGGTCACCCCTTTGTGCCTATCCACTCCCTTGGATGGCTTGGCCATACGGACGACCTTTTTCAAGTTGAAGTGCAGAGACCACTCTCGTCCCTTGCTTGGTGGCCCTTATTGTTGGTACCACACATGATGGTGCACCCTCTGTGATGCACATGCTGTTGGCAAATGGCATCGGTATTGCCTTGGCTTGTTCAAAGAACTTGAGTCCTAAGATGATTGGGCAGTCGTCCATCGGCACAATCGAGAAGTCCATGCGGCCTGACCATGTCCCTACGATGGTCTTGACTCCTCGAGCGAACCCGTGGATGGGTTGAGCGGAAGAATTCACTGCCTTGACGGATCCTCCCCCTTTCACGGTGCTAAGACCAAGCCTCTTGGCTTCCTCCAAAGAAACAAAGTTATGGGACGCACCTTTGTCGAGCATTGCTCTCGATGCCTTTCCATTAACGATGACGTCCACGTATAGCAACCCCTTGGCTTGGGTCTTTGGGGCGGAATGGATTCCATTCAAGAGCTGTAGTGATCCCATTTGTGCACCTTGGCCCCCTTCGGCGTCACTACCTTCGTCGGCATCGCTCCCTTCTTGAAGCTTGGCTAAGAGTGAACTAAGTGCTTGGCGTTGAGGGCACTCCCGAACCCAATGATCGCCATCACACATGTAGCAACTGCTAGGCGGTGACTTCTTGGCAATATGAGAGTCTTTGGACCTACCTCGGTCTTTGTCCCTCCATGAGGATGAGCCTTTGTGCTTCGGTTTTTCCTCGTCCTTGCGACTCTCTTTGCGCGGGCTCCTATCTCTTCCCCCATTGAAGTGACCACTCTTCTTTTCCCTTGGCTCGTGGGTGGACTCCTTGTTGGTGGAATAGTCAATGAGGCTCTCAACCACGGCAATGGCATCGGCAAAGGTTTGTACTCCTCTTCTCCTTAACTCGGCCTTGGCCCAACATCGGAGGTCATCTATGAAATTGAAGAGTGAGTCTTTATCTGAGAGATCGGGGATCTCGAGCACCAAGCTAGTGAACTCCTTAACATAGTCTTGGATGTTCCCTGATTGCTTGAGCCTTCGAAATCGTGCCCTCGCTTCATCCTTGGCATTCTCCGAATAAAATTGCCGTTTGACCTCCCTTTTAAAATCATTGAAGGTAGATATGGTACACGTACCTCTCTCGACATCGAGACGTCTTCTCCTCCACCAAAGCATGGCGGTGTCGGTGAGGTATAAGGTCGCGGTTTGAACCTTGGAGGCATCATCCCTGATGCCAACGGCTTCTAGGTATTGCTCCAAGCCATACAAGAAGTTGTCTACTTCTTTGGCGTTGCGTGTCCCTGAAAAGGTTTGAGGCTTGGGCACCTCGACCCTTCTAGCCTCCACGGTGGTGCTTGGCCCGACTGCCATAGCACGTTTGCACAAGGCAACGTCGCCTTGTAGTTCCTCAAGCTTAGCACACATGGTGTCTAGTTCAGGTTGGCAAGAATCACGTACCTTCGAGAGCTCTACCATGAGAAGATCGCGGATTTTCCCAATCTCCGCGCGCAGGGTCTCCTCTAGCTTGAGTCGCATAGCCCTCACGGCTGTGTGGATTTCGGCATCCTCCACCTCTAGGCCTTCCACTCGTTGGGTAAGGTCATCCACCTGGATGCTCACGCCCACCACGTTCACCTCGACATGGGTAAGACGGGTGTCCAAGCTAGAGATTGCGTCCCTTGACTTGGCCCTTGGCCTCATTGTCTCAGGGTCGACCATCTCCTCACGCCCTCGTTGCTCCATCATGACCTCCGTGTCAGATGCGCTTGCCACTTTGCTCTTGCCTGTTTTAGCCATGTCCCGAACGATCGTAACACGCTCTGATACCAACTATCACGGACTTATTCTTTCAAGCTCAAATCCGTGCGGCGCTAACACTCTCGGCACGATGTTAGCAAGCCTTTCTCGCGCAACGCTATGGCAAAACACAAGGAGCAAGAGAGTTTACAAGGAAAGAACCTTGTATTAAACAAAGGAAGCTTACAAGAGAACTTTACAAGTATTCTTAGGTGATTACTTGAGTGATTTACAAATGAGAGGGGTGGCCCTATTTATAGGCTCCCACCTCCTCAATGAATGGTTGAGATCAATTTGATCCAACGGTCCAAATTTTGCCTCCCAAAATATCTTCTAAACCTAGATATCTCTAGATAATTCTATACATATCTAGTTATATCCTAAATGGTCTAAAAGCTCTACAATATGCTAAGATGTTCTAGAATAATCCGGAGTTGTCTCGGGCCTTTCCGATCAATCCCAGGTTTTCTAGGTTCCTCTAGACGAGCCTAGAGTGTGGTGGAACGTTCTTGAACCCCTCAGATAAGTGTGGAGACGTGTGGGGCCTTCTAGGCTGTTCTAGAGTCTTCTTTGGAACACCTTTGGCCTTAAAATGCTTGGTGCTTCTCATTTCTCCCTTGTTGGCCCGAGGGCACCTAGGTGGGGCTCCTCGGGCGCGCGTAGCACACATAGGTAGGGCACCTCGGTGCTGCTCGGTGCACCCTGGAGGGTATGCCCCTCGGTTGGCTTGGGTGCGACTCGGTGGGGCGTGACACTAAGGTCCCAAGACCACACTCAAAGTGTCACAAAGCTGTAAAATCCATTTCCACTCACCGATACGCGAAACCTCGCTCACCCACGCGAAAATCACCCCTCCAATGCCTCCAAAAGTGATTCGTTTGACACTGGATCAAGATCCCTTGTTATCATATCATCAAAATAGAGATCCAAATGCATTAAAGTGCATTTCAACACCAGCAACTAAACTCAAACTCGTTGCTCATCCAAACTACACCAAAATACCCATCCAAAACAACCGAAAACTCAATCGATTGCTTCCTAAACCAAACTCATCCAACATACATCACTTCCAAACCATTATAAACATCAAAACACATGTAACAAACAACTAACCCAACCTTATACCTCCAGCAAGCAAGATTCCACCATTTCTCCTCAAAAACTCACTTAAAACTAACAAGAAACTAAAGGATCTCAAGGATTTCTGGATCTATGTTATCAAGACTTCATTTCAACACAATAATCAACTTAGAACTCAATAAAAATCAATCCAAAACAGAGCTTAGCACAACAAGTCCGAAAATTAAGATTTCAACCTCAATTTTACAAGATTTTGCTCTCCAATCAAAACTATAATAAAAACTCAACCAAAAATAGTAATTAGAAGCCAAATATCTTGGGAATTTCAATAAAGAACTTTGATTAGAGGTTAGGAATGGGATTTACCTCCAATCCTTGCTTTCCTCAATGAATGACAATATTTCCTTAGCTAAATCTTGAAGAACTTGAAAGGATTTCTTGAAAATTTATTAAGAAATGTTATGAGAGTGTTTGGGAGAAAAAGAATTCTGGAGAGAAAAGAATGAAAATATTGTTTGGCTGAAAATGAAGAGGAAATGGTAGTTACGTAATATAATCTCACATTAACTACCCATTTTAGTTAATTAAAATAAAATCAATTAAAAGCCATTTAAAACACATGTCATATTAAGGAAAGACTAAATTTCCATAAAGCCCATTATAGATTCTAATAATTTGGCTTCTTCTTTAAAAAATCACATTTTCCACAGTTTTGAAACTTTACAATTTGGTTACTACTCAAAATGTCCCATTTCCGAAACTCTCTTTGTAAAATTGACTTGACCAACCTCTTAAACATATTTTTAGAGGATTTTAGAAATTTTTACCTCATTTTTATCCTATCACCACCCTTGATTTCCTTAAATCACCTTACCCAATTCGAACTGTTCCTGACCGTTCTCATCTGACGTCCAAAACATACAGGCCCAAAACTAGGGTGTTACATTTGGTGACAACTCCAAAGGCCGCATTGAAGGTATTGGCTCCATAGGTAATCACTCTACTATACTCATTTAAAATATTTTGTGTGTCAATGGTTTAAACACAATTTATTGAGCATTAGTCAATTGTGCGATAAAGGATTTAATGTCTTGTTTGATAAAAATGGGTGCAAAATTGTTGACATTAAATCAAATAAAATAATGCTCATTGGTCATCGCATAGGTAACATTTATATGGTGCATTTAGATGACATTCATACATCTCATGCATGTTTTGTTGCTCAAGATGAAAATGATGCATGGTTTTGGCATAGGAAACTAGGACATGCTAGCATTAGTGTTTTAGAAAATTAGTTTCCCTAAATCTAGTTAGAGGTTTAACCAAGATCAAGTTCTCAAATGATAAAATATGTGATGCATGCTCTAAGGGTAAACAACATAGATCATCCTTTAAATCCATTAATGATGTTTTTACAAGTAGGTGTTGACAACTAATTCATATGGATTTATTTGGGCCTATTAGAACTATGAGCTTGAGTGATAAATCGTATGCTTTTGTACTTGTTGATGACTATTCTAGATTTACGTGGGTTCTATTTTTAGGTACAAAAGATGAGGCTTTAGAAAAATTCATCACGTTTTCAAAATTGACTCAAAATGATCTTGAACTTAAGATTTCTCATATTATAAGTGATCATGGAACCGAGTTTCAAAATCTAGGTTTTGAAGAGGTTTTAAATGAAAATGGTATTAGCCACAACTTTTTGGCTCCTCGAACTCCTCAACAAAATGGGCTAGTTGAGAGGAAGAATAGGACTTTACAAGAAATGGCTAGAACTATGCTCTGTGAAAACAATTTACCTAAATATTTTTGCGCGGAAGCCACAAACACCGCTTGCTACATTGTAAATCGAGTAATGATTAGGCCACTTTTAAAGAAAACATCATGCAAGATTTTAAAATCTAAAATGGCTAACATTAGCTATTTTCATCCATTTGGTTGCAAGTATTTTGTTTTAAATAATGGCAAAGACAACTTAGGTAAATTTGATGCTAAAAGTGATGAAGCTATTTTCTTAGGGTATTCTTGAAACTCTAAAGCCTATTGTGTATTTAATAAAAGAACTTTAGTAGTAGAAGAGTCTATCCATGTTATTTTCAATGATAACCTCCTTTCGAGGAAGGAATCTTGTGATGATGATGATGTAGGAATCCTTGATGCCTTTGATGGAGGACAAACTTCAAAGGAGGATAAGATTCCATCAAAAGAGGAAGATGCACAAGATCCACCTCTTGAAGCCTTGAAGGACTTGGCTCTTGAGGAAAAGGGAGTGAGCTACCAAAGGGAGTACAACTATGTCAAAGGTGGTGAAATCTTGGGTGATCCATCCAAGGGGGCAACTACTCGCTCTTCTCTTAAAATGCCTAATCATGTTGAATTTATCTCATGCATTGAGCCTAAAAATATTAAAGAAACTTTAAAAGATTATTTTTGGATTATGGCCATGCTAGATGAGTTAAATCAATTTGAGAGAAGTAAAGTGTGGACATTAGTTGAAAGGCCTAGAAATCAATCTACTATAGGAACTAAATGGGTATTTAGGAATAAACTAGATGAGAGTGGTAACATAGTGAGAAACAAAGCTAGGCTAGTTGCTCAAGGTTACACTCAGGAAGAGGGAATTGATTTTGATGAAACCTATGCACCCGTAGCTATAATGGAAGCTATTAGGGTGTTGCTTGCATATGCATGTTATCATGATTTCAAGATTTTTCAAATGGATTTCAATAGTGCATTTTTAAATGGATTTATAAATGAACAAGTGTATGTGGAACAACCACCGGGTTTTGAAGATCCAATTTTTCCAAACCATGTTTTTAAATTGTCAAAAGCTTTATATGGTTTAAAACAAGCTCTTAGAGCTTGGTATGAAAGACTTTCGAGTTTTCTAGTTGGAGAAGGTTTTGAGAAAGGAAAGGTGGACAAAACACTTTTATTAAAAACAATGGCAAAGATATACTAGTAGTTCAAATTTATGTTGATGATATTATATTTGGTTCTACTAATGAATTGCTTTATCAATATTTTTTCTAAGTTGATGCAAGGTGAATTTGAAATGAGCATTATGGGGGAGCTCTCATTCTTTTTGGGACTCCAAATCAATCAAATAAAGGATGGCATCTTCATCAATCAAGCTAAGTACATCAAGGATATGCTCAAGAAGTTTGGCTTGTAGAATGCAAAGCCTCAAGCCACACCAATGAGCTCATCTACAATGCTTGACAAAGATGAAGGAGGTAAGTGTGTTGACTCTAAGCTCTATCGCTCTATGATTGGATCATTGCTTTACCTTACCGCAAGTAGACCATATATATTGTTTAGTGTTTGCTTGTTTGCTAGGTTTCAAGCTAGTCCTAGAGAGTCTCACCTTATAGCCGTAAAAAGAATCTTTAGGTACCTTAGAGATACTCCTTGTCTAGGTCTTTGGTACCCTAGAGACTCAACCTTCAACCTTCATGCTTATTTGGATGCATATTATAGGGGATGTAAAATTGATAGGAAAAGTACTTCGGGAACATGTCAATTATTAGGTAGTATGCTCATATCTTGGTTCTCTAAGAAACAAAATAGTGTAGCCTTATCTACCACTGAAGCCGAGTACATATCCTTAGGGAGTTGTTGTGCTCAATTCCTTTGGATGAAGTAACAACTCTTAGATTATGGTGTTAAAGTTGAAACCATACCCCTTAAGTGTGACAATACTAGTGCTATATGCCCAACTAAAAATCCCATCCAACACTCTAGAACCAAACATATAGAAATAAGGCATCATTTCATTAGAGATCATGTCCTTAAGGAAAGTTGTTTTTATAGAGTACGTTGACACCTTGAACCAACTAGCAAACATCTTTACTAAACCTCTAGACAAAGAGCGTTTTTGGTCCCTTAGGAGAGAGTTAGGTCTAACTAGCCTATCTTCACCTTTTAGGACCTTTTTTTGCTTAAATTGCTTGATTTCTTGTAAAATGCCATGCTTATGTGTTTTTACTCCTAATTTCATCCATGCTTATAGTTAGGGGGTATGTTTGTGTTTTAGCATGTTATTCCTACCCATTCATATCATTTATGCATCTAGGACTTCGTAAAATTCAATTTTTATGCAATGTTAGAGCCTCATCTGCACCTTCAGACCTAGGCGTATCGAAACGGGTTAATCTGTTTCGATACGGGTGCCTTAATAGAATGGTCTGTGACCAGGGTGTTTCGAAACGCCAAATAGGGTTTCGAAACGATTTGCCTCTTCCAAGAACTGTATCGAAACAACCCAAAAGCGTTTTGATACGGGTTACCACGTGGGATTTGATACGGTCATACCCGTATCGAAACAGTCAACAGGTTTCGAAACGTCAGTCAACATTTCGGTACGCGCATTTCGGAACGATCGTGTCTGTTCCGAAACGCCTCTGCGGACAGCTTTTTAAAGGGCTTTAATTGATAAAGTTGTTTTTCATTAAAAATCCTAAAAACCCTAAACCCATATTTTCCCTATAAAAACCCTCTAAACCTTATTGTTTTTCATCAAATCTTGAGAGCTTTTACTCACAAAATAAAGTCTAAGCAAGCTTCAACAAAATTGTGCAACTTCTTCCATTCATTCATCCAAAATCCCTATTTGAGGTATTTTTCATCTTTTTCTTTTTTCTTTAATTTTATTCAAATTTTAGGTTTTAAAATATTAGTTTTGTATAGTTTAAATGTTTGCAACTTGGGTTTTTCAAAATTTGTAAAAAAAATTAAAAAACTCAAAGTTTTTGATTCAAATATTTTTTTTTACTCGTATTTGTTTCTATGTTTTTGAAAAGTTATTTCTTTTTCAAATTTTTTTATATGTACATATGTTTTTAAAGTGTTTTTATTTAAAACCTAAATGGGATTTTTCATTGGATTGAATTAAGGATTAATATGCATACATTTAATTTTTCAATTGCTTGCTTTATGTTTTTAGGACTCTAATGGAAAACATCAACAAGAAACGCAAGACGACTCAAATGGGTGAAGCTTCAACCCTATCGAACATCCGTCCTAACCTCACCCTTCTTTTTCAAAAGAGTATTCGGAATCAAGAGACAAAGGACCATTTCAAAATCCTCAAAGATATAGTCGTTCACCGAGAGAGTGTTGTGGATATCGCGTTCCTTGACTCTGAGCGTTTTGAATTCTGCCATCTAGCTCGTTTGCGAGAATGGAGTTTCTTGGCCTTTTTTAGCATTCCTGATATTGTGTACAAGCATATGTCCCACTTTTCTACTCCAATGTCGTTCTTGTTGATAATGAAGATCATACCGAGGTGATTGGCATTGAGTCGTACCTTTTGGGTAAGAAGTTCATCATTAGTATATCCGTTTTAAAGAATGCTCTTGGGCTCAAGGATGAAGGCATTGAGGATGATAACCATTTTGGTGCTCACACTGGATCCGTTCTCTCATCAGATGCTCATGGCCGGTTCCTCCATTTGATGATCTCTTGGTTCATCAGCCCTTCCGAAGGTAAATTCTCCCATGTCCGTCAAGTTGACTATTTTTTGTTAGAGTGCTTTCGCCGAGGAGAACAACCAAATCTTGTCAAAATCATGTTCGCCGAGATTGTCCATAATGCGAAGATTTGTGAAACCGATGCCCTCACATCTTTCACTTATGGGGCTGCTTTGAGCTATGTCTTTGGTACCCTCAACATTGATTGCACCTACGATTCTCCAGAACCCCGCAAGCGCAAGATTGGTGAATCCTCACTCGTTACGTCCGGGTTTCGCTACACTCTTGGCCAATGTGTTCGAATTGATAGGCAAGCTCCGCCACCTCAAGTTGAGCCACCACCTCAAGCTTTGGCTCTTAACTATAAAGCTCTTATGACTTTCCTTACCGAGCAGTTCAACTCGATGGATACGAACATGGCTTCCGGATTTGGTGCTATCAACACTCGTTTGCAATCTGTGGAGGATCGTATTCTTGCAAATGAAAATCGCCTCACTGCTCTTGAGAATCAACAATCAACGATGGACTTGTCTTTCTCTACTTTCTATGGTGATTGGAGGAACTTTCGTCGTGCTCAAGCTAAAGAAGATGATTCTCTTGATGATGATGAGGCTTAGGATTTCCATTGCATCTCATATTAGTCTATCATATTAGGAATAAGTTTGCACCTTTCAATTTTTATACTTTAAGAACCTATGCTTTGCTTATTTTGTGTTTGGGATTGAGCTTAGACTCTATTGCTTTAAGTATTTGTGTTTGGTTATTTGAACTTAATTCTATCTATATTATGTTGTTTAGTTTTTGCTTATAACCTTGTTTCTTCTCATGATTAGCCTTGATTATTATTCTTTTTGATCTAACACAAAGGGGGAGACGTAATATAACAGCCAAAATTGCCAAAATTGTGTGGTGTTGTGTTTCAAACACTTGATTTTTAAATCTTTTTAAAACTTTAAAACCCATCTTACATTGAGGGGGAGTTAGAACGTTTTCAAGATTTCAAAATTCTTAAAAATTCAAACTTGGTTTTGTTATATCAAAAGTGGGAGATTGTAAAACTAATAAATTGATTTTTGATATAACGAAGGATTTAAGGACTAAATTGAAAAATAGAAAATGAATTTTTAAGTCCTCAAAACCTCTCTATGTGTTTAAAGAAAAATGTACAAGTCAAAACCTTAACTTATCAAATATTTTCTAAGTATTTACCAAGTCAAAACAATGATTTTCGAGTCACCGTTTCAGAACGGCCTTTGGCATTTCAGATCACTTTGAATCTGTTAACCTCTATTTCGGAACTAGCTTTCTCATTTTGATACAGGCGTATCGAAACAGCTAGTTGTGTTTCGAAACGGATGAAGAACAACATAACGGTTTGAACCGTTTCGATGCAGCCATATCGAAACGACCTAAAATGTTTCAAAATATGACCGTTGAAGTTTTATAACTGATTTTAAAATTATTGTTAAGGCGTATCAAAATGCTTTTATCCGTTTCGATACTGGTTTTGACAGTGGAAAAATGTTTCGAAACGCGTTTTGGAACATACTCTTATTGTATCGAAACGATCGTGCCCGTTTCGGTACGGTTTATTTATTACACCACAATGGCTCTTTCTATTTTGGTCTATTTCGAAATAGGGTCGGGCGTTTCGGAACGAGTAGTTGCAGACTGCATTTATGGAGGGAAGATAACATCCCAACGACTATAATAATGAAGGCAACAACCCCAACGGCTAGAATTCAATGAGAAGGTATAAAAGGGACCTCAAAAAGCACCAGCAACAACTGTTGATCCAAAAAGAATCATCCAAACATCAAATCCAAGCAATTGTGCAAAAATCTCATATTTTATTGTATACCACAAATTGTGTTGTGTGTAATTCCATTCTTATTTTCCAATTTGGGTTGAGTGCTTGTAAAAAGGGCTACATTTGCATTGAGGGACACTGGTCTTTAGCCTTAAACTTCTTTGTATTTCTTGAGTGGGGATTGGGTCAAATTTTGGGTAGAAAATTTGACCGTTATTGTAAAGGTTACCTCCTAAGCCTTGAAAAGGGGAAGAGCAATTAGTGGATTGTTGGAAAATCCTCAGTTGTAGCTAAGGTGGTGGATGTAGAGTTCAATTGGAACTTCAACCACTCTAAATTCTCTTGTCTAGCAATTTTTAATTTTCCACTCCACCCCCAAAATTCTTAAAAATCCAATTCACCACCTCTTAGCTTAAATCTATTCTTAGATCCATTCAACATTTATCAATGCTATAGTTGCTAGAAATTGCATGAGATATGATGCATAATAATTAGCATGCTGATTTTGATGATAAAATGTATGGTTTATTAATGAAGACATGATGGTTTTAGAAAAAAATGAAAAATGGTTTTGTGCATTGATGATGCTTTTGGTTTTGAGCAATCCTCACTAAGCTTGTATGCATATGCTCTCTTCGTTCATCAATGCAGATAATTAGGCATTTGGAGGCAGCATCTACAAGGGATCCTTCCAAGAAACTCTTAAAAATTATGTTAAGTTTTCGAACTAGAATAATAAAGGCAATGGGGGTGTCCGATTCTATGAATGATGTTGGTATAGAATTTCTTGTTTTGTTGCAAGTCTATTAAGCATATTTGGTTGTGTAAATGGCCTTTAAGTTTTGGGTTATGCTTGGAATTGTATTTTGACCTTTTGTTGCATATTCTTCCTAGGATGCATGCCATTACTCTCTTTGTTATTGTTTATAGTACTATGATGATGCCTTTGCTTCGTCTGCATAGTGTTTGATGTATATTTGAAACGCACACATGTTTGGGCATATGATCGGATGGTTTCAGATGGTTTAAATCGAGTCAAAACAGCATTTAAAAACATTACAGGCCATTGTGTTTCGAAACACCCTTACTTGTTTCGAAACAGGTGCTTGAAATTGCCTTGGTGTTTCGAAACGGTGAGGCCGATTTCGAAACATTTTGCATCTGTAAAACCATGTTCCGAAACGAGTCTTAAAGGGTTTAGAAACGAACCCGCGTATCGAAACGGTCAGCTGTGTATCAAAACGACCGTTCCGATACATGGCTCACTGTTCTGAAACGGTTGGTAGTTAATACAGTTTTTGGAATATTCTGAGTTCTTGTTTTCTTACATTTTGGTCCTTGTTGTTCATGTTTGCAATTAAATGATTTCTAGTGGTCGTTTTCTGCTGAGAATTCATAGTGACAATTGTGATGAACTTAATTAATGGATGGTAACCCGAATTTTTATAATAACCCTCATAATTTGTCAATTTTACAAAATGGTCCCTAATCCTTAAATTAGTTATAATCAAAGGGCGATTGGGATGTTGTCTTATCCGCTGCTTGTGTGCGTACACATAGGAACCTAAGTTGCATATAGATAAGATTAAAAGAAAAAATGGTCGTTTATTTAGGTAAACCTTCACGGTTTACTTCAATATTCCAAGTGTGATCCGTTCGGTTCGGTCTATCGGCCAGACCAGGTCGAGGGGGTTACACTGGGCGACTTCCTTCAAAGTTCGGCGAAGCGTTTTTCAATGGCTTCTTCTTATCCCAAACTGGAAACACTGTTAATTCTACATGCATTGGGTGATATATCTCTACGTTAACCATGGGTGAACAACAACCGATCATACGCTTCTCTTAGCCATTGAAATCCGTAACTTATTCCTAAGTTGGATTAGTCTTCACCAACGATTGTTTGTATGAAAACTATGTTCATACTTTTCTTGAATCTAACTCTCCTGATATTAGATAAATTGATGAATTCATGAGATCCTCTCCCAATTCACCCGCAATCAAAATTAAGAACCAAGAATGAACAAATTTTGAATTTAAATTGCAACTCAACAACCTAAACAAATCCAAACGTTTTCATAACCACAAAACACAATAACCCAAGCCAGTTAAATTTAGTTCATGGTTGGGTGCAAAAGAAACACAAGATACAAATTCCCCAACATGAATTAAATGGAAACAAAGAAGAAGAAGAAGAAGATGTCGAACAACCCTATGCTTTTCTCTCTCTAATCGGCTACCCAAGGGCTGCGACTGAGTCTTCTATTTATAGGAGATGGTTAGATCAAAATCCTTGAGGAGGAATTTGACTTGGAATTAAATAGGATAAAAGAATTAATAAATCCTTTTATCCTTATCGTCCAAAAACTCCTCATGCAATTGAAGTTTAATCTCCATAGAACTTTGCGTATAACTTCCAACTTCTCTACGATGTATCCACATTTTCTCGTAATTATCTCGAATTAAATGGATTTATTGAATCATCATGATCGGCAGGTCCCTTCTTCTCATCCTCAATTGCTTCGACAATTTCTTGCTTGCTTAGGCAATTAAATCCTGCACACATAAAAACACACATACTAGCATCATCTTTTCCACAAAACCAACTGAATTGTGTAATAAAGCATGATGGTGAAGGAAACTATGGAAATATACATGAATACCTAAAAACGTGACTAGAATAAGCCTAAGTCTAACAATAATTAAGACTGAATATCATAGAAATATTGTAATTTTACATGCTTAACATAGCCATGATTTTTTAGTAACCTTACAAATACCTGAATCCCACATCATCGTCAAATATCAAAATGATACAAACATAATGATATTCCTCCGCCACATTGGGACACGAAGTCCATAAAATACACAACATGTATACCACACATTACTATGACAATTGCATTTCATACATGTATTAATTAAGCCAAAATTTCATATATCAAAGTCGAATATAAATGCACTTACCTTGATAGCCGAACTAAGATTCAAACACAGTTGAGAAAAGTCTAATTCAACTCAATAAGTTCGCGAGCAGGTCGTTTTTTTTTATAATTTTTTATGATATTTTGATGACTACCTGAAAAAAATTATATTTCAAAAAGTTTAAACGCTAATCGAAAACTCTAAAAAATTTCACTAACTTACTAAGTAATTTATCCATAAAATATTTGATTTCATGTTACCAAAATGTTATACATTTCTCGAGAAATCAAAATTTTAATTATATTAATAAGTAATTAGATTATAGTAATTAGCATTTCTTTTTTTATTAAAGCATTTCCTTTTTTTATAATTACCTTATGTATAAAAGTAGAAAAAAGGAAAACTCTCCAATTCCCATGTAAAAAATATGATTAAAAGTCAAAACCCAAAAATCTTTAAAGTCTTCTCTCATTTGTTGTTTATCGAATATTGTTGAAAAACTAAAAAGAACCCCACACTCGAATATCGACTTCATTTTTAACTCGGTCACGACAGGTTCCTTTATTTATCTCCACAGTCCTCACGTTTATTTTGAATTTGTACGTTTATATTGGGCCCTGATAGTATCACTGGATTTTACTTATATTTAAAAAATAATGTAAATATTTTGGCGAACTCAAGATTTTTTAACGGGCACGAGTTAAACACAACTCAACTCACCCTAAATCAAGAAATACATTTTAGATTCATGAGATTTACTATGCATTAATAAAACACCTAATCTATGTGTAGCATGATGCCATCATCTAAACTAATCTAAATATTGATTACAAGAAAAAACATAAGAATTTGTTACACATTATTTTCAGCAAGTATTCACTGCAGTTTTACATCAAAATTTCATCTCTTGCATGACTCAAACTCAACAAAGAAGTCCCTAAATTGGGCAGCGAACTGAGTCTCATTTGGCATCAACAAACTGTTCTAACAATCCCTAAATATCCAAAACTAAATTCTGAATAGCACATGCTAAATGGAGCATATTGACAAGGCATTGTTTCAGGCTTTTAGGAACTTATTTAGCTATCCTTAATTTACACAATTACTAAAAGCTTAAGTTTTCCAACAATTAAGCCCTTCCCAATTCCCTATTTTTCTTTAGTTATTAATCATATTATTGAGTCAATAGCCTTGCAAGGCTTCAAGTCTCATTTTTATTCATTTTAGTCATTTTCACAATTTCCTCACATTCTACAAATCATTCACTCTAGTCCTTACTATAATTCACTAATTTTTAATAAAAAATATTTTCAGATTATTCAATCCATTTTCGGGCTTCCTATTACAGGATTCAAAAAATTAACGAATGATAGTTTTAGGTGGTCCGATGGTGGCTCAGGTGGTCGTTCCGGATTTGAGCTTGAATATCACCTCCTTGGTCAGGTTGATGATACTTAGAATGGAAGATCTCTCCCAGTTTTCTCTGTTGCGTGTCCCTTTTATAGTACTCGGACAAGTATCATGACTAGGTTGTCGTGTCGTGCCGATTGGACTAGCTATGACTTGACATCCTAGGTTTGCACTGTCATTCATCCATATTGATCACATGCGTCGTCACGTGATCACTGGATGTGATGTCTTACACGGTCTTACCCATTCGCCACAGGTTATGAAGAGTGTCGGGTGGATCGCATGAGTTTCTATGTACTTGCCTGGAAACTTATGTTGTTGTCTGTAGCGATCAAGTGTGTTGTCACGTGATCGTTGGATATCCTTTGTGCGATACAGTTCACAACGGGTTTTCTGGTCATGTTTGCGAGCTGTGTGGTCTTAACACTTGGTTGTGGGTGTTTATAGGTGCTAAGAATTCCCCCCGGGTGAGGAAAGGTTATAAAGTGACCTTGGTGAACCTAAAGGCAGATGGTTATAAAGGTTATGTCAAGCATCACTTAATGAATATCTATAATAAGCCGGTCAGTTTTCCTTGAGGACGAACCGTTGTATGCAAAACGTCACATGATGGACATCTTTATTAGTGACAAGTATCAAGAAAGACATGGTTCCTGATTATAAATAATAATAAAACGAAATAAAAATTTTGTTGTTTTTTAGGTTTTACTTTGTTTATCTCATTGGTTGTTTTCCTCTTATTGTTAAGGAAGAGAACATGCTTACTTTTACTCTGATTGTTGATTCGTCGATTTTGGTTAGTGATGAATTTCCTTGTACTACTGAGGCGAATAATATGCTAAAGACGTTGGAGTGTTGAGGTTTTCTTGCCATCAATAACTTTCGATGTCGATTTGGCTTTCTGTAGGGGTCATATCGTTTGAGAGCATGTTCCAATGAGGGGAGATCGTGGTTTTTTATTCCTTTTTTTGTTTTTGAAGCTGAATTCTGTTTGCCACTACTCTTTTTTCGTAAATTTGTTGAACTGGTTTGACGTGGCACCAAGTCAATTAAGTGGGGCTAGCTGGTGGACCTTGGTGCCGTATTTTCTAAATTGAAAAATTCATGGGGATGAACCTTCTATCAATGTGTTTCGTTATTGTTATAACGTAATGACTAGTCATGAGAAGAATGTGAGGGTTTTGTGACTATTGGTCATCGAAAAGGAAGAGCACTGGTGATGAGTAATTATGTTGTGAATCTTCGCTTGGATAGGATGAAGTATATCAAGGTGGAGTGAAACTTTAGAAGTAACCTGTTTCTAGTTGTATGGCATCGACTGTTGAAGGATAGGGTTGCCTCTCTTAGCATGGCGGAAATGTCTTCTGCTGAGTTGGAACTTCTCAAAAGGTTGGAAAGCGATCTACCTTTGCGTTGTGAAGAAATATGCATTGTTAGAAATATTTGGGTGTATTGTC
Organism: Hibiscus trionum; assembly: GCA_030270665.1. NCBI lineage: Eukaryota > Viridiplantae > Streptophyta > Magnoliopsida > Malvales > Malvaceae > Hibiscus > Hibiscus trionum. The sequence goes on from BSYR01000051.1 coordinate 17,484,152, forward strand.
TAGAAGGAAAAAGTCCCAATGGTTGGGATGAAGTAGATTTGAATGTTTTTCTCGAGGTTTTCTTTGGCGAACGTACCTATTCCCACGTAGGCTTGGCCCTTCAATGAGGGAGGCAATTAACGAGTGGCGAGGATTCTTCTAGGTACTAAAGATGAACCTGTTGATATCTCTTTCGAGTATGTTGGCATTGGTACTTCGCCCTGGAAATATCGTGACGAAGATGCCCCTTTCAGTGGGGATAGTGGGGAAGCTTCTCCTAGTGCCCCAAGGGGTTGTGCTAATGTTAGCTTGTTTGGCTCTGGCCATGGTAAGAAAGGGGAGAAAAAGGTAGTTTTGCGTTCGCCTGGTGTGTCTGATTCAGATGATGAAGGTGGGGTCCTGCATTTGGAATGCAAGACAAAGAGGTAGATGGCTACATGTATTGGTTTCTTTTTTTTTGTTCATATGTATGCTTTTATTTTGCTTTTTTTTATGATGTGCTATGCGACACACCCTTGTTAACATATTCTTCTCTTTTATTTGTAGGGAAAATGATTTCTCCTCTGCAGGCTGCGATTGATGAATTAAGGGATTCGCCCGCGATGTCGGACGTATTATTTTCCCTATCTATTGTTAATCAATTGTGTTTGCGGGGCCTTGCTAAAGTAGCGTCTTCATAGTGTTTTGATAACGAGGAAATAAGTTTGCATGGTGTGTTACTTTGACTACGGTGGCAATATCTTCCATGGACGTGGTTCCTACTACTCGTTGTGTGGAAAGTTCCCTTGGCATTCGAGATATCCCCACGAGAAGCTCATTAGATGTTGCGAAGGTGGTGCAGAAGAATGTGGCAAGTCAAATGAAGACTTATAGTTTAAGGAGGCGTGTTTTACCTGTCAAGGATAGAATTTTGGCAAAAAGGCTGGTGTTGAATGCTGAAGCTGTTGACAATGTACCTGGGTCAAACTCTGATGTTCCCATGTTTCCCTTGAACTTTGTAGCTCGTCTTATGTGGTTGAGAGCAATGTTGTCGGGACCGCTGCTCCTGCTAGCTTGCCTATTACTCTGCATGTTTTTTGTGCGCCTACAAGTATTTTAAGCGATGTGTTATTACGTTCGGTTTAAAGACTTTGCTATTTAATTTGTAAAAAACTTTTTCTGTTGGTATTTGTACATGAGTAACTGTTATGGATTCTATTCTTGTGCATTGTTCCACAAAGGATATACTCCATGTTGTTGCGCATGTTGAAACTGTTAGTTTTTCAGAAGTTGTGATGACCAATTTGGTGCCATTGTCTGTTGACGTTGCTCATGGTGAAGGTTGTGAACCTTTTACTCTGTAGAGTGTATTATAACCTTGGAGGGAATTTTTAGAATCCACAAATTGGTTCATTCCTGAATCTGCTTCTAGAAGACTATTTGAGTTGTATTCCAATAGTTTTGTTGCCTTTAAACCTTGTACCAGTATTAGAAGGATAGTTGAGGGCTTGGGGGTCTTATCCAGGAATTGGGTTGCGTGCAGTTTAACATGGAGAGAAACAAGAAGGCTCTTTGTGAAGAGAACGCAAAGTGGCGTTCGAAGGTGGAAGGTTATGATGCTCTCCTTGAAGAAAAAAAGATTGCAATTAAAGGTGGAAGGTTGCACCACTCATTTAGAGAAGCTGCGAGAGAGACATGCGGCAGACATCTAGGCGCGAGTGGGAAAGTTGCATAGAATGAATTTAGAGGAAGTCTCTAAGAAAGATGTTGAATTCGATCGCGCTCTTCGGATTAAAAACAATACGCTTGAAACTATGGAACAGAGTTTCAAGACTAAAATTCAAGGTTCGAAGAAAGAGCTAGAGCAGACAAAAATGGCAGGAAAGTAAAGTTCTGCGAATTTCTCAAGAAGACTAACTAAGCTAAGGGAGTCTCATAGGAATGAAATTCTTGAGTTGGAAGCTACTCACGGCGTGGATATGCAAAAGTTAAAGCGGCTGCGGATAGAACTTCTATTTTTATGATCGAAGGAAAGGAGAAATAACGAGATGCTGCCATTCTTTGCTTTCAGTTAGCACGCGACCCTTTCAATGTTGCTAACGTGGATTTTAACGCTCTATGCGAAGTGACCACAAATTTTGTTGTGAGGAATCCTTCTAAACCTTTGTAGGAAAGTTTTACTTTAAAATATGAAGACATTGTGGTTTATCCTACCTTTGAGCTGAACGCGTCCTCTCCCTTGGATGATCGCAGTGGTACTATGTGTTACGTGATTGTGGTAAGGATATGTAGTTTTTATCCGCCATTTTTTGTGTAAGGAAAACTTTCGTTTGGGCGTTGAGAAATTATCTTACTATTTTTTGTTACATTATTTTGGTTATGGTTATTGTTATTCGTTCTTGGATGCATTTTGATGTCATTACAGATCTTTCATCTTTTTACCCAAAAGGATTAGAATGTTTTAAAATTTCTTTCCTTGTTTGTTGCAGGATTTATTTTTCCATGAATAGTGGACTTTTTTAACTTTTAAATTTTCAAATATTCGGGTGTCTAATGACAATTTCCATTTAAAATTTTGGTATTTCCGTTGAGGTAGGTTTTTATATGATGGCTATAAATAAGGTGCATCTCTAATGAAAATACTATGACCTCGGCAACTATGATAATAAACAGCTCGCACCAGATGACTCTTAAGGCCAAGCTGAAGCATAAATGGGGGAAATGTTTATCATCACCATGTATTCTGCCTGCCACGTTAAGAAACCCACTTTTATCTCAACCGTGGGACTTGCTGCTGATTTATAGGCTTCCCTGAATCAAGTTCATTTAAGAAGATTTTCAAGAAGTCCCTTATCCCTTTTATATGGTTGCATAATTGTAGTATCTATTTATTTCATTTGTATAAGAAAGCTTGTTTGTATTAATTTGTTTGCCGATGTATTAATTTTGAATGGATAGGTTATTTGAAAACACAATTATTTTCTTGGAATAGTATTGTACAAATGCTTATTCCTATGAATCACATATCACTTATAAACGATCACATTTTCACAGTTATTTCTTTCCTTAATAACGGTGATACATTGTTCTGCTATTAGTATGCCACTTTTAGCCATCGAAGAGTTTTTAATTTACTTTCTCTGCCGGCCATGCAGTCTTTTCCCTGTATGTTTCTTATAGTTATGGTGAAGTGTTTTGATTTGCGCCCTCTAGAAGATCTTGTAAATAATGTGTTTGGGGGCAGTTCTTATAATCCCTTTGTTGAGTGTGTAAAAGTTCTATATTTTACCCCCTATTTAACCCATATTTCTGCTGCATTCAAGCATATTTCATTGCATTTAGGATAGATTTTAATTATACATCACAATTACACAAAAAGACACAGTTGCTGCTGATTTTGGTTACTTTTGGAGGAAGCTGATGTAGCAGATTCAGGGCAGTGGAGAAGCAAAGCTGGAACACTGGACTGCAGACGAGAAGAAGGATGCTGCCATGGCCGCTGCCGTGGCAGCCAATGACGACAGCAATAATAAAGGGAAGAAGTGAAGTGGAGCTCGACAGAAAGAGGAAATTAAGCTGGTCTGTCGTGGAGCACTCCTATATTTTTCTGAGCCCTAGATCAAAATGAATACCAAGCCCAAAGTTCAAGGAAGAAACTCCAAGCAAGAAGGAATGACGAATTAAAGACATCTACTCTGAAGATTTAGTCTTTAATAAGGTTGCACTTTAATTTAAACTTGTATTCTTGCCATATTAGAAAACTTGAACCCAAGGCCTATATAAAGGCATGTAATTCGACCTAGGGAAGGATCATCTTACTCTCTAGCCGTCTTCCCCTAAACCCTAGTCGTTTTCCCCCTTCTCATCATGTTCTAAACTTCCCCTAAGGCTAAGGGTTGATTCTGTAAAGTAGTTGCAAGGATTGCATTTGTTTTAGAATTTTTTTTGTTCAATAAAATAGACTTCAAGTTTGCTTATTCTGGTTTTCAACATCTTGCAAGAGTATCGGGAGAGCATTGTGAGATTATATATTTACTTAATTTCGGGAGAGTTAAGTATACGAAAGGAATAAGTATGGGTTCTCCAGTTTATGGTTGAACTATCTCGGACCTAGGGATAGGACGAGGTTAAGTGGCTAAGGAAGAATTCAACAACATCGGTGTTCATCCTTCGATTCACGCCGAGAGGTATCATCAAAGACATGTTCATCGACAGACTTGGACATAGGGATAAGCCAAGGCATAGCAGGGATTCTAGCCAAGCTTGAAGTACTGAGTTGTGTGTTCGTTGCCGCGACAACAACAGACTGCTGCCGCAGCAGGTGCTTCCGCGACAGGCGCTACGACTGAACAGAGAAGTCCTAGACAGTGCAAACACCTGCACTACGGAGAAAATCAATACCGGCCCATTCTCTTTATCCTGATTTCTTTACTCTTTTATCTTCAGTACTTTTTATTATTCCCTCACAAACAATTAAAATTATTTATTCTTTGTGCAGCAATTCAAGGTTAAAGCTATTAGCCCAGTCCTTGTGGAGACGATATCCGATACTTACGTATCACTTTACTACTTGCATCGTGTACACTTGCACTACATTGCGATAGACTCTATTACACGTAACAAGTTTTTGGCGCCGTTGCCGGGGACTGGCAACATAACTTTACCCTACTTTTACTGCACTTTTTAATTTTTCTGTTTTTACTTGGATTGTTCACCCTGTGCTTTTCACAAGGTTTTTCGTTTGCTTATCCGCAGATCGAGACGAGGAAAGGAACCTGAGTATCAGATAGATCCTGAAATTGAACGCTCGTATAATATTAGGAATCGACTTTGACTCGTGTTAGCCAGAAACGAATACCTTGAAGAACATTTAGAGGCCATGAACAACCAAGGGAATCCCCGAGGTCCTGAAGATCCTATCGGAGATGGAGGAAACAGACAGCCTATCGATCCTCCTGCTGTTGCTGCCACACACCGGTCATGCCGTGATTACATGATCAATGATCATGTGGAACTAGAGACCACCCTGCCAGACGTGGAAGTTGAAAATTTCAAGCTGAAACTTGTCATGTTCAGCATGATTAATTCCGCTGGCCAATTTAGTGGTGCTTCTACAGAGGATGCTAGGGAGCATCTGAAAATGTTCCAAGAAATCTGTGGTTCGTTTAGACTACCAGGAGTAAATCTGGAGATACTGAGGCTTCGGTTATTTCCTCATTCATTGAGGGATAGAGCAAAAACTTGGTGGAACAAACTAACGTCGGGTTCAATACGAACTTGGGCAGATTTAACTCGTGAATTTTTGTCTCGTTTTAACCCTTCCCATTTATCTGAGCGATTACGTAACGAAATTGCTACTTTTCAACAGGAAGATGACGAGCCAATGCACGAGGCATGGGATAGGTTTACTACTCTTCTGAGGAATTGCCCAATGCATGGATTCCCTATTTGGAATCAAGTAATCAAATTCTACAATGCTGCCAACCTACAGACTCGCATGAGAATCGATTCAGCAGCCAATGGGTTGTTGTTAGATAAAGATCCAGAGGACGCCATGGTAGTATTAAAGAATTTGGCGAAGAATGAAGAACAATTCCCCACATCGAGGAGAGGTAAACGAGTACTAGCTGTGAAGGATTTCGAAGCCGATAATTCCTTAAAGACACAAGTTGCATATCTGACAAAGGCAGTAGAAAACTTGCTGAAGAAGGATCCTCAACCTGTTTATGCTGCTGAAGAGGTATGTGGAACTTGCAGTGGGAATCATAGTTCGGAGGACTGCCCACTACAGCTAGAGGAAGGGATGTACGTTGGGAACTATAACAAGCAGAATTACAATTCCAACAATTACAATCCCAATTGGAGAAAGGATCTCAAATTCTCTTGGAGCAACCCAAATAATGCCCTGAACCCTCAAGCACAGAACACTCAAAATCAGGGGGCACCTAGAATTCTGACTCGGCAGCAACCGCAACAGCAGCCGCAATAGCCACCAGCAGCCACAACTAGTATATTGGAAAAAACCTTGGCTACGTTTATGTCTCAGACAGGAACTTACATTGAGAACATGAATCATTTCGTCAAGAAGACTGAGTCGTTCATGGATAAAACAGAGATGCAGATGACTAACCATGAAGCTACTCTGAAATCATTGGAGACACAAATGGGTCAGGTTTCCTAGCATATTAAGCCAAGGCAAAATGGAGGATTCCCTAGCGATACTGAGGTGATAGACAACCCACACAAGAGCAGTGCAAAGCTATCACAACTAGGAGTGGGAAGAAATTACCAGGGCCAGAGAAGGAAGCTGAACCGATGAAGAAACCAGCCCTAGAATCGACTGCCGAGAATGCTGCCCCGGCAGACGACAAACAACCTGCTGCCGATCGACCTGTCACGACAGCAGAAGGGACAGAGGAGAAGGATGAAGAACCTAAGCATCCTCAGATGCGAATGCAGTGGGAAGGACGCATTGAAGACTATCGTCCCCCACCTCCTTTTCCACAGCGGCTACAGAAGTTGAAACAGGAATCCCAGCTTAAAAAGATCTATGATATTTTTAAGCAGGTTCACATTAATATTCCGTTGTTAGATGCCATCAAGGAGATGCCCGATTATGCCAAATTTCTCAAGGATGCTATGTCGAAGAAATCCAGACTTGGGGAATTTGAGACGGTAAAACTGACAGAAGGATGCATGACTATTCTAAACAAGCATCCACCCCAGAAAAAGAAGGATCCTGGGAGCTTCATAATACCGTGCATAATCGGAGATAAATTTGTGGGTAAGGCACTTTGTGATCTAGGTGCCAATATTAATTTAATGCCAAAATCTGTATTTCAGAAATTAGGTATTGGACGAGCACGACCCACAACAGTTATGCTGCAGCTGGCAGACCGCTCTTACGTGCAACCAGAAGGGAAAATTGAAGATATTTTGGTAAGAGTGGATAAATTTATTTTTCCTGCTGACTTTCTTGTTTTAGATTGTGAAGAGATGAGAATGCACCAATCATCCTGGGGCGACCCTTCTTAGCCACATGAAGATCACTGATTGATGTTGAAAAGGGAGAACTCACTATGAGAGTGAATGATCAAGAGATCAAGCTGAATGTTCTCCAAGCAATAAAGCACGCTGATGCAGAAGAAGAATGCAAGGATATCACTGAAGTTATCCTTGACCAACCCTGCATCAGGTCGGACTTCCATGACATCAAATTTGGACACTGCCCCAGTAGCCATTTAGAAGACTGTCACGGTAGCGACGATGACAGCAGCTCCTCAGACTCTGACATATCTGATACTGAAGATCATGAGGATGTAAAGTGGATAGGCAATCGTCCAGGTAAGTTATTCGAGCCCTTAAATTATACCTCGAATGGACATATCATCCAAAAGCTATCAACTGTAGAGCCACCTGTTCTAAATCTTAAGCCCCTGTCAGGGCAGCTCAAATATGTTTTTCTTGGATTAAATGATACGTTGCCCGTAATCATCTCTTCCAAGTTGATGCAGGAACAACAGCTGATAGGGATGCTGCAGCAGCACAAAAAGGCTATTGGATGGACGATAGCTGATATCCAAGGCATCAATCCGACACTATGCATGCATAAAATTCTCTTAGAGGATGATCATAAGCCGACCATTGATGCCCATAGATGTTTGAATGATGCTATGCGAGAAGTGGACCGAAAAGAAATTATCAAATGGCTAGACGTCGGGATAATTTATGCCGTCTCGGATAGTAAGTGGGTGAGCCCGGTGCAGTGCGTTCCTAAGAAAGGAGGAATAACCGTGGTGACCAACGAAGAAAATGAGTTAATCCCAACTAGGACTGTGACCGGTTAGAGGGTTTGTATGGACTACCGGAAGCTTAACAAAGCTACCCGGAAGGACCACTTTCCCCTGCCTTTTATTGATCAAATGCTTGATAGATTAGCGGGAAAGCATTATTACTGTTTTCTTGATGGTTACTTAGGTTATAACCAAATAGCCATCGCACCGGAGGATTAAGAGAAAATGACTTTCACTTGCCCATACGGTACTTACGCTTTTCAGAGGATGCCATTTGGACTTTGCAATGCACCAGCAACTTTTTAGAGGTGTATGATGGCAATATTCTCCGACATGGTAGAGGATTTCCTGGAGATATTCATGGACGATTTCTCTGTCTTTGGAGACAATTTTGAAAGCTGCTTAGGCAACCTATAGAAAGTGCTCGAGAGATGCGAGAAAGCGAACTTGGTATTAAACTGGGAGAAATGTCACTTCATGGTGGATGAAGGGATAGTCCTAGGCGACAAAGTAAGCTGCAGCGGCATAGAGGTCGACAGGGCAAAAATTGAGGTAATTGAAAAGCTGCCACCACCCACCACAGTCAAGGGAATTCGAAGTTTTTTAGGGCATGCTGGTTTCTATCGAAGGTTTATAGCCAATTTTTCGAAGATCACCAAGCTGTTATGCCACCTACTAGAGCAGAATCGTCCCTTCGACTTCAACACTGAATATACTGAGGCATTTAGAATTTTGAAAGAGAAGCTAGTAACAGCCCCGATTGTACAGCCACCAGACTGAAGTTACCATTCGAGAATATGTGTGATGCCAGTGATTATGTTGTAGGGGCAGCACTTGGGCAGAGGAAGGACAAGCTATTCCATGTAATTTACTATGCGTGCAAAACGCTCAACGATGCCTAAGTGAATTACACCACAACAGAGAAGGAATTGTTAGTTGTGGTGTTTTCAAATGACAAGTTCCGCTCCTACCTACTTGGAACGAAAGTGGTGTTCCACACAGACCACTCTACCCTGAATTATATGTTTGCTAAGAAAGAAGAAAAGCCCAAACCGATTCGTTAGATTCTGCTGCTGCAAGAATTCGAAATAGAAATCAAGGATAAAAAGGGGACAGAGAACCAGGTTGCAGATCACTTGTCAAGATTAGAGAAGGGAAAGAGTCTCCCAACAGATGAGACACAGATACTGGAGACCTTCCCTGACGAGCAGCTGTTCGCTGCCACAAGCACTGCCGCGACAGCCATGGCGGCAGGTAAGTTTTCTGAACTCCCCTGGTATGCTGATTTCGTTAATTGTTTAGTTAGCGGAATATTTCCTCCTGACCTTAACTATCAAGCTAGGAAGAGGTTCCAAAATGATGTTAAGCATTATTATTGGGACGAACCTCTTCTTTTCATAATGTGTGCAGATCAGATCATCAGGAGGTGTGTACCACAGGATGAGCAGGAAGTTGTGCTTCATCACTGCCATGCTTCACAATATGGTGGACACTTAGGTGGTAACAAAACTGCTGCCAAGGTTTTTCAGTATGGTTTTTATTGGCCTTCACTGTTCAAGGATGCCCAGGCATTCTACAAAAGCTGTGATAAATGTCAACGGACTGGAAACATCTCAAGGAGACATGAGATGCCGCTGCAAAACATTCTTGAAGTCGAAATCTTCGATGTTTGGGGGATTGATTTCATGGGATCATTCCCAGCATCATGTGTGAATCTTTATATCCTCCTGGCAGTAGACTATGTGTCCAAATGGGTAGAAGCACTCGCCACACAGAAAAACGATATCAAAACCATTCAGAGATTTCTACACAAGAATATTTTCTCTAGATTTGTTAACCCTAAGGCGATTATCAGTGATGAAGGGAGGCATTTTGACAATAGGGTTATAGCTGCTGCTTTAAAGAAATATGGTGTAAAACATCGGATCGCAACAGCTTACCACCCTCAGACCAATGGACAAGCCGAAATATCCAACAGAGAGGTAAAGAACATTCTTGAAAAGATGGTTAAACCAACTCGAAAGGACTGGTCTCTACACCTCAATGATGCACTTTGGGCCTACAGAACAACATTTAAAACTCCATTGGGAATGTCACCCTACCGGCTGATTTATTAAAAAAACATGCCATCTACTTGTTGAGATTGAGCACAGAGCATACTAGGCCATAAAGGCAGTGAATATGAACATGGAAAAGGAAGGATAGAAAAGGCTACTTGACTTGAATGAGATTGAAGAAATTCGAGCAATGCCCTATGATAACGCAAGGTTTTACAAGGACAAGACAAAGAAGTGTCATGACAAGAAGCTGCTGCCACGACAATTCTGCCCAGGGCAGCTTGTGTTGTTATTCAACTCTAGGTTGAAACTATTCCGAGGAAAGTTAAAATCTAGATGGTCCGGCCCGTTTCAGGTGGTGCAAGTTTTTCCTCATGGTGCCATCACGATAAAATCTTTAAAAGACGAGCACCAATTTAAAGTCAATGGACAGAGATTGAAGCATTATCAGGAGACTGAAGCCCCAAGAATACAGGAAGTGGTTACTTTAGGAGATGCCCCTCCTGGCATCCCTAATTTAACCTAATTTTATTTTTAATTATATATATATATATATATTAGGTAATTAGAATTATTCTATTTTTAGGAACTAAGTTTTTATTTTAATTGATTTTAGGAAATAAGGGAGACAAGGAGAGGAGAAGAAGTAAACTCAGCCTACCATCTCACCATCAGCCCAAAATAAGAGCTTGTTGTTACAACTTCCGTGACAGACACAGAAAATCCAGCCTGTCAACACGCTGTCGCGGCAGACAAGCAAATGCGTAACAGAAGCGTAGCAGACACGGAAACACGTGACAAACACGTCAGAAACCGCGTAACAGCTTTCCCTGTTATTCGCGCCTACCGTTACAACTCCAATGGGCAGCAAACTTTGCATCTATATTAACCCCGTTTTACTATTCATTTTTCACTTCACTTTTACTCTCTCTACTTGCTTCCTCTCTAGAATTTCATTTGCTTTCATTTTTTCTTCTATAGTCCCTTGCAACCATGAGTACCAGAAACACCAGACACAATGCTGCCTCAAGCTCTGCCCCAGCAGCAGCCACTCCCAGGTCATTCCAGGGTAGAGATATGTGGGAAGAAAAATGCTTCATCTACAACAAGCGAACAGAGAATCTCGGGCTCAAACCATTTATAGCCCGTAAGATCAGAGCACTTCGTTGGCAGATGTTTGCTGAGCAACCTGAGGTGATGAACTTCAGCCTGGTCAGAGAGTTTTATGCTGCCACCGACAACAGAGACGCGACAACAGTGACCGTTCATGGGAAGGAAGTCCCCTTTGAGCCAGAGTACATCAACACCCTCTATGGACTCTACGTCGGCAGAAATGAGGATGGGCATAAAAGGTTCGTGGAGAGCCTAGAGGCAGCAGATTATGATGATGTCATGGCAGAACTCACCGAGGAAGGAACCTAATGGAATACCGATCCTAAACACCCAAGAACGGTGAAACGAGTTCAACTCACTCCCGAGACGAAACTGTGGAACGCCTTCGTGAAAAAGAGGATCATGCCATCCTCACATAATAGCACAGTGGACCAGCCCATGTTAGCTCTTGTTCATTCTATCTTAAACGAGAGACCCATTAACGTTGGCCGCTACATTCGAGAGGGGATTTTGGACTGTGCATTTCGGCCATCGAGACCCCTTGTCTTCCCCTACCTCATAACAGCACTCTGTCGTGGCCACAATGTCCCTGAAGTTGCTGAGGATTTGAGAATCCGAGGAAAAGGATGGACGGAGAGAAACATCCTCAGCTTGATGGAGCTGAAAGCTGCAACGCCAATCTCCAGCTTCGATTCCTCTGCCGCGGCATGTGAGCCGGCAGAGCCCACCCAGACAGAGCATGCCGCCACGAACAAAGGCAGCCCACAGCAGCAGCTCCCCCAGCCGACTCCTCCACCCAAATCCTTGCCACCCTGCAGAAAATGGAAGAACGACAGCTAGGCCTGATGAGCTTTATCCGAGACTTCACAACAGCAACGATACATTTCATTAAAAGCAATTTAAATTTTCTAAATGTACTGTTCCCTATTTTCCCCGATCATTATTTTGCTGTCCCCAACCCTACCCATACCCCTACCCCTGCTGCCACACCGAGAACACCATCTGTTGCGTCCACGCCAACTCCGCCCACGACAGCTTCAGGTGGCAGCCACACTGCCACAGCCTCTACCAGGGGAACAAAAAGAAAAGAGCCCTTGTCTTACCTTGACGAGTTCATTGCTGGTTTCTCCGCTTCCTCAATTTGGGAGGAATCCGATGGTGAGCCCTCTGTCAAGAGGAACCTGTCCAAAGAGTTCACCCAGATGAAGTGGCAGAAACCCAACACCGGTGATGGACCATCCGGCCGAGGGAAATCCTGCAGCAGCAACAGCAGTGGCAGCAGCAGCAGTTCTTCCGAGGAGGTGCAGGTGCTGGAGAAACCACCACAGATCTCCCCTACCCGCATCCAACTTCCTAGGGAAGCCAAGAAAAAGACCGCCTCTACATCTCCTAGCCACCTGCCGGCACCAACGAGGAAAGCCACTGCCCTCCGGCAGATTCCGATCAACAGCAGTAGTAGCAGCAGCGACGACAACACTTAAAATTTATGTTTTTATCTTATCTTTGTTGTCTGCTATTTTGTTATACTTGTGATGTTGTTTTTATTTTCTTTTTTTTCATTTCTGTCATCATGCATTGAGGGCAATGCAAACCTTGAGTTTGGTGGTGGCATCCCTCCATTAATGAAGTGTTTATTTTTTCTAAGTGTTAGTTTATTTTTTTGCTTACAAAAAAATTGAAAATTTGGCTTAAGTCTTTGAACTGAACTTACCTGCCGTGACAACCTCTGTCGTGGTAGTGCCTTTAGGATAGTTTTAGGAGCAGTTTAGAGCCTTACTATAGTTCTGATTCTTAAACACCTTTTGTGACTTTTATACTGTCTAGAACTCTACTGGTAAACTAGAATAGGGAAAAGCTTAACACTTGAGTTGCCTCTAGAGGTGTCTAACACTAGCTCTAGGAAAAGAAGTTAAGAAAAAAATAGACTCAATACACCTAGAGGTGCCCGAAACCGGCTCTAGGAAGTTAGCTAGAAGTGCCTGAAACCTGCACTAGTGAAACTTAAATTAAGGAAAGAGAATTGAGTCTAAATAAAAACTAAAGGAGCCTAAGAATTGCCTCCAAAAAGATGAAAGTTGGCATAAAAATTCAAGTTAGAAGCTTAACTATTCTAGTAAACTAAGGGAGTCTAGGCATATTTGTTCACAAAACATGCACACACTACACGAGAATTATAGCAAGGTTCCGAATGAATCCTGAATTATCCGACAAGGTGTTGCTTACAATAGGGAATGCATGGTAGGTAATGAAAAGTTCATTGTTTTAAGCCAAACAAAAAAAATCTTTTTTTAGGTTTTAATTGCTTGAGGGCAAGCAAAAACTTGAGTTTGGGGGTGTGTTGAGTGTGTAAAAGTTCTATATTTTACCCCATATTTAACCCATATTTCTGCTGCATTCAAGCATATTTCATTGCATTTAGGATAGATTCTAATTATGCATCACAATTACACAAAAAGGCACAGTTGCTGCTGATTTTGGTTACTTTTGCAGAAAGTTGCTGTAGCAGATTCAGGGCAGTGGAGAAGCAGAGCTGGAACACTGGACTATAGACGAGAAGAAGGATGCTGCCATGATCGCTGCCGTGGCAGCCAATGACGACAACAATAATAAAGGGAAGAAGTGAAGTGGAGCTCGACAAAAAGAGGAAATTAAGCTGGTCTGTTGTGGGGCACTCCTATATTTTTCTGAGCCCTAGATCAGAATGAAGGCCAAGCCCAAAGTTCAAGGAAGAAACTCCAAGCAAGAAGGAAGGACGAATTAAAGACATCTACTCTGAAGATTTAGTCTTTAATAGAGTTGCTCTTTAATTTAAACTTGTATTCTTGCTATATTAGAAAACTTGAACCCAAGGCCTATATAAAGGCGTGTATAAAGGCATGTAATTCGACCTAGGGAAGGATCATCTTACTCTCTAGCCGTCTTCCCCTAAACTCTAGTCGTTTTCCCCCTTCTCATCATGTTCTAAACTTCCCCTAGGATTAAGGGTTGATTCTGTAAAGTAGTTGCAAGGATTGCATTTAAACTTGTATTCTTTCCATATTAGAAAACTTGAACCCAAGGCCTATATAAAGGCATGTAATTTGACCTAGGGAAGGATCATCTTACTTTAATTTAAACTTGTATTCTTGCCATATTAGAAAACTTGAACCCAAGGCCTATATAAAGGCATGTAATTCGACCTAGGGAAGGATCATCTTACTCTCTAGCCGTCTTCCCCTAAATCCTAGTCGTTTTCCCCCTTCTCATCACGTTCTAAACTTCCCCTAGGGCTAAGGGTTGATTCGGTAAAGTAGTTGCAAGGATTGCATTTGTTTTAGGATTTTTTTGTTCAATAAAATAGACTTCAAGTTTGCTTATTCTGGTTTTCAACATCTTGCAAGAGAATCGGGAGAGCATTGTGAGATTATACATTTACTTCATTTCGGGAGAGTTAAGTATACGAAAGGAATAAGTACGGGTTCTCCAGTTTATGGTTGAACTATCTCGGACCTAGGGATAGGACGAGGTTAAGTGTCTAAGGAAGAATTCAACAACATCGGTGTTCATCCTTCGATTCACACCGAGAGGTATCATCAAAGACATGTTCATCGACAGACTTGGACCTAGGGATATGCCAAGGCATAGCATGGATTCTTGCCAAGCTTGAAGTACTGAGTTGTATGTTCGCTGCTGCGACAACAACAAACCGCTGGCGCAGCAGGTGCTGCCGCGACAGGCGCTACGACAGAACAATGAAGTCCTAGACAGTGCAAACACCTGCACTACGGAGCAAATCAATACCGGCCCATCCCCTATATCCTTATTTCTTTACTCTTTTATCTTCAGTACTTTTTATTATTCCCTCACAAACAATTAAAATTATCTTTTCTTTGTGCAGCAATTTAAGGTTAAAGCTATTAGCCCAGTCCTTCTGGAGACGATATCCGATACTTATGTATCACTTTACTACTTGCGTCGTGTACACTTGCACTACATTGCGATAGACTCTTTTACACGCAACACCCTTATTTAATTTTGCTCGCTTGTTGTTGATTCAACGGTCGTTGAATTAATTCCTTCATGCACACTTCTTGAAAGTGGCAGACGCTCATGCAACCCTTTATTTAATTTTTCTCGGTTGCTTTGGAAGCGGCGGTCGTTGAGCTGATTCTTTTGTGCACACTTCTTGAAAGTGGCGGATGCTCATACAATCATTTATTTAATTTTCCTCGCTTGCGCTGGAAGCGGCAGTCATTGAGTTGATTCATTTGTGCACACTTCTTGAAAGTGGTGGACGCTCATACAACCCTGCATTTAATTTTTCTTGCTTGCTCTATAAGTGGCGGTTATTGAGCTGATTCCTTTATGAACACTTCTTGAAAGTGGTGGATGCTCATACGACCTTTTATTTAATTCCAAGACACGAGATACAATAAATATTTCTCGCACATTGCTTGTATTGAATAATCCGTAGTGTTTCATACATAGAATTTCTTGAGGTGTCTAGCATTCCAAGTTCTTGGATGTTCCTTTCCATCCAACTTTGCAAGCTTATACGCCCCAAATCCGATTACTTTGCGAACTTGGTACGACCCTTCCCATATAAGAGCCATCTTTCCCATCTCAATTGGGGGTTTGCTGGCATCTGTGTTCCTTAACACCAGATCACCCAGTCGGAATTGCTTGTTGCTTACACGAGAATTATAGTACCTCAGAATGACTTGATTCCTTGCTTCCACCATTATCTCTGAATCATCTCTGGTTTCTTCAGGCATATCGAGATGCATTCCTAGGGTTGTTTCATTTGTATCAATATCATAATGTGTGGTTCTATAAGTAGGTACATTTATTTGTGCTGGTATGACTATTTCTGTGCCATGTGTGAGATTGAACGGTGTTTCTCTTACTTTGGGACGATTATGGATTTAATACATGTATCTTTATGCCTGTGAGAGAAATATAGATAATATAGTAGTAACACCATGAAATTTGTTAAAAGTATTTGTTACATGTACCGGTGTGGGAGGTTGTTCGCATTGCCCATAATATTATTGGTAGCTCCTCTACCCATTCCCCATTCACGTTGCCAACCTTCTTCTTAAGCGTAGACATTATTTTCTTATTAACTACCTCAATTTGGCCATTCATCTGTGGAGATTTTACCGAACTCTAGGTCAGCACAATGTGGATTTCTGTGCATAATTCCTTAAACCTCCTCTTGAATTGGGTCCCATTGTTCGTGATTATTGTGTGAGGAATGCCAAATTTGAAAATTAAGGACTTCCATAAGAAGTACTCCATTTTATTCTGTGATCATTGCTAACGACTCCACCTCTATCTACTTGGTGAAAGAGTCCACTGCTACAACAAGATACTTTTGATGGCCTATTGCTAGCGGGAATGGGCCCAGGATGTCAATACCGCTAATTGCCAATGGCCAGAAGCTTGTGATGGACTTGAGTATTATTGTTTGTTATCTTGGGATTGTGGCAAATTCTTGACATGGTACACACTTGCTTACTAGTTCCTTAGTGTCTCTTCACAATCGTAGACTTGTAGGAACCTTGCTTGATCACCTTCTGTGCTAAAGAAATGCAAACCTGGATTGTTCTAGCTGACCCCTTCATTGATTTATTGTAATACGTACATAGCCTCCTCAGGTCCTAAACATTGTAGCAACGATTTTGTGAATCCTCTGTTATAAAAGGGCGTTATTAAAAACAGTTATTGGGCAGCTCGTCGTAGTATTTTGAGTTGTTAGGCCCTATCTTCATGTAACACTCTCGTTTATATGTACGATGTGATTGGGATCATCCAAGTATCACATGTATCAAGTTGATATACTTGTCTTTCCTGTGCAAAAGAATGATACTCTCGGTATTCCATTAAGAATATACATCTCCTTTGATTTTTAAGCGAAGTTGCTAACCTTGCTAAAGCATTTTGTCACAGACCCACTTTTCGCGACCGGACCAGCCGCACCCATAGGTGCTGAGCCTTGCGCACCACGCCCTTCACCCGACCGAGGGACATGGGTTGTTGCCAACACCACGCACCAAGGGGCCATGCACAACGCCCTTGGTGGTGTTCGAGCACAAGAGAACCGAGTTGAGCCACTTCCAGCGCACCATGGGGCCTTGCCAAGCACCCCATGTGCTGCCCACAAGACTTGGACCCGAGGGAGCCCATCACACACACCCGAGGGGGCCTTGCCATGCACCCTCCATGTCGCCCAAGTCATGAAGCTCGAGCCCGCACCCGAGGGGGCCTTGCCATGCACCCTCCATGCCGCCCAAGCCATGGAGCCCGAGCCTACACCCGACGTGCACGCCAAGGAGGCCGAGCCTGCATCCGATGTGCACACCATAGGGCCTAGGGGATGCCCATCCGAGTTGCCCACACCCCTAGGGCCCGACTTAGCACCTAGCATGCTACCAAGGGGGGTTTGGACACAAGAACCGGGCCATGCCAAGCCCAATCCGCCCAAGCATCCAAGACCCAAGCCAAGGTGTCATCTTTTGACCAACACACATGGAAAGATATCATCCATGGAGCCTATTCGAGGAAAGTATTCCATGACAACAATTATGTGATGTCATATCATTGTATTTGGGGCAACTTTGTTTATATTAGAGTGTTGCCATGTTTAGGATGGATGATTCATCCATAGCCACTGGATTGAATCACTCATAGCCGTTAGATCGAGAGGGCCAAGGCTATAAATGGAGGCCTTCCCTCACCATTGTAATCATTCCACACTTTCTCCATTTCTTTCTTCCTTGTATTTTCTTGAACATTAATAAGAGCAAGCATCGAGTACTCTTTTCTCCCTGTCTAGGCTTAGTGGGAGTTTTTAACGAGGCTCTTTGCTTTGAAAAACACTTGTCTCGCCTTTCTTTCTTTGCCAAGCCATCGCCTCCATCTTTCCAACGCTTCTGCAACCCAACCAAGCCTTCCAAGCTTAGTTTCCAAGGCTGACTTGGTCACCTTTCTTTCTCTTTTCGACCAAGTGCCGCACTGTGCTAGTCCTTCCAACCTAGCCCCGTGACAAGTGGTATCAGAGCCAGTTCTGCTCCATACGAGACGAGATGGCAGGCGATGGATCCGATCATGAGTGCAGTGAGCACGAGAGCCGACGTGTGACACGACAAACTAAGAAAGCCAAGAGGGCTAGTTCCAAGTACCGAATCACAACACTTGAGGACAAGGTCATCCGCCTTGAGAATGCCACAATAAGAGCAAGAGAGAAGTTCGATTGGGTTGATGTCCGACTATGGGAGTTGGGACAGGATGATGCCAAACTCAAGAAGGAGTTCCAAGGAACAATCAACGATGTCAATGAACGCGTCGATCTTCAAGATGGATCCCTCAAAGAGGATGTGAAAGCACTCAAGAAGATCGTGGAAGATCTTGCTAGACAAGCTGAGGTAGCCGCGCTCAGAAAGGAGATCGAGGATCTCAAGAGTGAGGTGCTTGTTTACCAAGCCGCCGTGAGAAATGGCGTGGTGGCTAGCCCAGCGAGGGTGCTAGTCGATGTCCCGAAGCCGAAGCACTTCGAGGGGAAGATATCAGCCCAACAAGTGGAGAACTTCTTGTGGGGGCTCGAGCAATATTTCAAAGCATCGTGCATCATCGAGGATGCCGACAAGGTACGTACCGCGTCAATATATTTAAGCAATAACGCTTTACTTTGGTGGAGACGCAGGTGTTCCGACAAGAAACGTGGAGATACTAGTGTTCAAACGTGGTACAAGTTCCAAACGGAGCTCAAAAATCAATTCTGTCTCGGAGATGCCGAGAGAGAGGCCCGATCCAAGCTTAGACACCTTAAGCAAGAAGGATCAATCAGAGACTACGTTCAGGAGTTTAGCGAGTTACAACTCCAAATTTCCGATCTAAGTAAGAAAGACACCATATTCCAATTCATGGACGGGCTAAACCCGTGGGTATGCATCAAGCTAGAGAGGAGAGACGTGAAGGAACTCTCCAAGGTGATTGCCATTGCCGAATCATTGAAAGATCATAGTGTTGATCGAAACAAATCACCCAAGTTCAAGCCATGATCGAATGAAAGGGAAGAGTCTTCGAATGGTAGTGGAGCATCTGAGTTGTTCGTGTCCGAACAAGCGGCCAAGCGATTAAACCTTCGAGTTGAGAAGGTAAACGAATGGATCAAGACCGTCAATTCCGAAGAAGAGCCAATTGCGGGAGTCGCAAGTGGCGTGGACCTTCATGTCGGAGATTGGCATGGTAAAGCTTCCATCAAGGTAATCCCTTTAGATGACTACAATTTCATTTTGGGCTTATATTTTCTTGAACGGGTTGATGCACTTGTCTTGCCCAAGAGGGATGTTTTGTGTATTCTAGATCCCCGCCAACAACGTGTTGTGCCAGTGAAGCGAATTGCGGACAAGGACACCAAGTCATTAGCAACAATCTGGTTCGTCGAGAGAGTGCCCAAGACGAGAGTCAATGATGAAGAGACCATGGAAGAGTCCATGGAAGTCCCCGAGACAAAGAGACGAGTCTTTGAAGAGATCAAAGACGAGAAGCCTTTGGAGTTGCCAAAGACTTTGCCACCGAGGAGCAAGGTGGTTCGTGAGATAGAGTACCCATCCGAAACGGATCAAGTTGCCAAGGAAGAGGGGTTAGCAAATTTCTATGAAGAGTTGCAAGCCGAGTTCGACGAATGGTCAAAGTTCATGGACGAGTGGCACAAATCCATGCAATCAAGCCCAAGAACCGCAATGGAAGCGATTCCCAAGTACATTGGCGAGGGGCCAAGCTATGCCAACAACACTTGCCTTGGGTATCGACAAGGAAAAGTGGATCGAGCCGACAAGGACCTTGAGTCCGAGGTAAGTGATCCAATTTCTCAAAATTTGGGTCTTACTTGTTGTGGTTCTGTCCACAGGTTGCTTGTGAGGCCAAGTAAGGAATCGAGTGATAGGGTGATTGGAACAAGCCGGGAACATCCAACCTTCATCCAAGTCGAGGGACAAGTGCTAGAGAGCACCGAAGTGGGGCCATCCCACGATCCCGCCATCATCACTTGCCTTGAGTATCGACAAGGCATAGTGAAGCCAAACGACAAGGACCTCATGTCCGAGGTAAATGAGTTAAGTTATTGTGGAAACTTAAGTCTAACTTGCTCTGGTTTTGTCCACAGGCCGCCGATGCGATCGAGCGAGGGACCGAGCCAAGACAAAGCAAGGCGAGCGTCTCCTTTGAAAAGGAGGCACCAACCATCGAGACGGATCAAGAACTTGACAAGGAATTGAAACCGTTCGTGGACGAGACAGATTGAGATCCAAGGCATGAGAGCCTTGCCATTTGCACGAGAGTTCCCTTAGACAAGCGGGAACAAGACGGCGAGCTGAGGCCGTTCGAGAACAAGACAACCGAGCCTCATCATTGCCTATCGACGAGGGCGTCGATAGATTCAATGGGGGAGAATGTCACAGACCCACTTTTCGCGACCGGACCAGCCGCACCCATAGGTGCTGAGCCTTGTGCACAACGCCCTTCACCCGACCGAGGGACCCGAGTTGTTGCCAACACCACGAACCAAGGGGCTATGCATAACGCCCTTGGTGGTGTCCGCGCACAAGAGAAACGAGCTGGGCGACTTCCAGCGCACCATGGGGCCTTGCTAAGCACCCCATGTGCTGCCCACAGGACTTAGACCCGAGGGAGCCCATCACACGCACCCGAGGGGGCCTTGCCATGCACCCTCCATGTCGCCCAAGTCATGGAGCCTAACCTCGCACCCAAGGGGGCCTTGCCATGCACCATCCATGCCGCCCAAGCTATGGAGCCCGAGCCCGCACCCAACGTGCACGCCAAGGAGGCCGATCCTGCACCTGATGCGCACACCATAGGGCCTAGGGGATGCCCATCCGATTTGCCCACACCCTAGGGCCCGACTTAGCACCTAGCATGCTACCAAAGGGGTTTCAGACCCAAGAACCGGGCCATGCCAATCCCAATCCGCCCAAGCATCCAAGACCCAAGCCAAGGTGTCATCTTTTGACCAACATACATGGAAAGATATCATCCAAGGGGCCTATTCGAGGAAAGTATTCCATGACAACAATTATGTGATGTCATATCTTTGTATTTAGGGCAACTTTGTTTATATTAGAGTGTTGCCATGTTTAGAAGGGAGGATTCATCCATAGCCATTGGATTGAATCACTCATAACCGTTAGATCGAGAGGGCCAAGGCTATAAATAGAGGCCTTCCCTCACCATTGTAATCATTCCACACTTTCTCCATTTCTTTCTTCCTTGTATTTTCTTGAGCATTAATAAGAGCAAGCATCAAGTACTCTTTTCTCCCCGTCTAGGCTTAGGGGGGGTTTAACGAGGCTCTTTGCTTTGAAAAACACTTGTCTCGCCTTTCTTTCTTTGCCAAGCCAGCGCCTCCATCTTTCCAACGCTTTCGCAACCCAACCAAGCCTTCCAAACTTAGTTTCCAAGGCTGACTTGGTCACCTTTCTTCCTCTTTCCGACCAAGTGCCGCACGGTGCTAGTCCTTCCAACCTAGCCCCGTGACAATTTTCTTTGGCATTATCTGCTCATGGTATTTGTGTTATATTGTATTGACTAAATTGTGCTAACACCCCTTTAACCCTCTAATAGTGTTTAAGGAGTGTTTCGTCACAGGCCTCATAATCGTCTGTCAATTGTTTGGCTACCAATTGGGAGTCGGTAAAATTTTGTAATGCACTCACTTTAAGTCTGGCTGCTAGCTCTAGTTCTGCTACTAGAGCTTCATATTCTATTGCGCTATTGGATAGAGTGAACGCAAACTTGAGTACATACGGCCATTCTTCCTCTCTGCTGAAAACCACTAACTCATCAACATGCAAAGTCCAAGGTTTGGTGCCTGTAGTTTGCTCCTCATCAGTCCAAGAGGAATGTTGATGTGCTTCCTTAGTCTCTTTACTGACATCGACATTTTCAACAGGCAGAATTGTTTTTTGACTTGCGAACGTGCATTCCGCAACAAAGTCAGCCAAAACCTGAGCCTTGATTGCTTTCTGCGGTCGATATTCGACTCCAAATTCACTGAGCTCTACTCCCCATGTCGGCATTCGTCCCTGAACATCCACCTATCCCAAAACTTCTTTGAAATGTTGGTATGTTAAAACAATTATCGGATGTGCTGTAAAGTAATGGCGAAGCTTTTTGGCTACTGTTATCAAGGCGAAAACAAACTTTTCTATCCTCGTATATCTCTTCTCTGCTAGTTGTACGACCTTGCTGATGTAATAAACTGGTCTTTGAACGCCCTCCTCCTATTGGACTAGTATTGCTGCCATAGTTTCATTCGTAGCTGCCAAGTGCATGAGTAGGGTCTCTCAATCTTTAGGCACTTCCAGCCTGGGGGGACTGGAAAAGTACTTCTTTAAGCGATCGAATGCTTCCTGGCAGTCATTTTTCCACTAAAAAGGACCTTTTAAAGTTTTAAAGAATGGAAGGCACTTATCTACCAACCTGGACACAAATCTGTTCAGTGCGACCACCTTGTCGTTGAGCTTCTAGATATCTCTAATGTTTGTTGGGGGTGCCATATCTAAAACTTCTTTTATCTTCTCCAGGTTCACCTCAATGCCCCTTTCCGAGATTAGAAATCCTAGAAACTTTCTTGCCCCTACTGTGAAGGCGCATTTTTTGGGATTCAGGCGCATCTTGTACAAGCGTAGGATGTCAAAGACCTCTTGTAAGTCGACTAAATTTTGCTCGAAAGAAGTAATCTTAGTCAACATGTCATCTACATAAAGTTCTATATTTCTTCCTATCTGATGACGGAAAATCTTATTGACCAACCTTTGGTATGTTACCCCTGCATTTCTTAAACCGAACGACATAACTTTGTAGCAGTAGAGGCCATCCTTCGTAATAATGGTCGTTTTTTCTTTGTCCTCCTCCGCCATTGCGATCTAGTTGTATCTAGAGAAGGCATCCATAAAGCTCATGAATCTACGCCCCGTAAGAGCATCCACTAGCCTGTCAATGGATGGTAGTGAGAAACTATCCTTGGGACATGCGTTGTTGAGATTAGTGAAGTCTACACACATTCGCCATTAGATTTCTTCACCATAACTATGTTTACCCACTGTGGGTACTTGACTTCCTCAACGAAATCTGCCATGATTAACTTTTATGTTTCTTGTTTAATGGCATGTACCTTTTCGTCTGAGAATTTTCTTCTTTTATGTCAAACATGTTTCACTGTTGGATCAACACGCAAAGAGTGCCTAATAACAGTCGGGTCTATCCTCGTCATGTATGCAGCTGACCACACAAAGGCATCAACATTGTCCCACAACAATCTTATCAACCTTCTTCTACTATGCTTGTCCAACCCTGTCATATTAAAGATGGAAAGCTACTCTTGAGGACTTCTACTTTAAGGAGGACTTAACCTAGTCCATAGTCTATAAATACCCATTGTACTCCTAGCTCAGATCATCCTAGGTTATTTATAGACTTTTCTAGTGTTCTCTGTTGCCGCCATGTTCTAAACTCTATTTGGGTTAGGGTTATGTTGTAAACTAGTTGTGAAACGGTTGTTTTAGGTTTTGAGTTATTTTTCAAAAAAATATTCTAAGTTTTCTTAATCCATTTCTCTTCATTCTCTCAATTATTCTACACCAGTCAGTTGAGAGAATCCATTGTCGGGCACGAAAGTGCAAGGCTCACGAAAGGGTTAAGTATGGTCACAACGTCCTGAGGCATGCCTAACTTGGTTCTACACCAGTCCACAAGTTTCAGTGGCTAAATAGGATTACCAATCGAGTTGACTAGCCTGTGTTAGGTTGACACTGCGATTTCTAGGTATTGCCTACATCACGTTAGCTCTCGAGCATCATAACCTAGAGATAGAAGGGATCAGTGTCGACTATCTTGTTGAACTTGGAGTATCTACCAGTTTTTCCGCCAGGACTTCCTTCCGTTCCACCTGCCGAGACAGTACACCCCTACAGTGGCAGTGACCCGATGCAACCGCGTGATAGGGTCATAGCTTGCCACCCGCCATACCTGCCGAGGCAACATATCGTGGCAGCACAAAATAACTCATACTATTCACAACGCAATTTTCATACTAAGTGGCAACATAACCCTACCTGCTCAATCAACCTGATCACCTTCTTTACTACTTGAGTTTTTATTTACTTTTCTATCTCGACCAAGCAACCACTTGAGCTTTTATTTTACCATTGTGCAGGAACTACGAAACGAGACAAGCTGTCCAATCCTCGTGGGGTTCGACATCTTTTATACTATAACTTGGTAGGAGTGTGCACTTGCGCTATCACAAAAAGAAAACACCTACACGCCCTAGAAGTTTTTGGTAACAGCGAATTTCGTTTTTCAATTCCTGCACCTTTTATTTACTTTTTATTTTATTTTTATTTTAAATAGAAAAAAGATTTACCGTGGCCTTTGCAATTGCATGACAAAGGCCAATCCTAAAGAAAACCTTATCATTTATGACGATCTCGAGCGCGAAACAAGAAGGACTAAAAGGGAGCTCAAGGAAATTCTAAAGAACAAAGGAGATAAAGGCAAAGCAAAGGAAGAAACCATGGTAAACGAGGACCCACCAAACGATGCCATGCATGGCAGGGGCGGGCAGCAACGATTTGCCGCCCAGAGAACCACAAGAACAACAGAGGCAGGATCTCCCAGATCCACGCAGGCCACAACAGGTTCGAACAACTAGAGACTACCTGGAACATGACATCCAAAGGTTTGAGCCAATAGTGACAGAACCAGAGATAGATGCAGACCATTTTGAACTAAAGCCCGTCATGTTCAACATGTTAAATACACTAGGGCACTTCAGAGGGACTGCCATAGAAGATGCTCGGCAGCATTTACGAGGATTCCTGGACATTTGCCGAGCATTCAAGATACATGGGGTTTACCAGGACGTACTACGGATGAGGCTATTTCCTTATTCACTGAGGGATAGGGCGAAACAATGGTTCAATAACCAGCCAGCCGGATCTTTTAATACATGGACAGAGCTCTGTAAAGACTTTCTAGACCGTTTTAGCCCGTCCAATGTCACTAATAGGCTACAAAATGAGATCACATCCTTTAGATAAAGGGATGACGAGCCAATGTATGAGGCATGGGAGCAGTACCAACAAATACTAAATAACTGCCCGATGCATGGTCTACCGGCTTGGACGTAGGTATCTATATTGGATGATGATAGATGCCTCGGTCAATGGGATCAACCTAGACAAACCTCTAGAGGAAGCACTACGACTGCTGAACTTGGCCTCTAAAAATGATTACAAATATCCGACAACCCACCGGGGTGGCACAAGGCAGCCAGTCACTGCAAATGATGTAGAAGCCTCAGATTCTGTAAACGCCCGACTCGGTACTCTGACAGAGCTGGTGATGAAGATTGTGCAATCCCTAGGGAAGATCCATGAAGTAAAATCGGTTGAGCCATTCTGTAGCGAATGTGGGGGCAACCACTATTCCTCTTCCTGCACTGCATCTGCAAACTATGTGGGAGGATATGAGAGGAATAGTATGCCTGCCCAGAACACCTATAATCCTTGCTGGAGGAACAATCCCAACTTCTCCTAGAGCAATCCAAAGACAACTGCAAATCCACAACAGCTACAGGGAGGCCACGAGCAGAACCAGTCCCGACAAAAGACTCAACATCCACAACACAATAGTCTAAAAGCAACTCTACAAACTTTTATGAAACAAACTGGTGAATTTATTGTTCATAGAAATAAATTTATTGAAAAAACAGTCTTTTATGGACAGGAAGAAGATGAAGTTGAACAACCAGGAGGCTGCCATAAAGAACCTGGAGACCTAATTTGGGCAGTTCACTGAAATCTACCACAGTCGAACTATGGGAGCATCAACAAACAGCCCACTAGCAGCAGCCACGCCCACTTATGAACACTGCAAGGCTATATCTACAAGAAGTGGGAAGCAATTGGATGAGCCCAGGATGGTAGAACAGTCGAAAGTTCAGCCGAACCAGACAAGTAAACCCGTTACAACAACATAGAGGATATAGAGGACATTCGTTTGCCAGCACCATTCCCCCAAAAGCTCAAGCAACAGCAACATGAGAACCAGTTCAGAAAATACCTGGATATTCTGAAACAAGTGCATATTAATATACATCTGTAAAAAGCCATACAAAGTATGCCAAACTATGCCAAGCATCTCAGAGACATGGTTTCTAAGAAGAAGAGGATAGAGGAATTCGAGACAGTCGTTGTCACTGAAGAGTGCATGGCTATGTTGCATAACAAGCTGCCGCCTAAGTAGACAGATATGGGCAGCTTCTTTATCCTATGCAGGCTAGGCAACAAACACGAGACCAGAGCCCTGTGTGACTTAGGAGCTAGCATCAACCTGATGCCAAAGGCCGTCTTCGATACACTAGGTATTGGTCAAGCCAAACCAACCATTGTCGTGCTGAAACTAGCTGACCATTCATTGTACAACCGGAGGGAAGGATCGAAGATATCCTGGTAAAGGTGGGAAACCTAATTCTCCCTGCCGACTTCCTCATCTTAGATTGTGAGTACAACGAGAAAGCCCCTATAATCCTCGGGCGACCCTTTTTGGCCACGGGCAGAATGCTTATAGATGTGAAACTCGGGGGACTGACAATGAGGGTAGAGGATCAAAGCATAAAGATGAACGTGTTACAACCCTCAGAGGAAGAAAAAGGACGTCCAGATGCAAGAGCTACCAAGAACAGTGTGGAAACAGGCCAGGGCAGCAGCTGCCGCGACAGGCCCAAGGGCAGACTTAAGTACTCCATAACACAACATCTGAAAGAACAGAAGGACCCCCAGGAGGGAGGAAAAAGTATAACCACCTCAAGAAGTGGTTATGTCTAGGAGATGCACCCAAATGCACTCCCAACATAACTTAATTTCTATTTTATTATTTTTTATGCATTAGGATTAGAATTTATTTTTTGTAGGATTAGATTATTTTCAGAATTTTATTTTTCAGAAAGTATTTAATTATTTTTTATTTTTATTTTATGTTTAAGAATAAAAGAGCAGGATCATGAAGGAGGCCCAGCAAGAAGCCCGCCCACAATGCTGCAGAGACAGTAGCCAGCGCGACAACGCATAACGGCTAGTTGGCCATAAAAAACTAGCTGCCAACGGCTCCGAAAATAAAGGGTGGAAATATCTGTAAAGTGTGCAAGAAAATTAGACCATTGGGCATTTAATGCCACCCCGACACCTCTTGGCAGCTCCTATTTATACCCCACTCACTCATTTCATTTTACTTTACTTCCACCTTCATGCTATCTTCCTTTGTTTCCTTTGCTCACATATTAATTTTTCTTTCTAGTTTCAATTATACACAACCGTTCACATGGTATCAACATCAACCCAAAAACCCATCTTTAAAAGGTTTTGCTACAAGGAGGACGAGGACAGATACATAAATAAGTTCTCCAAGTAGGCAGTATGGGAGGAACAAGGCATCCACTACACGCGGCACACATGATACTATGGTTTAGAGCCCACCTTGTTCCGCACCTTCCACTACAAAGGATGAGAGTTGTTCGCGCAACAACCAGATATAGCGAACATCACTATAGTCAGGGAATTTTACACCCATCAACCCTGCCCGGAGAAGCCATTTGTCTACGTCCGCGGGGAGCCGGTCAAACTAAATGATGCTGTTATCAACAGGTACTACGACCTTGATATAGACGACAACCCTCATGAGGAGTGGAGGCAGTCACTGACGGCTGCCAACTATGAGGATATCAAGGCCAAACTCTGCAAGCCCAACACACCATGGCTGGGAGGTAAACATGTGGGATCTGTTCAGCGCCGCCACCTGCAACCAGAAGCCATGCTATGGAACACCTTTGTAAAAAGGCGTCTATTGCCCACATCCCACAAATCAACCGTTGATCGGTCGCGCCTCGCTTTAATTCACAGTATCCTGATGAATCAGCCGATAAATGTAAGGGAATTATCTGCACATAAATCTACAACTGCTTCAAGAAGAAGAAAGGCAGGTTGTACTTCCCGTCTCTCATCACAGGTCTCTACACCAACTTCGGTGTCCCGACAGAACCCACAGATGAGCTAACAACTACTAAAGAGGAATGGACCAAAAATGTCCATATTCAGATGATGTAGGATGCGGAAAAAAGCCAGCAACGCCCAGCCAACCTTCAGCCACACAGCTTGAAACCCCAGCTGCCCCCGGCAGTACTGACGCTACCCTAGACAAAGAAGTCATCCCACTGTTGCACGCCCTTCTAGACAGTACAAAGCGCATCTAGCAGAAATCGTTGGCTTTCATGAACTATGTGGGGGAAGCCCAAGAATCCTTTGTTGCCTATTTTCTGCAGAAATTTCCTGGTGATGTGCCCACCATGCCACCATACCCAGAGGAGCTAGCAGCAGCAACCCACGCTCAAAGAACTCTACCAACAGACGTTGCCCACTACACTGACTGCCAGGTGACCTCTCTTACGCATTCTCCGACCTACTTAGCTGCCACCCCATCCAACACAGTGATAGACTCCCCTGAGAAGCACCAACATAATCTCTCCCTTGCCTGCACAGCAAAACAGTGGCAGACACCTCCTCATCATAGGAGATAGAGCAACCGCCGCTAGATCCAAAAACAGCAGTGGCGGCAGCAACAGCAGCCATCCCAATGGCATTCATCCCTCCGACAGCACCCACAAAAAAATGAACCAGGAAGAGAAAGTGTCACAAAATAGCCGAAAAACATGTGGACTTCGAGACGGAGTCAGAAGGGAGCGATGCATCTCTAAACGCTTCTCCCGCCAAATCGCAAGAAGAGCCACAACATAGGCAGAAGAGAGTCCAGCTGCCGCGAAAAGCAAAAACTTCACCTGCCAAGACCGCGGCCAAGGCCTCTGCCAGCCGCCGCTTCATCATCCAAACATCTTCCTCCTCCTCAGCAGACAAGAATCCAGCCTCCTCCCACCCCTATGCAAGCTTTTAGTTTATTTTCTTTCTTTCTTTTTATTTCCTATTTTCTTTTATTTTTTTGTCTTTAGCTTGTATTTTGTATTTGTTTCTAATATGTTTTGTGCATTGAGGGCAATGCCCATCTCAGGTTTGGGGGGTAGCTCTCGCATCATTTTTTAGGCATCTTTAGTTGCATTTAGGTTGCATTGTACTTGCCTTAGTAATAATCAGAAAAGAAAAGTTTTTTATGACTTGTGCCTATGATAGGATAGCTGACTAATTTATTTTCGCACCTAATAAAAATTGAACTTAATCATGGGAAAAAGTATGAAATATGACTTAGATTTTTTTTTCCTTTTTTATGCCTGAAAATGTTAAATATCTATGTTACTTGTTTAATGTGTTAGAATATTTGATGAACATTGCTTGTTTGTTTTTAGAATTCTTTGCAAAATTCTAACGATAATTACAGGTATCTACCGAAGTAGGAAAAAGAAACAGAAAAATGCAGTATTGACATGACAGCAGAATCAAAAACAAGGAACAATGTTGTTTACCCTAGAGGTGCCTACAACAGGCTCTAGGAAGAATCATGTGCGAGGACACTCCGCTGCTATCAAAGTCCATGAATCTGAAAGCCTTAAAGTGACGGAGAAATTAACATGAGTGAATGAAAGCCTTCACGAGATGACTCTACTCCAAGGGTTCGGGGTTTTCTAGTTTGATCCTATCTCAACGTCAGACCTGGAAGAGTAGTTGTAATAAGCTGAAGCCCTCACTGCCATGATTAAAATTATTGTGCTTAATTGTGCTGCCTCGACAGCAACCTTTAAATCACAACAGCATCTTTGTTTAATTATTTATTCTACGTATTCAGCTCGTTTACAGATGTGCACACACCACACATGCATGAGAAATTTAAATTCCAAGTTATTTTTCTGCTTATTTCCCTTCACTAATTTAATGTAGGTTCCGCGGCCTTGAGGCAGAAAATCAGGTTAAAAACAAGTTTTTCTTTCTAACTATTATTAGAGCAAGTATTTTAGGTTGCATTGCTTGAGGACAAGAAATAGTTCCAGTTTAGGGGTGTGTGAAGTGTCCACAAGTCCAATATTTCATGCACATTCCAACTCTTATTATTACTATTTTTAAGCACATTTTAGGCATAAGTAGGTGCATGCATGCATAGCATTTTACAGTATTTCGTTGTTCTGCCTTGCTTTTATGAATTATCATTTATTTGGTGAACAAGAGATGTTGTTTTACTGTATTCTTGTAGGTAGGTACTAACTGCTGAAAGAGGGAACCAAGGAGCTGAGGGCACAAGGCTGAGGAAGCATACCTAGGAGTTGTACTGAAGCAGTTCCAGCAAAACACAAATGTTGCTGAGTACTTGCCTAGTAGAGTTTCCGTCGACCTTGCTACCCACGACAGCTGACTATGGAAGTTGGAAGAACCACAGTGCGATCTGAAGAGCTAAAAACCCTAAATCTATCGCCGGTATCCATTTAACTTTCCAACATGCAAGAATTTGGGCATGACATTAGAAATTTTGCATACATATGCATAGGCATCTACGAGGGCATGTAGTTAGCATACACACATATGTTCACAATTACGGACAATTTCTTAGAGACCGATATAGATGAGATGTAGTAGCTTTCGTAAATAGATTCTTTAAAATCGTGAGAAGTAAAAGAGGTGTTTAAAGTGGTTTATGGGGTTAATGTTTGGAGTGCAAGGTCTTTTCTGGGATTAGTTGCTTCTAATGAAGTATGTTGAGGAAATTTTCTTAAGTTTTTATGCCGTTGGTGAAGTTGCGACATTGGAGATGTCCTTTTTTAGTTCAAGGTCATGTGTCTGAGGTTTATCTTATGGAGTTACCTTTCTCTAGTTTTGATGTGATCCTTGGTATGGATTGGTTAACTGAGCATAGGGTTGTGGTTGATTTTGAGACCAAGCATGTTTCGTTGAAACTTGCCGGTGAGTACTGATGAGTGTTCAAAAGTACTATTTTTATTACCCTTTTCACTCATACTATTGTTAGACTTAAGCATATTTTAGTTGCATTATTAGCCATTCATGCATATTTGCATAATTTCCTTCACTGTTATGCTTGAGTTCATAATTTAGTTTATTTTGGTGAAAAAGATACTGTTGGAGGCTATTTTGGTGCATGCATGTTAATTGCATGGGAAAGTATTGCCCGGCGGAAACCACTGTCGCAGGAGTGAAGGAAAAAGGAAGGAATGGTGCAGAATCATCTCCCGATGGCCCAGATCAAGCTAGCTATGGAAGACAATTTCTACTGAAGGAAGCTGAACAATGAGATAGAGCCCTGCTGAACGAAAATGATAGACAGACTTCTGCCGAGGCTGCAACCACTGTTGAGGCAATGACCTGTCATTCTCAATAATGGAAAAAACATGCACAATGGTATGCGATTTTAAGAGCATGAAAATCTGGATTTTTCTACATACTTTGCATGAAGATCGGACTTCGGGAAGAGCATGAAAATGTCGAATAAAGGTCAAGAGAGGATTCTATGCAAATGGGAGGTTTTTAAATAAGTATGATTTAATACTTAAAAGAAAACCTTTTCTTTTAATGTATTTAATTCTAACTTAACTTCTTCCTCAAGAAAAACTTTGACCTATCCATTTCCTATAAATACAAGGCTTGGCCACCAAGTACAAGCGAGTTCGTTTGAGAGAGATTCTTGTTCATCATATTCTAAATTCTTTCTAGGGTTAAGGTTGTATTGTTTAGTAGTTGTGAGGAAACAATTAGATTTTGTTTAAGTTTTTGTTAATGCAATTTTAGTTCAAGGTTTTCTTATTCTTGGTATTTATCTTTTCTTGCAATTAAATCGGAAAAGGAAATTATGAGTGCATCTATTTGTCTATCATCGGGAGAGTTAGACTCACGAAATGGATAAGCATGGTTTTCATCCCAATCAATAAAAACTAACTCAGCTTAGGGATAAGTTTGAGTTTCAACGGCTAAAAGGAGCGTAAGATTTGTTGGTGTTCATCCTTGGCTCACGTTGGGAAGTATTGTCAAGGTCTGCATATCAACACCGTGCTTTGCCGAATCTTGAAGTTGTTGCTGATTGCCGCCGAGGCAAGGGATTGCCGAGGTAGCAACTTAATTTCTCTCTGCTGGGGCAGCAACTTAGTTACTGCCGAGGCAGTTTGGTTTTGTTGCATTCAAAATCTGAAACAAGTTCAATTGGTTTCCACACTATGACACAATATAATCCGGCCTACTCTATCTCATTCGACTCCAATATCTTTATTTACTTGCTCCTTTATTTTTATCTTTTATTTTTATTTAACTCATATCATCAATATCACTTGTGTTTTTACTTTTATAGTGTGATAACTTAAGCAAAGTGGCCTAAACCAATCTCTGTATACCTGCACAATTGTGTAGCACCTTTTACGTGCAACAAGTTTTTGGCGCCGTTGCCGGGGATTGGAAATTGGTGTTAGTTGTTTTTTTATTGCATTTTTACTTTTTAGTTTTACTACTTTTTCTTTTTGTTTGTTTTATTCAAAAAAATTTCAGGGGCGTGACAAGTAAGGGGCATCAACATGTCGAGAAAAATTTGTTTGAGAATTGATGTGGAAACATAGGAATAACTCCAATAAAGACTTTCTTTACCTATGCCCACCGAGAAAATCCCAAACCGTGGAAATATCTTGCGTTTAATTGTGGAGAACATCATGTGTTTGAAAATTGCCCTCGCCTTTTCGGAGCACATGACTACATGGAGAACCATAGATAGAACCAGTAGCAAAATCCTTCATGGTATGATCAAAAAGCTCAATTTTTTTTACCATAAATATTTTGCTGCAGCAACAGACATGCCTTGGAAATATAGTCCTTATCAGCAACGAAGTGTTACGGTAGCAGATATGTCATGGCAATGTAGTCCCCGTCCATAGCTATTAAATTCCATGGATGGGTGTATAGCCATGATGGATGTACTCGTGAGAGAAGCGGAAGATCGATTGAAGAGATGTGCATATGCCACGAGTAATACACACCAACAATCCATACCTAGGGATACTGAAGTCCCAAGGCAAGAGGACAAGGAGCAATGCAAAGAAAGATCCCCGACGTGTGTGGAACAACTAGAACCTCCAAGTCAAAAGAATGCCAATGAGAAATACTGCCTAACACTGGATGAGCCTATGCAATAAATTGCCTCGGCAATGGTTGAGGAGCCTGAACAGAGCAATGTCACAACAACACTTAATGAGGTTGAGAAAAGTACTGAGAAAGTCGCGACAACCACTACCGAGGTGGCAACCACTGCCCTGGCAACACCCGACAAAGATTGCATACATGCATCTTCGTCATGGCACTCGCACGACCACATGTAGGAGCAACAAGATGACAATACTTCGCTAATGGAATATGAACATGTAATAACCGAACCTTTTTACTTCTTTGAAAAACACCACTTCTATTGCAGGTATTTGAGGAACCAACGTCGGTGGATTTGGAGCCATCGAGATCTCTACTGATGGAGATATTTGAAAGACCTATAGAAAACGATGGTTGGATTCATGAAGCTTTCCAAGAAAATTGGTTTTTGCCTTGACTTACAGCGAATTTTGGCAACTGATTGCCACAACAATTGGCTTGAGCACCAATTGCCACGATAACGAAGGCTACATCCAACTATGATGAATTTCACCGAGAATGAGGTAAGTAAATAGTTGGGTGTTGATATAATTTTTCCTATTAATATATCTGTGCCTTCAGGAATAGTAGCAAGATGACGGTATGCATGGATTACAAGAGAAACAAGAAAGATGGACACCTCCACAATGGTAATGCAAAGGAAAGTAGATGCGAGCACATTGGCCTAACTTTTTTCGGGCAATATTGTCACTCGATGGAGGGTGCGAATGGACTATAAGAAGTATCGGAAACGACCCGTCTCAAGCATTTTCAAAGAAAATTTCCCAGACAACTCTTGATGCCTTGGTAATGCCTACTACCTTGACAACTCATGATGCCTTGACAATGCCTACTACCACGACAACACAAAATGGGGATGCCCAGGCAACTGAGACTGACGATGCCCTAGCAACCACCGTGCACAAGCAAGCGAATCAGGCATACGGATTGAAGGAAACTCATCATTCAAGGTGACGACCTTTCTATCTAATTCATCTTCATTTTATTTTAATTGTTCATGCATTGAGGACAATGCTTTACTTGAGTTTGGGGAGGGGGTATTTGTCTATAATTAGTTTCATATCTAATTGCATTCATCTTTAGTAATAGCATATAGGATGCATATGTTACACGCCATGCCTTTAATTGGATTTAATTGCTTAAGACTTGTTGAATATTCGATGATGATTTTTTTTCCACTTCACTTAATTGAAAAATCCTTTAAATTTTACGATTGCATGAAAAGAACCTAGAAACTTACTATGATGCTGAAAAAATTTTCATAGTTGCGACTTGTTGATTGATAGAAACTTAGTGAACTTAGGTTGCTAAAAAAATTTAAGGGTAAATTGAAAATTTTAAAAGGTTAATTTATTGTTAGAGGTGCCTGAAACGGCTCTAGTAGTTAATGCACTTAAAAGAATCGCTAGAGGTGCCTGAAATTGGCCTTAGTCGAATAAATTTAAAAAATGAGAAATTGAATCGCTAGAGGTGCCCAAAATTGGCTCTAGTGAAAGTAAAAATAAATACCCCGTCAATTAAACAGATAAAAGCCTATTGTTCACTTGTTCACATGGAATCTTGAAAATCAACTTGTACACAACCACACACACACATTGTCAAGAGCATTATAGTATGGTTTCGGGTAATTTTTATGTCATTCGAAAAATTTAAAAGATGATCATACTTTCTACCACGGTTCTGAGGATTGAATGCAAGTTTGAAAGCATGTCTTTGATAATTAAAGTCTTGACAGGTAATTGTTAGTATGCATTGCTTGAGGATAAGTAATAGTTCCAGTTTGGGTTGTGATGAGTGTTCAAAAGTACTATTTTTATTACCCTTTTCACTCATATTATGGTTAGACTTAGGCACATTTTAGTTGCATTATTAGGCATTTATTCATAATTTCATAATTTCCTTCATCGTTATGCTTGCGTTCATAATTTAGTTTATTTTGGTTAAAAAGATACTGTTGGAGGTTGTTTTGGTGCATGCAGGTTAATTACCCGGGCAAGTATTGCCATGGTGGCAACCATTGCCACGGTAGTGAAGGAAAAGGAAGGAACGGTGCAGAATCATCTCTCGATGGACCGGATCAAGCTAGCTATGGAAGACAGTTTCTACTGAAGGAACCTGAACCATGGGACAGAGCCCTGCTGAGCGGAAAAGATAGACAGACTTATGTCGAGGCAGCAGCCTCTACTGAGGCAGTGACCTCTCACATTCGACAATGGAGAAAACATGCAAAGTTGTATGCGATTATAAGAGCATGAAAAGCTGGATTTTTCTACGTACTTTGCATGAGGATCAAAGTACGGGAATATCATGAAAACACCGAAGGAAGGTAAAGAGAGTATTCCACGCAAATACAAGGTTTTTAAGGAAGGATGATTTAATACTTAAAAGAAGATCTTTTCTTTTAATGTATTTAATTCTAACTTAACTTCCTCCTCAAGAAGGACTTTTACCTAGCAATCTCCTATAAATACAAGGCTTAGCCACCAAGTATATGGGAGTTCGATTGAGAGAGATTCTTGTTCATCGTGTTCTAAATTCATCCTAGGGTTAAGATTGTGTTGTTTAGTAGTTGTGAGAAAGCAATTGGATTTTGTTTAAGTTTTTGTTAACGTAATTTTAGTTCAAGGTTTGCTTATTCTTGGTATTTATCTTTTCTTGCAATTAAATCGGGAGAGGAAATTGTGAGTGCATTTATTTGTCTAACATCGGGAGAGTTAGACTCACGAAATGGATAAGCATGGTTTTCATCCCAATCGGTGAAAGCTAACTCATCATAGGGATAAGTTTGAGTTTTAACAGCTAAAAGGAGCGTAAGATTGGTTGGTGTTCATCCTTGGTTCACGCTGAGAAGTATTGTTAAGGTCTGAAAATCAACAGTGTTTTGACTTAAGGATAAGAAGAAGCCTCAGAAGAGCGTTTTGCCGAACCTTGAAGTTGTTGATGATTGCCGCCGAAGCAAGGGATTGCCAAGGCAACAACTTAATTCCTCTATGCCGCGACAACAACTTAGCCACTACCGAGGCAGTTTGGTGTTGTTGCATTCAAAAGCCGAAACAAGTTCAATTGGTTTCCAAACTACAACGCAATATAATCTGGCCTACTTATCTCATTCGACTACAATCTCTTTATTTACTTGCTCCTTTATTTTTATCTTTTTATTTTTATTCAACTCATATCATCACTATCACTTGTGTTTTTACTTTTACAGTGTGATAACTTAAGCAAATTAGCACAAATCAATCCTTGTGGAGACGATACTCGATACTCATATCACTTTATTTCTTTTGACGTGTATACTTGCACAACCGCGTAGCATTTTTTACACGCAACAACTATGAAGTGGTAGTTGTAGGCGAGAATGTGAAATTCTTGTCTAATGTGGTTTCGATTCTTGAAGCGAGTCGGTGGATGCTTTTGGGATGCGATGCTTTTCTGGATTATGTGATGAATCTTGGTACAAAGGAAGTGCGAGTACAAGACATACGTACAATATGTGAGTTTTCGGGTGTATTTTCCAGAAGAGTTGCATGGTTTGCCACCAAGCAGAGAGGTTGAGTTTGGCATTGAGTTGTATGAAAATATGAATTCAGTGTCTATAGCTACCTATCAAATGGCACCTAAGGAGTTGAAGGAGTTGAAGTTGCAACTCCAGGAGTCGCTTGATCGAGGTTTCATTAGGCCTAGTGTTTCACCTTGGGGTACAGCGGACATGGATATAAAGAAGAAATATGGTACAATGAGGATGTGTATAGACTATCGTCAACTGAACAAGTTGACAGATAAGAACGAGTATCCTCTGCAAAGCATTGATGACTTGTTTGATCAGTTTCGAGGTGCATCATTGTTCTCCAAGATTGATCTGAGATCTGGGTATTATCAGTTGAAGGTGAAGGATGTGCCTAAGACAACTTTTCGTACTAGGTATGGGTATTATGAGTTCTTGGGGATGTCGTTTGGTTCGACTAATGCCCCAACTACGTTTATGGACATGAAGAATCGCGTGTTCCATGAGTTTTTGGATAGGTTTGTGGTTGTGTTTATCGAAGATATTCTAGTGTACTCTCGTACCGAGGAGGATCATGATAAGCATTTGCGGATTGTGTTGGAAGTTTTATTGGAAAATCAGCTTTATGTTATGTTAAGTAAGTGTTAGTTTTGGCTTAGAGAAGTTGTTTTCCTTGTTCATGTAGTGTCGGTCGAAGGGGTTAGAGTTGATCCTAAAAAGGTTAAGGCGGTGATGAATTGGAAGTCACCTAAGTCTGTTCATGAGGTGCATAGTTTTCTTGGATTGGCGGAATATTACCGTAGGTTTGTGGATGGTTTCTCAAGGATTGCTGCTCCTTTGACAAAGTTGTTACAAAAGGATCTTAAGTTTGAGTGGAGGGATGTTAGGCAACAAGCTTTTGTGAAGTTGAAGGAAGCGTTAACGCAAGCTCCTATCTTGATTCAACCTGAATCTGGTAAAGAGTTTGTGGTTTATAGTGATGCATCCTATGTCGATTTTGGATGTGTGTTGATGCAGGAGGGTAGGGTGGTAGCTTATGCATCTCGACAATCGAAGGTGCACGAGCCTAATTACCCTACGTATGACATCGAGTTGGTTGCGGTGGCGTTTGCCTTGAAAATCTGGAGGCATTAGCTTTATGGTGAAAAGTGTACGATTTACACAGACCATAAGAGTTTGAAGTACTTGATGACCCAAAAAGAGTTGAATCTTAGGCAACAAAGATGGCTTGAGGTTCTTAAAGATTATGACTTGACGATCGAGTACCATCTAGGGAAGGCTAATGTTGTAGCCGATGCTTTGAGTAGAAAGGTGGTTGTAGAGTTGAGGGTGATGTTTGGTTGATTGAGTATATTGCGAGATGGTGGTTTAGTGGCTGAGTTACAAGTGAAACCCTTGTTAGTAGAGTTGATTAAGGAGAAGCAGTTGTTGGATGATTCGTTGGTACCGCGTCTTCAGGACATTGCGAAAGGAAATCCAATGGACATTTATATCAGTGATGATTGTTTTTTGTGTTTTAAGAGTCGAATAGTTGTGTCGGAGGATGTTGGGATGAGGTGCACTATTTTGACTGAGGCTCATAGCAGTCCTTTTGCTATGTATCCTGGTAGTACAAAGATGTGTCGTGGGTTGAAGGATGAGTGCTATTGGTTTGGTTTGAAGAAGGGCGTTGATGATTTTGTTAGTAGGTGCATGGTGTATCTACATATTAAAGCTGAGCATCAATTTCCTTTGAATTGTTGCAACCATTGAAGATTCTAGAATGGAAATGAGAGAGAATCACCATGGATTTCGTGATGGGATTTCCTTTAACACCGTCTAGAAAGAATTCCATTTGGGTGATTGTTGATCATTTTACGAAGTGTGCACATTTTTTGGCAGTGCATACTACTTATGCATTAGACAAGTTGGCGAATTTGTACATCTTTGAGATTGTGAGGTTTCATGGGGTGCCTAAGTCCATTGTTTCGAATCGAGATTCGCGTTTCACAGTATGGTTTTGGGAGTGTCTTCATCAAGCGTTGCGCACGTGTTTGAATTTCAGTACTTTGTATCATCCTCAAACGGATGGTCGGTCTAAAAGAGTTGTCCAAGTGTTGGAAGACATGTTGAGATGTTGCATCATTGGTTTCCAAGATTCTTGGGAGAAATAGTTGTCTTTGATGGAGTTTGCTTTCAATAATAGTTATCAGTGTAGCATTCAAATGGCCCCTTATTAGGCCTTGTATGGAAGAAAGTGTAGAACATCTCTATGTTGGGCGGAAATAGGGGAGAAGTTGGTTTCTTTTCCTAATGTGCTTAAGGGCACTACAGAAAAAAGTGAAGTTTATTAGTGAATGGTTGAAAGCTACTTCGGATCGGTAAAAGTTATACGCGGATTTGAAGCGTAAGGAGAATGAGTATGTTGAGGGAGATAAAGTGTTTTTGAAGGTTTCACCTTGGAAGAAGGTGATGAGATTTGACCGAAAAAGCAAGTTGAGTCTGAGGTTTATTGGACCGTATGAGGTGCTAGAGCGTGTTGGACATGTTTCTTATAGGTTGAGGTTGCCTTCCGAGTTGGAGAAGATACATGTTGTTTTCCATATATCCATGCTTCAAAAGTATAGATTGTATCGATCTCATGTTATACTTGTTGAGCAATTTGAGTTGAATCTAGATTTGTCCTATGATGAAGAACCAGTTAGGATCTTAGATTCGGACAACAAGGTTCTTCGTGGTAAGACCATTGAGTTGGTCAAGGTCTTGTGGCGACATCGTGGTGTTGAGGAAGCCACTTGGGAAAGGAAGGATGACATGAAGAAGCAATTTCCTTATCTTTTTCCACCAGGTAAAATTTCGAGGGCAAAATTTCCTAAGTGGGGGAGAGTTGTAAAGCCCGATTTTTGGGCTTAGAAGAATTTGAGGTCAACTCGAGGTTCGTAGAGCGTTGGCTAGAGATCCGAGTTTTTAGGAGGGGTTCAGGGAAATCAAGGTTCAGATTATGATAAAAATATGAGAAAATGCTTCAAATCATTATTAGTTATATAAATTATTTTGGTAAAATCAATCTTAAGAAAAAGGGTTTGGAAGTGTGACATTTTAGGTTAGTGACCAAAATGTGATTTATACAAAGTTGTTTTAGTGATTGTTTTGTAAAGGGATTAGAACTTTGAATCTTTAAGTAGCTATTTTTCCTAAAAAAATTTATCAGATTTCTCTCCTAATTAGGAGCATTTTAAAAGGTTTTAATTAATGATTAAAAGATTTAATAAAGGGGGGTTTATTTCTAAAAGATTCTTTAACATTGATTTGTAAATCCTTATTGTTTTCCTTTTATTTTTCAAGAAAATCACATCCAATTAAGAGAGATTTCAGTCATTAGATGTAAGGTTTGTTCTCCTCCTCTAATGATCAGTTCTTTACTAAAATTCCTAAGTTATCAGTCCTTTACATATGTTTTCTATGTTGTTTTGATGGATTAATCATGGAAATTTGGTTAAATTGAAGTTTAATGTTGAGACATTGTGATTTTCATAATGCTACTGTTTTCCTTGATTTAAGGCTGTTATTAATCAAGATTTGGATGTTAAATGATGTTGAAATAAGGGTTTTATCATAATAATTGTGAATTGGTTTGGTTCTCTAGTTGTAATGGTTAGATTTGGGGTTTTGGTGAAGTTTTGAGGTTCTTGTTGTTGCTGGAAGTTTATGGATGAGATTGGGTTGTTTTTAGATGTTAATTGATTATTAAAAGTGTATAGAAGTGTTATATTTTTGGCTAGGTAAAGTTTGGGGAGGAATCGAAGGTGTTTTCGGTTGTTTCGGATAGCCGTTTTGGTGTTTTTGGGCAGACTAGCGAGGTAGCTTAGCTTGCTGGTTGTATTAATGCATTGAGATGCATTAATCCTCTGTTCTTGTGTGTTATAAATAGGGGAGAATACATCGGACGAGATTGGTGAAGTTCCGGGAACTCTGGAAGCTTGATTACACTTCGGCAAAGTGAGTGCGGCGTTGTCGGTGAGTGGAATTGGCTTTAAAAGTCTTTCAAGGACTTGAAAGCAAGGTTTAGGGTTTAGGTTTAGTTGGAAACACTAACCTAAATCCGGAAGTAAGTATGAAATGTTTCGCTCTCGTTTCTCGATTATTGTCCCATTGGTTTTATGATCATGCACTTGTTTTGAAGATAGATTTATACCTATTGTTTTATGCAGGTTTTGAGAAATGAAATGATGATTTTAATGATCCCATGAGATAGAATTAATATTTCAATGAGATAGAACTATTTGAAAAAAATGTTATGCATTGTATATGTTTTTGAAATGGGATGAGAATGATTTAGAATGATGCATTGAAAAACAATAGGTAATGAGGTTTAAAATGAATATATTGGCATCTGATGAGATTATTGTTACATGATATAATTGGTTGACCAATAGGATAAGAAGTGCACTATAATATACAAAATCCGTATGTGCTCTTTGGTTCGGGCAATGGGAGTCGTGCCATCCCGTTCCAAAGTGAGAGTGTGGTGATGAGAGATTCCACCACGGTAGGTCTTGATGTAACACCTAAGCTTTATGGCAATGAGAGATGCCGCTATGAGAGTTTGGTGATGTGAGATTCCACCGGGGTAGGACTTGACATCTAGTCAAGCTATCTACATATCCAAGTAATGTTGCTACATACCAATATATGAGATTCACATGTACCTTAATTATAAATGACTTATGCATTGTGTTTTGCATATGAGATTATGATTTGAGAAATGCTTTATGAGATTTAAGCATGTAAGGTTATGCCTTGAGATTTTGCATTGTGATGAATGCATTAGATAGATGGTACATGTGGTTTTAAATGATGTGGTTTTGCTCTGAAAATGATTTCAAGCATGAGTTAGAAAGAGTATGATGAGATAGAGATTTCTAAATGAGAAATGGTTTTAAAATGCATTGTTATGTTGGTTTGTTTTGAGCATCCCTCACTAAGAAATTGTGCTTACGCTCTCTTTTTTTTCTAACAATGCAGAGAATTAGCTTGTGTGGGCAGCAAAGAGGCAAAAAGGATTCTAAGGATTTGGATTAAGCTCAAGTATGGTTTAATATTTGCTTGTTAGTAATAATAGTTGGCAATGGGAGAATAACTTGTTATTTTGGGAGATGTGTTTTGAAACTCTCTGGTTTGTGGCAAGTTTGAAATGCCTTTTATGACTTGTAAATGGCCTTTGTTTTATGGTTTTTACTTTGGGTTGAGTTTTGACTCCTTAATGGCTTTTTGCATAGGAAACATGCCTATAGATTTAAATGTTGCTTATCTCTATACCTAGTTGATGAAATTACCATGTTTGTCTGAGGTTTGATGTTAAATTAAGTTGTATGATTGTTAGAAGTATGTTGGAATATGATAGAATGGAGTAAAGTGTGAAAAACCAGCAAAAGAATGCATATTCAGTACAAACGCACTGATACTCGAGAAACTGTACCGGTATAGGTAAGCCAATCTAGGTTTGGCGTAGTGGTGCAGTGGAAAGGGTACCGATACGGTCTCTACAAAAATGAAAGGGCGTATTGATACACGGGGGCGTACCGATATGAGTTAAAGCTACTGGTTTTTGGTGTATCTGTATGGTTCGACAGGTTATCGATACGAGCCTTTTATCTTTGAATCCTGGTGATGTGTTTTCGTGGGTGTATCGATACTGGCTCTAAGGTTATCGATACGACTAGCTGGTAAGTTAGTTAAAAGTATCTCTGAACTTTCTGGTTCTTTACGTTTTAGTCCTTGAGTGTTATATATGTAATTAACAAAGTTTTGGATGATTGTTTAGAGCTGATTTTTGACAAAGTGGCATGTAATATGATTAATTAAAGGATGGTAATCAAAAATTGGAGGAAACCCTTATAATTTATCAAATTTACAAATAGTCCCTAAAATTTGAATATGTGCAATTGAGTCCCTAATCGTTATTTTCTTGAGTTGCAAATGGTTCCGCTGCGTAGTCTACCGCATAGGGTTATAATGAGCATCTAGAAAAGATAAAACAAAAAAATTAGGGTCGTTTATTTGAGTAAACTTCCCGGTTTACTTTAGTATTCCCTGTGTGACTCGTTCTGTTCGGTCTATTGCTTAGGCCGGGTCGAGGGGGTTACAGAGCAATTTTTAAAAATCAGTTAACCCGTATCGGTATGTCTTAGGGACGTTTCGATACGAATAATGGCAATAGCTCAAATGAGAAAAAAATGCATTGGTACGGCCATAGCCGTTTCGATACGACCCTTTATACCGTTTCGATATGCATTCTCGCATTTCAATACGCCCTTATTTATTACCTACAATGGCTCTTTCTTATTAGAGACACAGATCGGTACGGGCCTTCGTGTTTTGAGACGAGCATGTGCATAACTGCATTTATGGTGGGAAATAAAGGCTCAAACGTCTTTATTGATGACCTCAACCATCCTAACGGCTAGAAATCAATGCAAGGGTATAAATACAATTCTCAAAAGCTTTAACAACAATCATTGAACCTCAAAGCAATATCCAAGAATCAAATCCAAACCTTAGTACTTATTGTCAAATTCTTGTACTCAACTCCTTGAATTATTATTGTGAATCAAACTTGAGAGTTTGGGGAGTGTTTGTAAATCAATTGAGCTATGATTACTGTAACCCCCTTAGCCCGGCCTAGACGCTTGACCCGAACTTCAAAGATTACACGGGGAAAACTAAAGTCAACCTGAAAGTCAACCTTGATTAACGACCCTTTTTTCATTTTAATCTTGTCTAAATACATATTAACCCTAAGTGTGTACTCACGAAACATGAATGAGAAATGCACATCGATCAGATAACATTTAGGGACTCAATTGCTTAACTTACGCATGTTAGGGACGAAAATGTAATTTCTGTAAATTAGAGGGACTTCATTGATTTTAGGGTTAACAATATGAAATTAGTCATGTTACATGCTTCTCTGCCAAATTTCAGCGTAAAAAGACATCCCAAGCTCAAGCAATTGCAATCACAACATTTAGGACTAAATTGTAAAGCATGAAGACTCAAAGCAATTCAAATATGTGTCCAACGGTCACCCGTATCGGAACACCTACCCACTGTACCGAAACGCATGTATCGAAACGGTGTTGACCGTTTCGGTACGCGGGTATGTTTCGAGAGCAGTACCGAAACAGGGCACTCCAGTAGCCAAACTGTTTCGAAACAGTCCCAACCGTTTTGAAACACAAGGACCATTACAGGCCCATGTTTTGAAACACTTGAGGGTGTTTCGATACACCTTGCCAAGAAACAGCAGATATAGCTGGTTTTTCATTCTTTAACCCAACCAAACATACCTCAAAGACTCCCAAATCATACCAGCAAACCATTTTACACATAAGGAACATATTTAGGACTTTCTAACACAGGCATGGCATCAAACACAACTTGACATAGTCTAAAGGCATACTCCCGAATCACAAAACCAATATAAGCAATCCAACCTCAAACAAAACATTTAAGGCC
Source organism: Hibiscus trionum (assembly GCA_030270665.1). Lineage (NCBI taxonomy): Eukaryota > Viridiplantae > Streptophyta > Magnoliopsida > Malvales > Malvaceae > Hibiscus > Hibiscus trionum. The sequence goes on from BSYR01000051.1 coordinate 17,528,262, forward strand.
ACTTACAACCCAAAAAATGCCAACATAAACATGCCACAAACTTAGGGAGTTCAAACATATCTCCCAAATACAACCTTAGTTTCCCATTGCCATTATATCAAAACTAAAGTGTGTGAAAACTTCACCATACATGAGCTTGAACTTCTTTGGATGATCTTATCCTCTTGATCCCCAGAAACACCTCAATTATCTACATTATTGGTAAAAGAGAGTGTAAGCACTAAAGCTTAGTGAGGCATGCTCTAAAGAAAACCAATTCAATAATGCATATCTTGAAAACACTTTAACTTTTTAACAACATGATCATTCTATCTCATGCTTGAAAACCTTTCAAAGCAACTTCTCATTGAAAACACATGTACCTTCATTCTATCTCATGCATTTAAACTAATGCAAAACTCATGGCGAAACCATACTCATGCTTGTAACACCAAAGCATTTCATATACAAATCTCATATGCATTTCTCATAGCATAAATCATTACATCTAAGGTACATGTGAATCAAAAATCATTTCATATTTTATATTGGCATTTCACATCTCATTATTACCCGGATATGTGGACATCTCACTAGACACTTCCGGTGGCATCTACCATCACCGTACTCACTCATCTAGCAACACAATTTCCGGTGGAATCTCACATCACCGTACTCACATGGCGGAATCTCTCATCGCCACAAAGCTTGGGTATTTCACCAAGTCCTACCCGATGGAATGCCCATCATCGGTTCTCTCCCTTTGGCTTAACCAAAGAGCACGTACGAATTTTTAGTTTATAGTGCACTCTCATCCTATTGATCGATCAATTATATCCGGTAAGTATCTCAACATCTATGCCAATATATTATGTTAAAACATCATCTCACCTACTGTTTTTCATGCAACAATTCTTAAACATTCTCATCTCATTTCAAAACCATAACATTTTCCATGCTTTAAACAAAAGCTCAAATCTCAACCATGCAACATGTTATTTCATGAAATCATTTCAAGCATCATCTCATGCTATAAAATATGCATAAAAATAGTAGGAATTTATCAATCTCAAACCATGAGCATGTAAAAGCATTTTAGGGGCAATCGCCACATCTATAAGAGCAATCTAGCCAATACTTACTTCCGGACTTAGGAAGGTGTTTCAAACATTTCCTAAATGCCCAAACCTTGGGTCTTTGTCCCTCAAGGACTTCTAAAACCATACGCACTCACCGATTACGTTTCGCTTGCTCGCCGAAACGCTATCTAGGCTTCCGGATCAACACCAAAAGCGTCCGAAGATGTCTCACTTGTTTTAAACACATAAGAGCAGAGGATTAATGCATCATCATGCATTGAAATCATCAGCTACACACCTAATCTCGCTGCTCTACCCAAAACCACATTTCGGCTACCAAACACAACCGAAATCACCTCCAAACTCTTCCAAAAAAAACTCAGCCAAGATCCATCACTTCTAATCATTTCTAAACATCAATTAACATAAAAAACCACCACAAACCCGTCCTTATTCCTCCAGCTATGACAGAACACCAAAATCACCCCAAAAACCATCATTCTAACAAGCAAAACTTAGGAAAACAATCCTATTCGGGATTTGATTGATAAAAGGTAACACCCCAATTTTGGGCTTGGAAGTTTAGGGTCTGAACTGGATCGGTCTGTTTTTCGGTTCCAATATAAAAGGAAGTTTTAGGGAAAGCCTAGTTCGGGATGCTTTAAAAATGTGGAAAAATATTTAAAAATCCTCTTTTAATATATATAAGAGAGTGGTGAAATCAATTTTACAAAATAAGGTTTGGAAGTGCGACATTTTGAAATAGTGACTAAAATGCGATTTTTGAAAAGTTCATTGGTGACTGTTTTGTAAGGATTGAAACTTTGAATCTTTAAGGAGATAATTTACCCAAGGAAGATTTCTCCAGGTTTTTCTTAGATTTAAATGATTTAATTAATGTTTAATTAATTAAATGAAAAGGAGAAAACCAATTTTTAGATTTTCATAACTAACTTTTCTTAAAACTTTCTCATCTCATTTTCTCTCAAAATTCCCTCATCCAAACACTTTTCTCCAGCATCTTTTCCATTGGTTTTCAATTCAATTGATGAGGATTTAATCAACAATTAATTCCTAATCCTTTCTACATCAAATCCTTTTGATTTGCTCATTGGATTTTCAAGAAAATTGTCTCTAATCAAGGAGAAATCTACATTTAGAGGTAAGGTTGTTCTTCTCCTCTAAATATTAGGTTCTTTACTGAAATTCCCAAGTTGTCAATCCTTAATTTAAGTTTTATAAATGGTTTTAATGGTAGAAGCTTGATTTTGGCTTAAAACTCAAGATTTAGATGGAATCTTGAAGAATTTCGTGGTGATTGTTTGGGCTCTATTTTGAGATGTTTATTAAATGTATTTTGGATGTCTAATGATGTGTAAATGAGGTTTTATCAATGCAATCCCGAATAGGTTGAATTTCCTAAGTTTTTACTTATGAAAATGGTGGTTTTTGAGGTGATCTTGGTGTTCTGTTATTGTAACCCCCTTAGCCCGGCCTAGATGGTTGACCCGAACTACGAAGATTACACGGGGAAAACCAAAGTCAACCCAAAAGTCAACCTTGATTAACGACCCATTTTTTTCTTTATAAAATTGTCTAGATGCATATTAATCCTAAGCGTACCCTTGAGAATAGCATACTTGAAAAGCACAGCGAACGGAAAACATTAAGACACTTAATTGCACAAATTACAACATTTAGGGACCAAAATGTAAATTCTGAATATTAAGGGGACTTAACTGATTTTTAAGTTACCATTATGAAATTAGTCATATTACATGCTTCCCTGCCAAATTTCACCTTAAACGGACTTCTCAAACTCAAGCAATTTCATATACAAAATTTAGGACTAAAACGTAAAGCTTGCAAACCTTAAACCATTCAAATCAGTGCCCAACGATCACCTGTTTCGGAACGGAGGTTGACCGTTTCGAAACGCGGGTTCGTTTCGAGACCTGTTTCGAAATAGGGCTTGACAGTGGCAAATCCGTTTCGGAACGCCCTCTACCCTTTTCGATACACGAAGGCCATTACAGGCCCCCGTTTCGAAACGGTAGTGCCCGTTCCGATACGAACTGTCCAGAAAGTGCAAATTTTGCTGGTTTAACATACAATTAGCCACTCAAACACATCCCTATGACCTCCTAATCATGCCAATCAGTCATCATACATATGAGGTACATGTTTGCATCATCAAATCACACTCATGGCATCATTTAGGAAAAACCACAAATTTATAGGCATGCATCCTAATATTGAAGACCATCCAAGCATCAAATCATCAAAACAATAACCAAAATGGCCATTTACAATCCCAAAACATCAAAGGCATCATACCACACTTAGGGAGTCCAAAATCTCTCCCAAAAACACAACCTACGTTCCCATTGCCAAATACCAAAAGCTAATAATGTTGTAAAAATAGTCACCATACATGAGCTTAGCCTTTCCTTGGATTCTTAGCCTCCTTGCTGCCTTTAAAGCACTTCAATTCTCTGCATTATTGGTTCAAGAAAGAGAGCGTAAGCACATTTGCTTAGTGAGGCATGCTCTAAAGAAACAACACAATAATGCACTTTACAAAACACCTTTCATAAGGCCTTTTCATTCATAAAAATCATTCTCATGCAACAATGCATAAACAACAAGCATCTCATGCTTCATAACCATCAACATGTCTTAAACAACAAGCATCTCATGCTTCATTAACTTTAACATGTCATATTGGCTTTCAAGTGATAATCCATAACCATTTTCAACATAAAACACAATCGGATACGCGGATTACAAGCGTTGTCCCATACGCTTCATACACACTACCGAACACACAAGGTGGAGTTTATCGGTACAATCACAACCCCTCAACACCCGTGATGGAGTTTAACGGTACAATTACAACCCCTCCACATCACTCATCGATAGTTGTATAACATCACTAACGAGAACACGGGACACACAACACAAGATTCACACATGGACTTTTAACCACCATTGTGATCTTCGACATCTCGTTAGTGTACTTGGATGGAGTTCTCGGTACCATTTCAACCCCTCAATATCCAAGGCAAATTTATTCACGGTGCACCCAATCCTATAGCCGGCTAACTATATCCGATTCAAATACTTTAAAACCAATACATCACTTGCCAATATACATCAATTATCATCAACAATCCATTGTTTTAAAGCATTAACCAAAGCCATTAAATCATCATGCATTACTATGCATTAAAACCACATTTATCAATGTCAAACCAAGGATCTCTTACCTTGAGCATCCTTCAACACATAGCTTTCAAAACCAGCATTAATCATGCTAAAACATGCTTTCAAAACAAAATTTAAACATGCAAATTAAACACATTGCATCCAACAATCTCATGGTTCATCAAAGAGAGAGTTTCACCGAAAACTTACTCTTGAGCTTAGTTAAGTTACTTAGACTTAAACTAAGCTCCCAAAACCTTCAAACATTGGTTTCAAAGCTGAAAACCAAACTTCACTCACCAATTCCGTTTCGCAAGCTTGCCGAAACGCCGATCAAGCCTCCGGATCAACACCACAAGGATCCAAAGATGTCTGTCATGTTTTAAACACATCAAAGCAGAGGATTAATGCATCATCATGCATTAAATCTTCATCCATTACATCAAAACTCGCCGCTCACATCAAATCTAACATTTTGGCTACCAAACACTATCGAAATCACATCCAAACACCTCCACAACATTACCCAGCCAAGATCCATCACAACTAAACATTCTTAAACATCAATTAACATCCAAAAAGAATCTAAACTCGTCCTTATACCTCCAGCAATAACAGAACACCAAGATCACCCCAAAAACCACCATTTTCACAAGTAAAAACTTAGGAAAAATCAACCTATTCGGGATCGCATTGATTAAACCTCAATTACACATCATTAAGCATCCAAAATACATTAAAAAGACATCTCAAAACAGAGCCCAAACATTCATCACGAATTTCTTCAAGATTTAATCCAAATCTTGAGTTTTAAGCCAAAATCAAGATCACAACATTAAAACCTTTTATAAAACTTAATTTAAGGATTGAGAACTTGGGAATTTCAGTAAAGAACTGAGTATTTATAGGAGAAGGACATCCTTACCTCTAAATGTGGATTTCTCCTTGATTAGAGCCAAAATCCTTGAAAATTCAATGAGCAAATGAAGAGGATTTGATGTAGAAAAGCTTAGGAATCAATTGATGATTGAAACCTCATCATTTAGAGTGAAAATCAAAAGAAAAGCTGTAGTGGAAATGTGTTTGGCTGAGGGAATTTTGAGAGAAAATGAAATGGGAAAATTTTAACAAAAGTTGGTTATGAAAACTAAAATATAGTTTTTCCCTCTTTTCTTTTAATTAATTAAACATTAAATGAGTCATTAAAATTAAGAAAAATATCTGGAGAAATCCTTCCTTGGGTAAATTAGCTCCTTAAATATTCAAAGTTTCAATCCTTACAAAACAGTCACCACTGAACTTTTCAAAAATTACATTTTAGTCACTATTTCGAAATGTCACACTTCCAAACCTTATTTTGTAAAATTGTTTTCACCACTCTCTTATATATATTAAAAGAGGATTTTTAGATATTTTCCCATATTTTTAATGCATCCCGAACTAGGCTTTCCCTAAAACCACCTTTTATATTCGAACCAAAAATCAGACCGGTCCGGTTCAGACCCTAAACTTCCAAGCCCAAAATTGGGGTGTTACAGTTATAGCTGGAGGTATAAGGACGAGTTTAGGTTCATTTTGGATGTTAAAATGGTTAGAAGTGATGGATCTAGGTTGGGTTATGTTTTGGAAGAGTTTGGAGGTGATTTCGGTTGTGTTTGGTAGCCGAAATGTTGGCTCTAGGTAGAGCAGCGAGTTTAAGTGTGTTGGCTGAAGATTTCAATGCATGATGATGCATTAATCCTCTGCTTTGATGTGTTTAAAACAGGGGAGACATCTTCGGACACTTGTGGTGTTGATCCGGAGGCTTGATCGGCGTTTCAGCAAGCTTGCGAAACGGAATTGGTGAGTGAAGTTGGGTTTTCAGATTTGAAACCAATGTTTGAAGGTTTTGGGAGCTTAGTTTAAGTCTAAGCAACTTAACTAAGCTCAAGAGTAAGTTTTCGGAAAAACTCTCTTGTATGAGCCATGGAGTGGTTCGATGCATTTGTTGATAAATTGCATGTTTAAATTCTGTTTTGAAAGCATGATTTAGCATGGTTAATGCTGGTTTTGAAAGCCATATGTTGAAGGATGCTCAAGGTAAGAGATCCTTGGTTTGATATGTTGAAAATATGGATTTGATGCATAGTGATGCATGTTGTTAAATGGCTTGATTAAATGCTTTAAAATAGTGAATTGTTGATGATAAATGATGTATATTAGCAAGTGATGTGTTGGTTTTAAAGTACTTGAATCGGATATAGTTAGCCGGCTATAGGATGGGGTGCACCGTGAATAAAGTCACCTTGGATGTCGAGGGGTTGTGATTGTACCGTAAACTCCATCCAAGTACACTAACGAGATGGTTAAGATCACAATGGTGGTTAAAAGTCCATGTGTGGATCTTGTGTTGTGTGTCCCGTGTTCTCGTTAGTGATGTTATACAACTACCAATGAGTAATGTTGAGGGGTTGTGATTGTACTGTTAAACTCCATCACGGGTGTTGAGGGGTTGTGATTATACCGGTAAACTCCACCTTGTGTGTTCGGTAGTGTGTATGAAGCGTATGGGACAACGCTTGTAATCCGCATATCCGATTGTGTTTTGTGTTGTAAATGGTTATGGATTTTCACTTGAAAGCCAATATGACATGTTGATTCTAATGAAGCATGAGATGCTTGTTTAAGAATGCAAGGTTGCATGACTAATGATGTTTATGTGATGAAAGCTTTGTTAAAAGTGTTTTTATAAAAAGGCATTATTGTGTTGTTTCTTAGAGCATGTCTCACTAAGCATTTGTGCTTACGCTCTCTTTCTTAAACCAATAATGCAGACAATTGAAGTGGTTGAGGGCAGCAAGGAGGCTAAGAATCCAAGGGAAAGCTAAGCTCATGTATGGCGATGTTTTCACAACACTATTAGTTTTTGATATTTGGCAATGGGAACCTAGGTTGTGTTTTGGGAGATGTTTTGGACTCCCTAATTGTGGCATGATGCCTTTGATTATTTGGATTTGTAAATGGCCATTTTGATGCTTATTTTGGTGTTTTGATGGTTGGTTGGTTTTGGATATTAGGATGCATGCCTATAGACTTGTGGATTTCCTTGATTGATGCCATGAATGAGTTTTGATGTTGCAAACATGTACCTTATATGTAGGATGACTTGTTGGCATCATTAGGAAGTCATTAGGATGTGTTTGAGTGGTTAAATGCATGTTAAACCAGCAATTTCTGCAGTTTCTGGGCAACCCGTATCGATACACTCATAGGCTTTTCGAAACGGGGGCTTGTAATGGCCTTGGTGTTTCGAAACGGCTGGTAACCGTATCGAAATGGTTTTGGCCACTGGAAGGCCCTATTTCGAAACAGGTCTCGAAAAAACCCGCGTTTCGGTACGGTCAGCACCGTTTCGAAACAGGTGACCGTTGGGCACTGATTTGAATGGTTTTGAGGTTTGTAAGCTTTACGTTTTAGTCCTAAAATTTGTATTTGCAATTGCATGAGTTCGAGATGTCCGATTAAGGTGAAATTTGACAGGGAAGCATGTAATATGAATAATTTAATTTTGGTAACCTTAAAATCAGTTAAGACCTTCAAATTTCCAGAATTTACTTTTTGGTCCCTAATATTGTGATTTGTGCAATTGAGCCCCTTATTTTAGTTTGATCGTTGTGCTTTTCACGTATGTGTTTCTCAAGAGTATGCTTAGGTTTAATATGCATCTAGACAAGTTTAAAAAGAAAAAAAGGGTCGTTAATCAAGGTTGACTTTCGGGTTGACTTTGGTTTTCCCCGTGTAACCTTCGTAGTTCGGGTCAACCGTCTAGGCCGGGCTAAGGGGGTTACATTTGGTGGTATCAAAGCTGAGTTCTCGAGTAAACAGGAATGGTTATGTGGGTGATGTATGTGTGTTTGCATGATGTGTTTTTTTTAATGAAAGTATGATGTGTAAATTGTAAAGTATGATGCAATTGTGATGTATGCTATGTTGAAGCATGTTAGAGGAACCCATTTGTAACCCCCTTAACCCGGCCTAGACGGTCGACCCGAATTAAGAAGATCACACGGGGAAAACCAAAGTCAACCCGAAAGTCAACCTTGATTAACGACCCTTTTTTTTTCTTTTTAATCTTGTCTAGATGCACATTAACCCTAGATATGTTCACAAGATAATCATATTCAGACATCATAACAATTAGAGAACATTTAGGGACCCAATTGCACAAATTACAACTTAAGGGACCAAATTGTAAATTCTGATAATTATAAGGACTTAACCCAAATTAAAGTTAACAACTTGAAATTAATCATCTTTCATGCTTCTTTGCCAAATTTTAGCTCAAACGGACATCTCAAACTCATACAATTGCAATAACAAGTTTCAGGACCAAAACGCAAACATTTCAGAACATTCAACCAACAATTTCAGTGCCCAACGGTCGAGTGTTTCGGAACAGGGAAGGCCCGTTCCGAAACACGGGACCGTTCCGAAACGCGGGACCGTTCCGAAACTGGTACCGAAACATGGCCTGGCAGAGGCCAAACCGTTCCGGAACAGTGCCTCCCGTTTCGGAACGCCCAGGCCATTTCAGGCCCCCGTTCCGATACGGTAGCACCTGTTCCGAAACAGGCTGCCCAGATTGCAGAAATTTTACTGGTTTATTATGCAATTGACTTAACAAACATGCTCCAAAAGCAACCAAATTATACTAGCAAGTCATTCAACATACAAGGAACATAATTGTATCAACCAAACATCAACATGGCAACAATTATGAAAATCCCCAAATCTATAGGCATGCTTCCTACTTAGCAAACCATTCAAGCATCAAAATACCAAAACCATCTCATAAAGGCCAATTACAAGCTCCAACATTATTAACATCATTAAACCAACTTAGGGAGTCCAAAACATCTCCCAAAACAACAACATAGGTTCCCATTGCCAAATGCCAAAAGCTAATAGTGTTTAAGAAACCTTCACCATACTTGAGCTTAGTTCACCACTTGGATTCTTCACCACCTTACTGCCCTCAATGCACTTTAATGCTCTGCATTATTTGTTTAAGAAAAGAGAGAGAGCGTAAGCAAAAGCTTAGTGAGGAATGCTCATTTAAAACCACACAATAATGCATTTACAAAACACATTTATAGCCCTTAAATCAAATCATCATTTGTACATGCTCATAAGCATTTAAAACAAGCAATACATGCTTCAAGTTCATAACATGTCATATTGGCAACAAGTGATACATTCAACATAAGATCCACACATGGACTTTTAAACACCATTGTGAACTTACACTTTCGAAGGACCACACATGGACTTTTAAACACCATTGTGTCCTTAACCCCATGGACTTTTAAACACCATGGTAAGGACCACACAAGGACTTTTAAACACCTTTGTGTCCTTAACAAGAATCTCCCAAGGACTTTTAAACACCTTAGAGTTCTTAGACAACAAGGCTTACACAAGGAATTTTAACCACCTTGAACCTTAACCAAGAACCAACCATGGACTTTTAAACACCATGTTGTTCTTAAATAAACAAGGCTTACACAAGGAATTTTAACCACCTTGAACCTTAACCAAGAACCAACCATGGACTTTTAAACACCATGTTGTTCTTAAATAAACAAGGCTTACACAAGGAAGTTTAACCACCTTGAACCTTAACCAAGAACCAACCATGGACTTTTAAACACCATGTTGTTCTTAAATAAACAAGGCTCACACAAGGACTTTTAACCACCTTGGTGACCTTAACCATCACTTGCTAATGTGCATCATTACAACAATATTCCACTGTTTTAAAGCATTTAACAAAGCCATAAACATCATGCATCATTATGCATCAAAACCACATTTAACAATGTTCAAAAACAAAAATCTCTTACCTTGAGCATTCTTCAATACATGGCTTATAAAATCAGCAACTAACATGCTAAAATATGCTTTCAAAACAGAATTTAAAACATGCAAACAACCACATTGCATACAACCAACCCATGGTTCATCTTCAAGAGAGTTTTTCCGAAAACTTACTCTTGAGCTTAGCTAAGTTGCTTAGACTTAAACTAAGCTCCCAAACCTTCAAAACATTGGTTTCAAAGCTGAAATCCAAAATCCACTCACCGATTCCGTTTCGCCTCTTGCCGAAACACCAATCAAGCTTCCGGATCAACACCACTAGGATCCAAAGATGACTCCCCTGTTTTAAACACATCAAAACAGTAGATTAATGCATCATCATGCATTAATATCCTCAATGAAAGCACCTAAACCCGCTGCTCTCAACCACACTCCATTTTCGGCTACCAAACACAACCGAAAATGCATCCAAACAACTCCACAACACTACCCAGCCAAGATCCATCAAATCTAATCATCCTTAAACATCAATTAACATCCAAAAAGGATCTAATCAAACCCTTATACCTCCAGCTATAACAGATCATCAAGATCACTCCAAAAACAACCAAGAACACAAGCTAAACTTAGGAAATTCAACCTATCCGGAATTGCATTAATTAAACCTCAATTTCACATCAATTCAACATTCATTTAACATCAAATTGACAACTCAAAACACTGCCCAATCAGATCATACGAAATTTCATCAAAATCAATCCAATCTTGCATTTAAAAGCCAAAATCAAGAATACATCTATAAAACCTTTTATAAAACATAAATCAAGGATTGAGAACTTAGGAATTTCAGTAAAGAACTGAGAGTTCAGAGGAGAAGGACGTTCTTACCTCCAAACTTGAGTTTCTCCCTTTTTAGAACCAAAATCTTGAAAATCCAATTAGCAAATAGTGAGGTTTTGTTGAAGAGATGATTAGAGATCAAAAGAGGATTATAATCTCATGTTTGGACATCAAAATCAGAAGGAAAAGCTCTGGAGAAAAGTGTTTGGTTTGAGAGAAAAGATGAGAGAAAATGGAAATGAAATTTTAGGAAGTTAGTTGGAAATGCCAAAATATCTTCCCTCCTTTTTAGTTTTATTTAAAAACCTTTAATTAATCATTTAATATCTTAGAAAAATCTGGAGAAACTCCCATTGGGTAAATAGCTCCTTAAAGATTCAAAGTTTCAATCCTTTTTAAAACAGTCCCACAGTTTTCGAAATTTACATTTTGGTCACTAACCAAAATGTCACACTTCCAAACCTCATTTTGTAAAATTGATTTCACCAAACTCTTATATATAATAAAAGAGGATTTTAAGACATTTTTCCATATTTTTAATGCAACCCGAACTAGGTTTTCCTAAATTCACTCTTATAAATTCGAACCGCGATCCGACCGAACCGGTCCGAATCCCAAAACTCCTAAGCCCAAAACCGGGGCGTTACAACTCTCCCCCCCTTAAGAAATTTCGTCCTCGAAATTTACCTGAAGGAAAGAGATACGGGAACTGCTTCAGCATGTCATCCTTCCGTTCCCACGTGGCTTCCTCAACACCACGGTGCTTCCACAACACCTTCACCAACTCAATGGTATTGCCACGAAGAACCTTGCTATCCGAATCCAGAACCTTCACCGGTTCCTCATCATAGGTCAAATCCGGATTCAATTCCACTTCTTCCACAGGCATCACATGCGAAGGATCTGATCTATACTTCCGGAGCATAGAAACATGAAACACATCATGAATCTTCTCCAACTCTTGAGGTAACCTCAACTTGTACGCAACAGGACCCACACGCTCAACCACCTCGTACGGTCCAATGTACCTAGGGCTCAACTTACCCTTACGGCCAAACCTCATCACCTTTTTCCAAGGCGAAACCTTCAAAAACACACGGTCACCCACCGTATACTCAATCTCCCTACGCTTCAAATCCGCGTAAGACTTTTGCCGATCAGAAGCTGCCTTCAAACGCTCACAAATGAGCTTCACCTTCTCGGTGGTTCCTTTCAACAAAGCCGGCATCGAAACCAACTTCTGACCCGTTTCAGCCCAACAAAGAGGAGTCCTACACTTCCTCCCGTACAAAGCCTCATAAGGTGCCATTTGAATACTTGCCTGATAACTATTGTTATAAGCAAACTCCACCAAAGGCAAATGTTTCTCCCAAGAGCCCTGAAACTCAATCACACAACACCTCAACATATCCTCCAAAATCTGGATAACACGCTCGGACTGACCATCAGACTGAGGATGATAAGATGTACTGAAATTCAACCGTGTACCCAAAGCTTGATGCAAACACTGCCAGAACCGCGATGTAAACCTCGGATCCCTATCCGACACAATCGACTTTGGCACACCATGCAGCCGCACAATCTCAGCAATGTATAGCTCCGCAAGCTTATCCAAGGAGTACGTAGTATGCACAGGCAAGAAATGCGCACACTTCGTCAGGCGATCCACAATCGCCCACACCGAATTCTTCTTCGTTGGTGACAAGGGTAAACCAGATACAAAATCCATGGTAATCCTTTCCCACTTCCATTCAGCGATTCTCAACGGTTGCAACAACCCTGAAGGAACCTGATGCTCAGCCTTTACTCGCTGACACACCATGCACTTGCTTACAAACTCAGCAACATCCTTCTTCAAACCCACCCAATAGTACTCATCACGAAGATCTCGATACATCTTAGTACTACCTGGGTGCATAGCAAAAGGACTACTATGACCTTAAGTCAGAATAGCACGCCTCAACTCAACATCATTGGGCACTACTATCCGACTCCCAAAACACAACACACCATCATCATTAAAACAGAAATCCGAAGGCCTACCCTCCGCGATATCCTGAACATGAGATACCAAGGAATCATCCAGCAACTGCTTTTCCTTGATCAACTGAACCAAAGATGGTTTCACTTGCAACTCAGCCACAAGACCACCATCACGCGAAATACTCAAACTGGCAAACATAGCTCTCAACTCAACAGCTACATTCCTACTCAAGGCATCCGCTACAACATTAGCTTTTCCAGGGTGATACTCAATCGTCAAATCATAATCCTTGAGCAACTCCACCCAACGTCGCTGCCTAAGATTCAACTCCTTCTGAGACATCAGATACTTCAAACTCTTGTGATCCGTGTACACAGTACACTTCTCACCATACAGGTAATGTCTCCAGATTTTCAAAGCAAAAACCACCGCAGCCAACTCTATATCATGCGTAGGATAGTTGCGCTCATGCACCTTCAACTGCTGCGGTGCATAAGCCACCACCTTACCCTCTTGCATCAACACACATCCTAAACCAACATAGGACGCATCGCTATACACCACAAACTCTTTCCCTGATTCAGGTTGAACCAAGATAGGAGCTTGCGTCAAAGCTGCCTTAAGCTTCTCAAAAGCCTGCTGTCTCGCTTCCGTCCACTCATACTTAACATCCTTCTGCAACAACTTCGTCAAAGGTGCAGCAATCTTAGAAAACCCATCCACAAACCTCCGGTAGTATCCCGCCAAACCAAGGAAACTACGAACCTCATGAACAGACTTAGGAACCTTCCAATTCATCACCGCCTCAATCTTCTGAGGGTCAACACGAATTCCCTCGGCAGAAACCACATGCCCAAGAAACACCACTTCACTTAACCAGAACTCACACTTGCTCAACTTAGCATAAAGCTGATTCTCCAACAAAGCTTGCAAAACAATCCTCAAATGCTCTTCATGCTCCTCCTCAGTACGCGAGTACACAAGGATATCATCAATGAACACCACAACAAACTTATCCAGGTATTCATGAAACACACGATTCATCATGTCCATGAAAGCTGCAGGAGCATTTGTCAAACCAAACGGCATCACAAGGAACTCATAATGCCCATACCTTGTCCTGAAAGCTGTCTTAGGCACATCCACATCCTTTACCTTCAACTGGTAATACCCTGACCTCAAGTCAATCTTAGAGAACACAGCTGCTCCCCGAAATTGATCAAAGAGATCATCAATCCTCGGCAAAGGATATCGATTCTTGATAGTCAACTTGTTCAGCTGACGATAATCAATGCACATTCTCATAGTGCCATATTTCTTCTTCACAAACAAGACCGGTGCACCCCAAGGTGACACACTTGGCCGAATGAACCCACGATCAAGCAACTCTTGCAACTGCGTCTTCAGCTCCTTCAACTCTTTAGGTGCCATTCTATAAGGGGTAATGGACACAGGAGTTGTATTCTCATACAGCTCAATCCCAAACTCCACCTCGCGATTAGGAGGTAAACCAGGCAACTCCTCAGGAAACACACCAGGAAACTCTCGCACAATCCTGATATCTTGCACACGCAACTCCTTAGAACTAGGGTTCATCACAAAAGCTAGATAAGCTTCACAACCCTGCCTCAGCATCCGGCTCGCCTCCAAAGAAGACACCACACTGGCAAGAAACTTCACATTCTCACCAACCACAACAACCTCATAATCATCCGCAAGCTTCAACGAAACTCGCTTATTCTCACAATCCACAACAGCTCGATGCTCAGCAAGCCAATCCATACCAAGGATTACATCAAAACCATAGAAAGGTAACTCCATAAGGTCAACATGAAAAACATGATCTTGCACGACCAAAGGACATCTTCTATAAAGCTTTCGAGTCACAACAGTCTTACCAAAAGAACTAGTGACACGCACACCAACATCCAAAGACTCAACAGGCAAACCAAGCAATTCAGCATGCTCACGCAATATGTATGAGTGCGTAGATCCAGAATCAATCAAGGAAAGTAATGACAAGGATTGCAAAGTAAAAGTACCTGCGATCACATCCGCGTCATTCCTTCCCTCTCGCTGAGCATACACCCTGGCTTGGCCGCCACCCTCAGGCTGAATAGCCACAACATGAGCCACACCCCGACCCCCTTCCTCTCTTCGCTGGAAGTTACCACGGCCGCGCCCACGACCTCTCTGTGGTGCAGCAATAACAGGAGCACGCACTTGGCCACCAGCCAACATAGGACACTCTCTCCTCATATGATCCTTAGATCCACAATTCCAGCACGCATTACCAGCTGCCACAACAGGAGCTTGCACCTCCCTCTCAGCACGAGGACAATCACATTTCATATGGCCACGCGAACCACATGTCCAACAAGCACTCAGATTAACTCTAACATTGCCTCCCCGAGCAGGCGCACCACCACCTCGCCTAGCTGAGGACTGATACTTCTGATCACGTCCCCTCTTGTTTCGTCCACCACCGGAACTATATTCAGCGGCTCGCTTACCAGCACTTGACCCAGCACTTCTAGCAGATAAACCCAAGTTCATCTCAATATCCTTTGCTCGGCCCACCAACACATCAAAATCATCATACTCGGTAGCCAGCACATACATCTTTACATCCGTCACTAAACCATAACGGAACCTTTCACACCTTTCCCGCTCATCCGGAACAAGCTCAGGTGCGTATTGACTGAGTCGAACAAACTGTACTTCATACTCAGCCACAGTCATGCTCCCCTGGGTAAGAGACATGAACTCCCTCTTCTTTTCATCTAGGTACATCACACCTAGATACCTTCTCTTGAACGCGTTCTGAAAGAACGTCCAAGTTACGTCAGCTTCCGCCATCCCAGCGATAGAGGTAGTCCACCAAGTGTAAGCATCATCTTGCAACAATGATACTACACAGCCCAGCTTTTGCACATCAGTGCAACTCATCTGACCCAAGATTCTCTTGGTACCTTCTAACCAAGATTCTGAACCTTCAGCAGACAAACCCCTGAACTCAGTCCCTCCTAGACTGCGCAAACGCTCCAAGGGTAGTCTAACTCCAGCATCTCCCTGATGCCCAGCTCCTTGAGCTCCAGCTACTGCTGCATGAAAAGCTCCAGCAATAGCTTGTATCAACACTGTCATGTCAGGAACAGCTTGCCCCTGACCAGCCTCAGGTCCAGCGACCCCAGCACCAGCTGCAGCTCCAGCTCCTTCACCCCCAGCACCACCACCACCAGGTAGAGGAGGTAAATCCACCGCACTCTCAACATTCTCATCGTTCTCGTTCTCGTTCTGAGCCGTAGCTCGCACATTACTCCTCAACTCTCTACGAGGTGCCATACTCTAACAATGCAATCACAATGCAAATAAACAAAGTCAGGCCCAGCAAGGTAAGCAATCCAAGTACTCAAGCTCATTTTCACTTAAAAACAACATCATTTCATTAGCTTTGATTTGGCAATGGGTACCCACAACATTCTTCATTACAGCATACAACTCAATTGCAACATATTCGCAAATCACACATCATGCTTTCACTCAACAAGCATACAAAGCATACATACTTTAGTCATTCACATAAACATTCCCAAACACTCGAGAACTCAGCTCTGATACCACCAAATGTAACCCCCTTAACCCGGCCTAGACGGTCGACCCGAATTAAGAAGATCACACGGGGAAAACCAAAGTCAACCGGAAAGTCAACCTTGATTAACGACCCTTTTTTTCTTTTTAATCTTGTCTAGATGCACGTTAACCCTAGATATGTTCACAAGATAATCATATTCAGACATCATAACAATTAGAGAACATTCAGGGACCCAATTGCACAAATTACAACTTAAGGGACCAAATTGTAAATTCTGATAATTATAAGGACTTAACCCAAATTAAAGTTACCAACTTGAAATTAATCATCTTTCATGCTTCTTTGCCAAATTTCAGCTCAAACGAACATCTCAAACTCATACAATTGCAATAACAAGTTTCAGGACCAAAACGCAAACATTTCAGAACATTCAACCAACAATTTCAGTGCCCAACGGTCGAGTGTTTCGGAACAGGGAAGGCCCGTTCCGAAACGCGGGACCGTTCCGAAACGCGGGACCGTTCCGAAACTGGTACCGAAACATGGCCTGGCAGAGGCCAAACCGTTCCGGAACAGTGCCTCCCGTTTCGGAACGCCCAGGCCATTTCAGGCCCCCGTTCCGATACGGTAGCACCTGTTCCGAAACAGGCTGCCCAGATTGCAGAAATTTTGCTGGTTTATTATGCAATTGACTTAACAAACATGCTCCAAAAGCAACCAAATTATACCAGCAAGTCATTCAACATACAAGGAACATAATTGTATCAACCAAACATCAACATTACAACAATTATGAAAATCCCCAAATCTATAGGCATGCTTCCTACTTAGCAAACCATTCAAGCATCAAAATACCAAAACCATCTCATAAAGGCCAATTACAAGCTCCAACATTATTAACATCATTAAACCAACTTAGGGAGTCCAAAACATCTCCCAAAACAACAACATAGGTTCCCATTGCCAAATGCCAAAAGCTAATAGTGTTTAAGAAACCTTCACCATACTTGAGCTTAGTTCACCACTTGGATTCTTCACCACCTTACTGCCCTCAATGCACTTTAATGCTCTGCATTATTGGTTTAAGAAAAGAGAGAGAGCGTAAGCAAAAGCTTAGTGAGGAATGCTCATTTAAAACCACACAATAATGCATTTACAAAACACATTTATAGCCCTTAAATCAAATCATCATTTGTACATGCTCATAAGCATTTAAAACAAGCAATACATGCTTCAAGTTCATAACATGTCATATTGGCAACAAGTGATACATTCAACATAAGATCCACACATGGACTTTTAAACACCATTGTGAACTTACACTTTCCAAGGACCACACATGGACTTTTAAACACCATTGTGTCCTTAACCCCATGGACTTTTAAACACCATGGTAAAGACCACACAAGGACTTTTAAACACCTTTGTGTCCTTAACAAGAATCTCCCAAGGACTTTTAAACACCTTAGAGTTCTTAGATAACAAGGCTTACACAAGGAATTTTAACCACCTTGAACCTTAACCAAGAACCAACCATGGACTTTTAAACACCATGTTGTTCTTAAATAAACAAGGCTTACACAAGGAATTTTAACCACCTTGAACCTTAACCAAGAACCAACCATGGACTTTTAAACACCATGTTGTTCTTAAATAAACAAGGCTTACACAAGGAATTTTAACCACCTTGAACCTTAACCAAGAACCAACCATGGACTTTTAAACACCATGTTGTTCTTAAATAAACAAGGCTCACACAAGGACTTTTAACCACCTTTGTGACCTTAACCATCACTTGCCAATGTGCATCATTACAACAATATTCCACTGTTTTAAAGCATTTAACAAAGCCATAAACATCATGCATCATTATGCATCAAAACCACATTTAACAATGTTCAAAAACAAAAATCTCTTACCTTGAGCATTCTTCAATACATGGCTTATAAAATCAGCAACTAACATGCTAAAATATGCTTTCAAAACAGAATTTAAAACATGCAAACAACCACATTGCATACAACCAATCCATGGTTCATCTTCAAGAGAGTTTTTCCGAAAACTTACTCTTGAGCTTAGCTAAGTTGCTTAGACTTAAACTAAGCTCCCAAACCTTCAAAACATTGGTTTCAAAGCTGAAATCCAAAATCCACTCACCGATTCCGTTTCGCCTCTTGCCGAAACACCAATCAAGCTTCCGGATCAACACCACTAGGATCCAAAGATGACTCCCCTGTTTTAAACACATCAAAACAGTAGATTAATGCATCATCATGCATTAATATCCTCAATGAAAGCACCTAAACCCGCTGCTCTCAACCACACTCCATTTTCGGCTACCAAACACAACCGAAAATGCATCCAAACAACTCCACAACACTACCCAGCCAAGATCCATCAAATCTAATCATCCTTAAACATCAATTAACATCCAAAAAGGATCTAATCAAACCCTTATACATCCAGCTATAACAGATCATCAAGATTACTCCAAAAACAACCAAGAACACAAGCTAAACTTAGGAAATTCAACCTATTCGGGATTGCATTAATTAAACCTCAATTTCACATCAATTCAACATTCATTTAACATCAAATTGACAACTCAAAACACTGCCCAATCAGATCATACGAAATTCCATCAAAATCAATCCAATCTTGCATTTAAAAGCCAAAATCAAGAATACATCTATAAAACCTTTTATAAAACATAAATCAAGGATTGAGAACTTAGGAATTTCAGTAAAGAACTGAGAGTTCAGAGGAGAAGGACGTTCTTACCTCCAAACTTGAGTTTCTCCCTTTTTAGAACCAAAATATTGAAAATCCAATTAGCAAATGGTGAGGTTTTGTTGAAGAGATGATTAGAGATCAAAAGAGGATTATAATCTCATGTTTGGACATCAAAATCAGAAGGAAAAGCTCCGGAGAAAAGTGTTTGGTTTGAGAGAAAAGATGAGAGAAAATGGAAATGAAATTTTAGGAAGTTAGTTGGAAATGCCAAAATATCTTCCCTCCTTTTTAGTTTTATTTAAAAACCTTTAATTAATCATTTAATATCTTAGAAAAATCTGGAGAAACTCCCATTGGGTAAATAGCTCCTTAAAGATTCAAAGTTTCAATCCTTTTTAAAACAGTCCCACAGTTTTCGAAATTTACATTTTGGTCACTAACCAAAATGTCACACTTCCAAACCTCATTTTGTAAAATTGATTTCACCAAACTCTTATATATAATAAAAGAGGATTTTAAGACATTTTTCCATATTTTTAATGCAACCCGAACTAGGTTTTCCTAAATTCACTCTTATATATTCGAACCGCGATCCGACCTAACCGGTCCGAATCCCAAAACTCCTAAGCCCAAAACCGAGGCGTTACACCATTGCCATATCAAAACTAATGAAAGGATTTGTTTTGAAAAATGAGCTTGAGTGCTTGGATTACTTACCTTGTTGAGCCTAGTTATGTTTATTGCATTTGTGTCAGTGCATTGTTTTGCTTGTAAATGGGACCTCGTAGAGAAACGAGGATGAATACGAGAGCTATGGCTCAGGATGGGAATGAGGAGAATGTCGATAATGTTGTGGATTTACCTACTCCTCCTGGTGGTGGACCGCCCGGTGGTGGTGGTGCTGGAGGTGAAAATGCTTGTGTTGGGGTCGCTGGACCTGAAGCTGGTTAGGGGCAAGCTGCTCCTGACATGACTGTATTGATACAGGCTATTGCTGGAGCCTTTCAGGCAGCAGTAGCTGGAGCTCACGGAGTTGTGCATCAGGGTGATGCTAATGCGAGATTACCTTTGGAACGTCTTTGCAGTCTGGGAGGGACTGAGTTCAGAGGTTTATCTCCTGAAGGTTCTGAATCTTGGTTGGAAAGTACCAAGAGAATTTTGGGACAAATGAACTGCAATGATGTGCAGAAGTTAGGTTGTGTAGTATCGCTGTTACATGATGATGTGTATACTTGGTGGACGACCACTGTCTCCGGAATGGAGGAAGTTGATGTGACTTGGACGTTCTTTCTGAACGCGTTCAAGCGAAAGTATTTAGGTGTTCGATACATGGATGAGAAGAAAAGAGAATTCATGTCTCTTGTTTAAGGAAGCATGACGGTGGCTGAGTATGAGATCCAGTTTGTCCGTCTTAGTCAGTACGCACCTGAGCTTATCCCTGATGAGCGGGAGAGGTGTGAGCATTTCCGATATGGTTTGGTGACGGACGTAAAGACCTTTATGCTTGCAGCTGAGTACACGGATTTTGATGTGCTGGTGAGTAGGGCAAAGGACATTGAGCAGAACCTGGGTTTGTCTTCTAGAGGTGTTGATTCTGGCTCAGGCAAAAGAGCTGCTGAGTATAGTTCCGGTGGTGGACGGAACAAGAGAGGACGGGATAAGAGGTATTAGTCTTCTACTAGGCGTGATAATGGAGGGCATGGTGCGCCTGTTCGGGGAGACAGGATGAGAGTGGATCAGAACACGTGCTGGACGTGTAGATCGCGTGGCCATTTGAGGCGTGATTGTCCTCGAGCAGCGAGGGAGGTTCAGACTCCTGTTGCAGTGACCGATAATTCGTGCTGGAATTGTGGTTCGACAGACCACATGAGGAGGGAGTGTCCTCTGTTGGCCGGTAGTGGTCAGGGACGTGCTCCTGGGGTTGTTGCACCACAGAGAGGTCGTGGGTGCGGCCGTGGTAACTTCCAGTGCAGAGAAGATGGTGGGAGGAACGTGGCACATGTGGTGGCTGTCCAACCTGAGGGTGGTGGCCAGGCTCGAGTGTATGCTCAGCGAGAGGGGATAAATGACACAGATGTGATCGCAGGTACCTTTACTTTGCAATCCTTGTCATTGCTTTCCTTGATTGATTCTGGATCTACACACTCATACATATTGCGTGAACATGCTCAATTGCTTGGTTTACCTGTTGAGTCTTTGGATGTTGGTATGCGTGTGACTAGTTCATTTGGTGAGACTGTTGTGACACGGAAGTTGTATAGAAGATGTCCTTTGGTAGTGCAAAACCATGTTTTTCTTGTTGATCTCATGGAATTGCCATTCTATGGTTTTGACGTAATCCTTGGTATGGATTGGCTTGTTGAACATCGAGCTGTGGTGGATTTTGAGAACAAGCGAGTTTTGTTGAAACTTGCTGATGATTATGAGGTAGTGGTGGATGGTGAGAATGTGAAGTTTCTTGCCAATGTGGTGTCTACATTGGAAGCAAGCTGAATGCTGAGGTAAGGCTGTGAGGCCTACCTAGCCTTTGTTATGAATCCTAGCTCTAAGGAGTTGCGAGTTCAAGATATCAGGACTGTGCGAGAGTTTCTTGGTGTGTTTCCGGAGGAGTTACCTAGTTTGCCTCCTAACCGAGAGGTGGAGTTTGGAATTGAGCTGTATGAAAATACAACTCTAGTGTCCATTACTCCTTACCGAATGGCACCTAAGGAGTTGAAGGAGCTGAAGACGCAACTTCAGGAGTTGCTTGATCGTGGTTTCATTCGGCCGAGTGTGTCACCTTGGGGTGCACCGGTGTTGTTTGTGAAGAAAAAGGATGGCACTATGAGAATGTGCATCGATTATCGTCAGCTAAACAAGTTGACTATCAAGAATCGATATCCTTTGCTGAGGATTGATGATCTTTTTGATCAATTTTGGGGAGTGGCTGTGTTCTCTAAGATTGAATTAAGGTCAGGTTATTACCAGTTGAAGGTGAAGGATGTGGATGTGCCAAAAACAGCATTCAGAACGAGGTATGGGCATTATGAGTTCCTTGTGATGCTGTTTGGTTTGACGAATGCTCCTGCAGCTTTTATGGACATGATGAATAGAGTGTTCCATGAGTATTTGGACAAGTTTGTTGTGGTGTTCATTGATGATATCCTTGTGTACTCTCGTACTGAGGAGGAGCATGAGGGGCATTTGAGGATTGTGTTGCAAGCTTTGTTGGAGAATCAGCTTTATGCTAAGTTGAGCAAGTGTGAATTCTGGCTTAGGGAAGTTGTTTTCCTTGGTCATGTGGTTTCTGCTGAGGGGATTCGTGTTGATCCTCAGAAGATTGAGGCAGTGATGAATTGGAAGCCTCTTAAGTCCGGTCATGAAGTCAGTAGTTTCCTTGGTTTGGCGGGATACTACCGGAGGTTTGTGGATGGATTTTCAAAGATTGTTGCACCTTTGACGAAGTTGTTGCAGAAGGATGTCAAGTATGAGTGGACAGAAGCGAGACAGCATGCTTTTGAGAAGCTTAAGGCAGCTTTGACGCAAGCTCCTATCTTGGTTCAGCCTGAATCAAGGAAAGAGTTTGTGGTGTACAGTGACGCATCCTATGTTGGTTTGGGGTGTGTGTTGATGCAAGAGGGTAAGGTGGTGGCTTATGCATCGCGTTAGTTGAAGGTGCATGAGCGCAATTATCCTACGCATGATATTGAGTTAGCTGCGGTGGTCTTTGCTTTGAAAATTTGGAGACATTACCTGTATGGTGAGAAATCTACTGTGTATTAGGATCACAAAAGTTTGAAGTATCTGATGTCACACAAAGAGTTGAATCTTAGGCAACGACGTTGGGTGGAGTTGCTTAAAGATTACGATCTGACGATCGAGTACCATCTGGGAAAAGCTAATGTTGTAGCAGATGCCTTGAGTAGGAAAGTGGCAGTGGAGTTGAGGACTATGTTTGCCAGTTTGAGTATTTCGCGAGATGTAGGTCTTGTGGCTGAATTGCAAGTAAAACCATCTTTGGTTCAGTTGATAAAGGATAAGCAGTTGTTGGATGATTCCTTGGTGCCACATGTTCAGGATATTGCTGAGGATAGGCCATCGGAATTCTGTTTTAATGATGACGGAGTTCTATGTTTTGGGAGTCGGATAGTAGTGCCCAATGATGCTGAGTTGAAGCGTGCTATTCTGACTGAAGCTCATAGCAGTCTTTTTGTTATGCACCCTGGTAGTACTAAGATGTATCATGATCTTAGGGATGAGTACTATTGGGTGGGTTTGAAGAAGGATGTTGCTGAGTATGTGAGTAGCTGCATGGTTTGTCAGCGAGTTAAGGCTGAGCATCAGTTTCCTTCCGGGTTGTTGCAACCGTTGAGGATTCCTGAGTGGAAGTGGGAAAGGATTACCATGGACTTTGTGTCTGGTTTGCCTTTGTCGCCATCGAAGAAGACTTCGGTGTGGGTGATTGTGGATCGCCTTACGAAGTGTGCTCATTTCTTGCCTGTGCATACTACGTACACTTTGGACAAGCTTGCAGAGTTGTACATTGCTGAGATTGTGCGGCTGCATGGTGTGCCAAAGTCTATTGTTTCGGACAGAGATCCGAGGTTTACATCGCATTTTTGGGAATGTTTGCATCAAGCTTTTGGTACACGGTTGAATTTCAGTACTTCTTATCATCCACAGTCGGATGGACAGTCTGAGCGTGTTATCCAAGTGCTGGAGGATATGCTGAGGTGCTGTGTGATTGAGTTTCAGGGTTCTTGGGAGAAGCATTTGCCTTTGGTGGAGTTTGCTTATAACAATAGCTACCATGCAAGTATTCAAATGGCACCTTATGAAGCTTTGTACAGGAGGAAGTGCAGAACTACTCTTTGTTGGGCTGAAACAGGTCAGAAGTTAGTGTCAATGCCAGATTTGTTGAAAGGAACCACCGAGAAGGTGAAGCTCATTTGTGAGCGATTGAAGGCCGCTTCTGATCGACAGAAGTCTTACGCGGATTTGAAGCATAAGGAGATTGAGTTTGCGGTAGGTGATCGTGTGTTTTTGAAAGTTTTGCCTTGGAAAAAGGTGATGAGGTTTGGCCGAAAGGGTAAGTTGAGCCCTAGGTGCATTGGACCATACGAGGTGATTGAACGTGTGGGTCCTGTTGCGTACAAGCTGAGGTTACCGCAAGAGTTGGAAAAGATTCATGATGTGTTTCATGTCTCTATGATTCGGAGGTATAGATCGGATCCTTCGCATGTTATGCCTGTGGAAGAAATGGAGTTGAATCCATATTTGACCTATGATGAGGAGCCGGTGGAAATTCTGGATTCGGACAGTAAAGTTCTTTGAGGCAAGACCATTTAGTTGGTTAAGGTGTTGTGGAAGCATCGTGGTGTTGAGGAAGCCACGTGGGAAAGAAAGGATGACATGAAGAAGCAGTTTCCGTACCTTTTTCCTCCAGGTAAATTTCGAGGAAGAATTTTTTTTTAGGGGGGGAGAGTCGTAACACCCCAATTTTGGGCTTGGAAGGTTAGGGTCTGAACCGGATCGGTCTGTTTTTCGGTTCGAATATAAAAGGATGTTTTAGGGAAAGCCTAGTTCGGGATGCTTTAAAAATGTGGAAAAATATTTAAAAATCCTCTTTTAATATATATAAGAGAGTGGTGAAATCAATTTTACAAAATAAGGTTTGGAAGTGCGACATTTTGAAATAGTGACTAAAATGCGATTTTTGAAAAGTTCATTGGTGACTGTTTTGTAAGGATTAAAACTTTGAATCTTTAAGGAGATTATTTACCCAAGGAAGATTTCTCCAGGTTTTTCTTAGATTTAAATGATTTAATTAATGTTTAATTAATTAAATGAAAAGGAGAAAACCAATTTTTAGATTTTCATAACTAACTTTTCTTAAAACTTTCTCATCTCATTTTCTCTCAAATTCCCTCATCCAAACACTTTTCTCCAGCATCTTTTCCATTGGTTTTCAATTCAATTGATGAGGATTCAATCAAGAATTAATTCCTAATCCTTTCTACATCAAATCCTTTTGATTTGCTCATTGGATTTTCAAGAAAGTTGTCTCTAATCAAGGAGAAATCTACATTTAGAGGTTAGGTTCTTCTCCTCCTCTAAATATTAGGTTCTTTACTGAAATTTCCAAGTTGTCAATCCTTCATTTAAGTTTTATAAATGGTTTTAATGGTAGAAGCTTGATTTTTGGCTTAAAACTCAAGATTTGGATGGAATCTTGAAGAATTTCGTGGTGATTGTTTGGGCTCTGTTTTGAGATGTTTATTAAATATATTTTGTATGTCTAATGATGTGTAAATGAGGTTTTATCAATGCAATCCCGAATAGGTTGAATTTCCTAAGTTTTTACTTATGAAAATGGTGGTTTTTTAGGTGATCTTGGTGTTCTGTTATAGCTAGAGGTATAAGGACGAGTTTAGGTTCATTTTGGATGTTAATTGATGTTTAGAAATGGTTAGAAGTGATGGATCTTGGCTGGGTTATGTTTTGGAAGAGTTTGGAGGTGATTTCGGTTGTGTTTGGTAGCCGAAATGTTGGCTCTAGGTAGAGCAGCGAGTTTAAGCGTGTTGGCTGAAGATTTCAATGCATGATGAAGCATTAATCCTCTGCTTTGATGTGTTTAAAACATGGGAGACATCTTCGGACACTTGTGGTGTTGATCCGGAGGCTTGATCGGCGTTTCGGCAAGCTTGCGAAACAGAATTGGTGAGTGAAGTTGGGTTTTCAGCTTTGAAACAAATGTTTGAAGGTTTTGGGAGCTTAGTTTAAGTCTAAGCAACTTAACTAAGCTCAAGAGTAAGTTTTCGGAAAAACTCTCTTGTATGAGCCATGGAGTGGTTCGATGCATTTGTTGATAAATTGCATGTTTAAATTCTGTTTTGAAAGCATGATTTAGCATGGTTAATGCTGGTTTTGAAAGCCATATGTTGAAGGATGCTCAAGGTAAGAGATCCTTGGTTTGATATGTTGAAAATGTGGATTTGATGCATAGTGATGCATGTTGTTAAATGGCTTGATTAAATGCTTTAAAATAGTGAATTGTTGATGATAAATGATGTATATTGGCAAGTGATGTGTTGGTTTTAAAGTACTTGAATCGGATATAGTTAGCCGGCTATAGGATTGGGTGCACCGTGAATAAAGTTACCTTGGATGTCGAGGGGTTGTGATTGTACCGTAAACTCCATCCAAATACACTAACGAGATGGTTAAGATCACAATGGTGGTTAAAAGTCCATGTGTGGATCTTGTGTTGTGTGTCCCGTGTTCTCGTTAGTGATGTTATACAACTACCGATGAGTGATGTTGAGGGGTTGTGATTGTACCGTTAAACTCCATCACGAGTGTTGAGGGGTTGTGATTGTACCGGTAAACTCCACCTTGTATGTTCGGTAGTGTGTATGAAGCGTATGGGACAATGCTTGTAATCCGCATATCCGATTGTGTTTTGTGTTGTAAATGGTTATGGATTATCACTTGAAAGCCAATATGACATGTTGATTCTAATGAAGCATGAGATGCTTTTTTAAGAATGCAAGGTTGCATGACTGATGATGTTTATGTGATGAAAGCTTTGTTAAAAGTGTTTTTATAAAAAGGCATTATTGTGTTGTTTCTTAGAGCATGTCTCACTAAGCATTTGTGCTTACGCTCTCTTTCTTAAACAAATAATGCATACAATTGAAGTGGTTGAGGGAAGCAAGGTGGCTAAGAATCCAAGGGAAAGCTAAGCTCATGTATGGTGATGTTTTCACAACACTATTAGTTTTTGATATTTGGCAATGGGAACCTAGGTTGTGTTTTGGGAGATGTTTTGGACTCCCTAATTGTGGCATGATGCCTTTGATGATTTGGATTTTTAAATGGCCATTTTGATGTTTATTTTGGTGTTTTGATGGTTGGTTGGTTTTGGATATTAGGATGCATGTCTATAGACTTGTGGATTTCCTTGATTGATGCCATGAATGAGTTTTGATGTTGCAAACGTGTACCTTATATGTATGATGACTTGTTGGCATAATTAGGAAGTCATTAATATGTTTTTGAGTGGTTAAATGCATGTTAAACCAGCAATTTCTGGAGTTTCTGGGCAACCCGTATCGATACACTCACAGGCGTTTCGAAACGGGGGCTTGTAATTGCCTTGGTGTTTCGAAACGGCTGGTGACCGTATCGAAACGATTTGGCCAAGGAAGGCCCTGTTCCGAAACAGGTCTCAAAACGAACCCGTGTTTCGGTACGGTCAGCACCGTTTCGAAACAGGTGACCGTTGGGCACTGATTTGAATGATTTTGAGGTTTGTAAGCTTTACGTTTTAGCCCTGAAATTTGTATTTGCAATTGCATGAGTTCGAGATGTCCGATTAAGGTGAAATTTGACAGGGAAGCATGTAATATGACTAATTTAATGTTGGTAACCTTAAAATCAGTTAAGACCTTCAAATTTCCAGAATTTACTTTTTGGTCCCTAATATTGTGATTTGTGCAATTGAGCCCCTTATTTTAGTTTGATCGTTGTGCTTTTCACGTATGTGTTTCTCAAGAGTACGCTTAGGGTTAATATGCATCTAGACAAGTTTAAAAAGAAAAAAAGGGTCGTTAATCAAGGTTGACTTTCGGGTTGACTTTGGTTCTCCCCGTGTAACCTTCGTAGTTCGGGTCAACCGTCTAGGCCGGGCTAAGGGGGTTACATAAAACCTCATTTGTAACATCAATTAACATCCAAAATACATTAGAAAACCATCTCAAAATAGAGCCCAATCATTCACCACGAAAATTTCCAAGATCTTTTCCAAAATCTTGAGTTTTTAGACAATTTCTTGTTTCTAACATTAAAACCACTTAAAAATCATTAACAAAGGATTGATAACTTGGGAATTTCAGTAAAGAACTGATCATTAGAGGAGAAGGACGAAGCTTACCTCTAATGGATAATTTCTCCTTGATTTGGGCAAGTTTTCTTGAAAATTCAATGTAGAAATCAAGTGGATTTGATAAGGAATTGATTAAGAATCAAAGGAAGATTGAAATCCCATCAAATAAAGTGAAAATCAAAGGATATTTGCTGGAGAGAACGTGTTTGGTTGAAAAGAATTTGAGAGAAAATAAAATGAGGGAAAATTTGTGAAAAGTAGTTATAAATAGTCAAAGGTAGTTTCTAAATTAATTAACCTTCATTTCATTTAATTAAAACATTAATTAAATCACCCAAATTAAGGAAAAATCTAATGAAAATATTTTGGTAAAATTAGCTCCTTAAAGATTCAAAGTTTCAATCCTTTACAAAACATCCACTACTTAACTTTGCAAAAACTGTGATTTGGTCACTACACCGAAATGTAGTATTTCCAAACCATATTTTGTAAAATTGATTCCACCATTATCTTTCATATATTAAATGAGGAGTTTTAGATATTCTTCTATATTTTTAAAGCATCCCAAACTAGGTGTTCCCTAAAACTCCCTTTAAGATTCGAACTGTTTTCTGACCGGTCCAATTCGGACTCTAACATCTAGGCCCAAATTTGGGGTGTTACAACTCTCCCCCTCTTAAGAAATTTCTTCATTGAAATTTACCTGGAGGAAAAAGGTAAGGAAACTGCTTCTTCATATCTTCTTTTTTATCACGTAGCTTCCTCAACACCACGATGCCTCCACAACACCTTAACCAGCTCAATGGTCTTACCCCGGAGAACCTTACTGTCCGAATCCAAAATCTCAATTGGCTCCTCATCATAAGTCAAATCTGGATTCAACTCAACTTCCTCTACAGGCATAACATGCGAAGGATACGATCTATACCTCTGAAGCATGGACACATGAAACACATTATGTATCTTTTCTAGTTCTTGTGGTAGCCTCGGCTTATAAGCAACAGGACCCACACGTTCTATCACCTCGTATGGTCCAATATATCTAGGGCTCAACTTTCCCTTCCGGCCAAATCTCATCACCTTCTTCCAAGGTGAAACCTTTAAAAACACACGGTCACCCACCGCAAATTCTATCTTCTTACGCTTCAAATCCGCGTAAGACTTTTGTCGATCCGATGCTACCTTCAACTGCTCACAAATGAGCTTCACCTTCTCGGTGGTTCCTTTCATCAAAGCCGGCATCAAGACCAACTTTTGTCCCGTTTCAGCCCAACAAAGAGGAGTTCTGCACTTCCTCCCATACAAAGTTTCATAAGGTGCCATTTGAATACTTGCCTGGCAGCTATTATTATAAGCAAACTCCACCAAAGGTAAGTGCTTCTCCCAAGAGCCTTGAAACTCAATCACGCAGCACCTCAACATATCCTCAAGCACTTGGATAACGCGCTCTGACTGCCCATCCGTCTGCAGATGATAAGAAGTATTGAAATTCAGTCGCGTACCCAATGCTTGATGTAAACACTCCCAAAACCTTGCCGTGAACCTCAGATCTCTATCTGAAACTATAGATTTTGGTACACCATGCAGATGTACAATCTCAGAAATGTACAACTCTGCAAGCTTATCCAAGGTATATGTAGTATGCAAAGGTAAGAAATGCACACACTTCGTAAGGCGATCCACAATCACCCACACAAAATTCTTCCTTGATGGCGACAAAGGCAAACTAGACACAAAGTCCATGGTTATCCTCTCCCATTTCCATTCAGGGATCCTCAACGGTTGCAACAACCCCGTAGGAATTTGATGCTCAGCCTTAACTCGCTGACAACCCATGCACTTGCTCACATATTCAGCAACATCTTTCTTCAAACCCACCCAATAGTACCCATCCCTCAGATCACGGTACATCTTTGTACTACTAGGGTGCATAGCAAAAGGACTACTATGAGCTTCAGTCAGAATAGTACGCCTCAACTCCACATCATTCGGCACTACTATCCGACTTCCAAAACATAAAACACCATCATCATTAAAACAAAAATCTGATGGTCTATCCTCAACAATATCCTGAACATGTGGCACCAAAGAATCATCCAACAATTGCTTATCATTTATCAACTGAACTAGAGACGGTTTCACTTGCAATTCAGCAACAAGACCTCCATCTCGCGATATACTCAGGCTAGCAAACATCGCCCTTAACTCCACCGCCACTTTTCTGCTCAAGGCGTCAGCCACCACATTGGCTTTTCCCGGGTGATACTCGATCATTAGATCGTAATCCTTAAGCAACTCCACCCATCGCCGTTGCCTAACATTCAACTCTTTCTGAGACATCAAATACTTCAAACTCTTGTGATCTGTGTACACAGTACACTTCTCACCATAAAGATAATGTCTCCAGATCTTCAAAGCAAAAACCACCGCAGCTAACTCAATATCATGCGTAGGATAATTACGCTCATGCACCTTCAACTGACGAGATGCATAAGCCACAACCTTACCCTCTTGCATTAACACACACCCCAAACCAACGTAGGATGCGTCACTGTAGACCACAAACTCTTTCCCTGATTCAGGTTGAACCAAAATAGGAGCTTGCGTCAAAGCTGCCTTAAGCTTCTCAAAAGCTTGTTGTCTCGCTTCCGTCCACTCATACTTAACATCTTTTTGCAACAACATCGTTAAAGGGGCAACAATCTTAGAAAATCCATCCATGAACCTTCGGTAGTATCTTTCCAACCCAAGGAAACTACGGACTTAATGAATAGACTTAGGAGGCTTCCAATTCATCACCGCCTCAACCTTCTGGGGATCAACTCGAATCCCTGCAGCCGAAACCACATGACCGAGGAAAACAGCTTCTTTAAGCCAGAACTAACACTTGCTCAGCTTAGCATAAAGCTGATTTTCCAAAAGCGCTTGCAAGACAACTCTCAAATGGCCTTCATGCTCCTCCTCGGTACGAGAGTACACAAGGATATCGTCGATGAACACCACAACGAACTTGTCCAAGTATTCATGGAACACTCGATTCATCATGTCCATGAAAGCAGCATGAGCATTCGTCAAGCCAAACGGCATTACAAGGAACTCATAATGCCCATACCTCGTTCTAAAGGTTGTTTTCGGTACATCCACCTCTTTCACCTTTAGCTGATAGTACCCTGACCTCAAGTCAATTTTTGAAAACACAGCCACTCCCCGAAACTGATCAAAAAGATCATCAATCCTTGGCAAAGGATACCTGTTTTTGATGCTCAACTTGTTTAGCTGACGATAATCGATGCACATTCTCATCGTGCCATCTTTCATCTTCACAAATAAGACCGGTGCACCCCAAGGTGACACACTGGGCCGAATGAAGCCACGGTCAAGCAACTCCTGATTTTGTGTCTTCAACTCCTTCAGCTCTTTGGGTGCCATGCGATAGGGAGCAAAGGACACCGGAGTCGTGTTCTCATACAGCTCAATCCCAAACTCCACTTCCCGACTAGGCGGCAATCCAGGTAATTCCTCCGGAAACACTCTAGAGAACTCACGCACAGTTCTTATATCCTAAACGCGCACCTCCTTTGAACTAGGATTCATAACAAAGGCTAGGTAAGCCTCGCAACCTTGCCGCAACATCCGGCTTGCTTCCAATGTAGACACCACATTGGCAAGAAACTTCACATTCTTATCCACCACCACCTCCTCGTAATCATCCGCAAATTTCAACGAAACTCGCTTGCTCTAGAAATCCACAACGGCCCTATGCTCAACTAGCCAATCCATGCCAAGGATTACATCAAAGCCATAGAATGGCAATTCCATGAGATCAGCAAGAAAAACATGATTTTGCACCTTCAAGGGACATCTCCTATACAATTTCCTTGTTACAACCGTCTCGCCAAAGGAACTTGTCACACGCATACCCACATCCAAAGAGTCAATAGGTAAACCAAGCATTTGAGCATTTTCACGCAATATGTACGAGTGTGTAGATCCATAATCAATCAAAGAAAGTAATGACAAGGATTGCAAAGTAAAGGTACTTGCGATCACATCCGTATCATTCCTTCCCTCACGATGGGCGTACACTCGAGCTTGACCGCCACCCTCAGGTTGAACGGCCACAACATGTGCCACGTTCCTGCCACCATCATCCCTACGCTGAAAATTACCAAGGCCGCGCCCACAACCTCTCTGTGGCTCTACTGCTCTCACCGGAGCATGTCTCTCTCTCAGCAGCTGAGGACAATCTTTCTTCAAATGCCATCGGTTCCAACAATTCCAGCATGTCCCAAGGTTACCCCAACACTCACCACCATGCCTTCTACCACAACGATTACATTCAAGAGTCCTTAGGAAAGCATTAGGCCCTTGCTGACCTCTACCAGGGTTACCACCCCCACGTCTAGCATCGTAGTGCGGCTTCCTATCTTTCTGTCTCTTGTTGTGATCACTACCAAAATCTCATTTTGAAGCTCGTTTTCCCAAGCTAGAGCCACCAGCTCGACTTGCCAAACCAAGATTCGATTCAATGTCCTTGGCTCTTGTGACCAAGACATCGAAATCAGTGTAATCAGCCGCAAGCATATAGGTCTTGACATCCGCTACCAGCCCATAATGGAATCGTTTGCACCTCTCCCGCTCATTAGGGATTAGCTCAGGTGCATACTGACTGAAGTGAACAAACTAAATTTCATATTCAGCTACAGACATGTTTCCTTGCATGAGAGACATAAACTCTCTCTTCTTTTCATCGAGGTAACGTACTCCCAGGTACTTCCGCTGGAACACATTCAAGAAGAACGTCCAAGTCACCTCATCATCCTCCATCCCGGAGATAGTGGTCATCCACCACGTATAAGCATCACCATGCAGCAGTGACACAATACAACCCAACTTCTGCACGTTGTTGCAGTTCAACTGACCCAGAATCCTCTTGGTGGTCTCCAACCAAGACTCAGATCCTTCCAGAGATAAGCCTCTGAACTCAGTCCCTCCTAGACTGCGAAGACGCTCCAAAGGCAACCTCACATTAGCATCATCATGATACGCAGCTCCATGAGCTCCTGCTACGGCTGCCTGGAAAGCTCTAGCAATAGCCTGAATCAACATGGTCATGTCAGGAGCAGCTTGCCCCTGCACACCCTCGGGTCCAACAACCCCAGTACCAACACCAACATTACCAGCCCCAGCTCCACCACCACCGGGGGGTCCACCAGGAGGAGGAGCAGGTAAATCCTCAACATTCTCGGCATTCTCATTATCATCCATCGATCTAGTATTGATTCTCAGCTCTCTACGTGGCCCCATTATAAAAACAATGCACTGACAAAAATGCAATGAACACAATTAGGCACAATAAGGTAAGTAATCCAAGTACTCAAGCTCATTTTCGAAAACAATTCTTCTCTTTAGTTTTGATACGGCAATGGGATCCCCAACCACACTCCAAACATAGCATAGTATCACAAAATCATCTCAACTTAATCACACATCATTGTTCATACATAAACCTTTCACTGAAAAGACACAATCATGCATAAACACATACAACAACCACATACCAAACCCCAATTATTCGATAACCTGGCTCTGATATCAACAAATGTAACCCCCTTAGCCCGACCTAGACGCTTGACTCAAACTACAAAGATTACACGGGGAAAACCAAAGTAAACCCGAAAGTCAATCTTGATTAACGACCCTTTTTTCATTTTAATCTTGTCTAAATACATATTAACCGTAAGTGAGTACTCACGAAACATGAATGAGAAAGGCACAACGATCAGATAATATTTAGGGATTCAATTGCTTAACTTACGCATGTTAGGGACCAAAATGTAATTTTTGTAAATTAGAGGGATTTTATTGATTTTAGGGTTACCAATATGAAATTAGTCATGTTGCATGCTTCTCTGCCAAATTTCAGCTTAAAAAGACATCCCAAGCTCAAGCAATTGCAATCACAACATTTAGGACTAAATTGTAAAGCATGAAGACTCAAAGCAATTCAAATTTGTGTCCAACGGTCACCCGTATCGGAACACCTACCCACCATACCGAAACGCGTGTATCGAAACGGTGTTGACCGTTTCAGTACGAGGGTATGTTCCGAGACCAGTACCGAAACAGGGCACTCTAGTAGCCAAACTGTTTCGAAACAGTCCTAGTCGTTTGGAAACACAAGGACCATTACAGGCCCCCGTTTCGAAACACTTGAGGGTGTTTCGATACACCTTGCCCAGAAACAATAGATATAGCTGGTTTTTCATTCTTTAACCCAACCAAACATACCTCAAAGACTCCCAAATCATACCAGCAAACCATTTTACACATAAGGAACATATTTAGGACTTTCTACCACGGGCATAACATCAAACACAATTTCACATAGTCTAAAGGCATACTCCCTAATCACAAAACCAATCTAAGCAATCCAACCTCAAACAAAACATTTAAGGCCACTTACAACCCAAAAATGCCAACATAAACATGCCATAAACTTAAGGAGTTCAAACATATCTCCCAAATACAACCTTGGTTTCCCATTGCCATTATATCAAAACTAAAGTGTGTGAAAACTTCACCATACATGAGCTTGAACTTCTTTGGATGATCTTATCCTCTTGATGCCCGAAAAAACCTCAATTATCTGCATTATTGGTAAAAGAGAGCGTAAGCACTAAAGCTTAGTGAGGCATGCTCTAAAGAAAACCAACTCAATAATGCATATCTTGAAAACACTTTCTCAAAAGCTTTTTAACAACATGCTCATTCTATCTCATGCTTGAAAACCTTTCAAAGCAACTTCTCATTGAAAACACATGTACCTTCATTCTATCTCATGCATTTAAATCAATACAAAACTCATGGCAAAGCCATACTCATGCTTGTAACACCAAAGCATTTCATATACAAATCTCATATGCATTTCTCATAAAATAAATCGTTGCATATAAGGTACATGTGAATCAAAAATCATTTCATATTTTATATTGGCATTTCACATATCATTATTACCTGGATATGCGGACCTCTCACTAGACACTTCCAGTGGCATCTACTATCACCGTACTCACTCGTCTAGCAACACAATTTCTGGTGGAATCTCACATCACCGTACTCACATGGCGGAATCTCTCATCGCCACAAAGCTTGGGTATTTCACCAAGTCCTACCCGATGGAATGCCCATCATCGGTTCTCTCCCTTTGGCTTAACCAAAGAGCACGTACGAATTTTTAGTTTATAGTGCACTCTCATCCTATTGATCGATCAATTATGTCATGTAAGTTTCTTAACATCTATACCAATATATTATGTTAAAACATCATCTCACCTACTGTTTTTCATACAACAATTCTCAAACATTCTCATCTCATTTCAAAACCATAACATTTGCCATGCTTTAAACAAAAGCTCAAATCTCAACCATGCAACATGTTACTTCATGAAATCATTTCAAGCATCATCTCATGCTATAAAATATGCATAAAAACAGTAGGAATTTATCAATCTCAAACCATGAGCATGTAAAAGCATTTTAGGGGCAATCACCACATCTGTGAGAGCAATATAGCCAATATTTACTTACAGACTTAGGAAGGTGTTTCAAACCTTTCCTAAATCCCCAAACTTTTGGTATTTGTCCCTCAAGGACTTCTAAAACCATACGCACTCACCGATTACGTTTCGCTTGCTCGTCGAAACGCTATCTAGGCTTCTGAATCAACACCAAAAGCGTCCGAAGATGTCTTCCCTGTTTTAAACACATAAGAGTAGAGGATTAATGCATCCAAATTTCGGCTACCAAACACAACCGAATCTCGCTGCTCTACCCAAAAACCACATTTTAGCTACCAAACACAACCGAAATCACCTCCAAACTCTTCCAAAACAAAACCCAGCCAAGATCCATCACTTCTAATCATTTGTAAACATCAATTAACATCAAAAACCACCACAAACCCGTCCTTATTCCTCCAGCTATGATAGAACACCAAAATCACCCCAAAAACCATCATTCTAACAAGCAAAACTTAGGAAAACAATCCTATTCGGGATTTGATTGATAAAACCTCATTTGTAACATCAATTAACATCCAAAATACATTAGAAAACCATCTCAAAACAGAGCTTAATCATTCACCACGAAAATTTCCAAGATCTCTTCCAAAATCTTGAGTTTTAAGACAATTTCTTGTTTCTAACATTAAAACCACTTAAAAATCATTAACAAAGGATTGATAACTTGGGAATTTCAGTAAATAACTGATCATTAGAGGATAAGGACGAAGCTTACCTCTAATGGATGATTTCTCCTTGATTTGGGCAAGTTTTCTTGAAAATTCAATGTAGAAATCAAGTGGATTAGATGAGGAATTGATTAAGAATCAAAGGAAGATTGAAATCCCATCAAATGAAGTGAAAATCAAAGGATATTTTCTGGAGAGAATGTGTTTGGTTGAAAAGAATTTGAGAGAAAATAAAATGAGGGAAAATTTGTGAAAAGTAGTTATGAATAGTCAAAGGTAGTTTCTAAATTAATTAACCTTCATTTCCTTTAATTAAAACATTAATTAAATCACCCAAATTAAGGAAAAACCTGATGAAAACATTTTGGTAAAATTAGCTCCTTAAAGATTCAAAGTTTCAATCCTTTACAAAACAGTCACTACTTAACTTTTCAAAAACTGAGATTTGGTCACTACACCGAAATGTAGTATTTCCAAACCATATTTTGTAAAATTGATTCCACCATTATATTTCATATATTAAATGAGGATTTTTAGATATTTTTTCTATATTTTTAAAGCATCCCGAACTAGGTGTTCCCTAAAACTCCCTTTAAGATTCGAACCATTTTCTGACCGGTCTGATTCGTACTCTAACATCTAGGCCCAAATTTGGGGTGTTACATTTATGTCTTGAGAGATCAATTGTAATAGCCAATATTCTTCTTTGTAAAATGAGAGTCTTGTGGTTCAATCTTTGGGTAGAAAGATTGAACATTTGTAAAGGTTGCCTCCTTAGCCTAGAAAAGGGGAAGAACAAATTAGTGGAGAGTTTGTTGAAAATCCGTAGTGGGAGCTAAGGTAGTGGATGTAGAGCTTGTTTAGAAGATTGAACCACTGTAAGTGCCTTGTCTATAATTTTTACTTGTTCTTTTTGCTCCCTCCAATTTTTAAAGTGCCAATTCACGACCCTCTTGGCCATATCGGTTAATTTGATCCACTAAATAATTGGTATCAGAGTCTACCTCTTTGAAGGCTTCACAACCACAAGAGGAGATCCTAGAAGAGTGTTGATCAACTTCCATGTCAAGCCATGGCATCTACCTCCATGCCAAGCATGTACGAGTCTCAATCTATCACCAAACCACCTTTCTTCAATGGGATAACTATCCCTATTAGAAGAACCAAATGCGCCTCTTCATCAATTCAAATGATTACACCATATGGGATGTGGTAGAGGATGGACCAATCATTCCCATGAAGAGAGATGAAGGCTTGTTCTGAAGAAGAAGATGGAGATGAGTGAAGAGGATAGGAAGAAATTGCAAGTGAATGACCAAGCCTTGCACATGCTATTTTAGTCACTCAGACCGGACATCTACTCCAAAGTGTTCTGGATCACAAGTGCAAAAGAAGTGTGGGACACTCTTGAGACCACATACGAAGGAACAAACAATGTGAATGAGACGAAAATCGGGATCCTCAACCTTAGTTACAAAAACTTCAAGATGGAGGCCAATGAGACCGTAACGAAGATGTTTGTTCGCTTCTCCGTCATCGTAAATGGTTTAAAGGGCTTTGGAGAGATCATCCCCGAAGACAAGTTAGTCTGAAAGCTTCTCTACTCGCTTCCCGAATCATGGGATAGGAAGAGAACCGCAATCATCGAGGCAAAGAATTTGAAGACATTGAAGCTCGATGAGTTGGTAGGATCTCTCATTACTCATGAGATCATGAAACAAGGGAGAGAAAAAGAGAAGAGAAAAGAAGAGTATTCAAGCAAGAGGTAGAGAAGAAGAAGCAAGGAGCAGCTCTCAAAGCCTCTCTACCACAAGTGGAGAGCACTGAAAGTGGAGAAGAAGAGTTTGAAGAATTGGATATAATAACCAAAAGATTCTCAAGGTTCATGAAGTCCAATAGGGGTAGAAAGTTTTCAAGAAGAAGAGACTTCTAGAACAAGAACAAAGAAGAAGAAAAGGATCAACTCATTTGCTATGAG
This sequence comes from Hibiscus trionum, assembly GCA_030270665.1. Lineage (NCBI taxonomy): Eukaryota > Viridiplantae > Streptophyta > Magnoliopsida > Malvales > Malvaceae > Hibiscus > Hibiscus trionum. Next base: position 17,566,630 of record BSYR01000051.1, read on the forward strand.
TGCAAGAAGACGGGTCACATTCGCATCGATTGTCCTCAACTAAAGAAGAAGAGTTTTGAGAAGAAGAAGAAGCTCAAGGCTCAAGTAGCAACTTGGAGTGATGAGGAGTCATCATCCGAAGGTGAGGAGCATGAAGTGGCTAACCTTTGCCTCACGGCCCTTGAAGAGGATCCTATGGTAAACTCTAACTCATCATCTCTTACTTATGATGAACTATATGATGCCTATGATGAGTTACAAGATGTTTACGATGAATTGGCTGAGAAATATAAATAGTCTATTTTGAAAAACAAGAAAAATATTTCTGATTTGAAATCTCAAAATAATCCTCTTTCAAAAACAAATTCCGAATTGGAAAAGAAGGTTTTATACTTGATAAATCTTTCAAATGAGCTTAAAAAGAAAATTCTTGATTTTGAAAATTTTCTTTCCGATTTCCAAGATTATCACACTAAGGAAGTGAATAATCTTAAAACTTCTCTTGCTATTAGGAAAAGTGGTTTTTGAAAAGTGTAGTTCTTCAAAAACCCAATATGTAAAGAGAAAACATTTTAACTACAAAAAAGTGGCTCTTAAAGGCATCCTTGAACTGAGGGGAATAGAAGTGTATGGGTTCCTAAGGAACCTGTAGCTTCTAATAATATTGTTGTTTTTTTCAACTTGGATTCCTAAGGGAACCAAGTTTTTTGGAGCTAACAAATATGGACCCAAAATTGTTTGGGTACCAAAAAGAAGGAACTAATCTTTATTTGTAGGGGGGCATTGCTACAAGGCCAAATCATCAAGTCAAAACACATGGTACCTTGATAGTGGATGCTCAAGACACATGACCAGGAACAAGAGTATATTCATAGAGCTCAAGCTAAAGCATGGTGGAGTGGTAACTTTCAGTGACAACTGCAAAGGTCATATTGAGGCCATTGGCTCTATTGGTAACCTCTCAACTATTCTTATTGAAATCGTATTACATGTCAATGGTCTTAAACATAATCTATTGAGCATTTGTCAACTTTGTAACAAAGGTTTTGATGTTGATTTTGATAAAAATGGATGTAAATTTGTGAACATTAAAATAAATAAAAAAATTCTCATTGGTCATTGCATAGGAAACATTTATATAGTGCATTTAGATGACATAATTCATCCCATGCATGTTTAGTTGCACTTGATGAGAATGATGCATGGTTCTGGCATAGGAGACTAGGACATGCTAGCATAAGTGTTTTAGAAATTTTGGTTTCCCAAAATCTAGTTAGAGGTTTACCCAAACTAAAATTTTCATTAGATAAAATATGTGATGCCGGTGCTAAGGGTAAACAAAAGAGAACCTCGTTTAAACCCATTAATGATGTTTTAACTAGTAGGTCGTTACAATTAATCCACATGGATTTATTTGGGCCTATTAGAACTCTGAGCTTGGGTGGTAAGTCTTATGCATTTGTATTGGTAGATGACTTTTCCAGATACACTTGGGTTCTATTCTTAAGTACTAAGGATGAAGCTTTAGAAAATTTCATCACATTTACAAAAATTACCCAAAATGATCATGATCTTAAAATCTCACATATTAGAAGTGATCATGGAACTGAGTTTCAAAATATGGGTTTTGAAGATTTTTGTAATGAAATTTGTATTAGCCATAATTTTTCAGCTCCTCGCACTCCTCAACAAAATGGGGTAGTTGAGAGGAAAAATAGAATTTTAGAAGAGATGGCTAGGACCATGCTTTGTGAAACAATTTACCTAAGTATTTTTGGGCAGAATCCACTAATACAACTTGTTATATTATTAATAGAGTAATGATTAGGCCTATTTTAAAGAAAACACCTTATAAGATTTTGAAATCCAAGAAGCCTAACATTAGCTATTTCCACCCTTTTTGGTTGTAAATGTTTTGTTTTAAACAATCGAAAAGACAACTTATGTAAATTTTATGCTAAAAGTGATGAAGTAATACTTTTGTGTTATTCCCTAAACTCTAAAGTCTATCGAGTATTTAATAAAAAGAACTTTGGTTGTTGAAGAGTCTATACATATTGTTTTCAATGATAACCTCATTCCGAGGAAGAAATCTTGTGATGATGATAATGTAGGGATCATTGAAGCCATTGATGGAGGACAAACATCAAAGGTGGATGAGATTCCAAATAAAGAAGAGGAAGAAAAAGATCCACCTCTTGAAGCCTTGAAGGACTTGGCTCTTGAAGAAGAGGAGGTGACATACCCAAGGGAGTTAAATTATGTCAAATGTGGTGAAATCTTGGGTGATCCATCCAAGGGGGTAACTACTAGATCCTCTCTCAAGCTTATGAATCATGTTGCATCCATCTCATGCATAGAGCCTAAAAATAGCAAACAAGCATTAAAAGATGATTTTTTGATATTGGCTATGCAAGAGGAACTTAATCAATTTGAGAGAAGTAGAGTATGGACATTAGTTGATAAGCCTAGTAATCAATCTACTATAGGAACTAGGTGGGTATTTAGAAACAAACTAGATTAGAGTGGTAACATAGTGAGGAACAAGGCTAGGCTTGTTACTCAAGGTTACACTCAAGAAGACGGAATTGATTTTGATGAAACATATGCACTTGTAGCTAGAATGGAAGCTATTGGGATGCTTCTTGCATATACATGCTATCATGATATCATGCTTTCTCAAATGGATGTGAGAAGTGCTTTTCTAAATGGTTTTATAAATGAAAAGGTGTTTTTTGAACAACCACCAGGTTTTGAAGATCAACAATTTCCAAATCATGTTTTCAAACTAACTAAAGCGCTTTATGTTTTAAAACAAGCTCTTAGAGCTTAGTATGAAAGCCTTTCAAACTTTTTGATTCAAAAAGGTTTTAAAAAAGGCAAGGTGGATGCTACACTTTTCATTAGAAGATATGGAAATTACATCTTAGTAGTTCAAATATATGTTGATGGTATTATTTTTGGTTCTACTAATGAATTTTATTGCCAAGAATTTTCTAAGCTAATGCAAGGTGAATTTAAGATGAGAATGATGGGAGCGCTCTAATTTTTCTTAGGGCTACAAATCAAGAAAAGGAAAGATGGCACCTTCACCAGTCAAGCAAAATACATAAAGGACGTGCTCAAGAAGTTTGGCTTGGAGAACGTAAAGCCTCAAGACACTCCAATGAGCTCATCAATCAAGCTTGACAAAGATGAGGGAGGTAAGTGTGTCGATTCTAAACTTTATAGATCTATGATTGGATCTTTGCTTTACCTTACCGCAAGTAGAACATATATTATGTTTAGTGTTTGCTTGTGTGCTAGGTTTCAAGATAGCTTTAGAGAATCACACCTAGTTGTCATTAAGAGAATTTTTAGATACCTTAGAGATACACTTAATTTAGGTCTTTGGTATCCTAGAAATTCCTCTTTTGACCTTCATGCTTTCTCCGTTGCGAATTATGGGGGATGTAAGATAGATAGGAAAAGTATCTCTAGAACATGTCAATTCTTAGGTAGTATGCTCGTATTTTGGTTCTCTAAGAAAAAAATAGCATAGCCTTATCTACCACCGAAGTGGATTATATATCATTAGCGAGTTGTTGTGCTTAAGTTCTTTGGATGAAACAACAACTCTTAGACTATGTTGTTCAAGTAGATACCATACCCCTTAAGTGTGACAACACTAGTGCCATTTCTCTCACTAAGAATCCCATCCAACACTCTAGAACCAAACATATAGAAATTAGACATCATTTCATTGGAGATTATGCCTTGAAAAATAATGTAGATCTAAAATATGTCGATACCTTAAATCAATTAGCGGACATATTTGGAAAAACTTTAGATAAAGAAAGTTTTTGGACCCTTAGAATAGAGTTAGGTTTAACTATCCTTCTTTGACCCTTTAGGTCCCCAAATGACCAAAATGTGTATGAAATTATTTGATGCTCATGCTTTTCTTGATTTGTCTCCTTTTGCATCTATGCGTGTTGCTAGGGGGAGTACGTATCTACTTTAGTCTATATATCTTGCTCATATCTCATGTGTATGCATTTAGGGTCATTAGAAATTCAATTTTTAGACACCATTGTGCCTAAAATGTATTTTTTGGGCAAATACGACATGCTTGAGTAAATCCCTAAGCTTAAATCTTAGGTAGATGGTATCAAAATGGTTAAACATGTTTTGATATTGGGAAACTTAATCGGGTTTAAGTACAGTTAAACATGTATCGGTATGGTAAGGTGTTTCGATATGCGTAAACATGTTCCGATACACCTATTTTGATATGCCTTTGGGCATATCAGTACGCGCGGCCACAAATATTAATTTGAGTCATTAATTGGTTTCCATCTTCAAACCTACTTTCATTAAAACTCAATCTTCTTTCCCCCCAAAACCTTAGGTTTTCATTCTATAAATACCCATCAAAACCCTTTGTTTCCACACAAATCATTAAGGGTTTTTACTCCACAACTTAAAACTCAAGGCTACTTCATCATTGTGCATCATCTTCAAGCATTCATCCCTTATCCCTTATCAAGGTAAAAATCTTTTCTTTTCAATTTTATTTTATTTTACTATACTGTTTTATGCTAATTTTTGTCCATAAAATACATATATAGTATAGGTTTTCAAGATTTTGCAAAATTTCTTTCAAATCCAAATTTTGTTTCAAGATTTAATTTTATTGTTTTTCAATTTTTTTCTTTCAAAATTCCTTTTTATATATGTATATGTTTTTAACCTATATTATATAGTCTTTTCTTTTCCTACCTTATCAATTGGATTATTTTTTGATCGAATGTGATGGTTATGCATAAATTGATTTCCTGTGCCTTGATTTATTTTTAGATTTTTCCTATGGCTCCTAAAAAGAGAGCAAGAACTACGGAAGTTGGAGAATCCACCAATGTTGATAACGATGGGATTACTCGCCCTAATCTTTCGGTTATTTACCTAAGGTGTTTTCGCACCACGGACGAGATGGATTATTTTCGCCAATTTCAAACTCATGATATCTATCATGATCGTGTTGTGTATCTTCCCTTTTTAGATTCCGAGCGCTTTCAAATTCGATATCTTCATCTTTTAAGGCGTTGGAGCTTTATGACATTTTTGGCATTACCACCTGTTGTCTACAAAAATCATATTTTGATTTTCTATGTCAGTGTCAAGGGTATTATTGGTCCCGAAAAAAAGGCTGCGGTTGCTATTGAATCTTATTTGATGGGGAAGACGTTTCAGGTTATCATTAAGACTTTAACTGATGCTTTTGGTCTTAAGGATGTGGGTATAGCCGATGAGGACTCATTAGAACATATCTTTAGTGGTTTCGTTACCGTTCTCGATCCTCATGATCGCATTCTTCACTTGATGATCACATGGTGGTTCCGCCCTTCCAGAGGAAAATTTTCATCCATCCACCAAGTTGATGGTTTTTGGCTTCGATGCTTCTGCGATTGCCGAGATGGTTTACCTTGTTCAATATCGTCACACCGATCAGGTTACTTCTTTCACCTACGACACCGCTTTGAGTTACTTGATTACTTGATTAGAGATAGATTGCTCTCATGATGAACAATCGCGTCTCAAGGATCAAATCAATGAGACCTTACTCATTCGTGCCAAGTTTTACTACATCAACAATGAGTGGGTTTGTCTCGCCGAGCTTCCACCTGATGCTATTCCCGACAAACTTCGTCAAGCGGCTCCACCTCAAGGTGCACAATCGAAACAACGCGGAACTCACGACCATTCTCATCTAGCAATTTGTAACGCCCCGATTTTGGACTTAGGTGATTTGGTGAGTCGGGTTGGGCCGGTATAACTAGTGTCGGTTGTTCAAACCATTTAAAGGTGGTTTAGGGAAATCAGGGTTCAGGATGGGATAATAATATGATAAAAATTCCTAAAATCCTCTAAAATGAGTTTGAAGAGGTTGGTAAAATCAATTTTACAAAACAGGTTTTCTAAAGTGTACATTTTTGGTAGTGACAAAAATGTAAAGATTTAAAAGTTGGAAAATGCGTTTTTCAAGAAGACTCAAAAATCTTAGAATCTTTAGGGAGCTACATAGAAATTATGCCTTTTCCTTAATTTGGCATGTGTTTTAAATGTTTATTAAATAATTAAAAAGGTTTTATTTAATTAATTGAGGAAAGTTATTTAATCGGTTAATAAAAAATTTTGACGAGATTTTCATTTTCCTTCAAGTTTCCTTCAACCAAACACTCTCCATTTTCTCTCAATTTTCTAGAAATCCTTTTCTCTCAAATCCTCTTTTGATTCCTATCTTTTCTTTATTGATTTCTTCCATTTTCCTTCAAGTTTCTTCAAGCAAATCTTGCCCAATTAGAGGAGAAGCAAGGATTGGAGGTAATTTTCGTGCTAACCCTCTAATATAGGTTCTTTAATGAAATTCCAAAGATATTTGACTCTTTAGTACTAATTTTGATTGAGGTTTTTTTGTTAGATTGTTAAGATCTTGAAATCTTGATTGAAAAATATATTTTAAGGTGATTTTCGGAGTTTGATTTAAATGGCTGGTTTGAGATTGTTTCTAAATGAGTTTTGAAAGGTTTTTGATGTTGAAGTGGAGTCTTAATCATATAGATCTCGAAATCCTTGAGATCCTTAGTTTTTAATGTGCTTTTGGGTGAGTTTTTTAGGTATTCTTGAGGAATTTGAATTGCTGGAGGTATACGGATGGTTTTAGGTAGTTTTTGGTTGTTGATTAATGACTAAAATGCTTTGGATTAGTTGGCTAATGGCTGGGCAGAAGTTAGAGGTCTATAGATTGAGTTTTCGGTTGTTTAGGATGGGTGTTTTGGTGCTTTAGAGCAGGGCTGCGGGTTTTCTTGTGAGTGCTGGTGTTTTGGATGCATTTTAATGCATTGAGCCTCTATTTTGGCGTGTTGAAAACAGGGGATATTGTTCCGGAAGCAAACGAAGTGTTTTTGGAGGCTTCAGAAGATCAGTAGTCGGGTCGGCAAGCATGGTTTCGTGAGTCAGTGAGTGGAATTTGGTTTTCCAGGGCGGAAACGTTTTATAAAAGGTTTTGGGAACTTAATAAGAGCTTGATACGCTTTATTAAGTTCAGAAGTAAGTGTATCGAAGTTTCTCCCTCAGTTGTGCTAGTTTTGAGCATTTGGTTGCACTTGGTTTTACTTGCATTAACCTACTGTGTTTAAAGCATGTTTTGAATGTAAAACATGTGTATGATGATGCCACGTGGTTTAAGGATGCACTAGGTAAGTGATCTTTGTATGCATGTGTTGATGCATGAGATTTGAAGCATGGTTTAATGCTTGATTTATGGCTTATCATGAATTCTTTGTAAAACCAGTGAGTTATGCATGAGGTATTGGTTATATTGGCAAGTGATGTTGAATAAAATGTTTTATAAATGAAATCGGATATAGTTAGCCGGCTATAGGATTGAGTGCACTATAAACAAGTCGCCTTGGATGTTGAGGGGTTGTGATTGTACCGAATACTCCATCCAAGTACCCTAACGATTGAGGATTGTTTAAGGTTGCAACGATTGAAGGTAGTTCCCGGGTGCGAACCGTGTGTTTGTCACGTCTCTTATTAGTGGATTATACATCTACCGATGATTGTACCGAATACTCCACCACGGGTGTCACAATGATGAAGGGTCGCTCTCGTGTGTGAGCCTTGTAATGCCGGTAAAGTGTATGAAGGGTGTGGGATAACCCTTGGTAATCCGTGTATCCGATTTTTGTTTTTGAGATTGTTGTTTATCACTTGTGAGCCAATATAATGAAATGAATTATTGTGGAAAATTATGTTAATGCATATTTTGAAAGATGCATGTTTTGGTTTAAGCTTAGCATAATGGTGTTTATGGTTAAAAAGCTTGGAATATGAGTACCAATGGTTTAATTGCTGAATTTATATGAATCACAATGCATGATGTTTAATACAATGAGATTGATGAAAAAGTGCATGTTTTATCAAGAAAGGCATAATGGTTTCGAAAGAATGAAAAATGGTTTTGAGCATTGATGATGTATGTGGTTTTAAGCAATCATTACTAAGCTTGTATGCTTATGCCCTCTTTGTTCATCAATGCAGATAATTAGGCTTTTGGAGGCAGCATCTTCGAGGAATCACACCAAGACATTTTGCTAAAAGTATGTCGTGCTTTTGAACTAGTGTAATAAGGGCAATGGGGGTGTCTAATGCTTTGAATGTTGTTGGTTTGGTATTTTTTGGTTTTGTACAAGTTTGAGCGGCAAATTTGGACATGTAAAAGGCCTTTGTGTTTTGTTTTATGCTTGGATTTGGATTTTATCCTTTTGGTGCTTTTAACTTCTAGGAAGCATGCCTTTAGTTCCGTAGCTTATGAGAATGATGTTATGATGTTGCTTATGGTTCGTATATGTGGTCATTGATGTGTAATTAAGTTGCCAATATGTTATGACATGCACCGAGATAGTTTCGAGGGGCATAAAGTGACTTAAACTAGCTTTTTAGAACATTGCATGACCAGGTGTATCAAAACACCCTTGTCAGTTTTGAAACGGTGGCCTGAAATGGCCTTGGTATTTCGGAACAGTGAGGCATGTTTCAGAACATTTTGCCTCTATGAACCATCGTACCGAAACGTGTCTTAAGGTGTTTCGAAACGAACCCGCGTATCAGAACGGTCAGTTGTGTTCCGAAACTGCTGTTTTGATACGGGGCATTCTGTTCCGAAACGTTAGACCCTTGAACCTGTTTTTGAATTGCTCTAAGTTTCTGTTTCTTACGTTTTGGTCCTTGTATGTCTTGTATGCAATTGAATGAGTTCCAAATGTCATCTTGAGCTAAGATTTCATCGAGAAGCATGTAATGAACCTAATTAAAGGTTGGTAACTCAAATTTTCTAATAACCCTTTTAAAATTTATGAAAATTACAAAATGGTCCCTAAACCGTAATCGGCTTTAATTGATGGGTGATTGTGTTGATGTTTTATCTGCTGCCTGTGTACGTAAACATAGGATCCTAAGTTACATCTAGACAAGATAAAATGAAAAAAAGGTTGTTTATTGAGGTAAACCTTCCAAGTTTACGTTAATATTCTTTGTGTGATCCGTTCGGTTCGGCATATCGGCCAGGCTGGGTCGAGGGGGTTACACAATTCACAAGCTTACGCACATCTATTGGCTCGATAGACACCACCATAAATGCCAGATTTTTTGTTATTGATACTTGCTTCACATCTTTGGAAGAGCGAGTCACCGTCCTTGAGAATCACCACAAGTCCATTGATGATTGTGTTGCTTCGATTTCTTCTAAACAAACTTATTTTGAAATGTCTCTTGCGGCATTTCATCATGAGTGGAGACAATCTAGGAAGAACGATGATGTTGTTGAAGATGAAGATGACTGATGCTCGCGTAAAAGTGCCTCACAATAGTGCAAGTGTAAACGTCTCAAATAATATAATGATAAGTATATCGAGTATCGTCTCCACATGGATTAGGCTAGCCTTTTGATCCTACTTCCTCGCACTGTAAAACAAAAAATAAAAACACAGATTAATTGTTCGGTTTGGAGTAATCTAAAATAAGCCAGAAAAAAAGTAAAGAGAAATCAAGATGAGATAATGGGCCGAATTAGAATGCGTCGTAGTGTGGAATCCTATTGACTTGTCTCTATCTTGAATGCAACAATACAAAACTGCTGTGGCAATAACCTAAGTCCCTATCGTGGCCTCAATGGTTGAGTCCCTGCTGCGGCTATCCCTTGCTCTTGGACAGATGCTGTTAAGGTTCGGCAAAGCGTCCTTGGATGGTTCCTCCTTATCCCTAAGCTTGGAAAACTAGTTGATGGTTGAACTTCGATTATACCTCCTGGTGTGGACCAAAGACAAACACAAACTATTCTAACACTTCTTTTAGCCGTTGAAACTCTTAACCTATCCCTAGGCCAATTTAGTTAACACCACGTGGGATGAAAACTGTGCTTATTTATTTTGTGAGTTCAACTCTCCCGATATTGAACAAATAGATAACCTCACAATGCTCTATCTCGATAAGTATGCAAGAATGATTAAAACCAAGAATAAGCATACCTTAACTTTATTACATTAAGACCTTAAACAAATACAATAGTCTTCACACAACTACTGAACAAACTAATCCTAACCCTAAAGGAAATTAGAACATAATAAAAACTAGATCCTAAGCTAAGCTCTCTCTGTCTTTCTTCTCCTCCACGACTATCTTGATGATGGCGGAAAGCCTCCTTTATATAGGGGAAGGTGAAGGCAAAAATCCTTATTGGAAAGGAAGTTAAGTTGGACTTGGACTTAACTTTATTAATGAGGTGAATCTCTTTAATTTAATACATTATTCACTTTTGGCCAAAAGCCCAACTTTATCCTTCCTTCCATGTTTTCGTCCTCTTCTTGAGCTCTAACTACCACGCAAAGTGAATACAAAAATCAGGCATTTAAAGCTCTACAAATCGACTACCACTTTGCCTGTTTTGCCCTTCGGCGGGTTGAGTAGTACACTACCTCGACATGACACTATGTTGCCTCGACATTGGTTTGGAACATGACATTCTTCATAAATCAGCTTCCCTCAGTAGAAGCTGTCAATTGTGGCTTGGCTCGATCAGGTCTGTTACTAGCTGGTTCTGCCTCATCCTTCATTTTTCTTCATTGTCGTCACATCATCTCCTGCCCTAGCAGCGTGCAAATATGCAAAAGTGCCAAACATGCATCAAACAGTACCTTTTTCATAGAATAAACAACATATAAAGATCATAGGCATAAATGATGAAATCAATGCATGAAGGGCCATAATGTAGCTCAAATGGGTATATGTTGAGTTATAAATGCCATTTTAGAGGGTGAAAATATAAGACTTTGAGGCACTTATCAAGGACGATGAAGATGAACCTTGAAATTTGCATCCCATTGCATATCATCTTTTAGGATTTTCTTTTTATGCACCTATCTATGTTTTTCCTTTTAGTAGCAATGCTTTGGTTACTTGTTCTTAGGATTTAAATTTGGATATTATGTTTGGATATTTTGGAACCTTTGCTTTGGTTTATTATGCCTAATGATATTATGTTGCTTTGTCTTATGCTTTATTACTTTATATCTTGGTTATTTCCTTTAGTTCTTCATTGGTTTTGATCTAAAAAAAGGGGGAGAAGGGTTAAGCTAAATTTCTTCAAAACATAGCTTAAAGAAAGGGAGAGTACTTAAAAATTTACTTTGGTTTTGTTATATCAAAAAGGGGAAGATTATAAATGTAACCCCTTCGACCCAACCTAGCCGATAGACCGAACCGAACGGGTCACACGGGGAATATTGAAGTAAACCGGGAAGATTTACCTCAATAAACAACCCTATTTTTTCTTTTTATCTTATCTAAATGTAAATTATGTTCCTATGTGTTTAACGTTAGAGCAGATCATTCACAACTCGACATATATCAATTTCACCCAATTACGGCTTTTAGGTACCTTTTTGTAATTTTTCCGATTCACTGGGACTTAAGTCATTTTCGTGTTACCAACATTTAATAAGTATCATTTCATGCATCTCGGTCAAATATCAGCTCAAAATAATCATTCATAGTCAAGCAATTGCATCCATAACATTCAGGGACTAAAACACAAAGGAAAAGAACTTTAGAACATTCCATTAACTAACATAATCGACACTCGTTTCGAAACAGTAAGACCTTGTTTCAGAACAACGACCTATAATAGCAAAACGTAACGAAACAAGTCTCATCCGTTTCGAGACCAAGCATACCTGGGCGATTCCCCTGCCTCAAACAATACAGAGGTGTATCGAAACAACCCTATGTTTCGATACATGCCTGAAAATAGCCTTGGGGTTTCGAAACGACCCCCGTGCGTTTCGAACCACTCAGACCAAATATGCACACCGTATCAAAATAGTAGCAGATGTTTCAAAACACATATCAGAAAATGACTTACTATAGCACAATTGAGCATTCAAATATGTTTTGATTCACCATATAAAAGCAAGATGAAATCATGAAACAACAATGACACTTCATCACTCATCATAGGCACCAATCATAGCATTTATCATACCAAACTTATACCAACATAGAAAATACAAAAACAACCAATCCAAGACATTGAACACCCCCATTGCCTTTATTACTCTAGTCCATAACCAAACTTACATTCAAGTGAAGTCTCTTGGGATTCCTTTGCGAGTTGCTACCTCCAAATACTTAGTTATATGCATTGATGAGCAAAAAAGAGCATAAGCATACAAGCTTAGTGAGGAATGCTCAAAAACCAAAAACATCATCAATGCTTAAAACCATTTTCACACTTTTGAAAACCATCAAGCCCTTTTTGAAAATCATGCACTTCATAATTAAAATCAGCATGTTATACATCATGCAACATGTATCAAATACTTCACAGCAACAAAACCATTGCTACATATAAATCAACCCTTCCATGCATATCCACCAACATGCAAAGCTTTAAGGTAAAACATGCATTTTCTATACTATGCATTATAAACATTTCCATAACAATTTAATTAATTATATTGGCTTTCAATTGATCAACAACATTTCCTATTTCTCAAAAACCATATCGGATACACGGATTACCATGTGTTGTTCCAAACACTTCATACACTCTACCGGCACCTCAATGCTCACATACGGGAGCTACCCTCTACCTTTGTGACACTCGTGGTGGAGTATTCGGTACAATCACAACCCTCAACACCACTCATCAATAGATGTATAACCCACTAACAAGAGACGGGACACCATACAAGGTTCACACACGAGAGCTATCCTCCACCGTTGCAACCTTAAACATTCTTCAATCGTTAGGGTACATGGATGGAGTTTTCGATAGAATCACAACCCCTCAACATCCAAGGCAACTTGTTTATAGTGCACTCAATCCTATAGTCGGCTAACTATATTTGATTTCATTTGCAAAATACTTTACACAACATCACTTGCCAATATAATCCACTTTTAATGCATACCTCACTATTTTTCCAAAGCATTCACAATAAGCCATATTCCAAGCATTAAACCATGCTTCAAAAACCATGTATAAACACATGCATACAAGGATCACTTACCTAGTGCATCCTTAAACCATATGGAATCATCAAGAGTGATTGGCTGAAGAGAAAATGAGAAATGAAAGAGGAAGAAATCTGAAATTTGAGACAAAAGAGAGAGTGATTGGCTGAAATGAAAATGAGAAATGAAAGAATTATGTCAAATTTTATTTCACAAATTAACCACCTCTCCTTTAATTAATAAATCCACTCTTTAATCTTTAATTAAACATTTAAAACACATGCCAAATTTGAGAAATTGCTTAATTTCCATAAAGCTTCATAAAGATTCTAAGAATTTGACTCTTCTTTAAAATTCACACTTTTTTTAGAGTTTTAAATCTTTACATTTTGGTCAGTACCCAAAACATACATGTTCCAAAATGCATTTTATAAAATTGATTTTATCAAACCCATCTATATCATTTTAGATGATTTTAGAAATTTTTACCATATTTTTACCTTATCCCGAACCATGATTTCCCTAAACCACCTCTGAAGTTTTGAATCGCTAACTTCCAGTACGACTAGCCTAACCCGACGCCCAAAATACCTAGGCCCAAAATACCTAGGCCCTACAACTCTCCCCTACTTAGGAAATTTTGTCCTCGGAATTTTACCTGATGGAAAAAGATACGGGAAATACTTCAACATGCCAACCTTGCTCTCCCACGAGGCCTCCTCAACTCCTCGATGTCGCCACAACACCTTCACAATTTCAATGGTCTTACCACGAAGAACTTTGCTACTTCAACATGCCCGCCTTTGTCTCCCACCGGTATCACATGAGATGGATCCAATCTATACTTTCGCAACATTGAAACATGAAACACATCATGGATCTTCTCCAACTCGCGAGCCAACCTCAACCGATATGCAACAAGACCAGGTCGCTCCACAACCTCATAAAATCCAAAAAACTCAGACTAAGCTTACCATTACGTCCGAACCTCATCACCTTCTTCCAAGGAGATACCTTTAGGAACACGCCAACAGCAAACTCAATTTCCTTACGCTTTAAATCCGCGTAAGACTTCTGACGATCCGAAGTAGCCTTCAACCGTTCACATATGAGTTTCACTTTCTCAATTGTTCCCTTAAGCATATCCGGTAAGGAAACCAACTTTTGCCCTGCCTTCGCCCAACACAGAGGCGTTCTACACTTTCTTCCATACAAATCTTTATATGGAGCCATTTGTATACTTGCCTGAAAACTATTATTATATGCAAATTCGACTAAGGCCAACTGTTTTTCCCAACAACCTTGGAAATCTATCACACAACATCTCAACATATCCTCAAGCACCTGGATAACTCGCTCTGACTGTCCATCCATCTGAGGATGATATGAAGTACTAATGTAACGTCACAGTTTTGGGCCTAGGTATTTTGCGAGTCAGGTTGGGCCGGTGGAACCGGTAACCGGTTGCTCGAATTGTTAAAGAGTGATTTAGAGAAATCAAGGTCCGGGATGGGATAAAAATATGATAAAAATTCCTAAAATCCTCTAAAATGATATTTAATGTAACACCCCAATTTTGGGCTTGGAATTTTAGGGTCTGGACCGGACCGGTCTGATTTTTGGTTCGAATATAAAAGGTGGTTTTAGGGAAAGTCTAGTTCGGGATGCATTAAAAATATGGAAAAATATCTAAAAATCCTCTTTTATTATATATAAGAGAGTGGTGAAATCAATTTTACAAAATAAGGTTTGGAAGTGTGACATTTTGAAATAGTGATTAAAATGTAATTTTTGAAAAGTTCAGTGGTGACTGTTTTGTAAGGATTGAAACTTTGAATCTTTAAGGAGCTAATTTACCCAAGGAAGGTTTTCTCCAGATTTTTCTTAATTTTAATGACTCATTTAGTGTTTAATTAATTAAAAGAAAAGAGGGAAAATGATATTTTAGTTTTCATAACTAACTTTTGTTAAAATTTTCCCATTTCATTTTCTCTCAAAATTCCCTCAGCCAAACACATTTCCACGACAGCTTTTCTTTTGATTTTCACTCTAAATGATGAGGTTTCAATCATCAATTGATTCCTAAGCTTTTCTACATCAAATCCTCTTCATTTGCTCATTGAATTTTCCAGGATTTTGGCTCTAAACAAGGAGAAATCTACATTTAGAGGGGAGGCACATTCGGATCCTTGTGGTGTTGATCTGGAGGCTTGATCAGCGTTTCGGCAAGCTTGCGAAACGGAATTGGTGAGTGAAGTTTGGTTTTCAGCTTTGAAACCAGTGTTTGAAGGTTTTGGGAGCTTAGTTTTAGTCTAAGCAACTTAACTAAGCTCAAGAGTAAGTTTTCGGAGAAACTCTCTCTTTGATGAACAATGGGATGGTTGGATGCAATGTGTTTAATTTGCATGTTTAAGTTCTGTTTTGAAAGCATGTTTTAGCATGATTAATGCTGGTTTTGAAAGCCATGTGTTGAAGGATGCTCAAGGTAAGAGATCCTTGGTTTTACATTGATAAATGTGGTTTTGATGCATAGTAATGCATGATGATTTAATGGCTTTGATTAATGCTTTAAAACAGTGGATTGCTTATGATAATTGATGTATATTGGCAAGTGATGTTTTGGTCTTAAAGTACTTGAATCGGATATAGTTAGCTGGCTATAGGATTGGGTGCACCGTGAATTAAGTCGCCTTGGATGTTGAGGGGTTGTAATGGTACCGAAAACTCCATCCAAGTACACTAACGAGATGTCTAAGATCATAATGGTGGTTAAAATGCTATGTGAGGATCTTGTGTTGTGTGTCCCGTGTTCTCGTTAGTGATGTTATACAAATACCGATGAGTGATGTGGAGGGGTTCTAATTGTACCATTATACTCCATCACAGGTGTTGAGGGGTTGTGATTGTACCGGTAAACTCCACCTTGTGTTCGGTAGTGTGTATGAAGCGTATGGGACAACGCTTGTAATCCGCGTATCCGATTGTGTTTTATGTTGAAAATGGTTATGGTATCACTTGGAAGCCAATATGACATGTTAATGTTTATGAAGCATGAGATGCTTGTTGTTTATGCATTGTTGCATGAAAATGATTTCTATGAATGAAAAGGCCTTGTGAAAGATGTTTTGTAAAGTGCATTATTGTGTTGTTTCGTTAGAGCATGCCTCACTAAGCATTTGTGCTTACACTCTCTTTCTTGAACCATCAATGCAGAGAATTGAAGTGCTTTAAGGGCAGCAAGGAGGCTAAGAATCCAAGGAAAGGCTAAGCTCATGTATGGTGACTATTTTTACAACATTATTAGCTTTTGGTATTTGGCAATGGGAACCTAGGTTGTGTTTTTGGGAGATGTTTTAGACTCCCTGAGTTTGGCATGATGCCTATGAGGTTTGAGATTGTAAATGGCCATTATGTTGTTTGTTTTGGTGATTTGATGCTTGGATGGTTTTCAACATTAGGATGCATGCCTATAGACTTGTGGATTGTCCTAATTGATGCCATGAATGTGTTTTGATGATGCAAATGTGTACCTTATATGTATGATGGCTTGTTGGCATGATTAGGAGATCATAGGGATGTGTTTAAGTGGTTAACTGAATGTTAAACCAGCAAAATCTTCACTTTCTGGGCAGTCCGTATCGGAACGGGGACTACCGTTTCGAAACGGGGGCCTGTAATGGCCTTCGTGTATCGAAACGGGTAGAGGGCGTTTCGAAACAGATTTGCCACTGTCAAGCCCTGTTTCGAAACAGGTCTCGAAACGAACCCGCGTTTCGGAACGGTCAATCCCCGTTCCGAAACAGACGACCGTTGGGAACTGATTTGAATGGTTTATGGTTTGCAGTTTTTACGTTTTAGTCCTGAATTTTGTATATGCAATTGCTTGAGTTTGAGATGTCCGTTTGAGGTGAAATTTGGTAGGGAAGCATGTAATGGGACTAATTTCATAATGGTAACTTTAAAATCAGTTGAGTCCTCTTAATTTCCAGAATTTACATTTTGGTCCCTAAATGTAGTAATTTGTGCAATTGAGTCCCTTAACGTTTTCCGTTCGTTGTGTTTTTCAAATATGTTTTTCTCAAGGCTACACGTAGGGTTAATATGCATCTAGACAAGATTAAAAAGAAAAAAGGGTCGTTAATCAAGGTTGACTTTCAGGTTGACTTTGGTTTTCCCCGTGTAATCTTCGTAGTTCGGGTCAACCGTCTAAGCCGGGGGCTAAGGGGGTTACATTTAAGAGGTTGGTTAAATCAATTTTGGAAAACTGGTTTTTGAAAGTATACATTTTGGGTAGTGACCAAAATGTAAAGTTTTAAAGTTGAGGAAAAATGTGTTTTTTTTCAAAAAAGAGTCAAGATCTTAGAATCTTTAGGGAGATAATTGGAAATTAAGCCTTTTCTATAATTCGGCATGTGTTTTAAATGGTTTAATAAATATTAAAATGGCATTAATTTAATTAATTAATGAGTTAGTTATTTTGGTTAAAATATTTTTGACGATCTTTTCATTCTCGCCTTTTCACTTCAGCCAAACACTCTCCATTTGCTCTCAAATTCCAGATTTTCTTCACTCTCAAATTCTCTCTTGATTTCCAACTTCATCTTTGTGATTTCTCTAAAAAGTCTTCAAGATTCTTGAAAGCTAAATTTGCCAAATTAGAAGAGAAGCAATGATTGGAGGTAAATTTCGTTCTAACCCTCTAATCGAGGTTTTTTAATAAAATTCCAAAGATATTTAGCTCTTTAATTATGTTTTTAACTGAGGTTTTGTTATTTGTATGATAAAATGGTGAAATCTTGTTAGAAAAGATGTTTTAATGTGATTTTCGGAGGAGTCCTGATTTGATCTGTTTGAGATGGTTTCTAAATGGGTTTTGAAAGGTTTATGATGTTAAATAGAGTCTTAATCATGTTCATCCCGAAATCTTTGAGATCCTTAGTTTTTAAGTTGTTCATGGTTGGGTTTTGTGGGGTGTAATGTGGAATCCAATTTGCTTGAGGTATAAGGATGGTTTTAGGTTACTTTTTGATGTGTTGGTAGGCGGCTGGGCTGAGTTTATAGATCAATCGATTGAGTTTTCGGTTATATCGATTGGTTAAATTGGTGCTTTAGAGCAGGGTTGCGGGTTTCCTTTTGAGTGTTGGTGTTTTGGATGCATTTTAATGCATCGAACCTCTGTTTTAATGTGTTGAAAACAGGGGATAGTGTTTCAGAATCAAACGAAGTGATTTTGGAGGCTTCGGATGGGTGATTGTTGCTTCAACAAGTGTGGTTTCGCAAGTCAGTGAGTGGAACTTGGTTTTCCAGTGTGGAAATGTTTTAGAAAAGGTTTTGGGAACTTAGTAAGAACTTGAAATGCTTTACTAAGTTCGGAAGTAAGTATAGTGGATTTGTCTCCCTGATTGTGCTAGTTTGAGCCTTTGGTCGCACTTGATTTCAATTGTATTTACCTACTGTTTTAAAGCATGTTCTTGAGTATATAAATGTGTTTAATGATGCCATGTGGATTAAGGATGCACTAGGTAACTGATCCTTGTATGCATGTATTGATGCATGAGTTTTGAAGCATGGTTTAATGCTTGAGTTATGGCTTATCATGAATTCTTTGTAAAAACAGTGAGATATGCATGAAATGTGGGTTATATTGGCAAGTGATGTTGAATAAAGTGTTTTGTAAATGAAATCGGATATAGTTAGTCGGCATTGAGTGCACTATAAACAAGTTGTCTAGGATGTTGAGGGGATATGATTGTACCAAAAACTCCATCCAAGTACCCTAACGATTGAGGATTGTTTAAGGTTGCAACGGTTGAGGGTAACTCCTGGGTGCGAACCTTGTGTGAGTCATGTCTCTCGTTAGTGGGCTATACATCTACCAATGAGTGGTGTTGAGGGGTTGTAATTGTACCGAATGCTCCACCACGGGTGTCACAACGATGGAGGGTTGCTCTCGTGTGTGAGCCTTGAGATTCCGGTAGGGTGTATCAGGGGTTTGGGGCAACCCTTGGTAATCTGTGTATCCGATATGTTTTTGAGAATGTTGTTTATCACTTGTGAACCAATATAATGGAATGAGATATTATGAAAAATGTTGTTGATGCATACTATAAAAATGCATGTTTTATTTTAAGCTTAGCATAGTGGTGTTTATGCTTGGAAGGCTTGATATTTGTGTAGCAAGGGATTAATTGCTGGAAAATATGTGGTTCATGTTGCATGATGATTAGCATGTTGATTTTGATGATTAAGTGCATGGTTTTTCAAAGGAGGCATGATGGCTTTGAAAAGAGTGAAAAATGGTTTTGTGCATTGATATGTTTTTGGTTTTGAGCAATCCTCACTAAGCTTGTATGTTTATTCTCTCTTTGTTCATGAATGCAGATAATTAGGAGTTGAGAGGCAGCAACAACAAGGGACCTTTCCAAGAGACTTCTTTAAAAGTATTTTGAGGTTTTGAACTAGTGTAATAAAGGCAATGGGGGTGTATAATGCTATTAATGTTGATTGTTTGGTATTTTTCTAGTTTGGTGCAAGTTTCATATGCGTATTTTTCTAGTTTGGTGCAAGTTTTGGTTTATGTTTAGAATTGAGATTTGATCTTTTGGTGTTTAATTCTCTTAGGAAGCTTGCCTTTATTTCTCTTTGATATTGATAATGATCCTCCGATGATGTATTTGCCATGTACTCTCAATTGTTGATGTGTTTTTGAGTTGCAAGCATGTTTGGTATATGTCGGAGTAGTTTCGGATGATTGAAATCGAATTAAGTCAGCAAATTTAAACAATGCAGACCCAGGTGTTTCAAAGCTCCCTTGCCTGTTTCGAAACGGGGGCTCAGAAATGGCTTGGGGTTTCGAAACGGTGAGGCCTTTTTTGAATCACTTTGCCTTTGTGAAACCCTGTTCCGAAACAGGTCTAGAATGATTTCGAAACGATCCCGCATTTTGAAACGAGTATCACAGTTTCGATACGACTGTTCTGATACGGGGCTCACTGTTCTGAAACGATTGGTTGTTATTTCAGTTTTTGGAATATTCTGAGTTTCTATTTCTATGCGTTTTGGTCCCTATTTGTTATGTATGCAATTAGATGAGTTCCAAGGATAGTCTTGAGCTGAGTTTTTTCAGAGAATCATGTTATGAACCTAATTAAAGGTTGGTAATCCTAATTTTGTAAAAAACCCTTACTAATTGTCAAATTTACAAAATGGTCCCTAAACCCAAAATTGGTGTTAATCGTTGAGCGTCTGTGTTGTCGTTTGATCTGTTGCCTTGATTGAACACATAGGAACCTAACTTGCATATAGACAAGATAAAAAGTAAAAAAGGTTGTTTATTGAGGTAAACTTTCCCGATTTGGTTCAATATTCTCCGTGTGACCTGTTTGGTTCGGTCTATCGGCTAGGCCGGGTCGAGGGGTTACATTTGGTGGTATCAGAGCCAGGTTACGAAAGGTTGGGATGATGGTAAGTTGTTGGTAAGTGATTTTAATGCGAATGTGTGTTTTTGGTGATGATTGCATAGTTCAGTGAATGTCTTGAGCATGTCAATGTTGAGTATGTGATGTTGAGGCTATAAATGGTGATTGATTATGAATGTGAGCTGATATAAATTATGTTGGAATGGGCTGAATTTTAATGTTTGTGATGCATGATGATTGAGACATGCATTTTGTATGCTTTATGCTATGCTGGGGTGGGGGGAATTGGAATGCCCATTGCCTTATTACATAGTGAAATGTTTTTGAATTGGATTTGAAGTCTTGGTTCCTTGTTAGAAGCTAGTCTGATCTTTTGTTTTTTTTATATCCATGCCTTAATGTTACTAGCACAATAGGACTAGGGCGAGAGTTAAGTTCTGGGCAGTTGCTCCTGTTGATGAGCAACGTAATCAGGAGAACGAGGTTCTACCTGGTGCGAATTTACCTCCTCCTCCACCACCACCACCTGGGGGTAAGAAGCAAGAACAACAAGGACAGACTGGTCCGGTGTTGAGAGACTTGACGCCTTTAGTACATGCGATGACGGGAGCATTCAAGGCTACTATTGCTGGAGTGCATGTACAAGCACCTACTGCTGAGCAATTGGGTTTTCCATTGGAGTGCTTGAGAAGTTTGGGAGGAGTGGAATTTCGGCGTTTATCTCTTGAGGTATTTGAGGCTTGGATGGCCAGCACAATCCGGATCTTGGATCAGATGGGGTGCAATGATGCATGGAAGTTCGGGTGTGCAGTGTCGTTGTTGCATGGTGATGCATACACATGTTGGACGACTGCGACTTTGGCCTTGGAGTCAGAAGAGGTGGATTGGACTTTATTTTAGTCTGCCTTTAATAGAAAGTGGGAGTTTATGTCCCTGGTGCAAGGGAATATGACAGTGGCTGAGTACGAGGTCCAGTTCGTACGATTGAGCCAGTATGCTTCAGAGTTTGTGTCGAGTGATAGGCATCGTTGTGACTGCTTCCGTTACGGCCTGGTGCAGAACGTGAAGACATTCATGCTTGCATCTGACTACAGAGATTTCGAAGTGCTTGTGACTCGAGCTAATGACATAGAACAAAGTTTGGGTTTGTCATCTCGTATGGGTTGATCTAGCTCGGGCAAGAGAGCTGCTGAAGCTAGCCCTAGTGGTGGGCAGAACAAGAGGAATTGTGACCGTAGATATCAGCCTGTGGCTAGGCGAGGTAACTTTGGGCGAGATGCACCAGCTCATGGCGGTAGGGTAAGGTTTGAGCAAAACACATGTGGTTCGCGGGAGCACTTGAGGAGAGATTATCCGCGTGCATCTCGTGAGGTACAGGCTGAGGCAAATTCTTGATGGAACTGCGGATCAGTTGACCACATGAGGCGTGGGTGTCCCTTATTGGCGGGAGGTGGTCAGGGTCGTGCACCTGTTGATGCACTGCAAAGAGGCCGTGGGCGCGGCCGTGGAAACTTTCAGAGAAGAGAGGATGGGTAGAGAGGTTTGGCTCATGTCGTTGCGGTTCAGCCAGAGGGAGGTGGTCCTGCGAGGGTGTACGCATATCGTGAGGGACGTAACGACACCAACGTGATTGCAGGTACCTTCACCTTGGAATCCTTGTCTTTGTTAGCATTGATTGATTCTGGATCTACGAATTCATACATCTTGAGTGAGCATGCGCATTTGCTTGATAAACCTGTTGAGATGCTAGACGTAGGGATGCAAGTAACAAGTTCTTTTAGTTGATTTGATGGAATTACCTTTTTATGGTTTTGATGTGATTCTTGGAACATACTGGTTGGTTGAGCATCGAGCTGTAGTTGATTTTGATGTTAAACGAGTTACCTTGAAGCTTGCGGATGATTACGAGGTAGTAATCGTTGGCGAGAACATGAAGTTATTGTCTAATGCAATTTTGGCTCTTGAAGCGAGTCGGATGATGGAGTTGGGTTGCGAAGCTTTCTTGGCGTATATAATGAATCCTAGTACGAAGGAAGTACGGGTACAAGACATACGAATAGTATGTGATTTTCCGGGTGTTTTTTCGGAGGAGTTGCCTGGGTTGCCACCAAACTGAGAGGTTGAGTTTGGCATTGAATTGTATGAGAATATGACTCACGTGTCCATTGTTCCTTATCGCATGGCACCTAAGGAGTTGAAGACGCAACTTTAGGATTTTCTTGACCGAGGGTTCATTAGGCCAAGTATTTTACCATGGGGTGTGCTGGTCTTGTTCGTGAAGAAGAATGATGGTACAATGCATATGTGCATAGATTATCGGCAACTGAACAAGTTGACGATTAAGAACAAGTACCCTTTGGCGAGGATTGATGATTTGTTTGACTAGTTTCGTGGTGCTTCGATGTTTTCGAAGATTGATTTGAGGTCAAGCTATTATCAATTAAAGGTTAAAGATGTGGATGTACCTAAGACAGCTTTTTGACTAGGTATGGCCATTACGAGTTCTTGGTGATGTCGTTTGGGTTGACGAATGCACCGGCTGCATTCATAGATATGATGAATAGGGTGTTCCATGAGTTTTTAGATCAGTTCATGGTAGTGTTTATCGATGATATTCTCGTGTACTCGCGTACCGAGGAGGATCATGATAAGCATTTGAGAATTGTGTTGCAAGTGCTGTTGGAGAATCAGCTTTATTCTAAGCTGAGAAAATGTGAGTTTTGGCTTAGGGAAGTGGTTTTTCTTGGACATGTAGTGTCAGCCGAAGGTATTCGGGTTGACCCATACATGGTTGAGGCCGTGATGAGTTGGAAAACACCTAAATCGGTGATGGAGGTGCGAAGTTTCCCTGGTTCACTTCAAGTGGACAAATTTTAGGCAGAAAGCTTTCAAGAAGCTGAAGGAAGCTTTGACGCAAGCTCCTGTCTTGATTCAACCAGAATCAGGTAAGGAGTTTGTAGTCTATGGCGATGCATCATATGTTGGTTTGGGTTGCGTGTTGCTGCAAGGCGGGAAGGTTGTAGCTTATGCATCTAAGCAATTGAAGGTGCATGAGCGCAACTATCCTACTCATGATCTAGAACTAGCTGTGGTGGTGTTTGTATTGATGATTTGGAGACACTACCTTTATGGTGAAAGGTGTGTGATTTACAGCCACCATAAGAGTCTGGAGTATTTTATATCTCAGAAGGAGTTGAATCTTAGGCAACGAAGGTGGTTGGAGTTGCTTAAAGATTATGATCTGACAATTGAGTATCATCCTGGAAAGACCAATGTTGTGGCTGATGCTTTTAGTAGGAAGGTAGCTGTTGAGCTGAGAGCGATGTTTTCTCAGTTGAGTTTATCGCGTGATGGTGGGTTGATAGCCGAGTTGCAGGTGAAACCTTCCTTGATTGAGTCAATCAAGGAGAAATAGTTGCTTGATGATTCGTTGGTGCCTCATGTAGAGGATATAGCTGCTGGTAATACAACGGATTTCTATTTCAATGATGATATAGTTCTATGTTTTTACCGGAAGATATTGAGTTGAGGCGCACAATTTTGACTGAGGCTCATAGCATTCCTTTTGCTATGCACCATGGTAGTACTAAAATGTATCATGGTTTGAAGGATGAATACTATTGGGTGGGATAGTAAAAGGATGTTGTTGATTTTGTAAGTAAGTGTATGGTTGCCAGCGTGTGAGAGCTAAGCATCAGTTTCCTTCTAGTTTGTTATAGCCTTTAAGGATACCAGAGTGGAAATGGGAAATGATTACGATGGATTTTGTATCTGGTCTGCCTTTGTCACCACCTACGAACAACTCTGTATGGGTTATTGTGGATCGTCTTACGAAGTGTGCACATTTCTTGGTTGTGCATACTATGTATACATTGGATAAGCTGGAAGAGTTATATTATTGATAAGATTGTGCGTTTGCATGGTGTGCCTAAATCCATAATGTCGGATAGGGATCTGAGGTTTACAGCAAGGTTTTGGGAATGCTTACATTAGGCATTGGGTACGCGGTTGAATTTCAGCACTTCCTATCATCCTCAGTCGGATGGACAGTCAGAACGAGTTATCCAGGTACTGGAGGACATGTTGCGATGTTGTGTGGTTGATTTCCAAGGTTCTTGGGAAAAGCATCTGCCTTTGGTTGAGTTTGCCTATAATAACAGTTTTCAAGCAAGTATACAAATGTCTCCGTATGAGGCCTTGTATGGGAGAAAGTGTAGAACGCCTCTTTGTTGGGCTGAGACGGGGCAAAAGTTGGTTTCCATACCGGGTATGCGTAAGGGAACAACTGGGAAAGTAAAGCTCATATGTGAGCGATTGAAGGCTGCATCGGATCATTAGAAATCTTACGCGGATTTAAAGCATATGGAAATTGAGTTTGCGGTCGAAGATCGCGTGTTCCTTAAGGTATCGCCTTGGAAGAAGGTGATGAGGTTCGGAACTAAGGGAAAGCTCAGTTTGAGGTTTATTGGACCTTATGAGGTTGTGGAGAAAGTTGGTTATGTGGCTTATCGGTTGAGGTTGCCTCCCGAGTTGGAAAAGGATCCATGATGTGTTTCATGTTTCTATGTTGCGGAGGTATAGATCGGGTCCATCTCATGTGATGCCAGTTTAGGAGATTGAGCTTAATCTGGATTTGTCCTATGATGAGGAACCAGTGAGAATTCTGGATACGGGTAGTAAAATTCTTCGTAGGAAAACGATTGAGCTTGTGAAGGTGTTGTGGGGACATCGAGGAGTTGAGGAGGCCACGTGGGAAAGCAAGGAGAACGTGTTAAGACAATTTCCACATCTTTTTCCTTCAGGTAAAATTTCGAGGACGAAATTTCCTAAGTGGGGGAGAGTTGTAATGTCCCGGTTTTGAGCCTAGGTGTTTTGCGAGTTGGGTTGGGCTGGTGGAACCGGGAACCGGTTGCTCGAATCATTAAAGGGTGATTTAGGAAAATCAAGGATCGTGATGGGATAAAAATTCCTAAAATCCTTTAAAATGATATTTAAGAGGTTAGTTAAATCAATTTTTCAAAGCAGGTTTAAAGTATACATTTTGGGCAATGACCAAAATGTAAAGTTTTAAAGTTAAGGAAAAATGTGTGTTTTTCAAAAAGAGTCAGGATCTTAGAATCTTTAGGGAGCTAATTGGCAACTAAACCTTTTTCTCAAATTTGACATGTGTTTTAAA
The DNA here is from genome assembly GCA_030270665.1 of Hibiscus trionum. NCBI lineage: Eukaryota > Viridiplantae > Streptophyta > Magnoliopsida > Malvales > Malvaceae > Hibiscus > Hibiscus trionum. The sequence continues at coordinate 17,592,259 of BSYR01000051.1, forward strand.
TGGTTTAATAAATATTAAAATGACATTAATTAAATTGATTAATGAGTTAGTTATTTTGGTTAAAAAAATTTAACGATCTTTTCATTCTCTCCTTTTCACTTCAGCCAAACACTCTCAATTTGCTCTCAAATTCCAAATTTTCTTCACTCTCAAATTATCTCTTGATTTCCAACTTCATCTTTGTGATTTCTCTCAAAATTATTCAAGATTCTTGAAAGCTAAACTTGCCAAATTAGAAGAGAAGCAAGAATTGGAAGTAAATTTCATGCTAACCCTCTAATCAAGGTTCATTAATAAAATTCTAAATATATTTGGTTCTTTATTCGTGTTTTTAATTGAGGATTTTTTATTTGTTTGATAAAATGGTGAAATATTGTTAGAAAAGATGGTTTTAATGTGATTTTCGGAGGAGTCTTGATTTGATCTGTTTGAGATGGTTTCTAAATGGGTTTTGAAAGGTTTATGATGTTGAAATAGAGTCTTAATCATGTTAATCCCGAAATCTTTGAGATCTTTGGTTTTTAAGGTGTTTATAGTTGGGTTTTTGGGGTGTAATATGGAATCCGGGTTGCTGGACATATAAGGGTGGTTTTAGGTTGCTTTTGAATGTTGTTTGATGCTTAAAATGTGTTGGATGTGTTGGTAGGTGGCTGGGCTGAGTTTAGAGATCAATCGATTGAGTTTTTGGTAGTATCGATTAGGTAAATTGGTGCTTTAGAGCACGGCTGTGGGTTTCCTTTTGAGTGCTGGTATTTTGGATGCATTTTAATGCATTGAACCTCTGTTTTAATGTGTTGAAAACAGGGGATAGTGTTTTGGAATCAAATGAAGTGATTTTGGAGGCTTCAGACGGGTTATTGTTGCGTCGACAAGTGTGGTTTCACAAGTCAGTGAGTAGATCTTGGTTTTCCAGCGTGGAAACGATTTAGAAAAGGTTTTGGGAATTTAGTAAGAGTCTGAAACGCTTTACTAAGTTCAGAAGTAAGTAAAGTGGATTTGTCTCCCGGATTATGCTAGTTTGAGCCTTTGGTTGCACTTGATTTTAATTACATTTACCTACTGTTTTAAAGCATTTTCTTGAGTATATAAATGTGTTTGATGATGCCTTTTGGTTTAAGGATGCACTAGGTAAGTGATCCTTGTATGAATGTGTTGATGCATGAGTTTTGAAGCATGGTCTAATGCTTGAGTTATGGCTTATCATAAATGCTTTGTAAAAACAGTGAGGTATGCATGAAATGTGGGTTATATTGGCAAGTGATGTTAAATAAAGTGTTTTGCAAATGAAATCAGATATTGTTAGCCGGCTATAGGATTGAGTGCACTATAAACAAGTCGCCTTGGATGTTGAGGGGTTGTGATTGTACCAAAAACTCCATCCAAGTACCCTAACGATTGAGGATTGTTTAAGGTTGCAACAGTTGAGGGTAACCCCTGGGTGCAAACCTTGTGTGTGTCCCGTCTCTCCTTAGTGGGCTATACATCTACCGATGAGTGGTGTTGAGGGGTTGTAATTGTACCGAAAACCCCATCTAAGTACCCTAACGATTGAGGATTGTTTAAGGTTGCAAATGTTGAGGGTAACTGCTGGGTGCGAACCTTGTGTGTGTCATGTCTCTCGTTAGTGGGCTATACATCTCCCGATTAGTGGCGTTGAGGGGTTGCAATTGTACCGAATACTCCACCACGGGTGTCATAACTATGGAGGGTTGCTCTCGTGTGTGAGCCTTGAGATGTCGGTAGGGTGTATGAAGGGTTTGGGGCAACCCTTGGTAATCCGTGTATCCGATATGTTTTTGAGGATGTTGTTTATCACTTGTGAGCCAATATAATGGAATGAGATGTTATGGAAAATGTTGTTGATGCATACTATGAAAATGCATGTTTTATTTTAAGCTTAGGATAATGGTGTTTATGCTTGGAAGGCTTGATATTTGTGTTGCAAGGGATTAATTGCTGGAAAATATGTGGTTCATATTGCATGATGATTAGCATGCTGATTTTGATGATTAAGTGCATGGTTTTTCAAAGGAGGCATGGTGGCTTTGAAAAGAGTGAAAAATGATTTTGTGCTTTGATGATGTTTTTGGTTTTGAACAATCCTCACTAAGCTTGTATGCTTATGCTCTCTTTGTTCATCAATGTAGATAATTAGGAGTTTAGAGGCAGCAACAACAAGGGACCTTTCCAAGAGACTTCTTTAAAAGTTTGTTGAGGTATTGAACTAGTGTAAAAAGGTCTTTAAGTTTTTGCTATGAATGTTGATTGTTTTGTATTATTCTGGTTTGGTGCAAGTTTGATATGCGTATTTGGTTATGTAAATGGCCTTTAAGTTTTGGTTTAAGTTTGGAATTGAGACTTGATCTTTTGGTGCTTAATTCTCTTAGGAAGCATGCCTTTAGTTCTCTTTGATATTAATAATGATGCTCCGATTGTTGATGTGTTTTTGAGTTGCAGGCATGTTGGGTATATGCCGGAGTAGTTTCGGATGATTGAAATCGAATTAAGTCAGCAAATTTAAACAATGCAGACCCAGGTGTTTTGAAACGCCCTTGCCTATTTCAAAACGGGGGCTCGAAAATGCCTTGGTGTTTTGAAACGGTGAGGCCTATTTCGATACACTTTGCCTCTGTGAAACCCTGTTCCGAAACAGGTCTAGGATGGTTTCAAAATGATCCCGCATTTCGAAACGAGTATCACAGTTTCGATACGGATATTCTGATACGGGGCTCGCTGTTCCGAAACGATTGGCTGTTATTTCAGTTTTTGGAATATTCTGAGTTTCTATTTCTATGCATTTTGGTCCATGTCTGTCATGTATGCAATTAGATGAGTTCCAAGGGTAGTCTTGAGCTGAGTTTTTGCAGAGAAGCATGTAATGAACCTAATAAAAGGTTCCTAAACCCGAAATTGGTGTTAATCGTTGAACGTTCGTGTTGTCATTGATCTGCTTTTTTGATTGAACACATAGGAACCTAACTTGTATCTAGACAAGATAAAAAAGAAAAAAAAATGTCGTTTCTTTAGGTAAATTTTCTCAGTTTGCTTCAATATTCCCCATGTGACTTGTTCGGTTTGGTATATCGACTAGGCCGAGTCAAGGGGGTTACAACTGAAATTCAAGCGTTTACCCAACGTTTGATATACACTCCCAAAATCTCGCTGTAAATCTTGGATCTCTATTTGACACTATAGACTTAGGCACACCATGCAAACGCACAATCTCAGCTATATACAACTCCGCTAGCTTATCTAATGTATACGTAGTATGCACAGCCAAGAAGTGTGCACACTTTGTAAGAAGATCCACAATCACCCAAATGGAGTTCTTCTTGGATTGTATCAAAGGCAAACCGGACATAAAATGTAATGTAATCCTTTCCCACTTCCATTCCGGTATCCTCAAGGGTTGCAACAAACCAGAAGGAAACTAATGATCATCTTTCACACGTTGACAAACCATACACTTGCTCACAAAATTAGCAACATCCTTTTTCAACCCCACCCAATAGTACTCATCTTTCAAACCACGATACATCTTGGTACTACCAGGGTGCATAGACAAAGGACTGATATGAGCTTCAGTCAAAATAGTGCACCTCAACTCAACATCTTCAGGCACAACTATCCGACTTTTAAAGCATAAAACACCATCATCAATGAAACAAAATTTTATCGCATTACCATCAGCTATATCTTGAACATGAGGCACCAACGAATCATCAAGCAACTACTTATCCTTAATTAACTAAATCAAGGAAGGTTTTACTTGCAACTCGGCTATCAATCCTTTATCACGCGATATACTCAATTGATCAAACATTACTCTCAACTCAACAACTACCTTCCTACTCAAAGCATCGGCCACCACATTGGCCTTTCCAAGATGGTACTCAATCGTCAGATCATAATCCTTAAGCAACTCCAACCATCTTCGTTGCCTAAGATTCAACTCCCTTTAAGACATAAGACACTTCAAACTTTTATGATCGGTGTAAACCACACACTTCTCACCGTAAAGGTAATGTCTCCAAATCTTCAAAGCAAACACAATTGTAGCAAGCTCAAGATCATAAGTAGGATAGTTGCGCTCATGCACCTTCAACTGCCTAGATGTATATGTCACAACCTTCCCACCTTGCATTAACACACAACCTAGACCAACATATGATGCATCTCCTTACCCGATTCTGGTTGAATCAAGACAGGAGCTTGCATCAAAGCTTTCTTCAACTTCTCTAAAGCTTGTTTCCTAACATCCATCCATTCAAAGCGAACATTCTTCTGTAACAACTTGGTCAAAGGAGCAACAATCTTAGAAAAACCCTCAACAAACCTTCTATAATATCCAGCCAAACAAAGAAAACTACGCACTTCCATCAGTGATTTAGGCATTTTCCAATTCATCACCGCCTCGATCTTGTGTGGGTAAACCCGAATACCCTCGGCTGACACTACATGTCCAAGAAAGACAACCTCCCTGAGCCAAAACTCACACTTGCTCAGCTTATCATAAAGTTGATTTTCCAACAACACTTGAAACACAATCCTCAAATGCTTATCGTGATCTTCCTCGATATGCGAGTACACAAGAATATCATCAATAAACACTACGACAAATTGAATCTAGGAATTCATGGAACACACGATTCATCATATCCATGAATGTAGCCGGTGCATTTGTCAACCCAAACAGCATCACTAAGAATTCATAGTGCCTATACCTTGTCCGAAAATATGTCTTAGGTACATCTACACCCTTAACCTTCAGTTGATAATACCAAGATCTCAAATAAATCTTTAAGAACACCGAAGCACCTCGAAACTGATCAAACAAATCATCAATCTTTGGCAAAGGTACTTGTTCTTAATCGTAAACTTGTTAAGTTGCCGATAATCTATACTCATACGCATCGTATCATCCTTGTTCTTCACAAACAAGACCGGTACACCCCCAAGGTGAAACACTTGGCCTTATGAACCATCGAACAAGCAACTCTTGAAGTTGCATTTTCAAATCCTTCAACACTTTAGGTGCCATCCGATAAAGGAATAATAGACACTGGAGTCGTATTTTCATACAACTCAATGTCAAACTCAACTTCTCTGTTTGGTGGCAAACCAAGTAACTCTTCCGGAAAGGCACCCGAAAACTTACATACCGTCCGTATGTCTGGCACTCCCACTTCCTTTGTACTAGGGTTCATCACAAAAGTTAGGAAAGCTTCGTAACCCAATTCCATCATCCGACTTGCTTCAAGAGCCGAAATTGCATTAGACAAGAATTTCACATTCTCGCCTACGATTACAACTTCATAGTCGTCAGCAAGTTTCAATGTGACTCGCTTAACATTAAAATCAATTACAGCTTTATGCTCAGACAACTAATACATTCCAAGAATAACATCAAAACCATAGAAAGGCAATTCCATCAAATCAACTGAAAACGCATGGCCTTGAACAGATAAAGGACATCTCCTATACAGTTTTCTCATGACAACAGTTTCAAAATAAGAGCTTGTTACTTGCATTCCTACATCTAGCACCTCAACAGGAATATCAAGCAAATGTGCATGCTCACGTCGGTGTCCTTACGTCCCTCACGGTATGCATACAAACTTGCAGGACCACCACCCTCCGGTTGATCCGCAATAATATGAGCCACACCTCTCTGCCCATCCTCCCTCTGTTGGAAGTTACCACGGCCGCGCCCACGTCTCATATGATCAGCTGATCCACAGTTCCAACAAGAATTAACACCGGCCACAGGAGCCCGCGCTTCACGAGCCACGTGTTGTGGCCAGCCCCTCTCACCGAGTCTCAACCAAGTTCCAGGGCCACAATTGAGTCATTGCCACCGTGTCCCCGTTTCAAGCACATCAATGTTTTAGGAAGTGTCTTTGTTTTTTACTATTTCTTAGGCTAAGTAAAAAGTGTCCTCATTTTAAACAATGTAGCATCTACTCGTATGATTTCTGTAAAGTTTATTTCGCATATATGTAAGGGTGGACAGCCAGTAGAGGACTGGTCCACAGGCGAGGGTTCGGATCCTACACACCAGGCGGCCCCTACTGCCAAGCTGTAGATGGTGTGATTTTGTTTTATGTAACTTAAAACCTTTTCTTATCGTTTTAATAAAATAAAACTGTTTTTCTTTCCTACGGGGAAGTATGGGTCGACCGTGTGCATCCGCTATGCCCCACGGTTTTGACTTCTTGATGGAGGGATCCTTTTGTGACGCGAGACTAATGTGTTGCTTGCTTGTTTTGGGCAGATCTATCGAGAGAAAAGGCTTACTTGATCGAGAGAAGTTCCGTTCAAGTGCCGCACATCTTAGCAACCGAGTGAACTGAAGGCTAAGACTGTGACACGTGGTATCAGAGTGAGAATACGATGGGATGAGTGAGCTATGTGATGATGGTGGTTGGTTACGACTATCGATACAATAGTGCATATTTGTTAACGAATTGGCACAGTGATCGTGTACTTATTCGATGACTCTGGTGCGTAGTGACGTCGTATTGATGTGTAGCGAGATATAAGATGTATTGTTTCTTATCATCTTGGGTTCTTGGTTCAGTTGATCTCACGCCAAGCGCTCCCATGGGAGGAGTAAGCAGGGTGGTCTGACTTCACGCCAAGCGCTCGCATGGATAGAGTAGCCAGGGTGGTCGGGATTCACAACAAGCGCTCTCCTGAGGGAGTAGGTAGGGAGACTTAGTTTCATGCCTAGCACTTTACCATGTGGGGGTAGCCCGGGTGGTTTGATTTCACGCCAAGCGCTTTAACATGTGGGGTATGCAGGGTGGATCACTGGAACGATTACCGCAATGAGATATTAGCAGAGCACGTAGGTGCGTGGTTTTGGCTTGGTCGCACAATGGGGCATGATCTTGTTTTCAATGCAAAGCCACTTATTTCTCTTCGGCACAAAGGTTCTTCATTGTCATATCTAGCACAGTAGTGCTTTCTGGTTGCTAGCGCACAATGGTTCCTAAGTCTGTGGTTCGTTGGGAAAGCACATCGGTGCTTGGCCTCTTATAATGCACATTGGTGTTTGTTGCTAGTGCACAGTAGTGCCTAGCTTTCTTTGGGAAGCACAGCAGTGCTTATCCCCTCGTGATGAACAGTGGTGCTTGTTGCTAGTGCACAGTGGTGCCTAGTTTTTCTTTGGGAAGCACAGCGATGCATGTCCCCTCATGATGCATAGTGGTGCTTGTTGCTAGCGCACATCGGTGCCTAGTTTCATTTTGGGAAGCAAAGCGGTACCTATTCCCCTCATGTAGCACGGTGGTGCTTGTTGGATAAGTGTCGTGGAGTCAGTGCACAAGTGATGCCTGTCATTAACCACAACCATTATCCTAGCGCGGTGACGAAAGTGATTGGAGGCACGGTGGTGTTTATCTGTCTTTTACAGGTATGACAATGTTGTCGGTTAGTGAAGAAGGGATATACCCCCGAACAAGGGAGAGAAAATGTCCATGAGTTGCGGCACGATAAAGTGCAAGAACTTCAGGAAAGGGATTTTATCTCTGACACGTTAATGCTCGTCGTTGACCTATGGACTAGGCAAATTTTCTTAGGGCTAATGAGGCTCATGAATGGCTCTATTGATAGCCTTACGAAGCGTTTATTCCTCGTGGTGCGATGGTAGATTTGTTATCCAGGTAGTGCAACTGCCTGTAATAAGTTGATGTTCGCTTATCGCCCAAAGAGAAGAGTTTTTGTCCTATGGTGCCTATCGGTAATAGTGATGGTTAATCTCAATGCAATTACAATATTTTGGTAATCTTATTTAATGATGATTCTTTGATGAATACAAAGATGCTTCTTGTTATTTAAGTACAACTGTGTTTGTTGTTGGCATTACATGTTCGTTATGTCGTATCAGCACGAGGGAATGTGTCCCCCGTAACATAAATCTGCTAATTTTGTCATTTTAACACAATGGTGATTGTTGTTTCCAGGATAAAGTGTGGTGCTCGATTGTTGCTTAATACTTTCTTTCAGGTGAAAGGAAAGGTAATTGATAGTGGCAAGACCTTAATTTAGACCGTGAAGGAAAAGCTGGAGGAAACTTGGGTTAGTTGCTATAATTGATGTAGTTTGGGTGGCCAAGGTTCTAGATTCGTGTTTCCCAAAGGTGCGACTTTACCCGTTAATAAAAAAACTCCTATGATTTTGAGCCACCTAGTGTAGTGATTGTGCGATGGAGGTAATCTCATTATCTGAGGAGGGATGCCTCCACAGAGCATAGCAGACTCCTTGATATGCTCTCTAATGCTAGTGAGGAGTCAATGAGCAAGCGTACACAACGTGGAATCGTGTGGGTAGAATCGGTTACTTTGAGAAATAAATTAGGAGTGGAGCCCAGAGCCATGTGGAAATGTTCTCCGCCTCTAATAATTCATTCGATCACAACAAATTTCTTCATATGCAAGAAGGAAGGTGTTGAGGGTGGCAATTTGAGACATGATATCTACGGAAATAGATGGTACTTTTGGCATGGTGAAGATTATATGTGTCATAATGGCCTTGTCCTGGATAACGACGGGAAACACTTTCTTTGGCAAGGTAGAATGTCGCTTGTAGAGCAAGCCTTTTTGAGTGAGAGAAACAAGTGGGGTGCAGCCTAGTATAATTGTGTAATGAAAGAGTATCTACAGAAAGCTTTCCTTGGGAATGGTTGGGCAAGCAGGGCCAAAAGTGGACACGGAACATACAAGTCCGATGGAGTGTGTTGTTTGGTTGAATATCAAGAGGGTGTCGGCCAGGTGTAGTGGAATCCCCAATTTGAGTGTTATGGATAGGTGTTACTACCAACAAGAGACTAAGCGGGATGTTCTAACAATGCACCTGACTCAGATCAAAATTTGGGTACCATGATTATGTCATGCTTTATCCGACAAGAGGTATACCCTGGAGACATACGTAAGCAAGAGGCAGAGAAGGATTTGGTGTAGAGATTGTATTACAAGAATGACCCTTGGAGTTGTGGAGAAGAAAATCATGGAACAGTTGGTGCGATCATTTGTGTGACTCGTGCAAATTCTTCAAGACAAGACTTACTTTCGAGTAAGAATGTTTTACATTCTTCTTCAGGTGGGGAGACATGCCTCCCCCGACGACCTTTCCCTAGCTTTGGGGTAGGCATCGGTCTCCTAAGGTGTATTTTGAGATGTTATGTCAGATCCTTTAAGGGAGGAGCATTGTTGTTACCCCTAAAATGATCAATAGGATTCAAGAAGATGTTTGAACATGAGGATTATTAGATTTGCTAGTGCAGAATTAGCTCAGCGAGTTGGTAAAGGGGACATCGCAGATATCAATGTTACCCCTCAAGGAAACATAGTGGCTAAGTCATTAACAAAAACACCTTTCAGAGCTTGGCGCATTGAAGCGTGCATTTTTCTTTTTGGTAGTTGGACGAGGAACCTCTATTGTCCTGTAAGTTAGATCTGATTTTATTGTGATATAATTGAACTAACCAATGTTCTGGTCAGTTTTCTCGTTGCGAGATGTTGAGATAGGTATTTCTCTACTAACCCTCTGGGAATTTTGGGGCAATCTTTTGATAACCCGACGACTTTAGATGCGGGTGCATTAAAGAAGAACTGGTAGGCATGTTGCGGGTTACAGGTGCTTTATTGGGATACAACAATGAGGGGTATCACACAAGTTTTACACCCTTATTTTTTAGAACATGGTCGAGGAGGCCAACCAGACGTCGAAGACCTTTATGTGACTAGTTGAAATCCCTGCATGGGGGATGGGCGGCTAAACAAAGCATGAAAACACATCACCCTTTTTATGTCGTTGGCTTATGAGGAAGAGTTTGGTATCCTACTAAAGTCTTCATTGTAGTTAGAGTGCACAAGTGAGGCACCATTTGGATGTCCGCTACACCAGACCACTGTGGGTGTGGTGTTGTGGCATGGGCGTTGATACAAATACCCTCTACTGGCGTTAAAGAAAGATGAACATCCATTAAGTGTATCAGGTGGGAGACATCAATAGATGGGGCAAAAATTGACTTAGTTATGGAGTGCTTTACGAGTTTGCCAAAGAGATCGAGTGCATGTCTGTTGTGCTTGATCTATAGTCTCTTTTTGGGATAAATGGAGCGGAGGAGACACAAAACAAGGTGCAATTTGATGAGTTGTTACAGGAGCCATTTGAGATCTTTCAAAAACTCTAGTGATGGCGAAATGACCATTTCTTTTGCTACCGGCACGAGAGAAAAAGGTTGTGCGAGTGGACGTGGGTGTACATTCACTTAGCAAATAGTGAAGACAACATTAAATAAGAAGAGAGCCTCACAAATGGACGATAATAGCTTGTTGTAAAGACGGTGTTCTCCTCAGCATATAGTCAAAAACATGTGAGGAATACATATAAAGACAGAACATGATTGGTGGTGGCATAAGGCAATGTGTGCCAACCAGGTATTATACGAGACTTGTGTGAATATATTATCTTTAACGAAATAGCTTGTATTTCTTGTAATATAGGAATTATTGAGAAAGGTGAGAAAGCGAGGTACAACAACTAAATATCCCCTTAGTATTACAATGCAGCTAAGTGGAACGCGAACAGGGTTTTGTACGCTTGGTTGAGTAGGATGATGAATGTATGGTGACATATTCTTCTAATGAGCTTACTGCCAAGGAGCAAGCTATCACGTGAGGAGTCATAACTCATTGGATGATAGCGAGATATGTTACTTTTGGGTTTTGTAGGTTTGTTTCCAAGATCGTGTTGTGCAAAGAGTCTACAAGGTACATGTTTAAGTGGTCGGTCTGGTGCTTGCCAAGCGATGGCAGAGCAACTACGATTCTTAGATAATAGAGATTGGCGGTCGGTGCGAAGGGGTGAAGGACCATTACAGATCGTGACCAAAGTTGGGAACAAATCATACAAGGTCCAGCCGACCACGTGGATGGGAGTTCACCCTATGTTTCACATGAGCAACTTAAAGCCTTTCCATGGAGACCTCTCGAAGACCAGCTGAGGACTGAGTGTATAAGGGCCCCATCGATACCAAACCCCATCACAACGCCGAATTAAATAGATCCTTGCTGATAGATTGGTAATGATGTCTAAGAAGGAGCCTATTCGTGCGTACCTAGTCAAGTAGGAAGGTCTTGGGCCCCAAGAGTCGAGTTGGGAGAGAGATCATAACCCAAAGGCATTCAAGCGAAAGATCGAGGAGTTCCATGCAGTACAGTCGACGAGGGCGTCGACAAGTTAGGTGGGGGAGGATGTTGTGGCCAGCCCCTCTCACCAAGTCTCAACCAAGTTCCAGGGCCACAACCGAGTCATTGTCACCGTGTCCCCGTTTCAAGTACATCAATGTTTTAGGAAGTGTCTTTTTTTTACTATTTCTTAGGCTAGTAAAAAGCGTCTCATTTCAAACAATGTAACGTCTACTCGTAGGATTTCTGTAAAGTTTATTTCGCATATATGTAGGGGGTAGACAGCCAATAGAGGGTTGGTCCACGAGTGAGGGTTCGGATCCTACACAGCAGGCGGCCCCTACCGCCAAGTTCTAGATGGTGTGATTTTGTTTTTTTGTAACTCAAAACCTTTTTCTTATCGTTTTAATAAAATAAAATTGTTTTTCTTTCCTGCGGGGAAGTAGGGGGTCGTCCGTGTGCATCCGCTATACCCCAAGGTTTCGACTCCTTGACGGAGGGATCCTTTTGTGATGCGAGACTAATGTGTTGCTTGCTTGTTTTGGGCAGATCTATCGAGAGAAAGGCTGACTTGATCGAGAGAAGTTCTGTTCAAGTGTCGCGCGGCTTATCAACCGACTGAACTGAAGGCTAAGACGGTGACACCACGCGAGGACAATATCGCCTCAAATGCTCTTGTGATCCACATGACCAACAAGTATTCTGCTCAAACCTCACCCTGTTACCCTGACCTGGCGCACCTCACCCAAAATTACCTTGCCTCACCTCAGGCTGATACCTACGGTCATGGTTTCTCTTGTTCTATCCTTCACTAGGACCAGAATCTGCAGCTCTCTTACTCGAGCTAGAACCACCAACGCGAGAGGTCAAACCCAAACTTTGCTCTATATCCTTGGCTCATGTCACCAACACATCGAAATCAGAGTAATCAGAAGCGAGCATGAAAGTCTAAACTTCCTGCACCAAGCCATAACAGAAGCAAACACATCGATGCCTATCACTCGGCACCAACTTCGGAGCATACTGGCTCAAAGGTACGAACTAGACCTCGTACTCACTTACAGTCATGTTTCCTTGCACTAAGGACATGAACTCACGCTTCTTATCATCCAAGTATCTAACTCCCATATAATTCTTTTTCAATGCAGCATGGAAGAAATCCTAATCCACCTCATTAGGTTCCATGGCCATGGTCACAGTCGTCCACCAAGCATATGCATCACCATGCAACAACAAAACAACACATCCCAGCTTATGTGCATCGTTGGACCCCATTTGATCCAAAATTTTGGGTCGTACTATCCATCTGAGCCTCGGATGCCTCGAGAGACAAACCACGATATTCAACGCCTCCCAAATTTCACAAGTGTTCCAACGGCAAACCCCCTTGCCCAACGGTAGTCACTTGCACTTGCACTTGCACTCCAGCAATAACAGCATGGAATGCTCCAGTCATCGCATGTACCAAAGGCGTCAAATCACCCAACACCGGACCAGCTTGTCCATGTTGCGCTTGCTCCTCACCCCCAGGTGTGGTAGCGGTGGAGGAGGTAAATTCGCTTCAGGCAGAACCTCGTTCTCCTGATTCCTTTGCTCAACAACAAGAGCAACTGATCCTGAACGTAGCTCTATCCTCGGTACCATTGTGTTATTAACATTAAGGCATGAATATAAAATAAAATAAGAAATCAGGCTAGCTTCTAGCAAGTATCCAAGACTTCGAATTCAATTTAAAACATTTCACTATAGTAATAAGGCAATGGGCATTCCAATTCCCCCCCCCCCCAACATAGCATAAAACTCACAACATACATGTCACAACCATCATGCATCACGAGCATTAAGATTCATCCCACAATATCATCATGTATAACAGATCATACTCATATCACGATCATCATACATAGCATCTCTATCATTTAATCAACATTATCATGCTTATATCATTCACCGTGCAAAACAAACATCACCAATACATACAAGCACGTCACATTGACTTACCATTAACTTACCATCATCTCATTCTTTCGAAACCTGGCTCTGATACCACCAAATATAACCCTTCGACCCGACCTAGTCGATAGATCGAACCGAACGGGTCACACATGGAATATTGAAGTAAACTGGGAAGATATACCTTAATAAATAACCCTGGTTTTCTTTTTATCTTATCTAGATGCAAATTATGTTCCTATGTGTTTAACATTGGAGCGGATCATTCGCAACTCGACATATATCAATTTCACCCAATTACGGCTTTTACGGACCATTTTGTAATTTTTCTAATTCGCTGGGACTTAAGTCATTTTCATGTTACCAACTTTAATTAGTCTCATTTCATGCATCTCGGTCAAATCTCAGCTAAAAATAATCATTCATAGTCAAGCAATTGCATCCATAACATTCAAGGACTAAAATGCAAAGGAACAGAACTTCAGAACATTCCATTAACTAACATAACAGACACTAGTTTCGAAACAATAAGACCCTATTTCGAAACTACGACCTCCAGTAGCCAAACGTACCGAAACATGTCTCATTCGTTTCAAGACAAAGCATACATGGGTGATTCCCCTGCCTAAAACAATACATATGTGTATCGAAACGACCCCGTGTTTCGATACAGGCCTGAAAATAGCCATGGTGTTTCGATACAGGCCTAAAAATAGCCATGGTGTTTCAGAACGACCCACATGCGTTTTGAACCACTCAGACCAAATATGCACAGCGTATCGAAACAGTAGCAGATGTTTCAAAACACATACCAGAAAATGACTTACTGCAGCAAAATTGAGCATTCAAACATGTTTTGATTCACCATATAAAAGCAAGATGAAATCATGAAACAACAATGACACTTCATCACTGATGTAGGCACCAATCATAGCATTTATCATCAAGCTTAGCAACATATGAAAACCTATAGGCATGCTTCCTAGTTTCGAATTACCTAGAACATAAAAAACCATAAATCCAAACAAACCAAGAGTTAAAGACCATTTACAAACCAATATAGACATACCAAACTTATACCAAAACAAAAAATACCAAAATAACCAACTCCAAGACATTGGACACCCCATTGCCTTTATTACTCTAGTCCATAACCAAAGATACATTCAAGTGAAGTCTCTTGGGATTCCTTTGTGAGTTGCTGCCTCCAAATACTTAGTTATCTGCATTGATGGGAAAAAGAGAGCATAAGCATACAAGCTTAGTGAGGAATACTCAAAAACCAAAAACGTCATTAATGTTTAAAACTATTTTCACACTTTTGAAAACCATCATACCCTCTTTGAAAATCATGCTACATATAAACAAGCCTTCCACGCATATCAACCAATATGCAAAGATTTAAGGTAAAACATGCATTTTCCATACGATGCATTATAAACATTTACATAACAATTTAATCAATAATATTGGCTTTCAAGTGATCAACAACATTCTCATTTCTCAAAAAGCATATCGAATGTACGAATTATCTAGTGTTGTCCCAAACACTTCATACACTCTATCGGCACCTCAAGGCTCACACACAGGAGCTACCCTCCAGGGGTTGTGACACCCGTGGTGGAGTATTCGGTACAAATTACAACCCCTCAACCCCACTCATCGGTAGATGTATAACCCACTAACGAGAGACGGGACACCATACAAGGTTCGCACACAGGAGCTATCCTCCACCATTGCAACCTTAAACATTCCTCAATCATTAGGGTATTTGGATGGAGTTTTCGGTACAATCACAACCCCTCAACATCCAAGGCGACTTGTTTATAGTGCACTCAATCCTATAGTCGGCTAACTATATCCGATTTCATTGGCAAAATACTTTACACAACATCACTTGCCAATATAATCCACTTCTAATGCATACCTCATTGTTTTTCCAAAGCATTCACAATAAGCCATATTCCAAGCATTAAACCATGATTCAAAAACCATGTATAAACACGTGCATACAAGGATCACTTACCTAGTGCATCCTTAAAACCATATGGCAACTACACTGGCAAGGCGTTTGGCAAGTTTTCGACAGACATGGAGTGGTTGTGGATGTGTTTGTACCAAGAAAGAGAGCGAGAGATGGAACCAGATTCGGATTTGTACGTTTGGGGTCAAAGGTGGATGCGGATCGAATCATAGAGTGTTTTCATGCATTTCGGCTTTACGGATACAAATTAAAGGTAATGATGGCGCAAAGGGAGACTAGGGATACATTTTGGAGAAGAAAACGTGATAACACTAATTCAAGGACGAATAAAGAGATCCAAAAATAGTGGGATGATCACGATCATACGAACAATTCCAAAAGGAATCAAGTGAGGCGACTTAACAAGGATGAGGATGGTGATGATCGGATCACAACGAAAGAGCAATCTAGAGTGGAAGAGAAACGCAAATGCGTGGATGGGGTTGTTGATGCCGATAAATGAGATATTTTACAGAATTGCGCTTTGGGTTTTTGCCGTCAACCCAGCCAAATAGCGGATCTTGCAAATGAGATTACAAAGGCGAAATTGACAGGTTTTACGTTGATGCAAGTTGTGGGCTCTCTTGTATTATTCATGTTTGAAGATAAAGAATCGAGGAAGAGAATTTTGGAGACTAGGTGTCTAGAAACATGGTTTGAAAATTTAATTGAATGGTCGCCTACATCAATTTTACCGAATCGAAGGGTATGGCTTTTAGTAAGTGGAATTCCTATTCAAGGATGGTCTGAATAAACATTTCAGAATATTGCAGCGATTTGGGGCGAACTTGTACGGATTGACATTGAGACTTTGGTGCCTTCGACGTTTGAACGATGTCGATTTTAGATCGAAACCGACTGGATTTCACACATAGATGAAGTAATGGACTTGCGCATTAACGATAACGTCATCAAAATTCGCGTTACAGAAATTGAGGAAGCGGTTGGCCCTAAGTGTGATTGTAGTTGTGAGGCGGCGAACTGCTCGGAAGATACAGTGAGTATTGAGGATTTGAACATGGATATGTCCAGTCCGGTTAAGGTGTCTATAAGTGGGAGGTCAGCAAATGATATAATGGTACCCAATTATTTCTCTTATTCGGCTCTGGGTTCGAGCCAAATTGATCGTATGTGGAATGAGAACAAGAGGGAGGATTGGGGTGTCATGAGCATGGCAAGTTGGATGGCGGATGAAGATGTAAGCTTTGTCCATCGTGAAGGGGAAAGTCAGCGAATTCTGGATGTTTTGCCGAGTGATGCTGTGGTGGATGTTTTTTCCAAACAATGTGGGAGTACCGTGTGCTGAACTAGTTGCCGAAGAACTAGTAGCTGGTGAATTGAGCCCACGTGTTGATGGGTCAAGGATAAAAATTCCTAGGGCTAATAAGGCTCAAACGATTGAATACAATGGAGAGTTTAGAAGGTTACGGCAGGTTTCGGAAATCGAACAGAGTTTTTTATCGCCTGGTGAGCGAGGCGAGGCTAAAGCGAAGCTGGTAAAAAAGGGTAGAGGTCGTTCGAATAAAAACCAAAAATCATCAGAGGTAATTGCTAATGGCTATTTGTCAGATTCGAACTTCTATAACCGAAAACATATTATTTTAAGAGAAGCGGAGGAAACATTGAAATTGGGTAAACTGATTGGGGTGAAAACAATTGGAAAGGAACAAGACATTGTAAAGGATATCGTGCGTATGATTGAAGCGTGAGAACGACAATAATTGCGAAGAGTGTTGAGTTTGTGGTCGTGGAATGTGAGAGGGATTGGGTCAGCGTTGAAGCGTAAGTCGGTTCAACGCTTTTTGCGACAACAAAGGTGTGCAATGGTCATTTTATATGTGACTAAATTAAAGACATCAAGTGATGGTATGGTGAATAAGATATGGTTTACAAATGATATTGTTTATGTGTTTACGCCTTCTTCGGATGTTTTTGACATTCGAGAGAGGAGACGGATTTGCTCGGTTCTTGGATGTCTATTTTTGTGGTATAGTAGAAGTATACATACCGTGCTTGGGAGGGGATCAAGCGAGTTTGTTAGACGATATGTGGTGTAGTAATCTACAACGAGGTATGGTGGAATTATTCATTGGTTGTGGTGCATGTTTTCCTTTGTGTCGATAGAGTGGCGTGGTGTGGTTTGTTCAAAGTGTGAGGATCGAATAGTATGGAAACACGCAACATCGGACCATTTTTTTGTTGGTGCTTGACGACATCTTTTGGCCTGGAAATTACATCCGAGGGGGATTATTGTTGAGCTCATGTATTCATGTTTTTATCGAGAAGCGAATTGCATGGATGTCTCTTTGGCGAGGGGTGGTGTTGATCGTACATCTTGGTTTTGCATGCTAGCGTGAATGTTTTGTGTTTTGGTTTCTTGTTTTAGTTTTTTTGTGTTTGTTCGATTGTTTTTAGCGTTTGTTCTTTATCTCATACTCCTCGGTACTCTTTTTCTCTATTTAGGTGTAGAGTGGTTTTTAATGAGGCCATGGAGTGTGATGGCATTGTATGATACTTATTAATAAAATCATACTCTTTTGCCGATAAAAAAAAACTTAAACCCTAAAAATTTTCTAAGTATTTTTAAGCCAAACAATACAAAAACGTACAGACGTTTCGATACACCCAAGGGTGTTTCGATACGACCAAACCTTATTTGGCTACCGGAAGAAATCGTTTTGATACAATTTATATTGTTTCGATACAACCTTCTTTAGGATTTAAGAATTTTAAGCATCTTGTATCGATACGGTCTAAGAGATTTGTAAAATCTTAGCATTTATTATTTTTTACTGTTACTTGTCAGTTATTGAGAACGGGCAATTTTTAAAAACAGTTAACCCGTATCGGTACGCCATAGGGTCGTTTCGATACGGATATTGACAGTAACTCAAGTGAGAAAAATTGCATCGGTACGACCAAAGTTGTTTCGATACGACCCCTTATACTGTTTCGATACGCATTCACGTGTTTCGATACACCCATATATATTACTTCCAACGACTCTTTCTATTTTGAGATATGGATCGGTACGGGCCTTCGTGTTTTGATACGGACATGTGCAAAAATGCATTTATGGTGAGAAATAAAGGCTCCAACATCTTTATTGATGACCTCAACCACCGTAATAGCTAGAAATTAATGCAGGGGTATAAATACAAGCCTTAAAAGCTTCAACAACAATCATTGAACCTCAAAGCAACATCCAAGCAATCAAATCCAAACCTTAGTACTTATTGTCAAATTCTTGTACCCAACTCCTTGAGTTCTAATTGTAAATCAAATTTGAGAGTTTGTGGAGTGTTTGTAAATCAATTGGGCTACATTTATCTTGTGAGAGATCAATTGTAATAGCCAACATTCTTCTTTGTAAAGTGAGAGTCTTGTGGTTCAATCTTTGCGTAGAAAGATTGAACATTTGTAAAGGTTGCCTCCTTAGCCTAGAAAAGGGAAGAACAAATTAGTGGAGAGTTTGTTGAAAATCCTTAGTGGGAGCTAAGGTAGTGGATGTAGAGCTTGTTTAGAAGCTTGAACCACTATAAGTGTCTTGTCTATCATTTTTACTTGTTCTTTTTGCTCCCTCCAATTTTTAAAGTGTCAATTCACTCCCTCTTAGCCATATCGGTTAATTTGATCTACTTAACAATATGTTTATATCGTATATGATTATAGAAAGTCGTTTAAAGTAGATCCAATATGTACCATAATATATAAATAACTACTCCTCCCGGCTGGACTCGGATTTCATAAATTCGACTAGACTTGAATTTTTTTAAATAAAGTTTGAATGATAAAATATAACTCGTTAACTCTATTAACTCGAATTTCATAGTATTATAAATTCGATGAGACTTCATAAATTCGATCTTTTTTAGGCCGAATTTAGGGGTTACACTGGGCAGCGAACTGAATCTCATAATTGGCATCAACAAATTGTTATAACAATCCCTAAATAACTACCGTTCAAAAAAAAAAACAATCCCTAAATAACCAAAACTAAATCCGGACTAACACATGCTAAATGGAGTATATTAACAAGGCATTGTTTCTGGCTTTTAGGAACTTATTTAGCTATCCTTAATTTACACAATTACTAAAAGCTTAAGTTTTCCAGCAATTAAGCCCTTCCCAATTCCCTATTTTTTTTTTCTTTAGTTAGTAATCACATTATCGAGTCAATAGCCATGCAAGGCTCCAAGTCTCATTTTTATTCATTTTAGTCAATTTCACAATTTCCTCGCGTTTTAGAAATCCTTCACTTTAGTCCTTACTATAATTTACCACTTTTAATAATCAAATTAATTTTAAATAAAAATTATTTTCAGATTATTCAATCCATTTTTGGGTTTCCTATTACCGGATTCAAAAATTGCCGAATGATCGTTTGGATTGTTACAATTTTTCTTTTATTTCTATCAATTCTTCGGCTTCTCCATACAACCATCAATGTTTCTCACCTCAACATCTCTTCTTTTAAAAAATAATATTATAGAATTTTAGATGATATTTGATTTATTAAATAATATTACAAGTTTTGCTCGTGCTTGTGAAAAAAAATATATGAAGAACTATATGTGTATATGGTATATGATTATAAAAAGTCATTTAAAGTATATTCAATCTGTACCATAATATTATAAATAACTACTCATCCCGGCTTGACTCGAATTTCATAAATTCGACTAGACTTAAAATTATTTAAATAAAATTTGAATGATAAAATATGACTCTTCAATTCGATTATCTCGACTCGATCAAATATTCACCCTAAGTGAGGTAAGAGAAATACAAGCTATTTTAATTTGATTTTGAAAATCCATGTTTGATTTAATCATTTATTAAATTAAATTAAAGGAATTGAGATATTTTGTGAGTCAAATTCAAATATTTTAGTATTCATTCAAATAGCTTGTGAGTTCAATAAAATTTTTATTAAGAACAAACATTTAATATTACATAAAATTGATCAATGGGTTTTGGTCCAAGTGGTTAGAATTTTGTATCGTTTAAGTAAGTCTCGAGTTCGAGACTTTCTCTATGTAAAAAAATTTCGTTGGAAGACTCACTCACCGAATGCAGTGACAAATCTCCGGAACCGAATTGTAACTTTGATTATATCCTAAAACTGAGTTATAAGTTTAAATTTATTTACAATCAAAATTGAAATTGAAAGAATCATAAGTTTAAAATCGAATTT
This sequence comes from Hibiscus trionum, assembly GCA_030270665.1. Taxonomy (NCBI): domain Eukaryota; kingdom Viridiplantae; phylum Streptophyta; class Magnoliopsida; order Malvales; family Malvaceae; genus Hibiscus; species Hibiscus trionum. Next base: position 17,612,627 of record BSYR01000051.1, read on the forward strand.
AAACAGGAGTTTATCATTATTTAGATCCAATGGTTCATATTGAAGCAAAGAAAAAGTTGATGGAAAAACGGATAAGCCTGCAGTTTATTTTTCTGCAATGAAAGTTTGTAGGTAGGATGAACATTTCGACTCTTATCTATTTACTTGATGCAAAGGCAAAGAAGCAAAAGACAAAGAAATGAAAGAGGATAAGAATAAGAAAAAGATAATCATAAACGACCTTATCATGTATGGCTTTGAAATTCGAAATACTTAAAAAACAATTATTTATTCCATTTATCCTTTTTACAAGATGAAAAAACAAACATTCCAACATAGTGATTAATAGTTCAACATTTGAGTAGAAGCCATAATTGCAGGCTGATTTGAACCATGGCATTGCCAGGACTCAACTTTTGGGTCTGCAATTTGATCACAAAAGCTTCTTCCGGGCTGATTCATCAAATTGAATTGCAATAATTCAATCCGAGTTTGCATCATTTCTAGTTTCCTTAAATATTGTGCCAGTTCCATTTGTTGAACCTTCAAACCGTTGTTTTCAGACTCCAAAGCAACAGTCTTTTGCATTAGAACTTCATACTTGTTACTGTTGTTATGAATTTCAACCTTCAATGACGAAGTTTCAGTGACCAAATCTTCCAAAAGCTTCTGCTTCTTCATTCGTGATCGCCGAGCTGATTCTCGATTCGATATCATCCGTTTCCTCTTCTTTTCGTCCATGTCCATGCCTCGAGCATCGGCCTCGGACCCCGAACTCATCATCGGCGGGACGTATGACATGTTTTACAGACGAAAGGGTTTGAAAATTTGAAGTTGTAAAAACCTAAAATGATGAATCCTAATTTCCTTAGCAATGGACAAACTGTTTTGAGAAAAGCAAATCAACCCGAGATCGAAGAGAAGACATAAAACCAATGAAGAATGACAACTGAAACTGAATGAAAGAAGAGGATTTGTGAGAATGAAGAAAGGCAATTCATATCATAAATCTAAGGAAAAGGCAGCTCAGAGTTTTAAAGAGTTTAACCATAAAAGTTTTGGAGTTTGAAGGTCGAAAACAAAGGGTATATATACATATATAAAGAGCTTATCTTAAAAATAGAAAACAAAAACAACAAAGTTTATCCTATTCGATCAATCAAAAGATTAGGAAAAGAAAATAAAAAATAAAACGGAATGGAATCCTCCATCTCCATGTTGGATCGGCGAATGGTCAAGAAACGTGTGTCAATTCAATTACAGTTTCATTTCTATATTTGATTTTTATTGGTTAAATCAAACGCATAGTGCAAACTTGTTAATCAATTGCTATATCAAAACATTGAATTTGTCTAGATTCTGCAACAAACTTACTTTCAAGGAAACAATTAATTACATTAATTTTCTGTTTAATTCTTGTGTTCCGAATTTGTCTTCAGTTTTTATTAATTCTAATTTTTGTTATTGATAACCTTTGTATTTTATAGTATAAAAATTTGCTTACTAACAAATATACTTAATGAGTTTATAAAGATTCGTAAAGCTATTATAATTGTATTGCTATATTTTTATGAAAATTATAATCATTATACTTGAATTTTTAAGTAAAAAAATTTAAAATAAATTTTTAACCATAAAAGATGAATCTCAAAATTCATTCAAATAGAGGGACGGCGGCTTATTTTGACCTATTTTTTTATAATAAATTAACTTATTGCCCAATCTGTTTTCTAAACAAAGGGAGTGGACAATGAGTTTCCCATTTCTTTCATTTTACCCTTTTTCTTCACAGCAGAAATCTATAAGACTTTATTAAGAAAATGATTGTGTTTTAGGGCAAGAAGATAAAATTTTGGAAAATTCTATGAAGAGCAACGAACATTGTTGAACACCAATAACGATGTACACCGAAGGACTAAAATTATAATTAAAATTATATCTTAAAAAAATAAAAATTAAATTTAATAGTTACTTTATAATATTTTTTAATAGGTTAGAATCAAATATACTCAATTCTCCTAAACCCTAACAAAATCAATCTCTTAACAAAATAGAAATCAGTTTATAATTTTTTAATAGATTAGAATTAAATATATCAAACTCTCATAAACCTAAACCCTAACAAATTCAATGTTGAATTTGAGACAACGAAATTTAACTTCCTTTTCCTCCAAATTCATTCCCAGTTTCGACAATATTTCCATGGATGTTTGAGTTTGAGACATGAATCGTCTGAGATCACCCGGGGAAACTCAAGTGGAAAAGGTTTCATGTTAGGTTTTGTTAGGATTTAAGTTTAGGAGAGTTGAGTATATTTGATTCTAATCTATTAAAAATTATAAACTGATTTCTATTTTTTAAGAGATTGATTTTCTTAGGGTTTAGGAGATTTGGGTATATTTGATTCTAACCTATTAAAAAATATTATAAAGTAATTATTAAATTTGATTTTTATTTTTAAAGAGATAATTTTAATTATAATTTTAGTCTTTTAAAATTTTAAAAAAAATTTAAAAAAATTAATGGTGTTTATATGTGTTCATCGTTAGTAGTGTTCAACAATATTCTTGTACGTGGTAGACTCAACCTAAAATTTTGGGGCAACTATCAATTGAAAATTCATAGTCCTATCAGATAAGGCAATTAACATTTTTTTCGTTTGTTTTAAATTGTTTATGAAGTAAATTAAAAATAAAATAATCATAGCAAAGTCAGAACAAACCAGCTTAGATTGGTGGCAGCACTTGGAACTAAAATAAGTCATCTTTCTTACCTAAAGCTTCTTTATCATTATCCACTCAGTTTATTTTTTTTTTGTTGGAACTATTTATTAGACCTAACTTTCTATTAATATTTATATATTCAGTGTTTTTATTTTAACAATAATTGCTTAAATCAGGAGATTTTGATAAACTTGATTAAGGAGTAGCTACTGTTCAATAGGTCTGGTAGATTAAATCAAACAATCCATTACACTATAAAGATTATTTTCCCACCATATTTTTTAAAAACAATAGTAAAAAATCTGTTCATACTAGCTCAGAAAAAGTTAAATCTGTTCATGAGCCCATAAATATAATTTGATTTCAAATTTTCTTTAGCTTGACCGGTATTTTTATTGTTCACATATTATAATGTGTTAAGTTCCACTTATACATAGTAAAACTTACTAAAGTTTAAATTAATTTAGGATCATTGGATGTGAGTAAATTAATGATTAGGATTAAATTCTTTTATTTTGTTTTCTTAGAAATATTTACATACAATATTTTTAACTTTTAGTCTCAACCATTAATTTACATTCATCAAATAGTCATAAATTAATATAAAATTAAAAATTTCTACATAGTATAAAAGTATCATATTATTTATATATTTTTAAAAATATTCTTATACATATATTTATATATTTATTGTTATTTAATATAAATTCAATTGGGATAAATCTTGTCCTATTTTCAGCTAGACTTGTCTGAGATGAGAAGAAAGTGGAATCGCAAATCCAAATAGCCATCCATATAATATAATATAATATGATTATCACGTTTGTCTTCATGGCCCTACATGGACGTCAGAGCCCCACGTTTTGGTTTATGTTCCTACGTCTCTGCACATCGCCATCCAACCACCAACTAGAACCTTCGTTTTCGCCTCATCTTATCATATACTATTACTTAATATACATTCATGTATGTTGTACATTTATTAATGTGTACACCCATAAACATATAATGTAATGTTATTCCTTCATTTATCACTTAATAATAGATTAGATGAGAATTCAACAAGTGGTCCCAATAAAAAAGCGGATGGTTAGATTATGTAAGAATTTAACAAGTGGTCATAGTGAAATAGCGAATGGTATTCATACTAAAAGACTAGGGTTTAATCGGAATGTCTGCAAAGTGTGTGTATTGTCAAAGAATTAAAAATATCTATAAATATAAATTACATTGTAATCACCTTTAGATTATAAAAAAATAGATTATATGATAACATTTATTGACCAATGTTATTATTTGTTTTCGCTTACAAGTTTTTTTTTACATGGTATGTTTTACCCTCATTTTATAAATGTATATGCCAATTTATATACACGGTCTCTTATTTAGGGTTTGAACCCAGCCTCTTCTCCTCTTATAAAAAAGTTAAGATATACATTTTGTATCTTAACTAGGCACTTATTCTCAAGTTGGTACTTAAAAAAATTTTGCTCCAAAATTGATACATAAACTTCTCCCAAGTCGATAACTAAAGACTTTGCACTCACAAGTTGGTACTTGATCTAGAAACCTTCTCCCAAATTGGTACAAAAACTTGTACATTCTATCAATAGTCATAATTCAAAATAAATCAATAAATTTAACCCTCTATATTTAAAGATTCTATCAATTTACTCTTTGTTTTTCTCCTAAATTGTTGGTTTTTCAACTAGAAATGTTATATTACTTTCCTGATATAATAAAAGTTTAACAATAGCTTGTTTTTATTGCAGAATGTATTTATCCAACATCCGCTTTTATCCGATACAATTGTTTGGTTTGACAACATCATAAAAAATTGATTAAATTAATGTAATTTTTAAATATGAAGTGTTATATTTATTAGAATGTTTTGAACTAGGATCAAATTGATAGAATATATAAGTTTTGAGGACAATAAATGTCAATAAAAGTACTAAAACAACGAATGGAATTGTAACACCCCAATTTTCGCCTGAATTAAAACGGTAACTTAATTGAAATCCCTAACTAAAAACCCTAAAAATTGGGAAATTTTAATTAAAAATCTAATTGAATTTCAGTGAGCAAATTTCATAGATGGCAAAGTTTTGGTGTCATTTCTTAAACCCTAGAAAGTGCGTTGGAACACATTATAATTTACCCTTTTGATAGGGTATTTAAACCTATTTTTGCACCCGTTTTAGATTTTTGGTCATGTTTGTGCCGCACTCCCTTTCCTCTCTCTCTCTCGGTTTCTCGTGCGAACTTAACACCCAAATCGTTTCTTTTCCGATCAAGCTCCGACAAGGGAGCTACCGTCGGCTGTTCGTCGATCCGTAACCACCATTTAACTCCCATTTCAAGTCCGATCAAAACCCACCCCTCCGTCGCCCTTGCGCCGTTGTCCTTTGTCGGAAATCAATTTAAAACCCTTCTAATTCCGCCTCACCATCGTTGTTCTCCGTTTCCGTTCGATTTTGGCGTGTGGGTAAGACGATATGGCCTTGTCTTGTGTTATCTTGTTGTTTGCGTGCGTGTGAGGTCGAAAATGACCGTTTCTGGACATCGGGGGTTGACGTCGGCAACCGGTGAGTGGGCTGTGTGTGTGAGTTGGGTTGAACCCAATCTGAGAATGGGCTGGGTTAGAGAGATCAATGAACCGAACTGGTCTATATAGCTAGACCGAACTAAGCCGACCGAGTCAGACAAACCAGACCCTACTCCAGAAACGAACCGACTGACGTGTGCGATGATGTCCGTGTTGACGTCAGCAATGACGTCACCCATTGACTCGTTGACCATTGACCGTTGACCCGTTGATCGTTGATCGTTGACTTTTTCAGAAAAGGCCTATTTCATGTTTTTCGATGTTCTGATTCCGATTACGCTGCCCTTTTTCCCAAATTCGAACCCGAAAGACCGTTTTGACCATTTTATTCGATTATACTTAGTATTTAAAGATTTGAGTATCGGGAAATTAATTGGAATTATTCTTATTTGCAGACGACATTGACTCGGATACTGAGATCCTTCCTCCTGCTCCACCTGAACGACCTCCTGTTGCTAATACATCGGGATCAGCTCATGAGTTTAATTAATAATATATTCGATATTTACATTATCAGTGTCTTGGCATAGTAGTAGTATCTTTGATGGTGTATTTAATTATTATAGAAGCTGACTCTGACCGACCTAGAGGTAGAGCTGAGCGTGGGAGATGTCACTGTCGACGTTGACTGTTAGCTACCTGAGGTGTGTTCTCTTTTGCGTTGTCTGTTTACAGTGCTCTGTATGTAAATGTGTTGATGGGCTGAAATGTATACATAATGTGGTCTGATGATGTATGATAATAATATTCCGTTGATCTGTGATATTTGACTTGTTCAACATTCTATTACACTATGCAATATTGATATATGTTATCATATTCAGATTATGTGATTATGCATTTCTATTGATAAACAATGCATTTATATTCAGCTTTGGATTTTATGTCATCTCATTATGGTTGAGATTCTATACGGGGAAGTTCAATGGTTTCATCCTTTGGGTTGAATTCGGCTTTGGATTAGTGGTTCCACCCTTCGGGCTGAGTCACACTTCGGATGGTGACGAGGTAGAGAGTGGTTCTGGGGAACCTTACTCTTCGGATGGTGATGTAGTTGGGTGCATGGCATACTGTGTTACATATTCATTCATACCTGTTTATGTGATTGAAGTGATTCTTGATGGAAAATTGTATTATGATAATGTCTGGTTGACTCTATTGATATGATGATTCTGTTAGTTCTGTTTGCACTGTAGAGACACATTGAGCGTTTACGCTGACTTCCCCTTAGTTTCTATTTCAGATACTCAGCTGTAGGCTACGGTACTTGGAGGACCTCGTTTTTCAGCTTTATTTATTTATTATTATCAATATGATACTTGGACCTATTGATATTATATGTTTTATCAAATTGTATTTATTTTCAGATTTCAGATGTTTTATTGGGTTATTACGTTTTATCATGCATATACATTTTGCATAGTTATTACTTTCAGAATGATTTTATAAATATGTATTATGTAATATTATTATTATCTATTTTGGAATTAAAGTTTTGAATCAGGTTACTTACTTGAGGGACAAGCTTTGAGATTGACTTCCTATATTCGATCCAATTCCTCTAGATCGAGTTTAGGGGGTTGCATTTAGAGGTAGAGAGTGGTTCTGGGGAACCTTACTCTTCAGATGGTGATGTAGTTGGGTGCATGTCATACTGTGTTGCATATTCATTCATACCTGTTTATGTGATTGAATTGATTCTTGATGGAAAATTGTATTCTGATAATATTTGGTTGACTCTGTTGATATGATGATTCTGTTAGTTCTGTTTGCACTGTAGAGACACACTGAGCGTTTTCGCTGACTCCCCCTTAGTTTCTATTTCAGATACTCAGGTCTAGACTACGGTACTTGGAGGACCTCGTTTTCCAACTTTATTTATTTATTATTATCAGTATGATACTTGGACCTATTGATATTATATGTTTTATCAAATTGTATTGAATTTCAAATTTCGGATGTTTTATTAGGTTATTACGTTTTATCATGCATATACATTTTGGATATTTAATAATTTCAGAATGATTTTATAAATATGTATTATGTAATATTATTATTATCTATTTTGGAATTAAAGTTTTGAATCAGGTTACTTACTTGAGGGACAAGCTTTGAGCTTGACTTCCTATATTCGATCCAATTCCTCTGGGTCGGGTTTAGAGGGTTACATTTAGTGGTATCAGAGCAAGGTTCAACACTCAGTCTGGGTGATTTAAATCAATTTTAAATCGAAAATATTTTTTGCATGCATTATCAACCGTTTTCGGGTAAAACGGGAATTTCAGAAAGAAAAAAAACCTATGATCTTTTATGAATAATATTTATACATATTCTGAATAAGGTCTCTAAGTATCGATTCTAATCTTAGGATTCTGTCTTTTTTAGAGATACTACTATGCCACCTCGGAGAAATTCTAGAGTAGCGGCCGGTCGAGGTCGTACCGCGACTACAGACAGTGACGTTCCACCTTCTGAGGGTTCGATACAAAACCAGGGTGAGGTCCAGGGTGCGAATGATGAGGAACAACATGTGGACCACACACGAGCTCAGCATACTGGAGCTCATCAGACTGGTGGAGGTGACCCACATGTTCAGCCTGCTCAGAGTAGTGGTCATCGTGATTTAGGGGATAGTGAGATAGTGGGCACGGATACCGTTACCGTTCAGAGGGAGCTATTGAGATACCTTCGTTAGTCTGAGAGTGTTCAGAGACCCATATCCACAGAGTTTCTAGCTTCTGGAATGACTATGTTCGATGGAAGGACGGGTACAGACCCGACAGATGCATAGTACTGGCTGAAGAAGCTTCAATGACTATTTGTTGAGATGGATTATCCTACCGATCGAAAACTCATGGTTGTTGTTTCACTACTACAGAGTGAAGCCCAGAATTGGTGGGAGGCTGAGGAGCTTGTTACTCCAGCTAGTAAGGTTACTTGGGATCATTTTAGACAGGCTTTCCGTGATCGATATGTCGGAGCTTAATATATAGCTAAGTGCAGAGATTATTTGTTTGACCAGTTCCGGGGAGCTACGGTATTCTCTAAGATAGACATGAGATCTGGTTATTACCAACTCAAGGTTAAGGATCCTGATGTGTTCAAAACAGCTTTCTGGACACGATATGGTCATTATGAGTTCCTTGTGATGTCTTTTGGGTTGACTAACGCCCCTGCCGCTTTTATGGGTATGATGAATAAGGTGTTTCAACCCTATCTTGACCAGTTTGTTGCGGTATTTATTGATGATATACTGGTATATTCTAGATCTGAGGCAGAGCATGAGGAACATCTTCGGATTGTGTTACAAACTTTGCGAGAGAAACAATTGTATGCAAAATTCAGTAAGTGTGAGTTATGGCTTTCTAAGGTTATGTTTCTGGGTCATATAGTTTCTGCTCAGGGTATTTAGGTTGATCCGAAGAAGGTCGAGGCTATTATGAGTTGGAAGCAGCCCAAGAATGTTCCTGAGGTTCGAAGCTATTTGGGTTTAGCTGGGTATTATCGGAGATTCGTTGAGGGTTTCTCTTCTATTGCAACTCCGTTGACTAAGCTTCTGAGGAAGAATGTTCCCTTCGTTTGGACTGAGGCTCAGTAGTCTAGTTTCGAGAAGCTTAAGTCTGTGTTGACTGAAGCACCAGTTTTGATTCAGCCTAATATTGGTAAGGCTTATATAGTTTATAGTGATGCTTCGTACACCGGATTGGGGTGTGTTCTGATGCAAGAAGGAAAGGTAGTGGCTTATGCGTCTCGACAGTTGAAACCGCATGAGTGTAACTATCCTACCCACGATCTAGAGCTTGTTGATGTTTTTTTTTTTTGCACTTAAGATCTGGAGACACTATCTCTACGGAGAGAAGTGTTATATCTATACAGACCATAAGAGTCTGAAATATATCCTCACCCAGAAGGATCTTAATCTGAGACAACGTTGTTAGCTAGAACTTCTTAAGGATTATGACTGCGAGATTGAGTATCATCCAGGCAAAGCTAATGTTGTTACCCACGCCTTGAGTCGTAATGCCATTACAGATTTGAGAGCTTTGTTTGCCCAGATGAGTTTGTACGACGATGGCAGTCTGTTGGCAGAACTTTGGGTTATTCCTACATTGATTTATGATATTTGAGTTGAGCAACCTAGTGATCCGTTTTTGATACATCGTATCAGAGAGGTGCATGGGGGTACATCTCAGGATTTCTCTATTTATTAGGACGGGGGTATTATGTTTCCGTGGCCGGTATTGTATTCCAAGGAAATTTGGGTTAAAATAGGTTATTCTCCGTGAGGCCCATGATAGTTCTTATTCTATGCATCATGTTTGCGTGTGTAGTGTACTATAAATGATACGCAAATATGGTGCAAGTATACACGTCGAACGAGTAATGAAGTGAGTGAGTGAGTATCGCCTCCACAGGGATTGGAGGTATTCACGGTTTGCAGTAACAATATTGATTGAACTTTTTGCAGATGACAATACTATAGTAAAAGAGATGGTGTAAAATAATGCGGTAGCAAAACAGTGCAAAGAAAGATGAGATAGCAATATGATGAACAAGTCCTCTTTCGTATGCGAAACTCACTACGAAATGACTGGTTGGGAATGAGGGACAACCTAAACTAAGCTTCTTAACGATACTAAGATTCTTCAGCTATCTTCTATGCTAGGCGGGATTTGCTAAAAGTGTTCCTAAACTATCTCTAGCCTGGAAACTGGGAGCCAGAAATGCTACAGCCATACCTCTCGGCGTAAACTCTTAACACTCCCCTACCCTTCGCGAACTATCCTTTTTAGCCCTTGAAACCTATCACTTATCTCTAAGGTAGATTAGAGTCAACCTCTCGACAGCCACTCCATTGCTTATGGGGGTTCTAAGGCTAGCTCTCTCGATTACTAACCTCAACAAACACTTAAAGAACGACCAACTCTCGAGGGCTCTTACAACTTTAAGGAAATAAAACACATAAGCAAAGCATAGAACATGATAAACACTGAAAAGGCTATAACATGCATTAGAAAGTACTTAAAATAAAATCATCCATCAAACCCAAGCCACCTAAAACAGTTTGTGGCTGGGCAATATCATCCAACGTATCATTGTGATAACATCACCAAAGATAAATATATAAAAAGGAAATGCTAAAGCGACATAAAGAAAGGTGAACTCCCTCTCCGCCATGGACTACCCGACTGTCTTAGGCCCACCGCCTCTCTTGAGGCCAGCGAGGCCACTCCTTGGAGCTTCAATGATGGAGGACACCAAGTGGAGAAGATGAAGAAGAGCCTTTCTCTCTCCTTGCTACTTTCTCTCTCTTTGCTCTCTTCTGCCTCTCTCTCTTTCCTCTGTCTCCATTTTTTCAAAGCTGCTCTCCCTCTTTATATAGTGGAGGCTCTAAGGTTTTGTGCCCTAAAGATTCCTTGAAAATCCTAAGGAATATCCACCTAAAAGCTGTACCACGAGGGGACAAGGAAGACAGGCTGCAGGTGGGTACCCGCTGCTGCACATGTCAGGTTGTCCTTTTCTACGTTTTCACGTGCTTCTCACGTGTTGACCAATATCCACTTCCACTATGCTATAGCAATTATCGGCGCCAGCTTTCTCTCGCTAGACTCCTTTCCTGCACATCATCAAACCTAAAACCAACCTTCCGAGAAGTACCCCTCAACATGGACTAATAACCATCAAAAGTAAAAATGCACCCAGAAGAAGAAAATGCAGCCTAAATGCAGTCTAAATGCTATGGTATGGGCTCAAGAACAGGCAAATGCTATGGCAAAAAGGTATGAAAACAAGGATATTCATGCAGTTATCACACCCTCAAATTTAAGTTATTGCTTGTCCTCAAGCAATGAGTAGAACATAACAAAAGAAATACTATGACAAAGATTTACCCTAGAGAGTTTCTATGGCAAAATCTCACTCCTCAGAAATGGCATAGGAAATTAAAATGTAAACAACTAGAAATGAGATCCTTAAGAACATTCCTTAGGACTAAGCTGTGTGCGTGTGTGTGTGTGGCTACCTTCCTCCTATACTTAAGCTAGTAAGACAAATTTTTAAGGAAGCTCCCTAGTTATACCCTATCCATGCTCTCTAGCTCTTTTCTAATTTTCAGACTCCCAAAGATATATGTTTTCTGCTACGAAGGGTGTCAGCTCATCACACCTAACGTCCTTAGCTCTAGATGAGCAGGGAGCAAACCTCTCACCCCCAAGCTAGTAGGTAGAGTCATCCCGTGAAAACTTTCATTCACTCGTATGCTAGAGCAAAACTTTATTTCTTCTTTCTTTTTTTTGATTGAAGTATGCTATAGCAAAGCATTGTGTCCTTCTACAGATACGCTGTAGCATTTATTCATTCGTTTTAACACAGGGTCTTCTTTCTTTCTTTTTTAGATCTCTAGAGTTTACATACCAGAGTTCACTAGGGTCATTCCCTAAAAATTTTCTAATGAACTTACTTATAGAACAAGGGCAGATGTGTAAAAAATTTTAACAACTATAACTAGATCTTAAGGTCAGTTCTACATATCTCAACTAATTGTGTTTTTTTCTAAACTAGTTCAAGCTTTTAAGTTTTCATCATCAGACATCATAGATATATTCATAGGCTGTCTCTAGACTAAACAGAATGCCATAGTAAAAATTTTGTTCTTTCCTACTATGAATATACTAATGCAAAATACTAACTATGAACACCAACACCCCCAAACTTAAGGGATGCAGTGTCCTCAATGCATGAACTAATCTATACTATATGCAATGAAGAATAATGAAAAATGAAATAAATGAAAAGGAAAAAGTTAGTTACCTCCTGGGTGCAGAGGCTATGTGGTGCTGCTGGTGTTGTCCATGGAAGTTTCAGACGAGTAGTGGTGGGGATTTGCGACATAGTCCACACTCTCGGAGGAGACTGGCTGAGCACTGGGTGAAGATCAGACACGACCGACGGTATGTTTGATAAGTGTCTTTGGTCTGGATGTTGTAGCATCTAATGTTTTTGCTTGTGTCGGCTCAAGCGTAGGTGCTGGGGTTGTCTCCTTTTGAGGGGGGTCCTCATGATCACTCGATATATTTTTTGGCTCAGGCAGTGGGTTATCTGGTCTTGAAGGTGCAGGGTTGTTTGCCTTCCTGCTGCGTTTTCTCTTTTTGGTCGGGGTGGGTACAGGGGTGGTTTCTTCGACAGTAGGTGGAACCAAGGGAGTTTGTTTTTCTGGTTGGGCAGTAGAAGTCTTAGGCGTCGTCTTCCTTGCAGTCTTTTTCTTAAGAGCGGGCTGGACTGAGCTAGGGTCAACTTTCCTTTGATTGGGGGCACTTGGCTTGATGCGGCAGTAGTGGGGGCTTGCAATAACTCCATATGAAATGGAGGGAATGTCACGTTCTAATTGGAGAGGAGTTTGTTGAAGCAAGATGCTATAGCGCCATCACGATGGTGGGCATACTGAAAATACGCCCGCTGATGTGCCTTCATCAGGTTGAGCTCAGCGCTCAATTCTTTCGTTATGGCCACCAATGCTGCTACTCGTGCTACAGCAAAGCTTTTAGCACCCCTCCACTGTTTACTGAGGCACATCCTCGTTGAATCCTCAGAGCTCAGTGACGAAGGCTGGTGTGAGACATGTTTTTCCTAAAATTGTTGCATCCACAAGATCATCTACAAAGACGTCCTTTCTTTTACACAAAGCAGTTATCAGGTTAGGGAACACGAGAGGACTACGAGGCCTTTTCAAACAAGCATACACTTCATCCACTATAATTTTTCCTATATCAATGCGTCTACCATGCAATATATTGTGGAGAAGAAATAACCTAGAGATATGGACAGTGGCCGTGTGCAGTGTGGGCATAAGCTTATGTCGCACAAAATGATTTCATACCTTAGCCTCAAGCTTGAGGTGACCTCTCTCTACTAACATGTTGTTGTCCAGCACCGTTTCTTCAAAACAAATGTCCTGCAACACCTCGCGTTGTGTTTGTGGGTCCATAGTCGTCAAAAAAGTGGTGTGGTGGTATACAATGTGCTTTAGCCCATAGTACTTGTTGATTGCTTCAGCAGTGAACTTGATATGCTCGCCTCGTGTTGCGCGATCTTGCAATACTATAAATGATACGCAAATGGTGCAAGTATACACGTCGAACGAGTAATAAAGTGATGTGTGAGTATCGTCTCCACAAGGATTGGAGGTATTCACAGTTGTTGTAACAATAAAGATTGAACTTTTTGTAGATGACAATGCTATAGTAAAGGAAATGGGGTATAATAATGCTGAAGCAAAACAGTCCAGAGAAAGATGAGATAACAATGTGATAGACAGGTCCCCTTTCGTATGCGAAACTCACTACAGAATGACTGGCTGGGAATGATGGACAAACTAACTCAAGCTTCTTAACGATACTAAGGCTCTTCAGCTATCTTCTATGCTAGACAGGATTTGCTAAGAATGCTCCTAAACTATCTCTAGCCAGGAAACTGGGAGTCAGAAATGCTACAGCCATACCTCTCGGCGTAAACTCTTAACACTCCCCTACCCTTCAAGAACTATCCTTTTTAGCCCTTAAAACCTATCACTTATCTCTAAGGTAGGTTAGAGTCTGCCTCTCAACAATCACTCTATTGCTTATGAGGGTTCTAAGGCTAGGTCTCTCGATTACTAACCCCAATATACACTTAAAGAACAACCAACTCTCGAAGGTGCTTAAGGTAGGACCTATCTCTCAAAGCGCTTACAACCCTAAGCTCTTACAATTTTAAGGAAATGAGACATTCATAAGCAAAGTATAGAATCATGATGAACACTGAAAAAGCCATAGCATGCGTTAAAAGGTACTCAAAATAAAATCATCCATCAAACCCAAGCCACCTAAAACAGTTCGTGGCTGGGCAATATCATCCAACGTATCATTGCGATAACATCACCAAATATAAAGATATGAAAAAAAAATTGCTATATCGACAGAAATAAAGGTGAACTCCCTCTTCGCCATGGACTGCCCGACTGTCTTAGGCTCACCGCCTCTCTCGAGGCCGGTGAGGCCACTCCTTGGAGCTTCAACGATGGAGGACACCAAGCTGGAGAAGATGAAGGTGAAAATTTCCCACTCCTTTTCTCTCGCTTCCGCCTCTCTTTTTGCAACACAATATCATCCACACTTTTCTGCAAGCTTCTCTCCCCTTTATATAGTGGAGGCTTCTAGGGTTTGGTGCCCTAAAGTTGCCTTGATAATCCCAAGGAATATCCACCAACAAGGTATTCCATGAGAGGACAAGGAGGACAGTCTGCAGGTGGGTACCAGCTGCTGCACATATCAGATCGTCCTTTACTGCGTTTTCATGTGCTTATCCAGCTCACGTGTATCTCACGTGCTGGACAATATCCACTTCCATCACGCTATAACAATTTCCGACACCGGCTTTCTCTCTTGACTCCTTTCCTGCGCACCAACGAAACCAAAACCAACCTTCCGAGCAGTACCCCTCGATATGGACCAATAACCAGCAAAGATAAAGACGCACCCAGAAGAAGAAAATGCAACCTAAATGTAGTCTAAGTGCTATGGTATGAGCTCAAGAACAGGCAAATGCTATAGCAAAATGGTATGAAAACAAGGATATTTATGCAGTTATCACACCCCTAAACTTAAGCTATTGCTTGTCCTCAAGCAATGAATAGAACAGAACAAAAGAACTACTATGGAAAAGATTTAATCTAGAGGATTGCTATGGCAATATTTCAGTCTTTAGAAATAACTTAGGCAGATAAATAAATATCCACAACCATACACGAGATCCTTAAGAACATTCCTTAGGATTAAGCTGTGTGCGTGGCTGCCTTCCTCCTATACTTAAGCTGGTGAGACAATTTTTCAAGGAAGCTCCCTAGTTATACCCTAATTATGTTCTCTAGTTCATTTCCAATTTTTAGACTCCTAAAGATATAGATTTTCTGCTACAAAGGGTGTCAACTCATCACAACTACCATCCTTAACTTTAGATGAGCAGGGAGCACACCTCTAACCCCCGAGCTAGTAGGGAGAGTCATCCCGTGACAACTTTCATTCACTCATATGCTATAGCAAAGCTTTATTTTTCTCCTTGTTTGTTTTTTTTTTGTAAAAGCTATAGCAAAGCGGAGTGTCCTTCTACATATATGCCGTAGCATTTACTCGTTTGTTTTAGCACAGGGTAGTCTAGTTTTTTTCTTTTAAGTTCTCTAGAGTTTACATATCAGAGTTTACTAGGGTTCTTCTTGAAAACTTTTCTAACAAACTTACTTATAGAAAGAGAGCAGTTGTGCAACAAATTTTTTTAACAACTGGATCCTAAAGTTAGTTCTACAGATCTCAACTAGTTGTGTTTTTTCTAACTTAGTTCAGGCCTTTAAGATTTCGTCGTCAGACATCATAAATACATTCATAGACTGTCTCTAGACTAAACATAATGCCATAGTAAAAATTTTGTTCTATCCTATAATGCATATGCTAAAGCTAAATATTAACTATGAACACTAACACCCAAAACTTGAGAAATGCAGTGTCCGCAATGCATAAACTAATATACACTATATGCCATGAAAAATGAAAAATTGAAAAGAAAAAGTTAGTTACCTCTTGTGTGCGAAGGCTATGTGGTGCTGCTGGTGTTGTCCATTGATGTCTCAGAGGAGTAGTAGTGTGGAGTTGCCACATCGTCCACACTCTCTGATGAGACTGATTGAGCACTAGACGAGGGCCTGACACGTCCAGCAGTATGTTTGATGCGAGTTTTCGGTTTGGATGCTGTAGCATCCTCAGATTGTGCTGGGGTCGACTCAGTTTCTTGTGCTATAGCAGTTTCCTTCTGAGGGGTTTCCTCAGGATCACTTGGTACGTGCTCTGGCTCAGGAAGTGGGTTTTCTAGTCGTAACGGTTTAAGATTAGTTTCCTTTCTAGTGTGTTTACTTTTCTTGGCCGGAGAGGCTGTTGGGTCAGTTTCTTCGACAATGGGCTGAACAGGCGAAGTTTCTTTCTCTGGCTGGGTAGTTGGAGTTCCTGCTGCTTTCTTTCTTGGAGTCTTCTTCTTGACAGCAGGTCGGACGGAGCTAGGGTCACTGGGAGACATTGTGCTTGCTATAGCAGTGGTGGGGGCATGCAGTAACTCCATAGGAAATAATGGAAAAGAGACGTTCTGGTTCGGTAGGAGTTTGCTTGAGCAGAATGCTATGGCACTATCGCGGTGTTGGGCATATTTGAAGTACGCCCGCTGGTGTGTCTTCATCAGGCTGAGCTCAGTGCTCAATTCTTTTGTTGTTGCCACCAATGCTGCCACTTGTGCTGCAGCAAAACTTTTAGCTCCTCCCTCCACTTCTTGTTGAGGCATGTCTTCATTAAATCCTCGGAGTTCCGTAACGAGGGCTGGAGTCAAACCTGTCTTTCCTAAAAGAGTTGTATCTACAAGATCGTCTATGAAGACTTCTTTCCTTTTACACAAGGCAGTGATCAGGTTAGGAAAAACAAGGGGACTATGGGGCCGTTTCAAACAAGCATATACCTCATCCAATATTATCTTTCCTATGTCAATTTGTTTACCATGTATTATCGAATGAATGAGAAAAAGTCGAGAGATGTGGACGGTAGCATTGTGTAGTGTAGGCATAAGCTTATGTCTCACAAAGTGGTTCCATACCTTTGCCTCAGGTTTGAGGCGTCCTCTCTCGACTGACTTGTTATTGTCCAACACCGTTCCTTAAAAACAGACGTCCTCTAGCACCTCAGGCTGCGTCTGCGCGTCCATTGTCATCACAAAAGAAGTGTGACGGTCTACAGTGTGCTTTAGCCCGTAGAACTTGTTGATTGCTGCGGAAGTAAACTTTATCTGCTCTCCTCGTACATGAACTGTGGACTGGGTTGGACTTGTGAGGTGTGCATAGAACTCTTTTACAAGTGATGTACAAATCTCCTCAAGGTGAGCAGCGAAGGTTTTCCAACCATGTGTGCCAATGACGTCCATTATAGACTAGTCGAACTGATCTTCTTCCTCTTGAGGGTATTTGAACCCTAGTTCTGGAAGAACATTCATGTCCTTTAGCTTTTTCCATCTCTTATTTGCTGCCTCGTCAAGAAATTTGGGAATTTCTAGGACTGGTTGTTGTTTGGGATGGTCAGAAGTCTCAGGGGCGTTCTTGCAACGAGCCATGAAGTTTTTGTTGAAAAATGGGGAGGAGTGAATATGTGAAGGGAAAAGAAAATGGTGAAGGGTTTTCTGTGTGTTTGGGAGAAAATCGAAAAGATGTGGTGAAGAAGAAAAAGTTTTGAGTGTTGGAGAAGATGAAGAAGGTTAGGGGACGGATGATGATGATGAAGAAAATATGGGAAGTTGAAAAAGGTGGGGGAAAACTAATGAATTAATGGAAGATGAGAGGTGATGGGGACGTGTGTCGGCTTTAAGAGAGAGAAATTTTTTTGGAGTTAATGTGATAGCTGACGGTTGGAGAGAGAATATGGGTTTTTGTGGCTAGGGTTTCTCCTCATGAAATAGATTAACATTCTCTCTCATGCTTTTTGTTTTTCTCTCTCCTTTTTACTTCATCTCCCCACTTTTCGGATAAAACCTCCTTATCTTTTTCCCCCTTTTCTTTCGTCCCTCCAAAAATGGATAAAAACAAACTCCTTGTCCTTCTCCCTTTTTCAGCCAACCCTGTAGACGACACGCGCTCCTGCCTCTGTTCCTGACATTGTACTAGGAAAGAGAAAACCTTGTACGAGGGTCACGTGAAAAGATATGAAAATTAAAAGCAAAGATAACATAAAACTAGACTAAGAAGCATTATTTATGGACATGCTATAGCATAAAAGATAGAGTTTAGGGATGCAAACTTTCAAGGATCGTGAAGTTCCAAGTATGGCTTGTCTCTGAGGATAGGGGCTCCACTGTAGACGACACGCTCTCCTACCTCTGTTCCTGACATTGTACTAGGAAAGAGAAAACCTTGTACGAGGGTCACGTGAAAAGATATGAAAATTAAAAGCAAAGATAACATAAAACTAGACTAAAAAACATTATTTATGGACATGCTATAGCATCAAAGATAGAGTTTAGGGATGCAAACTTTCAAGGATCGTGAAGATCCAGGTATGGCTTGTCTCTGAGGATAGGGGCTCCACTGTACACCTTCAGGCGTTGGCCATTGACTTTGAAGACTTCATCGTTGTCCAACTTCTTGATATCCACTGCGCCATGAGGGTACACCTTATGTATGATGAATGGTCCTGACCACCTCGATTTCAGCTTTCCAGGAAAAAGCTTTAGCCTGGAGTTGTAGAGAAGCACTTGTTGTCCTTCTGAGAAATGCCTTGGCAAAATGTGTTTGTCATGCCACTTCTTGGTTTTCTCCTTGTAGATGCGAGCATTCTCATATGCTTGGGCTCTAAATTCCTCCAGCTCGTTAAGCTCTAGCAACCTCCTTTCATCAGCATGTTGGGCATCCATGTTGAGTTTCTTGATTGCCCAATAAGCTTTGTGCTCAAGCTCCACGGGTAAATGGAATTCCTTGCCAAATACAAGCTTGAAGGGTGACATGCCTAAAGGTGTCTTGAAGGCTGTCCTATATGCCCAAAGTGCTTCATCCAACTTGGGGGACCAATATTTTCTCTTAGGATTAACCACCTTCTCAAAGATTTGCTTGATTTCTCGGTTGGAAACTTCAGCTTGTCCATTTGTCCGCGGATGATATGTTGTAGCAATATTGTGCCTGACTCCATAGCGATGTAATGCTTTAGCAATAACTTGTTGTCAAAGTGAGTTCCTTCATCACTGATGATGGCTTGGGGTGCTCTAAACCTAGTGAAAATGGTCTTGTGAAGAAACTTCATGATTATCTTGGAGTCGTTCCTTGGGGTGGCAACAGCCTCCACCCATTTTGACACGTAGTCGACTGCTAGCAAAATATATAGATCTTCATATGATGCAGGAAACGGACCCATGAAGTCAATTTCCCACACGTCAAAGATTTCAAGCTCCAGAATATTTTGCAACGACATTTCGTTCCGCCTGGAGATGTTCCCCATTCTTTGGCATCGATCACAAGTCTTGTAGAACTCGTGTGCATCCTTAAAAAGTGTAGGCCAATAGAATCATGCTTGAAGAACTTTTGCAGCAGTTCTAGCACCACCAAAGTGCCCTCCACATGGTGATGAATGACATTGGTACAAAATGCTATGGTATTCTTCCTCTGGAACACATCTCCTTATGATCTGATCAGGACATTGCTTGAACAAGTAGGTTTCATCCCAATAGTAGAATCTTGCATTATTTCTGAATTTCTTGAGTCTCTGGCTAGATAAATCAGGAGGCAAAAATACCACTAACAAGATAATTAACAATATCAGCATACCATAGAATTGATGTAACAGCTAACAGTTTCTCATCAGGGAATTCCTCCTTAATTTTAGTTTCACTACCTTGTGTGATAGCATTTTCTAGCCTAGATAAATGGTCAGCTACTTGGTTTTCACATCCTTTCCTATCTCTAACTTCTAAGTCAAATTCCTGTAGCAAGAGTATCCACCTAATAAGTCTAGGTTTAGCATCCTTTTTGGTCACTAAGAACTTAATGGATGAATGATCGGTATGAACTATGACCTTAGTGCCTATCAAGTATGACCTAAACTTATCGAAGGCAAATACTACAGCAAGCAATTCTTTTTCAATAGTGGTGTAATTGATTTGTGCATCATTCAAAGTGCGACTAGCATAATAAATAACATGAAAGAGTTTACCTCGGCGTTGTCCAAGTGCTGCACCGACGGTGTAATCACTTGCATCACACATCAGCTCAAACGGCTCGTTCTAATTAGGTGGAATGACAACTGGTGTTGAGATAAGCTTTTCCTTCAGTTCTTGAAATGCGCTATGGCAATCTTTGTCAAACACCAATGGTTGATTTTGCTGTAGCAAATTGCATAGTGGCTTTGAGATCTTCGAAAAATCCTTGATGAATCTCTGATAGAAGCCATCATGCCCTAGGAAGCTTCTTACTCCCTTGACAATAGTGGGGGAGGTAGTTTTTCAATGACTTTGATCTTTGCTTTGTTAACTTCTATCCCTTGATTCGAAATCTTGTGGCCTAAGACCGCTCCTTCCATTACCATGAAATGACAATTTTCCCAATTGAGCACCAAGTCAGCTTCCTCACACCTCTTTAGGACCTTGGCGAGATTACCCAAGCATGTGTCGAAGTTATCTTGGGAGACCGAGAAGTCATCTATGAAAATTTCTAAAAAATCTTTGACCACGTCTGAAAAGATAGCCATCATACATCTTTGAAAGCTTGCTAGAGCATTGCATAGACCAAAGGGCATTCTCCGAAAAGCATAAGTTCCATAAGGGCATGTGAAATTTGTCTTCTCTTGGTCTTCGAGTGCTATAGAAATCTGATTGTACCCAGAATACCCATCGAGGAAGCAGTAGAATGCCTTGTCCGCTAGTCGATCTAACATCCGATCAATGAATGGGAGGGGAAAATGGTCCTTCTTGGTCGCCTTGTTGAGCTTCCTATAGTCCATGCAAATCCTCCACCCCGTGACGGTTCTAGTAGGCAATAGCTCATTCTCTTCGTTGCTTACCACGATCACACCTCCCTTCTTCGGTACACATTGCACCGGGCTGACCCATGAGCTATCAGATATCGGGTAGATTACTCTAGCATCTAGCCACTTGATTATCTCTTATATCACTACTTTCTTCATAATTGGGTTTAGTCACCTCTGGGGCTCGTCTGAATTGCTGTGACAATCATCAAGCAAAATTTTGTGCATACATATAGCAGGGATTATACCCTTCAAATCAGCCATAGTCCACCTATTGCTTTTTTATGTTGTAACAACATATTTACTAAACTAGTTTCTTGCTTAGGTGTGAGACTAGATGAAATTATCACATGCAAAGTTTCATTGCTCCCTAAATAAACATATTTAAGATGTGGTGGCAAAGGTTTCAGTTCTAAAGAAGGTGCATGCTCAAGGGAAGGTTTAGGAGGTACAAATTCTGAAAAATCAAGAGGTTCAAAGTGCGTACCTGGTCTAGCCTCGAGTCGACTAGACTGCTCCAGTTCCCTTGAGAGCTCTTCTTGGTCTGAATCATCATCTTTGTAGAGTGCTTCAAACTCTTCCATTTGCATCTCATTGCTACAGCAAAATTCATCAATCATATTTTGTGATGTAGCATATACATATTGGCATACTCTTGGGTTGTCTGCATACTTGAGGGTGTCATGAATGTTGATCGTGACTGTCTAATCAGCCACTTCTATCGTGAATTCACCCTTCTCACAATCGATCAAAGCTCGCCCGATGGCTAAAAATGGCCTACCCAAGATAATGGGTGTATTGCTATCAGCTTCACTATCGAGGATTAAGAAGTCGACTAGAAAGATAAATATGTCCACTTTTACCACAACATCTTCAACTCTGCCTTCTGGGCGAACATGAGAATAATCTACTAGCTATAGCACAACCTTGGTTGTAACACCCCAATTTTGGGCTTAGAAGTTTTGGGTTTGGACCGGACCGGTCGGTTCGCGGTTCGAATATAAAAGAGTGAATTTAGGAAAGCCTTGTTCGGGTTGCGTTAAAAATGTGGAAAAATGTCTTAAAATCCTCTTTTATTATGTATAAGAGAAAAGTGAAATCAATTTTACAAAATGAGGTTTGGAAGTGTGACATTTTGGGTTAGTGACCAAAATGTAATTTTCGAAAATTGTGAGACTGTTTTAAAAAGGATTGAAACTTTGAATCTTTAAGGAGCTATTTACCCAATAGGAGTTTCTCCAGATTTTTCCTAAATATTAAAGGTTTAATAAATGGTTTTTAAATAAAAGAAAAAGAGAGGGAAGATATTTTGGCATTTTCCAACTAACTTTTCCTAAAATTCTATTTTCATTTTCTCTCATCTTTTCTCTCAAACCAAACACATTTCTCCAGAGCTTTTTCCTCTGATTTTTGACATCCAAACATGAGATTTTAATTCTCTTTTGATCTCTAATCATCTTTTCAACAAAACCTCACCATTTGCTACTTGGATCTTCAAGAATTTTGATTCTAAAAAGGGAGAAACTCAAGTTTAGAGGTATGAACGTCCTTCTCCTCTAAATTCTCAGTTCTTTACTGAAATTCCCAAGTTCTCAATCCTTGATTTGTGTTTAATTAAAGGTTTTACAATTGTATTCTTGATTTTGGCTTTAAAATGCAAGATTTGTTTGATTTTGATGAAATTTCGTATAATCTGATTGGGCAGTGTTTTGAGGTGTCAATTTGATGTTAAATGAATGTTTAATTGATGAGAAATTGAGATTTAATCAATGCAATCCCGGATAGGTTGAATTCCCTAAGTTTTACTTGTAATAGTGATGGTTTGTGGAGTGATCTTGATGATCTGTTATGGCTGGAGGTATAAGGATGTGTTGAGATCCATTTTGGATGTTAATTAATGTTTAAAGATGTTTAGAGTTGATGAATCTTGGCTGGGTGGTGTTGTGGAGTTGTTTGGTTGTGTTTTCGGTTGTGTTTGGTAGCCGAAAATGGAGTGTGGATGAGGGCAGCGAGTTTAGGTGCTTTCATTGTAGATATTAATGCATGATGATGCATTAATCTACTGTTTTGATGTGTTTAAAACAGGGGGTCATCTTTGGATCCTAGTGGTGGAGATCCGGAAGCTTGATTGGTGTTTTGGCAAGAGGCGAAACGGAATCGGTGAGTGGATTTTGGTTTTCAGCTTTGAAACCAATGTTTTGAAGGTTTGGGAGCTTAGTTTAAGTCTAAGCAACTTAGCTAAGCTCAAGAGTAAGTTTTCGGAAAAACTCTCTTGATGATGAACCATGGTTTGGTTGTGTGCAATGTGGTTTGTTTGCATGTTTTAAATCCTGTTTTGGAAGCATATTTAGCATGTTTATTTGCTGAGATTATAAGCCATGTGTTGAAGGATGCTCAAGGTAAGAGATCCTTGTTTTTGAACGTTGTTTAAATGTGGTTTGATGCCTAAGGATGCATGATGTTTATGGCTTTGTTAAATGCTAAAAAACAGTGGAATATTGTTGTTAATGATGCATATTGGCAAGTGATGGTTAAGGTCACAAAGGTGTTTAAAAGTCCTTGTGTGAGCCTTGTTTATTTAAGAACAACATGGTGGTTAAAAGTCCATGGTTGGTTCTTGGTTAAGATCACAAAGGTGGTTAAAAGTCCTTGTGTGAATCTTGTGTATTTTAAGAACAACATGGTGTTTAAAAGTCCATGGTTGGTTCTTGGTTAAGGTTACAAAGGTGGTTAAAATTCCTTGTGTAAGCCTTGTTATTTAAGAACACCAAGGTGTTTAAAAGTCCTTGGGTGATTCTTGTTAAGGACACAAAGGTGTTTAAAAGTCCTTGTGTGGTCCTTGTCATGGTGTTTAAAAGTCCATGGATGATTCTTGTTAAGGACACAATGGTGTTTAAAAGTCCATGTGTGGTCCTTGGAAATTATAAGATCACAATGGTGTTTAAAAGTCCATGTGTGGATCTTATGTTGAATGTATCACTTGTTGCCAATGTGACATGTTATGAACTTGAAGCATGAATTGCTTGTTTTAAATGCTTTAGTGCATGTGCAAATGATGTATGATTTAAGGTTTTTAAAGGTGTTTCATAAATGCATTATTGTGTGGTTTTAAGTGAGCATTCCTCACTAAGCTTTTCGCTTACGCTCTCTCTCTCTTTTCTTAAACCAATAATGCAGAGCATTGAGGGCAGCAAGGAGGTGAAGAATCCAAGTGGTGAACTAAGCTCATGTATGGTGAAGGTTTCTTAAACACTATTAGCTTTTGGCATTTGGCAATGGGGAACCTATGTTGATGTTTTAGGAGATGTTTTGGACTCCTTAAGTTGGTTTTATGTTGTTAATGTTGTTGGAACATATAAATGGCCTTATGTGGTTGATTTGGTATTTTGATGCTTGAATGGTGTACACTTGCACTACTTGCATCGTGTACACTTGCACTACAATTGCGATAGACACTTTTACATGCAACAAGTTTTTGGCGCCGTTGCCCGGGACTGGCAACATAACTCTACCTTTTCTTTTACTGCACTTTTCGTTTTTATTTTTATTTTTCTATTTTAATTTGGTTTGTTCAACCTTTGCTTTTCACAAGGTTTCTTGTTTATGCGCAGATCGAGACGAGGAGAAGAACCTGAGTATCCATTAGATCCTGAAATAGAACGTTCGTTCAATCTTAGGAACCGACTTCCTCACGTACTAGCCAGGAACGAGTACCTTGAGGAACGGTTAGAGATGATGCAAAACCAAGGGAACCCTCAGGTTGATAATCCTGTCAGAGATGGAGAGATTATCCCTCCTGTCGGTGACCCTCCTGTCGCTGCCGCACGACGGTCATGCCGAGACTACATGCTGAATGATCATGTAGAACTAGAAACCACGCTGCCGGATGTAGAAGTTGACAACTTTGAGCTGAAACCTGTTATGTTCAGCATGATCAACAACGCCGGTCAATTTAGTGGTGCTACTACTGAGGATGCTAGTGAGCATCTGAAAACGTTCCAGGAGATCTGTGGTTCGTTTAGACTACCAGGAGTTAATCCGGAGATACTGAGGCTTCGGTTATTTCCTCATTCATTGAGGGACAGGGCAAAGACTTGGTGGAATAAACTTACGCCGGGTTCAATTAGAACTTGGGCAGATTTGTCTCGTGAATTCTTATCTCGTTTTAATCCTTCACATTTATCTGAGCGATTACGTAACGAAATTGCTACTTTTGAACAGGAAGATGACGAGCCAATGCACGAGGCCTGGGACAGATTTATCACTCTCTTGAGGAACTGCCCAATGCATGGATTCCCTGTTTGGAACCAGGTAACAAAATTTTATAATGCTGCTAACCTACAAACTCATATCAGAATTGATTCGGCAGCAAACGGATTACTGTTGGACAAAGACCCAGATTAGGCAATGGCAGTATTGAAAATATGGCTAAGAATGAGGAGCAGTTTCCGACAACAAGAAGAGGGGTAAACGGGTTCTGGCTGTCAAGGATTATGAGGCCGACAGCACAATGAAATCACATGTGGCATATCTCACTAAGGCAATGAAAAAGCTCTTGAACGAAGATTTACAGCCTGTATACGCTGTTGAAGAGGTATGCGGCATTTGTGAAGGAAATCACAGTTCGGAGGAATGTCCAATACAGTTAGAAGAGGGAAAGTATGTTGGAAACTACAATAAGCAGAATTATAATTCCAACAACTATAATCCCAACTGGAGAAAGGATCCCAAGTTTTCTTGGAGCAATCCTAATAATGCTCTGAATCCTCAAGCACAGAATAATCAGAACCAGGGAGGACCTAGATTGCTGACTCGGCAGCAACCGTAGCAGCAACAGTAACAGCCACCAGCTGCCTCAAATAGTATACCGGAACAGACTCTGGCTACATTTATGTCTCAAATAGGTACCTACATTGAGAACATGAATCACTTTGTCAAGAAGAGGGAAACATTCATGGACAAAACAGAGATGCGGATGACCAATCATGAAGCTACTCTGAAATCGTTGGAGACACAGATGGGTCAGATTTCCCAGCATGTTAAACCAAGGCAGAATTGTGGATTTCCTAGCAATACTGAAAATGCTAGACAGCCCACACATGAGCAGTGTAAAGCCATCACTATTAGAAGTGGGAAGAAATTACCAGGGCCATAGAAGGAAGCTGAAACAGTTAAGAAACCAGCCTTGGAGTCTCCTGTCGAGGAAGCTGCCCCGACAGGTAACAAGCAACCTGCTGCCGATGAGCCTGTCACGACAGTAGAAGGGACAGAGAAGAAAGATGATGAACCCAAACCTCCTCAGATACGTATGCAGTGGGAAGGACGCATAGCTGATTATCGTCCCCCACCACCTTTCCCTCAGCGGCTACAGAAATTAAAACAGGAATCACAGCTTAAAAAGATTTATGATATTTTTAAGCAGGTTCATATCAACATCCCGATGTTAGATGCCGTTAGGGAAATACCCGGTTATGCCAAATTTCTCAAGGATGCCATGTCAAAGAAGTCCAGACTTGGGGAGTTTGAAACGGTAAATATGACACATGGATGCATAAGTATTTTGCACAAGTATCCACCCCAAAAGAAGAAGGATCCTGGGAGCTTCATCATACCATGCATAATCGGAGACAAATTTGTGGGTAAGGCACTTTGTGATCTTGGTGCTAGTATAAATTTAATGCCCAAATCTGTTTTTCAGAAATTATGTATTGGAAAAGCTCGGCCCACAACAGTAGTACTGCAGCTGGCAGACCGCTCTTACGTTCACCCAGAAGGAAAAATTGAAGATATTCTGGTAAGAGTGGATAAGTTTATTTTTCCTGCTGACTTTCTTATCTTAGATTGTGAAGCAGATGAGAACGCACCAATCATCCTGGGGCGACCCTTCTTAGCCACAGGAAGATCACTGATTGATGTGGAAAGAGGAGAACTCATTATGAGAGTGAACGATCAAGAGATCAAGCTAAACGTTCTCCAAGCAATGAAACATGCTGATGCAGGAGAAGAGTGCAAGGCCATCACTGCAATCACCTTTGACCAACCCTGCATCAGGTCGGGCTGCCACGACATCAAGATTGGTCACTGCCTCGGCAGCCATCTAGAAGACTGTCACGACAGCAGCTCCTCAGAATCTGACACATCTGTTACTGAAGATCAAGAGGAGGTAAACTGGATAAGCAATCGTCCAGGTAAGTTATTCGAGCCTTTAAATTATACCTCAGATAACCATGCAATTCAAAATCCATCAACTGTTGAGCCCTCTGTTTTAGATCTTAAGCCTCTGCCAGGGCAGCTAAAATATGCTTTTCTTGGTTTAAATGATATGTTGCCCGTAATCATCTCTTCCAAGTTGATGCAGGAACAACAGCTAATAGGGATGCTGCAGCAGCACAAAAAGGCTATTGGATGGACGATAGCTGATATTCAAGGCATTAGTCCGGCATTATGTATGCATAAAATTCTTCTAGAGGATGATCATAAGCCGACTATTGATGCTCAAAGACGACTGAACCATGCCATGAAAGAGGTGGTGCGAAAAGAGATAATCAAATGGCTAGATGTTGGAATAATCTACGCCATCTCGGACAGCAAATGGGTGAGCCCGGTGCAGTGCGTTCCCAAGAAAGGAGGAATAACCATGGTGACCAACGAAAACAATGAGCTGATCCCAACCAGGACTGTGACCGGTTTGAGGGTTTGTATGGACTATCGGAAGCTTAACAAAGCTACCCGAAAAGACCACTTTCCTTTACCCTTTATTGATCAAATACTTGATAGACTAACGGGTAAACCTTACTATTGTTTTATTAATGGTTATTCAGGTTACAATCAAATAGCTATCGCACCGGAAGATCAAGAAAATACGATGTTCACATGCCCTTACAGAACTTACGCTTTTAGGAGAATGCCTTTTGGACTATACAATGCACCAGCCACCTTCCAAAGGTGCATGATGGCCATATTCTCCGATATGGTGGAGGACTTCCTAGAGATTTTTATGGATGACTTTTCAGTCTTTGGAGACGACTTTGAAAGCTGCCTAGGCAACCTACAAAAGGTGCTCGAAAGATGTGAAAAAGCAAATTTACTGCTGAACTAGGAAAAATGTCACTTCATGGTGGATGAAGGGATAGTCCTTGGCCATAAGATTAGCTGCCGTGACATAGAAGTCGACAGAGCTAAGATAGAAGTGATCGAAAAGCTGCCGCCGCCCACCACAGTTAAGGGAATCAGAAGTTTCTTAGGACATGCTGGTTTTTATCGAAGGTTCATTACGACTTTTTCAAAAATCACCAAGCCCTTATGCCATCTTCTGGAGCAAAACCGACCCTTTGACTTTAACGAAGAATGTACTGAAGCATTCAAGGTTCTGAAGGAAAAGCTGGTAACAGCCCCAATAGTACAGCCACCAGACTGGACACAGCCATTTGAGATCATGTGTGATGCTAGTGACTATGCTGTCGGGGCAGCACTTGGGCAGCGAAGAGACAAAATTTTTCATGTCATATACTATGCCAGCAAGACACTGAATGACGCCCAAGTGAACTACACCACCACAAAGAAGGAGTTATTAGCTGTGGTTTTCTCCATTGACAAGTTCCGTTCTTATATACTTGGAACGAAGGTCATAGTGCACACAGACCACTCTACTTTAAAGTATCTGTTCGCGAAAAATGATGCAAAGCCTCGATTGATACGTTGGATCCTGCTATTGCAAGAATTCGACCTTGAAATCAAGGACAAAAAAGGGACAGAAAATCAAGTAGCAGATCACTTATCAAGGTTGGAGAAGGGACAGAGTCTACCGACAGACGAGACAAATATATTGGAGACCTTCCCAGGTGAGCAGCTCTTTGCTGCCGCAGTCACTGCCGCGACAGCCATGGCGGCAGGTAAGTCTTCTGAACTTCCCTGGTATGCTGATTTCGTTAATTTCTTAGTTAGCGGAATAATTCCCTATGACCTCAATTATCAAGCCAAGAAGACGTTCCAAAATGATGTTAAGCATTATTATTGGGACAAACCTCTTCTTTTCAAAATCTGTGCAGATCAGGTTATAAGAAGATGCGTACCACAGGAGGAGCAAGAAGACATACTTCATCACTGCCATGCTTCATAGTATGGAGGACACTTAGGAGGCAACAAAACTGCTGCCAAGGTGCTGCAGTCAGGGTTTTATTGGCCGTCACTGTATAAAGATGCTCAAATCTTCTACAAAAGCTGTGACAGGTGCCAACGGACAGGAAACATCTCCAGGAGAAACGAGATGCCGCTGCAGAACATTCTTGAAGTCGAGATTTTCGACGTTTGGGGGATTGATATTATGGGACCATTCCCATCTTCATGTGGGAATCTATACATCCTTCTGGCAGTAGATTATGTCTCTAAGTGGGTTGAAGCTATCACAACTCAAAAGAATGATGCCAAGACAGTCCAAAGGTTTTTACACAAAAATATCTTTTCTAGGTTTGGCATCCCTAAGGCGATCATCAGTGATGAAGGGAGACATTTCGACAACAGGGTTATCGCTGCCGCCTTGAAAAAGTATGGTGTTAAGCATCGGATAGCGACAACATATCACCCACAGACCAATGGACAAGCTGAAATATCCAACGGGGAAGTTAAGAACATTCTTGAGAAGATGGTCAAGCCAACTAGGAAAGATTGGTCTTTACTCCTTAACGATGCATTATGGGCTTATAGGACAGCTTTTAAAACTCCATTGGGAATGTCTCCATACAGATTGATTTATGGGAAAACATGTCATCTACCTATCGAGATCGAGCACAGAGCATACTGGGCAATCAAGGCAGTGAATATGGACTTGGACAAGGCAGGGCAGAAAAGGCTATTGGATCTGAACGAAATTGAAGAAATCCGAACAATGGCCTATGACAATGCAAGAATCTATAAGGATAGAACTAAGAAGTGGCATGACAAGAAGTTGCTGCCATGACAGTTCTGCCCAGGGCAGCTTGTATTGCTATTCAACTCTAGACTGAAACTCTTCCCAGGGAAGCTAAAATCTAGATGGTCTGGCCTGTTCCAAGTCGTACAGGTTTTTCCCCATGGTGCCATCACAATCCGATATTAAAAGACGGGCACCAATTCAAAGTCAACGGATAGCGCTTAAAGCATTATCAGGGACTGAAGCCCCAAGAATGCAGAAAGTGGTTACCTTAGGAGATGCCCCACCTGGCATTCCTAATTTAACCTAATTATTATTTTTAGTTTTATTATTACTTATTATTTATTAGGAAATAAGATTTATTTTATTTGAATAATGTTTTTATTTTATTGTTTTTAGGAAATAAAGGAGTCAATAAGAACAGGAGAAGTGAACTCAGCCCACCATCCATTCACCAGCCCAACAAAGCCAAAATTTTGGAGCCTGTCGTTACAGCTGCCGCGACAGAAGCAGAAAATACAGGCTGTCAACATGCTGTCACGACAGAAGCAGAAACACGTCACAGACGCGCAGCAGACACGGGCAGCAAATCCTTCTCTATATAAACCCCGTTTTATTTTGTCCTTTTCACTCACTTCTACTCTTCTTACTTACTCTTCTAGAATTTTCTTGCTTTCATTTTCATTTTTACAACCCTTGCAACAATGTCTTCCAGGAATACCCGTAGGAATTCCGCTTCCAGCTCCACACCGACAACAACCACCCCACGCTCATTTCAAATCAGAGACATGTGGGAAGAGAGGGGATTCATTTACAAGACAGAAGAGGAAAATCTGGGTCTAAAGTCGTTCATAGCCCGAAAAATTCGAGCTCTATAGTGGCAGCTCTTTACCGAACAGCCTGAGGAGATGAACGTCTCATTGGTGCGAGACTTCTACGCTGCCATTAACAGCAGGACGACGAAAGCAGTGATCGTACGAGGAAAGGAAGTGTCGTTCGAAGTTGAGTGCATTAACACACTGTATGGATTCTACGCTGGCAGCAACGACGACGCTCACCAACAGTTCCTCAACACATTAGACCCTGCTGCCTATGATGATGTCATGGCAGAGGTGACAGATGAGGGAATTCAATGGAACACCAGCCGAATAAATCCACGGACGGTAAAGAGGACTCAACTACTACCGGAGGCTAAATTATGGAATGCTTTTATCAAAAAGCGTATCATGCCATCGTCACACAATACAACGGTCGACCAGCCCAGGTTAGCTTTAATTCACTCCATACTACATGAGAGGCCCATTAACGTGGGCAGCTATATCCGTGAAAGCATCTTGGAGTGCGCACACAGACCGACGGGTCCGCTTTACTTGCCACACCTCATCACATCCCTCTGCCGTGGCCATGGCGTACCAGAAGTGACCACTGATCTTCGAGTCCAAGGGAAAGGTTGGACAGAAAAGAACATACTCAGCCTCATGGAGTTGACCGCTGCCACTTCTTTGTCGTCATTTGATCCAGCTGCCACAACAACAGACACGAAAGAGCAGCCGGAGACCGAACCAGCTGCCGCAGCAGCCGCACCGACAGACTCCTCCTCCTAGATCTTAGTTGCCATTCAGAAGATGGAGGAACGGCAGCTCGGTCTGATGACCTTCATCAGGGATTTTACTACTTCTCCGGTAAATTTTATCCATAATTCTTTGAATTTCCCTGATGATGTCTTCCCCACCTTCCCTGCACATTATTTTACTTTCACTACACCTGCCCACACCCCTACACCTGCTGTCACACCACGGACACCCTCGGCCGCATCAACACCATCACCTGCCCCGACAGCCGCCGGCAGCAACCGTGCTGAGCCGTCTGCCTGTGGCACGAAACGTAGAATGGCATCGGAGGAGCTTGATGCCTTCATTGCCGGATTCTCATCCTCCTCCGTTTGGGCTGCCAGCGACAATGAACCCTCTATTAAGAGGAATTTATCGAAGGAGTTTTCACCGGTAAAAAGGTAGAAGCGAATGGCGGACAAAAACAATATGCCAAGAGCCAGCGACAGCAGCAATGACAGCAGCAGCAGCTCTGACGTCCAGGTTGTGGAGAAACCCCATCATATCTCCCCAACCAGGATTCAACCACCACGGGAGGCCAAAGCAAAGACCACATCCGCCTCCCCCATCTGCCAACCAGCTCCGAAAGCTCGTGCCCGCCGCCAGATCAGAGTCAGCAGCAGCAGCGAAGACAACGATTAAAAATTTAAGTATATTATCTTATTTTGCTGTCTGCCTATATATTTTGTGATGTACTGCTTTTATCTTTATTTTCATCAGTCGTTTTGCATTGAGGGCAATGCAACCCTCGAGTTTGGGGGTGGCATCCCTCCATTAGTGGAGTCTAATTAAGTTTTAAAATTGTCTTTTAGTTTATTTTTGGTAAAAAATTGAAAAATTGAAAATTTTGGCTTAAGTCTGTGAACTGAACTTACCTGCCGTGACAGCTCTGTCGTGGCAGTGCCTTTAGGATAATTTTAGGGGAAGTTTAGAGCCTTTCTATAGTTCTGAAAACTTAAACACCATTGTGACTGTTATACTGCTTAGAACTCTTTTAGTCAACTAGAATAGGAAGCTTAGCACTTGAATAGCCCCTAGAGGTGCCTAACACTGGCTCTAGGAAAGAAGTTTAGCAAAATAGACTCAACAGCCCTAGAGGTGCCCGAAACCGGCTCTAGGAAGTTAGCTAGAGGTGCCCGAAACCGGCTCTAGTGAAACTTTAGCTTAAAAAATCAATGAAATCGAGTCAAAACAGAAAATCAAAAGAGCATAAGAAGTGCCTTCAAAAAGATAAACTTTGGCATAAGAATTCAAGTTAGAGGCTGAAATATTCTAGTGAAACTAGAGGAGTCTTGGCATATAACTGTTCACAAGCATGCACACACTGCATGAGACTATAGTGAGATTCCGGACAAATCCTAAGTTATCCGACAGGGTGTTGCCGTCACAGAGAAGGAATGGAGGCTAAGCGAAAGTTCACTGTTTTAAGCCAAAACAAAAATATTTCATTTGTCTTTTAGGTCTTAGTTGCTTGAGGGCAAGCAAAAACTTGAGTTTGGGGGTGTGTTGAGTGTGTAAAAGTTCTATTATTTACCCCTATTTAACCCATATTTCTGCTGCATTCAAGCATTATTTATTGCATTTAGGTCAGTTTACAGTTAAACATCACAAATATATTAAAAGGCACAGTTTCTACTGAAATTTGTTGCTTTTGCAGGTTGCTGCTGTAGCAGCTGAAGAGGCAGGCGTTGGGCAGTGGAGCAGAAGAGCTGGAACTAAACGAGCAATCAAGGAGGACGATGCTGCCATGGTTGCCGCCGTGACAGTAGAGGATGACAGCAGTTTTGTTGAGAAGAAGCAAAATAGACCTCGACAGATAGAGAAAATTCAGCCCGTCTATCGTGTAAAACCACTATATTTTTCCAAGCCCTAAATCAGAAGAAATACCAAGCCCAAAGTTCAAGGAGAGAAAATCCCAAGCAAGAAGGAGGACGACTTAAAGATAAATTCTCTAAAGATTTAGTCTTTATTAGAATTGTACTTTAATTTAAAGTTGTATTCTTGCTATTTTAGAAAACTTGGACCCAAAGCCTATATAAGGGCATGTATTTCGACCTAGGGAGAACATCACCTATCTCTAGCCTTCTTCCCAAAACCCTAGCCGTTTTCATCCTCTCAACATGTTCTAAATTCCCCTTAGGGCCACGGGTTGATTTGTAAAGTAGTTGCAAGGGTTGCTTTTGTTTTAGGAATTTTCAGTTCAATAAAATAAACTTCAAGTTCTCTTATTCTGGTTATTGACATCTTGCAAGAGTATCGGGAGAGCATTGCGAGGTTATTTATTTACTTAATATCGGGAGAGTTAAGTATACGAAAGGGATAAGTGCGAGTTCTCTAGTTTATAGTTGAACTATCTCGGACCTAGGGATAGGACGAGTTTAATTGGCTAAAGAAGAATTCAACAACATCGGTGTTCATCCTTCGATTCACGCCGGGAGGTATCATCAAAGACGTGTTCATCGACAGACTTGGACCTAGGGATAGGCCAAGGCACAGCAGGGATTCTTGCCAAACTTGAAGTACTAAGTTGGGTAATCGCTGCCGCGATAACCAACGGACCGCTGCCACGACAGGTGCTGCCGCGACGGGGACGACGACAGCACATATATTCCTAAACTTAGCAATACCTACACTACTGAGCAATTCAATACCAGCACATTCTCTCTATCTTGATTATTTCAATCTTATTTTCTAGTATTCTCTATCATTTTCGTGACAACATCTTAAACTATTTTCTTTACTTTTGTGCAGTAATTCAAGGTGAAGTTATTGGCTCAGTCCCTGTGGAGACGATATCTGATACTCCAGTATCACTTTACTACTTGCGTCGTGTACACTTACACTACAATTGCGATAGACACTTTTACACGCAACATTTGGATTTTATTTTGATGTTTCTTTATTTATGAACTGAATGCTTATCTATTATATGTTGCTTGGTTATTGATTATGCCTTTAGCCTATATCTCTTATTTTTTTTATCTAACAAAAAGGGGGAGAGGGAACAAGCTCACTTAAAATTTAAACTTAAAATTTACCTAGCCTATATTTAGGGAGAGTTGTTTTTTCAAAAGTTTTTCAAAAGACTTAAAAATTTTAAGCTTTGGTTTTGTTATATCAAAAAATGGGAGATTGTAAAACCTATGTTTGATTTTGATATAACAAAGTGCTTTAAGGACTAAATTGAAAAACTTGAAATAAATTTTTAAGTACCTCAAAAGGTTTCAAATCAACAAGGATTTGCTCTAGTTTGAAAAACTCAAACTCCAAAATATTTTCTAAGTGTTCCAAGGCCAAATTACACAAAAACGTCAATGCGTATCGATACACCTCTTACCGTATCGATACCTTTTTTACAAACTTGGGCACTAGATATATCTGTTTCGATATGCCCCTTACCGTATCGAAACATATTGCATCTGTATCGATACGCTCTCTCTATAAAATCAGAAGGAGTTTGAATGGTGTACCGATACGGTATCAACCGTATCGATACGGTTTTTAAGGAATTTTAAATTCAGAAGCCTTAAAAGTTTTTGACCGCTGGGCGTTAGTTGGTAGGTAACAAATTTTTAAAGAGTTGGTTAACCCGTAACGATACGCTCGTACCCGTATCGATACAGATTCCTCTAGTGAGCTTTGTAGGAAAAATTGCGTCGATACGGTCATGCCCGTATCGAAATATATCCCCAACCCGTACCGATACGCCTACATGCATATCGATATGCCCCTCTTGTAATTGTGCACCGGCTCTTTCTTTTTTGAGACATGCATCGATACACCTCCCCGTGTATCGATATGGTAGGCTGTAGAAGTGCATTTATGGTGGAAAGAGAGGGTTCCAATGGCTATAATCAATTCCCTAACCACCCAAACGGCTAGAATTAATGGAGAAGGTATAAAATCAAGCCTATTGAAGACCGGCAACAACTATTGCATCCAAGAGAAACATCTATACAAAAATCCATGCTCAAAGTGCCTAATTTCTTATTCTTTTAAAATCCCAAATTGTGTTGTGTGAAAATCTTATATTGTATTCCAATTTGGGTTGAGTGCTTGTATCAAAAAGGGGAAAATTTGTATTGTGAGATATTTCTATTGTCTTCAAATTCTTCTTTGTATCCTTGTGAGGATTTGGTCAATTTTGGGTAGAAAATTGACCGGTATTGTAAATGTTGCCTCCTAAGCCTAGAAAAGGGGAAGATCAATTAGTGGAATTGTTGAGAAATCCTCAGTGGGAGCTAAGGTAGTGGATGTAGAGTTCATTTGGAACTTGAACCACTCTATATTGTCTTGTTCTTCAATTTTATTCATTCCACTTATTCACCAAAATTTAAAAAACCCAATTCATCCCATATTGGCTTTGATAAATCCATTGATCCATTTAACAGATAGTTTGTCAATACAATCATCATATGATTGGTCTTTGGGCATATTCTAACAGTTAGATACATGGATGAGAAGAAGCGAGAGTTTATGGCCTTGGTTTAGGGCAGTATGTCTGTAATAGAGTATGAGGTACAATTCATTTGGTTGAGTTAGTATGCTCCTGAACTGGTGTTGGATGAGAGGCATCGTTGTGACCAATTCCGTTACAGATTGGTACAGAATGTTAAGACCTATATGTTGGCTTTTGATTTACACTGATTTTGACGTGTTGGTTACACGGGCGAAGGACATTTAACAAAATCTGGGTTTATCAGCTCGTGTGGGAGGCTCTAGCTCTGGCAAGAGGGTTGCATATTCTAGTTCCAGTGGTGGTCAGTTTAAGAAGCATCGTGATAGAAGGTATCGTCTTGATTTGAGGCGAGTTGGAGGTAGTGCTAGACGAAGATTGCAGGGTCAGGGTACCAAGGTTAGAGCAACACATAATACTTGTTGGGTTTGTGGATCGCGTGATCACATGAGGCGAGACTGTCCATGTTTGGCTCATAAGGGACAAGCTCCTACGATTGTTGTTGCTAATTTTTATTGGAGTTGTGGATCGAGCAGTCATTTGAGGAGTGATTTACCATTGTTGGTTGGTGGTGGATAGGCCAGGGCACCTACGGTTGCACCACAGAGAGGACGTGGTCGTGGCCGAAGACAGTTTCAGCGAAGGGACGAGGGTCCAAGGACGGTGGCTCATACCATTTCTATCCAACTAGAGGATGGTGGTCCCGCGAGGGTGTATGCACATCGCGAAGGACGCAATGTTAGTGACGTGATTGCATGTACTTTTACATTGCAATCTCTGTCGTTGTTTTCTTTGGTTGATTCTAGTTCTACGCATTCATATATTTTACCTGAGCATGCACATTTGCTTAATATACATGTAGAAGTGTTAGATGTGGGTATGCAAGTAACTAGTTCTTTCGGAGATACGATTATTGCAAGGAGGTTGTATAGAAGATGCCCTTTAATGGTTCAAGTTTATGTGTTTGTGGTTGATTTAATCAATTTGTCATTTCATAGTTTCGATGTAATCTTGGGCATGGATTGGTTGACTAAGCATAGAGTTGTGGTTGATTTTGAAACCAAACAAGTTTCCTTGAAACTTGTTGATGATTATGATGTGGTGGTGTTGCGTGATTTGAGTGCTCCACAATTTGTGCAAGTACACACGAAAAAAGTTATAGTATAGAAAGATATCGTCTCCAAAGGGATTGATGCTATTTCAAGAATCTATCGTCTCGCACTGAAAAGTAAAAGAACAAGTAATAGTTTTGGGTTGAATAATCGACTAAACTAAAATAAATGAGTAATTTAAATAGATAAGTTGACAAAATAAGAGAATAGGCCAGATTATATTACGTCGTAATGTGAAATTTGAATGGAATAGTCTTCGTTTTGCATGCAAGGGGAGGCTTAATTGCCTCATCAATGGGCATAATGATTGTCTTGGCAATGGTGTAACCCCCTCGACCCAGCCTAGCCACCACAACTGTATCGAGCGGATCACACAGGACGAACCGAAGAAAAATCTAGAGATTTCCCTCAGATTAGTAACCCTAAAGGCGTTGATTAATATCTTTTCTAGATGCACAAGTTAAACCCTATATTTCAAGAACACACATCGGAAGAAAACACGACAAGACGAGCATCGAGCGATCAACCGAGCAACCAGGGACCAAAATGTAAAACTAGCCTAGAACAAGGACCTATGATGAAATTAAGGTGATCACTTTGAAATTAGTCTCATTTCATACTTCCATGCTGAAATACAAATCAAAACAAGCCCTCAATCACACCCAATTAATAACACATCAAGCTTGGACCAAAACACAGGAAAAACAACTTCAAGATGCTCTTAACGAACTTCCAACAACCCCCATTTCCAAACACTCTCGATGGTATTGATACGGGTATAACGTTTAAAATTCCAGAGAGCTTCCGTTCCGAAATGGTTAGACCTGTTTCAGGGCTGCAAAGCCCGTTTCGATACATGTTCCGAGACACAAAGGCCAAATTAAGGGTCGTTCCGAAACGTTACGGCCTGTTTCAAAACACCCTGTAGAAGAATCGAAAAATATGCAGTTCAAGCATCTACAAGGCTGTTCCCCTTGGTTCCAATCAACACATGCAACAAGATAACAACAAGATAAGCATACAAACACTAAGAATAAACAACCAAGCTTACATTTAAGCAAGAGAACTAACTCACGATAAACAACGACAAGATAAGAAACGTCAAAATCCATGAACTAAGAAACACAAGATAGAAAGCCAAAACCATTATGCTCAAGGTATAAACGAGCCAACCGAGGCATAACAAACATGCTCGCATCACAAGGAGTCTACAAAACACTCCCAAAACATAAGCAAGGTCTATCCCCATTGCCACACACACTACTATCTAAACAAGGCCATACTTGAGCTTGAAGCGGACACTTGGATCACTTCCCTTGCACCGTTTCCTTCCCAGATAGACTACGAATATGCATTGTTGGAAAAGAGAGCGTAAGCTATGAAGCTTCATGAGCGGGGCTCAACACCAAGTTACAACAATTGCAGTTTTGAAAACCAACTTTATTTTGGAAACCAAAACAATTTCTTAAAATCACTTTCGCAAATCATTTCCTTTCAAACATACCATACCTAAATCAAGTATGAGCAATTGCAACAACACATTCATAAACCATATGTTAACCACATATGCAAACCAAGCCTATCAACTCCATTTCAACTCACATGCTTCAAGCATATGAACATAACAATATGAGTTTACCAAGCTCATATTAAAACCATAAGCGAATGAGTATACCGACATCATTGACACGTTGCTCAGATAAGCGAATATCTTGATGGCACAACCCCCATCAAGCTACATGGTGAAACAACCCTAACCACAATCTCACTTCAGCTAGGATGCCAAAATCCGCATTGCCCGTTGGTCATAGCACAACCCCTATCACTCGCATCACCATAGCATAACCCCTATTGTGAAACCGGAAAATTTATCTCACGCGCGAATTTTATATATATAGTGCACTTCACATCCTATTGATAGATCAATCTATTCGATATAAGATCCACATGTGTCAATATAATCATCGCAACATCTCATTCCACTGTTTTACACCGGGGTTAAACACCTCCCCAAACACATCCCAAATACCATAAACACAAGCACATGCTTAACATGAACTCAAGAAAAATA
Organism: Hibiscus trionum; assembly: GCA_030270665.1. Classification (NCBI taxonomy): domain Eukaryota; kingdom Viridiplantae; phylum Streptophyta; class Magnoliopsida; order Malvales; family Malvaceae; genus Hibiscus; species Hibiscus trionum. The sequence continues at coordinate 17,651,657 of BSYR01000051.1, forward strand.
TTCATAAATCGCATGGTATTCTCATGGGACAAAATCAACATGCATTGATGCGCAACAACAATGGAAAAACATCACTAAAAATGATATACTCATGATCAAAACATGATCAACATATAAAACGAAAAAAATACAAAAATAGCTAAAAACTTACTCTTGTGCTTGGATTGGCCTAACGACACAACCCAAACTCCTAAAATGCTTCATTAACCTTGTTAAGGCGTTAAAACATTTCTACTCACTAGCGAATACCAAAACCAAGCCGAAACACTTTTATAGCTTCCCGGTTTACCCACAAACGTATCCAACGATTTCGGATCTTCAACTCATGCTTCTAACCAACCCAAAACAGAGGATTAGAGATATTTTCAATACTCTAACTTGCTGGAAAACAGAGATTCAACAACTCATTCAATCGCCTATCGAAACATTGTCAAAACAAACCGAAAACATCGGAAAACTCAACTCGGACAACCTCCAGCATAAACCCATCATTATACGTCATCAAAACACATGAATAAACATCTAAAAACATCAACCCTTCATCATAATACCATCAGCTATCGATTGATCACAAAACTAACCCAAAAACTCACTTTTACACCCATCAAACTTCAACACAAAACCCAAATTCGGGATTTCTATTATTCACCCATCATCTCAACATTATTCAACATCAAAAACTAAGATATAACCATCATCAAACTCAGCATTGAAAGATCTAAACCAAGATCCCACCCAAAAGCTCATTTTACCATATTTTACCCAAATTTTCATTAGAAACCTTTAAGAAAATCTAAACCTTAATAAATAAAAGAACAAAAAACATGGGAATATCAATAAAGAACTTTACATTAGAGGAGAATTTCGTCGCACACCTCCAATAATAGTATTTCCCCCTTGATTAGCAAAGAACATTTTAGAAAATTAAGAATAAAACATGGGTTTTAGTGATAAAAGATAGGAAAACCTTTTGAAAACATTAGATCAATAAGAAACATCATTTACCTTTGAGAAATTAAGCCTAGATGGTTGTTTGGCTGAAGAGAAAATGAGAAGAGCTTCAAAATGTGCTTTTGACGTAAAATGAGAAAAACCTTTTTAAAATATTTGAATAGTCAAAAATAAAGGGGAAAATAACTATATTGGCCCAACCAATTTAGCTCCTTAAAGATTTTATGTTTTGACTCTTTTACAAAATGGTCACTAAAACAGATTTTACAATCTTTACATTTTGGACACTAAATCGAAATGTCAAGGTTCGAAAAATGTTTTTTTTTCAAAATTATTTTTACCAAATCCTTATATATAATATTTAAGGATTTTAGAAATTTATTTCATATTTTTCCAACCATCCGAAGACAACTTTCCTTGAACTCACCCACAACTCCCAAAACCGGTCTTTCGGACCTCGAAACCTTACCGAATCTTCCAGACCCAAAACTGGGGTGTTACAACTCTCCCCCACTTAAGAAATATCGTCCTCGAAATTTACCTGATGGGAAAAATGTGGAAATTGACGCTTATGTCTTCTTTCCTCTCCTAAGTGGCTTCTTCAACTCCTCCGTGTCGGCACTTTACTTTGACTAACTCAATGGATGTATGACGCAAAACTTTGCTGTCCAAAACTAATATCTCGATCGGCTCTTCATCATACGACAAATATGGATTCAATTCAATTTCTTCAACAAGCATTACATGTGACGGATCTGATATATACTTTCGAAGCATCGAAACGTGGAATACATCATGAATCTTCTCTGATTCCGGAGGCAAACTCAATCTATATGCAACAGGACCAACACGTCCAATGATCTCATACGGACCAATGAATCTCGGACTCAGTTTACCTTTTCTACTGAATCTCATCACTTTCTTTCATGGAGATACTTTCAAAAAGACTTTCTCACCCACAACATACTCGATTTCTCCTCGCCTCAAATCTGCAAAATATTTCTGTCGATCGGTTGCTACTTTCAAGCGATCACATATCAACTTCACCTTCTCGGCAGTACCTTTAAGCATAGCATGTAATGATACCAATTTCTGTCCAGCTTCTGCCCAACAAACAGGAGTTCTACAACTCCTATCATACAAAGCCTCATACGGTGCCATCTAAGTACTAGCTTGATAACTATTGTTGTAGGCAAACTCAACCAACGACAGGTGTTTCTCCCACGAACCCTGAAAATCAATAACATAGCAGCACAACATATCCTCAAGCACTTTTATTACCCACTCTGACTGACCATCTGACTGAGGATGTTACGAAGTACTAAAATTCAATCGGCTACCCAATGCACTATGCAAACAATCCCAAAACCTCGATGTGAACCTCATATCTCTATCTGATACAATCGACTTCGGTACACCATGTAGTCTCACTTCCTCACGGATATATACAAATCATCCAATTTATCCAAAGAATCAGTCGTGTTGACGGCTAGGAAATGTGCACTCTTGGTGAGTCGATCCACTATCACCCAAACTGAATTCTTTCGCGAAGGAGTCAACGACAAACCCGATACAAAATCCATAGTTATTCTCTCCCATTTCCAATCCGGAATCCGCAAAGGCTATAGCAATCCTGACAGAAACTGAAGTTCGACTTTCACTCGCTGATAGACCATATATTTACTCACAAATTTAGCCACATCCATTTTCAAACCAACCCAGAAATAATCATTCTTCAAATCTCGGTACATCTTCGTGCTACCCGGATGTATAGCAAACAGACTAGTATGTGCTTCACTTAAAATAGTGTGTCTCAATTTGATATCATCAGGCACAACAACTCTATCTCTGAAACACAAAACATTGTCATTAGCGGTTTACCTTCCGCAATGTTCTAAACTTATGAAGCTAGAGAGTTGTCTCGCAATTGTTTCTCTCGAATCAACTGTACTAGCGAAGGTTTCACCTGCAATTCGGCGATCAATCCACTATCAAGTGATAATCTCAATCTAGCAAACATTGCTCGAAGCTCAACTGCCACTTTCCTACTCAAAGCATCGGCTACCACATTGGCTTTACCTGGATGGTACTCAATAGTAAGATCATAGTCCTTCAATAATTCAAGCCATCTACGCTCTTAGAGATTCAAATCTTTCTGAGACATCAAATATTTCAAATTGTTGTGATCGGTATACATTGTGCATTTCTCACCATACAAATAGTGTCTCCACACCTTCAAAGAAAACACAACAACGACTAGCTCAATATCATGTGTGGGGTAATTCTTTTCATGAATCTTCACCTGTCTCGACACAAATGCAAAAACTCTCCCATCCAGCATCAACACAAACCCTAAACCTACATACGATGCATCACTGTAAATCACATAATCTTTCCCCGTTACCGGTTGCACTAACACGGGTGCTCTAGATTTGTGTCTAAGTGTATGACTTGTCAGAGAGTCAAGGTAGAGCATCAGCGTCCATCTGGGTTGCTTCAGCACATCGAGATTCCTCAGTGGAAATGGGAGCGTGTGACTATGGATTTTGTCAGTGGTCTTTCGATGACTCCGTCCAATAAGGACTCTGTCTGGGTTATAGTGGACCGTTTGACTAAGTCTGCTCATTTCATTCCGGTTCGAGTCAACTATCCTTTGAATAAGTTGGCTCGGCTCTATATTTCTAAGATCGTTCGACTTCATGGGGTACCGCTATCGATTATTTTTGATCGTGATCCGAGGTTTACAGCGAAGTTCTGGAAGGCACTTCACTCTGCTTTGGGTGCCCGATTGAACTTCAGTACATCTTATCATCCGCAGACTGACGGGCAGTTCGAGCGTGTGATTTAGATTCTTGAGGACATGTTGAGAGGTTGTGTTCTTGATTACAGTGGTAGTTGGAAGGATTTCTTGCCGCTCACAGAGTTTGCATATAATAACAGCTACCAGGCCAGTATCAAAATGGCACCGTATGAGGCTCTGTATGGGCGTAGGTGTAGGTCACCAATTGGATGGACTGAACTTAATGAGCATAGATTGTTGGGACCAAACCTAGTCCGTGAGGCCGAGCAGACAGTCAGTTTGATTCGAGACCGGCTTAAGGTTGCTTTTGACAGACAGAAGTCCTATGCTGACTTGAGACGTCGCGATCTTGAGTTTGAGGTCGGTGATGAGGTTTTCCTGAAAGTATCTCCTTGGAGGAAGGTACTTCGGTTTGGTCGGAAGGGCAAGCTGAGTCCTCGTTATATTGGTCCTTATCGGATTCTTCGTCGAGTTGGACCTGTTGCTTATCAGCTCGAGTTACCACCAGAGCTTCAGCGTATTCATGATGTTTTCCATGTTTCTGTGTTGAGACGCTACCATGCTGATCCGTCTCATGTTTTGCCTGTGGAGGAGATTGAGATTCGTCCTGAATTGCGTTTTGAGGAGGAGCCTATCGAGATTCTTGCTCAGGATAAGAAAGTTCTCAGAAGGAAGACCATTATGATAGTCAAAGTCTTGTGGCGTGGTCGCAGTCATGATGAGGCTACCTGGGAGCCCAAAGTTGTCATCAAAGCTCAGTATCCGCATTTGTTTGCTCCAGGTAAATTTCGAGGCCGAAATTTCTTTTTACGGGGGGAGAGTTGTAACACCCCAATTTGAAAAACCTAAATAGTAAAATCCCCAATTGGAAACCCTAGAATTTGGGGGGGAAATCGGAATTTAACCTAATCTAAAATGGGGACCAAATTGAATAAATTATAAGTTTGATGATTATTTTGTTAGGCGAGCAAAAATTGAGACCCTTCTTCTGCAATTTACCCATTTGTCTAGGGTAAACACTTCTTTGGTCATGTCTCTGTTATATGCGCCGCACCCCTTTCCCTGTTTCTCTCAAAAGAAAATATCAAAATAATACAAAACATATCAACCCTTCCTCGTTTTCCCGTCGAAGCTCCGGTCAAGGGGCTTTTATCGCCGTTCGAGCGGTTCGAGGCTAGCGGAGTGCTCGTCGTCACCGCGCGAGCAAAACCCAACCACCCAGCTTCCTTTGCACCGCCGTTCTTCACTAGAAACTAGTTTGAAACCATGCGTTAAATCGTACACTGCCGCCGCCGTCCTCTGCGTGTGCCGATGTCGTCCTCTACGTGCGCGCCACCTCCGTCCCGGATTAGGGTGAGTGTTTGGATCGAGTCTGTTGGGCTCCAAGGTTACTATCGCCGTCGTGTTGGCCGTTGTTGGGTCGTGGCCGTCGTTGGGGTCGCGTCGTGGGTAGTCGGGCGCCGCCGGGGGTGTGGTGTTAGGGTTGTTAAATTAGGGTTAGGTTTGAAAGTTGATTTGGGTGGCTGTTGGATCTGAACCGGACCGGTTGAGTTGGTGAACCGGACGGCTGGGCTGAACCGAACCGGACCAGTGGGCTGATGCAATGATGAGGTCATCCGCTGTTGCAGTGCTGATGCAACGATGACATCATCCGCTGTTACAGTGCTGATGCAGTCAATGATGACATCATCGCAGTTAATGATGACGTTAGCGTTGACTTCTGGTTGACTTTTTCGACTGAGTCCACCTTTAAGTTTTTCAATGTTCCGATTCCGTTGCCGCTGTCCGTTTCTTCAAATTCAAACTCGAAATGCCTTTTTGGATCAAGTTTATATGTTGAGCTCAGATTTTTGTTAAATGTTGCATCAGAGTTTGACTCGGATATTTTTCTTGTGTTTAGGTGACGTGGACTCTGACCCTGAGAATTTACCTCCTCCTCCGCCAGGCAGACCTCAGGTGGCACAGTCTTCGAGATCTGCTAGTAAGTTATTTGTTAAGCGTAATTATTCGAATGTGGCATAGTAGAAAGTCTTATATAGTGTTATTTGTTTTTAGGAGCTGATTCTGTCCGACCTTCCGCTAGGGCTGAGCGTGGGAGACGTCACTATCGACGTTGACTATTTAGCTGCCTAAGGTGTGTTCTCTGTCTGTGCTACATGTATGTGTTGCCTGATTTCGTGATCTGTATGAGAAATATTCTGTGTTATCCTGCTCGGTTGATTGAGAAATATTTTGTATGTTATTCTGCTCTGTTATCTGATAAATATTGCATGACTCGACTGTATGCTATTTTGCTCTGTTATCTGATAAATAATGTATGACTCGGATACTATGATCATGTTATGTAACACATATCGGAATCGGATTATTATGTACATGCATCTTAGTTATTTAACAAGATTGCATTCGGACTCTGAAATCGGATTACATGTCATATCATTGGGTTGGGATATTGTACGGAGGAAGCTTAGTGACTTCATCCTTCGGGTTGAACCTTGCTTCGGATCAGTAGTTCCATCTTTCGGGATGAGTTCTGCTTCGTACATGGTGTTGAGGTGTAGAGTGGTTCAGGGGAACCTCACTCTTCGGACAGTGATGTAGTTGGGTGCATGTCATGTTATGATATCTGTATGCTTTGCTTGTAATACTTCGAAATATCTGTAAATTCTTGATACGTTGTTTGACTGTTGGATTGACTTCTGTTATGCACTTTAGAGACACACTGAGCTTTATAGCTAACTCCCCCTTAGTATCTGTTTCAGATTTCCAGACTTAGGTTTCGGTACTTGGAGGATCTCGTTCGAACATTATTTGATACTATTTATCAGTACGTTTTGTTCTAAACTTATATTTATTTATTTAAGTATTTTTTCGGATTTGGTTGTAAACGTGGACTTTGGACATTTATTATTTTTGGGGTTTGATAAACTATTTTTTTAGCATGCTTGTTTTAAGACGAATCATTAAAGGATATCTTTTATAATTGAATAATAATTTTGGCATAATTTTTATAAATAATCTTACTTGAGGGGAAAGTTTCCAAATTGTCAATTTCAAATTGTTATAAACCCTTAGGTCAAAATAAGGGGTTACAGTGTACGAAAAGCTATCTTCGGTATGTCTTGTTCCTTCACTTTCAACTGATAGTACCTGGATCCCAAGTCTATCTTTGAGAACACTAACGCATCTCGTAACTGATCAAACAAATCATCTATTCTCGGCAAAGGATACTTGTTCTTAACAGTTAATTTATTCAACTAGCGGTAATCGATACACATATGGATACTTCCGTCTTTCTTCTTAACGAATAGTACCGGTGCACCCCAAGGCGATATACTCGGACGAATAAAAACCACGATCTAGTAACTCCTGAAGCTGAGTCTTCAGTTCTTTCAACTCTTTCAGAGCCATCCGATACGGAGCAATCGATACGAGAGCAGAATCAGAATATAACTCAATAGCGAACTCGACTTCTCTATCCGGTGGCAAACTAGACAACTCTTCCAGAAATACCTCGGGAAAGTCACAAATTGTTCTAATGTCTTTTGGTCGAACTTTACTCATATCCGAATTCATCACATAGGCTAAGTATGTTTGACATCCCTGATCCATCATCTTCTGAGCTTCCAAAACAGAAACAACGTTGGATAGAAACTTAACGTTCTCACCAACCACTACCACCTCGTAATCGTCTGATAACCTCAACCTCACTCGTTTAGTCTCGAAATCTACCTTTGCCTTGTGTTCTACCAACCAATCCATTACCAAAATCACATCAAACCCGTAGAACGGCAACTCCATCATGTCGACCGGAAACACGTGACCCTGTACAATCAACAAACACCTCTGATACATCTTTCTGACCATAATTGTCTCGCCAAATGAACTAGCCACACTCATACCCACATCAAGAATCTCACACGGTGTGTTCAATATCTTAGCATGCTCACTCAGAATATAAGAATGTGTAGAGCCATAATCAATCAACGAAAGCAATGTCAGAGACTGTAACATGAAATTACCTGAGATAACATCAGTGTCATTTCTTCCCTCTCGGAGTGCATACACCCTCTTTGGTCCACCTCCCTCGGGCTGAACCGCGACTACATGCGCCACATTCCTCTGACCATCGTTCCGTGGCTGAAAGTTCCATCGGCCCCGCCCACGACCTCTCTGGTACTCGACAGCTCTTGCCAGTGCCTGACAACCTCTAGCTAGCTGGGGAGAATCTCGCTTGAGATGATTTGTAACTGCCTTAGCCCGGCCTAGATGCCCGACCCAAACTAAGTAGATTACACGGGGAAAACTAAAGTTAACTCAAAAAAGTCAAACCCGATTAACGACCCTTATTTTTTCATTTTATCTTTTATAGATGCACATTATTACCCTATATGTTTAGCAAAGTGATTAGGCGAAAACGGCACAGCGATCGGAGTTCAATTAGAGGTTCAATTGCATGCTTTTATCTTTTAGGGACCAAATTGTAAATTTCCAGGATTACATGGACTAATCAGATTTTAAAGTTACCAATCCAAAATTAATCATGTAACATGCCAGCATGTCAAATTTCAACTCAAACGGATCAACCAAACTCAACCTATTAAACTTACAACATTCAAGGACCTAAACGTAAGAAACAGAAACTTGGAACAATTCAAAATCAACATCCAACGGTCAAGTGTTTCGGAACACAAGACCCTGTATCAGAACGGTCATTTCGAAACCATGTTGACCGTTTCGATACGCGGGTGCGTTCCGAGGCCCCAAGTGCCCTGTTTCAATACGGTGAATTATAGAAGCGAAATGTTCTGAAACGTGCTTACTCGTTCCGAACCACCATGGCCATTACAGGCCATGTTACAAAACAGATAAGGGCGTTATGCTTGGGCCTGCAATACTCCAAATTGCTAGTTTTACACAAAATTTCACCTTCGAAACCGTTCCATCACATGACACACTACACATACAATATGAATATACATCGAAGGCCACCCATACGTAACACGAACTAGAGCATGGCATCAATCAAGCAAACTACAAGACTATAGGCATGCTTCCTAGTTAACAAAACCACAAAAAGGCAAAAAACCACATTCAAGCTTAAACCAATCTCCAAAGGCCTTTTTCAATACTAAATCAACGAACCAAACATGCTCAAGGTGTTTAACATCACCAAATAAAACCAAGAGTAGATATCCCACCCATTGCCTCTTATTACACCAAGGTAAAACCACATACATTGTTTAGTCAAAAAGGGATTTAGGATCGACTTTCTTTCTTGCTGCCTCGTACGCTTAATTCTCTGCATTGATGAAACAAATGAGCGTAAGCATAAAGCTTAGTGAGGATCGCTAAAACCAAACATTCATCAATGCATTTTACAAAACCGAAACATCACTATTTGTCACATCATGCCTTTACTTAAATCATGCCCTTTTAAAGCATCAATGCACCTTTTAAATCGCATGCTCTTAGCATCATCAATAACATCAAATAATCTTTTGCTCATGCTTAAACCAAGCATCACATGCATTCTAGCATAATACACAAGCATCACATGCTTTAATCAATAATCAACAACATTATATTGGCTCACAAGTGATCAATTCTCAAACCATACCAAAACCAAGACAAATGACACAATCGGATACGCGGATTACAAGCGTTGTCCCACACGCTTCATACACACTACCAGACTACACAAGGCTCGCAAACGGAATTAAGCCATCAACCGTTGTAACACCTGTGGTGGAGTTTAACGTACAATCACAACCCCTCAACACCACTCATCGGTAGTTGTATAATTCCACTAACGAGAGCATGAGACACATACCACAAGATCCACACACAGGATTTTAACCATCCACCGTTGTGATCTTAACCTCAATCGTTAGGGTTCTTGGATGGAGTATACGATACAATCACAACCCCTCGACATCCAAGGCGACTTTATTCACAGTGCTCCCAATCCTATAGCCGGCTAACTATATCCGATTAAAGTAACCAAAAACCATTTCCATCACTTGCCAATATAATCAATTTACAACATTATTTCATTGTTTATAAGCATAAATCACAATGCCACTTTCACAAGCATAACATGCTTAATCTCAAATGCACACATTTCATAAATCCAAGGATCATCTACCAAATGCATCCTTAACCAAATGGCATTAAAAACCGGCATTATCAATGCTTAAAACATGCTCTAAAATAGTAAATAAAATCACATTTAATCCAAGTGCATTTTCCAACAAAAACATAGCACATTCCAAGAGAGACTTTCGAATCACTTACTATTTAGCTTAGCTAAGTCTTTCAAACTTACACTAAGCTCCCAAGACCACGCTCAAAGCATTACAAAGCTGGAAAATCCATTTCCACTCACTGATACGTGAAGCCTTGCTCGCCGACACAAAAATCACCCTTCCGGAGCCTCCAAAAACGTCTCGTTTGCTCTCAGATCAAGATCCCTGTTTTTGATCACCAAAACAAAGATCCAAATGCATTAAAATGCATTCCAACACCAGCAACTAAACACAAACTCGTTGTTCACCCAAACTACACCAATTTACCCTTCCGAAACAACTGAAAACCCAATCGATCGCTTCCTAAATCAAGCCCAGCCAACATACATCACTTTCAACTATTTAAAAACTTCAAAACACATCTAAAATCAACCTAAACCCATTCTTATGCCTCCAGCAAACATAACTTCATCATTTCACCTCAAAAACCCAACTAAAACCATCAAGAAACTCAAGGATCTTAAGGATTTCGGGATCTATATTATCAAAACTCTTTTTCAACATAATAATCAACTCAAAACTCAATTAAAACCAATCCAAAACAGAGCTCATCAATATCAATCCGAAAATCAAGATTTTACTCATATTTTTGCAAGATTTTGATCTCAAATCAAAACTATAATGAAAACCCAGCCAAAAACAATAATTAGAAGCCAAAGATCTTAGGAATTTCAATAAAGAACCTTGATTAGAGGTTGAGAACGGGATTTACCTCCAATCCTTGCTTTCATCAATGAATGACAAGTTTTAGCTTCACAAAACTTGAAGAAATTAAAAAGGATTCTTTGAAATGAAAGAGAAATCAAGAAAAGAGTGTTTGGAAGTAAAGAAATCTGGAGAAAATGATTTAGAATGATGTTTGGCAGAAAATGAGAAGAGAAAGGTAGTTACGTGGTTAAAATCTCACAAATTAACGACCTAATTAATTAAATAAATAAAAGCCTTTTAAAATCAATTAGTTAAAAAATCATTTTAAACACATGTCAAATTAAGGAAAGGCTAAATTGCCATAAAGCTCCCTAAAGATTCTAAGATTTGGCCCCTCTTTTAAAATTACATTTTCCACAGTTTTTAAACTTTACATTTTGGTCACTACCCAAAATGTACTACTTCCAAAGTCAATTTTGTAAAATTTATTTGACCAACCTCTTAAACATGATTTTAGAGGATTTTAGCAATTTTATCATATTTTTATCATTTCCCGATCCTTGATTTCCTTAAATCACCTAATGTGATTCGAACCGTTCCTGACCAGTCCAATCCGATGTCTAAAACATCTAGGCCCAAAGCCAGGGCATTACAACTCTCCCCCTCTTAGGAAATTTCTTCCTCAAAATTTTACCTGAAGGAAAAAGGTGCGGAAACTGCTTCAGCATGTCCGCCTTGATTTCCCAAGTGGCCTTCTCAACATCTCGGTGTCGCCACAACACCTACACAAGCTCTATCGTCTTGCCACGAAGAACCTTACTAATCGCATTCAGAATCCTCACTGGTTCCTCATCATATGATAGATCCGGATTCAATTCTTTTTCCTCAACAGGCATCACATGCGAAGGATCCGATTTGTACCTCCGCAACATCGAGACATGAAACACATCATGTATCTTTTCCAGCTCAGAAGGCAACCTCAACCGATATGCCACAGAACCAACACGCTCCACAACCTCATAAGGTCCAATAAACCTTGGGCTAAGCTTACCCTTACGCCCAAATCGCATCACCTTTTTACAAGGCGATACCTTAAAAAACACACGTTCGCCATCCGCGAACTCGATTTACTTACGCTTCAGATCCGCGTAAGACTTTTTCCGATCTGATGATGCCTTCAACCGCTCATAGATGAGCTTCACATTTTTGGTGGTCTCTTTCAACATAGCCGGCATCGAAATTAACTTTTTCCCAGCTTCTGCCCAACAAAGAGGGGTTCTACACCTTCTCCCATGCAAAGCCTCGTATGGAGCCATTTGAATACTTGTCTGATAACTATTTTATAAGCAAATACAACTAACGGAAAATACTTCTCCCAAGAACCCTGAAAATCTATAACACAGCATCTCAACATGTCCTCAAGCACATGGATCACACGTTTCGACTGTCCATCCGTCTGAGGATGATAGCAAGTACTGAAATTCATCCGTGTACCCGAGGCTTGATGCAAACATTCCCAAAACCGCGATCTAAACCTCGGATCCCTATCTGACACTATGGACTTTGGCACCCCGTGCAACCGCACAATCTCAGCAATATACAGCTCTGCCAGCTTATCCAAGGTGTACGTAGTATGCACAGGCAAGAAATGTGCACACTTCATGAGATGGTCTACAATCACCCAAACAGAATTCTTCTTTGATGGTGACAAGGGCAAACCAGACACAAAATCCAAGGTAATCCTTTCCCATTTCCATTTTGGAATTCTCAAAGGCTGCAACAACCCAGAAGGTACCTGATGTTCAGTCGTCACTCGCTGACACACCATGCACTTGCTAACGAACTTAGTTACATCCTTCCTCAACTCCACACCCACTTTCCTGCTCAAAGCATCAGCCACAACATTGGCCTTGCGCGGGTGATACTCGATCGACAGATCATAATCCTTAAGCAACTCCACCCAACGACGTTGCCGAAGATTCAACTCCTTCTGAGACAAAAGATACTTTAAGCTCTTATGATCCGTGAACACCATACATTTCTCGCCATACAGATAATGCCTCCAGATCTTCAAAGCAAACACAACAGCCGCAAACTCAAGATCGTGAGTAGGGTAGTTACGCTCATGCACCTTCAATTGCCTAGATGCATAGGCTACTACCTTACCCTCCTCCATCAACACACAACCCAAACCAACGATGGACGCATCACTATATACCACAAACTCCTTACCTAACTCAGGTTGAATCAAGATAGGAGCTTGTGTCAAAGCTTCCTTCAGCTTCTCAAAAGCTTGCTGCCTCGCATCCGTCAACTCAAAGCGAAAATTCTTCTGCAACAACTTGGTAAAAGGTGCAGCAATCTTCGAGAAACCCTCGAAAAACCTTCGGTAATACCCAGCAAAACCAAGAAAACTTCGTACCTTAGTCACCGACTTAGGCACCTTCCAACTCATCAAAGCCTCTACCTTATGCGGATCAACGCAAATACCCTCAGCTGATACAACATGACCAAGGAAGACCACCTCTTCAAGCCAAAACTCACACTTACTTAGCTTAGCATACAACTCGTTTTCCAACAACACTTGCAAAACGATCCTCAAGTGTCTATCATGATCCTCCTCGGTACGAGAATACAAAAGGATATCATCGGTGAACACCACCACAAACATATCCTAAAAACTCAATGAACACACGATTCATCATGTCCATGAAAGAAACAGGTGCGTTGGTCAAACCAAACGGCATCACTAAGAACTCGTAATGCCCGTACCTTGTCCGAAGAGCCATCTTAGGTACGTCCACATCCTTTACCTTTAACTGGTAATACCCTGACCTTAAGTCAATCTTAGAAAACACGAAAGCTCCTCGAAACTGATCAAAGAGATCATCAATCCTTGGAAAAGGATACTTGTTTTTTATCGTCAACTTGTTCAGTTGCCGATAATCTATGCACATCCGCATCGTCCCATCTTTCTTCTTTACAAACAAGACCGGTGCACCCCAAGGTGACATATTCAGTCGGATGAACCCTCGGTCCAGCAACTCTTGAAGTTGTGTTTTCAACTCTTTTAGCTCTTTAGGTGTCATGCGATAAGGAGCAATGGACACCGGAGTCGTATTCTCAAACAACTCGATACCAAACTCAACTTCTCTGTTTGGCGGCAACCCTAGTAATTCTTCCGGAAAGACACCCAAAAAATCACAAACGATTTTAATGTCATGTACACGTACGTCCTTTGTACTAGGATTCATCACATATGCAAGATATGCCTCACAACCCAATCGCAGCATACGGCTTGCTTCCATAGCCGAAATCACATTGGACAAGAATTTCACCTTCTCGCCTACTATCACAACTTCATAATCATCAGCAAACTTTAAGGTAACTATCTTAACATCGAAGTCTACCACAGCTCTATGCTCAGACAACCAATCTATACCAAGGATTGCATCAAAACCATAAAAGTGTAACTCCGTCAAATCCACAAGGAAAACATTACCCTGAACAGACAAGGGACACCTCCGATACAACTACCTAGTGACTACAGTCTCACCAAAGGAACTAGTCACTTGCATTCCTACTTCAAGCAACTCAACAGGTATATCAAGCAAATGCGCATGCTCACTCAAGATATAAGAATGTGTGGATCTAGAATCAATCAAAGCCAACAATGATAAAAACTAAAGAACAAAGGTACATGCAATAACATCGGTATCATTGCGCTCCTCCCGCTGAGCATAGACCCTCGTAGGACTGCCTCCCTCATGCCGAACTGCTACAACATGAGCAATGCCTCGCTGCCACTCATCTCTCCTCGGGAAATTCCCTCGGCCTCACTGAGGTGCAGTCACAGTAGGTGCACGTCCCTGGCCTCCACCAACCAAAAAAGGACACACCCTTCTCATATGATCTGCTGAACCACAGTTCCAGCAAGAATTCCCTATCGCCACAACAGGAGCCTGAGCCTCCCTCACCGCACGAGGACAATCTCGTCGCAAATGACCCTAAGAACAACACGTCCAGCACGAGTTCTAATCCGCCCTCATCATGTCTCCCTGAACCGGTGCACCATGTCCAAAATTGCCTCGCCTAGCAGCATGCCGATATCTCCTATCTCGGCCTCTCTTGTTCCGTACACCACCAGAACTAGACTCGGCTGCTCTCTTTCCAGAGCTAAAACCACCTCCACGAGATGACAAGCCCAAATTCTGCTCAATGTCCTTCGCTCGACATACAAGCACATCAAAATCTGTATAATCTATTGCCAACATATACATCTTAACTTTCTGCACCAGCCCGTACCAAAAACGATCACAATGATGCCTCTCACTTGGCATCAACTCAGGGGCATACTGGCTCAGACGTATGAACTGGACCTCGTACTCAGCCACAAATAGGTTTCCCTGGATAAGCGACATGAATTCGCGCTTCTTCTCATCCAAATATCTCACTCCCAGATACTTCCGCTTAAAAGCACCTCTAAAAAACTCCCAATCTACTTCGTTGGGTTCCATACCAGTGGTGATTGTCGTCCACCAGCTATACGCATCACCCTGGAGCAAAGTAATAGCACATCCCAGCTTGCGCACATCACTACATCCCATCTGATCCATGATACAGATCGTACTTTCCAACCAAGCTTTCGACGCTTCAGGAGACATACCATAGAACTCAACAGCTCCTAAACTTCTCATCCTCTCCAAGGGTAAACCCACCTACCCAGCTGCAGGGGCCTGAACATGCGCTCCGGTGATCGCCTGAACCAACATCGTTAGATCACCCAAACCCGGACCAGCGTGTCCTTGTTGCTCCTGCTCCCCACCTCATGGTGGTGGTGGAGGAGGTAAGTTCCCACCAGGAGGGACATCAGCCCCTTGGTTACCCTGGTCGCCCTGCTCAGCCGCAGGCACTACCGTTTTCGACCGTAGCTCTCTCCTCGGACCCATAGTGCTATTTTAACAAGGCATCACAAATAAACAAAACAAATCATGATTTAGGCCAGCCTTAAGCAAGGATCCAAGTTCACAAAAACAATTAATTAGTGTAATAAGGCAGTGGGCTCCCCGATTTCCCTCAAGCATAACATAGCATATCATAAACATCATGCTTTACATCATCCAAAATCAGCATACATCCTTATCACATTACCAACATGCAATCATATTTGTCTCACAAATGATTAACAACAACCAAGCATGGCATAAGCTCCAACATTCAATCAAAACATGCTTTTTCAAACAATCATACACCAAACATACCAATTCCACTTACTATCATCCCCAATTCTTTCGTAACCTGGCTCTAATACCAACGAATGTAACCCTGTTAGCCCATCCTAGACGCCGGACCCGAACTAAGTAGATTACACGGGGAAAACCGAAGTCAACTTGCAAAAGTCAACCCCGATTAATGACCCTTATTATTTTAATTTTATCTTTTCTAGATGCACATTATTACCCTATATGTTTATCAAAGTGATTAGGCGAAAACGGTATAGCGATCGAAGTTCAATTAGGGGTTCAATTGTATGATTTTGTCTTTTAGGGACCAAATTGTAAATTTCCAGGATTACATGGACTAATCAGATTTTAAAGTTACCAATCCAAAATTAATCATGTAACATGTCAGCATGTCAAATTTCAACTCAAACGGATCATAAAAATTCAACCAATTAAACTTACAGCATTCAACGACCAAAGCGTAAGAAACAGAAACCTGGAACAATTCAAAATCAACATCCAACGGTCAAGTGTTTCAAAACACAAGACCCTGTATCAGAACGGTCATTTCGAAACCATGTTGACCGTTTCGATACACGGGTGCGTTCCGAGACCTCAAGTGCCCTGTTTCGATACGGTGAATTACAGTAGCAAAATGTTCTGGAACGTGATTACCCGTTCCGAAACGCCATGACCATTACAGGACATCGTTCCAAAACAGATAAGGGGGTTCCGAAACGCCTGGGCCTGCAATACTCCAAATTGCTGGTTTTATACAAATTTTCACCTTCCAAACTGTTCCAACACATGACACAATACACATACAATATGAATATACATCGAAGACAACCCATACGTAACACGAACTAGAGCATGGCATCAATCAAGCAAACTATAAGACTATAGGCATGATTCCTAGTTAACAAAACCACAAAAAGGCTAAAAACCACATTCAAGCTTAAACCAATCTCCAAATGCCTTTTTCAATACTAAATCAACGAACCAAACATGTTCAAGGTGTTTAACATCCCCAAATAAAACCAAGAGTAGAAATCTCACCCATTGACTCTTATTACACCAAGGTAAAACCACATACATTGTTTAGTCAAAAAGGGACTTAGGATCCACTTGCTTTCTTGCTGCCTCGTACGCTTAATTCTCTGCATTGATGAAACAAATGAGCGTAAGCATAAAGCTTAGTGAGGACTGCTAAAACCAAACATTCATCAACGCATTTTACAAAACCATACCAAATAATCATGCCCTTTTTTAAAGCATTAATTCACCTTTTAAATCACATGCTCTTAGCATCATTAATAACAGCAAATAATCTTTTGCTCATGCTTAAACCAAGCATCACATGCATTCTAGCATAATACACAAGCATAACATGCCTTAATCAATAATCAACAACATTATATTGGCTCGCAAGTGATTAATTATCAAACCATACCAAAACCAACACAAATGACAGAATCGGATATGTAGATTACAAGCGTTGTCCCACACGCTTCATACACACTATCGGACTCACAAGGCTCACACACGGGATTAAGCCATCAACCGTTGTGACACCCGTTGTGGAGTTTAACGGTACAATCACAACCCCTCAACACCACTCATCGGTAGTTCTATAATTCCACTAATGAGAGCACGAGACACATACCACAAGATCCACACACGGGATTTTAACCATCCACCGTTGTGATCTTAACCTCAATCGTCAGGGTACTTGGATGGAGTATACGGTACAATCACAACCCCTCGACATCCAAGGTGACTTTATTCATGGTGCACCCAATCCTATAGTCGTCTAACTATATCCGATTAAAGTAACCAAAAACCATTTCCATCACTTACCAATATAATCAATTTACAACTTTATTTCACTGTTTATAAGCAAAAATCACAATGCCACTTTCACAAGCATAACATGCTTAATCTCAAATGCACACATTTCATAAATCCAAGGATCATCTACCAAATGCATCCTTAACAAAATGGCATTAAACACCAGCATTATCAATGCTTAAAACATGCTCTAAAACAGTAAATAAAATCACATTTAATCCAAGTGCATTTTCCAACAAAAATATAGCACATTTCGAGAGAGACTTTCGAATCACTTACTCTTGAGCATAGCTAAGTGTTTCAAACATACACTAAGCTCCCAAGACCACGCTCAAAGCGTTACAAAGCAGAAAAATCCATTTCCACTCACCGATACACGAAGCCTTGCTCGCCGACACGAAAATCACCCTTCTGGAGCCTCCAAAAACGTCTCGTTTGCTCCCGGATCAAGATCCATATTTTTGATCACCAAAGTAGAGATCCAAATGCATTAAAATGCATTCCAACACCAGCAACTAAACACAAACTCGTTGTTCACCAAAACTACACCCATTTACCCATCTGAAACAACCAAAAAATCAATCGATTGCTTCCTAAACCAAGCCCAGCCAACATACATCACTTTCAACCATTTAAAAACATCAAAACACATCTAAAATAAACCTAAACCCATCCTTATACCTCCAGCAAACATAACTTCATCATTTCACCTCAAAAAACCAACTAAAACCATAAAAAAACTCAAGGATCTCAAGGATTTCGGGATCTATATTAGCAAAACCCTTTTTCAACATAATAATCAACTCAAAACTCAATTAAAACTAATCCAAAACAGAGCTCATCATTATCAATTCGAAAATCAAGATTTTACTCATATTTTTGCAAGATTTTGATCTCAAATCAAAACTATAATGAAAACTTAGACAAAAATAATAATTAGAAGCCAAAGATCTTGGGAATTCCAATAAAGAACCTTAATTAGAGGTTGAGAATGGGATTTACCTCCAATCCTTGCTTTCCTCAATGAATGAGAAGTTTTAGCTTTACAAAACTTGAAGAAATTTAAAAGGATTCCTTGAAATGAAAGAGAAATCAAGAAAAGAGTAATTGGAAGAAAAGAAATCTGGAGAAAATGATTTATTGTCTGAAAATGAGAAGAGAAAGGTAGTTACGTGATTAAATCTCACAAATTAACTACCTAATTAAATAAATAAATAAAATCCTTTTAAAATCAATTAGTTAAAAAAACCATTTTAAATACATGTCAAATTAAGAAAAGGCTAAATTGCCATAAAGCTCACTACATATTCTAAGATTTTGGATCCTCTTTTAAAATTACATTTTTCCACAGTTTTGAAACTTTACATTTTGGTCACTATCCAAAATGTACCACTTCCAAAGTCAATTTTGTAAAAATGATTGGACCAACCTCTTAAACATGGTTTTAGAGGATTTTAGCATTTTTTACCATATTTTTATCCTTTCTCGATCCTTGATTTCCTTAAATCACCTAACGCGATTTGAACCGTTCTCGACCGGTCCAATCCGATGTCTAAAACATCTAGGCCCAAAACCAGGGCGTTATATGATCCTTCGATCCATAATGCCAGCACGTACCATAATTTCCCCAACATTCTCCAGGATGAGATCTACCACGCTTTGTGCACTCGAGTGCATTGTGAGCAAAACCTTGGCCTTGATGGCCACGCCCGGGGTTACCACCCCAACGTATGTGGTCAAAACTCTTCCTCTTGTCCTTGTGCCCCTTGGCATGATCACGATTCCACTCTGTAGGTCGTTTCCCTGAACTGGACTCACCTCCTCTAACAGACACACCAAGATTATGCTTTATATATTTGGCTCGGGCGACCAACACATCAAAATCTGTATAATCAACAGCCAACATGTAAGTCTTTACCTCCTCAGTCAATCCATACCGAAACCTCTCGCAACGTTCCCTCTCAGTGGAAACCAGATCGGTCGCATACTGACTCTGTCTAACGAACCAGATCTCATACTTAGAAACGGTCATGCTTCCCTGAACCAAAGTCATGAACTCAGGTTTCTTCTCATCCTGATATCTCAGCCCTAGATACTTATTCCGAAAGGCAGAACGGAAGAAATCCCAAGTGATATCTGCAGTGGCCATACCCGCGGTGATCGTAGTCCACCAAACATATGCGTCACCCTGAAGCAAAGATACCATACAGCCAAGCTTCTGTGCATCACTGCACTCCATCTGACCCAAAATCCTGGTAGTGCTCGCTAGCCATGCCTCGGATCCCTCAGGAGATAACCCACAGAACTCTACTCCGCCCAAACTACAGAGTCTCTCGAGAGGCAACCCATCCCTCTGTCCATGCTGCGGTGCAGCCATCTGCAACCCAGCCATAGCAGATTGAAAAGCTCCAGCAATAGCCTGAATCAACGGGCTCATATCAGCTTCAGCCTGTCCCTAGCCACCACGAGTCTCCTCACCTCGCGCATCTGCTCCACTACCCGGATGAGGAGGAGGAGGTAAATCTCCTTCTTGCGGATGCCCGACATCCTCAACCTGATCATCCTGTAGCTCACCACCCACTTGACCTCTTCTAGGTCTAGCCATGATATACAAATGCAATGCTACAACAACAACAGATAAAACAAAAGGAAATGATTCGAGTCATTAATGTCAAGGGTCCAAGGTGCTCAAGTATCTTACAAAGATTTTCCCAATAATAGCATGTGGCAAAGGGTACCTTACACAACACACTACCTCAAACAAGCAAGCAAACACCAAAACAATCACACCTACCTTACTTACCTTTTCGGTTGCATGACAACCAACGCAAGCCTTTCCGAACCTGGCTCTGATAACAACAGGTGTAACCCTCTTGACCCAGCCTAGCCACCACGACCGTATCGAGCAGATCACACGGGACTAACGGAAGAAAAATCCAGAGATTTCCCTCCGATTAGTAACCCTAAACGCGTTGATTAATATCTTTTCTAGATGCTCGAGTTAAACCCTATATTTCAAGAACACACGGCGGAAGAAAACATGACAAGATGAGCACCGAATGATTAACCGAGCAACTAGGGACCAAAATGCAAAACTAGCATAGAACAGGGACCTATGATGAAATTAAGGTGATCACTTAGAAATTAGTCCCATTTCATACTTCCATGCTGAAATGCAACTCAAAACAAGCCCTCAATCACACCCAATTGATAACACATCAAGCTTGGACCAAAAAGCAAGAAAAACAACTTCAAGATGCTCTTAACTAGCTCCCAACAACCCTTGTTTGGAAACACTCCCGATGGTATCGATATGGGTATAACGTTTAAAATTCCATAGAGCTTCCGTTCCGAAATGGTTAGACCCATTCCGGGGCTGCAAAGCCCGTTTTGATACCCGATGCGAGACACAAAGGCCAAATTAAGGGTCATTCTGAAACGTTAAGGCCTATTTCGAAACACCCTGCAGCAGAACAAAAAAATCTATAGTTCAAGCATCTACAAGGTTGTTCCCTTGGTTCCAATCAACACATAAAACAAGATAACATCAAGATAAGCATACAAACACTAAGAATAAACAACCAAGCTTACATTTAAGCAAGAGAACTAACTCACAATAAACAACGACAGGATAAGAAACATCAAAATCTATGAACTAAGAAAAACAAGATAGAAAGCCAAAATCATTATGCTCAAGGTATAAACGAGCCAACCAAGGCATAACAAATATGCTCGCATCGCAAGGAGTTTACAAAACACTCCAAAACATAAGCAAGGTCTATCCCCATTGCCACACACACTACTATCTAAACAAGGCCATACTTGAGCTTAAAGCAGATTAGAGATATTTTCAATACTTTAACTTGCTGGAAAACAGAGATTCAACAACTCATTCAAATCGCCTATCGACACATTGCCGAAACAAACCGAAAACATCGGAAAACTCAACTCGGTCAACCTTCAGCATAAACCCAGCATTATACATCATCAAAACAAATGAATAAACATCTAAAAACATCAACCCAACATCAGAATATCATCAGATATCGATTGATCACAAAACTCACCCACAAACTCACTTTTACACCCATCAAACTTCAACACAAAACCCAAATTCGGGATTTCTATCATTCACCCATCATCTCAACATTATTCCACATCAAAAACTAAGATATAGCCATCATCAAACTCAGCATTAAAAGATCTAAACCAAGATCCCACCCAAAAGCTCATTTTACCATTTTTTACCCAAATTTTCATTAGAAACCTTTTAGAAAATCTTAAGCTTAATAAATAAAAGAATCAAAAACATGGGAATATCAATAAAGAACCTTACATTAGAGGATAATTTTGTCACTCGCCTCCAATGATAGTATTTCCCCTTGATTAGCAAAGAAAACTTGAGAAAATTAAGAATAAAACATGGGTTTTAGAGATAGAAGATAGGAAAACCTTTTGAAAACATTAGATCAATAAGAAACATCATTCACCTTTGAGAAATTAAGCCTAGATGGAGGTTTAGCTGAAGAGAAAATGAGAAGAGCTTCAAAATGTGCTTTTGACGTAAAATGAGAAAAAGATGATTAACACTTTTTAGTTTCAATTAGAAAACCCTTTTTAATATATTTGAATAGTAAAAAAGAAAGGGGAAAATAACTATATTGGCGCAGCCAATTTAGCTCCTTAATGATTCTATGTTTTGACTCTTTTACAAAATGGTCACTAAAAACATATTTTACAATTTTACATTTTGGTCACTAAACCGAAATGTCATAGTTCGGAAAACGTTTTTTCCAAAATTGTTTTTACCAAAGCCTTATATATAATATTTAAGGATTTTAGAAATTTATTTCATATTTTTCCAACCATCCGAAGACCACTTTCCCTGAACTCACCCACAACTCCCAACATCGATCTTTCGGACCTCGAAACCTTACCGAATCTTCTAGACCCAAAAACCAGGGTGTTACAAATGGGCAGTACGATTGCCTGGGAAATGCACAAGATGATTGCCTAAGCAATTGGTAAGGTGGTTTCCTGGGCAATGAAAACAGCTACTGCTTGGGCAATTTGGCGACAACCTTCAAGGTTCGGCAAGACGTTCTTCAATGGTTCCTTATTATCCCTAAGTCGAAACTCTATCAATGTGCAAGCCTTGATAATACCTCTCAGCGTGAACCAAGGGTGAACATCAATCAATCTAACGCCTCTCTTAGCCGTTGAAATTCGTAATTATTCCTAAGCCTAATTAGTCTTCACCAATTTGGGAAAAAACCATGCTTATTAGTTTCTTGAATCTAACTCTCCCGATGTTAGATAAATGGATGCAATCACAAAAACCTAAACAAAATCCAAAGTTTTTCTCACAACTATTAAACAAAATAAACCTAGCCTAAGATAGTTTAGTTCATAATTGGGATTGGAAACAACACAAGATTAATTCCCAACAAGAACTTCAACCGAACAAGAAAGAAAGATAGAAGAACTTGGGCAGCCTTGGTCTTCAATCGATCTTTGTCCTCTCGTCTCTCCCTCTGGTTCTGCTCGGTCAGGATCATTCGGTAGGGTTCGACAATGAATTGTCGCCGCAATGAATATTTTACCTTGCATGTATACAAAACACATACATAACAGTACCTTTTCCATCAAATAAGCAATTAAAGATAATCAAGCATGGAAAGGAAGAAAATAATGCAAATATGCATAAATTACTAATAAGACAACCTAAATGAGCCTAAGTCTAACAATAATTGAGATGAAAAAGGGTAGAAAATTAGTACTTTTACACACTTAACATACCCCCTAACTCGAACTATTGCTTGTCCTCAAGCAATGCAAACTAACAATTACTTGCCAAGAATTTAATCAAAAGAGACATGCTTTAGACTTGCCTTCAAACTTCAAAATCGTGGCACAAATTAAGGTGTGTGATCAGATAACATGAATTTTCCTGGAACCAAACTATAATGCATGTGATCATGTGTGTGCAAAGTTGTGCGCAATTTGATTTATCAAGAGTCTTTTGTGAACAATAGTTCTTTGTCAATTTAATTGTCTGGGCATTTATTAATTCACAACCATGGCTTTTTGGGCTTTAGCTCATCACAACTACTTTCCTAGGCTTGAAGATAAGATTGTAGCAAACAACGAACCCCTAGCCTATTGAGTAGAGTCATCCCGTGAAGTCTTTCATTTACTCATGCTAATTTGTCCTTCACTTTATTGTTTCCAATTTTAAGGGACATGTTATAGCAGTAGAGTATCCTACGCACATGATTTTCAAACACTTTGGCTAGAGCATGTTTCGGGCACCTCTAGCAAGAATCTCAAAAAATTTTAATTTGCCGAAAATTTTAAGTAATCTATGTTTACTAAGTCTCTCTCAATCAACAAGCCACAATTGTGTCATTTGACTTTTAGCCTCATAGTAAGGTTCTAAGTCCTTTTCATGCGATCCTTAAATTAAATTTCTTTTGATTAGTTGTGGTGCTTAAGATTTATCCTTAGAAATTCAACAATTCTAACAATTTGATTTAATTAAAAGCATAGCAAGTACATATGCAACCTAAATGCACTTCCTAAGGTTGAATGCACTAAAATGATCTTAAACTAAATACAAGTATTCCCCCCAAATTCAAGAGAAGCATTGTCCCCAATGCATGATTACATGGAAATAAAAAAATTAAAAGCTAAATGGAAGGAAAGAAAGAAAAATTATAATGACTCGGAGAGGTCATTGTCTTGGATGATGAGCTCTCTTCTTGCAGTTTGCTTGATCATTTTGCTTGCTCGAGGTGGTTGACGGCGTGTAGCAGGTGTAGGTGCCGGTTTCTTTGCCACCTCATCCTTATTGTCCGACTCAATGGCTATTTCTTTGGTAGTGGAGGCCTTACGCTTTGTTGTGACAGGTGATGATGGCATTGCTCTTGGTCGGATGGCGGATGATTCGTCTGAATCGGAAAATTCAGACCATGTTTCGATGTAACTTGGTTCGGTCAATGGTGCCTTGCCTTTGACCTCTCGTGTTGGTGGAGCATCTTCAGCTGGGATTGCTAAGGCAGAGGGTGCGGGCATTGTCGAGATAGGGCCTTTGGGCATTGTCATGGCAGTGGCAGTAGGCATTGTCGAGGCAGGGCCTTTGGATATTGCCGAGGCAGTGGCAGTAGGCATTACCGAGGCAGTGGCAGTAGGCATTGTCGAGGCAATGAGATCGGCAGGAAAAATTGGGAACCTAACCAAGTGTTCGGGGTATTTTTCAAGGATCACTCGGATGATAGCATTGTTGTAATCCTTCATATACCTCATGAACAACAATTGCCCTTTCTCCATGGCTTCGATTCGGTTGGCAAGTGCCTTTGATCATGTTGTCTAGTTATGCAAGAGTTGTTGTTGCCAGTTTGCTTACTTTGGATTTGGCTGGAAAGGTTGTTGGGTCATTGCCCGAAGGGGTTGCCTCGACAATCTTTTGGGCAATGGTTGAATGTAGCTCGGCTTTAGTTATTCCCATGATTTGGAGGTATTTTTCTCTCGTCCATCCCTTTTGTTGAGGTGTTTCCTCATCCATCGGATCACTAGCAACATGGTGTTTCTCACACAACTCGGTTATTGGGCTTGGGAAGTAGAGAGTTCCCTTTTTTTGCTACAAACAAACATCTCATTACATATTATAGCACCAACATTGATAATACAATTTTGCAAGATAGAGTGAATGAACAAAAGTCTCGGTTTATCAACCGTGGTGTTGTGTGAGGTGGGCATTAGGCATGTTTTCACAAATTTATTCCAAAGTTTTGCCTCGGGCTTAAGCCTTTGGCAGTTTACCGTGCCTCTAAATGCGCCCTCATTCCATGTTGTTCTGGTAATGGTGAGATCCCCAATTATGTTGTTGTAATCGTCCGGGTTGAGATTGTCAACGAACTCTTGATGTTCATATTTTTTCACATAAATCTCGTAGAAGGTGTTGATGGTATTGGCATCAACGGGGATTGCCTTGCCATGAATGAACACATACGGATTATTTGGGTTAGGAGAGTGGGCATAGAATTCCCTTAACCAATGGGTGTTGCTTGGCTTCGGTTAATGGAAAAAGATTTGCCACTTTTGGTACTCGATCGAGCGGAAGATGAATGGCTCCAAACCAAAATTTGTGCGGGAGGAGGAGTAGAAAAAACCTTGTTCTTCCCATACCTTCCGATTGGCGAAATTCTTTAGGTACCTCTTCTCGATTTCCAGTGTTGCATATTTCTTGAAGTCTGGTTCTTGGCCTGATTGTGGGTGTTCCATTATCTTGAGCTTCATGGCCATGGTTGATACTAGAGTTGTGAGAATTCGATGGAAAGAAAATAAATCTTGGGAGTTCGAGTGAAAGAGAAAAAGGGGAAGATGTTTGAAGATTGAGATGGTTGAGTAATTTGAGTGTTATAGGAGGGGTATTAAATAGGGTGGGTGTGATGATTGTAAATTTGAAATCTTGATTAGGATTGGCTTGAGTGTGCGACAAGCAATGCACGGGGAAGGGGAATAGTCGGTCGACTATGGGAGATTTGGGGGTCAATTTGGGTAAAGGTGGAGTCTATGTGGGATTAAGATCCCTAAAACTCAGCCCATATATCCTAAAAATCAGCCCTTGTATTTCAATTCATGAGTCCAATCTTCTTTCCAATTCTTCTTCACTTTAAACTTCTTTTCTAAAAAGCAAAAATAAAGGAAATATTTATTAGTAATAAAATTGAAAATAAAAATTACTCCTTATCATAAAAATAAAATAAAAATGTGGAAAAATAAAAGCAAAAAAAATAATATACTAAAGGATTGCATAATTATGCATCTCCTAATGTGACCACTTCTTTGTCACGCATGACATGGGTGTCGGTGTAGTGCTTTAATCTTTGTCTATTAACTTTGAATTCATGGCAATCTTTTATGGATTTGATTGTTATGGCACCATGGGAGAATGGTTTAACAACTTCTAAAGGTCCGGACCATCTTGATCACAATTTTCCCGGGAAAAGTTTCAATCGAGAATTGAAAAGGAGGACTAATTGTCCGGGCAAGAATTGTCGCGGCAATAGCTTCTTATCATGCCAACGCTTGGTTTTCTCCTTGTATATTCTTGCATTGTCGTAGGCTAAGGCACGGAACTCCTCTATTTCATTAAGGTCCAAAAGGCGTTTTTGTCCAACACTCTCTCATCCATATTCACAGTTTTGATTGCCTAGTACGCCTTGTGTTCGATTTCCACCGGTAGATCACAACTCTTTTCGTAGACAAGTCGAAAGGGGACAAGCCTAATGGTGTTTTGTATGTTTTCCGATAGGTCCAAAGTGCATCATCAAGTCGAAGAAACCAATCCTTGCGAGAGGGTTGACTACTTTCTCAAAGATATTCTTCAACTCTCGGCCAGAAATTTCAGCTTGCCCATTTGTTTGTGGATGATATGTCGTGGCAATTTTGTGTGTAACTCCAAATCTTTGCAACACCTTGGCAATTAGCTTGTTATCGAAGTGCTTGCCTTCATCGCTGATGATTGCTCTTGGCATTCCAAACCGTGTGAATATGTTTTTCTAAAGGAATTTTTGCACGGTTTTGGAATCGTTGTTTGCAGTTGTTATTGCCTCAACCCACTTTGATACATAGTTAATGGCAAGGAGGATGTAGAGATTCCCGCATGAAGAAGGAAAAGGTCTCATGAAATCAATTCCCCAAACATCGAATAGTTTGACTTCTAGGATATTTTGTAGGGGCATCTCGTGTCGCCTTGAAATATTGCCTGTTCGTTGACAACGATCGCATTGTTTGTAAAACTCTTGGGCATCTTTATAATGTGTAGGCCAATACAATCCTGATTGCAAGACTTTGGTCGCGGTTCGTGTCCCTCTAAAATGGCCTCCATAAGGTGAAGAATGGCATTGCTCGAGCACACTTTGTTGTTCTTCCTCCGGAACACACCTTCTTATAACCTGATCTGCACATTATTTAAATAAAAGAGGCTTGTCCTAATAATAATGCTTAACATCATGTCGGAACCGCTTCTTCCCTGGGATGAAGAAGGATAAAGACACGTTGAAGGACATAATGGACAGATTCGACACTAGGATGGATAAGTCCAAGAAGATCTGAGGAAGATTATCGAGGTTGTAACCAGATCGAGTGAAAGCCTTGAACTAGTGACACCTGAAAAGAACAAACAGTCAACAACCAATATTCAGTCGAAACAAGAGGGTAAGAAACTTGTGCTAGTTACTTATATCGATAACAATGAAAGATATTCCATGAACCTTGATGAACCCAGAATTTTGGCCTCTAAGCCACGACTCACTTTCCCGAAGGATGAAAAAGGGAAGTTTGAGGGACAGTGAACTGAAAAGGGGAATACTTCAATCCTCCAGGAGAACCCTAAGGTAGAAAAGGGTAGCCAGGATAACATGTGGAACTCTTTTAACTTGAAACCTAAGATTGAGCTATCCATGTTCGACGGGGAAAATCCTAGGGGTTAGGTAAGAAGGTGCGAGAAATATTTTGCTATCTTTAATATCCCAGAGAACCACAAAATGGAGATAGCTGCTATGCATTTAAGTGGGAGAGCTGAAACTTGGTTTGATGGCTACAAGATGCAAAAACATATGATACAATGGCGGGAATTTGTAGCTGGCTTATGCCCCCGATTTTACAGCAGAACTAATAGTGACATTATCGAAGAGTTTAATAAGCTATTTCAGGATAAGTTTGAAGAGTTGAAGCCGTGCATGCTGCAAATGAATGCAACCTTAGATGAGAACTATTTTGTATCTAGCTTTATCAGCGGGTTGAAGGAAGAACTGAGGCACATGATTAAGGTGCATCCTCCCAGAGACTTAGCAGAGGCCTTCAGACAAGCTAAGTTGTTCGAGCTAGCCCTGAATTTCGAGCACAGGAGAAAAAAATATGTTGTTAAGAGTTTCTCAACGACAGGGTCACCAAGAAATTAGAAGACTGCTAGTTCAACCCAGAACAATAAAGCTGCAACTCCAATGTCGTATCATAAATAGTCTCTTATGGAGTATCGAAGATCTCACAACCTATGCTTTAGGTGTGGAGAGAAATATAGCCATAGCCATCAATGTAATGTCAAACAGTTGAATGTGATGGAAGAAGAAGAAACGGAATAGGTGGAAGAACAAGAAGAAGGAGACAACTTGGAAGGAAGAGTAACTGAAGATGAGAAACAACATAATGTGGGATTAGAGATCCATTTGGCGTTGCAATGCAGCCAAGTCTGTGTCTTCACCCATTTGTTGTGTTTTCTTAGATTTTCCCAGTGTGCTTGTTGGATCTTAAACCCCGCTCTGATAACCAATTGTAATGTCCAAGCTATAAATGCAAAGAAAAGGAGATTTCATAATAGAAAGATTTAAGTTTTAGTAGAGAAAAATTCTTTTCATTCATAAGCATGACCGGTACAACTTAGTACAACCCTATATATATATATATATATATGGTTCGTACAATTTATATATAAACAGCTGGCAAAAACTAAGTCTAACATCCCAGAGTAATTCATATTCCATTTAATCCAACACCAACGGATATCTGGCTATTGGGTTTGGTAGTCGACCGGCCCATTTTTACACCCTCATCCACCTTACTTGGCCCGTCTGAAGGGTGACCCAACCGGGCCTTTCGAGACAACATCGTTTTGTTTAGTCGATTTCATTTCCTCACGTGCGCCCAACATCTGATAGTTCAGCTCCTTTGTTTCACTTGCAAGATTCTTCGAAGCTTCTGACTTTCCCTTTTCCCTCGATTTGAACCCAAAAAACCTTAGATTCTTCGATTCTTCGATTCTTCATCTGCGTTCATGAGATTGCCATTGGTGGGTCATTGCACTAGTAGCTTATATTCGACATTGTCGAATTAAACCAAGCTCGCCGGTTTCAAAATAGTAGAAAATCTCACGGTGCTGCAATGCGTCGAATATGCACATTCCCCTTTGAATTAAAACTAAACAACATGTCTTAAGATTATTAGACAATGGTGTCTAATAATCTTAAGAAAATAAAATAATAATAAGTAAAATCAAAATATTTACATTATAATTAAAGCAAACATAATTAAATAAAAATAAATCGAATAATACGGAATCGAATGAAACTAAGCATTCATATCATCCCTCTGCTGCTACTATACTTGAATTTGTTTGTACGACTTCTCTCATGTCATCCACTAAATATCAACATGCAGTTTCTCCCATATTTTCTCAACTGCAAGTAATAATTAATTGCCAGGAAATTAAAAATAATGGAATCAAGTAAAGTAATTGTAAATAAACTATAACTCGATTGAGTATAAACGAGTTGAAGCTTGTGAGAACACATTTTTCTTAAAACAGATTTTCGATCACTCATTTATCTTTTTATTTGAGATATTAAAATGCTACATTTAAGGGGGGAAATATTCTTTTGTAGTGGGATAAAATATCAACAATCCCATGGAAAGCCCAAATGATCTAAACATTCACATCACTTATATTGTATAAGCTTAAATTATTCAATAATTTGTAAGTAGAGTTTTCTACATAAACATATCTCACGCTTGGTAACCTATCAATATGTGGTATAAGCTTTTCCTTTTTCATTAACTCAATTCACAAATAGACTACTTTGAGCATTAATTTCTCATTCACCACTCATCCGTTTTGAGCGTATGTAATATCGTTGTAAATGTCTCATGGAGTAAAATATGAAGCCGTAATTTCATTATTCGAATTTCTATCTTTACTCACAGAAAATATGCCTCAAAGTTTTCACTTTATCATATTTTTCCAACATTTTAGTCGTTGAAATTTCCCCTCTAAAGCAAGTAGTTAAAACTCTCAGTTGGCATTCTCTCCTTTCCCTAGGTTGTGGGTTCAAAAGCCACTAGGTATAAAAAATTAATCCATTAAATTTTTTAAAATTAGGTATACAATTCTAAAACTATGTAAAACCCGTCTTGAAAACGAACCTAAATACTAAATTTCAAAAATCCTTTGCTCCTGATTACTTCCAACCCTCAATTTTCATAACCCCTGTCCATTATGAACACCCATCTGATCACATCAACTCGTTAATCACTACCTGATCATTATCGTTAATCCCACCTCCTCGGTACATTTTCCAGTACCACTTTCTTTCAATTATTGAATTCAGAGTCGAATAACAACGGTTTAATTGTATGCTTCGAATTTCAGTATTTCGATTCAAGTCTATGATAGACTTGTTGGGTTGGATTTTAGGTTTATTCTTGTCTCTTTTCCTTCTTTGGCCCAAATGGTGTTTGTGCCACTTTTGAATATTTGGAAAATTGGAGAACCATAGGCTAATTTAGTCATCTGGTCCACCAAATCATATTCCCTCCCCCTATTCGCTATTTTATTTAGCTTTCTTCTTCATTCATTCCTACTTCTTTTTCCCTTATCTTTTCTTCCAATTTGTTTTCACTACAACTTTGAAGCTTTATGAGATCCTTTTTGCCAAGCTAAATCTCATCATCAAATTTCTTCAAGAATGAATTAGGTTGAAGTATTTGGGTTTGAAAAGGTTTATAAGTGTTAATGGATTTTCTTAGTTTTCATTTTTTTTCATGCATTGATTATGGTCATTTACACATGGGCCGAAGGTATAAGAAACTACCGGGATATGACTTCCCAAAATTTTGGAAAACTAGAATTTGGCCCTTAATTTAAAAAATAATTTGTCCCTCATGATTCATATGAAGTTTCAAAATTTTAAATATTTCTAATTAAATCTTCTCTCGTAATTTGTGATTTCAATATCATATCTGGTTCCGACGCTTTCTTCTGGAGATTGAAATATGTGATTTCAATATCATATCTGGTTTTGATATCTATTATAGGGGTTCGAAACTTGATCTACTACATGATGTAATTGAGTTGTTTTGGGGCTTTTGACCCCTTAGAACCTTCGCACCAAGCCATTAACTCCCTGAACAGTTAGAAAGACTCAAAACATTTGAAACCACTGAATTTGTTAACTACCCTGGTAAAACCAAAATTAACATAGAAAAGTAAAATGACCAAAATAACCCTTGGAGCCTAGATAGCTATTATAACTTTAAGAGTTATAATTTTGGACTTATTAATGCTCTATACCCATAGTTTTGACTCGAGATTTGGTAAGTTCTACGATTCTGAGCTTCTATGAAAGAAATGTATGATTTCGTTTGGGCCAACTTATCTATATTCTAGTTCTGATGGATCGATGGTAGCACATGTGCATTTAGCGCTCAACTATTAATACATTATAAATATAAGCATGTATGCCTATGATACAAGTGTGCCTTGGATTTTGTAGTTGGGTTGATTTGACTTTTAGTTACGATTTTCTGATTTGAATCATATTGATATGCTTTATTTAAGCTCGACTTGTAGTACCAAAAAAGTAGGCTTAGAAGTAGGTATGTAAAAATAGGTAATCGGACAGGTTTCAGGTCGGGTTCTGTCAGGTCGGGTAAAATCGGATACAGGTCATTTCAGGTAAAAAAAAATTGACTCGACTCGGATCGGGTGCGGGTCCATTGCAGTCGGGTAATTTGCAGGTCGGGTCCATTTCAGGTCGGGTCAATTTTCAGGTCGGGTCCATTTCAGGTCAAACTCGTTGCAGATCGGGTAAAAACAGGTCGGGTAAAATTAGTTAATTGGCAGGTAAAATTGCAGGTCGGGTAAATTTCAGGTCGGGTTCATTTCAGTTCGGGTTCATTTCAGGTCGGTTTCATTTCAGGTCGGGTTCATTTCAGTTCGGGATAATTCAAGTTCACCAGAAATGAAGAATTTTGAATAAAAACAAAGTTTTATGGACTATAGTGAAAAATAATAATAAATAAGAGCTAATTTGGACTAAAATAAAGTTTTATGGACTATAATAGGCTCATTTTTGAATAAAAACAAAGTTTTATGGACTATAGTGAAAAAAATAATAAATAAGAGTTAATTTGAAGTAAAAATAAAGTTTTAAGGACTCAATTGAATTGAATTAAAACTTAAAAGACTTGAATAAAAAACTTATATAATATAAAGGGCTTTATTTATAATTTACCCCAAATTGAAATTCAATTTGAGAATTGGGCGGCTTGAAATCAAATTTTCCCGCCCATATATATTATAATTTAATATTATTTATTAATTATTATAATATAATATAACTTATTAATTATTATAATAACTTTATAAGTATAAATATATGTGATTATGTGTATATATTATATATATGTATTTTTATGTATTCACATGTATATAAATTACAATATATAATTATATATTATACAAACATGTATGTATAATGTATTTATGTATATGTAATGTATTATACATAAATACATAAATTGAATTGAACTCAATTAAATTGAACAAAAACTTAAAGGACTTAACATCTAAAATTTAAAGGGCCACAAAATATTTAGCCCATCTAAAATTTTTAGCCCAAAGTCCAACAATTATTAATTATTATTAATTATTATATTTAGCCCATCTAAAATATTTAGTTCAAAGCCCAACAATTAATAATTAATATTTATTATTGATATTATTAATTATTATAAATGGGTGGTAGGATAAGAGCCCAAAGGCCCAAGGCCCAAACTATTACTAATTATTATTAATTATTATATTATAAATATATTATATAAATTATAAGTTATAAGTTTATATATATATATATATATATATATATATATATATATATATATATATATATATATATTATTTACACAATATAGGTTTTAGGGCCCAGCTAAAATAAATGGGTGGTGGGATAAGAGCCCAAAGGCCCAAGGCCCAAACTATTACTAATTCTTATTAATTATTAATTATTATATTATAAATACATTATATAACTTATAACTTATATTATATTATATTATATTATATTATATTATATTATATTATATTATATTATATTATATTATATTATATTATATTATATTATATTATATTATATTATATTATATGTTTTAGGGGCCCATCTAAAATAAATGGGTGGTGGGATAAGAGCCCAAAGACCCAAGGCCCAAACTATTACTAATTATTATTAATTATTATATTATAAATACATTATAAAACTTATAAGTTATAAGTTTATATATATATATATATATATATATATATATTATATTATAGTATATTATATTATATTTATATACATTATATGTTTTAGGGGCCCATCTAAAATAAATGGGTGGTGGGATAAGAGCTCAAAGGCCCAAGGCCCAAACTATTACTAATTATTATTAATTATTATATTATAAATACATTATAAAACTTATAAGTTATAAGTTTATATATATATATATATATTATTATATTTATATACATTATATGTTTTAGGGGCCCATCTAAAATAAATGGGTGGTGGGATAAGAGCCCAAAGACCCAAGGCCCAAACTATTACTAATTATTATTAATTATTAATTAGTATATTATAAATACATTATATAACTTATAAGTTATAAGTTTATATATATATATATATATATATATATATATATATATTATAGTATATTATATTATATTTATATACATTATATGTTTTAGGGGCCCATCTAAAATAAATGGGTGGTGGGATAAGAGCTCAAAGGCCCAAGGCCCAAACTATTACTAATTATTATTAATTATTATATTATAAATACATTATAAAACTTATAAGTTATAAGTTTATATATATATATATATATTATTATATTTATATACATTATATGTTTTAGGGGCCCATCTAAAATAAATGGGTGGTGGGATGAGTGCCCAAAGGTCCAAGGCCCAAACTATTACTAATTATTATTAATTATTAATTATTATATTATAAATACATTATATAACTTATAAGTTATAAGTTTATATATATATATATATTATAGTATAGTATATTTATATTATATTTATATACATTATATTTTTTAGGGGCCCATCTAAAATAAATGGCTGGTGGGATAAGAGCCCAAAGGCCCAATGCCCAAACTATTACTAATTATTATTAATTATTATATTATAAATACATTATATAACTTATAAGTTTATATAATATATATATATATTATATAATATTATATTATATTTATATACATTATATTTTTTAGGGGCCCATCTAAAATAAATGGCTGGTGGGATAAGAGCCCAAAGGCCCAAGGCCCAAACTATTACTAATTATTATTAATTATTATATTATAAATACATTATATAACTTATAAGTTATAAGTTTATATAATATATATATATATATATATTATATTATATTTATATACATTATAGGTTTTAGGGGCCCATCTAAAATAAATGGGTGGTGGGATAAGAGCCCAAAGGCCCAAGGCCCAAACTATTACTAATTATTATTAATTATTATATTATAAATACATTATATAACTTATAAGTTATAAGTTTATATATATATATATATATATATATATATATATATATATATTATATTTACACAATATAGGTTTTAGGGCCCATCTAAAATAAATGGGTGGTGGGATATGAGCCTAAAGGCCCAAGACCCAAACTATTACTAATTATTATTCATTATATAAATTATAAGTTATAAGTTTATATATATATATATATATATATATATATATATATATATATATATATATATATATATACGTTATAGGTTTTAGGGTTTAGGGTGTTGCATTAGGGTTTATGAGTTACCATCATTGTTTATGGTTTAGGGTGATGTGTTAGGGTTTATGAGTTATCATTATTGTTATGGGTTAGGATTCATGGTTTATGGTTTAAGGTTTGAGAGTTAGTCTTTATATTCGATGGTTTAGGGTTTAGGGTGTTGCGTTATGATCACGAGCTATCATTATTGTTTATGGTTTAGAGTTGAAGGGTTTAATGTTTATGGTTTAACTTTAAGGTTCCATGGTTTATGGTTTAGGGTGTTGCATTAGGGTTTATGTGTTATCATTAATTCATTTTTGTAATATTGCTTATGGATTAGAGTACATTCCTACATGGTTTAGAGCTTTAAGGTTTAGGGTTTATGGTACACCGTATATAGTTCATATTTAAGTGTTTAGGGTTATTGTTATTGTTCATGGTTAGGGTTTAGGATCTAAGGTGTAAGGTTTAGGGTTTAGGGTTTCTAAGTTATAACTTACCATTATTGTTTAGGGTTTATAGTTTAGGGTTTAGGGTTTAGTGTCTAGGTTTAGGGTTTAGGGCTATAGATTTGGCTTTATGAGTTTTCATTATTGTTCATGGTTTATAGTTTAGGGTATATGGTATAAGCCATAAGGTTTAGGGTTTAGGGTTTATAAGTTTTCATTATATTTGTTCATGGTTTATAGTTAAGGGTTTAGTATTTATGGCTAGGGTTAGGGTTATACAATCGGCTTTATGAGTTTTCATTACTATTAATGGTTTAGGGTTTAGGGTTTAGGGATTAGGGGTTTATGGGATAGGGTCTATAAGTTTTCATTATTGTATAATTTAGGGTTTAGGGTTTATGGTTTATGGTTTAAGGTTCAGGGTTTATAAGCCATAATGGTAGGCTTAGGGTTATACAGCCGATTTTATGAATTTTCATTATTAATAAAGGTTTAGAGGTTAGGGTTAGGGTTTATAAGTTTTCATTATTGTTTAGGGTTTAGGGTTTAGGGTTTAGGGTTTAGGGTTTAAGGTTTAAGGTTTATAAGCCATAAGGGTAGGCTTAGGGTTATACAACCGACTTTATGAATTTTCATTATTAATAAAGGTTTAGGGGTTAGGGTTAGGGTTTTTAAGTTTTCATTATTGTTTAGGGTTTAGGGTTTAGGATTTAGGGTTTAGGGTTTATGGTTTATAAGCCATAAGGGTAGGCTTAGGGTTATACAACCGACTTTATGAATTTTCATTATTAATAAAGGTTTAGGGGTTAGGGTTATAGTTTATAAGTTTTCATTATTGTTTAGGGTTTAGGATTTATGGTTTAGGGTTTAGGGTATATAAGCCATTAGGGTAGGCTTAGGGTTATACAACCGACTTTATGAATTTTCATTATTAATAAAGGTTTAGGGGTTAGGGTTTATAAGTTTGCATTATTGTTTAGGGTTTAGGGTTTATGATTTAGGGTTTAGGGTTTCATGATTGGTACCTAAATTCAAAAGTCAAAACCATGAACCCTAAACCTAAAGTCTTCATAAACCCTAAATCAATACCCAAAACCCAAAACATTTAACATAAACCCTAAACCAGAAACCTTAAATATTAAAACCTTAAACTCCAAAACTCAAACACTAATTGAAATAGTAACACTAAACCTTAAACCTTACCCCTAAATTATAACCTTAAACTCTAAATTATAACCCTAACCCCTAAATTAAAACCCCAAACCTTAAATTAAATCCCAACCCTAAACCTTAACACTAAAATAAGGACCAAATCGAATATAAAATAAACTTTTAAGCTGAATTTCACAAAAATCAGGACCAAATTGAAACAATTGAAAGTCACAGTGCTTGCGGAGCAAGATCCGTATAACCCGTTAAAAAACACACGGATCTTTTTGACCCGGCTCACCCCTATAAATAAACCCTCACCCCCAGCCATTTTACACTATTTTTACCCTAGCGTTACTCTGCCGAAATTTCTCCTCGTTTTCTCTCTCTCTCAAAAACACAATTTCTCCCAGATTTCTTATCTATTCTCGATCAAAACCTCACGTTTTCACAAAGTTCTTCATTGTTCTTCCCCAAAATCCTTCCAGATCTTATACAAACATCCTACTTCAGTCTAAACATGTTTCCTCTCGATCAAAACCAAACTTTTTCACCAAGTTCTTCACTGTTCTTCCCCAAAATCATTCTAGATCCTATACAAACATCCTACTTCAATCTAAACTTGTTTCCTCTCGATCAAACCCAAACTTTTTCTCAAGAACATCATCATGTTCTTCCACTTTCTCCTTTTCAATCCTTCAAAACCCTAATCCCCAAATCAAATATGTTTTACCCTAAACCCTAAATTAGTCGATACCCTAACCCTAAACCCTAAACCCCAATCCCTAATCCCCAAACCCTAATCCATCAACCCTAAACCCTTATCCCAAAAATCGATTCGTATTCAAAAATCTTTTCATCTTCTTCAGAAAACCCTAATATCCCTTATCCTTCTTCTGACTTCTGAGATCCCTAACATCCCTTCTCCTTCTTCTGACTTATGAGATCCCTGAAAGCCCTTCTCCTTCTCCTGACTTCTGAGTTCCCTGGAAGCCCTTCTCCTTCTTCTGACTTCTGAGATCCCTAGAAGCCCTAATCTTCTCGGATTTTGTAAGTTTTTTTTCTCATCTGTTCTTTTTTTTATTTTATTTTTAATTTTTTAATTTTTTATACTCTGATTTATCCTAACTTTGTTTCTGTTTGATTTGCATGTTTATTTTCTGGGAGCCGTTCTTCTCTGCATTTTCAGTTGTTGGTATATTTCTAAAATCCCTAACTTCTGGTTGGTATATTTCTGTTTATGTGTTGCTGGTATATATTTATGTTTGATATGCATGCTTTTTCATTTGGTTTCTGTTTCTGTTTTGTTTGTTTAGTATGCATGCTAGG
The DNA here is from genome assembly GCA_030270665.1 of Hibiscus trionum. Taxonomy (NCBI): domain Eukaryota; kingdom Viridiplantae; phylum Streptophyta; class Magnoliopsida; order Malvales; family Malvaceae; genus Hibiscus; species Hibiscus trionum. The sequence goes on from BSYR01000051.1 coordinate 17,689,996, forward strand.
GTTTCTGTTTATGTAAATGTTTTAAAGTTTCTGTTTATGGTTCTGGATTTTGTGATATGATGCGTTGTTTATGTGCATGTTTATGTTTGTATCTTTTGGTTGCATGTCTACTTTGTTTGGTTTTTCTTGGATTTCTGTTTATGTGTTGTTGATTTAGTATGCATGCTAGGGTTTCCTTGGTTTAATCCGAGTATATAGGCTGGAATACCAGACCTGCGGGGCTACTGGTGCCAAAGGGGTTTTTTAAAGGACCCTGGGGTTCGGTGTAAACAACGCCACATACAAGGATTAAACTGAAACCACACTTTGTTTGGTTAATTTTTTTTGCTTTGTTCTGTATATATTTATGTCTTTATGTTTGTTTAATGTTTCTGGATTTTGTTATGTAAATGTTTTTAAGTTTCTGTTTATGGTTCTGGTTTCTATTTCTGTTTTGTTTGTTTAGTATGCATGCTAGGGTTTCTGTTTATGTAAATGTTTTAAAGTTTCTGTTTATGGTTCTGGATTTTGTGATATGCTGCGTTGTTTATGTGTATGTTTCTGTTTGTATTTTTTGGTTGCATGTCTACTTTGTTTGGTTTTTCTTTTGGTTTCTGTTATGTGTTGTTGATTTAGTATGCATGCTAGGGTTTCCTTGGTTTAATCCGAGTATTTAGGCTGAAATACCAGACCTGCGGGGCTACTGGTGCCAAAGGGGGTTTTTAAAGGACCCTGGGGTTTGGTGTAAACAACGCCATGTACAAGGATTAAACTGAAACCACCCTTTGTTTGGTTAATTGTTTCTGCTTTGTTCTGGATATATTTATGTCTTTATGTTTGTTTAATGTTTCTGGATTTTGTTATGTAAATGTGTTCTATACTTGTATTTTTTGCTGTTTCATTCATTTCTGGGAGTTCATTGATTTTTGTTTTGTTCATTTAGCACAGCTATGCCTATGGATGATATTTCTTACGAGTTGGAGTTTCCTGTTCAAAGAGGTATACTCTTTTAACTTTTCTATTTTCAGAAGATCATATTTAGTATTTGATCAATCACTAATTCATTTTGTTAATGTTTTGTTTGAAGCGGATGAAAATGACCAAGCCTCTACTGTTCTTTCTTCCTCTAGAATGAGGGCTTCAACAACTTCATCAACAGAGTTTGGGAGAAGAACTTCTCCTGTTTGGGATCATTATTGCTTCGTTAAGGAGCAGGATGGCCTCTTTGCTGAATGTAAGTATTGCAAATCAAAAAGGTATAAAGCTGATTCTTATATTGGTACCTCTAACCCTAAAAGACATACTGAAAAATGCCAAGCCTATAAGGATTTCCTTGTATCAAATCCCAGTAGTGTTTTAGGAAGTTCTTTTGATCAGAAAACTTACTGTGATTTGTTTGCTGAAGCTATTTTGTGTCATGGATATGCATTGAGCATGGTTGAGCATGATAAACTTAGGATTTTGCATCGTTATCTTAATTCTAATGTCAAGGATATCTCTAGGTATAATGTTACTAAGCATTGCATGTTAAAGCATGAGAAGCATAAGAAGTTGTTACTTGATTCAATGCTTTCTGTTTCAAGTCGAATCTGTTTTACATGTGATGGTTGGTCTGCTTGCACTTCACGTTCATATTTTGCTCTGACTGCACATTATGTTGATAATAATTGGAAACTTCAGTAAAAAATTCTTAACTTTCGTCGTTTCCCCCACCCCATGATGGTGACTCTATATATAAATTTGTTAAGAAGTTGTTATGTGAGTGGGGTCTTGAAAGGAAAGTTTTTACTATAACCCTTGATAATGCTTCTGCAAATGAGAGAATGGTTAAGCGTCTCAAAGACGATTTGCATGACATATCTCCCCTTCCTTGCAATGGTAAGTACTTTCACATTAGATGTGCTGCTCATATTCTGAACTTGATAGTTCAAAGAGGGTTGAAGGTAATTGATTCTTCTGTTGTTAAGTTGCGTGAAATTGTTAAATTTATTGACTCTTCTGATTCTAGACTATGTGGTTTTGATTCTGCTGTTAGAGATTGTGGTTCTGATTTTTCTGGTAAGTTAGTATTGGATGTCTCTACTAGGTGGAACTCCACTTATTTGATGCTACGTAGGGCTATTGATGCTAAGTTAGCTATCAATTTGTTTGTTAATAGAGAGAATGGCCTGGATATTATATTAGAGGATGAGTGGGAAACTGCATCTTTGATCTGTGATTTTCTTGAGCCTTTTTATGAGATTACTACTCTGTTCTCAGGATCCAAGTATCCCACTTCTAATTTATATCTGGCTAATGTTGTTGCTATTGAGAAACTTTTGTGTGATGCTCACAATGATCCTTGTGATGGAATTTCTGCAATGGCAAAACCTATGCTTGAGTTGTATGAGAAATACTGGTCTGAACACTCTACTATTTTGTCTTTTGCTGTTTTACTTGATCCTCGTTATAAGTTGCAACTCTTGAAGGAGTTGTATGGTGTCCTCTATGTTGAGGATGAGGTTGAGAGGAGGGTTAGTCTTGTGTACAATGAATTTGTGAATTTGTATATCTATTATTCTAGAACTGTTCTGTGTTCTTCATCTTCTTCTAATTCTTTTGTCCAATGCAATTCATCTCAAAGTACAAATGTGTCCAGTTCGAATCGGCTTCGGACCTTCAAAAAGTCAAATTTGTTTCAGGTCAGTCTTATTTTAGCTAATGTTTTCACTTTTGTTTTTTTAACTTACAATTTTCTAAATCGTTTTATGTTTTCTTGTAGAACTTTGATGCAAATTTGGCCGCTTCTAGGAGTGGTAAATCTGATGTTGACTCTTACATATCTTTGCCCCTTCTCCCTCGGTCTGATGATTCTGAGTTTGATATATTAGAGTATTGGAAGTCACAGTCTGTTTCTTTTCCTACTCTTTCTCTCATGGCTAGAGATGTTTTAGCCATTCCAATAACTTCTGTTGCTTCCGAATCCTCATTTAGCATGGGGGTCGGATTTTGAACAAGTTGAGGGCTAAACTTTTGCCCAAAAATATTGAAATTTTTGTTACAACCCGTAATTGGTTGTATGGTTTTGAACCTGAGGATAAAGATGATGAATATCTCTTTGTTGTGAATGAATCTTCTCTGCCTGATGTTGCTGTTGAAGAATCCATTCCTGAATAAGGTATTCTTCTCTCTCTCTGTTTTTATTTTTGTTTTGTTTCTGTTTCTCAATTTAATATCTAGATCTGTTTTTTATTTTAGTTTATGTTGCTGTTATTTACTTGATGTTGCTGGACTTGGTCTGATGTTGCTGTTTTTTATGTTGCCCAAAAATGTAAGTTTAAATTTCTTATCTTTTTGTTTCTTTATTTAAATGTCTTTTATTTTACTTTTTCTTATACATTGTTTTTTTTCAGTTAGTGTTGTTTAGTTCTGGTTGCTGTTCATTGCTGGGTTTGATGCTGGTTGATGTTCATTGCTGGATGCTGGTTGCTGTCTTGCTGGATGCTGGTTGCTGGTTGCTGGGTATTAAGTACTGTTAGTTTGTTGGTTTTATTTTGTTGCCCTTGTTTTAATTTTGTTGGTTTCTTAGCTTTCATAGCTAAGTTACCCATAATTAGAACTTGTTGGTAGCTTTATGTTGTAGCTCGATGAAGATATTTCTGGTAGCAAAGTCTTTTGACTTTGCTATAAGATCTGAGAGCAAAATCACTTATCATTTTGTAAGCTTGTATTCTGTTTGTAAACCTAAAGTTTGTATTCTCTTTGTTATTAACTTATCTTATATTCAATTATATGTTAATATTTTTTGTATTCTGTTCATTATGTTCAATTAACTTTTTTGTATTATGTTCATTATGTTCATTATATTCAAGTTAACAAATTGGATTAAAATAATTTAAGTTAATAAATTACATATGTTGTCCATATTAATCTAAGTTAACTATCAATTTGTCAACAAATTTAAGAAGTTAACCCGATTAAGTTAACAAAATAGAGTAGTTATTCAGTTTGTGTAATATACTATATCTAGATTAATCAATTGAAAGACAATGACATAATCCAGATTAATCTAAGTTAACTATCAATTTGTCAACATAATATATATTAATCAATTGAAAGACATAATATATATTAATCAATTGAAAGACAATTGACATAATACTAAGTTATTAACTTATATTTTGTAGTTATCTTAATTTTCTTATTTATGAACATAATAAAGTTAACATAATATATTTTATATAATAAGCATAATAAGTGTATAATTTTATTATACATAATACTTATTTTTATACTTAAACAAATTTTTAAGTATATAAGTTTAATATATTATATTAATTATATATTACTAATATATTATATATTTAGTAAAAAATAAGACAAATCTTTTAAGTATATAATTTTATTATACATAGTATATATTTTTATACTTAAACAAATTTTTAAGTATATAATTTTAAGTAATGAAATTAACATAATCTATTAAAAAATTATTAAGTTTATAATGAACAGGTCTACATTAGTTCAGGTCAACAACAGTTCATGTTCAAAACAGGTCGGGTCCATTAACAGGTCGGGTTCAAAACAGGTCGGGTAAAATCGGATCTCGGGTCGTTTCAGTCGGATAATATCAGGTAATTTGCCAGGTCGGTCTCGGGTTCGGGTTCGTTTCAGTCGGATGCAGGTCGGGTTTCAGGTCAAAATTACCAGGTCAGATTCGGGTTCGGGTCGTTTTCAGTCGGACACAGATCGGGTTCGGTTGCTACAGTAACAGGTTCAACTCAGGTTCGGGTCAGCAACAGTCAGTTACAGTTCGGATCATCGAATTCTCGGGTTAAATCAGGTTCTGACTCGAGCAGGTTTCAGGCAGGTTTCCAGATCCTGACTTGTTTTTACAACCCTACTTAGAAGTTTCCTACTCATTAATTTATGTTACATGATAGATTAAATAAAGAAGTGACTAAAAGTGAAGATTGAGAGATATGTTAACCTTTTTGAAAAAAGGACCAAGATTAAGAGTTATTTTAAAAGAAGTAAAAAGATAGCATGGTAATCTTCTAGGATTGCATGTAAAATTTAAGATAATGGAACATGTCATGGACTAGTGAGGGCATGTGTGGGAGGGGGATGAAGGTAAAGCCGGCATTTGGGAAATGAAAGAATGGGCTGCCAATTTCATCTACTTCCCTTGCCAAACTTTGTGAAGAACTCGATTCCTTGGGTGTAGAGAGAGAGAGGGCTCAAATTCGGTTAGATCACCTTGTGCTAGAAAGAGTTGTACGCTTAGAAGTTTGTTAGGAAAGTAACATTTTGATTTATTTGCCATTCGAATAGATAGTTTAATAATTTTTGTAATCTTGTAAAGCTATGCTAATCTCAAAATGTCTAAGTTGAAATTTAATATTGAAAGGTTTTAATTTACTGGCCATGTTTGGTAAAGAGAGGTTTTGACAAAAGTTAGAGGTTTGAGGCATAATTAAAGGTTTGATCAGTCAAATCTGCTAATATTGTTGTTTGGTGAAGAGCGGATTGGGGGTGAAACCGCTAATTTTGAAAAAGCTCATAATAGGAGTTTTTTCAGATTAGAGGTTTCATATTAGAGTTGTAAAGACTCTTTTACCCTTACCAGTTACCAAAAATCTCAAAATAACTTAAATTAAATATTTTCTCACCCTATTTATAAGTTAATCCTATTTATTTTTTTCTTTTTATTATCTCATATTTATATGTGTATTTAAATTTATTAATTAATTATATTATATTAAAATAATTATATAAATAATAAATTAATATATAAATTGTTTGAATATGTTTAGAAAAGTTATATTAAAAATAATTTTATAGATCTAATTAATAATAATTAGATACAAAATATTGATAACTAATAAACTATTCAAACAAGGATTGAATATAAACATGTCATTTTACTTGTTTAAATAATCTAACAGTTATCAGCTATCAGTTAATTTTACCAAACACTTTTATACAATCCACTAGTCAAATCAGCTAATGCAATCAGCTATCAACTATCAGCTAATGCAATCCGCTATCAGCTATCAGCTAATTGCCAAACAGGGCCATTCAGTTTTTCGCTTGTTGAGTTTGGTAAGTGTCGCAACCACTTTTTGAAGAGGAGTCTTCGACTTTTTGGAAAACTTTTACAAAATCAACGGAGTCACCACCAATCTTTTTGAAAGAAAAAAATGTAATTGGATCAATTTTAAAAATAGGGTTATTTTAATAAAACATTTTGTTTTAATAAAAAATGATTTTGGTATGCGAAAATCAGAAAACAGGTTCGGGGGTCGGTTACGCCTGGGGAAGGGTTAGCACCCCACGACGTCTAAAATTTGTACTTAATTGGTTTTAAAATCGTTTTCAAAGCTGGAATTTGTAAGTTCAAAAAGGTTCGACTTTACTTGTCCGTTTAATGAATATTAGTATATTTTAACGGCCTTATCGCTCGGGAGATGAACTTTAATCACCGCCAACATTTCTGGCGCTAACCCGTCATTCCCGTTTGATAAGACACCGCATTGATTAGGTTTTCACTTTTCAAACAACAAAGAAATTCATGTGTGTTTAGCATTTTATTTAATTCTAAGTTCGATTATTTAAAAGCCCTAAAAACGTCTAAGTCTTTTATTCCTAATTTAAGGTTTAAGTATGCTTAAGTGTATTTTATTTTTTTGTGAAGAAAATTTTTCAACAACAAGTCTCTAACTAAGCTTTAGTCCCTAATCCTAAGTTTCACCTATTTCTAAAACAAGCAATCAAACTTTTTATTCTTTTAAATTTTACCCCTTTTATTATTCCTAAAGCCTTTATTTCTTTTTTACTATTTATTTTTCAAGCTAAGACTTTTTACATTTTTACATTTTGTGTTTTTTTTTTGTGTGTTTTTACCTTTTCCATTTTTATGCTTTCTCCTTTTCAAAATGAATTTTCTCTTCTTTAAACTCATTTTTATTTTTTTTTCATTTTTAAAATTTTTCTTTTAAAACGACCTTTTTTCAAAAATAAAAACTTTATTTCGTCCTAAAATCTCTTTTCAAATTTTTTTCCATTTCAAAAATTTATTTAAATCTTAGACCCTAATTTTTTTAAAAAAACTATATTTTTCTTCTTGAAAACTTATTTATTTTTTCCTTTTTTCCCTAAAAAAACGTTTTATTATTTTAAAAAAAAATCATTTTGCCCATCAACAAATCATAAAAATCTCTTTTATATATTTTTAAAAATCAAGCCCTTTATTATCTATCACCTCACATATTATTTCTTCTAATTAAATCCCTAATTTCAAGTTTTTTAATTTAACCACATTTATTAATTTTTATTCTTGCATTCTTAAATCTAAACATCTTCTACATTATTTTCTACACTTCTAAAGATCAAAACAACTCTAACAATATTTTTTAAAGCATGCAAAAATTTTAAGATCAAACTAAAATTAAAACAAAATTTTAAACGAAAAAGTTACCAGAATCGCGAACGATTTTTTAACTTCGAGAAAGCAACCTAAAAATCACCAACAACACAAGTAAAAACACCAAAATTCAACCAAAAACAAACATATAATTAACATAAAAAAGAACAAAGAAAAGTTAGAAATTTTACCGAGAAATTGACGAACGATGAACTCGAATTCAAGCTTCTCGAAATGCTCCAAACCACCTCCGAAAAATTACTCCAAACTCGAACTTTCACTCCCAAAAATTTCCAACCAACTCAAAAAATTCAGAGAATTTTTTCAGATTTTTTCTTGAACCTTTTCTATTGATTTTTCTCTCCAATTGTTTGTGTTGAACAATGAAGCATTTGGGGGGCTTTTATAGGGTTCTTGGGGGTGGGGTTTTAATTCAATTGAGGACAAAATCTCCGAATTCTTCCCCCTAAAAATAATCCTTTTGATAAGCCAACTTTATCACATTGAAATCTTATCCAAATTTCAACAGATTTGGTTCCACTTCAGGGAATTTTGCCCCCAATTTAATTAGGATTCGAAACCTCCCCCCCAAATCGGTGAGCTATCGGCGATGTCAAAGAGTGGGGTCGGCGGCAACAGAACCGGCCGGCCGAGACGAGTCGACCGGCACCCCTCACGGCGGCCGTCGTGACCAAAAACAGCGGGACGAAGGTCGGCAGCCCCGCCTAGGGTTTTATCGGGGCTGGATTGGAGCTGTTGACTCGCGCGCGTGGGCTCTTTTTTTTCTTTTCTTTTTCCTTTTATATTTTTTTGCTGTTTTTGGCCATTTTTCTTTACTATTTTTTTGCTATTTTTTATTTATTGTTTTTTGTTTCCTTTTTTCTTCATAATAATTATTATTGTTATTTATTTTAAATTTTATCACATTTCTTTTCTTTTTTTTCCTTTTTAAAAGATGAGCTTTTTTCCAAAGTGGGCTTTGTTTATTTCTTTAAAAGTGGGCTTTAAAATAGGCTCTCTCTCTCTCTTTTTTTCTTTTGAAATGGGCTTTAAGAATGAGTTTTGAAAGATGGGTTTTTATTTTTTTTAATTTAAAAAGGGTGGGCCTTTTATTATTTAGGGGAAAGGGGATTTTTTTATTTTTTCAGATTATTTAAAACCGATGTGAAAATTTAGTGACAACAGCTACCCCTCTTTTCTTATCTCTGTGCAACAGAAATAAAGCAAAGACCAAAAGGCACTAACTTTCACCGAATTTCCAAATTGGTTCCATTCTCCAAATGTCCGAACGAATAGGATTGTTCTATTCTTCTTTTGCCCGAATAGATGAGCAGATTCCATTCTCTAAATGCCCGAACGAATAGGCTAGTTCTATTCTCCTTATGCTCGAATAGCTGAGCTGTGTTCTATTCTCCCAAATTCCTGAATAACTGAGCTGAGTTCCTCGCTCAAACAGATAGGCTGATTCTATTCTTCTATTGTTCGAATAGCTGAGCTGGGTTCTATTCTCCCAAATGCCTGAATTGTTGAGTTGAGTTTTGTTCTCCCAGATACTCAAACAAGCGAATTCTTCTGAAAACTTCATCCTCATTATGCTTGGATAAATAAGCGAACTCTTAAAAGATTTCATTCTCCTCATGCTTGGATGAATAAGCAAACATTCTTTTTCCTCTCAAACAGATAGGTGAATCTTCTGGAAAAATACTTCATCCTCCTTGTGCTTGGATGAATAAGTGAAATTGCATCCTCCTTATGCTCGGATAACTAAGCGGGTCTTCTAAAAATTTCCATCCTCCTTGTGCTTGGATGAATAAGAAAACATTCTGAACAATTTCATCCTCCTTACGCTTGGATGAATAAGCAGGTCTTCTAAAAAATTCATCCTCCTTGTGCTTGGATGAATAAGCGAACTCCATTCTCCTTATGCCTGAATGGATAAGCGAATCTTCTGAAAAATTTCATCCTCCTTATGCTTGGATGAATAAGCAAACTTCTGAAAAATTACATCCTCCTTACGATTGGATGAATAAGCAGGTCTTCTAAAAAATTTCATCCTCTTTGTGCTTGGATGAATAAGCGAACTCCATTCTCCTTACGCCTTAACGGATAAGCGAATCTTCTGAAAAATTTCATTCTCCTTATGCTTGGATGAATAAGCAAACTTCTGAAAAATTTCATCCTCCTTACGCTTAGATGAATAAGTAGGGCTTCTAAAAAATTTCATCCTCTTTGTGCCTGGATGAATAAGCGAACTCCATTCTCCTTACGCCTGAACGGATAAACGAATCTCCTAAAAATTTCATCCTTCTTATGCTTGGATGAATAAGCAATCTTCTGAAAACTTTCATCCTCCTTATGCTTGGATGAATAAGAAAACTTCTGAAAAATTTCACCCTCCTTATGCTTGGATGAATAAGCAGGTCTTAAAAGGGGTTCTATCCTCCTCATGCTCGAATGAATAAGCAGGTTCCAAAAGTGTTTCATCCACCTTACGCTTGGATGAATAAGCAGGTTCTAAAAAGGGGTTTCATCATCCTCATGCTCGGATGAATAAGCGAGTTCTTAAAAGTGTTTCATCCATCTTACTCTAGGATGAATAAGCAGACTCTAAAAAGGGGCTTTATCCTCCTTATGCTCAGATGAATAAGCATGTACCAAAAAGTGTTTCAACCACCTTACGCTTGGATGAATAAGCGGGTTCCATTCTCCAAATGCCCGAACGGATGGGCGGGTTCTTTTGCTGAAAGGTCCTTCATGTACCTGAAAAATGCGATATTCAATGCAATTATGATGTGCATGCCCCTAGAGATGCCTAAAACATGAATGCATGTCTTATTTCTTTTTCTTTTTGAATTTTTTCTCATAATTAATTTTTCCATACGTTTACTCGCTTAAATCCAAATAACCATTTGCACTTTTTCTCTGTATTTTTTCCTACTCATGGGAAAACATCCGATCTTTGCTCACTTATCCAATGATCATGTACTCTTGATTGGAAGGACTGACTCCTTCAATTGTCATTGTTTCGCCGTTCTCATTCTTCATATCTCTTTGCTTCATCGAAAACATTCGATCCTCGTAGTCAAATGTCTCAAGATCTTCTACCAACGTGGTTGATATATCAATGTTGAGTGAAAAGCTTTCTTTTGTGGTTTTAAAAGCTTCAAGTCTTCATATGTCTCTTATATAGTATCTTCAATGCTTCTTGTAAATTCTCAAATTCTTGCCCCTGCAGAACATCTTGAATTGCTTGTATGTGAAAGCTCATTTTCACCTTAAATATATTTGAGTGATGTTGGCGCTTTAATCTCTTCTTCTCACGCCTATTAATACTAAGGGCCTGTAGACTGCCCCAATCTGATGGCATCGTTTGCTTCTTAAGTGCAATTCTATCTCTTTTCATGCTTCTAAGCTTTTTCATCCTGAATGTGGATCTTTCTTGACAACACGACCCACTTCAAACTCTTCAACGCATGTGCTTATTTTTTTCCTTTTGCCTTCTCATGCAAGGTGATGCCCCCATTCAAATTGAGGTTCAATTATTTTCTGTAGTGACAAAATCATTCGTTCATGGTCTCCTACAGTCGAGATCAATACCAAGAAATCTTTTACTCGATCGAGGAATTCGAGCCCTAGGACAATCTTGAAGTCGTCCATCGGCAGAACAGAGAAGTCTATGTACCCCGACCATTTCCCCACAAAGGTCTTGACTCCTCGTGCAATCCCATGGATGGGCTTGGCGGGAGAGTTGACTGCCTTAATGGATCTGCCTCCTCTCACAGCTTTAAGACCAAGCCTCTTAGCTTCTTCTAAAGAAAAAAAGTTATGAGACACACATGTGTCGAGCATTGCCCTTGATGCTTTCCTGTTGATGGTGACGTCTACATATAGCAACCCTTTGGCTTCGGTCTTCGGGGCGGATTGGATGACATTAAGCAGTTGTATAGACCACATTTGGACACCTTCATCTTCTTTATCGGTGTCGCCTCCTTCTCGATGCTTCGCGAGGAGCGAGTTGAGGGCTTGCCTTTGCGGGCACTCTCGAACCTAATGGTCTCCATCACAGATGAAGCATTTGTTGGACGAAGGTCACTTCGGGCCTCGAGTGTCCTTGGCATTGCCTTTATCCTTGCTTTTCCATGAAGACGAGTCTTTGTGCTTGGGTGAGTTGTCTTCATGGTGTCCCTCTTTCCGATGGCCTTTGTCTCCCCCACCTTTAGCATGGTCACCTTTCTTGTCCTTTGACTTGTTGGACTCCTTGTTGCTAGAGTAATCAACAAGGCTTTCTGCCACAGCAAAGGCATTGACAAGATTTTGTACTCCCCGACGCCTTAGCTCGGCCTTGGCCCATTGTTGGAGGCCATCCATAAAGTTAAAAAGGGAGTCTTTGTCGGAGAGATCAGGGATCTCGAGCACCAAAGTAGTGAACTCCTTCACATAGGCTCGAATGCTCCCCGATTGTTTGAGCCTTCGCAAACGTGCCCTCGCTTCATCTTCGGCATTCTCCGAGTAGAATTGCCTTTTAAGCTCCTTCTAGCCATGGTGCACGTACCTTTGTCGATATCACTGCGCCTTCTTTTCCACCAAAGCATAGCGGTGTCGGTGAGGTAGAGTGAGGCGGTTTGGATCTTGGCGGCCTCGTCCACAATTCCCACCGCAACAAGATATTGTTCCAAGCCATACAAGAAGTTGTATACTTCTTTTGCATTGCGTGCACCCGCGAAGGTCTTCAGTTTAGGCACCTCAACCTTCCTAGACTCATATGTGGTGCTCTGCCCGGCGGCCATGGCTCGCTTGCACAAGGCAAGGTCACCTTGCAAGGCCTCTATTTGAGCATGAGAGTGAGCAAGCTCTTGTTGGAAAGAGTCGCGTACCTTCGAGAGCTCCCCCATTAGGAGATCATAGATTTGTCCCATTTCCGCGCGCATAGTTTCCTCTAGCTTCACCATCATGGCTTTCACGGCCGTGTGGATCTCGGCGTCCTCCGCCTCGAGGCCATCCACTTGTTGGGTAAGGTCGTCCACTTGGGTGCTCACACCCACCACATTCTCCTTGATATGGGTAAGACGGGTCTCCAAGCTAGATATCATGTCCTTGGACTTGGCCCTAGGCTTTGTCTCACTAGGCTCAACCATCTCCTCGCACCCTCGACGCTCATGCATGACTTCCGTGTCTGATGAGCTAACCACTTGACTCTTGCTGGTTTTCGCCATATCCCTAGTCTCGTGACACGCTCTGATACCAACTGTCACGGACTTATTCTCTCAAACCAATCCATGCGGCGTTAGCAATCCTCAACTATGCTAACCAGCCTTGAACTCCCACGCAATGCGATGGCTAAACAAAGGAACACAAGAGAAGGCAAGAGAGTTTACAAGTAAAGTAAGTTGTATTAAGCTAAATAAGAGAGCTTACAAGAGAGCTTTACAAGATCACTTCTTGAGTGAGTACAAAATGAAGGGGGTAGCCCTATTTATAGGCTCCTACCTTCTCAATGGACGGTTGAGATCGTTTTGATCCAACAGTTCATATGTTGCCTCCTAAATTATCTTCTAAGGGATTACACTTTTCTAGAGAATTCTACATATGTGTATACATATCTACATCTATCCAAAAGGTTCTAGAGAGCTCCAGGGTCTTCCGGAGTAGTCCCGAGCTTTTTCGAGTCTTCTCGAGCCTTCTGGGTCCTCCCGGGTGTGTCTAGACTTGGATAGACTGTCTCGAACCTTTCTAGAACTCTGTGGCATGTCTCTAGATGCTTCATGGCCGTTCTAGGCCTTTATAGAGCCCTCCTTGGTGCTTGCTAGCCTCAAAAGTGCCCAAGGAGTGGTGAGAACCTCGGTTTGGATTTGCGGGGAAAATGGGGGGTTGTGACATTACGCTCTCTTTGTCCATCAATGCAGAGAATTAAAGGTTGGGTTAGCAAGCAAGTGAAGGGAATCCAAGGACATAAGCAATTAGAAAGTATGGTTTTAAACTAGACTAGTAGTAATAAAGGCAATGGGGTTCATTGTTGTTTTAGGAGGGTTTTTGTTAACTCTCTGTTTGTGCAAGTTTATATTGATGTTGTGGAATTGTAATTGGCCTTATATGTTGGGTTTGTGTAAGGATTTACGTTTCGTGCTTTGGATGGTTTGGTTTTTAGGAAGCGTGCCTCTAGATCTTTGAGTGAAGTATGTTGCTATGTTTTGATCGTGTATCTTTGATATTCTAGTATGGTTTGATCTCTAGAATAGTTGTGTATATGGTTCTGGCTTGTTAAAGAATGTTTGAATCCATGAATCTATGAAAAACCAGCAAAATTAGACATTACAAATCTGAGTGTATCGATACACGGGAAGGTGTATCGATACGGGTTAGTATATTTAGTTGTACGTATCGATACGGTTTTGAGCTACTAGAATCTGGAATTTTGGAATTGTAAGAGTGTACTGATACGGGCTGTTGTTATTTCAGTTAAAGTGTTCTTGTGAGTTTCTAATTCTTTCATTTTAGTCCCTGGATCTTATGAATGCAATTGAGTGAATTTGGATGATCATTTTCAGCTGAAATTTGTTATGTAAGCATGAAACTTGACTAATTGTGTTTTGATAACTTCAAACCTAATTAAGTCCTTGTAATCGGATGTCTTTTTGACGCCCGATTCAATTGATATTTCACCCGTTGCCAGCATGCACGCCTAAGGTTATAATGTTGCATCTAAATAAGATAAAAATAAAAAATGTCGTAATTTGAGTTATCTATTTACGTGTTTGTTTCGGGAAACCCAATGTAGCTCACTCGATTTGGTCTGGCGTCTAGATCGGGTCAAGAGGGTTACATGAGACCAAAGCGGTTATGGATAAGTTGGCGCGTCTTACTCGAGGATAACATGTGGGAGAAGTTCTTTTCACCGATCCACCAAATGAGGTTCTAAAGCTTCTACAACGGAACCATTCTGACCCAAGCTCGATTGATTAGTCAGCATCATCGAAAAAATTCTTAACCTAAATTGTAACGCCCCAGTTTTGAGCTTAGAAGTTTGAAGAATAGAATAGACGGTTCGGGGAACCGGGTAAGAGATTCCAATATAATTTCAGGATTAAATATTTTTATGTGAGATAAAAATATAAGAAAATTCTTAAAAATCATTATTAATTATATAATTGATTTTGGTAAAATCAATTTTAAGAAAAGCACTTTGGAAGCGGGACATTTTGAGTTAGTGACCAAAACGCAATTTTTACAAAGTTGTTTTTAGTGACTGTTTTGTAAAGGGATTGATACTTTGAATCTTTAAAGAGCTATATGTCCTACTTGTTTTTATCAGATTTTTCTCTCAATTAGGATCATTTTAAAGGGTTTAAATTAATGATTGAAAATGGTTTAATAAAGGGATAGTTGGTTATTTTATTCAAAATCATTTTACGTTATTTTCTCTCAAAGTTTTTTCCTCAACCAAACACTCCATTTCTAAGAAACTTGAGGTAAATCTCTTGATTTACTAAACTTTTGATTTCTAAAGGATTCCTTAATCGTGATTTATAAAACCTAATTGTTTTTCCTTTGTTTTTCAAGAAAAACACATCTCAATTATTTCATCCATTGGAGGTAAGTTCCGTTCTTCTCCTCAAATGATCAGTTTTACTGAAATTCTAACGTTATCAATCATTTACATGTGTTTTCTAAGTTGCTTTGATGAATTAATCATGGAAAGTTTGTTAAATTGAGGATTATTGGTTGAAATCTTATAATTTTCATATTGAATGTTATTTGGAGGGTTTCTAATTAATTTTGATAATGATTTGAATGTTTAATGATGTTGAGATTAAAGTTTTAACAATAGAATCTCGAAACTATATGGATCTCTAGTTGCTAGGTTGTTAGATTTTGGGTTTTTGTGGTGATAATGTGGTTTTGTTGTTGCTAGAGGTATAAGGATACAAATGGATTGTTTTTGGATACTAGTTGATGATTAAAATTGGATGGAAGTGTTAGATTTTGGCTGGGTTAAGTTTGTAGAGTAATCGAAGGTGTTTTCGGTTGTTTCGGATAGGCGTTTTGGTGTTTTGGGGCAGAGCAGAGTGATGGCTTTGGTTGTTGGTGATTTAATGCATTAAGATGCATTAATCCTCTATTCTTGTGTGGTATAGATAGGGGAGAACATATCGAAAGCAGTCGGTGATATTCTATGAGCTTCGGAAGCTTGATTACGCTTCGGCAAAGCAAGCGAGGCGTTGTCGGTGAGTGGAGTTGGTTTTAAAAGCCTTTCAAAGACTTGAAAGCAAGGTTTGGGGGTTTAGTTTGAGTTTGAAACTCTAACCTAAGCCCGAAAGTAAGTTTGATATGTTTTGCTTTCGTTTCTCAGTTTTTATCTCATTGATTTTTATGATCATGCTCATGTTTTGAAGATAGAATTACACCTATTGTTTTATGTATGTTTTGAAAAATGATATGATGATTTACATGGTCCCATGAGATAGATTTATTATTTCAAAGAGATAGAATTTATTGAGAAAATGATATGCATTGTTTATGCTTTTGAAATGGGATGAGAATGATTTATAATGATGCATTGAAAAACAGTAGGCAATGATGCTTAAAATAAGAATATCGGCATGTGATGAGATTATTGTTACCGGATATAATTGGTCGACCAATAAGATGAGAAGTACACTATAATATACAAAATCCGTATGTACTCTTTGGTTCGGGCAATGGGGGTAGTGCCACCCCGTTCCAAAGTGACAGTGTGGTGATGAGAGATTCCACCACGGTAGGTCTTGATGAATCTATCAAGCTTTGTGGCGATGAGAGATGCCGCCATGAGAGTCCGGTGATGTGAGATTCTACCATGGTAGGACTTGACGATGTGAGATTCCTTCAAGCTATCCGCATATCCGAGTAATGTTGCCTAAATGTCAATATATGAGATTCACATGTACCTTGATTATAAATGATTTAATGAAATGAGATTTGCATATAAGATCATGTTTTAAGAAATGCTATATGATATACAAGCATGTAAGGCTTTGCCTTGAGACTTTGCATTTTGATTAATGCATGAGATATATGGTTTATAATTTAAATTTAAATTTTTGTTCATTCTAGACCCTAAAATTTTATTTTTATTTTAAATTGACCTCTACTTATTGTTTTTTTTTAATTCATTATGTTTTATAATTTTAATTTTAGTTTTTGTTCATTCTAGACCCTAAAACTTTATTTTTTTTCTAAATTGACCTCTACTTATTCTTTTTTTAATTACTCCAATTTTTATACTTTTAATTTGATATTTTTGTTCATAATAGTCCCCAAAACTTTATTTTTATTCTAAATTGACCTCTTTTCATTGTTTTCTTTTAAATTTGTCTAATGTTTTATAATTTTAATTTGATATTTTTGTTCATTATAATCCGTGAAACTTTATTTTTAATCAAAATTGACCACTTTTTAGTCCAAATTGACCCATTTTCATTATTTTTTTAATTACTCTAATGTTTTATAATTTTAATTTGATATGACTTTAAATAATTAACTCCAAATCAATGACGATTGATTTAAGGCCAACCAAAAGTCTATCGACTACTTATACGGTTGTACCGAACTCAAACTCAATACGAATTTCAATCCCGAAAATACCTCGACCTGAATTACTCGACCTGAAACTACCAGACCTAAAATTACCCGACCTAAAATGCACCCGACCTGAAATGCAACGGACCTAAAATGAACCCGACCTGAAATGGACCCAACCTGAAACGGACCCGACCTGAAGTGTATCCGAACCCGAATTAACCTGTCAATTATCTGCTTTGGACCCTACCCGTTTTGACCCGACCTGAAATGGACCCGCACCCGACCCAAGTCGAGTCAAAACAGAAAAATGACCTGAAATGACTTGTACCCGATTTTACTTGACATGAAACTCATCCGATTACCTGTTTTTACATCCCTAGTTAAGATCACTATTGGGGCTATAAAAGCGAATTAATTGTAACGGGCTGAACAAGCTTTTTGATCCATTTGAATTATTAAACAAAATCTGATTCATTTTTCAATTTACTCTATTCTTAATTAAACATACAACCTAGGTGTCTCCTTTGCTATTCCAGACATCTGCTCCGGTACCGATATCAGAGTTCTCACAAATGGATCTTAAATTATATTTATTTATAATACGAATATATTTCTTAAAATAATTTACATTAATGTTTCAACAGTTGATGGGCTGTGCTCATTTTCAACTGTTGATGAATGAATGTCGCACACTAAAATGTATCTCTAGACTCTAGTTTCTAATTCAAAGTCTTCGCCAACTATAAGATTAATTTATCCCATGTTTATCTTCCTCATCATCAATTATCCTTATTTTTCAGAAAAGTTTAACTACGTCATTAGTAAAAACCAAAACCAAAAGCATGAGATTTCTCTTATTTAAGAAGGGTTTTTTTTTTACAATGAAAGAAGAGCGTGGTACAATCAGGATTTGAAACTTGAATCTAGAAAGATTTTGTAATATTTGATAATGAAATTAAACACCATGAGATTTCTCTTATTTAAGATGAAAACGCGGTCGATAATAAAAACCAAAACCCCAACTCCCAGGCTTTGAAGTTTTTACATATCAGTCTTGAGAGAAAGTGTTGCATTATACTCCTCGGAAACAATATCCCACGCTCTTCCTCCACCAAAACGGAGTTGATATTTCGGCTGCTTGTTTGGTGAAAACAACCCAAAGTGTCTCTCGATCTCAGGCCCGGGCTTCTGGTTTTCATCAAACATAGCAAACAGATAAGTCTCTATTGCTCTTCCTGGCCTCTTCGGGGTACCTCCTCCCACATGTCTTATTAAGTTGGATAGATAAGTGGCTGCATTATCGACCGATGTCCCGAGCCCACCAGCCGACGGCCACCCACTCTCTGATACCACAACATCAAGGCCGCCTTGTCCGGCATTCTCGAGAGCCGAATATAACGAATCCAACATTGCATCGAAGAGGTTTTGGTACCCACGTCCTTGATCCCATGCAACAGGTGATGGGGAAGTAAAAATAGCATATGGAAGTGAGATATCCCTTGGATTGCCTATATAGCTGAAATAAGTGTATATATTGGCCAGTAATGGTGTTCTGGCCCATGCTAAGTGACCGATAATGGGGTCCAAATACCACCTAATGTCCCCACGGAATGCGCCAGCAGACGGAGGGTAGGAGACACCAATCAAGGACATGTCGATGGCAATGGAGACCTTGATTTGGCTCTCCAAACCAGCCGATCGAACTGCGTTGAATACATTGACTAAGGCAGGCAAAACGTATTGAGCTAACCAAGATGTTTCGTCGTTAACAGGCCTGACTTCGTTCCCAACAGCGATGTATCGAATTCGGACGCTGGGCCAAAATGGTAGGATGTTTCGTTGAACCCAGGATTGAGCTCCGGAAGGGTTAGCGAGGTTGGGAAGTTCAGAATTGGGAACGCCTACCATGACTTCAATGTTGGAGCCTCTGAGGGCTTGTAATGCTTGTGAATTAGGATCGTAGAGTCTCATTCGCCTGATGTTGTTTGACCTATAAAGATCAATGACTTCCTGTGCATTTGGGAGATTGTTGCCTAGCATCCCATAGCAAACACCAACCTGCGCACCTGCATTAATTATTTATTAAACCTTTACCCCCAACTACACTAGAATTGGAGCTCTTATCAGAATTCAGATATAGCATTAAACCAGTATTAAGGGAAGACTAACAGCATTGACTTGGAAAATGAATGCATGTAAAGAAGGAAAGAAATGAACCAGTTGGAGTGAAGCTGGCAGCGAAAAGCCCTAGGAAAAGAAGAAGGAGAATAGCAGCCATGGATGTGGATGAAGAGTCTCTTAATTTCGATTTCCTTCATACAAACTCACCTCTTTATATAGATACAGATACATACATATCATTAGTTTTGCCTATGAAATAATTAATTATTTACATAGCTGTTTCTCTTGACAAATTCAGTTCATGTATGATCTCCCTATCATGTCCTTTTCATTCCGCAAATTGTGTATAATTAATGAGCATAAAAAAGCTTTTAAACTACAGTAATATATATATGTATAAATCTCAAGGTCTTATCAAGACAGAAAAAAAAATCAAAGGCATAGGTACAAAACTTGAGATTAAGAAAGCATGCCCATTACGTGGAATTGCATGACGCTAAGCTAAGGTTGTCCATGGTTTGTGAATTCCAACTTTTTCATTTTTTTAGATTTGGTCATATAACAAAGTCTTCAACCCTATCCATCCCACCACCTACCATTTCACCTATATTTTTCCTATATGCATCTTCTTTAAATTAAAAACACATTTTCGATTTTTTATTTTTTATTTTTTTAGTTTAAGCCAAGGTATTCACGGCCGCGAGTGCTCTTATTAAGAGGTAAACGACTAGCCATGAAATTTACTTTATTTTTATTGGTAAAAATCGAACTCCTAACCTCATGGTTAAAGGAGGAGGTGAGCAACCACCACACCGCACATTTAACGGTTACATTTTCGATTTTTTATTAATGTTAAATCATAATTAAAATATTGTTTTTTGTTATTACATTACACGTTTAATTGATAATTTTATTCTTGATATTCTTTTCTAAATCATTATGGTCTACTATTTAATTCCGTTTATCAATATCATAAAATAAATTCTATTCAAAAAATTATAAAATAAATATGAGAAATTGTAAAAATTTTTTGGAAATAATTTGTAATCATTCGACAACTTGCTTGTGAGAAAACCATGTCCGCAAGTCTTATCTGAGTGGCTTTTCTTAAATCATTATTTGTTAAGGGCTGAATTTTCTTTTGCTTGTGTAGTTGGGTTTTTTTTTTTCTTTTTTGAATAGCGAGTAGTCGGGTATTGAAATGGAAATTTCATCGTCTATTATGTATTGGACCGACCATTATCTTTTTTAATAATTAAATTATTTTTCAGAAATTTTAATAATGAGATGGAAATAGGGTTCAAGTTCAAAAAAAAATATCTATACTACTTATAATAAAATATTATAATATTAGGATAATTGGGTTCAATCGCTTTGTCAGTAAGGTGTGTGCATTGTTAAAGGGTTAAGAATATGTATGAACAACTATTACCTTGTAATCACCTTTAGACTATAATAATAATAATAATAATAATAATAATAATAATAATAATAATAATAATAATATATCACAAACAAGGTCCGATCTTAGTGTAATAGTTTGGGGTGCTTAATTAAAATTTTTAAAATTTGGAGATCTAATCAAAATTTTCAAAAAAATTGTTGAGAATTTTTTTAAAAAAATTGAAAGTCTATTTAATTTTTTTAAAATAAGAGACTTAATGAAAATTTTAACAGGAAACTTAATAAAAAATATTCAAAAACTTTAACATTTATTTAACGAATTTAAAGGGGGTAATTAAAAATTTTAAAATATTTGAAGGATATAATTTCAATTTTCCCAAACTTTTGGGTGCCAAAGACTCCTTCAGCCTATAGAAAAGATACGCCTCTGATCACATGCACATATTATATATAGGCTAAAGGGTCAAATTTGCCCATGTAGTAATTCGAAATCAGCAATGTTGCCCCTACTTTTTTTCTCCGTAATTTTGCCCTCAAAGTCAGTCAATTGTAGCAATATTGCCCTTTGACCGATTTTGACCGTTAAATGCTGACGTGGCAGTTAACGGTGCTGACGGGACAATTTTACTCTCGAAGTCATTCATGCAATTTTGCCCTCGAAGTCATTAATTACAGCACTTTTACCCTTGGTTTATTTAGTTTTTGAATAAAATTGGATAAATAATTTGGTTTTTTCGAGTTGAACTTTAACAAACAGAATATATAAAAAATCGATTAACAAATTGATGTAAATATCCTTTGAGTCCCTAGTAATTTTAAAAATAAGCAAAATGAGAACTCTCACAAAAAATCAAAATATTATTCAATTTTTTTTAAAAATCTATATACTTAATAAAAATAAATACGATATTCAAAAAAAATTATTGAAAATAAACCAACGAGAAGCGTGTTAATTGAACGGTGAACGCGAACTATTTTATTCAAACGACGTTCGATTGACACACTTACCGACGATGGGTTGTTAGAAAAAAATGTACGGTGAACTCGAATCATGTGGCTCAGGTTGCATTCTACTTTATCTTCTAGATATCCTTGTATTTATCTCTCATGCCCTTATCTTCCATGCCGTTTTCGCGAACACCACTAATGTCGTTTTCTGAGATTATCGTACATTTTTTTCCTAAAAACCCATCGTCGGTAAGTGTGTCAATCGAACGTCGTTCGAATGGAATAGTTCGCGTTCACCGTTCAATTAACACGCTTCTCGTTGGTTTATTTTCAATAATTTTTTTTGAATATCGTATTTATTTTTATTAAGTTTATAGATTTTTTTAAAAAAATTGAATAATATTTTAATTTTTTGTGAGAGTTCTCATTTTGCTTATTTTTAAAATTACTAGGGACTCAAAGGATGTTTACATCAATTTGGTAATCGATTTTTCATATATTCTGTTTGTTAAAGTTCAATTCGAAAAAACCAAATTATTTATCCAATTTTATTCAAAAACTAAATAAACCAAGGGTAAAAGTGCTGTAATTAATGACTTCGAGGGCAAAATTACATGAATGACTTCGAGGGTAAAATTGCCCCGTCAGCACCGTTAACTGCCACGTCAGCATTTAACGGTCAAAATCGGTCAAAGGGCAACATTGCTACAATTGACTGACTTTGAGGGAAAAATTACGAAGAAAAAAAAGTAGGGGCAACATTGCTGATTTCGGATTACTACAGGGGCAAATTTGAACCTTTAGCCTTATATATATATAGAAAATTAATATCATAAGTTAAATCAATATCAATTTAATTATAAAAATATTTGTCAGCATCTTTTAGACCAGATGATTAAAAGATTTCGGTTAATACCCTATTCTTTCCTTTAAGTTATAGGTCCAATACCCATTATGAATAAAATTTCTCTTTCCCCCTTCCCTTAAGTAGAAACTATTCAAAAAAATTATAAAAATATTTTAAATTCTATTTAAATATAAAATACTATTGTAAAAATACTTTTGTCTTTCTTTCTTATAAAACATATTTACATGAACCGTTTAAACCATTTGTTAAAATGTTTAATATATATATATAACTACTCTATCTTGAAAAAATTATAATTCATTTAAAAACTATATTTAAGGTGTCGGTACGCCCATCCCTTGTTAAGTCTCATTGTGTCACTTGACTTAAGTCATGCGGTAACTTTCGTTACTCTTGATGCTTAATCATTTTACATAATTTGCTATTGCAATGTTAAATGTATTCTACAAAACGTACACGCGCGCGCGCACACACACACATATATATATATTAGTATAAAATCAAAACCACTAGCAAAAAACATCAAACCAAGAGTAACTATATTAAGAACATAGTTAAGATCTACAAAGATAAAAAAATAATAGTTTAAAAAACACCATAATTTTTTGATCATGCAAGATCTATGGCATGAAACATATCCAATTACGAGCACATGAACTAGAACTAGCAATCCTCACTGTATTTACTGCTACAACTCGTCAATCCAGGGTGTTGGTCAGCCACCATGTTGCTTCCTTCGACACCATGGCCTCTGAGCTCTTTAAGCTTCCATGGCAAGTGTTGTTTTCTTGGAAAATTATTTAGGAAAATTTTTCAAAAATATATCTCCTTTCTTTGTAAGCTGGGATCTTTATAGAGGTGGAGGAGGGAAAATCGGCACACCAATGAGATGTAGCAAGTGTAAGCTCTCTCTTATGGTCCGCTCCGATAAGTCCTTTTTATCTTAATGCAACGAGCATTCTGTGGCTTCAGATATTATCTGATACCTCCTCTTTAAAATTTTTCTTGATACAATGTACAGACTGGGGCCTCAACCACCACTGTGGTCCCGACTTATCCATGCTCCGCATGTCTCTTATATTAACAGTAGAAGGACATTAGTGAAGTCCAAGCTATATTTGTGGTCTCTTGTGGCTCTTTTTTCTTTTATGAACAGTTTTGCTTGGCTCTTATATAATAAAAGCCTTGCCTTATTCTTAAGATTTCTACACGCACTAGCACATGAGTCAGACAACATTATCTTGACATTAATATGTCAAGTACCGACAAAAGAGGATAAAATACAAAATTATCCTAAATGCATGAAAAAAAACTACATGTAAAAATCTATACAAAAGAGACAATCAAAGGCAAAGGTGGTGCAGAGATATATATATTCGCATTGAATGAAATTGTAACGGTTGAGGACCCTTTCTTAGCTTACCATGACAATTGTGAACCCCTAGGTGAAACTAAAAATGGAGCTTAGCAAAGTCCATGGTGACTGGTCCTAGAGTGGCCATCCAAGCAACACCAAAAACTATATCAGTTCATCCAAGGGAAACACATAAAAATGTGTTCTCTAAACTCGCAGATTGAGGTCTTTCACACATCCCTCATATAAAGCTTGTCACAGTTTCCTACCAAAACTCTAAAATTCATTGTTGTCGTTACTGTTAAACCCAAATTCTTTGCCACTCCAAACTAGAAAAAAATTATGTGTGATGTTGTCGATCAAAATACGAACTTCTTATCCTTGAATCACCCAAACAACCTAAATAGTGTTAGGAGTAAAAAAAATCGGTGAGAGCATTGAAAGAAACCAAAGATTGTTCCTTCACGCCACCATTGTCATCTGCGATAACGGAGTTTGGATTCATAGTCGTCGTTATTATTGGATCTGGAGAAGTCTCTTCTAGTTCATCATCCAATAAAAATAATTGCGGATCATTACATTTATGACCCATGATAAACTTTGCATCACAGTAGTAACAAAGACCCTTATCGCGTCGTGCATGAGTTTCAGCGGCAAAAAGCCTTCGAAGTTGTATAAGATTAATATGAATTGGTTGAATATCGGTGGGTGGTGGTCGTCCGGGTTGTGTTTTAGGCCCAACATGAATTATGGGTGGGGTGGGTAATAATTGTGGAAGTTTCGGACCTAAAACCCACGGGTCTGCATACATCATTAATATTTGCTTTATGGAAGCGTGTAAAAGCTAATACTTTCTACATAGAATTAGAGCAGTGGACCAAAAATTCATTTTTTATATTCAATCGGAGCCCAGAGACAAAACAGTGGGTGAAAAACTCCTCGAAAAGGTTGGTAGTACACAATGCTAAATCTTCTTAACGCATTTGATATTCCTCCACAATAGTGGTTTGGAGAAGCTTAGAGAGTTGACACTACGGTAACTCAATCTCCATTAGTGCAAAAATATTTTAGAATCGCTCTGACCAATTGATCCCAACCCACTAGTTGTTGTTGGTGTTGTATCCAACGAAACTATTTTTGTCATGCCATCCATCTAGAAGGATACCATAGTGATGTAGTGATGATCTTCGATGTTGTAAATGTAAAACCAAAATTGATTTTGATATAACAATTTACCTCAATGACTAAATTGCAAAACAATAAATTTTTAAGTATTTTCAAAGACTCACAATTTGACAAGCCATTTTGAACCAAACACTATTTCAACTCAAAACATATTTAAAGGTTCGATTTTAACTAAGTCTTTTCATGAGTTTTCAAGCCAAATTTTAACAAAACGCCCAGGCATATCGATACGATTTTTCAACACTGGAATTTTAATCGCTCATAGCGTACCGATACGATCTAACCATGTATCGATACGATATTCATCTGAGCAAGACTTTAAGCTATAGCGTATTGATACGCATCGGGACCGTATCGATACAGTTTTCACATAAAAATATTCTTTTCCTATAACGTATTGATACGTCATGTCACCGTATCGATACAATATGTTGACCTTTGAAAAAATCTTTGCATTTAATATTCAAACGTTGGCTTGTCAGTTATCGAAATCCAAAATTTTAAATGACCGTTGAACGGTATCGATACGCTAAGGTAGCGTACCGATACACTTTTTTAGCAAAACCCAATTCAGGATTTCAATGAGCAAAATTTGTATCGATACGACATTTCGTATCGATACGCCCCTTAATATCGTACCGATACGCCTCTCAAGCGTATCGATACACCCTGTTTTTTAGTCACAATAGCTTTTTCTTCTTTAAGACATGTACCGATACGCCCACAAGCCGTACCGATACGGTAGGTTGTTGAGGAGCATTTATTTTGGGAAATTGCAGCCCAACAGCTCTATTGATGATCTCAACCACCCAAACGGCTAGAAATCAATGCAAGGGTATAAAAACAAGTCTCAAATGCTAACATCAATAACTATTGAGCCTTAAAGCAACATCAAAGCATTCAAATCCAAACCTTGTTCATTTTAGAGACAAATCTTTGTACCCAACTCAAGTGTGTTTTCATTGTAATTTTTATTGAGAGTTTGGGGAGTGTTTGATTGTATTTAGGTAAACATCAACCTTTGTGAGGTACTTGTAAGGTTTACCAAATTCCTTCATTATAAAGAGTGTGTTGGATTAAGCTTTGGGTAGAAAGCTTAATCGGTTTTGTAAGGTTTCCTCCTCATCCAAGAAAAGGGGGAAAATCAATAGTAGATTAGCTAAAAATCCTTAGTGGGAGCTAAGGTAGCTGAGGTAGAGTTCATTTAGGAACTTGAACCACTATAAATTGTCTTGTGTTAAATTTTCATTCATCCAATTTCTACCCTCAAATTTTTAATCGCCAATTCACCCCCTCTTGGCCATTTGCAATCGTTTGACCAACTCAACAATTGATATGAGAGCTACACTCATTGGAAGGATTACAACCCTCTTGAGTCGATTTTAGGAGAGTTTGATCAACAACAACTTCAAGCAATGGCATCCACCTCCGACCCAACCTCTATGAGTCTCAATCCACCACTAAACCACCATTCTTCAATGAGGATATCTACTCATATTGGAAGAATCAGATGCGTCTCTTAATCAAATCCAACGACTACATGGTACGAGACGTTGTAGAAGATGAACTAAGCATTCCTATGAAGAGAGATGTTGAAGGAAGATTAGTCCCAAAGGTCAAAGCCGAGATTACCGATGAAGATAGAATATGGTTGCAAGTCAATGATAAAGCCTTGCATATGATCTTTTGTGCTCTCGGTCCCGATATCTATTCCAAGGTGTCTTCCATCGAAAGCGTCAAGGAAGTTTGGGATACCCTTGAGACGACATATGAGGGAACTAGAGATGTTAAAGAGACAAAGATCGGGCTGCTCAATTTAAGCTATGAGAATTTCAAGATGGATCCCGATGAAAGCGTCTCCAAGATGTTTGAGAGTGAAGAATTAATTTCATTAATTTTAAAATTAACATAATCCTAAAAAGTAATTAATCCAGAACTTTTTGGGAGGGGCAAGAACTTAATTACGTAATATTAAGAGGGGCACGGACGTAATTACAAAATTTTAAAAGAAACAAAGACTTAATTACAATAACTTTAAAACCATCAATAATTTAAAATGCAATTAAACCTACATACGTTACTGTATGAGATGAACTTGCAGAAAATATAAACATTTGTATGAAGTCCAAACAACATAATCCATCTAATGTCACATTTATTTTATTGGAATCAGTTTCATAAGTGTTATTGTCTTTATATTAATAATTAATAATTAAATCCTTATATTTTAAAATTAACTCTTACAAAATAATTTTTCTCTGCTCTCGTAGCACGTTTTCCTCTGCTCTCATAGCATGTTTTCTTTTTCTTCCATTCTAGGCTTCTCCTACGTTTTTCTTCATCTTTATTCTTCGGTCTTATTGTACTTTTGTGTTGCTTCTGGCCCCATGGGTGATGTGGATGATGGATTGGCTACTTTTTCCATCAACGACGGAGAGGATGAGGGTCTCCAAATTGATATGGAGGAAGTTGATGCTCAGACATCATTTGAATTCTGTTTTGTGGGTTCTTTTCTCACTTCCAGTATTATTAATTTCCCGTCAATAAAGTCTACTCTAGCCACGGTATGGCACCCTCCAGGAGGCATTTCTATTTCGGATCTAGGGGATGGAAGGTTCTTGTTCCGTCTCTATCATGTTCTTGATGTGGATCGGATTGAAAGTGGAGGTCCATGGACTTTTAATATCCATTTGTTGGTGCTTCATCGATTGAGGGTCGAAGAGGATCCGCTTATGGTTCCTTTACATTTTGTTGACTTTTGGGTCTATGTTCATGATGTTCCCCTGGGTTTTTTATCTGAGAAAGTTGCGATGGTACTAGGCAATTTCATTGGCTCTTTTTTGTTATATGATTCAAAAGCCATTACTTTGAGGTATAAGCGTATTATGAAGATCCGAACACGGGTTAACATCCAGAAACCATTGAAAAGGAAGAAGAAGCTATTACTTGCGAATGGTCAGTCTCATTACGTTCGTTTTGAGTATGAGAAGTTATCACTTTTCTGCTTTCTCTGTGGTATTCTGGGTCACGGGGAGAGCTTTTTTCCACTTCGATTCACTGAGGGTGGAATGGATCTTGTTCCAGGGTGGGATATTTCGCTCCAGGCACCATCTAGACGGGCAGCTCCGACCCATGCCGTTGGTTAATTGAGGAAGGCATGAAACGTCCCAGATTTCCTAGCGTGATTTCGGCACTTAATAATTACAGGGAGGTAATCATGCATACTATGCATCCATCTTCATCTGGTCTGCTAGCTCAAGAGAATACGAAAATGATTCCCCTAAGAGAGCTCAATTCTGGGCACGATTTGCGCAATCATCCGATGCAGTTTGAGGAAAGTGATACGATGCAGTTTAAGGAAAGTGATACCCGTTATTATGTTGTGTCTAACAAGGAAAATATTTCCCCGTTGACTTCCAACGTGGAAACTATTGTGGGTTCTAGTGGTTTGGGCCCTAATGTTGGGTTTGATATCGTCATGGGCTCCCCTGATGAGGATAGCCCGTCTGAATTTGTGGAGTCCTCAAAGCGGGCTAGAGTGCAGCATGTTCCTCTTGTAGTTTCTGATAAAATTGATTATGCAGGTGTCAACACTACTTTATCGGCAGGCCTCAACTATGGGGTCAGCCGTACACAATGAAAATCATATGTTGGAACGTTCGGGGCCTAGGGATGACCCGAACTGTTCGTCATTTTCGCACTACAATGCGTGATTTTCATCCCTCGGTGGTATTTTTAATCGAAACTAAGCTTCAGGCGTCTAAGATGGAGCGTGTCCGAAGAGTATGTGGATTTCCGAATGGGCTTGATATAAGTTCTAATGGTAGGAGTGGTGGGCTTTCTATTGGTTGGAAGGATGATGTTCAGGTTTCACTTCGATCTTTTTCTACTCACCATGTGGATTTGCTTATTTCTGATGTCTCTCTTTCTCGCGATTGGCGTCTGACGGGTTTTTATGGTGCTCTTGAGGTTAGTAATAGAGCTCGTTCTTGGCAGCTACTTCGATAATTGAATGATTGCCCACAAATTCCATGGTGTGTCTTGGGAGACTTCAATGAGATACTAAGTTTGGATGAGAAGCAAGGCGGTCTCCTGCGCAATGACTGGCATATACGTAACTTTAGTGAGGCTCTAAGCGATTGTTCCCTTTCTGATATGGGCTTTAATGGAAATTGGTATACTTGGGAGTAGGGGAGAACTGCAAGAAATAATATTAGAGCCAGGCTTGATCGGGTTGTTGCTACCTAGTCTTGGGAGGATTGTTTTCCCAATTTTAGAATTGACCACTTGGCCCATTCTTTTTCTGACCACTGCCCGATTATGCTAGATACACACTGCACTATAGGAATGGATAAGCGGATTTGGCATTTCTATTTCGAGGCGTCATGGTTACTCGAAGATTCATGCGAAGAGGAAGTCCGACAGCTATGGGGATCATCTTCTGGTTCAGTTCCGGACCAGTTACTCCAGGTTAGTCATGGCCTTGATCGATGGTTTCGCAAAATAAGACGGGAGAAGAAAGTTAGTGTTCATGATTTGCGAGAGCGGATTGAGTTTTTGGGAAAACAACAAGTTTCGGACGAAATTCTTGGTGAGCTTATTGAATCAAAATTGGAGTTGAACCTTCACCTTGACAGGGAAGAGATCTATTGGGAGTAACGGGCGCGTGCAAATTGGCTCCGAAACGGAGATCGTAATGCCAGCTTTTTCCACCGTTACGCAAGTCAAAGACGAAGGGGGAATCGTATTGAGGGTCTTGTCACAGACGATGGGAATTTTCATGATGATATGGACGAGGTTCGTCATATTGCGGTTGAGTACTTCTCTAATTTTTTTACGTCTGTCAATACAGCCGACCCCTCAGACATTTTAAGTGGTATTGGAAATTGTGTTGATCCCTCGGTGAATCAGTTACTTATGGCTGATTTCACTAAGGATGACGTGTTCGCTACCTTGAATTCAATGAGCCCCTTGAAAGCTTCAGGTGTTGATGGTCTGGGGGCCGTTTTTTTATCAAAGGTTTTGGGGGATTATTGGCTCAGACATAGCAGACTTCTGTATTAATATCATTCAAGGTAACCTCTCTGTTGCTGGTATTAATAATACGCACATAGTATTAATTCCAAAAATTACTTCGGCCCGTTCTATGTCTCACTTCCGACCAATATCGTTATGCAATGTCTTATTCAAGATTATTTCTAAGATGGTTGCGAACAGATTCAAGTTGGTTCTAGGATCGTGTATTGATGAAGCACAGAGTGCCTTTATTCCAGGGCGTCTCATTACAGATAATATCATCACCGCTTATGAGATTCTTCACTCTTACAAGTGAAAACGTTCTGGTCGTAAGGGTTCTTTTGCTCTGAAGCTTGACATGAGCAAAGCTTATGATAGAGTGAAGTGGAGTTTTTTACGACGTGTTCTTCGACAAATGGGCTTTTGTGAGGCTTGGATAGAGTTAGTCATGGGTTTGGTTGAATCCGTTTCTTATTCTGTGGTGGTTAATGGGCTCCCTAGTGACTATTTTTTCCCTACCAGAGGGCTTCGGCAAGGGGATCCCCTTAGCCCATATCTTTTTCTCATATGTGCGGAGGACCTGTCGTCTCTACTTCGATTTGCATCAGCATCTGATAGCCTCAAGAGTACTCGAATTGTTCGTGGAGCCCCCTTGATTAACCATCATGATTTTTGGGGAAGCTCTTGCCGCAAATGCTGCTACTTTGCGATCAATTTTACAGTATTATGGGGAGTGTTCAGGTCAAATTGTAAATTATGAGAAATCCAACATTTACTTCAGCTCTAATGTAATCTTGGATAATAGAGCTGATGTTCGACAAATCCTAGGGGTGCAAGAAGTCGATAACCCAGAAAAATATTTGGGCTTACCAACCATAGTGGGCCGTAACAAGGGGAGGGCTTTTCGATATCTAAAAGATAGGATTAATACCCAGGCCAATATCTTGGGCCCGAAGTGCTTATCACAAGGTGGGAAGGAGATTTTCATTAAGTCCATCCTTCAGGCTATCCCAATTTTCGCTATGACATGCTTCCCCTTTTCGAATTCTTTTTGCAAAGATTTACAAGCCATTGTTGCCCGCTATTGGTGGCAAAAATCTAATTCGAAGAAGGGGATCCACTAGTGCACTTGGTCAGATCTAAGCAAACTTAAGACAGAAGGAGGAATGGGATTTCGAGACTTTGGAAAATTTAACATTGCTCTTTTGGCTAAGCAGGGTTGGCGTCTTCTTCTTAACCCTTATTGCTCGCCTTCTTAGAGAAAAATACTATCCTACTAGGTCTTTCTTGCATGCTTCTCTTGGATCTTACCCTTCACTCATTTGGCGAAGCATTTGGAGTTCGAGGGGGCTTCTGGAGTTAGGAATGGGTTGGTCGATAGGTGATGGAAACAATGTTTCCATCTGGAATGATTTTTGGCTACCAACGCTACCTTCCTGTAAGGTAATCTCACCTAGGATCAATGGTCTCGACTTGGTCTCTAGTCTAATGATAGCGGGTGAACAAAGGTGGAACATAGATTTTATTCAATCTAATTTTTCCATTGAAGGAGCTGAGTTGATTCTTAAAATTCCCTTGCCAATTTTCCCGCAGCAAGATGTTTTAAAGTGGAAAGGGGAAGGATCGGGTATATACTCTGTAAGAAGTGGTTACAAGTTGTTAATTGATGCTTCTAATAATGCTCCCCTACAGTCCAGTGTTTACAACTACATTTGGAAGGCACCTTGCCCTTCAAAAACAAGAATTTCATGCTGGAGAATGGTACGCAACTACATCCCTACAATGAAAAATCTAGTACTTAAACGAGTTCTAAATGATCCCAGATGCCCTCGTTGTCATCTGGTTGCGGAAACATCTCTCCACGTTATAAGGGATTGTTTTTTTGCCTTGGAAATTTGGCATCAGTTGGGTTTTTTTCTATCATCTACGTAATTGCAAGCAAACTTGGAAGATTGGTTATTGAGCTTATTTCAAGCAAATAACCAAAACATACATCGCAAAATCGTGATAATTATTTGGGCCATATGGAATTCCCGTAATAAACTACTGTATGAGGGCATTGTACACACCTTCGAAGAAGTTGCTACCTTCATCATCAGTTACTGTCAGGAGCTTGATGCGGTGGCCGCTTCACTTCATCATCCTCGGCGTCATGGTGATGACTGTTGGATTGCCCCAGCTCCGATGACCTACAAAGTTAACACATACGCAAGTTACGACAGTACTGAGAATCGATCTAGTTCAGGACTAATTGTTCGAGACAGTGAAGGTTTCATAATTTGGTCTGCCTATCAGGTAAATTTTAACATCACCTCTGTGTTCCGAGCTGAAGCCATGGCGGTTCTATATGGCTTGCAATTTGCTCAAGATCTTGGGCTTCGTGAAGTCATAGCTGAAACGGACAATAAATCGATGTTTACGAAACTCAACTCAACGACTCAAGATCTATCTGACATCGGTTCGATTGTTAGAGATGTGAAAGTGTTAGCCTCGAGTTTTACCTTGTGCCGTTTTACCTTCATTGGCCGGAGCGGCAACAAGCCTGCACATGCACTTGCGTCGGAGGGTCTCCGCCATCTGGGTGACCGGTCGTGGGTGGAGGACGCGCCTGATATCGTCTTTTTTCTCGTCGACCAAGACCGTCGTCTTCTCGATCCCCCTTAATCTGCTGGGTGAATCGTTCTTCTGCCTTGGGGTTTATTCTTCATCTTCTTGGTTATCCCCAATTTCAGTTTCTTCTACACGGTGTTTTCATCTGACGATTCAATTTCTGTGGAAGAGTTGCCGGTTGTTTCTATTCCCCCCATTTTTACTTTCATCGTCTTTTGCTTTTTTCCCTGACTTTTGGGCCTTACTTTACCTTTTGTATTTGGTTCTTTCAATTTTAATAATATCGACCGGCTTATTATCAAAAAAAAAATTAACTCTTACAAAGTGGAAAAAATACTGTTATAATATTTGTTCATTTCATTAAGTTTTTAACATGATAACTCCTCCATAAATGTCTCTAACTTTTAAGTTAAATGAAATCTTAACGTAAATCAATTTTCTATTTAAAAACAAAAACTTAATCAAATACGAATACAAATAAAAGGATATTCAATTGTTTATGAAGTTTTAAAATTTTAGTTGTTATAGCATAAAAAAAATTTAAGACCAAATATACTTAAATGCGAATTATTTTTTGATTCATAGATGAAGAGCGATTATATCGATAAAATTTCAAATTCATAGCAGATTTCAAAATAAGAATAAAAAATCCCAACTCAAACCAAACCATGGACCATTCAATAGAAAAGTCTTAACCGGTGGCTTTACTGTAGCATTGAAGCTTAGTTGCACATGTTGAATAGATTGGAGAATTTTATTTAGGATATACGAATATCCGAGGAACTTTATTTCATATAAATTAGTATTTGGTTTCAATATGTATAAATTAGTATTTGATATAATAATAGAAAATGTTTTTAATAGTCAACTTTTAACTAATAAAATGTGTCTCGTGTAATTATATTTTAAATTTATAAATATATAAAAAGGTTGTTTGCAGATTTTTTTCTACTAACAATACTCATCCCTAATATATCTACTTGTCACATTATTCAATTAATTAAATAATCTGAGAAACTTCGATATGGAGTATATCTTTTTGGCTTGTAAGAATTCAACAACTTGCTCGTAGGATGATGTACTCCAAGGTTTATCTATACTAAAATAAATTGGTTTATTTGCAGTAAAAGATTCTGAAATAGAATTTTTTAAGCATCCTTTATTATTTAAGCTTAAACCACAAATGGTATCTGAATTTAGTAAATTTGGTTAAATCGGCTCTTAAATTTTTAGGGTCAAACTGATTTCTAAACTCTACAAAGTTTAGTTAAATTGACCCGTGTACTTTTTATTATATCACTGAATTGAAATTAAAAATAATATTTTAGCACTAAAATTGATACCGTTACCGATCACATAAAAAAATTACAGATGTTATGTAGAAAAGGGGAGGACAATTTTTTTAAGTGGAACGGCAAAATAATTATAGTATTATTTTATATGTTTAGCTTTTATTATTATTTGATGTTTGGTATTTTATTATTGCTTTGGTATCATTTCTGAGATGGAAATCTAACAGAAAGGTAGACCCACCAGTAGGACTTATAAACCAGCAATTAAAAGGCTTAGCCATCGCCATTGTCCTTATCTTACAACAATTGATAACATAAAAAATCAAATCAAACCTATGACATGAATTGTCATGTGACTCTGCAACATGTACAAGTTTGATTTTTTGTAACCACCTCTCCATTAGTGTCGTTGTCTTTTATATTATTAATAATTAAGGTAAACTACACAAATAATCTTCGACTTTTTTACTATAAAAAAATTATAAAATGGTTTAAAAAGAAATCATAAATTGATCCATTATTGTTAAAAATTTAGCAGCGTATGAAATGTCAATTAATCAAATTGGTATGATTAAAATTTAGGCCTAAACTTGTTAACTTTGTTATAATTTAGTCCCATCTTCATCAACCACTTACTTCATCGTACTTATTCCTCTTCCACCACTACCACTATCAGAATCCTATAACCCTAGGCATCATCAACAATTACTGATTGTTATTTTAAGAACATTTTTTCCAATTTTAACCAAAAAGTATTTTCTTAATAGTTTCCTAGGAATTTCCCTAACATAAAAACTTGCAAAAAAAAATCATTGAAAATTTAGAAAAAAAAAACAAAAAAATATTTCATAGTAGAGGGACTATTTATGTAGTTTACTCTAATAACTATAGCAGCCGGTGGCTTAACTGAAGTGCACATGTGGAAAAGATAAGATAATTGGTGCTGATGCTCCAAACAACCACTTTGGATGCCTGCATTTAATAAGATGATGATATACTACTCGCCTAATAAAAGATAATTGGAGCCAAAACAAATCCAATTTTTTTAACCACTAATATTTTATTTATTAGTTAATTAATTTAGATTAAATGCTATAAATACTCATTATGAAGACTATCTCAACTCAATTTACTTCATTTATAATATCAAGATTGGTTCCCCATAATGGACCCAAAAGGCGGAACTAATGTCTCATCCAATGGCGGAGCTATGTTAGACCCAAAAGGGATGTGGCCACTATTAAAAAGTTTATACATTAGATAAGTTTTGGTCTAATAGTATTTTGGCCCATACAAAAATATGTATTTAAATTAAAAAAATATAATAAATTATTAGCTATTTAATCAAGTAGGGTTGAACCAAAGAAGGATAAGTTTGTGTTCTCAAATTTGTTAGTCTAATAAAAATTTAGGTCTTTATCAAGGTTGTCTCAGACATTTTCGAGACCCCGAGTGAAAACTAAAAATAAGACCCTTATAGAGCGAAAGCATATCTCATTACTTTGAATAATTAATTTAATAATTCATTAATGAACCATAGAAACATAATTAAGCTTTGTCAAACACAATATTTTCATTGTTTTGTTAAGAAAATTTGAAAGAATTGAATGTATGTATGACATGGAGTTTGATTTTGAAAAAAATAAATAATTTTTTGAAGAATATTATATCATTTATTCTTTTATCGTTAGGTTGGAGAAGAATAAGGAGATAATTAAATTTGACAAAAAATTATATTTTGAGATTTGAGAAAGAGAATTAAATTATAATATTAGATTAATTTATTTATTTGAGAAATTAAAAATTAAAAATTAGAAAATAAAAATAATTAATTTTTAAATAAAAAATAAATTTTACATTTTATCCTCGCTCCGTCTCTGATCTCATCTCACTGAACGGACGGATTTTAGTTAAAACAAGCCAACTTTAAATATATTAACCTCACTTCAAGTCTGTAAAAAACAACAATGCGAAAATATACCAAGTACATGGTTTCAGTCTAGAAAATATCTTAACTACAATTTGTCCTTCAAACAGCAACTTACAATATATATATACACATTGATGGCTCCTTTTTTTCAAGAATCCATAATTGGTTTTTTTTTAATATCAACTAGCATAATTATCATATGCACGCCTAATAGAATAAAAATTTCCGGTGTATGTTTATTATGTAACCATATGGCTTAAAACAAATAAAAAATAGATTAATATCCTATACACTAGCGGTGGAAACTGAAAGTTTCTACAAACGCCTTAGTTTTAGGGTATATAGAGTTAGTTTATGGTATAGGGTTTAGGGGTTTAGGTGTAGGGAGTTAGAATTTAGGGATAGTTGTTTCAATTTAAGGTTTAGGGTTATAATTTAGGGTTTATAAGTTATAGTTTAGTTTTTAGGGTAATATGGTGAGGATTTAGGTTTTAACCTATAAACCCTAAATTATAACCCTAAACCTTAAATTAAAACAACTATCCCTAAATTCTAACCCCCTACACCTAAACCCATAAACCCTATACCCTAAACTAACTCACTATACCCTAAAATTAAGGCGCTTGTGGAAACTTTTAGTTTCCACCGCGTGTGTATAGAATATTTATCCATAAAAAATATAATGTGTATAAATCAAGGATTAATATTTGATACACTGCCAGTGTAAAAAAAGTTTACACAAGCATGCCTATTTTCAAGCCTAAATTTAAATCCTAAAATTCTAACCCTAAAACCCTAAAAATCTAACCCTAACCCCTAAACCCCAAACCCTAAATTATAGCCATAAATCCTAAATTCTAAATCATACAACCTAAACCCCTAACCTTTAAACCCTAAACTAAACCCCTAAATAAACCCGCCTGTGGAAACTTTATTTTCCACCGCCAGTGTATAGGATATTAATTCATAAATCAATTAGGTTATTTTTTTTAAAAAAAAATATCAACTAGCATAATTATCATACGCACACCTAATAGAATAAAAATTTCCAAGTGTATGTTTATTATGTAACCATATGGCTTAAAACAAATAAAAAAGTTTGGTTTTACTCTCAGCTCCGCAGGGCTTTGCTCTAACTAATTCGGATCAACTCACGTTGTACTTTTGGTTTTGGCGAGTGAGTTTTTCACCATAAATTTTCTGCATACACACAGTCTCGACCTACTTAAGTGATACCAAACTACATATCACTTGAATCGTTTATAAAACAAATAGCTGCATTCTAAGTTTGCTTGTGGAGGTTTTTTACTCCATTACGGTATATGTATCAAATAACAACCCAGTTATTAATTGTGCATACTTTTTTTATATTGGGTATAAGTTATATTTGGACTTGGGTAATATATTCGGGATTGGTTTAGTCTGAGTTTGTTTGAATTTTAAATATTTTAAAATATAAATTTAATATTTAATTTGATGTCGATGTGGATTTTGTTTTCTTTTTTTTTTCAAAATCGTAAACTTAACCAACTTGTCACATATGAAAATGGAGTTAAAATTTTTGTCGCGTTAATTCAGTTTAATTTTGAAATTTGGACTACATTGATCTAATTATGGGGATCAAATCTAAAATTGTTAGAAAATTATGGACTAGATTGATCGATTTGTAAACCTCTTGGAGTAAATTCGTTGTTCTTAAAAGTTCTAGGGTTAATCTACAATTTTTAAATATCTTGGGGGTTTCTCGTAATTTTAAAAAATTTGGGGTAGCATTCGAAACCCTCAAAAGTTTGGGGCTTAGATTTTGCCATGTCCTCGACATTCGATATCAACGGCCACGCTGAACCACACACCTCGAGAATTACCATAGTTAAATCCATACCACAATTTGTCCTAGTTTGTTTTTCGCCGACTACAACCCAACTTCGAGAGTGAGATGCGGAAATTATCAGGATTTTGTTATTTTATCAAAATACCAGTATTTTTATTATTAAAATTATTTTTTACATTAATCCGACATTGTTTTAAAAATGCGGTGAAAAGTGCTTTCGAAAAGTACAATGAGAAAGTGTTACTGAAAAGTACTTATTGTTTAGTTTAACATATGAGTGTTTGATATTATTGTCAAAAAGTATTTTTAAGTAGATAAAATGTCTATTTTAAACATTATTTATAAAAATATAAAAGAATTAATGATATAATGATATAATCAATGATATATGAGTAATTATACTTAAAAGTACTTTCACAAAAGTCCCCGTTCGGCTGCACTTTTTAAGTGCTTTTACCATTCAAAATCGATTTTGCACTAAAAACTTCAAAAAGAACAACCAACTTTTGGCTTATATAAGTAAACACAGAAGTAGGGGTGGTTATGGGGCAGGTCGGGAACAATTTTACATTTCTCATTTCGTCTTCAACACTTGCGGGTATAGTTTCGGGGAATCCTCATTAAACATTTCGATTATTTTTTCATCCTCATACCCATCCCTTACGGATCCGCAAATCTGAAATGGGTGCCAAAAGAATACTTATACCCTAACAAAAGGGTAAATCACAATGCGTGCCACCAAACTTTCTATGGTTTATGAAATGATACCTAAATTTTACAACCTTTGCAATTTGGTCACTGAAATTCCGAAAATCCTCAATTTAATCACTAAAATTCAATTAGGTCATTAACTTAAAATTTACAATTATTAGGGTTTTTAACTTAGGGATTTCAATTAAATTAGAGTTTCAAATTAGGCAAAAATTGGGGTGTTATAACTCTCCCCCCGTTAATAAGAAATTTCGGCCTTGAAATTTTACCTGGAGCAAAAAGATGCGGATACTGAGCTCGGATGACATTCTTGGGCTCCAACATAGCCTCATCATGACTACGACGACGCCACAGAACTTTGACCATCTTAATGGTCTTCCTTCTGAGAACCTTTTTATCCTGAGCAAGAATCTCAATAGGCTCCTCCTCAAAATGCAAATCAGGACGGACATCAATATCCTCAACAGGCATAACATGTGACGGATCAGGATGATAACATCTCAACACTGAAATATGGAAAACATCGTGAATACGCTGAAGCTCTGGTGGTAGCTCTAGTTGATAGGCAACTGGTCTGACTCGACGAATAATCCGATAAGGGCCAATATAACGAGGACTCAGCTTGCCCTTCCGACCAAACCGAAGTACCTTCCTCCAAGGATATACTTTCAAGAAAACCTCTTAACCCACCTCAAACTCAAGATCACGACGTCTCAAATCGGCATAAGACTTATGTCTGTCAAAAGCAGCATTAAGCCGATCCCGAATCAATCTAACAGTCTGCTCAGCCTCGTGCACAATCTTCGGTCCCAACAATATGTGCTCATTCAACTCAGTCCAACCAATAGGTGAACGACACCTACGCCCATACAGAGCCTCATACGGTGTCATCTTGATACTGGCCTGATAACTGTTATTATAAGCAAACTCTGCAAGCGGCAGGAAATCCTCCCAACTGCCTCTGAAATCAAGAATACAACCCCTTAACATATCCTCAAGAATCTGGATCACACACTCAGACTGACCATCTGTTTGCGGATGATAAGATGTACTAAAGTTCAACCGAGTACCCAAAGCAGAATGAAGAGACCCCCAGAATTTTACAGTGAACCTCGGATCTCTGTCAGAAATAATAGATAATGGTACCCCGTAAAGTCGAACGATATCAGAAATATAAAGCCGAGCTAACTTACTCAATGAATAGTCAACTCGAACATGAATGAAATGCGTAGACTTCGTTAGACGATCAACAATAACCCAGATGGAATCCTTCTTCGACGGAGTCAAAGGAAGTCCACTAACAAAGTCCATAGTCACGCGCTCCCACTTCCACTAAGGAATCTCAATATGCTGTAGTAACCCAGACGGACGCTGATGCTATGCTTTAACTTTCTGACAAGTCAAGCACCTCGATACAAATTTGACGACGTCTCGCTTGAGACCTTTCCACCAGTACCTCTCACGAAGATTTTTATACATCTTGTCACCACCAGGATGCATAGAATAAGGACTGTCATGGGCCTCACAGAGAATAACATGTTTTAACCCAGATTTCCTCGGAATACAATACCGGCCACAGAAACATAATACCCCATCCTGATCAATAGAGAAATCCCGAGATGTACCCTTATGTACCTCCCTGATACGATGCATCAAAAACGGGTCACTAGGCTGCTCTGCTCGAATATCAAAAATCAATGTAAGAATAACCCAAAGTTCTGCCAGCAGACTGCCATCGTCATATAAACTCATCTGAGCAAACAAAGCTCTCAGATCTGAAATGGTGTTACGACTCAATGCATCAGCAATGACATTAGCTTTACCCGGATGATACTCAATCTCACAATCATAATCCTTGAGAAGCTTTAACCAGCGACGCTGTCTCAGATTAAGTTCTTTCTGAGTGAGGAGGTATTTCAGACTCTTATGGTCTGTATAGATATAACACTTCTCTCCGTAGAGATAGTGTCTCCAGATCTTAAGTGCAAAAATAACATCAGCAAGCTCTAGATCATGGGTAGGATAGTTACACTCATGTAGTTTCAACTGTCGGGACGCATAAGCCACTACCTTCCTATCCTGCATCAGAACACACCCCAATCCGGTGTACGAAGCATCACTGAAAATTGTATAAGCCTTACCAGGCTCAGGCTGAATCAAAACGGGTGCTTCAGTCAACACAGACTTAAGCTTCTCGAAACTAGACTGCTGAGCCTCAGTCCAAACGAAGGGAACATCCTTCCTCAGAAGCTTAGTCAACGGAGCTGCAATAGAAGAGAAACCCTCAACGAATCTCCGATAATAACCAACTA
Organism: Hibiscus trionum; assembly: GCA_030270665.1. Lineage (NCBI taxonomy): Eukaryota > Viridiplantae > Streptophyta > Magnoliopsida > Malvales > Malvaceae > Hibiscus > Hibiscus trionum. The sequence goes on from BSYR01000051.1 coordinate 17,730,520, forward strand.
AACCCAAGAAGCTTCAAACCTCAAGAACATTATTGGGCTGCTTCCAACTCATAATAGCCTCAACCTTCATCGGATCAACCAGAATACCCTGAACAGAAACTATATGACCCAGAAACATAATCTCAGAAAGCCAGAACTCACATTTACTGAATTTTTCATACATCTGTTTCTCTCGCCTAATTTGTAATACAATCCGAAGATGTTCCTCATGCTCTGACTCAGATCTAGAATATACCAGTATATCATCAATAAATACCATAATAAACTGGTCAAGATAGGGTTGAAACACCCTATTCATCATATCCATAAAAGCGGCAGGGGCATTAGTCAACCCAAAAGGCATCACATGGAACTCATAATGGCCATATCGTGTTTGGAAAGCTGTTTTGAACATATCAGAATCCTTAACCTTGAGTTGGTAATAACCAGATCTTAGGTCTATCTTAGAGAATACCGTAGCTCCCCGAAACTGGTCAAACAGATCATCAATACGGGGAAGAGGATATTTGTTCTTAATCGTCAACTTGTTCAGCTTCCGATAATCTATACATAGTCGAAGTGTCCCATCCTTCTTCTTAACAAACAAAACATGAGCTCCCCAAGGAGAAACACTAGGTCGAATGAAACCTCGATCCAACATTTCTTGCAACTGAATCTTCAACTCTTTAAGTTCTTTCAGTGCCATCCGATAAGGTGCCATAGACACAGAAGCTGTACTCGGATAAACCTCGATGCCAAACTCAACCTCATCCCGTTTCGGCGGTACCCCAGGTAATTCTTCTGGAAAACGTCTGGAAAGTCTTTCACAACTCAAATCTTATCTAATTCGGAATCAGACTGTCTCGGATCAAGGATAAAGGCAAGATAAGCAATAGAACCTTTCTTGATCATTTTCTAAGCTTTGAGAGCTGAAACGATATTAGATAGAAACCCTCTACGCTCACCAACCAAAATCACCTCACGATCATCAGAAGTTCTCAGTGTAGCCCTTTTCTTTTCACAATCTAAGGTAACACGGTGTGTAGACAACCAATCCATACCCAGAATAAGATCGAACTCCCTAAAGGGTAACTCCATCAAATTAGCTGGAAAGATCTCCCCTTGAATCTCAAGAGGACAATTCCTGTATACTTTAGTAACCTCAACTGGATTACCCACTAGACTGTGTACAGTAACAACACTAACAGTATCCTCAACAGAAATCTCAAGACCCTAGACACAGAACTCGCAATATATGAATGAGTCGAACCATTATCTAGTAGAGCAAAATACGGAATAGAATGGATAGAGAATGTACCGGCAATAACATCTGGCTCATCACGATCCTCGTGCCTCCTAGTAGAATAAACTAACCCCGACTGTCTGGCCCCTGATCCTGCTGATCCTCTACTCGGACCTAGTCTACCTCTACTAGCAGAGCCTGAAGTAACAGATCTGACCTGACCTCTTCCCTTGGCGGGAGTCTATACTAATGCCTGAGACTGAGTAGTAGTAAAAGCTGAGGGAGGTGGAACAAGACAATCTCTAAAACGATGCTCGAATTAACCACATCTGAAACAAGCTCCAGTCTACCTCCTACACTCGCCCGAATGCCACTTCTTGCAAAAAGGTAACTGTGGCACCCCTCGAGTACCAGTCGAACCACCAGCACTAACAATCGGAATATAAGGAGTCACTGGTCTAGCTCTCGAATAACTCTGATAGTCTGACTCATCTATGGCTCTCTTTCTGGACTGATTTCCCTGACTATGATGAACTGGCACTGACACTGGTCTTTTCCCTCTATTAGATCCATGCATCTCAAGTTGTCTCAACTCTGCCTCATTACGCTCAGCTGTCCTAGCTCATCGAGTTATATCTTTGTATTCCTGGTCCATATGTAAAGCAACACCCGCCTTTATCGTAGGACGCAATCCCTTTAGAAACCAATCACACTAGTCTTTTTCTGTGGTCACTAACCCTGAGACGTACTGAACCAATCTCATAAACTCGATCTCATAGTCATTAATAGACATATCATTCTGTTTTAGATTCATAAAATCATCTATGCACTTAGCTATATAATCAGCTCCGACATATCGATCACGGAAAGTCTGTCTGAAATGATCCCAAGTAACTGTACTAGCTGGAGCAACAAGCTCCTCAGCCTCCCACCAATTTTGGGCTTCACCCTGTAGCAGTGAAATGACAGCCCTGAGTTTCCGGTCGGTAGGATAATGCATCTCAACAAATAGTCGTTGAAGCTTCTTCAACCAGTACTCTGCATCTGCTGGGTCTGTACCCGTCTTTCCATCAAACATAGTCATTCCGACAGCTAGAAACTCTGTGGATATGGGTCTCCGAACACCCTCAGACTGACGAAGGTATCTCAATAACTCTCTCTGAACAGTAACAACATCTGTACCCACTGTCTCACTATCCCCCTGAATCACGATGACCACTACTCTGAGCAGACTGAACATATGGGTCTCCTCCACCAGTCTGATGAGCTCCAGTCCGCTGAGCTCCTGTCTGGTCCACATGTCGTTCCTCCACATTCACACCCTGGACCTCATCTTGAATTTGTATCGAACACTCAGGAGGTGCACCGTCATTATCTACAGTCACGATACGACCTCGGCCATGATCGGCCGCTACTCTAGAACTTCTCCGAGGTGGCATAGTAGTATATCTACAAAAGACATAATCTTAAGATTAGAATCAATACTTGGAGACCTTATTCAGATTAAGTATAAATATATTCGGAAAATATCATAAGTTTTTCTGAAATTCTCATTTTACCCGAAAACATTTGATAATGCATGGAAAATTTTGTTTTCGATTTCAAATTGATTAAAATCACCCAGGTCGAGTGTTGAACCTGACTCTGATACCACTAAATGTAACCCCCTAAACCCGACCCAGAAGAACTGGGTCAAATATAAGGAGTCGAGCTCAAAGCTTGTTTCTCACGCAAGCAACCTGGTTCAAAACTTTAATTCCAAAATAGACAGTAATAATAATACATATTGATAAAAATATTCCTGAAAATATTAAATATTCGAAATGTACATGCATGATAAAACATAATAACCCCAAATAAAACATCCAAAATCTGAAATTATATACCATCTGATATAACATATAATATAAATAGGTCCAAGTATCATACTGAAAATAATAAATAAATTAAGCTGGAAAACGAGGTCCTCCAAGTACCGTGGCCTACACCTGAGTATCTGAAAATAGAAACTAAGGGGGAGTCAGCGAAAACGCTCAGTATGTCTCTACAATGCAAACAGAACTAACTGTATCATCATATCAACAGAGTACATCAGACATTATCATAATACAATTTTCCATCATGAATCAATTCAATCACATAAACAAATACGAATTAATATGCAACACAATATGACATGCACCCAACTACACCACCATCCGAAGAGTAATGTTCCCCAGAACCACTCTCTACCTCGTCACCATCCGAAGTGGAATCCAGCCCGTAGGGCGAAATCACTGATCCGAGGTAGACATCATCCCGAATGATGAAGCTACTGAACTTTCCTTACAGAATCCCAACCATAATGTGATGACATAAAATCCGAGCTCTGAATCTGAATGCATTATTTATCAACAGAAATGCATAATCATATAATCCGATATACAATAATCTGAATCTGAATGTATATACAAATATTGCATAACGTTACCGAATGTTGAACAAGTTAAACATCACAGACCAATAGAATATAATCATCATACATCATCAGACCACATCATGTATACATTTCAGCAAATCATCACATTTACATACAGAGCACTGTAAACAGACAGCACAGAAGAGAACACACCTCAAGTAGCTAACACTCAACGTCGACGGTGACGTCTCCCACGCTCAGCTGTATCTCTAGGTCGGCCAGAGTAAGCTCCTATAACAATTAAATACACTATCAAAGATACTACTACTATGCCAAGACAATGATAATATAAATATCGAATATATTAACAATTAAACTCATGAGCGGATCCTGATGTCTGAGCAACATGAGGTCGTCCAGGTGGAGGAGGAGGAAGGATCTCAGTATCTGAGTTAATGTCGTCTGCAAATACGAATAATACCAATTAATTTTCCGATATTCAAATCTTTAAATATAAGAACAATCGAATAAAAGTGGTCAAAACGGTCTTTCGGGTTCGAAATTCGGGAAACGGGCAACGGAAACGGAATCAGGATGTCGAAAAACATAAAATAGCCATTTTTCTGAAAAAGTCAACGGTCAATGGGTCAACGCTGACGTCAGCTGGCTGTTTTTATGACGAACCGGTTCGGTTCTGTCAACCGGTTCAGTCTTCTGGACCGGTTCAGACCGGTTTACACCCAAAATCCCTCATTTTACCGATTAAAAAATTAAGGCAAAAATCCCTAATCGGATTCCGTCTCCGGCGACCCCAAACACACAATTTCCGGCCAAACCAACCATTTTCAAAACAAGCCAAACACAACCCAATCCATTTCGTACTCACCCAACTCAGAAACACGGTGAAATGGCAGAAATCGGTGATGCTGTGGAAAAAGACGAACGATTTTCGAACCGTTTCTGAACAACGGTGGACGAGGAAGGAAAAATGGTGGAGAGGGTTTTGGTTGTACAAGTTTAGGGAATCCGATGGTGGCTTCGAATCAACGATCGGCCGACGGCAAGGCCCTTGTCGGAGCACGATCGGAAAAAAATGTGGGTGAGGGTTGTTGTTCGAAAGAAACACGAAACAGAGAAAAAAAGAAGAACGACTCACTACCCGCAAATCTGAAATGGGTGCCAAAAGAATACAAATACCCTAACAAAAGGGTAAATCACAATGCGTGCCCCCAAACTTTCTAGGGTTTATGAAACGACACCAAAATTTTACAACCTTTGCAATTTGGTCACTGAAATTCCGAAAATTCCCAATTTAATCACTAAAATTCAATTAGGTCCTTAACTTAAAATTCCCAATTATTAGGGTTTTTAACTGAGGGATTTCAATTAGATTAGAGTTTCAAATTAGGCAAAAATTGGGGTGTTACAGGATTGCTCTAAAAGCCCCACTACCACAAGAGGAGAGCAATTCAAGTGAAGAAGGTGAATTTGAAGAATTGGCTATGATAGTTGTTGAGTGTGTAAAAGTTCTATATTTTACCCCTTATTTAACCTATATTTCTGCTGCATTCAAGCATAATTCATCGCATTTAGGTACAGTTTCACATATACATCACAATTAGGTAAAATGACACAGTTGCTACTGATTTTGGCTATTTATTGCAGGTAGTTGTTGTGGCAGACTCAGGGCAGTGAGGGAGCAGAGCTGGAATTCAGGACTGGAGCCAAGAAGGGAGATGCTACCGTGGCCACTGCCGTGGCAGCCATGACGACAGCGTTGGTGAAAGGGAAAAGTGAAGTGGAGCTCGACAGATAGAGGAATTCAAGCCGGTCTGTCGTGGACCACTCCTATATTTTTCTGAGCCCTAAGGTAGAATGAAGGCCAAGCCCAAAGTCCAAGGAAGAAACCCAAAGCAAGAAAAGAGGACGAATTAGAGTCATGCACTCAGAAGATTAATTCTCCAATAGAGTTGTACTTAGTTTAAACTTCTGTTCTTATCATATTAGAAAACTTAGACCCAAGGCCTATATAAAGGCATGTAATTCGACCTAGGGAAGGATATCTCATCTCTAGCCTTCTTCCCCAAACCCTAGTCATTTTCCCTCTCTCATCATGTTCTAAACTTCCCCTAGGGCTAAAGGTTGATTCTGTAAAGTAGTTGCAAGGATTGTACTATCTTAGGAATTTTATGTTCAATAAAATAAAACTTCAAGTTTGCTTATTCTGGTTTCAACATCTTGCAAGAGTATCGGGAGAGCATTGTGAGATTATCTATTTACTTAATATCGGGAGAGTTAAGTATACGAAAGGAATAAGTGTGGGTTCCCCAGTTTATGGTTGAACTATCTCGGACTTAGGGATAGGACGAGGTTAAGTGGCTAAGGAAGAATTCAACAACATTGGTGTTCGCCCTTTGATTCACGCCGGGAGGTATCATCCAAGAAGTGTTCATCAATAGTACTTGGATCTAGGGATAGGACAAGTCACAACAGGGAATCTTGACAAGCTTGAAGAAACTGAGTTGCTCTCGCTGCCGCGACAGCAACGGACCACTGCCACGATAGGTGCTGCCCTGACACGAGCCATACACAGAACAAGAATTTTCTATGCAGTGCAACACCTGCACTACCAAGCAAATCAATACCGGCCTATCTCTTAACCCTGAAACTTTATTATTCATTATTCAGTATTCTTCAATATTATTTCCCAACAATTTAAACTCTTTTATTTCTCTCGGTTGCAGCAATCCAAGGATAAAGCTATTTCCAGTCCCTGTGGATTCGACATCCGATACTTTATGTATCAGTTTACTACTTGCGTCTTGTACACTTGCACTACATTGCGATAGGACTTTTGACACGCAACAAGTTTTTGGCGTCGTTGCCGGGGACTGGCAACATATCTTTACCCTTACTTTTACTGCACTTTTTTTTTAATTTTTCTGTTTTTACTGGGACTGTTTACCATGTGCTTTTCACAAGGTTTTTCGTTTGCTTATGCGCATATCAAAACGAGGCAAAGAACTTGAGTATAAACTAGATCCTAAAATCGAACGTACTTGCAACCTCAGGAACCGAGTCCGCCTTTTGATAGCCAGAAACGATTATCTTGAGAAACAGTTAGAAGCAATGCATAACGGGGTAAATAACCCGAGGAATCCTAAAGATCCTCCCATAGATGAAGGGAATGGACGGCCTGCTGCCGAGGCCGCACGTCGGTCCTACCGTGATTACATGATCAATGATCATGTGGAACTGGGGACTACCTTGCCAGACGTGGAAGCTGAAAATTTTGAGATGAAACCTGTTATGTTCAGCATGATCAATTCCGCTGGCCAATTTAGTGGTGCTGCAACAGAGGATGCCCGAGAACATTTGAAAACGTTCCAAGAAATCTGTGGATCGTTTCGATTACCAGGAGTAAATCTGGAGATACCGAGGCTTCGGTTATTTCCTCATTCACTGAGGGACAGAGCTAAAACTTGGTGGAATAAACTAACGCCGGGTTCAATACGAACTTGGGCAGATCTCACTCGTGAATTTTTATCTCGTTTTAATCCTTCCCATTTATCTGAGCGATTACGTAATGAAATTGCTACTTTTCAACAAGAAGATGATGAGCCAATGCACGAGGCATGGGACAAGTTTACCACTCTTCTAAGGAATTGCCCGATGCATGGATTACCCGTATAGAATCAAGTCATAAAATTCTACAATGCTACCAACACACACACTCGGATGAGAATAGATTCAGCAGCAAATGGACTGTTGTTGGACAAAGATCCAGACGAAGCCATGGTAGTATTGAAAAATCTAGCAAAGAATGAAGAGCAATTTCCCACAGCAAGGAGAGGTAAACGAGTGTTAGCTGTAAAAGACTATGAAGTCGACAATTCCCTAAAGACACAGGTTGCGTACCTCACTAAGGCAGTAGAAAATTTGCTAAAGAAAGATTCAAAACATGTCTACTCTGCAGAAGAGGTATGTGAAACTTGCAGTGGGAATCATAGTTCGGAAGACTGCCCATTACAGCTAGAGGAAGGGATGTATGTTGGAAATTACAACAAACCGAGAAATTATGACTCCAACAATTACAATCCCAACTGGAGGAATCCCAAGTTCTCCTAGAGCAATTCGAACAATGCATTAAATCCTCAGATGCAGAACAACCAAAACCAGGGGGCACCCAGAATCCTGACACGGCAGCAACCGCAACAGCAGTCGCAACAGCAGTCGACAGCCGCACCTAGTATACTGGAGCAGACATTGGCCACATTTATGTCATAGACCGGAGCTTACATGGCAAACATGGATCACTTCATCAAGAAGACTGAGTCATTCATGGACAAAACATAGATGAGAATGACTAACCATAAGGCTACACTGAAATCATTGGAGACGCAGATGGGTTAGGTTTCCCAGCATATTAAGCCAAGGCAAAACGGAGGATTCCCTAGTGATACTGAAGTCGCTAGAAAACCCACACATGAGCAGTGTAAAGTAATTACCACTAGGAGTGGGAAACAACTGCAAGAGCCGGAGTTGAAAACCGTACCGATTGAGGAACCAGCCCTAGAAACACCTGCTGCGGACACTGCCCCGACAGAAGAGAAGAGACCTGCTGCCAACATACCTGCCACGACAGCAAAAGGGACAGAGGAGAAAGAAAAGAATGTTGAAGAACCTAAGCCTCCTCAAATCCGAATACCATGTGAAGGACGTCTGGAAGATTACCGTCCTCCACCTCTTTATCCACAGCGGTTACAAAAGCAGAAATAGGAGTACCAGCTCAAAAAGATCTACGATATTTTTAAGCAGGTTCACATCAATATACCGCTGTTGGAGGCCATCAAGCAGATGCCCGGTTATGCGAAATTTCTCAAGGATGCTATGTTGAAAAGATCCAGACTTGGGGAATTCGAAACGATAAAAATGATAGAGGGATGCATGACTATCTTGCACAGGCATCCACCCTAGAAAAAGAAGGATCATGGGAGCTTCATCATACCGTGCATAATTGGTGACAAATTCGTGGGTAAGGCACTTTGTGATCTAGGTGCTAGTATAAATTTAATGCCAAAATCTGTGTTTCAGAAATTAGGTATTGGACGAGCACGGCCCACGACAGTTATGCTGCAGCCGGTAGACCGCTCTTACGTACAACCTGAAGGGAAGATCGAAGATATTCTGGTAAGAGTGGATAAGTTCATTTTTCCTGCTGACTTTCTTGTTTTAGACTGTGAAGCAGATGAGAACGCACCAATCATCCTGGGGCGACCCTTCCTAGACACAGGCAGATCACTGATTGATGTAGAGAAGGGAGAACTGACAATGAGAGTAAATGATCAAGAGATCAAACTCAATGTTCTCCAAGCAATCAAACATGCTGATGCAGAAGAAGAATGCAAGGCCATCACTGAAGTAATCCTTAACCAACCCTGCATCAGGTCAAGCTGCCATGACATTAAATTTGGTCACCGCCACAACAGCCATCTGGAAGACTGTCACGGCAGCAACGACGACAGCAACTCCTCCAATTCAGACATATCCGACACTGAAGGTCATGAGAGGTGAATTGGATAGGAAATCGTCCAGGTAAGTTATTCGAGCCCCTAAACTATACCTCGAATGAACACATAATTTAAAAGCCTTCAACTGTAGAACCACCTGATTTAGACTTTAAGCCCCTGCCATGGCAGCTTAAATACGTTTTTCTTGGTTTAAATGATACATTGCTCGTAATCATCTCTTCCAAGTTAATTTAGAAATAGGAACAACAGTTAATTGGGATGCTGCAACAGCATAAGAAGGCTATTGGATGGACGATAGCTGATATCCAAGGCATCAGTCCGGCATTATGTATGCATAAAATTCTCCTAGAGGATGATCATAAGCCGACCATTGATGCTCAGAGACGCTTAAACGATGATATGCGAGAAGTGGTGAGAAAAGAAATTATCAAATGGCTTGACGCTTGAATAATTTATGCCATCTCGGATAGTAAGTGGGTGAGCCCGGTGCAGTATGTTCCTAAAAAGGGAGGAATAACAGTGGTGACCAACGAAGAGAACGAACTAATCCCAACCAGGACTGTGACCGGTTGGAGGGTTTGTATGGATTACCGGAAGCTTAACAAAGCTACCCGGAAAGACCATTTTCCCCTACCTTTTATTGATCAAATGCTTGATAGATTAGCGGGAAAACCTTATTATTGTTTTCTTGATGGTTACTCAGGGTACAACCAGATAGCTATTGCACCGAAGGATCAAGAGAAAACAACCTTCACTTGCCCATATGGCACTTATGCTTTTCGGAGGATGCCATTTGGATTATGCAATGCACCAGCAACCTTCCAAAGATGTATGATGGCAATATTCTCTGACATGGTGGAGGACTTCCTGGAAATATTCATGGACGATTTTTCCGTCTTTGGAGACAGTTTTGAAGGCTGTTTAGGCAACCTACAGAAGGTGCTCGAAAAATGCGAGAAAGCGAACTTGGTCTTAAACTGGGAAAAATGTCACTTCATGGTAGATGAAGGGATAGTCCTAGGCCAAAAGGTAAGCTACCGCGACATAGAGGTAGACAGAGCAAAGATAGAAGTCATTGGAAAGCTGCCGCCACCCACCACAGTCAAAGGGATTTGGAGTTTCTTAGGGCATGCTGGGTTTATCGAAGATTTATTGCAAATTTATCAAAGATTACCAAGCCTTTATGCCACTTATTAGAGCAGAATCGTCCCTTTGACTTCAATATTGAATGTACTGAGGCATTTAGAATTGTAACACCCGTGTTTAGGGGTCGGGTGAAAATATTATTTTAATATTATTTTGGGTTCAGTTTAATAATTAAAATAATCTTTTAGACCTCGGGTGTCAAAAACAAACTTTTGATGTTGGACTAAAATGGATGAAATAAAAAATGGAGGGATTTTAAAGAAATTGGAGAATAGCCATTCATTAACGGCAATATTGTAATTAGCCCAACTTTTAATTTTAAATCCCCTTCCTATCATCTTTTACTATTCATCCTCTTCTTCAAAACAATGAAATCAACGTGAAAGAGAGCTCCAACCCTCCTTGCACTATTCCATCTCATTTCTCCTTCATTTCAACTCGATTTTGAAAGGTAACATCATTTTTGACTTCTCCTCAACTCCCTCTCTTCAAAAGTACAAATGGTTTTCATTTTCCTCATTGTTTTGAAAATGAAGTTTTTAGAGATTTTGATTAAAAATGATAACTTTATGTTGTTAAACTTAATATTTTGATTTAATGTTGTTAGTTATAGAATCTATGAGCTAAATGGTACCACATATATGAATTTTTCTTGGTTTTGAGCACATTCCCGAAATGGGGTTTAAAAGGGTTTTTTAAAGGGTTTTGGGGGTTGATTTAGGTTAGAATTGGTGGGCTAATGTTAGTACTATGGTTAGGGGTTGCTTTGGGATCATTTGTAGGTATAAAATGTATTGGAAACATGAGTTTTGAACAAGGTTTGTGTGCTGCACGAGTTTGGTAAATTTGGGGTTTGTCCATGGCTTGAAATGTTGAGTTTGATGTTTGACTTATGTTTTGGGTTAGTTACTTTGATGCTTGGGCTGATTTGAAGTTGTTTGGATTGTGTTGAGGTTGTTTAGAGGCAAGAGCTTGTGTTGGTGAAGCATCGGGAGCGAATCCGGAAGCTTGAAGTTGGTTGCTTGCTTAGTATTTGAGCTTGGAAGTGAAGGTGAGTGGTTAATGTTTTCTAAGTGTTTGGTTCGAGCATGTGGACTAGGTCGGGATTGGTAGACCCACCTAGAGTTAGGATTAGGGTGGTAGCCTAATCCTAAGCTTAAACTAGAGACATTGGTTGAACTCTTACTAGATGTTTATGCTTCGTGATGTTTATGATATGACGATTTATGTATAATGTGTTATACATGTGTGATGGGGCATGGTTGTGATGCATTGTGATATGCATGTGGATTGTTAATGATTTTGATCATGGTGAGTACGTGCTAAGCACGGAATTGGTTGTATTTGATAATGTGGAATGGGTTAAATGTTGGCACTAGTATGCTTGAGTACAAATGATCGATCATTAGGATGTTAGTGTGCACACATGAGTCAAATTCGCGCGTGGCCTTGGTGGCGTTGAGTCACCAAGGAGGAGTACGGGTTCGTCCGGAAATTATTATATATGTTAGTCGATGATGAGTGGAATCCCATCGACGGGGCGTGAGGATGAGTGGAATCCCCTCCGCGAGACCGGTGATGAGTGTAATCCCACCGTGAGGTAAAGTGGTTGTTGGATGTGAGTTCCAACGTGTTTATCCGCGTATTCGAGTCATAGCTAGGTGCCAATATAAATTGATATGTGTATCAATGTGATGTGGAAATGTGTTTCCTATTTCGATGATTATATGTGCTTACATATGTTGTGGAAATGAGCTTGTTGAGCATGACATATAATTGGATATTTGTTCATGCATCATTGGCATTTTGGCTCTTGAGGATCGAAGGTATGGTCATGCATTTACCTTGGTTGAGATTGTGCTTGGACCCTGCATTGTCGAGGTTTGTTTTTAAAGAGCTTACCCTCACTAAGCTTTATTGCTTACGCTCTCTTTGTTCGACAATGCAGATCAGTAGCTCGTGGGTTGCTAAGTGCAAGAAGAGGCCTCCAAGTGTGTGTGCTTGTGGTGCTAGCCTAGCTATCAAGTATGATTTTTAGTTTTGATGTAATGGTCAAGCAATGGGACATGTATTCGTGTTATGATGTTTTTGAAGTATGATGTGGTTGTTTAGGAGCACGTTAGACTCATCTTATGTGTTTGTTAAATTGGCTTGTAGGATGTATGCCTTGCTTGTAAACCATGTTGGTATTTTGCTTACCTTAAAATTGTCTAAGTGTTGACTTTGTTGAAGCATGCTTTATGTAATGTCATGTATGGTCATTGGAATGGATGCTTTTGTATATCTTGTGTATGCCGAGTATGGTTGCTAGAGAGCATGCCTTTAGGATGTATTTGTATGATTTGTATGCTTCGTGTAGTTGTTTCGGACGTTTGGAACCACTAGGGGATGTCTAAAACTGATTTTGGAAGTTTGCAGGCAGCAGCTGTTTCGAAACGGGATGTCATGTTTCGAAACGAGTATGGTTCCAGGGCCCCCGTATCGGAACTCGTTTCGATACGTTTTGGCCATTGTGAGCCCATGTTTCGAAACCAGTTTCGAAACACTTTTGCTACTGGAGGTGCCTGTTTCGAAACTAGTATCGAAACGGCAAAGCAAATCGAGACCCTGTTCCGAAACGGGGTGGACGCGTTTCGAAATGGGCGTCTGACTTTTTAAATTGAAGCTGGTGTTTTGAAACGGGCTTTGACCGTTTCGAAACACTGGCCTGTTTTTGGACTTTTTGACATCTCTAAGGAGTTTCAAGAGTTGGGCTTAGGCCCGGTTTGTTGTTGGGCTTCCGCTTAGGCTTAATCAATGCATTTAGATAAGATAAGAATGATTTTTTTTCTCTAGGGTCGGTAACCGAAGTGGAGCCTTAACGGGTTTCATCTCGGTTATCCCCGTGTAGCTCATTCGGATCGATCAAGCGTCCGGACCGAGACGAGGGGGTTACACTTGTTGGTATCAGAGCCTAAGGTTATCGAGACCTTGGGCAGGTAAGTGAGGTAAGTTTAAGTTTTGTATTGTTATGCACGGTGTTTGCTTGTGTTATAAGCATGATTGCTTGTGTGACAAGTATGCTGATTGTTTTGTTTAAAAGCATGTTGTTTAAGAGTCCCATTGCTACTATTACATCGGAAAAGAATTTTTGAAGTGAGGGAACATACTTGAGCACTTGGAAGCCTTGCCTTGCTAACCCGAATTTTGTATGTTTGTTGTGGTTGTAGTTATTGTTTGGGAACGATGTCTAGGCCGAGAGGTAGGCCGAGAGTGGTTCGTCAGGAACCACGTGTTGCGGCTCTTGTTGAGCCGGTAGTTGGAGTTGAGGCTCATATAGAGGGGCCTGCTGCTGCTGGAGTTGGAGCTCCTTCACCACCTCCACCACCACCACCTCCTCCGCCCGGTGAGGGAGACGAGGTGGGAGTCGAGGGAGAGGGACCTCAGGGTGGCCAAGATGGCCAAGGTCCAGCTGAAATAGATATGACCCCTCTTGTGCAAGCTATAGCGGGAGCATTCCAGGCCGCAGTTGCGGGGCTCAGGTTGCAGCTCAGCCTAGAGGGGATGATAACAGTTTACCGTTGGAGAGGCTCCGTAGCCTAGGGGCCGAAGAGTTTAGGGGATCTACTCCCGAGAGATCCGAGCTGTGGCTAGAGAAGACCGTTCGCATCTTAGCTCAGATGGGCTGCGTGGGTGCTCGCAGATTGGGTTGTGTGATCTCTTTGCTTCAGAGTGATGCCTACACTTGGTGGGTTACCATTACTACCGGAGTTCCAGAGGCTGAGATTGGTTGGGACTTCTTCGAGTCTGCTTTCAGAAAGAGATACTTGGGTCTGAGGTATCTAGATGAGAAGAAACGAGAGTTTATGGCCCTTACTCAGGGAGATGCTTCTGTGACTGACTATGAGATCCGTTTTGTTCGTTTGAGTCAGTACGCTCCAGAGTTGGTTCCTACTGAAGTGGAACATTGTAACCGTTTCCGCTATGGGCTGAATGAAGAGATCAAGAGGTACACTCTAGCTTCTGACTACTCAGATTTTGATGTATTGGTCGCGAGGGCCAAGGATTTAGAGCACAGTTTGGGTTCGGCCAAACTATCTGGTGGTTCTAGTTCTGGTAAGAGGCATAACCACTTTGATAGTAGAGATGCCAAGAGGCATAAGGGCGGTGGACAGCAGTATGACCATAGGCGTGGCGGTGGCCACCATGGTTATGGCCATCAGGACCATCGAGGAGGAGGGCGCTTACCCGAGTGTACACGATGTGGGAGACAGCACGCTGGTGAGTGTTGGGGTAATTTCCATGCTTGTTGGAACTGTGGTTCGAGGGACCACTTTAGGAGGGAGTGCCCGCATCAGGCGGCACAAGCACCGAACTTAGCTCAGGCTCCAGCGAGAGCGACTGATTTTCAGAGAGGTCGTGGGCGCGGTCGTGGCTACTTCCAGCCTAGGGCTGTTGCACCTAGGGTAGATGCTCAGAGGAACCTTGCTCATGTTGTGGTAGTGCAACCAGAGGCAGGAGGACCAGCGCGGGTTTATGCTCAGAGAGAGGCCGGGAACGACACTGATGTGATAGCAGGTAATTTCGAGTTACAATCTATGTCTTTGCTTTCCTTGGTTGATTCGGGTTCTACGCATTCGTACATTTTGGGTGAGCATGAACGGAAGTTAGATATACCTGTTGAGATTTTAGATGTAGGTATGCATGTGACTAGTTCTTTTGGTGAGACAGTTGTGGTTAGACGTATGTATAGGAGATGTCCACTGAAGATTCAGGGTCATGTGTTCTCTGTTGATATGATGGAACTCCCTTTTTATGGCTTTGATATCATTTTGGGTATAGACTGGTTAATTGAGCACCGAGCTAGTGTGGATTTTGAGACGAAAAGAATTTCTTTGAAACTCTCGGATGACTACGAGGTAGTGGTAGTAGGCGAGAACATTAAGTTCTTGTCTAATGTTGTGTCAGCTTTAGAGGCTCATAGGTTGATGGATTCTGGATGTGGGGCTTACTTAGCTTACGTGATGAATCCGAATATGAGTGAGGCTAGGCCAAAAGATATTAGAACAGTTTGTGACTTTCCGAATGTGTTTCCTGAAGAGTTGCCGGGTTTGCCTCCTAACAAAGATGTTGAGTTTGTGATTGAGACTGTTTCAGGGTCAAATCCAGTTTCGATAGCTCCGTATCGTATGGCTCCGAAAGAGTTGAAAGAATTGAAGAGTCAGTTGCAAGAGTTGTTAGACCGTGGTTTCATTAGGCCTAGTAGTTCTCCTTGGGGTGCTCCTGTGTTGTTTGTAAAGAGGAAAGATGGCAGCATGCGTATGTGTATTGACTACAGGCAGTTGAATCAGTTGACTGTGAAGAACAAGTATCTGTTGCCTCGTATATATGATTTGTTTGATCAGCTGAGAGGTGCTTTAGTGTTCTCGAAGATAGATTTGAGATCAGGGTACTATCAGTTGAAGGTGAAAGAGTGTGATGTTTCGAATACAGCTTTTAGGACTAGGTATGGTCACTATGAGTTTCTTGTGATGCCATTTGGGCTCACGAATGCACCTGCAACATTCATGGATATGATGAACAGGATTTTTAGAGACTATCTAGACCGTTTTGTAGTTGTTTTCATTGATGACATACTTGTGTACTCGAAGACAGAAGAAGAGCATGACGAGCACTTGAGATTTGTGTTACAGAGATTGTTGAGCAATCAGTTGTATGCGAAGCTTAGTAAATGTGAGTTTTGGATTCGAGAGGTTGTATTTCTTGGCCATGTTGTTTCGGCCGAAGGTATCCGTGTTGACCCATCGAAGATTGAGGCTATTGTTGAGTGGAAACAACCTAAGTCTGTGACTGAGATTAGGAGTTTCCTAGGATTAGCTGGTTACTATAGGAGATTTGTTGATGGTTTCTCTAGGGTAGCCGCTCCTTTGACTAAATTGTTGCAAAAGGGAGTTAAGTTCGAATGGTCAGATGCAAGACAGAAGGCCTTTGAGAAATTGAAAGAAGCTTTGACAAATGCTCTAGTGTTAGTGCAACCTGTTTCAGGTAAAGAATTTGTGATTTACAGGGATGCTTCCTACGTAGGGTTAGGTTGTGTTTTGATGCAAGAAAGAAGAGTTGTTGCGTATTCTTCTAGACAATTGAAGGTTCATGAGAAGAACTATCCTACTCATGATATAGAGTTAGCCGCAGTTGTTTTTGCATTGAAGATTTGGCGCCACTACTTGTATGGTGAGAAGTGTATAGTTTACACCGATCATAAGAGTTTGAAGTATTTGATGACACAGAAAGAGTTGAACTTGAGACAGAGAAGATGGCTTGAGTTGTTAAAAGACTATGATTTGACCATTGAGTACCATCCGAGTAAAGCAAATGTAGTAGCTGATGCTTTGAGTAGAAAAGTTGCAGTTGAGTTGAGAGCTATGTTTGCTAGATTGTGTGTGTCCGATGATGGTGGTTTGATCACCGAGTTGCAAGTGAAGCCTTCTTTGATTCAGTTGATTAGAGAGAAGTAGTTGCAAGATGTGACTTTAGTTCCTCATGTTCAGGACATAGCCGAAGGAAGACCGACCGAGTATAGTTTCAGTGGTGAGAACTTGTTGTGCTTTAGAGATAGAGTTGTTGTACCGAAAGATGTTGAGTTGAGACGTCAGATTCTGAGTGAAGCACATTCGAGTCCCTTTTCTATGCATCCGGGTAGTACCAAGATGTATCATGACTTGAAGAATGATTACTTCTGGGTTGGTTTGAAGAGGGATGTAGCCGAGTATGTGAGCCGTTGTATGGTTTGTCAGAGAGTGAAGGCAGAACATCAGGTTCCTTCAGGTTTGTTACAACCTTTGAAGATTCCGGAATGGAAATGGGAGAAGATCACCATGGACTTTGTGTCGGGGTTACCTTTGTCTCCTTCGAAGAAGAATTCTGTATGGGTGATTGTTGATAGGTTCACTAAGTGTGCTCACTTCTTAGCAGTGAACACTACAGATTCCTTAGACAAGTTGGCAAACTTGTACATCCGTGATATTGTGAGACTTCATGGAGTTCCGAAGTCTATTGTTTCAGATAGAGATCCTAGATTTACTTCGAGGTTCTAGGGTTGTTTGCATAGTGCTCTAGGTAGCCGTTTGCACTTCAGTACATCTTATCATCTGCAGTCCGATGGGCAGTCAGAGCGAGTGATACAGATTTTAGAGGATATGCTTCGTTGTTGTGTGATTGACTTCCAGGGTTCTTGGGAGAAGCACTTACCTTTAGTTGAGTTCGCTTACAACAACAGTTATCAGTCTAGTATTCAGATGGCTCCCTATGAGGCTTTGTATGGTAGACGATGTAGGACTCTGATTTGTTGGGCTGAAACAGGTCAGAGATTGTTACCTATGCCAGATTTGCTTAAGGGGACTACCGAGAAAGTAAAGTTGATCTGTGACCGCTTGAAAGCAGCTTCCGATCGTCAGAAGTCTTATGCAGATTTGAAGAGGAAAGAAATTGAGTTCTCCGTGGGTCAGAAAGTGTTTTTGAAAGTATCTCTGTGGAAGAAGGTGATGAGATTTGGCCGGAAGGGCAAGTTGAGTCCGAGGTTCATTGGTCCGTATGAGATAGTTGAACGGATTGGGCCTGTAGCTTAACGTTTGAGTTTGCCTTCTGAGTTAGAGAAGAACCATGATGTTTTCCATGTGTCGATGCTTAGGAGATATAGATCAGATCCTTCTCATGTTATGCCCGTTGAGGAGATAGAGTTGAATCCGGATTTGTCATATAATGAAGAGCCTGTAGAGATACTTGCTTCTGATAGCAAGGTGTTGCGTGGCAAGACCGTAGAGTTGGTCAAGGTGTTGTGGAGACATAAAGGTGTGGAAGAGGCCACGTGGGAGAGGAAAGCTGATATGCTTGAGCAGTTTCCGTATTTGTTTCCGTCAGGTAATTTCGGGGACGAAATTCCTTAAGTGGGGGAGAGTTGTAACACCCGGGTTTAGGGGTCGGGTGAAAATATTATTTTAATATTATTTTGGGTTTGGTTTAATAATTAAAATAATCTTTTAGACCTCGGGTGTCAAAAACAAACTTTTGATGTTGGACTAAAATGGATGAAATACAAAATGTAGGGATTTTAAAGAAATTGGAGAATAGCCATTCATTAATGGCAATATTGTAATTAGCCCAACTTTTAATTTTAAATCCCCTTCCTATCATCTTTTACTATTCATCCTCTCTTCAAAACAAGGAAATCAACGTGAAAGAGAGCTCCAACCCTCCTTGCACTATTCCATCTCATTTCTCCTTCATTTCAACTCGTTTTTGAAAGGTAACATCATTTTTTACTTCTCCTCAACTCCCTCTCTTCAAAAGTACAAATGGTTTTCATTTTCCTCATTGTTTTGAAAATGGAGTTTTTAGAGATTTTGATTAAAAATGATAACTTTATGTTGTTAAACTTAATATTTTGATTTAATGTTGTTAGTTATGGAATCTAGGAGCTAAATGGTACCACATATATGAATTTTGTTTGGTTTTGAGCACATTCCCGAAATGGGGTTTAAAGGGGGTTTTTGAAGGGTTTTGGGTGAGTTTTGGAGGTTGTTTTAGGTTGGATTTGGTGGGCTAATGTTAGTACTATGGTTAGGGGTTGCTTTGGGATCATTTGTGGGTATAAAATGTGTTGGAAACATGAGTTTTGAACAAGGTTTGTGGGCTGCACGAGTTTGGTAAATTTGGGGTTTGTCCATGGCTTGAAATGTTGAGTTTGATGTTTGACTTATGTTTTGGGTTAGTTACTTTGATGCTTGGGCTGATTTGAAGTTGTTTGGATTGTGTTGAGGCTGTTTAGAGGCAAGAGCTTGTGTTGGTGAAGCATCGGGAGCGAATCTGGAAGCTTGAAGTTGGTTGCTTGCTTAGTATTTGAGCTTGGAAGTGAAGGTGAGTGCTTAATGTTTTCTAAGTGTTTGGTTCGAGCATGTGGACTAGGTCAGGCTTGGTAGACCCACCTAGAGTTAGGATTAGGGTGGTAGCCTAATCCTAAGCTTAAACTAGAGACATTGGTTGAACTCTTACTTGATGTTTATGCTTCGTGATGTTTATGATATGACGATTTATGTATAATGTGTTATACATGTGTGATGGGGCATGGTTGTGATGCATTGTGATATGCATGTGGATTGTTCATGATTGTGATCGTGGTGAGTACGTGCTAAGCACGGAATTGGTTGTATTTGATAATGTGGAATGAGTTAAATGTTGGCACTAGTATGCTTGAGTACAAATGATCGATCATTAGGATGTTAGTGTGCACACATGAGTCAAATTCGCGCGTGACCTTGGTGGCGTTGAGTCACCAAGGAGGAGTACGGGTTCGCCCGGAAATTGTTATATATGTTAGTCGATGATGAGTGTAATCCCATCGGCGGGGCGTGAGGATGAGTGGAATCCCCTCCGCGAGACCGGTGATGAGTGTAATCCCACCGTGAGGTAAAGTGGTTGTTGGATGTGAGTTCCAACGTGTTTATCCGCGTATTCGAGTCATAGCTAGGTGCCAATATAAATTGATATGTGTATCAATGTGATGTGGAAATGTGTTTCCTATTTCGATGATTATATGTGCTTACATATGTTGTGGAAATGAGCTTGTTGAGCATGACATATAATTGGATATTTGTTCATGCATCATTGGCATTTTGGCTCTTGAGGATCGAAGGTATGGTCATGCATTTACCTTGGTTGAGATCGTGCTTGGACCCTGCATTGTCGAGGTTTGTTTTTAAAGAGCTTACCCTCACTAAGCTTTATTGTTTACGCTCTCTTTGTTCGATAATGCAGTTCAGTAGCTCGTGGGTTGCTAAGTGCAAGAAGAGGCCTCCAAGTGTGTGTGCTTGTGGTGCTAGCCTAGCTATCAAGTATGGTTTTTAGTTTTGATGTAATGGTCAAGCAATGGGACATGTATTCGTGTTATGATGTTTTTGAAGTATGATGTGGTTGTTTAGGAGCACGTTAGACTCCTCTTATGTGTTTGTTAAATTGGCTTGTGGGATGTATGCCTTGCTTGTAAACCATGTTGGTATTTTGCTTACCTTAAAATTGTCTAAGTGTTGACTTTGTTGAAGCATGCTTTATGTAATGTCATGTATGGTCATTGGAATGGATGCTTTTGTATATCTTGTGTATGCCGAGTATGGTTGCTAGGGAGCATGCCTTTAGGATGTATTTGTATGATTTGTATGCTTCGTGTAGTTGTTTCGGACGTTTGGAACCACTAGGAGATGTCTAAAACTGATTTTGGAAGTTTGCAGGCAGCAGGTGTTTCGAAACGGGATGTCCTGTTTCGAAACGGGTATGGTTCTAGGGCCCCCGTATCGGAACTTGTTTCGATACGTTTTGGCCATTGTGAGCCCCTGTTTCGAAACCAGTTTCGAAACACTTTTGCTACTGGAGGTGCCTGTTTCGAAACTAGTATCGAAACGGCAAAGCAAATCGAGACCCTGTTCCGAAACGGGGTGGATGTGTTTCGAAACGGGCGTCTGAGTTTTTAAATTGAAGCTGGTATTTCGAAACGGGCTTTGACCGTTTCGAAACACAGGCCTGTTTTTGGAATTTTTGACATCTCTAAGGAGTTTCAAGAGTTAGGCTTAGGCCCGGTTTGTTGTTGGGCTTCTGCTTAGGCTTAATCAATGCATTTAGATAAGATAAGAATGAAAAAAAATTTCTCTAGGGTCAGTTTACCGAAGTGGAGCCTTAACTGGTTTCTTCTCGGTTATCTCCGTGTAGCCCATTCGGATCGGTCAAGCGTCCGGACCGGGACGAGGGGGTTACAAGAATCTTGAAAAAAAAGCTGGTAACAGCCCCGATTGTACAGCCACCAGACTGGAGTTTGGCATTTGAAATTATGTGTGATGCAATGACTACACTGTAGGGGCAGCACTTGGGCAGAGGAAGGACAAGCTTTTCCACGTAATTTATTATGCCAGTAAAACACTAAATGATGCCCAATTGAATTACACCACAACAGAAAAGGAACTGTTAGCAGTGGTGTTCTCAATTGACAAGTTCCGTTCGTACATACTTGGAACAAAGGTGGTTGTCCATACAGACCATTCAGCACTGAAGTATCTGTTCGCTAAAAAAGATGCAAAACCTATACTGATACATTGGATTCTGCTGCTGCAAGAATTCGACATTGAAATCAGGGATAAAAAGGGGACAGAAAACCAAGTCGCATACCACTTGTCAAGATTAGAGATGAGAAAGAGTCTACCGATAGACAAGACCAACATACTGGAGACCTTCCCTGACGAGCAGTTGTTTGCTGCCACAAGCACTGCCGCGACAGCCATGGCGGCATGTAAGTTTTCTGAACTTCCTTGGTACGTTGATTTTGTTAATTACATTGTTAGCGGAGTACTACCTCCTGAACTTAATTATCAAGCAAGGAAGAGGTTCCAAAATGATGCAAAACATTATTATTGGGACGAACCTCTTCTTTTCAAACATTGTGTAGATCAAATTATTAGGAGGTGTGTACCACATGATGAACAGGAAGCTGTACTTCATCACTGCCATGCTTCACCATATGGAGGACACTTAGGTGGAAACAAAACCGCTACCGAGGTTTTGCAATCTAGTTTTTACTGGCCCTCACTGTTCAAGGATGCCCAAGCATTCTACAAAAGCTGTGACAAGTGCCAACGGATTGGGAACATCTCTAGAAGACATGAGATGCCATTGCAGAACATCCTAGAAGTCGAAATCTTCGACGTATGGGGGATCGATTTCATGGGACCATTCCCAGCATCATGTGGGAACCTCTACATCCTACTGGCAGTGGATTATGTATCCAAGTGGGTTGAAGCGATCGCCACGCAGAAAAATGATGCCAAGACTGTTCAAAGATTTCTGCACAAGAACATTTTCTCCAGGTTTGGCATACCTAAGGTGATCATCAGTGATGAAGGGAGACATTTCGACAATAGGGTAATCGCTGCTGCCTTGAGAAAATACAGCGTAAAGCACCGGATTGCAACAGCATATCACCCTCAAACCAATGGACAGGCCAAAATATCCAACCGAGAAGTAAAGAACATTCTTGAGAAGATGGTTAAACCTACTCGAAAAGATTGGTCTTTACACCTCAATGATGCACTCTGGGCCTATAGAACAGCTTTCAAAACACCATTGGGAATGTCACCCTACAGGCTTATATATGGGAAAACATGCCACTTACCTGTTGAGATAGAGCACAGAGCTTACTGGGCTATCAAGGCAGTAAACATGGACTTAGATAAGGCAGGACAGAAAAGGCTACTTGACTTGAATGAAATTGAAGAAATTCGAGCAATGGCCTACGACAACGCAAAGATTTACAAAGATAAAACCAAAACGTGGCATGACAAGAAGTTGCTGCCACGACAGTTCTGCCCAGGGCAGCTTGTGTTGTTGTTTAACTCTAGGTTAAAACTTTTCCCAGGAAAGCTTAAATCTAGATTTCCGGCCCCTTCCAAGTTGTGCAGGTTTTCCCCATGGTGCCATTACGATCCAATCCTTAAAAGACGGGCACCAATTCAAAGTCAACGGACAGAGACTAAAGCATTATCATGGGACTGAAGCCCCAAGGATACAGGAAGTAGTTACTTTAGGAGATGCCCCTCAAGGCATCCCTAATTTAACTTAGTTTTATATTTTTATATATTATTTATTTATTTTATTTATTTATTAGGAATTAAGATTTATTTATTTTAGGAACTAAGGTTTTATTTGAATTATTTTTAGGAAATAAGGGAAACAAGGAGAGGAGAAGAAGTGAACCAGCCCACCATATCAACAGCAGCCCAAAAAGCCCAACGGATGAGTCTGTCGTCACAGCCTGTCATCAGCTGTCGCGATAGACGTGGAAAATACAGCCTGTCACCACGCTGTCGCGGCAGACACTGAAACGCGTAACAGACGCACAGCAAACACAGAAACGCGTGACAGACGCGTCAGAAACCGCGTAACAGCTGGCCCCGTTATTCGCGCCTGCCATTACAGCTCCAACGGGTAGAAAACCATTCAACTATATAAACCCCCATTCACTATTCATTTTTCACCTCACTTTTACTCTCTCAACTTGCTCTCTCTAGATCTCAAATTTCTCTTTATTTTCCACAGCCTTGCAACTATGACTAGCAGACAAACTCCCAGAAGTGCTGCCTCCAGCTCTGCCGCAGCAGTGAGCACACCCAGCCACAATGCCATCCCAAACCGCTTTGCCTCCACCGACTCTGCCGGCATATACTACCACTCTTTCCAGAAGAGGGAGATGTGTGAAGAAAGGGGTTTTCTCTACACCGAGCCCACGAGAGACCTAGGGCTTGAACCTTTCATCGCAAAGAATATCCATGCCTTGAAGTTGTAGCGGTTTGCTGCCCAGCCGGAAGAAATGAACGTCACGCTGGTCCGGGAATTTTATGCTGCCGTCGACAGCAAGGATACCACGACCGTGACGGTACGAGGTAAAGAACTTACTTTTGAGCCTTCCTACATCAACACCCTCTACGGCCTCCATGTTAGTAGAAGGGAAGAGGCCCATAGGAGGTTCGTCGAGAGTTTGTCATCGGCAG
This sequence comes from Hibiscus trionum, assembly GCA_030270665.1. NCBI lineage: Eukaryota > Viridiplantae > Streptophyta > Magnoliopsida > Malvales > Malvaceae > Hibiscus > Hibiscus trionum. Next base: position 17,754,379 of record BSYR01000051.1, read on the forward strand.
ACTATGATGCGGTGATGGCAGAAGTGACGGAGGAGGGGACAGAATGGAACACCGACCCAAAGCATCGGTGGACGGTGAAATGAACTCAACTAACTCCCGAGGCCACAACGTTCCAGAAATTACCGAAGATTTCAAAGTCTGAGGGAAAGGGTGGACGGAGCATAACATCTTCAGCCTCATGGAGCTGAAAGCAACAACCCCACTCTCCTACTTCAACCCTTCTGCCACAATAGAGGAGCCGACAGGCCCAGTCGGAGAGAACCTGCCGCAGCAGTGCAACATCAGCCAACAGCAGCAGCCCCTCCACAAGATGCCTCCACCTAGATTCTGGCAACACTCAAAAAGTTGGAGGAAAGGCAGCTTGGTCAGATGATCTTCGTAAGGGACTTCACGGCAGCCACGGTAACTTTTATTCATAACAATTTAAATTTTCCACATGTATCGTTCCCTGCCTTCCCAGAACAATACTTTGTTGCCCCCACACCTACTCTTACTCCTGTTGCCACACCAAAAACCCCATCTGCAGCCTCTACTCCTACTCCGGTCGTGACAGTTGAAGGCGGCAGCCACACTGCCACTGCCACTGCCACTGCCAGAGGCGAGAAGAGAAAAGAGCTGCTACCAGAACTCAACGATGACTACTTCGAAGGGTTCTCCTCTTCATCCGTCTGGCAGAACTCTGACGGGGAACCCTCTGTTGCTCGAAACCTTTCCAAGGAGTTCACTCCCATGAAAAGGCAGAAGCCCTACCAAGCTGGTGAAGGACCATCCGGCCAGGGCAAGTCTGCCAGTAGCAGTAGTAGCAGCGACAGAAGCAGCTCCGAACATGAGGTACAAGTGCTGGACAAGCTACCCCAAATCTCACCCACTCGTATCCAGCCGCCAAGGGAAGCCAAAAAGAAAAATGCCTCTGCCTCCCCTAGCACCCTGCCGGCACCTACAATGAAGGTCACTACCCACCGGCAGCTACAGATTAGCAGCAGCAGCAGCGATGATAGCTCCTCAAATTAAGTTTCTATCTTATTTTTGTTGTCTTGTTGTTTTATTTATATTGTGATGCATTTTATTTTATTTTTTTTCATGTCATCATGCATTGAGGGCAATGCAACCCTCAAGATTGGGGGTGGCATCCCTCCAGTAATGAAATGTCTTTTGTGTTTTAAAATTATGTCTAAGTGTTAGTTATTATTTAGTTTATTTTTGTCAAAAATATCATTTGGCTTAAGTCTTTGAACTGAACTTACCTGCCGCGACATACTCTGTTGTGGCAGTGCCTTTAGGATATTTTTAGGAACAGTTTAGAGCCTTACTATAGTTATGATCTTTAAACACCCTTTGTGACTCTTATGCTGTCTAGACTTCTACTGGTAAACTAGAATAGGAAAAGCTTAAACACTTGAGTTGCCCCTAGAGGTGCCTAACACTGGCTCTAGGAAAAGAAGATAAGAAAATTTAGACTCAATACACCTAGAGGTGCCTAAAACCGGCTCTAGGAAGTTAGCTAGAGGTGCCCAAAAACAGGCTCTAGTCAACTTAAAATAAGAAAAGAAAACCGAGTCTAAGAAAAACTAAAGGAGCCTAAGAATTGCCTCCAAGAAAATGAAAAGCTGGAATAAAAATTCAAGTAAGTAGCTTAACTATTCTAGTAAATCAAAGGAGTCTAAGCACATATCTGTTCACAAAGCATGCACACACTACACGAGACCTATAGCATGGTACCGAATAAATCCAAGAAATTTCCGACAAGGTGTTGTTCGTGATAGAGCATGTGTGGTAGGTAATGAAAAGTTCACTGAATTAAGCCAAACAAAAAAAATTTAGGTCGTAATTGCTTGAGGGCAAGAAAGAACTTGAGTTTGGGGGTGTGTTGAGTGTGTAAAAGTTCTATATTTTACCCCTTATTTAACCCATATTTATGCTACATTCAAGCATAATTCATCGCATTTAGGTACAGTTTCACATATACATCACAATTAGATAAAATGGCACAGTTGCTACTGATTTTGGCTATTTATTGCAGGTAGCTGCTGTGGCAAACTCAGGGCAGTGATGGAGCAGAGCTGGAATTCAGGACTAGAGCCAAGAAGGGATATGCTGATGTGGCCACTGCCGTGGCAGCCATGACGACAACGTTGGTGAAAGGGAAAAGTGAAGTGGAGCTCGACAGATAGAGGAATTTAAGCCGGTCTGTCGTGAACCACTCCTATATTTTTCTGAGCCCTAAGGCAGAATGAAGGTCAAGCCCAAAGTCCAAGGAAGAAACCCAAAGAAAGAAAAGAGGACGAATTAGAGTCATGCACTCAGAAGATTAATTCTCCAATAGAGTTATACTTAGTTTAAACTTTTGTTCTTGTCATATCAGAAAACTTGGACCCAAGGCCTATATAAAGGCATGTAATTCGACCCAGGGAATGATATCTCATCTCTAGCCTTCTTCCCCAAAACCCTAGTCGTTTTCCCCCCTCTCATCATGTTCTAAACTTCCCCTAGGGCTAAGGGTTGATTCTGTAAAGTAGTTGCAAGGATTGTACTGTTTTAGGAATTTTCTGTTCAATAAAATAAAACTTCAAGTTTGCTTATTCTGGTTTCAACATCTTGCAAGAGTATCGAGAGAGCATTGTGAGATTATCTATTTACTTAATAACGAGAGAGTTAAATATACTAAAGGAATAAGTGTGGGTTCTCCAGTTTATGGTTGAACTATCTCGGACCTAGGGATAGGACGAGGTTAAGTGGCTAAGGAAGAATTCAACAACATTGGTGTTCTCCCTTCGATTCATGACGGGATGTATCATCCAAGAAGTGTTCATCAACAGTACTTGGACCTAGGGATAAGACAAGTCACAGTAGGGATTCTTGTCAAGCTTGAAGAAACTGAGTTGCTCCTCGCTGCCGCGACAGCAACGGACCGCTGCCACGACAGGTGCTGCCGTGACACGAGCCATACATAGAACATGAATTTTCTATGCAGTGCAACACCCGCACTACCAAGAAAATCAATGACGGCCTATCTCTTAACCCTGAAACTTCATTATCTATTATTCAATATTCTTCAATATTATTTCCCAACAATTTAAACTCTTTTATTTCTCTCTTGTGCAACAATCCAAGGATAAAGCTATTTTCGGTCCCTGTGGATTCAACATCCGATACTTTGAGTATCATTTTACTACTTGCGTCGTGTACACTTGCACTCCATTGCGATAGGACTTTTGACACGCAACAATAGCCAAAAGATTCTCTCGGTTCATGAAGTCCAATCGGGGAAGGAAGTTCCAGAGAAGAAGAGACTTCAAGAACAAGAGCAAAGAAGAAGAAAATGATCAGCTCATTTGTTACGAGTGCAAGAAATTAGGCCACATTCGATCAGATTGCCATCAACTCAAGAAGAAGGGGTTCGATTAGAAGAAAAAGCAAAATGCCCGTGTTGCTACTTGGAGCGATGCAGAATCATCATTCGATGGAGAGTAGCAAATCTTTGCCTTATGACCATTGATAAAAATCCTAAGGTAAACCTCAACTCATCTAGCTTTGATTTTACATTTGATAAGTTTCAAGAAGCGTATGATGAGCTACAAGAGGTTTATAATGAATTGATTGAAAAATATAAAGAATCGGTTTTGAAAAACAAAAAGTTGATTTCTGATTTAAAAGCCTAAAATGATTCTTTATCCAAAACCAATTTGGAACTTGAAGAGAAGATTTTGACTTTAAAATATGATTTAAAATATTTTCAAGGTGAAAATGTTGATTTAAACAATCTTCTCTCCAAAGTTCATGATGATCACCACAAGGTGGTGAATAAGCTTAAAGCTTCTCTAAATGTAATTTGGAAATCAAGTTTTGAAAGAGAAAGTTCTTCAAAATCCAACTATGTGAAGAAGAACTTTAATGGCTACAAACACATAGGCTCTCAAAAGCATTCTAAAGCTAAAATGATTAGAAGTGTATGGGTTCCTAAGGAACTTGTAGTCTCTAATAATATACATGCTATTTCTTCTTAGATTCCTAAGGGAACCAAGTATTTGGGAGCTAACTCACATGGACCCAAGATGATTTGGTTACCAAAAATTAAGGATTAATCTTTGTTTATAGGGGAGCATTGCTACAAGGCCAAAACTTCAAGTCAAAAAACTTGGTACCTTGATAGTGGATGCTCAAGAAATATGTCCAGCGACAAGAGTAGATTCATGGAGCTCAAGCCAAAGAGTAGTGAAGTAGTAACATTTGGTGACAACTTCAAAGGCCACATTGAGGGTATTGGCTCTATTGGTAATCTTTCATCTATTCTCATTGAAGATGTTTTGTTTGTCAATGGTCTTAAGCATAACTTGTTGAGCATTAGTCAATTGTGCGATAAAAGGTTTAATGTTCATTTTGATGTTAATGGGTGTAAAATTGTGAACATTAAAACAAATGAAATAATGCTCATTGGTCATCACATAGGTAGTATTTACATGGTGCATCTAGATGACATACATACATCCCATGCATGTTTGGTTGCTAGTGATGAAAATAATACATGGTTGTGGCATAGGAAACTATGGCATGCTAGCATAAGTGTTTTAGAGAAATTAGTTTCCCAAAATCTAGTTAGAGGTTTACCTAAGCTAAAATTCTAATTAGAAAAAAATTGTGATGCTTGTGCTATGGGTAAACAAAAGTGTACCTCATTTAAATCCATTAATGATGTTTCAACTATTAGGATTTTACAATTGATCCATATGGATCTCTTTGGACCTATTAGGACAACTAGCTTGGGTGGAGAATCATATGCTTATGTTTTAGTTGATGATTTCTCTAGATACACTTGGGTTCTCTATTTAAGTAAAAAATATGAGGCATTAGAAAAATTCATCACATTTTCAAAAGTTACTCAAAATGACCTTGGTCAAAACATAACTCATATTAGAAGTGACCATGGAACAGAATTTCAAAATCTAGGTTTTGAGGGATTTTGTAACTCTAATGGTATTAGCCACAATTTTTCCTCACCTCGCACTCCTCAACAAAATAGAGTAGTTGAGAGGAAAAACCGTACTTTAGAAGAAATGGTTATAACCATGCTTTGTGAAGACAATTTACATAAGTATTTTTAGGCGAAAGCCACAAACACCGCTTGTTATATCATAAATCATGTAATGAATCGGCCAATTTTAAAGAAAACTCCTTATGAGATTTTAAAGTCAAAGAAGCCTAACATTAGCTATTTTCATCATTTTGGATGCAAGAGTTTTGTTTTAAACAATGGAAAAGATCATTTAGGTAAATTTGATGCAAAAAGTGATGAAGCAATTTTTCTTGGTTACTCTTTAAATTCTAAAGCTTATTGAGTTTATAACAAAAGAACCTTAGTTGTAGAAGATTTTATACATGTTGTTTTCGATGATAACCTCATTTCGAGGAAGGATTCTTGTGATGATGGTGATGTAGGGATCATTGAAGCCATTGATGGTGGGTAATCATCAAAGGTGGATAAGGTTCCAACCAAGGAAGAAACACAAGATCCTCCCATTGAAGCTTTAAAGACATGACAATTGAGGAAAAGGAGGTGAGCTACCTAAGGGAACTCAACTATGTTAAGGGTGGTGAGGTCTTGGGTGATCCATCCAAGGGTGTAACTACTCGATCCTCTCTTAGATTAATGAACCACGTTGCATTCATTTCATTCATTGAGCCTAAAAATATCAAATAAGCATTAAAAGATGAATTTTGGATATTGGCCATTCAAGAAGAGCTTAATCAATTTGAGAGGAGTAAAGTATGGACATTAGATGATAGGCCTAGTAATAAATCTAATATAGGAACTAAATGAGTTTTTAGAAATAAACTAGATGAGAGTGGTAACATAGTGAGAAACAAGGCTAGACTTGTTGCTCAAGGTAACACTCAAGAAGAGGGAATTGATTTTGATGAAACATATGCACTTGTAGCTATAATGGAAGCTATTAGGATGCTTCTTGCATATGCATGCTATCATGAATTCAAGTTTTTTCAAATGGATGTTAAAAATGCATTTTTAAATGGTTTTATAAATGAAGAAGTGTATGTTGAACAACCACTCAGTTTTGAAGATCCATATTTTCCAAACCATATTTTTAAATTGACTAAAGCTTTATATGACTTGAAATAAGCTCATAGAGCTTGGTATGAAAGGCTTTCAAACTTTTTGATTGAAAAAGGTTTTGAAAAAGGCAAGTTGGACACTACACTTTTCATTAAAAGAAATGGCAATGAAATCTTAGTAGTATAAATTTATGTTGATGATATAATCTTTGGTTATACTAATGAGTTTTATTGCCAAGAATTTTCTAAGCTAATCTAAGGTGAATTTGAGATGAGCATGATGAGGGAGCTCTTATTCTTTTTGGGGCTCCAAATAAAAAAAAAAGAAGGATGACACCTTCATTAATCAAGCAAAGTACATCAAAGATATGCTCAAGAAGTTTGGCTTATAGAATGTGATGTTTTAAGCCACTCCAATAAGCTCATCAATTAAGCTTGACAAAGATTAATGAGGTAAGTGTGTTGATTCTAAGCTTTATCGTTCTATGATTGGATCTTTGCTTTACCTTACTGCAAGTACACTCGATATCATGTTTAGTGTTTGCTTGTGTGCTAGGTTTCAAGCTAGTCCTAAAGAATCACACATTATAGTTGTTAAGAGAATCTTTAGATGCCTTAGAGACACACCTTGTTTAGATCTTTGGTATCCTAAAGACTCATCCTTTGACCTTCATGCCTTTTGCGATGCGGATTATAGGGAATGTAAGATAGATAGAAAGAGTACAATCGGAACATGCCAATTCCTAGGTAGTATACTCACATCTTGGTTCTCTAAGAAACAAAATAGTGTAACCTTATCTACCACCGAAGCGAAATACATATCGGCCGGAAGTTGTTGTGCTCAAGTCCTTTGGATGAAGCAACAACTTCTAGACTATGGAGTTGATGTAGGTACCATACCCCTTAAGTGTGACAACACTAGTGTCATATGTCTCACTAAGAATCCCATCCAACATTCTTGAACCAAGCACAGAAATTAGACATCATTTCATTAGAGATCTTGTTTTAAAAATCGATGTTGTTCTAGAGTATGTTTACACCTTAAACCAACTAGCGGACATTTTTACCAAACCACTTGACAAAGACCGTTTTTGGACTCTTAAGAGAGAGTTAGGTTTAACCAGCCTTTCTTGACCCTTTAGAGCCTTCCTTTTTAAGTCAAAAACTAGCTTGAATTGATTGATGTTTGTGCTTATGTGTTTTTTCCTCTTAATGCATCTGTGCTTGTTGCTAGGGGGAGTATGTATTTGTTTTTTCCTATACTTGTTGCTCATTCATCATAAACATACATTTATGTTCGATTAAAATCGAATTTTTGGACTATCTTGTGCCCAAAATGTACCTTACAGGCAAGGTGTAACGAAACAGGCAAGGCTGTTTCGATACGACATGCTTGAGCAAATCTCAGAGCTTAAATCATGGGTAAGTGGTATCGAAACGGTTAAACATGTTTCGATGCGAGTGCTTAATCGTGTTTCGATATAGTTAAACATGTACCTGTACGGTAGGGTGTTTCGGTACGCGTAAACATGTTCCAATACACATGTTTCGATACGCCTCATGACGTATCGGTACGCCATGCCACAAATTATATTTTGAGTCATTAATTGGTTTCTATCTTCAAACCTACTTTAATTAAAACTTAACATCTTTTCCCCTCAAACCCTAGTTTTTCAATCTATAAATACCCATCAAAACCCTTTGTTTTTTCACACAAATCTTTGAGGGTTTTTACTCCACAACTCAAAAATCAAGGCTATATCATCAAGTTTGTTTATCATCTTTAAGCATTCATCCTTAATCCCTTAGCAAGGTAAAAATCTTTTCTTTTCAATTTCATTTATTTTACTATATTGTTTTATGTTAATTTTTGTACATAAAATACATATATAGTATGGGTTTTCAAGATTTTGCAAAAATTCTTTCAAAATCCAAAATTTTCGTTTCTAATATAAATTTATACTGCATATTTAATCTTACTATTTTTCAAAAGTCTTTTTACCAACAATTCTTTTTATATATGTATATGCTTTTAAACTATATTATATAGATTTTTCTTTTACTACCTTGATCAATTGGATTATTTTTGGATCGAATGTGGTGATTTATGCATACATTGTTTTTCTTGTGCCTTGATTTATTTACAGATTTTACTATGGGTCCTAAAAAGAGAGCAAGAACTAATGAAGTTGGAGTATCCTCCAACGTTGAGAATGATGAGATTACTCGCCCTAATCTTGCGATTATTTACCCAAGGTGTTTTTGCACCACGGACGAGATGGATTATTTTTGCCAATTTCAAACTCATGATATTCGTCACGATCGGGTTGTTTCTCTTCCCTTTTTAGATTCTGATCATTTTAAATTTCGATATCTTCATCTTTTGAGGCGTTGGAACTTCATGAAATTTTTGGCCTTACCGCCTATTGTTTACAAAAATCTTGTTTTGATTTTTTATGTCAATGTCAAGTGCATTGTTGGTCCCGAAAAAAGATCGTGGTTGCTATTGAATCCTATTTGATAGGAAAGAAACTTCGGGTTAGTGTTAAAACTTTAACTGATGCTTTTGGTTTTGAGGATGAGGGTATAGCCGATGAGGACTCATTAGGACATACTTTGAGTGGCTCCATTATCGTTCTCTATGCTCATGATCACATTCTTCCCTTGATGATCACTTGGTGGTTTCACCCTTCCGGTGGAAAATTCTCAACCATCCGCCAAGTTGATGATTTTTGGCTTTGATGCTTCTGTGAAGAGAAACGCCCAAATCTTGCTCAAATTATGTTTGCCGGGATAGTTTACCTCGTTCAATATCGTCACACCAATCAGGTTACTTCTTTCACCTACGGCACCGCCTTGAGTTACTTGTTTACTCAATTAGAGATAGGTTGCTCTCATGATGAACCCTATCGTCTCAAGGATCCAATCAATGAGACCTTCCTCGTTCGTGCTAATTTTCAGTGCCTCAACAATGAGTGGGTTCGTCTCGCCAAGCTTTCACCTAATGTTATTCCCGACGAACTTCGTCAAGCGACTCCTCAAGCGGCATAACCTCAAGGCGCTCAATGGAACAATACGGAACTCATGGCCTTTATCACCGAGCAATTCACAATGCGACACACATCTCTTGGCTCGATGGACACCACATGAATGCCAGATTTGTCGCCATTGATACTCGTTTCACATCTTTGGAAGAGCGAGTCACCGTCCTTGAGAATCGCAACAAGTCCATTGATGATAGTGTTGGTTCGATTTCTACTAAACAAACTTCTTTGAACATGTCTCCTGCGGTTTTCATCATGAGTGGAGGCAATCTACGAAGAACGATGATGATGGTGGAGATGAAGATGACGATGAAGACGAACCTTAAGCCTTGCATCTCATATCATAACATATCATTTAGGATTTCTTTATTGGACCTATGTTATTTATTTTGAACCTATGCTTTGTCTTTTGTTTTTTGAATTATGTTTTTATGACTTAAGTGTGGATTCCATGTTTTGCTTTAAAATGTTGCTTTATGCTTTAATGAAATTTATGTTGTTTACTTTATATTGCTATCTCTTGCTTATCATCAATTTTGATCTAACAAAAAGAGGGAGAAAGACTTAAGCTAAATTTCTAAATAGTTTTTCAAAAACATAGCTTAAAGTAAGGGGAAGTACTTAAAAATTTACTTTCGTTTTGTTATATCAAAAAGGGGAGATTATAAAACCTATGTTTGATTTTGATATAAGAAATTGTTTTAAGGATTTATTTGCAAAGTAAATAAAATTTTTAGTACTTGAAAGTCTCACAATTGACAAGTAATTTTAAGCCCAAATTGTTTTCCAAAGTCAAAACTTAAACCCTATAAAAAAAATTAAGTATTTTTAAGCCAAACTTTACAAAAACATACATGCGTTTCGATACACACAATGGTGTTTCGATACGGCCAAAACTTTATTTGGCTACTAGAAGAAACCGTTTCGATACGGTTTATACAGTTCCGATACGGGCTGCTTTAAAAGATAAAATTTTGACAATGTGTTTCGATACGAATTATACTGTTTCGATACGACCTTCTTGTGGGTTTAAGAATTTTAGGCATTTCGTATCGATACTGTCTAAACTGTTTCGATACGGTCTGGAAGATTTGTAAAATCTTGGCATTTATTATTTTTAACCGTTAGTTGTCAGTTATTGGGAATGAGCAGTTTTTAAAAAACAGTTGACCTGTATCGCTACGCCTTAGGGCCATTTCAATACGGAGATTGGCAGTAGCTCAAGTGAGAAAAATTGTATCGGAACGACCAAAGCTATTTCGATACGACCCATTACAGCGTTTCGATAAGCCTTCCCGCGTTTCGATACGCTCCTTTTTATTACCTGCAACAGCTCTTTCTGTTTTGAGATAGGGATCGATATGGGCCTTCGCGTTTCGATACGGACAGGTGCAGAAGCGCATTTATGGTGGGAAATAAAGGCTCCAATGTCTCTATTGATGATCTCAACCACCCAAACAACTACAATTCAATGCAAGAGTATAAAAGCAAGCCTCCAAAGCCTTAGCAACAACTATTGAACCTACTTGCAACATCCAAGATATATTCCAAACCTTTGAGCTTCACAAGAGTCATATCATGTACCCAACTTGTTGTAATCCTTATTGTAAATCATTAGTTCAAGTTTGGGAGAGTGTTTGATTGTAATTGGGCAAATTTTCAGTCTTGTGAGAGATATTTCCATTTGCCAAATATCTTTTTTGTAAAGAGAGTCTTTTGGGTCAATCTTTGGGTAGTAAGATTGACCGATTGTAAAGGTTACCACCTTAGCCTAGAAAAGGGAAAGAACATCTAGTGGAGATTGTTGAAAATCCGTATTGGGAGCTAAAGTAGTGGATGTAGAGCTTGTTAGAAACTTGAACCACTATAATTTGCCTTGTTCTTCATTTTTCAATTTCCAATTTGCTCCCTCCAAATTTAAAAATTCAATTCACCCCTTCTTGGCCAAATCGCATTCATTTGATCCACTCAACACTTTTCTTCTGACCTTTTCTCACTCAAAAATTAGTAACTCCTAATGTATAACTCAAAATCAAGAATCGTTCATTTTAAACGAATCTAGACTTTCGTATCGTTATAGTATATAAGGCTCACTTCTTGATTTATCTTGTAGATTTTTTTTGTAATTTTTCAAAGTCACCGCTAAAACCGTTTTCTAAGAAATATGTTGTCAAATTTTTATGACATTTCAAAATACAAATATTCATGTTTTTTTAAAATACATATCAAAATCGATCATCATATATTTTAAACAAAACTAAAATGAATCATGTTTACAATGATGCATACTCTACTTTCAAATTATTTTTATGAAATTTTTACGGAGAATTTCCAAACTTACTCCAACAGGTCATACTTAGGTTGTGGGAAATTTGATTTTTATTGAAAATGGATGAATTACTCTTATGCCCACCCAACTTTGTAAAATATTGGGGATCCCTGCGGATATTTTTCAGGGATCCCCACAGTGATTTATACGGTTCGGTTATCCCCACGGTTCGGATATAGCAATCCTCGTCCTCATTGTCATTTGAGCTTCGGTGAAAAAACTCTCCTCATCCTCGTCCCCGTGAATAAAAATTTCAGTTAATCTCAATACATATCGGTTCAGATCCCCACGATTTTCGGTTATTCCCCACCCGATTGCCACCCCTACGTAGAAGCAGTATATTCTCTGCTTTTGGGATTAAAAAATCACGTTTGGAGTAAAATTTATGTTTTACCCTGAATTTCTTTATACCAATTTTATATTTTTTTTTGTTATCTTTCCGCTTTTAATGCCTTAGATAAATTTTTATTTTTTTAATCAAGTGTTTGTATTATTTATAATTATAATTAGGGTGAGTAAAAATCGACTCGACTTGAAAAAATCGAATTTTTTGACTCGACTCGAGGCGAAAAAACTCGTCTTGACTAGACTCGACTCAAAATTTCATAAACTCGGCTCTAAAAAATTTAAATAAAGTTTGAGTTGTAAAATGGAAATTCGAATAACTCAAAATTTTAGTAATTAGTGGATTGGTTTTTAAGTTCAAGTCGAGTCCCTCAATTTTGTATAAGAACCCAAAAACTCGACTCGGATTTCATAAACTCAACTCGAATCAAAAAAAATTCAAATAAAGTTTGAGTCGTAAATTATGACGCGTCAACTCGAATAACTCAAATTTTTTGACTCGACTCGATCAAACGCTCACCTCTAATTATAATCATTAAATATTATTTCATTTTCAAACTTTCACCACAAATAAATTATATTAATTACTTAAAATATTTTCAATTAATATTTTGTATATCAAAATATTATTAGTAAGTTAAAAAAGTGTTAATATAATAATAAAAATTTAAATTGATATATTTTATATTTATAATATTTAAGAAATTAAAGTATCATTAAGTTAATTTATTTTTATTTTAGAACATCATGTCTTTTTAATAAAAACACCACTTACGTTCTTTTATTTTTACTTTAGGATATTATGTTTAAAATAGACATTTTATCTTTTTAAAAGTACTTTTTGACAGCAATACCAAACACTAAAGACTCAATTTTGGCATTGTTTTTTAAAAAAATTGGTTTAAGATTTAACTGTTTGAGATTTTTGTTAAAAATTGCTTTTGAAAAATAAGATATTGGCAAATTTACCCAAATTTTGCTCTTCAATTTTCCCCCCGACATGTGGCACTCTCCACTTTATTTCCAACAATGTATTTGTTTACTGTAACAGAATCAAAAGTCGGATTGTCCTTGATTCGTCTTTGAACAGTGCCTTTTTCATGTTGAAAAAAATAACTAAAGCCGGACTGCTTGTAATCCGAATTTAAACAGTAAAAGTGATGAACACTGTTCAAATTCGGATTGTCCGTGATCCATCTTCAAACTTATTTTCAACTTTAAGTTTATTTTCTAAAAAAATACTGTTCAAAGTTGGGTAGAAATCAATCCAACATCTGACTTAAACAATAAACCATTTTTTTCTCAACTGTTTCCCCTCTCACCAAATCCTTTGCGGTATTTTTCCTTTAACCGTTAGTTTTTCTCATCCAACTTCTATTTTACCGTCGTATTTTCCCTACGTGCGTTGGTGATGTGATCGTCATCCCTTGAGCGTTGTTGTGTCGAGCCGTAGTATATGATATGTGGTATGTGGGCTCTGTAGTAGGTTGTGGTGTGCGTTTGTACTTTTCTTGCTTCCGTAGCTGTGCTTTGTCGTAACCGTGGCTAATATGCAGTTCTTGAACAATAAAATTATTATTATTACTATAATTTTATCTGTTGTGATTATATATATTGTCACGCCCCAATTTTTTCGACCCAATCAAGCCACGCATCAAGGGGCAAAGGAGCCCAATACCAGCCAACATCTCCCCAAATCCGAAGCACCAAGCCACACCAGGACACTGGGCTCGCAAAAGGGGCGGAGCGACACATCGAGGGAACGAGTGTGTGCTCACCAAGGGTCGACAACCGAGGGGCTTAGCACAGGGAAGACCGAGAGGGCCACACCTCGTGCTTACGTTCCACCACACCGACGAGAAGCATCCGCAACCCATGGGGCTGGGTGTGCGGACCAAAGGGCCTAAGAGCCCGCACCAAGGGTGCACACCGAGGGGCCGAAGGACCGGCACCACGGGTGCACACCAAGGGGCCTACGGGCCAGCACCATGGGTGCACACCGAGGGACCTAAGGGCCGGCACCACGGGTGCACAGCGTGGGGGCCTAGGGCCGCACCATCAGAGCCGACGCACCCGCACACAAGGGGCACAGCGTGGGGGCTTAGCGCCGCACCATCAGGGCCGACGCACACGCACACAAGGGGCACAGCGTGGGGGCCTAGGGCCGCACCATCAGGGCCGATGCACTCGCACACAAGGGTGCCGACAGCCACCCGCGCCGAGGAGCCGAGAGGACCGAGTCCGACGCACCCTAGGGTCCCGACAGAGACCGACCGAGCTGGCCGATCACGCCGCACCCTAGGGCCGATCACGCTGCACCCTAGGGTCCCGACGACAATGCACACGGAGGGGCTGGAGAGGGTCGGCCAGACGCACCCTAGGGTCCGCACACGGGGCCTTGGGCCTGATCTCCACACAAGCAAGGTCTTCCTAGAGGTTAGGGACCACGAATCCTTTTGGGACAAGGATTCCATCTCCTTGAGGGAGCAGTACATTAGATTATCCTAGTTAGAATAGGATTAGGACTAGAGGGGCTATTTAAGGAGGCTTACCCCCACCTCATTATTCATCTTTTTTTCTTCTTTCAGTTGTTCTCTGGCCTTGAGCCATATTTTCGTTAATAAAAGGTGCTGGGCATACGCCCGGCTTTTCCCCCAAATTCTTTCCCGGCCATCACCATCTCGTTCTTCGTTCGTTTCCGCGCAAGTCAAGGCATTCTCGCCTTGGACAGAAGGCTCACTTAGGCTCCACACGCATCGGAAGTCGCCTAAGGCCGCACGCCACGCTGGTCGAGCTCCAGGGGCGTGACAATATATATATATATTCAAACATTTTGATTTTAATTTTTTAGTTTTATAGCCTTATTTTTTACGCCTTTTGTTTGAATTGTGAAAACAATATGTGCTATTACCTTTGGTGGTAGCTCTCGTGCTCCTAATATTTTTTGTTTGATTTCATGTTTCTTTGTAATGAAACCCATCTAATGATGCTATTTAATTTATTAAGTAGCGATTAACATTCATTATTTAAGTTTGGTTTTTTTATCTTTTCGTTTTGGCTCCAGTTTTTTTTTTACCATTAAGAGCAATGACTCCAAAAGCAGTGAAACTTCCAAGACTAACCCAAGATCCTAAAGAGACTTCTTGAAAAATTATATGAAGAAGATGGATTCAATTTTGTAATGCATTGGGAACATGGTTAACTAGTGTGTTAACTTTTTCTCTCACTTTTGGTGTTCATTGTTATTTTTTAAAGAGAAATTTTGAATAAGGCGAATAAATACAATGCATTAGAAACAATTTAGAATGAGACAACTGGTACCAAAACGACTCTTTAATTGTCTAATTTACGTCGATCGCTTAGAGATGGAGTAGGCAAAGTGAACAATCGTGACAATGGCCTATCATGAGGATGGATGACTCGTGACGAGGGTGTCACGAGTTATCCGCCCTTATGATGAGTGACTATCACGTTTGCTCATCCTCCCTACCCCACCATGAGACGCTCGGCGTGAAATCAACTAGTTACAGAGTTGCTCTGATATCACTTGTCATAGAGTTATTATCTTATTTTCCATTAAAATTTTAATTTGATTGTATTCGAAAATCATTAGAACAAAGATTTGTTAAAATCCATTAAGAAGTTTGCAAGCAGAGATAAAGAAGAGTTAATACAAAAATTGTTCCCTATGCATTACATTTTCTCATCTCATTCTAAATTCCCCTCTAGAAAAATAATAATGAACATCAAAATTGGGATAGAATCATAGAAAGAGCTAGCACACTAGTTAACCATGTTCTCAGTGCATTACAAAAATGAATCCATCTTCTTTATATAATCTTTGAAGAAGCCTTTGTAGATCCCAAGTCAGTCTTGGAGTTTCACTGCTTTGGAATCATTGCTCTCAACGGCAACAAAAATAACAAAAAATAAAAATTTGAGCGAAAAAAAAGATAAAAAGATCAAACTTAGATAATAAATGTCAATTACAACTTAATAAAATAAGTAGCATCAATAAATGATCTTTCGTTACAAAAAAAAAACACCAAATCAGACTAGAAATAATTAGGCGGGATAGAATCACCCCCTAAGGTAATAACAATCCATTTTTTTTACAATTCCAATAAAAGATGTAAGAAAAAAATAAGATTATTATTATATACTTTTTATGCCTATGAATAGATAAAGTCATTGTACACAATTTTAGTTTTTGATAATAATATAAATTTTCTTCTTTCTTTCATCTCTTTATTTTTGTTCTTGGTTATTTTATTTATAACACGTTATCGGCACAAGTTTGCTCAGAAGATTTTAGTTACAAACCAAGTTTCTCCAAAGATTTATCTGGTATATTCTTTTTCCATCTTATATATCTTATAAACTAAAATAAACCATGTTTCGTTACTTTGGTTTTGTTTCATAATTCATGCCATGCATAATCATATATGTTCTTTGTTTTGATGGTTTAATCTGAGTATATTGGCTGGATATCCCATTCTGCGAGGCTACTGGTTTCAAAAGAGGTTTTTAAAGGACCTCGTGAACTGGTTTAACAATGTCGCGTATGAGGATTAAATTTTTGTTTTCTATTGGTTTGTATATATATATATATATATATAATCTAATTTGTTTGTTTGTCTTTTATAGTGCATCAATGACCAATCTTGCGAAAATTGAGTTTGTGGCTCTTGACATTTCTAGAAAAAAAACTATTTATCCTGGATCTTAGATGCCAAAATACACCTAGATGCAAATGGTCTGGGAAACACTATTAAAGAGGAGAATGCATAATCTGCCCAAAATAAGGCTAAAGCCATGATACTTCTTTGTCATCACCTCAATGAGGGTTGAAATCAGAATATTTAACGGTGAAAGATCCTCTTATTCTTTGAAATAATCTAAAGGAACGATATGACCACCAGAAAACCGTTATTCTATATGTTAGAAAAAAAAACATACTCCCATTTTTATGCAAACAATGTTGTTCTTCAAACACAATATCATGAAAAAAGTTTTAAGAAATATTTTGAGTTAATTTCTTGCCTTCTTGTGGCTGAGCAAAACAATGATCTATTGATGAAAAATCATGAATATCGCCCAATTGGCTCCGCTCCATTCCCTAAAGCGAATGTGATATACTATAGCGGAAGAAATAAAGGCTACATCAACAATCATGGTCATAACTATGGGTGTAGTTGTGGTCATGGTCACGGTCGAAGACACAGGCGAGGTGGTGGTTTTAAAAACTATACCTACTGCAAGTGGAACAATAAGGATGACAATTGTACAAAAGATCAATCCAAGAAAAAAGAATCTATGTGTCATCGATGTGGCAGCTTAAATCATTGGGCTCGTACTTACCGTGTGCTAAAGCATCTTGTAGACCTTTACCAACAATCAATCAATGGTAAAGGAAAGAAAGCTGGATTTTTTTTGTTTATATCAATAACAAAGATGATTATGGCATTACTGGCACTAGCAAAGGCAATTACGGCTTTACAGATATAGATGTTAATGATTTTCTCATTTTCCTTGAGAAGAATACTTGATTTTTCTTTTCTTTTTCTTTTTCATGTTTATGTTTATTGTTATTATTTTAGGAAAAGCTTGTTAGGAAGATATAATATTTTATTTGGAAACATTTTTTTATAAGAATAAAATTCATGGATGTTATTTATTTAATTTATATTTTGAATGTTTTGTAATATTTATTTTATTTTCTTTTGAAGAATATGATTTTGTCACAAATACAATCCTCTAAAAATGGTGACGACTTATGCTTAACGGACAGTGCAAGTACTCATACTATACTTAAGCACAAGAATTTTTTCCCATTTAACAATGCAAGGGAATCATGTGAGTACTATATCCGGAAGTGCTAATATCATAAAAGGCTTCGGAAGAGCAAATATGTTATTGTCAAATGGAACTTTATTCCATATTCACAATGCACTATACTCTTCAAAGTCGCAAAGAAACTTATTGAGTTTTAAAGATATTCGCAATAATGGATATCATATTGAGAGTATTAGTCAAGGAGATGCTGAATATCTCTATATTACGAGTACAACTCAAGACAATAAGAAATTTTTAGAAAAATTACATGCACTGTCATCCGGATTGTACTACACAAGAATTAGTGCAATTGAAGCACATGCTATTGTAAACTATAGGTTTACTAATAACTTTATTATTTGGCATGACCAGTTAGGCTATCCCGGTTCGATTATGATGCGAAAAATTATCGACAATTCATGTGGTCACTCATTGAAGAACCAACAGATTCTTCAAAGTAATACTTTTTCATGTGATGCTTGCTCCCAAGGCAAACTTATTATTCGACCATCATCAACTAAGATAAATTATGAATCTATCAATTTTCTGGAACGGATACAATGTGATTAGGTGGGCCCATACACCCTTCTTGTAGACCATTTAGATATTTTATTTTTTTTAATCGATGCAACGACTAGATGGTCACACGTATCCGTGTTATCAACCCGCAACTTGGCATTTGCGAGGTTACTTGCTCAGTTGATAAAATTACGAGCACATTTTCCAGATTCCCCTATAAAGACAATTCGTCTTTATAATGTTGGTGAATTTACTTCTCAAACTTTTGATGATTTTTGTATGCCGATTGGAATAAGTGTTGAACATCATGTAGCTCATGTTCATACACAAAATGGTCTTGTAGAGTCATTTATCAAACGACTTCAATTAATTGCAAGACTGTTACTGATGAAGTCAAAACTACCAATTTCTGCATGGGGGCATGCCATTTTACATGCAACATCACTGATTCGCATCAGGACCGTAAGTTATCATAATTTCTCTCCATTACAAATGGTTTTTGGTCAGGAACCAAATATTTCCCATCTTAGGATTTTTGGATGTGCGGTATATATTCTGATTGCTCCACCACAACGCACAAAGATGGGTCATCAAAGGAGGTTGGGAATATATGCCGGATTTGAATCCCCCTCGATAATTAAATATCTTGAGCCTTTGACGGGGAATTTATTTACAGCTTAATTTGCCGACTGTCATTTTAATGAGTCAGTTTTCCCAACATTAGGGGGAGAAAATAAACAGCTGGAAAAAAAATAAGTTGGAATGAATTATCGCTATCTCATTTTGATCCACGTACCCAACCATGTGAACTAGAAGTTCAAAGGATAATTCATTTGCAAAACTTAGCAAACCAATTGCTAGATGCTTTTGCTGACCCTAAAAAGTGACTAAGTCACATATACTAGTTGTGAATGCTCCGATTAAAATTGATGTCCAAAAGGACAAAATCTAGTTGCTAATGAGTCAAACGCACGCCTGAAGCGTGATAGATCAGTAGGTTCCAAAGATAAAAATCCTCGAAAAAGAAAATGAGCTATATCTTGTGATGGTCCGATCGAGGAATCAATGGATTATGAAAGATCTCGAGAAGAGATTAAAAGGTCTCCAGAGGAGACATTAGACATAAATCAGGTACCTGATAATGATGGGATATCAATAAATTATATCTTATCTGGTAACAGATGGAACCGAAACAAAATCGACGTTGATAATACTTTTGCATGCAATATAGCACTAGAGATTTTGGATGAAAATGTGGATCAGGAACCATTGTCAATTGGACAATGTAAGCAAAGAGATGATTGGCCAAAATGGAAAGAGGCAATTAAAGCGGAACTCAAATCTCTTTCAAAAAGAGAAGTATTCGGGCTTGTAGTTCGTACCGGAAGGTGTAAAACCTGTGAGATATAAACGGGTCTTTGTGAGAAAGAGAAATGAAAAAGGGGAAATTGCGAGATATAAAGCTCGTTTGGTTGCACAAGGATTCTCACAAAGACCTGGAATTGATTATGAAGAAACATATTCCCATGTGGTGGATGCAACCACTTTTAAATTTTTGATTAGTCTGGCAATAAAAGAAAGACTTAATTTCCGCTCAATGGATGTTGTTACAGCCTATTTGTATGGGCCTCTTGATAATAATATTTATATGAAACTTCCGAAAGGTTTTAAACTGCCTAAAGTAGTTAATTTAGGTTCTCGGGAACATTACTCAATCAAATTGAACAGATCCTTTTATGGATTAAAACAATCTGGGCGTATATGGTATAATCGCCTCACTGAATACTTATTAGCGGAAGGCTATAAGAATGATCCAATTTCCCCGTGCATTTTTATTAAGAAGTTTAACTCTGGATTTGTCATTATTGCTGTGTATGTTGATGATATGAATATCATTGGGACTCCTGAAGAGATCTCTTTGACAATTGAGTATTTAAAGAAAGAATTTGTAATGAAAGATCTCAGAAAAACAAGATTTTGTCTTGGACTGCATATTGAACACCTAAAGGATGGAATCCTTGTGCATCAATCAACATACATAAAAAAGATGCTAAAGAAATTTTACATGCATAACGCACATCCGTTGAGCACCCATATGGTTGTTAGGTCACTTGATGTTAACAAAGATCTATTTCGCCCTCGGGAAAAGGATAAAGATATTCTTGGTCCAGAAGTGCCATATTTAAGTGCTATTGGTGCATTGATGTATCTTTCTAGTCACACACGACCTGACATATCATTTGTTGTCAATTTGTTGGCAAGATTTAGCTCATGTCCAACTCGGAGACATTGGAATGGGGTTAAACACATATTTCGTTACCTTCAAGGTATGATAGACATGAGATTATTTTCCCTAATCTATCCAAAACAGAACTGGTTGGTTTTGCGGATGCATGGTACTTATCTGATCCCCATAATGCTCGATCACAGACTGGTTATGTATTTACATACGGTGGTACTACAATTTCTTGGCGATCAATGAAACAAACAATTACTGCCACTTCCTCCAATCATGTTGAGATTTTGGCTATCCATGAGGCTAGCCATGAATATGTGT
This sequence comes from Hibiscus trionum, assembly GCA_030270665.1. Lineage (NCBI taxonomy): Eukaryota > Viridiplantae > Streptophyta > Magnoliopsida > Malvales > Malvaceae > Hibiscus > Hibiscus trionum. Next base: position 17,775,074 of record BSYR01000051.1, read on the forward strand.
GGCTAAGGTTGTAATCCATCACATTAAGAGAATTGTGGTGTAACCCCCTCGACCCGGCCTAGCCGATAGACCGAACCGAACAGGTTACACGGGGAATATTGAAGTAAACCGGGAAGGTTTACCTCAATAAACGACCCTATTTTTTCTTTTCTTGTCAAGATACAAATTAAGCTCCTAGAGAACAACAAGCAGCAGATCAGAAGACAACTTGATCACACGTCGATCACCAACGATTTTGATTTTAGGGACTATTTTTAAAGCTTAAAAAATTATATGGGTTTAACCCATTTTCCTTTTACCAACCTTTAATTAAGTTTATTACAGGCATGTCTATCAAAACTCAGCTTAAATCAACCAATAGGACTCTTTTAATTGCATCCATAAGAAACATGGACCAAAACGCAAAGATTCAGAACATTCAAAGATGAGTTTAAACCATTTTAACGAATAATGTATCAGTACCCTTAAGGAGGGTATCGATACGCCCCCGACGATCAGGCTTCCCAAGCCCTGCATCACTAGACCGTATCGGTACGTTGGGGCACTGTATCGATACACCCTTAAGACCGTATCGGTACGCTAGGGTACCGTATCAAAACGTCCCCAAGCAGTGGCCAAAAAGGGTATCGATACGCCCCTTTCATTTATGAAGGTTGTATCGATACACTATGAAGTGTATTGATACACCTCAGTCTACAGCTGCCCAAAATGCAAATTTAGCACCTCTAAAGCCTTCTCGAACCATACCAACATACATTTAAGCATGCTTGCAACACAATTACACATCAACACTCAAGGATACATGACAAAGACATCATCGAGCACCATTATAAACATCAATGACATCTAAAGGCATGCTTCCTAAGAAATTCAAGCACCAAAAGGTCAATTTCAAATCCAAGCAAAAACCAACTATCAAAGGCCACTTACATACTCATATATGCATATCAAACTTGCACCAAATCGGAAAACACTAAAGCAACCAACATTCATAGTATTGGACATCCCCATTGCCTTTATTACTCTAGTCTATAACCAAACATACCTTCAATCAAAGTCTTTCATTGATCCCTTGCAAGTGCTGCCTCCAAAGCTTGAATTTACTGTATTGGTGGACAAAGAGAGCGTAAGCACAAAATGCTTAGTGAGGAAAGCTCAAAACCAAAAACATCAATGCAACAAAATTGTTTTCACTCTTTTGAAAACCATCATGCCCTCTTTGAAAATCGATGCACTTCATTATTTAAATCAGCATTTCAAGGCTCACACACGGGAGCAACCCTTCATACACTCTACCGGCATCTCAAGGCTCACACACGGGAGCAACCCTCCAACGAGAGACGGGACACACACAAGGTTCGCACCCGTGGTGGAGTATTCAGTAAAATTACAATCTCTCAACACCACTCATCGGTATATGTATAGCCCACTAACGAGAGACAGGGCACACACAAGGTTTGCACCCAGGAGCTACCCTCAACTGTTGCAACCTTAAACAATCCTCAATCATTAGGGTACTTGGTTGGAGTTTTCGATACAATCACAACCCCTCAACATTCAAGGAGACTTTTTTATAGTGCACTTAATTCTATAGCCGACTAACTATATCTGATTTCATTTACAAAACATTTTATACAACATCACTTGCCAATATAATCCAGATTTCATGCACACCTCACTATTTTTACAAAGCATTTATAGTAAGCCATATTACAAGCATTAAATCATGCTCCAAACCTCATGGTTTAAAACAGTATATAAATGCAATTAAACTCAAGTGCAACCAAAGGCTCAAACTAGCACAATCCGGGAGAGAAATTCACTTTACTTACTTCTAAACTTAGTAAAGCGTTTCAAGCTCTTACTAACTTCCCAAAACCTTTTCTAAAAGGTTTCTAGGCTGGAAAATCAAGTTCCACTCACCGAATTGCGAAACCACACTTGCCGACGCAACACTCAAACGTCTGAAGCCTCCAAAACCACTTCGTTTGATTCTGGAATACTATCCCCTATTTTCAATACGTTAAAACAGAGATTCAATGCATCATAATGCATCCAAAACTCCATCACTGAAAAGAAAACCCGCAGCCCTGCTCTTAAGCATCAAATTACCCATCCGAAACAATTGAAAACTCAATCGATTGACCTCTAACCTCAGCCCAGCCATCACCCATCACATCCAACACATTTTAAGCATAAATCAACATCAAAAAATAACCTAAAACCATCCTTATACCTCCAGTAACTCAGATATCACATTACACCCCAAAAACCCAACCAAAACACTTTAAAAACCAATGATCTCAAGGATTTCGGGATTAATATGATTAAGACTCTATTTCAACATCATAAACCTTCCAAAACTTGTTTAGAAATCATCTCAAATAGATCAAATTAAGACTCCTTCGAAAATCACATTAAACCCATCTTTTCTAATAAGATTTCACCATTTTATCAAACCAATAAAAAAACCTCAATAAAAACATAGATAAAGAGTCAAATATCTTGGGAATTTCATTAAAGAACCTTGATTAGAGGGTTAGCACGAAATTTACCTCCAATCCTTGCTTCTCTTCTAATTTTGGCAAGTTTAGCTTTCAAGAATCTTGAAGAAATGTGAGAAAAATCACAAAGAAGAAGTTGGAAATCAAGAGAGGAAATGAAAATGATTGAAATCTTGAAATTAAAAGAAAATGAAGAGTGTTTGGCTGAAGTGAAAATGAGAGAATGAAAAGATCGTCAAATTTTTGTTAACCAAAATAACTACCTTTCTAATTAAAGCTATTTTAATATTTAATAAATTATTTAAAACACATGCCAAATTAGAGAAAATGCTTAATTGCTATTAAGCTTCCTAATGATTCTAAGATCTTGACTCTTTTTGAAAAACACCTTTTTTTCCACAACTTTAAAACTTTACATTTTAGTCACTGCTTAAAATGTATACTTTCCAAAACTTATTTTGCAAAATTTCTTTAACCAACCTCTTAAATATAATTTTAGAGGATTTTAAGAATTTTTATCATATTTTTATCCCATCCTGAACCTTGATTTCCCTAAACCACCTATTAACGATTCGAACAACCGATTACTGATTCCACCGGCCCAACCCGACTCGCAAAACACCTAGACCCAAAACCGAGGCGTTACATGTGGTTTACACTCTGAAAAAGTAGCTCCGACAATCTTATATGAAGATAATACATCATGTATTTCTCAACTTAGAGAATGATACATAAAGGGTGATAGAACAAAACATATCTCACCAAAATTCTTCTTCACTCATGATTTACAAAAGAATGGAGACATTGATGTCCAGCAAATTCGTTCATGTGATAATTTAGCATATTTATTTACTAAGGCACTCCCTAATGCTCTGTTTGAGAAGTTAATTTACAACATCGGATTGCGTCGAGCCAGAGATCTTATGTGACATTTTCATGAGGGGAAGAAAATATGCATTGCACTCTTATTCCCTTAACCAATGTTTTGTCCCAATGGGTTTTCCTGGTAAGGTTTTTAATGAGGCAACAAGTTATGCGTATCAAAGATGTGTGTACTCTTTTTCCTTCACTAAAGATTTTTTCTCTCTCTTTATTGGTTTTATCTTAGTAAGGTTTTAACGAGAAACATTATCTTTATAGACATCCAAGGGAATTGTTATGAATATTTATCTATATTGATGTCTATCATGATAAGAACTTTATTAAGGAGATTTGATTTATTTATTATTAGGAATATTATCTTTATTAATTAGAGTTTAATGTATTATGTACTTCTTATGACTATAAATAGATGAAGGCATTGTACACAATTCTAATTTTTGATAATAATATAAATCTCTTTCCTTCTTTCATCTATTTATTCTTGTTCTTGGTTATTTTATTTATAACAGTTATAAAACTAAAAAATAAATATCAAAATGCTTGAAAACTCTATTATTATTATTATAATAATAATAATAATAATAATAATAATAATAATAATAATAATAATAATAATAATGTTACCCTTTTAAGAACTGACATATTAACGATTGTGACAACAAAACACAACCACGAAAGGAAAAAAAGTACACACGCACACCACAACCTACTACGGAGCCCCCACAGCACAGACTAGACTGCGGTACGTCATGACAACGCTTACGAGGTGACGGCCAAATCACTGATACACATTAAAGAAAATTATGAAAATAAAAGTTGGATGGCGAAAACGAAAAGTTAAAAGAATACACCACAGAATATTTGAGGAGAGGGGGAACAGTTGAAGGAAAACGTTATGAAAAAATAGTAGGAATATTTTTGGAGGGTTAAAATCACTTTCCTACCTAATAAGAAATGAAAAACATTTAGTTTTTAAAGAAAAAAAATGAAGTTTTCAACCCAACAAAAAGTAAAATAACCCCGACTTTTGATTTTAACCAAAATTTAAGAGGTTCAAACTTCGATTTTAACCGAATTAACCGATCGAACCGAAGCTTTTTTCGGTTAATCGATCGATTAATTTTAGATTCGGTCGATTAATGATTTTTTTAAACTTCGGTTATCGGTTAATTAACCGAATTAACCGAAATTTTTATATATTACATATTTTAAATATTACATATATTTATTTTTGGTCATTGAAATTTTAAAAACTATAAAATGATCATTAAAGTTTTTGATATATTATAAAATGATCATTAAACTTTATAACACAAGATGATCATTAAATTTATTGAATTATTAAAAAATGATCATTAAACTTTTCAATATTTATCAATAATTATAACGTGCAATGAACCAATGACCATTTTGTAATAGTCTGATAAGTTTAATGGTCGTTTTATAACTTTTGAAAGTTCAGTGACTAAAAAATCATTTTAACATAGTTTAGTGACCATTGTGTAATTTACCCAAAATTTTATAATAAATTTTGGTTCATTCGAAAACCGACCGAATTAACTGAACATTTTTTGGTTCGGATAAAAATTTTCGAAAAAAAAGCAATTTTTCCACTAACACTTCTCAAATAGTGTTGTAAATGATTAGTCCACAATTGTATGTTTTCCTGAAATTATCCGCGAACTACTAAATTGGAATTAAAATGGTAAATTTAAAAACAAAAGAGTTAACACCAAATATAGTTCATAAATAAACCCCCAAGTGCGTCATTCATTTCAAATTCGAGATCCTCTGAATGTCTTTGATGAAGGATTGAAAAAGCTCTAATGTAATATATGTATCTTAAAATGGTAATGAATAATTCCTAATCCAATACTGTAAAATCGACATAACTTGTAAAATCAACCATTCTGTTTGTTTATGTTGTATACTTTTTGAATTAGGCCATAACATAGAACTTAATTGTCTTCTTGGTTGTGTCGGTTGTATGTTGGAATTTTGGTAACATGTCATGAACTAAGTACATGTAAAATCAACCATTCCTAACCCAATACTGTAAACCTGTTTAATTACATGTAAAATCGACATAACTTGTAACAACAACTACAAATCAACCATTCTGTTTGTTTATGTTGTACAATTTTGGTAACATGTAATGTACTAAGTACACTAGTTATGATTGATGACATATGCCCTAAACCGTGTGTCTCTATTTAGTGCTAAATACAATTTAATTGTAAAATTACCTTTTGCCCTTCTAAAAATCAATGCTTGAAATCTACTTACTACGCCTATTTTCGTTGTTTGTAAAACCAACTTGTTTCATTATGTTTTGACTCAACTACAACTATGCTCTTTTCTTTGATAATATATTTAATTGGATTAATATCCTATACACTGGCGGTGGAAAATAAAGTTTCCACAAGTGGGGTTATTTAGGGGTTTAGGGTTTAGAGGTTAGGGGTTTAGGTTATAGAGTTTAGAATTTAGGATTCATGGTTAGAATTTAGGTTTTAGAGTTTAGGGTTTGTGGTTAGATTTTTAGGGTTTTAATGTTAAAATTTTAGATTTTAGATTTAGGCTTGAAAATAGGCATGATTGTGGAATTTTTTTTACACTGACAGTGTATCAAATATTAATCCTATTTAATTTTTATGAATCTGTTAATGTTATGTATATTGCACTCTGAAAGCACGCGCCTATCGATTTTTGGTTTATTAAATCGCATATTTGTCTGAATCTACACTATGATAGCATGTCATGTTGGATTAAAATTCGCAAGTGTGGACACATATGTGTTGCTATTATAAAGTTTGATGCAAAATTAAGTTACAAATTATGTTAGGCGTGCCATATGTATTAAATTGTCATGGATATAGAAGTGTACATATCATAAGTTGTATTTATAATTTGATAAAGGGCATAATTATAAATATCTAATTAATAACATTATTAAATTAGTTATATAAAGAGGTGGTGGTCTCCAAGAAATATGTTAACTTGTTTTCTCTCCTTCTTGTCAAAGAGTTTTACGTCAAGAGAACATCTATCTTCTTGAGAGACCAATACCAAAGATTCAGGCTTTCAATATCAAAATTCAAGTTCTTCAATTTACAAATATATTTAAGTACGCTTCCACATATAGTATTTTATTATTGATGATTTGACATGATATATCATTTTATTGTTGATGTCAAAAATCTTAGACACCGAACAAGGTGGTGGAGACAAGGACCAAGGAGGAAGTTGGTGGTGATTTGTGCTGGTTCACCCATTCTAGGATGGAACAAGACCAAAGATGTGGATGTAGAGTGAAGTGGAGAGAATTGGTAGAGGATGAGATGAAAAGATTCAACATGCATTGTCCTCTTCAATTCAATGGGTATGCAGGATTAGGTCCAGCTCTCAATCGATAGACTTTTCAGCCTAATCACATGGGTTGGTAGAATATACTCAGTTGTCAGGGAGTAGGCTCAGCTGGCGGGTCAAATAGACCTGACGGTTGTCATGTTGAAAGTAATCTGAAGAAGAAGAGCTCCGAAGGCCCTAATGCTTCGCATGTTGAGAAGTGATACAAAGAATAAGAGTTCTGGAGGCATTGGTATCTTCCAGGAGGCGGCAGATTTCGGAGGCATAGGCCTCTTTTCGAAGACAATACTGATTTAAGGCTAGGACATCTGTGGAGGTATAACAATGGTCCCCCTTAGTCGAAGGAGTGCTATAAAGTGGTGGGTTTTAAAGGAGACGTTTCTCGAGAATATACGTCGTAATTGGTGTGATTATAGATTAATTTTTAAAACTTGTACTTGTGGTGTTGTATGGATGGTCTAGAGCAAGGGACGTAGATTACGGTTTTTTGAAACCGTGTTTTGATGGATTATAAATTGAGAGAGAATTGAAACCCTAATTTCATCGGTCCGTTTTTCAATCGTTAAATTTTTTTTCAAACTCTTTCTTTTCAATCGTTGAATTTCTTTTTTTTTTCTTATACTGTCAAAATGGTGAAAAGTGAGAAAGCTTTGGCGAAGAAAGTTGAGGCGGACATGGAGGTGGACGTGGTTTGGAGTGAATTTGAGTGTAAGACGGGCAAAAATAAGGTGAGAAAACTTTTGGAATGTCGCAGGCTACGGTGGTCAAACTTTAAGTTCAAGATTCCAAAAGGAACGTTTCATTTAAGTGATTATGGTGAGGAGAAATAGGAACTCTAGAGTGGTGCTACTTGCTACTGTATTTATTCAAAGCTGGGTTTTATCTACCGTTGCACAACTTTGCTTGTAAGGTTTTGGTGGAGTATGGTGTGGCTTCGAGGCAACTAGCGGGGGCATCCTAGTGGATCGTCAATAGTACCTCATCAAATATGCAAATCAGGGATGGAAACCATCCATAAGGGTCTTAAAGAGGTTGTTCACCCTTAGTCTGACGAATCTGTAGACTTCCCTCGATTTTTCTGAGTTTTGTGAAAAGATATACGCTGAGTGAATACTGGGATCCAAATGTGGGCTAGCGCAGTGCAAAAAAGTTGGAACTTAGTCGCTCCAAATATATAAGGGTGACATGAAGATTGCCTGGAGGTTTTGGTTTTCCTTTGAGGTGGAGGGTGCTTAAAGAGGGTACAACGAAGGTGATTTTGTTGCTGAAAAAAAAGGCGGACTGAATGTTCATTTTGAGGAAAGGGTGGCTGAATGTGGAAGAGTATATCACTCTACAGAGGGTGTTCCAAGTGTGTCTCCGTAGAAGGAGTCTCAATGGGTACAAGCGCTACCAGCTAGCGAAAGGTATGTGTGTCATCCGAAGGTGATAAATAGCACGGCGACTTGGACTTAAGGCGGGGAGGAGGAGTTGACCTAAGTGCTTGTTAGGAAGAAGGAGATGAGAGGAATTGGCTAATCTCTTATGGGTGCTGCCTGCGTAGAGTGTTGTCATCAGCTTTGGTATCTGGTAGGGCAAGGCGTGATGCAGATTTTACTTTGGAGGCTAGCACAAAAGAAAGACTTGAGCTGGAAAATTGATGATTATGTAGTGGAGAAAGGTGTGGAGACCTTCGTGGATATGGAAGTAGATGTGGAGGATGATGGTAATGCTCTAGAGGCATTAAGCGAACCGATACTTGTTAGTGCAACTTTTGCGACGCCATCGGGAGGTAAGAAGAGCCTTAATGTATATCATTGTGAGTTAGAGGCTGGATCGTCTTTAGATGAGGGTGTCAGGAACATGGGGGCTTCAGAAGTCATCCCCTTAACATAATTTTACCGGGGGAGACTGTGCCCAATGTTCTTCTAGGTCATGTTGTGGTCGTGGAAAAGAAAGTTGGCTGAAGCGAGAGCCTGGTTGGCGACACTGCTTCTTTTTCTCCGTAGTTCCTTCAAGTTTTCTTCTAATAGTGGGATTGTTATATCATGTGGGGGCATTAAGGCTTCTACCATTATTATGCCTATTGGTTTGATTGTTATAGATATTTCACTTAGTCCTTATTCGTTAATTTTTTTGTGGTAACTGGTCAATAATTTCATTTGTGTTGATGACAGATTCGCGAAGGTATCTTTTGACCAGTTGTTCGGTCAGCTAGAGGTGAGGGAGCTTTAGATCTTTCTCCTTCTGTTTTAGGTATATATGTGAGATAACTTCAATTTCTTGTTTATTTGGAGGGATATTTACTTTCTTCTTTGATTACAATAGAGACTCAAGTGACGCAACCTATGAAGGCTAGGAGGGAATACGTTGTGGTTCTGCCTTCCAGTTTTTGTGGGGTCCACTATACTGAGGGTACTCTTTTGGGCGCCGAGATGAGCTAGGTGGTAGGTAAATTGCAATACTCCCTTTGCGAGGCGGCTAAGAAGATACATTCAACCTTCACTGATGTTAGAGCAACATGTATCCGTCAGCAAGATGAGGTGGTTGCCAAGGAGAAGAAGCTTTCTGAGGCCAATGACAAGATTGCTTCATTGGCTAAAGAGGTTAAGGCCATGAGACAATACTTGGTAGAGGCCCAGAATTGCCAGAAAAGAGCTGAGGTACAAGCTATTAATGAGTGAAGAAAATATGTTGCTGCCCAGGATGAGGTCCACAAGTAAAAAGAGATATCCGTGAAAGAGAATGTGGAGGTGGAGGAGAAGAAAAAGGAAGTGGCCCGAATTCAGAAGGAGAATAAGGAGTTGAAAGAGACTTTGGAGAAACAAATCCAGCGGCTAAAGAGGGAGGTTGAAGTGGAGAGGGTTATGAGCCTCAATGTTGAGAGGTAGCTACAGGAGTATGATGGCTATGCAAACAAGTGTGAGCGCAACCTCATGTGCGTCGTCCAAGTGGTCGTGGGGCCGCTCAATTTTAGCAATTTGGACCTTTATTGTTGTTGGCGGGTAGTACAAGAAGGGGTAGATTTTGATGTCTATAATCCCTCAAGTGGGTCTTGGAAAGATGCATGTGAAGGACTACTACCCTATGTTTGAAAGGAAGTGGCTGGTGAGCCTGCTACCCATACAGGTGATCCTCTAGATGCTGAACCTAAAGACCCTTCGCAGGCTTAAACCCTTGTTGGTATTTTTGTATAAATTCTTGTAATTTATATTATATTAATACAATTGTGGGTTGGTTGGGTGTACTTTTCCTTTTATTCTTCCAAACTTTGGGTGTGTTGGACTGAAGTATTTCTTTATCTGCATTATTTTGTTGTGATGTTACGCATGTTCACATTCCTTGTGTTTTTCACACAAATAATTTTGCCAGAATTTTTATCCCATATGATTCAACGCCTTAGTCGAGGGTTTTATATCATTGAATAAACAAATTGTTTCCTCTGTTTAGCTATACAAGTTATTCTAGCACTTGGATAAAACTGGATGGAAGAGGCGAACACATATTGACAATTTTTAAGTGACGGTGGTAAATAAAATGAGAACAAGTATATCTTAATTTTGGGAATTATCTCAATGCTTTGGAGTAATCAGTCGTGCATCGAGCGGAGACTTCTGAAAATAATTGAAAATGAGTGAGGATATTTTACGTTTAATCTTTAGGAGACCGTCTTATGCCCTTGAAAAAACAGATACATTGAGTGGAGGCATCTCCGTGCTGTTAGAGCATCAGCCTCAAGTAGCGTGGTGGTATCCCATTCACTTGGAGTAATAGTCGCGAGTGGGGTTGAGGTATCTCGACACTCTTAGAGAAGCGAGTGCAAATTGAGTGGAGGCAACTCGACACTCTTGGAGAAATAAGCGCAAATTGAATGGAGACATCTTCGTGCTCTTGAAGAGTTAGACCAGAATAGCACGGAAGAATCTCACACCCTTGGATTGACAACCGTGTGTAGGGTTGATGCATCTCGACACTCTTGGAAAAGCGAGCACAAATTGAGTGGAGACGTCTTGACACTCTTGGAGAAACAAACGCAAATTGAATGAAGTCATCTTTGTGCTCTTGGAAAGTTATTCCAAAATAGAATGCAGGCATCTTGTAATTAGAGGCAATCATGTGTTCGTAGCATCCACATGCCCTGATTTGCATGAAATACGAGCATCTCGACGTCCCTTGTAGAAATGTAATGATTGGAGCTATCTTTGTGCTCTTGGAGAGTTTGTCCAAAATAGAGTGGATACATCTTGTAATAGGAGGCAATCGTGTGTTCGTAGCATCCACATACCTTAATTGGCATGAAAACACAGGCGTATCAACATCTTTGTAAAAACGCAACACCTATGGCGTTGAATGGGAGAAGGCATCTTCGTCACTCTTGTAGAAACAATCTTGAATCGAGTGTATGCATTTCGAGATTCATAGAAGCAGACTTGACTGCTTGAAGAACTTTCAGTCGCCCAACTGGTTTCCATGACTTTTGTTGATGCTTCTCTGTCCTTGTACCGAAGGTGTCTTTCATGAGATTCGAGGGCTGAAACCCTTTTTACATTTACACCTTGTATATGTGTAACACAAACTCTTGGTGAGAATATGCGAGGTGTCACCACTATCTTGTGTCAGTGGCCTTGACAAGGGGTTGGCTTTGTAGAGTTCGATGAAGAGCATAGCTTCTTTAAGCTAGCTCCACCCCTTGGGTTCAATCGGTTTCAGACTTTCACCAGATAACAAACCCTCACCAGCATCTGGCTTATTGCTGTCAGCATATCTGATGTGATATTGCTACCTCGTCGGCCCCATGATGCCATCAGGATGTGTGCGGTGAGAAATTGCTATACCATTTTTCTCTTTCTTCTTTCTTTATGGTTGAAATAGCTTGAAACGGGAAAACTATCAAACCCGATTCTTTTGGTCGGAAAAATCTCGACGCTCACCACACCAAATGTATTTTTCAAAAGTCTCAAACACCATATAAAGTGGCGGAGACGAGAACCAAGAAGGAAGTTGATGATGGTTTACTCATTTTGGGATGGGCCGAGAGCCAAAGATGGTGATGTAGAGTGAAGTGGAGAGAACTAGTGGATGATGAGATGAAATGAGTCAATATGCCTTGTCATCTTCAGCTCAATAGGTATTTATAGCCAAGTGGTATTGTTTGATGGGATAGAGCCAGGCCTAGTGATGGCTATTAATGGGTCGATAAAATTAGGTCTGGCTCTCAATCAATAGGCTTTTCAGTCTAGTCATGTGGGTTGGAAGAGTAGACTTGGCTATTAGGGAATACGCTCAGTTGACGGGTCAGATATACCTGATGACTGTCATGTAAAAAATAATCCGAAACAAAATTTTATATAAATTTATATTTAAGAATTGATATTTCGTTAATTTTGCCTTACATTGAATCACTCTAATGTTTATGTTTTGTTATATATTGATTTGCAATTTTGATTTGATTAAAGATTGATGTTTAAATTTTAGGTATAATTTTCTTTAATGTATTTGGCTATACATTATACCACTCTAATGTATTTTTGGTATTATGTTTATGTTTGGTTAATTTTGCATTTACCGGGTGTTATGGTGAGCCTTTATTAATTGATATCAAAGTTTTTCTTTATTACTAAATGTAGGGAGATTCTAATGTAAGGCGGACTAATATACGGCTAAGAAACGGTGTTACCGGAAACATTGTAAGATAAATAACAAAATAGGTAAAGCGCTACCGGATATGTTGATTTAAAATAATGTATCCGGTAGAAAACATTAAAAAATATTAAAAAAATTGGTAATCGGCAAACTTAAGTTATCGGTAGGTATAACAAAATAGGTAAAATTTTACTTATTTTGTTGATAAGAGTATCAACATATTAGGTAGTATTAAAGTTTAAGCTGATGGGGCCTTGGAAATCCCACGATAACAAAATCGGTAAAATTACTTATTTTGTTGATAAGAGTATCAACATATTCGGTAGCGCTTTACCCATTTTGTTATTAAAGTTTAAGCTGATGGGGCCTTCGAAAGTATCTATACTTTTTTAAAAGTATCCATACTTTTTAAAAAAAGTATAGTATAACAAAATAGGTAAAATTTTACTTATTTTGTTGATAAGAATATCAACATATTCGGTAGCGCTTTACCTATTTTGTTATTAAAGTTTAAGCTTATGGGGCCTTCGAAAGTATCTATACTTTTTTAAAAGTATCCATACTTTTAAAAAAAAAGTATAATATAACAAAATAGGTAAAATTTTACTTATTTTGTTGATAAGAGTATCAACATATTAGGTAGTATTAAAGTATCGATACTTTTTGTTGATACTTCTTTTAAAAGTATCGATACTTTCGAGCTACATTGCAACCGGTTACATTGCTTTTTAAAAAAAGTATCGATACTTTTAGAAAAGTATAGATACTTTCGAAAGTATCAACAAAATAGGCAATTTTACTTGATATGTTGATACTCTTATCAACAAAATAGGTAATTTTACTGGATATGTTGATACTCTTATCAATAAAATAGGTAATTTTACCTATTTTTTATGTTTAATCGGTCACCTATTTAACCGATCACGCCGTATATTAGCCGTATATTAACCGCCTCACAGCAGAACTACCCCTAAATGTATTATACATATGTTTCACGACTTTTTAGAATCCATTTCAAGATATTATGATAACATTACAGTCATAATTGAGAATGAGAACGGGCATGTCAATATTTTTAACAAAATATTAAATGAATTGTAATGACTATAAATAAGAAATTATTTGACATTTTCTTTAAATCATACTAATATTTTTATAAGAAATTTACAAGTTAGTATATGGAAATGAGCTATCTAAATTTTGATCCGATTCCTATAGCATGTTGATTACTTTTTAGAAAAGATCTTTATTATTATTAGTAAGTTATTTTTTAAAGTAAATTTTTATTACAATCAGTAAATTATTCAAATCAAAGGCTAGTACGAATGATTAATTAAAAAACAATGTAAAAGTACATGTTTAGAATTGGTTCTTTGAAAGACCTAATATTTAAACGTGCCTAGTACACCACATATCTTTCAGAGTTACCTACATAGTGTATTGTTCATTACTATATTTAAAAGTACATGTTGCATTGTTTACTAAATTCATGTGGTCTAACAAAGTTGATAATTGTCCATCTGTTTATGGTTTGTAGTTTTTTTTTTACTAAATTCTTTTTTTTGAAAGGTAAAGGGCCTCGTTAAAAACCCCCTCTAAGCCTAATTAGGGGGGAAAGAGTGCCCGGTATTTTATTAAAGATATCATGTTCGAATTACAACCATATGAATACATAGCTGATCAGTTTGCAATAAATCCCTATCCGATAAGTAGTAGGTTACAGAATGGACCTGCCAAGCGATATTACTTATGCTTCATTGCAACCCTCTATCCATTAACCTCTTGTTTCAGCCAATCCCTGCTTTAGCTAGTTCGTCCGCGACCGTGTTGCAACTCCTTGGTATTAGTCTTACTATCACACCCCTCTTCTTCATTTGCTCCTTCACTACGGCGACCAATTCCGCTAGCTGAGCCGGCGGTTCAGCCACTTGGGTAACCCACTCTACCACCGCTTTGCAATCGACTTCCACCACTAACCTCTGTCTATTTCCCCAGCCCGAGTTTAGGAACTGAGCGATACTTTCCTTAACCGCCATGAGTTCTGCCATTGCCGCCGGTATCTGTCCGCACCCCCTTGAGAACTGAAATAAAATCGTTCCGTCTTTGTCCCTTAGTACACCCCCTATTCCACCTCTTGAGTCTTCCAACCTCACTGCGCCGTCTACATTTAGTTTCAAAAAACCTTCTGGAGGCGGTAACCATCCTATCAACCGCTCCCTGCGTTTAGGCATTATGCTGGAATCAGTAACCAGCAAAGGGTCAGCGATAATAGCATCCATCGGGATCCCTAGCTTTTCAAATTTGCCGTTAATCCAGAAGGCCATCCTCAGCTTAATCAAACCAATTAACTGCTTTGAATCTACCGATTTTGACTGGAACACGATCTCGTTTCTATGTAACCAAACTGTCCAGATCAAGGCAAAGGGGATGATGGACCAGGAGGTTTTCGCATCTTTTAGTTGTAAGGTTTCCCAAGTCTCTAATAACATTCTGGGATCTTCGGGTAAAGCTGTAACTACCCCTCGGTGAAACACAAAAAAATTCCAAAGCCTCCAAACCACAGGGCAGGAGAAAAACAAGTGTTGGACCCTTTCCGGCAAAAGAGTGCAAAGAGGGCATACCTGGTTCTGAGCCTGTTGAACACCTCGTTTCAATAACTCTCGTCTTACTGCCACCCTTCCTTTGACTACGAGCCATACGAAAAATTCAACTTTTGGTGGTGCAAATCCCAGCCATACATACCTGTTCCAGAAGGAATTTGCAGAGGAGGGACCGCTCAGCAATGACTTGAAGGATTTAACGGTGAAAGATCCGTCGCATGTCCCCGACCATTGCACCCAGTCGTGTGGCAAGTTACTTGCTTCGAAATTATGAAGCCTTTCATTCAAGGCATCCCACATCAGTTGCTCTCTTTCAAACAAGGGTCTGCGGAGTGGAATTTCCCATTCCCATCCCCCATTTACTTTTCTTCCAAAATCTGCTATGCATCCCGATTGTCGAGCGGACAAGGCGAAGATTCTAGGATATAAAGTTTTCAGCGGTACAGGGCCTAACCACACGTCTTCCCAGAAATCTATCATCTTCCCATCACCCACTCTTAAGCTTAAGTGATTTCTTAGACACGTATCTACTTCAGCTTCCTTATGAAATGAGCCGGTAATACCGTTCCAAATCCAGGAAGTCAGTCTTGGAGCAGATTTTGGAGGCAGCATGGCGTGTTTGTTAGAAGGAATTTTACTTGCTACCACCCTTCTCCATAACCCCTGAGCATCATTGCCAAATCTCCAAGCCCATTTTCCCATTAAGGCTCGATTTGTCATAACCAAATCCGGCACTCCTAGCCCTCCTCGGCCTTTGTTTTCGCACACTTCGCTCCATTTCACCCAGTGTATCTTGCTTCTGTCCGCTGAATTCCCCCATAGGAAATTGGCCATTAGACTGTTTAGACGGTTGGCAATAGCGATGGGCATTTGGAAGAGTGATAGGAAATAGATTGGGAGGCTCGACATCACTGACTTTATAAGCGTGAGTCTCCCCCCGACAGAGAGGAGTTTAGGGGCCCATCCTTCAAGTTTGGATTCGAAGTTTTTGATGACTGGTTCCCACAGATTCTTAGAGTTGCGCTTCGCTCCTAGTGGGAGCCCCAGGTATTTTGTGGGAAAATTGCTCACCGAACATCCTACCGATTTTGCCCAATTGCGCAAAGCTTCTTCTTCAACGTTTATCCCAAATAAGTTACTTTTCTTCATGTTCAGTTTAAGACCAGAGGCTATTTCAAATACCCTCAACACTCGCTTGATGTTCATCACCTGTTCACCATCTGCCTCGCAGAAGATGAGCAGATCATCTGCGAATTGGAGGTGTGATATCATTACTCTCTCATTCCCTCTTCCAATTTCGAACCCCGTAAACAGTCTAGTATCTACTGCTTGCTGTAACATCAGATTTAGGACCTCTCCCACAAGATTAAACAATAAAGGTGACAAGGAGCACCCTTGTCTCAGCCCGCGCGCCATAGGGAAAGCTTCCGTTGGTGCCCCGTTCACAAGTACTGATATTGATGCCGTAGAAACATATTTTTTTATCCAGTTGCACCACATTTGTTTATCACTAAGAACAGGAACTCCCAATCAATAGTATCGTATGCCTTTTGGAAATCAATCTTAAAGGCGATACCTGATTTCTTTTCCTTTTCTATGAAGTCGATGGCTTCGTTTGCCACCAACGAGCAGTCGAGTATATGTCTGCCGGGGATAAAGGCAAATTGCGATTTGCCGACGAGTAAGCTGATCACCTCTCTAAATCTTTTGGACAGCACTTTCGAGACTAGTTTATACATTCCACTCACCAAACTAATTGGGCGGAATTCCTCAAGATTTTCCGGGTTCTTCACTTTTGGAATAAGTGTGAGAAAAGAGTGATTGCTGCCGCACTCCCATTCTCTCTTGTGGTAGAAGTCTTCGAAAAATCGCATAATTACAGACTTCAGCTCCGGCCAAATTTTTTTAAAAAATCTGAAATTCAGGCCGTCGGGGCCAGGCGCTCTATTGCTGTCTGTGTTAGCCAGTACTGACCACACTTCATCTTCACTGAAAGGTCTTTGAATCAATTCTGCATTTTCATTCGATAGCCTTTTGAAATTCAAACTGATGTCTTCTGTTTCTAACACATGCTTCTCGTTGAAAAAATTGGAAAAATGATCAAAAATCAGTTTCTTGATGCTGCCCGGGTCTTGCACCGCCCCCTCACTTGAGTTGAGTCTAACGATCGAGTTCACGTGCCGCCTTGCTGAAGCAACATTATGAAAGTAGTTAGTGTTCCGGTCCTCTTCGCGGAACCATCTCACTCTTGATTTCTGCAGCCACATAGTCTCCTCCTTTCGATATTCAATCCACAACGACGTTCTTAATGATTTCAATTGGTTGTGAACTTCGATTCCCCCTACCCCTTCGACAACTTTGTTTTCCAGCGCAGCAATTTCCTTCTCCAATTTTGAAGTCCTGTCGGCCATTTCACCCGCATAATTCCCAGCCCACTTCCTAGCTGCCAGTTTTGATTCCTTCAACAATTTCCCTATCTTCAACTTATTATTCAAACGTTTTTGATCAGCAATGGATTTCTTAACATGATCTATAAAGCCCTCCTCCTCCAACCAAACATTGAATATCTTGAAAGGTCGCGGTCCCCATTCCTCTTGCTCTTCGGACAAAACTACCAAATTATGATCAGATAAGGACATTTCGCAGATTTGTTGGGAGACATTCTGAAATATACGCACGAAATCCGCTGAGACTAAGAAACGATCCAGCCGGACGAAAGTCGGTGGATCGCGGTTATTGCACCACGTAAATTTTCCTCCACTTGTAGGTAGATCGATAAGCCCTGCCTCAAATACAAAATCTCTAAAAACTTGCATCGAAGCTCTATTCAACGAGAAGCCTCGCTTTTCTTCTTCATCAAGAATGAGATTCCAGTCCCCCCTAAGCACCACGGTATATTTTTATTCTTCAGCAGCTCTAATATATCCTTCATAAAATCCTTTTTTTCTGCATCCACCACGTGACTATATAAATTGATAAAGCCACATTGATTTTGGTTCTTTGACACTGTTCCAATCAGAGCTATAAAGCGACTTGTGACTATTTTTTCCGTAGCATTGAAGAAATTTCCATCCCAAAGTGACAATAATCCCCCAGCCGTGCCAATCGCCGGAGAATGCTCAAAGTTCATATCGTCTGAATTCCATATGCCTTTGCAAAACCTCACATCAACCTCTTCTTTTTTGGTTTCTTGAAACATCATAATCTTCGGCTTATGTTTGCGAATGACTTTCCGCACTGCCCTTACTTTTTCCTTCCTCTTCATCCCCCGAATGTTCCATGTAATAGCTTTTAACTTCATAACTTATCACAAATAATCCTAAAACCCCCAGTACTGCCTTCCGATTAGTTACTTTCCCTTAGACCTCTTTCCAGTGCGCTGACCTTGTGGATAACCGCATCATGTCCGCCCCTGAAGGAAATTCCCATAATTCTACTTACCTCCCATACCGCCTTTGCCTCTAGTTTATCCAGAGAAATATGTTCATCGGAGAAAGCTAGGCCGTCTTGATCGAAACTCGACTCCTCTCGATCTTCCAACGATTCTCTTATTTGCCTTCTTAACCTTCTCCTGCTGCTTCTTCGCCATAACCCGAAGACTTTGTTGACTCTATTCTCCACCCTTGGGGATTCCGGATTGCCTCTGCCCACTATTTCAAAAGTGTCTGGCACCACGGAGGCCCCACTGAGATCTACCGATTTCTTGCCTGTGGAGTTTCTAGAGGAGATAATAAAGATTGAGTCTTCCCTCTCTTCTCTATTTCTGGTGAGATTATGAATTTCCCAATTGGGGAACAAAAACGGCCCAACCCTCTCAGAACTCAGCCCACTAGGACTTTTTGCTGGATTGACCCAATGCTCTCCAACGATATTCTGGCCCGAGGGTATGTTTTCATCAGTAGACACCCCAATCCTATTTAGCACGTTTTCCATGTGGTGGCTATTGTCAGGACTGTAAACCTCGTTACCCAGCAGAGATTTATTTTGTGCCTGGGTGGACCCAGATTCCGAGACACATTTAGATTCATTCAAGGCGGGATTCCAATCGTCTGCTCCTACTGATGCATTCTCCTGTGGGCTATCAGTCGCTTCGTTTGCCCCTTCCCGGAACGGTTCGACCTCCGGTGACGGAGGGTCGCCTTGATTGGCTTGGGCGGCCTCCTCGTCCTCCCAAACTCCAATGTTTTCTTGCCCAAAATCTCCCTCGAAATCTGGTTTCATATTGTTACCTGAGAAGGCTGTCGGGTCTTGAAACTTCCCTTTTTCAATTCTGATGCAGTGGTTTTTCCCTTGTGACACAACGTGAACGGACTCCGGAATGTCTATAGGACTTGCCACTCTTAAGTTGATTTTTGCAGCTTCTAGGAAAGTTTTGTCGACAGTTTCGATCTCCGCCCCCATATATCTTCCCCATCTTTCCCCGAGTTCCCGGAAAAAATCCTCACACCAGCAGTGCAAGGGTACATCAAACATGTTTATCCTGATAAACTGGAAGGGGATTCCATTGACTAATAGGGGAGAGATGTGCCGGAACCAAAAACTTATCGCCTCCCTATTATTTTCCCATGCATTATTCATATCTTCTTCTGTGCTAAATCTGATAATATAAGAGTCTTTATCCACGCCCCATTTAATCACCTGAGCATTCACCTTTTCAAAGTCGAACGCTTGTTGGACTACCCCATCTCTATTGAGTTTTTGATTATCCCCACCATGCAACCTTTCATCCAATCATTTGTTTTGGAGTCAACTTTAAAGCTGAAGATACTTCCATCATTGCACCCCACTTCAACGTTACCTGACTGGCTTGGCGGATCTCTTTCAGGTGTTACTGCTTCGGTTAGGTTTTCCATCAACACTTCCTTATATGACCTGCTTCTGTTAGCCCTTTGATCCGCCGGATACTGGTATCTTTTTGGTTGAGGAATAGTACCCCCTGCTCATTCCGGTTCCCTTTTGTTCCGTTATCTCTTCTTCTTTCCGTCCTGGAGGGCGGTATGAATTTTCTTGCTGCTGGATACTTTGCCTTAGTTGCTTGGATTATAAAACCGTCGATTTTCATTTGGTTTATTTTGGCAATGGCTGAGAAAAGACCTTCTTTTTGCTCGAAAGAAACAAAAGCAAAAGTCGTTTGCCTGTACTTTACCTTGTGGTTGACGTTCGGAATGTAAACCCTTGTGACTCTCCCGTGATGACTGCACAGTTCCCTTAGGGTTGCTCTGGATATTCTCCTGCTCAGGTTGTTGATGAACATTTTCCATTCTCCTGAAGCTGACCTGCCTTCGCCGGAACGCTCCTGAAACGCCGGAACTAAATTCTTAATTTTGGAATTCTAGACGTTAAGAAAAAAAATGATTAATACGTCTAGGAGCACAACAAATTCCTAATTTAGTGTTATAGTCTCTACTTAGGCTCAAGCTCTGAGCCCAACATTTTCAGTGACTATGAGACAATAAAAAAACTTTTGAAATTCACTTGAGAGAAATCTAAAATATGGTTACAAAAGATACTTGTTATTTGAATATATTGTATCAAACCAAATATATGAATGATGATCCTCCTATTGTTAGCAAGGATAAAATAAATGTTGCTATCACCTTCAAATGTTACTAAGACAAATATTACTAAAGCTTCAAGAAAACAAACGATGTCTTAATTTTTCAAGGCAAATATCAGGCAAACATAGTAAAAGTAAAAAAAAAAAGTTTCAAGAAAACAAATCGTAGACAATGTTTTATTTGGGACCAAAAAGATGGCGTGTTCGAAAAGAAAAAATTATGAAAAATGCTTCAATTGTCATAAGATGAGAAAATACTTTTAGAGTGGCTTCTCAATAAAATTAGTACAAACGAGGTAAATATTTTAATAAAATATTATCGTAATAATTAACATGACAAATTAGTGCTATGTGTATTTGCTTAAAAGCAAAGATGAAGTTATAAAAAATTACTCTGTAAGCAAGACGTTGAAACCTAAACTTAATAAAATAATTAAGAAGGGGAAAATCTCTACGTGAGTAACATTGCAATGTCTAAGATAAAAAAGAATGGTACTATAATTTTGAAGACGACTTCTGAAAAGAATTAAAACTTTAAAAATGTGCTTGACATGTGGGGGAATTTTTTTATTAGCCATTTATCTTTTAAATAAGATTTCTCACAATAAAAAATAAGACATCATATGATTTATGAAATGACATAAAACCTTCCTACAACTAATTGAAAAATGTGGGGTGTCTTTAAAAGGTAATGACCATGTTATCGAAGCAAATGAAAATAGATCTCAAAACGGTGAACTGAATTTTTATCGACTATGCAGATCATATCAATGCATATTAGTTTCTTGTGTACGAATCAAAGAACTCTAAGATTCACAAGAATACAATATTGAAATCAAGAAATGCTCCACTCAACGAAAAATATTAAAATTAGGATATTACCATGATGACAAATTGCTTAAAAATTAACGAGTGTGAAAAATGTGTGTATGTCAAAACTACCAACATCAGGATATATAATCTTATGTTCATATGTTGATGACATAGTCATTGTTATAAGTAAGAATAAAATAATAAAACGTACCAATTATTAAATTCAAGATTTAACATAAAAGATATGAGACTAACAAATTTGATTTGGGCATCCAAATCTAACGACTGCCTGAAAGTTTTATAATGACACAAAATTCATGAGAAGGTTGACATGGATGTTCCCGACATAGTGAGAACTCCAATAGATATGAGCCAACATATGTTCAAGAAAAAAGGTAAAAATGTTGACCAAATAAAATATGCATGGGTCATAGGAAGTCTGGCGTGCCTTATAAGCTGTACTAGATAAGATATTTATTTCAATGTAAGCATTTTAAGTAGATTCACAAGTAATCCAGGGCCAAACAATTAAAAAATGATTGTGCGGTTACTGAGATATTTTATATATAAACTATATTATTCTAGAAATCTTGTTGTGTTAGAAGAATTCTTCGATGCCAGTTAGTTATATGATATTCAAGATACTAAAGAAACAAATGAATATGTTTTCACTTTGAGAGAAGGAGATGTATCATGTAAATCTTCAAGAAAAATGATTATAACGAGATCTTTCATGGAACCTGAGTTTTTAACCTCTAGATAAATATGGAGAAGAGGCAAAGTAACTATGAAATTTTTTAAAATATATTCTTGAATAGTCAAAGCATATGCCCACAATATTCATATATTACGATAACTAAAATAGAATTGGTAGGAAACAAAATGTAATGTATAATGAATGATAAGTCGAGACACATGTGTCGTCGATAATATCGTTAGATAATTAATCTCAACTAAAATTATCTCTATTGATTTTATAAAATCAAAAGATAACATTACAAATCTACTAACCAAAAGATTAAATCGAGATCATGTTAATAAAACATTGAAAGAAATGAGACCAAATCTATAAATATTTAATACACTATGTGAATGAACACTCAACCTAGTTGACTAAAGATCCCAAGACCTAGGTTCAAAGAGACAACCTACTTGCATAGACCTTGTGAGGTCACTGTGGGGTTTTATCCGAAGTCTATTGCTATGATAAAAACAATGAATATAATGTGGAGAAGATTAAGCAAATGCTTTCAATGACCATGTGTGCTTTGGTGAACCGAACAACATGAGTCACTTATGTGAGAGTTAAGTGGGGCCACTTCAAGGAGACTATTGAGACATAGTTCTCTTAAAATCTTGTAAAATCAGGAGATGTTCACGGCCATATGAACATACCCATGAGAACCAAAGCCTTGCCAGTGTGACATTTGTGTGAGGTACATCATCGTTTACACTAATAACATAATAGTTCAAAGACATCGTGTCTACCAGTCATCGAGTAAAGTAAATATATTTTCGCAAGGAAATGTTCAAGGGTTGATGCTTACCTATCTTTTGTAAGTATCGAACGCAGACTCTATCACCAGTTCGTATCATTGATCTTTCAATTTTATTCATGTGGATGATTCTTAGAAAATAATGGAGAATTAAGAAACTTGGAGGCATATTATTTATGGGTAAGATTGAGGGTTTGAATAATAAATATTATAGTTTATATTATGCTCTATGAAACCTTTAAAACAATACATAATATGCTCAAATTGGCTACTTCCCACTCGTATTCGTTTAGAAGTACAATGTAAAATTTTTGTTTATTTTTTAAATTAATTTTCGATAAATTATTGTTCAGAATATATATATATATATATGAGTATTTTATGTCTGGGGTTTAACAGAACTTTCATATTTGTAGAAAACACAATAATATTAATTTTATGCCCATCACATTTAATCAAAAATTTAGTTTTTAATATGAGAAAATATAGGCCTCCCATAAAGCACGTAAAAGGAGGGAAACTATTTTTAGTACAACATAAAAAATAATTGTAATTAGTATTTAAGAGACGTTAAAATATTTTTCTTTAATGAGACATAAAAAGAGAATATTTTATATAAAATAATATATTTGTAAAACATACTACAACAAATAATTACACATAGAATATTTTTATATATATAAACCCCTTTGATCATACGTTTGAGTCTCATAAAAGATCTGAAGAAAAGGCAAGAAGGATGCAACTTTATCCCAATTTTCATGTTTTTGAATGCCTTCCTAAACACTAAAGCACTTTTAAGCATGAAAAAGGTAGAATTCCACCTTGTTTCAATGTCCAAGCAAACAAGAGACTTGAAATTTATATTCTCCTCTTCAACACAAGCTTTAAACTTTTGAAGCCTTTGCAGGAGAAGATCTCACATATTTCACAGCAGCACGAACTCTTATAACGAAGACATCAACATCTTTCAGTCCATCTTTAACAACCAAATTCAAAATATGTGCAACACATCTCATATGTAAAAATTCAGCATTCAACACACAACTATCCTACAAATTAAGAATTTGCTTCAAATACTTGATCGCTAGATCATTAGAACTAGCATCATCAACAGTTATAGTCATTATTCTCTTACGATCCCATTCTAATAGATATTTTTCAACAGACCTGCCAATAAGCTCTCCAGAATGACCGACAATTGGACAAAAGTTGATGATCATTTTACGCAATTTTCAATCATCATCTATAAAATTGGCAGTCAGACACATATATGACAAATTTTGACCAGGTGTCCATGTATCAGTAGTAAGACATACCCTAGAAGATAAAGTACTGAAATAGTTTTTCAATTTCTTCCTTTTTTCAATAAACAGAGCATAACAATCTCTAGTAATGGTAGCACGCGAAGGAGGAACAAAATTAGGAACTGCAACTTTACAGAAATGACGAAATCTTTCACGTTCAACAAAACTAAATGGCAACTCATTAACAATCATCATCTTAGCAAGTGCTTTTTTAATCTCATCTTGATCAAAATGCCATAATCTAGGAACACTAATAGTTTCAATAGTGCCATCAGCATTGCACTTTGTCTTAAACTCAAAATGTAAGATTGTTTGTTTTGTATCTACATTAAAAAGAGCTTTCTTACACCGACTAGTGTCACACTTCATGGCATTAGTTCCATTACTAGATGCACAAGAAATTTTTTGAGAACAATAAATACACTCAACATGATATTTATCACTCTCAATTTTTTTAAAGTGATCCCAAACAACATATTTTTTTTTTTCTTTTTACCTCTTTCACTTGAAGCTTCAACAATCTTTTTTCCTTTCCTTTTATTTTTTTGCAATTGTTGGAGTCTCTACCACATTGTCAGCCTCATGTTCTTTAGGTGACTCATTTGAGGAAGATATCCTCATTAAATCATCATCGCCGTTTTCCCTCGTCATTGACATTATCTGATTTTTTTTTATCAAATTAGCAAAATACTAGACATTGACATATTACAGCAGTTGCAAAAGGAACACATTATTTTCAAATTTGAAAGGTCAGATTTTCTTGCAACATAAAAATCAAACTTGAGCTGTACCCTTCTAATATGATTTTAAACACTTTCAACAAGTACAGAAGTCTTAAAAAGTAAGGAGCTTCAGTTTATTTTTAAATTTGTTAGAGCTAACATAGAAGCACAAGATGACATTTTTTCTGCTGCTAACGTGGACTTCGATCTAGCTTAATATGTTAGCACAAGATGACATCCAAATTTGTTAGACATATTCTATTTTTTTCTTTCATGATAACTATTTTTTTGCTGCTGATAACTATTTTTTTCTTTCAAATTTATTAGACATATTCTATTTTTTCATGATAACAATCTCCGTTGCTAATGCTAGGTAAGATATATTCTATTTTTTTCTTTCATGATAAGTGATAACTATTTCTATTTATGTGTAATTTTATTTTTCTGTGTAATCTCCAGTGTTTTTTTTAATTATTTTTTATACAAAGGATGCCAGTCGTTAGATTGTAAATATCAACCAACCTGCCTCTACAATATTCAGGTAAGCCTTTAGAAAACATCTTGTGAATTCTATTGTTATTAACACTATGAAGTTTCAACGGGAAACTTTAGCACTACAAAGACATATGAAAGAAAATAAGCAATTACCTTTTGCTTTGGTTGAGCAGAGAGTGATGACGGTCGACGAAGATGGGTGAAATACGATCTGCCGGCGATAGAGACTATTGATCGGTCGAGATGAGGGAGACGGCTCAGACGACCGACGAGAATGAAAGGAGGGAGCGATGTAAAATTAAAGATTGCGAGCGATTTTGGGGAAGTGTTTGAGAGTCACTGTGTTTGTGAGGGAGAGTGGGAGATGAGTCAGACGACAACGAGGTAAAATTTTTTTACCTAAAAAGGTGAGTTTTAATTAAAATAATAAAAAATAAAAAATAACTAAATTGGGTATCGGGTAGTCGGGTACCCGACTAGGAGGTATTTTATGACCCGTGCCCGACCCGAATACCCGAAAAAAAGCGGGCCGGGTACCCAACCCGAAAATTCGGGTAAATTTTTTAAAAAATACCCGATAATTTTAAATCGAATATGCGGATCAGCGGGTCAGGTCAATCAGACCGAGTACCTACTCAATCAATAATTTAATAAATAGTAGCAATAACAACGAAAAATCAAAAACCAAAGTCAGTAAGGGCCCACTTATTCGTGGGCTTGTGTTCTCCTTGCGTTAAAGTAGAACAAACAAAACCCAGCCCATCGAAACAAAACGGCGCCGTTTCTAAAGTATTTGGTGAAGACACGCAGTATTTCATGCGCGTAGTTAATAATAGGTATTTTTGTTTCCTGTTTAAGAGATAGGAAACGCAGCGTTGAATCCTCGGTTCTTTCATCTTCAAAATCGATTTCCGTCTCGCTTCTTTTCTCTCCCCCTTGGCCCTTACCTCCATCGTTTTAAGAATCCCTCCGTTTCTCCCTCTCTTAAAACCCCAACACCACAGCAGCCCCTTCCTCTGTTTTTAAATAAAAAAAACATTCCATCATCTCGCGCGTGTCCCTCACTCGCTATCCTCCTTCGAATTCCTCCGTTTTTATTTTATTGGAATGAAACATTTTAGCCATTATTTTCTCCCACTTTAAATCCTCCTTTTAACTTGAAGAAGATAACACTGAAACCTCCAAAACGCATCGTTTTACTCCAGGAAAGAATGTAATCTTCCTTAAGTAGCACTTCTCGTTTTTCTTTTCTTCTCCTTTTTGAAATTTATCTTCTTTGTGCATGTATCGTATTAAATGTTGAATTAGCCAATTTGTTTGTTTACCTTTTGTGTTTAGGGTTTATGTTATTGATTGTCATTTGAATTTAGGGTTTTTGATCTGTTCTTGCTATTGCAGGCCTTTGCATTGTGGATTTTCTAATGCGTGGAAGGCTCTTTCTTGTTTCCGCTGACTGCCCTTCCGGTTAGTCCACGTGGTACGTTGTAAATCTATTTCTTTTTTCTATTTTCCAATGCTTGTGCTTTGATATTTGAATGAATTTGGAGTTAATTCCTTAATTGAGATATCTATTGAGAGGACCCAGTCTTTGAATTTTGATTTTAGTGCCTGCTGGAATCACTTTGCTATTATATTTTGCATATGCTCAATTTGGGGTTTGGAGGGTTTTTGTGTTTGTGCTGAAATCTTAGGTTTTTTCCCTCGCATATTTTTCGTGGTGGTTTTGAATTGGACTTAAACCATCTTCCAGTTATACATGTTATTCAACTCTTATTTGTGTATTGTTGTCATGTGCAAATCTGGTAGAACTTGTCACATGTAATTTTGTTGATTGTCTGTTCTAATTTGCAGGTGATATGGCTCTCCAGAAATATGTTCCCGCCAGTGATTCCCCTTCTGTTAAGATGAAGTCCTTGAGTTTTTCCACTAAGGTGCAAGCTCAACTTGCAAATGCGGAGACAGATGATTCTGAGACGCGTGTTGTAGATGTTGACCTCAGGGAAGTTTACTTTCTGATTATGCATTTTCTTTCAACTGGTCCTTGTAAAAGAACATATGGACAGTTTTGGAATGAACTGCTTGAAAACCAACTTCTACCTAGAAGGTATCATGCTTGGTATTCAAGGGCTGGGGAACATAGCGGACAAGAAAACGATGATGGCATGTCATTCCCTTTAAGTTATGCTCAGTTGGTGCAGAGGTATGAGATTAACTTTTAGTTTTGTTTAAAGTGATTATAAAATGTCTGTTGAGCAGTGGTAAATGTGTTATCTGTTTATGTTATTTCAAATGACAAAGACAACTTATTTTGTAACTAAGTAGTAACAGAAATTTTATGTTTTTATGCAGCATTTTATGAAAAAAGTTTGACTTGTTTTTTGTGACATTTATGCCTGTGTAGGAATCCTCACATTGAAACAGATCATTTGGTAAAGCTTTTGAAGCAGTTGTTATTAACTGCACCTTACCAATCTGAAGGCAAAATTGCGAGACACACTCCAAATGCTGCTGATGTTCCCACTCTTTTAGGAAAGGGCTCCTTTTCTCTTTTGAGCTGTAAGTGGTTTTATTTCAGCCATGGAACATATTTCTTCACACTTTAAACCTGGAAAGCATTTGCCAAGTATATTAGATGAAGTCCAGTACTTTTTGGTTTTGAGATGCTACTTCATTGGATTATAAAAAATCTTCTCTTGCCCATGCTTCCATTTTTTATCTCCAGGAATTGCCTTCTGCCACTAATTTAAGTTATTCTCAATTTTGCTTTTCTCCTCCTTTCAGATGATGGCAACAAAGGAAAAAGTGAAGCCAAACGTCCTCCTGTTCATATGCGTTGGCCTCATATCCATGCAGATCAGGTTCGTGGGCTAGGTTTAAGGGAAATTGGGGGTGGTTTCACAAGACATCATCGGGCACCATCTATTCGTGCAGCATGTTATGCCATTGCAAAGCCATCAACTATGGTGCAGAAGATGCAAAATATCAAGAGGGTGCGAGGACACAGGAATGCTGTCTATTGTGGTATGATTTTTGTGTTCTCATATAGTTAGAATAATCATATTCCGGCCGGTGAGGCCTTGGCTCAATGGCATGGTTGAGGCCTGGAACCCTTGATGTCCTAGGTTAGATTCCCACCATGTGTAACTACCAAGTGTGGGTTCTCTGTCCAGATTTATTCTGGTTTAAGTCCCACTAGGTGTGGTCCCTGTCTGGAATATTCCGGTTATTAGTCCAATTATGCGTGTAATAATTGATTCTTGTGGTAGTTATTGAGGGATGTATTATTTGTATTTGCAATTGTGATTGTATATAAAAAAAGAATAATCATATCCCCGAGTAAACTTGATCCAATGTGCTTCAGATTTGGGTTAATTAGGTCTATTTGTTTGTCATAAATTAAGCTTGCATGCTTGTCAACCCATCCCCCTCCCCCTTCTCCCCAAAGAGAAAAAGGCAGCCGTGCAAAGAAGAGCTTATGTTGATATACTTGTGAGTTCATTAAAGATTATTTGCCTATATTTTTACAGATTCTATCTTTTTGTGGTCTCTACTGCCTTGTCATTCTGTATTTCAACACATTATTTGATAATTTTCTTGCTTGCACTCAGAAGCCCCCAACTTGACAAGATTTTTCTTGGCATCTTGAATTTGAGTTTGTTTTCTTTTGACTTCATACAAATTGCAGCAATATTTGATCGATCTGGGAGGTATGTTATTACTGGTTCTGATGACCGTCTTGTGAAAATTTGGTCTATGGAGACTGCATATTGCTTGGCTAGCTGCCGTGGACATGAGGTGAGTTTTATAAGCCATAATGCACATCTTGCAATTGTTGTTGTTGTTATCTTTGATTTCTTTAGTTACATATTACATTATTTCTATTTGGATGAAAGGGTGACATAACTGACCTGGCTGTCAGTTCCAATAATTTTATGGTGGCGTCCTCTTCAAATGACTGCATTATTCGTGTTGTAAGAATCCCCTGCATCTTATTGATGTTTGTTTCTTTTCCCGCTCAAGAATATCATATTTTTATTTGATGATAGTAATTCTGTTTCCTGCTTGCTGTCAGTGGCACTTGCCAGATGGACAACCAATTTCAGTTCTTAAAGGACATACTGGAGCTGTTACTGCCATAGCTTTTAGTCCTAAGCCAGGCTCTGTATATCAGCTTCTATCGTAAGACTGGGTCCTAATCTCTTTTTTTTTCAGTGGTAGTAAAAATTCCCAAATTCTGTTATCTTGTTGTCCCCCTCAACTAGAAGTTAAGTAAATAGTAGTTGTCCCTAGAATTTGGGAATTTGGGATTACCGGCTCAAGAATATCATATTTTTATTACCAGATCAAAAAAAAAAAAGTAGTAAAGCCGCACAATTACTAGATCAAATTGCCCAATAATGGCTTCCCAAAAAAATCCCAACTGATTTTTCCCTAGGTATTACCAGTATGGTTATTTTCCCTACTGATATTGGTGATTATATGGTTGCTTTTCGTTATTTTATTTGCTCATTTCTGCAATTGTGTTCTTGTGAATCCTTTGTTTAGTCCTTCACTTTTGTGGTTATTATCACAGTTTGATTTTAGCTTTTGGTACATGGTTTCTTTTGCATTGAAATTAAATGTAGTGTTTCTTGACGTTATGCAGGTCATCTGATGATGGAACATGTAGGATATGGGATGCTAGGAATGCTGAAGTCCGGCCCCGGATATATGTTCCGAAGCCTTCAGATTCTTTAGCTGGTTTGTAACCTTTGTATTCGTAATATTAATGCTCCTTGATGGGTGGATTTTACATAGCAATGCTAAAATGGTTGCAGGAAAGAACAACGGTTCATCTTCAACTTCTGTGCAACAGAGCCATCAAATATTTTGTTGTGCTTTCAATGCTAATGGAACTGTCTTTGTCACTGGTAGCTCGGACACTTTAGCTAGGGTACACATTATGCCTGTTGCTATGAGTTCCTACTCCAAGATTTTGTGCGGCTTTACCATCTCTTTTGTAATTGTGCTAGTTTAGGTGTAGAATTTCATTTTTGTCAATCATTTGCAGGTATG
The DNA here is from genome assembly GCA_030270665.1 of Hibiscus trionum. NCBI lineage: Eukaryota > Viridiplantae > Streptophyta > Magnoliopsida > Malvales > Malvaceae > Hibiscus > Hibiscus trionum. Next base: position 17,805,496 of record BSYR01000051.1, read on the forward strand.
GGTTGCTTGTAAACCCAATGCAGATGATTCTTACCAACCAAATCATGAGATCGATGTGTTAGCTGGACATGAGAATGATGTAAATTATGTGCAATTCAGGTCTGTTTATCATACTCTATTGCTCAGATATTTTATTAATAGAATATCAATTTCAATTTACGCTGCTGCCTTAAAATGCAGTGGTTGTTCTGTTACATCAAGATATTCTACAGCAGACAGCTTAAAAGAAGAGAGTGTTCCAAAATTTAGAAACTCCTGGTGGGTATTTTTTCAAGTCTTGTATTCTTGTGTGTGCGTTTCTTTTGTGGGTCTGTTCCTTCTTCAAGAATACTCTAGATGAATGGGGTGTTGCAAGGGTCTTCTTAGTTAATTAGACTTTACTGTTCGAAGAAGAATATAACAGTTTATTTCATTGTCTGATGCGTTCCATGATGTTCCAGGTTTTCTCAAGATAACATTGTTACTTGTTCCCGTGATGGCAGTGCAATTATTTGGATTCCTAGATCTCGTAGATCACATGTAACTATGAAAAGTTCCACTCTTAACTGCTTTTTTCCAAGGCCTTCGTTTATTAAGTTTATGGTTTCAACCATGCTTTCTCCCCTTAATGCCTGTTCTATTTAGAAACTTCTATTTCTGTTACTTGTTTCAGGGTAAAGTGGGTCGCTGGTGCAAACATTATCATCTTAAAGTTCCACCTCCACCATTGCCTCCACAACCACCAAGAGGGGGTCCACGCCAGAGAATTCTTCCAACTCCTCGTGGTGTAAATATGATAATCTGGAGCCTAGATAACCGCTTTGTCCTTGCTGCCATCATGGGTATTTATTTTTCACCCGATCTTTTAAGGCTGCTATCGATAACTTCATGGAGCCTTGAACACAAAATTGTAATAACTCGAGGTTGACCGAAGAATTTGTTCTCATACCCTTCAAAAGCTGATGCAGCACCCTCTCCCCTCCCTAAAAGAATAGAAAATGTTAAAAGGTGGAACTCACATGTAGCTGGATTCAAAACTTCCTGTGACCACCCTGACGATATGTCAAGCATAACTTGCCTTTGGTGCTTCATTTTTTAATTCCCGTAGCTCATTTCATTTCTTATGCATCTGTAAAGATTTTGAGAGTTGAGTGGTTGACTCGGACCGTCATTTCCCGACTTCTTTGATATCTATCTGTTGAATGTTATTAGCAGTATTTAGCTTATTAAAACTGTCTTAATAAAGTTGGAGCTGTATTTTTCGATAAAGTAGTCTATGATTTGGTCCTCAGGAAGGTTTCTATCAAATGTAACAGTTTAAAAATTCAACATGGGTGCTTTTCTATCTTTTAATTGAGTAAGACTTGAGCTCTGTTTAGGCAGTATTTGCTGCTAAGCTACTCTAAGTCTATTTGCTGTCATCAACTTAATGTGTAATGTATTCTTTTGCAATACTGGTTCTACACCCAATTTGGCAATCTTAAAGGTTATATGGACTATGGCATCAGTAGCTGCAAATTTTGGCTAAAGAACATATTCTCATTATGCAGATTGCAGAATATGTGTATGGAATGCTGCTGATGGTAGCTTGGTACATTCTTTGTCTGGTCATACTGATTCTGTAAGTTGTTTACATTTCCAAGCCTAAATTATTTTCTCGTGTTTAGAGTAGAATAGCTACGGACTTCAATATGTTTCTACTATATTTAGTGTTGTTATGCCACAATTCAGACCAACTCATGTGGATTTCCATTTTAGCTGGTGTATGTCGTCTGGGTGATATGTTGGCTAAATTATCCTCTTCTAATTTAAAAGCCACATTGCATTCCTTGTACTGTTTATTTGAGCTCTTTACATCTTTTTTTACATGTTTCTGATATTTCGGTGGAGCACCCTTATTGGCAATTTCCACCTTACTTCTGACCTGTGATGTTTCATTTGCTTTCCTGCTCTTAGCCTCATTGTTTTCTCACCAAAAAAGTGAGAAATAAGTTAATTGTCACTTTTTAGTTGGTGAATTTCACCATTGGCAGTGCAATCTGCTTATTCTTGTATAATAGTGTTATTTAGGGTAGGGCTCACATGGAAGGTACTTGAAAGGGGGAAGGGTGGAGTTTTACTATTTAATACCCAACTTTCATAACTAGCTTATACTTTTGATAACAATCAGATTGAAATTTTCTGAAATTTTACACGTAGGCTTGGGGATAAGATTCAAATTGTATAAAACTAAAGACAATATGAGATTCTTAATAACTACCATAACCCAAAATGAGATGTTCTGCACCACAATTATTGATCATTTGAGTAAGTGTAAAATACCATCGGAACTCAGTTACTGATATGTTATTGGTGTGTTGCCATGAAATCATTTTTAATCAGATTTTGAATAGCTTCTGTTCTGTCTTGTTTGCTCCCATGTTTACTTTATGATTTCCAATTCAAATGTTTGTGATTTGAGGGCGTCACTAATGCTGGATGCCAAGTTGTTTCATAGTTATATCTGACCATTTTACTCATTTATTTAAGACATATGTTTTGGATGTTCATCCTTTCAACCCACGGATAGCTATGAGTGCAGGCTATGATGGAAGAACCATTGTCTGGGATGTGAGTTTCAAGCTCCTTCATGCTCTGTGAAGTATCTTTGGGTCTTCTCTGTTTCTTGACGTGTTTTCTTATTTATTTGGCTGTAGATATGGGAAGGAACACCAATTCGTATATATGAAATTGCTCGTTTTAAGTTGGTTGACGGAAAGTTTTCATCGTAAGTTCACTGAGCTTGATTAGAACATTTTTTATTGTGTCAATTTCTGTATAATTAAAAATTAAATAGCTTTCATCTTATCAAGCATGCTTTAGTGTCATGTTATTTTGTTTGACAGGATATACTTGATATCAATAAATGAATAGAATTTTTAATGAGAATTAGTAGTTTTCCTTCCCTTTCCACTATTTAACCAAAAAAGGTGTTACTCTTTGCTCCCCTCTTCTAACCCTACCCGTCTCTCTACACCTTAATTCCACTGTCCTTTTATTGGATTCGCAAATAGAATTAAGTATTATCATTTAAGTGGATTGCAAATGTTATCTTTTCCTCTCAGTTAAATTACTCCTGAATCTTTATGAAAAGTCTTTCTCCCTGTGTTTTATATTGCAATATCATAGTTACACTTCACTGTATTTGTAAAATAGGGATGGGACATCCATTATACTTTCAGATGATGTTGGTCAATTATACATACTAAATACAGGCCAAGGGGAATCTCAGAAGGATGCCAAATATGATCAGGTACCTCGTATTTGAACTTTTTTATATTTCATCTGGTTTTGTTCCGAGTCAAAACTAGTTTCAACAACTTTTAATGATACTTACTCTGTGTACTTCATCTACAGTTCTTTCTGGGTGATTATCGACCACTTATACACGACACCTCTGGGAATTCACTTGATCTGGTTGGTTGACCATTTTTTTAACTTTTATTGTGTCAGCTTTCCTTTAAATGGTGGACTTGCATTTAAAAGACCGAGAAGTCAACCTAATGGTTCTCTATTAGCGTCATCATCTTAAAACTCAAAAAGGATAATATTTACTGCTTGATTCATGCCCTTGTGTCATTTTTACCGGGAATAATGTATTGTTCTTTTTTTCTTGTTCAAAGTATTTTTCTTCTCTCTTCACTATTCCAGCTTATCATTTGCATGGCTCATGCATGCACATGTGTATTTAGAAAGAGAAGACAGAGGAACATATCAAAGTTTATGTTAAAAATGTATTCTAGTTGATATGCTATCAATGATTTTGACTTCATTTGTAGACATTTGAGTCTAGCAGTTTTGGCTTTTTACACCCTTTGTGAAGAATATATGTTTTCTTTGCCTCGAGTATATAAATCACTACTTATGCTAGGTCTCATATCCCATCTCTAATATTTTGAACATTACAGCTGAAGCTGGTAACTGGAATTAAAACACTACATTTTCATTGTTGAAATTCTGATGATTTGACATTGTAATTCAGGAAACTCAGCTTACTACATATAGGCGGAATATGCAAGATCTTCTTTGTGACTCAGGTATAACTCTACTCATACTTGCCCCTAATTATTGGTTCATTTTATTCCATTATCCATCATCTCTGTTGATTATTTCTTGGGTTTGAAAATTTTAGGGATGATACCATACACAGAACCCTATCAAACCATGTACCAGAAAAGACGATTGGGTGCTTTAGGTTTGGAGTGGAAACCTTGTGCTTTGAACCTTTCTGTGGGGCCAAACTTCACTCTTGACCAGGATTACCAAATACCTCCCTTAGCAGACTTAGATGCACTTGCTGCTCCGCTGCCAGCATTCTTAGATGCCATGGATTGGGAACCAGAAATTGAAGTGCAAAGTGATGATAATGATTCAGAGTATAATGTCATAGAGGAGTACTCTACAGGAGGGGAGCAAGGAAGTTTAGGTTCTCTCTCTGGTGATCCTGAGTGCAGTACGGAAGACAGTGAGATTGATGATACTCATAAAGATGCCCTTCGTCGATCAAAAAGGAAAAAACCGAAGGCTGAAGTAAGATGAATATCCTTTTCATTACTATATTTTAACATTTTTAGAGGCACTTGGTTAACTTGAATTTCCCTCCACTGCAGATTGAGTTTATGACTTCTTCTGGTAGGCGTGTTAAAAGAAGGAATTTGGATGAATGCGATGGCAACTCCTTCAGTAGTGGCTCTATTAGGAAACCTAGAAATGGACGGAAAGCTTTACGGAGAAAGTCTTCTACATCAAAAACTTCTTCAAAATCATCAAGACCTCGAAGAGCTGCTGCACGCAATGCTTTACACTTCTTTTCTAAAATAACTGGAACATCAACTGATGGGGAAGATGAATATGATTCTGAAGGTGACTCATCTGAGAGTGAATCTATGATACAAGATTCATACGTTGAGAGTGATAAATCTGATAGAGATTTGCCAAACGGACAAATCAAACTTTCAAAAGGAAAAGAAGTCTTCTTTGGTGAGTCTGAGGATGTTGCTAAAACTAATGCACTGCCTGGATCTCATAATGCTGGGAATAGGAGAAGATTGGTCCTTAAATTGCCTGCCCGGGATCCAAACAAACTTGTGCCACCTGAAAGCACAATGGAAAGAAAAGTTGACAGACAGGAAAATTCAGTAGGTCTGTCATGGAAAGCTTCTGAATGTGGTGTAAAACATATAAGCTCATCGAATATAGGGTGTTCTTCTGTTGATGTTAACAATACCACGATTGCTAGAGTAAGTGGGCAATCAAACAAGATTGAAGATCATTTAGACCTGACCGAAGGATACAAAGATGGGGGGCATGGGGCAATTAAGTGGGGAGGAGTTAAGGCTCGTACTTCCAAACGTCTGAAATTGGGTGAATCCGTGTCATCAGATGCATATACTGGTTCTACGCGATGGCTTGGTGACCATAAAGAAAAAGAAAATGTTGTCAATGGATATATAGAACCAGAAAAGGCTTGTGCTACTGTATCCCTGGATACAGTTATTCAAACTTGCAAGGACGATATGAACGGCAAGGTGACTATGTCAGAGAAGAATCTTGAGAATGAAAGGGAAGTTTTTGATGTTCCAGCAAATGCTGAGGACCACTCAGGTCCTAGTGAACATATAAAATATCCCGAATCGCCAAAATGGGATAACAGATCTACTGAGGATATACACACCCTAACTTCTCATCAGAATGGACAGCCTTCTGAGGTAAAAGAGGGCCATACGTCTATTTCAACTAAGTTACGGTTTTTCTCAAAAAGGACAACTACTGACAATGAAAGTCCTGGGCTGAAATTGAAACTTTCAATAGGTCATACGAATGGTGGAAATGCTACATTAAATGATATCTCCTCAGAGAGGGCAAAGGACATAGTTTCAGAGGTACCGTTAGTTGATAGATCCAAATATATCTGTTCAGATAATGAAGGTGATGGGTTGCAAGATTCAGATGCCCAAGTTGATAGAATACCCATGTCAACTCCTCTTGATTCGGTGGGGTTACGACCAGATTCAAAAAAGATGTATAATGTTGTTTATCGAAGATCAAAGATACAGAGGGATAGGTCCAACTTAGAAAATGCCAGTGCCATGGTAGAAAGCACTATAATTGATTCCAACCTTGATAGGAGTATGATAGGAGACCTCAATGAAGGTTCAACAAATGGGGCTCCTAACAAACGGTCCAGCAGGTTGAAAGGGCGCGTACTTCAATCAGAAGATGTACATAGAAGCACCCGGGATAGTTCTACAAATGGGTCTCAACTTCCTAGCGAGGAATGGGGATCAAGTTCAAGGATGGCAGTTGGATCGAGGCCTACTAGAAATAGGAGAAGTAATTCCTATTTCCATGATCCTAGTCCAATACGGAAACCCAGTCAATCAACCAGAAAAGGGTCATGGTTAATGTTGACAACACATGAGGAAGGGTCTCGCTATATTCCCCAACTAGGTGATGAAATTGTATACTTGAGACAGGTAAGATGAAATACTAATTATTTTTATCTGTTCCCGTTATATTGTAATTTTAATGGTTGGTATCTGTAGTTCCCGTTATACTGTAATTTTGATGATTGGTATCTGTAGTTACAAAATAATTTACATTTGGTAGTATCTATTCTTCAGGGGCATCAAGAATATGCAGCTCATATTGGCTCGAAGGAAGCAGGACCTTGGACTTCATCGAAAGGGGGGAACATGTTAAGGGCAGTGGAATTTTGTAGAGTTGAAGGACTTGAATATTCAACGTCTCCAGGGTCTGGGGAGAGTTGCTGTAAAATGATGCTCAAATTTACAGACCCTTCTTCCAGCATGTTCAATAGATCATTCAACTTGACTCTCCTGGATATGACTGGTTTCCCTGACTTCACTGTAGAAAGAACTCGCTTTGATGCTGCTATGGGTAGGGGATGGAGCCCCAGGGATAAGTGCAAAGTCTGGTGGAAAGATGAGAGTGGAGATAATGGAAGCTGGTGGGATGGCAGGATTGTGTCTGTGAAGGCCAAATCTTGTGAATTTCCCGATAGTCCGTGGGAAAGGTTCACTGTTCGGTACAGGAGTGAGCCTGAGGAACCACAACTTCACAGTCCATGGGAACTCTTTGATGCTGATACTCGGTGGGAGCAGCCTCATATTGATATTGAGATCAGAGATAATCTACTTTTGGCCTTTGCCACATTGGAGGAATCTTCACACAAAGCTCAGGTATCTGGCAAGATATGGTTTTTAACTTTTTCCTGAACTTTCTGTAATTAATGAAAAGTACTGGATTAGCATCCAAGCTTGAACTTAGGAGACCTACCAAATAATTATCACTCAAGCTAAGTTCAAGTTACACTATTGGAAGCTTTAGCATGAAATTCTTATTGATTTGTGCTTTAAAATGTTTCAGGATCAATACGCAGTAAATAAATTGAAGCAAGTTTCACAGAAGTCTAATTTTACAAACAGGTAAATCGTTTCTTAGGAGTTGGCTTATATTATATGAATGTTGTTCAATCTCAGCATTCATAAACATAGAGAGAAAGATGTTAGTGGTAAAGTTGTAATTAGATTTTGTTGAATATATGGAAAGGGTTTTCCCTTGCATCCTTTTGGCTTTTTCCACCTACAAAAATTCCATGGGCTTGAGGTTTGATAATGTGGTATTTTGGCAGGTACCCTGTGCCATTATCATTGGACCTTATTCAGTCAAGGTTGGAGAACAACTATTATAGGAGTTTGGAAGCAGTGCAGCACGATATTCAGGTGATGTTGTCGAATGCAGAATCTTATTTTGGGAGAAATGCAGAGCTCTTATCTAAACTCAAACGCCTATCTGACTATTTTACGCGCACATTTTCATCTTTGCAACCCTCATAGAGTGAAGACCCCTCTTTGTAGATAAATAAAAGTTCTTCATTTCCCCCTTAAATCCAGTTTTGGTAATTTGATTTATACTTTCAGATTCTTTCTAGAGAGAAAATTAGCCGGTGGTAAATTATCCACCAAAAAGGTTCGTTGTTGTTTTAGACCATTTATATTGGAGGGGGACAACAGTATATATTGTCAAAAAGTTTTTTTTAACCATTCTTAAATGATCTAATGGTAGTATCTGTTCAATTTTGACTTTTAAATAAATTCACACGTATTTTAGGAACAAAGCTGTTCGAACAGGAGTAAATTGGTTTTCTTTATTTTCTTAGTATTCTTGTTTCATGGATCAATATTAAAGGAGTAATAGATGATGTACCACCACTATCAATATCACTATCACTACTACAACCTGAATTTGACTGATGCTTCCGCTTGCTTTTCTTAGATTAGACCAATCTCATCCTTAACATCAGGATTATGAGATCCAAAGATTCTTAAGCTGCTGAGTACGTGAAGGTCGTGACATATATCCCTTCATTCTTACACTCATACGTCCAATGCCCCGCTTGGAAACACCTTTGGCAGTGCCAAGCACTTATCATACACGTCGTCCGCATCTTGTCTTTCCTTTCACCTAATCTAATTGCCTTCTCGATACTTATCAAATACTTTTGCCTCTTTACTTCTTTAACACCCCAGGGATGGACGCAAAATTTTATGTTAAGGGGCGAACCTATAAAATTTTAAAAGGGGTGAACTTATCAATTTTAGGGCGCGAAAATAGATTTTTTTTTTAAAAAAACTTTCTAAGTCATATAGGAAGTTTAAATTTTTAGGGGGATACGCCCCCTCTAGGTCCATCCTTGCCGATCCGGGTCCGAAGTACTACATGCAGGTCACCTAAAATCGACTCATCAAAAATTTCATTTTAAAACAATAAGTTTAGCCATTTTAAAAATATCAAAACATCAATAAATTCATGTAATTTAATAGACATTATAATTAAGTTTACAAAACAGGAGCTCCAAATTTAAAATACCATTATCAAAATAGTATTTCAAATAAAGTTACACACTCAACAATGATAAGGTCCTATGAATAAATTAGCCCAAACAAAAATAACAAGTATTTTCTCTAAATCGAACACGCCGATGTGCTCCTCCAAAGGGTGACCTGTCAACCTACACACGAAAAAATAACACATCCACACACTAAGGTAACAAAGCTCAGTGGTACATTTTTATTCTACCACAAATCGTGATTATCATAAAATAAGCATGCAGGATAATATAGTCTAGAGTGCATGGATAAGACTTTACTGAGCTATCATCTAGCCTACACAAGCTACAGTTCTCAAATCACCTATCTTAAGGTACCATTAAGTCTACAACAAGTCTTACATGTTCCACAAAATTTTTCTATATTTAAGGTCACACAACCTATCGAGTTACTCGAGCTCACATAACCCATCGAGTTAATACATAACGTACCCTCATCACTCAACCGTCGGGTACATAGGCTATCGTCTGTAGCATCTGTAACACCACAAAATTTATGCCCAAATTGTAAACCATAGATTCGAAATATTCCTAATTTAAAAACTTTAATTTTGAAATCCCTATAATCAAAACCCTATAAATTTATGTTCCAATCGAATATTTGAAGCAACCCCCTTATTGAATTGATTTCTTGGTTACTCATCAAATCAAAGCCATGCTTTGAATTTTATGTACCTGTATAATTGGATCCAAGACTTCTGATCGTGGGAATTACATCCTTTAATAGGTTGAGTTTTGCTTTAGTTAAGGTATGTTTCTTCCGGTGCTATAATTAAATTATATGTTATTTTTCTATGTGATGGTGTTTTACCTTTTATGTGATTATTTATATGTATTACGATTTTTATGGTTGACATCACATGCATACGTTTTCAGAATATGCTTTTACTACGATTTACGAACCGTGATTTATGGACTACGAGTTATGAACTATGATTTATGGACTTATAGACTATGATTTATAAAGTATGTTTACGGAATATCGAATTTATGGAACTTTGTTTATGAAATTTGATTTCTAATCATCATATCATTGTATGAGCATGGGTTGAGATTTGTTCGGGGAAGTTTAGTAGTTTCACCCTTCAGGCTGAATTCCACTTCGGATTGGCGGTTGTAGTGAGGAGTTCTGGGGAACTTTTCTCTTGACGGTTGTAGTTGGGTGCATTGCATTGCGCTAGTGATTTATGTGTTATGCTTTAAAGAATTTTAAGAAAATATTACTATGTTTTTACTACTATGATTTTCTTGCACTTTAGAAACACACTAAGCTCTTTAGCTTACTTCCCCATAGTTTTTCTTTTTCAGATATCTTGGACTCTAGGTGACTTGGTACTCGGAGGATCTCTTTATTTTATCGAATCTATTTTATCTTCAGTATGAATATACTTTACTTTCGGGAGTATTTTATTATTAAGTTTATTTTGGGGTTTTAATGTAATTTCGGATTTGAGACATATTATTTTTACATACGCTTTCAGACTTAAATTTGAATGTTTTATTTAAATTATATGATTATTATTTTAACGTCCGAGTTTTATAATTATTGAGATATTTTATATTATTATCAGAAATAATTTATTTTACGTTATTTTAATATATCATAATTCAAATTGGTTTCTTGAGGGTAAAGTTTTCAAACGTGACTTCATAAATTTGGCCTTTTCTTCTAAGCTGGGTTTAGAGGGTTACATTTAGTGGTATCAGAGCTAAGTTCAACCCTCGGACTGTGAGGCCCACTTAAAATTTTAAGCCGAAAATGTTTTTTGCATGCATATTAAATGTTTTGGGGTAAAATGAGATTTTCTGATAAATTTATTATTTTAAAGAATTAAAGATATGATTTTAATATAGACTTCAAGTACCAACTCTAATTCTAAGATTGTCCCTTTTGTAAATAGATTAATATGCCACCTCGTAGGAGCTATAAATTAGCGACCGATCGTGATCTTACTCGTTCTTATGAATTTGAAGATCAAAGTCTATCAGAAAACCATGTGTTGTCATTTGTAACCTAATTCGAAAAGCCATTCAAGTTTCTACCTAAATATTCATGCTTTTGAGAATCTATCGTTACGTCTGGAAATTTCGAGGACGAAAGTTCTTTTAATGGGGGGAGAGTTGTCACACCCCAAAATTTATGCCCAAATTGTAAACCCTAGATTCAAAATATCTCTAATTTAAAAACCTTAATTTTGATATCCTTATAATCAAAACCCTAGAAATTAGGGATTTAAATACAAACCCTAATTAAGAAATTTAAGAATTGATTAAATTTAAATGAATTTAGTGACCTTTTAATAAAGAAATGATATTAAGTGCCCACCTTTTGAACCCTAAAAAAAGTCAAGGAGTTACATAGTAAATTACCCAAAAGATTAGACTATATAAACCTACCTAGCCCTTTCTTTTTCCTAAATTTTATTCTGTCATTTGCCTCACCCATATAACTCTCCCTCTCGTCTTTCACCTGCCCGGATGAGTCCACACCCTTGTGTTTGCTGCTCCAATCGAATATTTGAAGCAACCCCCTTATTGAATTGATTTCTCGGTTACTCATCAAATCAAAGCCATGCTTTGAATTTTATGTACCAATATAGTTTGATCCAATACTTCTAATCGTGGGAATTACATCCTTTAATAGGTTGAGTTTTGCTTTAGCTAAGGTGTGTTTCTTCCGTTGCTATAATTAAATTATATATGTTATTTTTCTATGTGTTGGTGTTTTACCTTTTATGTGATTATTTATATGTATTATAATTTTTATGGTTGACATCACATGCATACGTTTTCAGAATATGCTTTTACTATGATTTACGAACCATGATTTATGGACTACGATTTATGAACTATGATTTATGTACTCATGGACTATGATTTATGAAGTATGTTTACAGAATATCGGATTTATGGAACTTTGTTTATGAAATTTGATTTCTAAGCATCAATTGTGATTTATGTGTTATGCTTTAAAGAATTTTAAGAAAATATGACTATGTTTTTACTACTAGGATTTTCTTGCACTTTAGAGACACACTAAGCTCTTTAGCTTACTTCCCCATAGTTTTCCTTCTTCAGATATCCTGGACTCGAGGTGACTTGGTACTGGAATGATCTCTTTATTTTATCGAATCTATTTTATCTTCGGTATGGATATACTTTACTTTCGGAAGTATTTTATTATTAAAATTATTTTGGGATTTTAATGTAATTTTGGATTTGAGACTTATTATTTTTACATGCGTTTTCAGACTTAAATTTGAATGTTTTATTTAAATTATATGATTATTATTTTAACGTTCGAGTTTTATAATTATTGAGATATTTTATATTATTATCAGAAATAATTTATTTTATGCTATTTTAATATATCATAATTCAAATTGGTTTCTTGAGGGTAAAGTTTTCAAACGTGACTTCATAAATTCTGCCTTTTCTTCTAAGCCGGGTTTAGGGGGTTACAACATCCACACAACATACACAAATACATCCATACATGATACATCATCTACATAGTGGCCAACGAAGCCCTACATTATTCGTGCTCACACAGTCATCGAGTTACCCGTGTTCACACAACTGTTGGGTCAAACAGATCGTATTCGGATCACCATAGCCATGGATACGTCCTAGACATACTTGGATCACATTAGCCACAAGTAGTCTTTACCCGTGGCCACTCAACCTATCAGGTTACTCGAACTCACTCAACCCATCGAGTTTTGTTGGGATTTATAATGCTCGATTTCCTTCAATCGATGTGTTTTCCAAGTTCGGAGAAGATTGGATTTTTGGGTGGTTTGATGGAAGCTAAAAATAAGAGATAAACACAAGGATTTAGAGTGGTTCGGCTTTCTAACCCAAAGCCTACATCCACTACCTTAGCTCCCCACTAAGGGTTTCCAAACAAATTCACTAAGAATTTCGTCCCCTTTTCTCGGCTTAGGAGGAAACCGTTACACCGATCAAGCTTTCTACCCAAAGCTTGATCAAACACTCTCTTACACAAGAAAGACTTAGCAAACTAGAAATCCCTCTAGAAGGTATATGTTTGCACAATTAAAGCTCTCACCCAAAACCTAAACACTTGAGCAAATTTGACAATTAGGCTCACAAGTGTTGTCTATACAAGAAATTGAACAATAAAGCCCTAAGACAATTTTCTTATCATAATGTTGTTGATAATTGAAGCATTAGTCTTCTCTTGATGCTTGAAGGTCCCTTTTATACTTCCAAATGAGTTTGTAGCCGTTAAGGACCGTTGAGGTTGTTTTGGAGCCGTTGGAGACTTTATTTCCCACCATAAATGCTGTTCTGCAGACGTCCGTTTCGAAACACTCGACCCCGTTTCGGAACTCCCTTCTTTAGAACAAGCCATTGAAGTCTGATGTAGCAGGCCATATCAAAACGCCTATGGCCGTTTCGAAACCCTTCTAGCCATATCGAAACGGTTACAACCCGTTTCAGTACGATTGACAGTTAGGCTGCAAATTAAATTACCGTTGGGAAAATAGCCGTTGGGGATTTGACCGTTAGGGAAATAGCCGTATCGAAACAGTGAAGCCCGTATCGAAACGATGTGTAAAACCCTCACCCAAATTAAATCCCGTTTCGTAACAGACAAGGCTGTATCAAAATGTTTTGTCTCTGTGAATGGTCGTTCCGAAATGCCTAGGGGTGTTTCGAAACACCTGGGTGGTTTTGTAAAGTTTGACTTTAGAAATTGTATTAAAACCCCTTTAAAACTTCTTTAACCATATTTTCAAGTTGTTTGGACTTAAAAGAATTTTGAAATCTTTTCAATTTAGTCCAAAATTATTTTTTCAATTATTATATCAAAACATTAGTTCTTCAATCTCCCCCTTTTTGATATAATAAAACCAACTTGAAAAATTGTTTGGAATTCTCCCCCTTCAAGTTTAAAAATTTGAATAAGAGATTTCAAAATTGACAAGTAATTAAAGCTCCCCCTTATTCATTTGAAAATGCAATTTTTCAAACCAAACTCTCCCCCTTTTTGCTATATCAAAAAGAATTTAAATAACTTTAAGTTCAAGATAACTTAGGAGGTTTTAAAAGAAATTAACATAAATAAGAATTTTGGTTTTAAAATGGATTCCCCTTACTCAAAGCACCATCAAAAGATGTTAGTCCAACACATGATAATCTAGTTGAATTAAAAGAAAATAAATCAAATTAAAAACAAGTAAAAACAACTAGATTTTACCACAGTTGAACTCAAGGGAGGATGTGAAGCCTTCCTTCTTCAAGTGTTCTTCCTTGTGTGCATGGAGCTCCCCCTCAATATTTGACTTGTTGACCAATATCCATCACACCTATCAAGACAATCATACAAATTTTAGTATCCAAATTGCTTTGGATCCATAAACGTTAGTTGCACAAAATTTAGTCCCCTTAGGAATCCATTTTTCAATTTCATCCTTTTTATGTGAAGCGATTAGTTCTTTTGGAACCCAAACACTTCTAAAATATTTTCCATTTAAAAATCTAGGGGCACTAGATTATCTTTGGTAAAATTTTGATTTTCCAAAATCATTTTTCTTTTCTAGTTCCTTGGAAATCAAAATCTTTTCTTTCTTAAGATCATCAACTTCTTTTTGATGATATTTTTTTCATTGTTTGAAGCAAGTTTTTTAAATTAGAAAGTTGTTGCTCAAAATCCTTCAATCTTTCTTCAAACTCAAAATTGGTTTTCAAAAGCAAATCATTTCCGTTTTTCAACTTTAAAATCAATTTTTTTGTTTTTTGAAAATGAAGCATTGAATTCGAAAACCAATTCATCATAGGCTTCTTGTAACTCATCAAAAGTATAAGAGTTTGAAATGGATGAGTTAGAAGTTACCTCTCCCTTATTGAGGGCCATCAAGCATATGTGGGCTACTTTATCATCGGTGGAGTCTTCATCACTCCAAGTGTCCACATATGCTTTCTTTGAAGATGATCCCTTCTTGTTGGACTTGTGGGATTCCTTTATCTTCTTCTTCGATTCATGATAAGATCTTTCCATTTCACTCTTCATGAACCGAGTGAATTTCTTGAAGAGATAGACCATCTCTTCGTCTTCACTTTCGAAACACTTGATTCAACATGTCGGCATTTTGAGGATTTAAGAGCAAAGACACTCCCGTTGATGCCTAGCTCTTTGACTTTCTTCTCCCCCATCTTCTTTATCTCTTCCTTATTCTTCTTCTCTTCTCTTCCTTTCTTCATGATTTCGTGTGTGAGGAGAGATCCCATGAGTTCATCGAGCTTTAAGGATTTGAGATCTTTATCTTTGATGATGGCTGTCTTCTTTGAGTCCCAAGACTCGGAAAGAGAGTAGATGAGTTTGCGGACAAGTTTGTCTTCCGGAATGATTTCTCCATACCCTTTGAGTCCATTGGTGATGGTGGAGAATTTATCAAACATCTTCGTGATGTCCTCATCCGGTTCCATCTTGAAGTTCTCATACTCAAGGTTGAGGAGTCCGATCTTGGTCTTCTTTACTTCGTTGGTTCCTTCGTATGTGACTTCAAGCTTGTCCCATACCTCCTTGGCATCTTCACAAGACGACATCTTCTCGTAGATGTTGGGCTCAATGCACAAAAGAGATGTGCAAGGCTTTGCAATTGAGCTCCATCTTCTTGAGATCATCCGGGCTCCAATCCACCTTCCTTCGTTGTGGCACGAACGAACTGTCTTCTACTATGTCCCAAAGCTTTTAGTCTTTGGACTCTATGAAATACATCATTCTTGTCTTCCAAGGGGCATAGTGTGTTCCGTCAAAGAATGATGGCTTGTCGATGGATTACGCCATTTGATCGGTTGGTTGATATGTTGTATCGAGCTTCTGGGATCACCTCAATAGGATGTTATTCCTCTTCGATTGAGTCAAGCTCTGATACCAATTATTGGGTTTTATGATGCTCGATTTCCTTCAACCGATGTGTTTGCCAAGTTCGGAGAAGATTGGATTTTTGGATGATTTGGTGGAAGCTAAAAATAAGAGATAAACACAAGGATTTAGAGTGGTTCAGCTTTCTAACCCAAAGCCTACATCCACTACCTTAGCTTCCCACTAAGGATTTCTAAACAAATTTACTAAGAATTTCGTCCCCTTTTCTCGTCTTAGGAGGAAACCGTTACACCGATCAAGCTTTCTACCCAAAGCTTGATCAAACGCTCTCTTACACAAGAAAGACTTAGCAAACTAGAAATCCCTCTAGAAAGTATATGTTTGCACAATTAAAGCTCTCACCCAAAACCTAAACACTTGAGCAAATTTAACAATTAGGCTCACAAGTGTTGTCTATACAAGAAATTAAACAATAAAGCCCTAAGACAATTTTCTTATCATAATGTTGTTGACAATTGAAGCATTAGTTTTCTCTTGATGCTTGGAGGTCCCTTTTATACTTCCAAATGAGTTTGCGGTCGTTGAGGACCGTTGGGGTTGTTTTGGAGCCGTTGGAGACTTTATTTCCCACTATAAATGCTGTTCTGCAGATGTACGTTTCGAAACACTCGACCCCGTTTTGGAACTCCCTTCTTCAGAACTAGCCGTTAAAGTCTGATGCAGCAGGCCGTATCGAAACGCCTATGGCCGTTTCGAAACCCTTCTAGCCGTATCGAAACGGTTACAACCTGTTTCGGTACGATTGACAGTTAGGCTGCAAATTAAATTACCGTTGGGAAAATAGCCGCTGGGGATTTGACCATTGGGGAAATAGCCGTATCGAAACGATGAAGCCCGTATCGAAACGATGTGTAAAACCCTCACCCAAATTAAATCCCGTTTCGAAACAGACAAGGCTGTATCGAAACGTTTTGTCTTTGTGAATGATCATTCCGAAACGCCTAGGGGTGTTTTGAAACACCTGGGTGGTTTTGTAAAGTTTGACTTTAGGAATTGTATTAAAACCCCTTTAAAACTTCTTTAACCATATTTTCAAGTTGTTTGGACTTAAAAGCATTTTGAAATCTTTTCAATTTAGTCCAAAACTATTTTTCAATTATTATATCAAAACAATATTTCTTCAAGTTTATTACCTTATCCGGATCACTATATCCACGGATAGGTTTTTGACCGCACCCAAATCACTCAGCCCGTGGGTACGTCGGATGTACTTGTCCATGCAGCCCGAAGTACACATCCCCTTATATAAGTATCGTAGTACTGACTCTAGGACATCCATATTCCTTTACCATAATCATAAGATAATATATGCTCCATGAGCATTCTTACACCTCACCAGAAGGTAAGTGGCACCAAGCCATGCTATCAAGCATATGCCCCCAAGGCATGACACCAACCAACATGGTTATCTTTATTCATTACTTTCTAAGCTATTACACGATACACCCATCCAAGAGGGTTAAAACTCGGTTTCCCAACTTTACAACTCATTTTATCACCTCAGAAGCCCATTGAGCCATATCCCTTGAATTTTCAACCCCTCGAACACAATTTTAACATTTACGGGCAGATTGCCTAGTGGATACCGATACCCACTTGAGGGTATCGATACACCTCTCTAGGTATCGATACCCAGACTATGCGTACCGATACCTAGATCATGCGCAAAAAGGGTTAAAAACACCCTGTGGTGGGCGTTTTATTTTGTTAATATTTTCTGATAATCACTCCATGTTGAATCTTTAATATTGCTGATTTGTGTTGTTTTGATTCATTTTTGCGCAGAACTTCAAATTCTAGAATGCATCATTAAAAGATCACATTCTGCGGTTATTTTATTTTCTGGAATCGTGGCTAGAAACATGACCATGACTTAGGGCATGACCTGATCCGACGTGGCAGAATCTAGCAGTCCAGTCAGCAACAACTTCAAGAAGATGATCTAGTCAGCATAATCTATACGGACGATCAGACGAGATTTATCTATGATTTTAGGATTTAGTATGAAACCAAATATTTGGGAACTATCACCTTATTATTTTGAATATGTTTAGATTATCTTTAGGTATTTTAGGGTTTTCTCAAGCTATAAATACCCCTTAGGGAGCTTGAAAGTACGCACTTAGCTTTTATTTGTTCTTAGGAAATTTTACTTTTATAAACTTTTCTTTTTAGCTTCATTTTTTATTACTCAATTCCGATCGCGAGAATTGAAAAGCACTTTATATCTTCGAGTATATTTCTCAATTTTCTGCAAACTTGGATTGACAATCGGCCTTTTCTTTTTAAAATCTTTACGCTTTCAAATTCAAAAGGAGCACGTTGATTTAAATGTTGTTTTGATTTACAGTTGGAATGAAGGATCGGCTTGTAGCACATTCGACTTCATGTGAACACACTTAGCGGCGGCCCGCTAAGGAAAATTGAGATTGGATTTGATTCTCATTTAGACAACATAGTCCGAGTTGGGTTTCTAGATTTTAAACTATTTTATTCTAACGACGATAGTCGTGGTTAGTCTAGCCAGAAAGCTGAAATTCAAAAATTGATTTTAGATTATCGATTTACCGGAGAGAAAAATAAGTTACAAGGGTTGGTCATTGTAGACTTAACCAATATTTATCCGGAGTAAAATCTTATTCGATGATCGATTTGGAATGAGTCAAAGCAAAGCTTGAGACTATTCTATCTTATCAAATTTCTTCTAAAAAATTCACTTTCGTTATTTTTCTACATTTGTTTTCAAGTTCACTTTATTTAATTCTCTTAATCAAAACCCTCTCTTTCTCTTTATTTTTTGGCAAAGTTAGAATCAAAACCTTTTACATCAGAATTTCCAAAGTCCCTGTGGGTCGACCCTTCTTCTCTTTACTACACTATTTAATTATTTCTTTAGAGATCAAGGATAATTTATTTGACAATATACGACACTTGTCAAACACCTCGTACCGGTACACGGGGCCTATGATTGCCTATGATCATCATAAATAACAAATGATATCGGTATGGCTCCCCGTGTATCTATACCGAAGCCTAGAAATGGATTCTAAGGCACGGGAAATCACTTCCCAAGCCCTAAAACGTAACCTTTAGCCCCTTAACTTAATCATACATCTTATGGGAGTTGATTAGATTGGTTTGCTACCCTTTTTACACCATTTTAACATTTAATTCGAATTTTACCATTAATAAAATTCTAAGCTACTAAACACCCAACTAGCAATCATAAACCATAACATCAAGCAAAGCAATCACTTTATGATCCTTAAAAAGAATATCAGTTAGAGATGTACTGACCTTTTAGCAGCTAACCCATATTTGCTTCACACATTCAAAATCCTCAAGTTCTTCTCTTTGACTCCAACTTAAAAGAACCATAAACACCTCTTTTATACCTTACAAACAAGGAAACAAATTAAAACTTAAATCAAAAAGCTAGGAGAAGGTTTGTCTACAGATCTACAACCTTAAAAACATGGGAGAAGCCCCAAAAGCTTTACCCCCTCCAAAAACCTATTAATGGAGAATTCACCTTTATACCTTAAGAGTATATTTTTCTTGTAGCCCATGAAGAGAAGATTAACATATCTCAATCTTGAATCTCAGATGTAGATAATGGGGAAGAAAAATTGAATCTTTTATGTTGGGAACTATGGTGTTTTTGAGGAGAAAGATAAGGAAGAAAGAGATGGAGAAGAAGAGTGTGGAAAGATGATCTCATAAAAGAGTTCTTGACAACCCTTAAACCCACCTCCAAACAAAAGCAATCAACCTTTTTGTCTCCAAAATGGTATAATTACCACACCATATCCTCCACTTTCCCCCTTGTTACAACTTGGTCATTATTCAAGCTCGCAATATCCAATTCTCATCCAATAAACCTCAAACTTGGCCTAATAGTTCAAATACCCAACCTAGCATGAATGTCTAAAACTCGAGTCAACGTCATTTCAATATGATTAAGAGTATATTACGATTTAAGGCGTTCCAACTTTTCCCCTTTTTTCCTTTGTTTTATTTTGATGGGTTAAATACACTCATTGCACTTCAGCAAAATATGATTTTAGCGGCGTTTTTCGAGTAAATGCCGGGATAGATTGGTATATAGTGGCGTTTTTTTTAAAAACGCCGCTATAAACTGGTATATGACGGCGTTTTTAGAAAAGCGCTGCTAAAAACACGTATTATAGTGGCGTTTTTACCAAGAACGCCGCAATAGACTAATATATGGTGGCATTTTTGGAGAAGCGCCGCTACAAACGCGTAGAATATAAAAGCTCATTTAATTCATTTTGAAACAATTTACAGAGAACCAAAGCTTTGAAGTCCTCCTCCTCCTCTCTCTCGATCGGCCGAACCAAAATCTATGCCCCTTTACATCCCATCGTTCATCGACGACGAGACCTCACCAGAGTGTCTTTCCCGAAATCGAAACTCTTTTGCAACCCTCGGCTTGGATCTACCCTCTAATCCCACTAAAATCCCTAAATTTGACAATATTAAGGGTGACTACCTTTAAGAAGAACAACGGCCGAAAGTGACTCTCAATCTCAACGACTCCCCTAAAAGAGGTAATATCTGATCTCTCTCTTTTTGATTTATCTAGTTTTCAATTTTTTTTCTCTGAAAATCTGACCGAGAGCCCTAGCGTCTTTTCTTCTTCTTGTGTTAAAGTTGTGCGTGTTGCCTCTGATTGGCCAAAATTTCTTGTCCTTTTTCATCTCGTTTCATAGCTGTAATTCCCCAGTTTTTATTGCCGAAACTCTTCATTTCCACTGATTTTTTTTGTTTGTTTATGATATTTGTTTTTGATGTGGACCATTGGTTTGCTCGAGCTGTTGAGGATCTATGGAGATCATCACCTCTTCACCACAGATTCACAACTTCATGCCAATGACTTCCTTCAGCTACCATTTCACCAGCCTTCCAATGAGGTTGCCTTTTTTCCTATATGAAAATCACATTTGCTTCATAATTATTTGGTTCAATATTACTGAATATATACCATTTTCCTTTCTCATTTCTTCTATTGTTTACTGATTTGATGTGTCCCTGTGTGTTTTTATACTGAATTAAAGCTTTCAAGAGCAACCATCAGCTACCTCTTGCAAGGATCAAGAGGATTATGAAATATGATAAAGATGTGAAGATTGATCCGTTGCATTAAAGAAACGATTTGCTGCATATAATCTACAGAAACGATTATATTGTGTCTGTAGATGTGTGAACAAGGTTAAAGGTATCATTTAATGTGACTTTGAGTCTTATTTTTTTAATAATGCTTGGGCAAATTCAGCTTATATATGATGGATGTGTTGGGAAACGCCGGTACACCTCATGGCGCAACGAAAAAATTATCTAGCGAATTCCGTCAGTGATCCATGTATAAGGGACGAATTTGGGGTGAGTATGGATGAAATATTACCTTAATAAATCTGGTATCTTGACATCCTTAGGGAGTTAGGATAAACCAAACGAATCCGAGTCGTCACGATAGTGCTCCGACCTCTACGCAGTCCACTTAAACGAAACAGACAATATTTTTTCTTCTCTAATTGTTAGAGAGGGTTTTCGAAAAACATCCATTGACTGCTAGACCTTATGCCTTTATATAGCATTCAAAAACTTATTTCTAATTAAATTCGGATTCATTAAATATATAATATATTTATTAGAATATAATTAAATATGTAGAATCTAATTCTACTTTAATTCGAATTTGTTAAATATACAATATATTTAACCAAATACAATTAAATATGTAGAATCTGATTTAGTTTAATTAGGTTTCTTTAGGGATATATATATATATATATATATATATATATATATATATATATATATTAATAGTGTTTGATAATTACAATAATTATCTAATTATTAAAATATATATAAATGAGATTATCTATAATTACATTAATTATAATAATTTTGTCTTTAATAATTATTACGTGTACAACAAGTTTGTACACATACTATCTAGTCGATATTTGTTCGTTTTAATCATAGGGTGTGACCCTTGTAGGTTCATGTAACGTTAGTAGTTAGAACAATTCTAATATTACAAACAATGAGTGACATCTAGCAATACATCATTGCTACCTAAGTTACATGAAGCCGTGGTTCGACTTTACCTTTTTTTTCGTGATTAACTTCTTTTATGTATTACATCCTTTTGTCCTTATATCTAGATCGAACACAAGTCATGGATTAGTCACACATGTATAGTTCATCTAACATTTCTTGATATCTTGAGTAGACTATGATAAACGAATAACTATGATATCTCATATCAATTTATTCGAGCATGACCATGCATTTTCTAGTCTCACTCAATCAAGTGGCCTACGATATTACTCATATTATGTAGGAGAGACAAATCCTATCTTGATCAACCATATTTCGCTATATAGAGTGTGACATATCCAATATCAGTCTTTATAGTGTAGTCTGTTACAACACACGTTTGACTGCATCAAAATATGTCACTCTCGATATTAAAATAACAATGATCTCAAGTATGAGGATCATACACTTAGTTATCACCATGAGCAATGTTGTGACTGTCACATAATAATCCAAGAAACATGCTCATAGTGGGTCAGTCCAGTTTGTCGTTCTCTAACACATACTTATGTATTGATTTTGACATCTCTATGTTAATAACAACACTTTGTTATCAATCAACTGCATATTAGTCTTAATATATTATTGTTGTCCACGCCCACAATAATTCTCGACTAAGGACATTCAAGAATAACTATATTATTCTAAGGACTTTATTATAATTCAGTTTATTTATAGATGCACAGAATAAGACTGAAAAAATAATAATGACTTTATTAATAAACGAGATAAAATAAGTATGTCTTTTACAATTATCTCATGATTGGTCTTTGGGCATACTCCAACAGGATGTCCCATGATCTTGACTAATGTGTTTGTATTTCGGCAAGTAATTTGGTTGTTGTTAAAACTTTTCGGGGGGTTTGATACTGATATGAACTTGTTTTCTAAATTTTTGTGAACAATGGCTTTAAGTTAAAAAGAGGAGAGAACAACAAAGATATCATTAGATTTTCTTTCGTGTTAACCAAAACTTCCATTGTCATATTTTGAGCTACTTTTGACAGGATGATACTTGAAGATTGTGTTAGTATCTGTAGAGCATTAGGGTGTTCTCTAGATATGAGTGCAAGTGCACACTCTTGTCAAGTTGTAATATAAAAGATATCGTCTCTCACGAAGATTGGACAGCAAACTCGAATGTAAATTCCTGCACACAAAATATTAAATGCACAAGTTAACTTCAGTTTGTTTAAGAGAAAAGTAAATAAGCACAAGTTAATGGTAGAAGAGATCAGAGTGATAGAATGGGTCAGGTTATGCTGCTTCGAAGTGTGAAACTACGTTGAATAGGTTAAGTTGTATTGCGTTGCCAGATTTTGCTGCCTCGGAAGAAGATGGCAAATTGGTGCTTCAACAACTTTCGCTGCCTCGGCAGTGAAACGGAAGATTGGCTCGGCGGCAAACTCGTAGACCTTCAAGGCTCGGCAGAACGCTTCGATAATGATTCAGCTTTTGTCTAAGTCAGAATATTGTTGATGCCCGCTGCAGATAATACCTGTCGGCGTGAATCTTGCAATGAACATCAACCTTTGGTTCGTCCTCTTTTAGCCGCCTTAACCCTAACCTATGCCTAGGCTGGATTGATCAACACCTAGTATTGATGAGATCGTGTAACCCCCTCGACCCGACCTGGTCGATAGACCGAACCGAACGGATCACACGAGGAATATTGAAGTAAACCAGGAAGGTTTACCTCAATAAACGACCCTAATTTTTTTTCTTTTTATCTTGTCTAGATACAACTTAGATTCCTATGTGTACGCACACAAGCAGAGGATTGAAAAACAACACATTCACCCCTCGATTATAACCAAACTAATGTTTAAGGACCATTTTGTAAATTTAATAAATTAGGAGGGTTATTATCAATTTCAGGTTACCAATCTTTAATTAGATTCATTACACGCTTATCAGTGAAATCTCAGCTCAAAACAACATATGGAACCCATCCAATTGCATACAAGGAAAACATGGACCAAAACGTAAGAAATAAAAACCCATAGCAATTCAAAAACTGCTTTAACGGTCGGGTGTTTCGAAATGGAGAGCCCCGTATCGGAACAACCATTTCGAAACAGAGCTGACCGTTTCGATACACAGGTTCGTTTCGAAACGATGGTTCACAAAGGCAAAATGTTTCGAAACGGGCCTCACCGTTTCGAAACACCAAGGCTATTTCAGGCCATCGTTTTGAAACATGAAATGGTGTTTCGAAACACCTGGGCCTACAATGTTCTAAAAAGCTGGTTTAAATCAATTTATACCCTCTGAAACCATCCCGACACATGCCCTAACGTACTGGCAACTTAAATATACATCAATAACGACTTTCACGAAGCATATGCAACATCATAACATTATTCTCAAAAGCAATGAGACTAGAGGCATGCTTCCTAAGAGTTAAAAACACCAAAAGGCCAAAATCCAAAATAATGCATAAACCAAAACTTAGAGACCATATACATGTCCAAATATGCATCTCAAACTTGTACAAAACCTGAAAATACCAAACAAACCACATGCATAACATTGGACACCCCCATTGCCGTTATTACACTAGTCTAAAACCAAATCTTACTTTCAATCAAAGTCTTCCACTGATCCCCTTGCAAGTGCTGCCTCCAAAGCTTAAATTGACTGCATTGATGAACAAAGAGAGCATAAGCATACAAGCTTAGTGAGGATTGCTCAAACCAAAAACATCATCAATGCACAAAACCATTTTCACTCTTTTCAAAACCATCAAGCTTCCTTTGACAAAACATGCACTTTATCCTCAAAACCATTGTAATAAACATCATGTAACATGATACATATGAATCCATCAATTAAACCATTGCTACTCATAAAACAAGCATTCCAAGCATAATCACCTTTATGCTAAGCTTAAACCAAAACATGCATCTTTCAAATTATGCATTAACAACATTTTCACAATGTTTCATTTCATTATATTGGCTCACAAGTGATAATAATATTCTTAAAAATATATCGGATACACGAATTACCAAGGGTTATCCCAAACCCTTCATACACCCTACCGGCATCTCAAGGCTCACACACGGGAGCGACCCTCCATAGTTGTGACACCCGTGGTAGAGTATTCAGTACAATCACAACCCCTCAACACCACTCATCAGTAGTTGTATAACCCACTAACGAGAGACGAGACACACACAAGGTTCGCACCCGGGAGCTACCCTCAACCGTTGCAACCTTAAACAAACCTCAATCATTAGGGTACTTGGATGGAGTATTTGGTACAATCACAACCCCTCAACATCCAAGGAGACTTGTTTATAGTGTACTCAATCCTATAGCTAGCTAATTATATCCGATTTCATTTATAAAACACTTTATACAACATCACTTGCCAATATAATCCATATCACATGCATACCTCACTGTTTTTTACAAAGCATTCATGATAAGCCATAAATCAAGCATTAAACCATGCTTCAAACCTCATGCATCAACACATGCATAAGAGGATCACTTACCTAGTGCATCCTTAAACCACATAGCATCATCAACCTCATTTCACATATTCAAAACATTTAAAATATTAGGTAAATGCAATTAAAACCAAGTGCAATCAAAGGTTCAAAACTAGCACAATCCGAGAGAGAAATTCACTGTACTTATTTCCGAACTTAGTAAAGCGTTTCAAGCTCTTACTAAGTTCCCAAAACCCTTTTCTAACACGTTTCCACGCTAGAAAACCAAGTTCCACTCACCAACTTGCGAAACCACGCTTGTCGATGCAACTATCGATTGTCCGAAGCCTCCAAAATCACTTCGTTTGATTCCAAAATATTATCCCCTGTTTTCAACACATTAAAACAGAGGTTAAATGCAAAAATGCATCCAAAACTCCAGCACTCAAAAGAAATCCTGCATCTCTGCTCTAAAGCATCAAAACACCCATCCGAAACAACCGAAAACTCAATCAATTAACCTCTAACCTCTGCCCAGCCATTACCCAACTCATCCAACACATTTTAGGCACTAATCAACATCCAAAAACAACCTAAAACCGTCCTTATACCTCCAGCAACCCGAATTCCTCAAGAACACCCCAAAAACTCAACCAAAACACCTCAAAAATTAAGAAACTCAAGGATTTTGGGATCTCCATGATTAAGACTCCACTTCAATACCAAAAACCTTTTAAAACCCATTTAGAAACAACCTCAAACCAGCCAAATCAAGCAAGATCCGAAAATCACATTAAAATCCATTTTTCTAACAAGATTTCAATAGTTTATCAAACTAATAACAAAACCTCAATCAAAATCACTAATAAAGAGTCAAATATCTTTGGAATTTCATTAAAGAACCTAGATTAGAGGGTTAGCACGAAATTTACCTTCAATCCTTGCTTCTCCTCTAATTTGGCAAGATTAGCTTGAAGAAACTTGGAAGAAGATGGAAGAAATCAACAAGGAAAAGAAGGAAATCAAAAAAGAATTTGAGAGAAAAGAATGTCTGGAAAATTGAGAGAAAATGGAGAGTGTTTGGCTTAAGTGAAAGTGAGAAATGAAAAGCTCGTCAAAAATTTTGTTAACCGATTAACTACCTTTTTAATTATTTAATAAACATTTAAAACACATGCCAAATTAGGAAAAAGGCATAATTGCCAAGTATCTCCCAAAAGATTCTAATATTTTGACTCTTCTTGAAAAACACATTTTCCCCAACTTTTAAATCTTTACATTTTGGTTACTGCCCAAAATGTATACTTTCGAAAACATGTTTTGTAAAATTGATTTAACCAACCTCTTAAATATAATTTTAGAGGATTTTAGGAATTTTTACCATATTTTTATCCCATCCCGAACCTTGGTTTCCATAAACCACCTTTTAACGGTTCGAACAACCGACACCGGTTCCACCGGCCCAACCCGACTTGCCAAAACATCTAAGCCCAAAATCAGGGCGTTACAGATCGTGCTTACTTATTTCGTGAGTTTGACTCTCTCGATGCCAAACAAGTGGATTGCTCACAATCGATCTTTCGAACTCAATTGAAAACAATGAAGAACATGAAATAAGCAAACCTTGAATTTATTGCAAAAACAAACTTAAACCTAAACAATCGTTCTCACAACTACTTTACAACAAAACCCAAACCCTAGAGAATTTAGAACATAGTGGCGGCAAGAAAACACAAGACAAACCTAAGCTATGCCGACTATGAGTTGTTTAGAATACAAGGTATGATTGGGTATATATAGGGCATGGTCTAGGTTAAGTCCTCCTTGGAGTAGAAGTCTTCCTCATGATAAAGTAGCTTTTGCATTGAATGCATCCTTTAAATCTAACTTCTTTGACTTGAAATTGGACTCCTTGTGCCACAAGTAAGCTTAAGCCGCCTTAGACAATTTCTCCTTTAGCGACTCTGTCCGCTGTTTCCGGCATCAGGAAATTGCGTGGATGGGCTCATTGGACTTAGAAAATTATACCCTTCCAATCGCACTCCAATTCACCAATTCCTTAAGTTGCTGCCCTGGGAAGCAGTTATGGCGACGACAGCTACTCGGTAGCATGTCTCTCTGTGTTGAGCTGCTTCAGTACAACTCCTTGACTTGCTGCCTCAGCATCAGCTCCTCAGCTCCTCTCTCCTTCTAACAGCTTCTACTATATGAAACTAAAACTAAACTAAAACGGTATCTTTTCTTACCAAATTAAATATATTCAACAGAAACAAGGCAAAGCAAAGAATACTGTAAATAACGCATGCATGCACATAATTATGCCTAGAACGTACTTAAGAACATCAACAATATGAGATGGAATGTATATAAAATATAAGACTTATGAGCACTTTATAGTATCTTACTTTGAACAATTGATACGAATAAAATATAGTCATTCTTTTTTCTTTTCTGTAAATTTAAATTGCAGGGTTTCACCTATATTGAAAAACATTTGCTAAGGCACTTTCAAAGAGCTCCAAAGAGGTGAACCTGTTATTTGTATTTACTAAATGGTTTGAAAGCTTGAAAGCTAATGCGATTTTTTTGCAGTGTGAAAAATGCTCGAAGGGTGTGACTACAAAGTTTCAAGAGGTTTATGAGAAAATCTGCGAAGAAAAGGTTGCCCATCTGCAGGCCCTAAAATGAATTTAAGGGCTGCCCAAATGTACATATATTATTGTTGCATTAGTTAGTTCTTTGTAAAATTCTGATAACAATTATTCTTTTTCTTCCCTCAAGTGAGAAATGAAGTAAGCTTTGATTTTGTATCTTTTTTGTAATTATTACTTTCTATAATTTTGTAGGAGTGTTGATAGAAATGTAGAATGTAAGAAGCATATACATAGTTCAAAAATAAAAACCATTAGACCATTCCTTGTTTGTAAAAAGCCACATCTGAACCAGACTACTTTGTGTTGATTAAGTTAAAAAAAAAGGTAAAACCTGCTAAACTGGTTGGTTTAGCTTGCAAAAAATCACAAAATATAGTGGCGTTTGTTGGAAAACGCCACTAAAGACCAAGTCATTCGCATCGTTTGTAAACAAAAATGCCACTAAAGAACATGTCATTTGCGGCGTTTGTAAAGAAAAACGCCACTAAAGAAAAAGTTTTTTACGGCGTTTGTGAAAAAAACGCCACTAAAGAACATATAATTTGCGGCGTTTTTTACCAAGCGCCGCTACATCCCATGACATTTAGCAGTGTTTGATATATAAAACACTGCTATATGTCTTGGCCTGTTGCGGCGTTTTTGCCCACAAACGCCGCGAGATATTGCGGCACTGATTTTAGCAGCACTTCTTGCGGCGCTTTCCTTAGCGTCAGGAGAGTTTTTAGCGGTGCTAAAAAATGCCGCTATAGAGTTAAAAAATGCCACTAAAAACCTGTTTTGTTGTAGTGTTGTCACTATATTTCGAAATCTATGTTTTAGTCACTTAAATTATAGATAAATAAAAAATGGTCCCTTGACTCCCATAAGGTTGATGCACTGGCGGAGCCAGTAATAAGAATGGGGTGTTAATTGACACCCTAATTTTTTTTAAATAAGATATTCATTATAAATTTTATATGAAAATATTTAAAAGTAAAATCAACATCAATTAAAAATAATATTGACACCACTTTACAAAAGTATTGACACCCTTAAAGGAAATTAACATACATCATCTACCTCACTTACTTAAAATTCTCTTATAAAATACTTTAAACCCTAACATTGCAATCTAAATTTCCTGGCCGTCCTCTTGGGTTGATGATGTGTCACGTTAACAAAAGGGTTATATCCATTTGTAACCTTAAACTATAATCAAAACATCAATTTGATCCAAACCAAAAATTTAAATACATAAAAATCATAATGAGAAAAGAGACAATTTTGTTTTAAAAAAATTAAGGATCAAATTGATTTTTAATTATAAATTAGGGGTCAAATCAGATATTAGCCATTTGTTAACATATTAGGGAGTAGGTGACCATTTTATGATTTATCTATAACTTTAATAACCAAAATGTAACTTTTGAAACTTTAAAGACTAAAGTAAAAATTTACTGAAACCTCAATAATCATGAGTGTAGTTTATCTTATTTTGATTTCAACATTTTGAAAAAGAAATTAGAGGAAAGGCAACCTGCACTAACTTGTAAACCTATTTCAATACTTGCAACAAATGTAGGGCTAGGCCGGGTCGGTGCTAGAGATGGGCACAGATCGGGTTGGATCGGGTTTTTGGTTCACTCGAACCTGACCCAAAAATAAATATTCTATACCCGCACCTGACCCGACCCGAACCTAACTTATTTTTTAAAAAATATGACTCAACCCAAAAATAAATACACTAAACCCGACCCTGACCCGACCTATAGAAAAAATTTATTTTTAAGGACCTAATTGTAAAGAAAATAATTTTATGGGATATAATTATAATTTTTTTAAATTTAAGGACTAAATTATAAATAAAAATTCAATTTTAAGGACCTAATTATAAAAAAATATATAAAGAGGGAGTATTATTATAAATATCCCTAAAATATTTAGGGGAAAATTACACAATTAGTCCCGGGTCGGTCGGGTAGGGTAATTTTCACCCTAAACCTGAACCCGACCCGACTTCACCCTTAGTAAAAACCCGACCCGAACCTGATTTTTCATTAAAAAAATCCGACCCAATCGAACCGGGTCGGGTCGATACCTGACCGGGTCGGGTAAAATGCCCATCCCTAGTCGGTGCGCTCCCATTTAGAAAATAATTGTGTTTAATTTTGAATCTAAATTAGTTTGATAGGGTAATTGATACATGTCTAAAGAGGCCTAATTGTAACTCCAGAAATTTAGTCGATTTGTTTTAATTTTTTGATTGGGATCCGGGCATATTTTGACTGCAAAATCTTCTTTTGACTTGTGAGTCAGTCTCTTAGCTTTCCAACGCACTTTAAAATGCATCAATCCGACATCGAGAGCTCAAGACACGACCATTTTAATGATGACAGTGCAGTCAAAAAATTTCATACGGGTCTAATACAAAATTTTTAAATAATTACGATTTTCAAAATTTTTATTGATTATTTTAATTTAAATCAACTTCGGAGTTTTCATTGTATATTTTAAAAGATTTAGGATCATATTTATCATTTAATTAATTTTATTGAGAGATTTAGATAAATTAAAATTTATTTTATTAGTTTTATAGTTTAGTTTAATTACAATTCTTTGTATTTTTCTTTGTTTAGGATTTTATTAGCTTATAAATAGACTCCTCTCTTTTTGTAAACAAAACACTCATGTTTTGATCAATAATATTGAAAACTCTCTGTGAGTGATTTGTTACAAGATTTGTTCATCTTTTATTTATTTTTTATTTAGAAGTTGTTTCAACAATTTTTTTTTGAAGATTTTTGGAGCTCATATTAACACTTTTACTTGCTAGGAGGGTGGGTTAGAACTGCTTAGGGTTGCTTGCTTGGTTAATTGAGATTAAAAGGGTGTCGAGGACAAAATATCCTTCAACTACCATCACGCCCTCCCCATTCAACCAAATTAACTTCGTCATCCACCTTCACCAAAGGGTTTTCATGATGCGCTACTCTATCAATAATTTTATTGTTAATATATTATAATTTTTTTGAAAATTAAACATACATTTTAATATTTTATTATTAGTTTGCATTAGAATCAGACCGATCACACTTGACATCAAAAAACATTATCTAAACTTAGATCGGATTAAATCCAATGAATAATCCAACACGTAATAGAACGATTTAAAAGTGATTTTAGTTGGATTAATTTAGGTCAATGATGGCGTATGTTGCATTATAACTCCAACCTTTTATTCTAAATTAGAATAAAAAAAATCAAGTCTAAAATCCACTATGAAAATATAACTCGTTCTTTTATTAAATAAACTTAATTGAGCTTGATTTAAAATTCAAATGAAGTTTAATCTCGATTAGAATTATATATAAAAATATTTAAACTCACCCCGTTAGACTTATTTAAATAAAAAAAATATTTGACTTGTTGTGAATAGAATGATGAAGAATAATAATAAGGACAAAATGATGAGAAAAAGAGGGAGATTTCTATTTATTTTAAATATTCAAGTGTGTACAATGCCTTCATCAAATCATCTATTTATAGGCATAAGAAGCTCACGATACATGAAACTCTAACTAATGAATATACTATTTCTACTGATAAAGTAAATCCAATCTCCTAGATAAAGTTTTTACCATGATAGACATTCACATAGTTAAATATTCATAACACTCCACCTTGAATGTCTATGAAGATAATGTGTCTCGTTAAAACCTTATGAAGATAATGTGTCTCGTTAAAACCTTATTGAGATAATAAAAACCTAGTGAGAAAAGAATTTAGTGAAGGAAAAAGAGTACACACATCTTTGATACGCATAACATGTTGCCTCATTAAAGACCTTACCAGAAAAACTCATTGGGACAAAACCTCGGTTAAGGGAAAATGAGTGCAACACATATTTACTCTCCCTCATGAAAACATCACATAAAATCTTTGAATCTTCATAATTTAATCTTGAATACTATTTTTCTAAAGATCACGAGGATGAAAATCTAGAGTAATATGTTTTATTTTTCCATCTTTGATGTATCCACATTTCGATTGAGATATAAATTTTGCATTATCTCCACATAAGATAGTTTGTATCTTATCTTGTGAAAGCAAATCACATATCTTCTGAATATGTTGGATCAATAGTCTTAGCCAAACACATTTTTGGCTTGCCTCATGCATAACAATGATTTCTACATGATTTGAGGAGACACCGATTAATGTTTTAAGATCTAAAGGTACTGATCTTTGTAGCGTTTAGATTGTATTTTAGCACCAACTAATATATAATGCTCCCAGACCAAGGATTCATTTATCTTTCATTCGAAGATAAATTTATTCACATCCAACAAACTTACAATCATTAGGTTCTAAATAGACATGCTTTATATATCTAAATTGAATCTTCTTTAAGATTCTTTCAGCTTATGTCCATTCATAGATAAAAACGCATATTTAAGTGCTCGATCTTTTGGTCGAGACAAAATCCTATCTCAAGATTATTTTTCCCAAATAATTTCATTAAATGCTTTGAAAGCTTTTCATGAGTTTCTAATTTGAAGCTCTTCAGGAGTTCTAATGATATTCAAATTATCATAATGAATCTTGACCCAAACTCCTTTATAAAATACATAAGGAAATCTGATCATTCTTATAGTATCTCCTCAATTAGAACTCACTAAGACGATTATACCAAATGTGCCAAAATATAAATATTCAAGGGGCATATCTAAATAAATTTTCTCAGAAATTTACAAAATGCTTTTGCATTTTAAATCCTTCAAAGATAATTTTACTATACACCGATCCACAAAATAATCATTGTAGAGCGTAAAGGAGTTCTCTAAATTGAGTGCAAGTGTACACTTCTGTCAAGTTATAGTATTTAAGATATCGTCTCCACAGGGATTGGGAGCTGCTTCAGTGATTAAATTCCTGCACAAGGAAAAGTAAAAACACAATTGAATTGGATTGGTTTCGAAAGTTGCATAAACTTAAAGAAAACAAATAATGAAAGGATTGAGAAATGAGAATAAAAATATGGGTCAGATTGAGTTGTGTCGTAGTGTGAAACTGCGTTGAACTTGTAAAAGTCTTGTAATGAAAAGTCGATATCTCTGCCACGACGAGTGACGGATAAAACACTACCACGACGGGGAACTCGACGGGCCTTCAAGGTTCGACAAAACATCCTGGTCTGATTCCAACTTATCTCTAAGTTCAAATATTGTTGATGCCCACTATTTGGCAATACCTCTCGGCATAAACCTAGGTTGAACAACAATTTTCCCACGTTCCTTCTTAGCCGCCTTAAACCTAGACTTTTCCCTAAGCTAAGTTGATTCTCACCTTAGTTGATAGGAATCATGTTTATCCTTTCTTGAGTTTTAACTCTCTCGGATTGAAACAAATAGATGTGCTCACAAAGATCTCTCGATTCTATTGCAAACAAAGATTAAGAACATAGGATAAACAAACCTTGAATTGAATTGCCTTAGCAAAAGCTTAAACTAATTACAACCATTCTCACAACTACTAAACAAAACAATCTTATCCCTAAGGAAAGTTTAGAACATAATGGAAATAAAGAAAACACAAAAATAAACTCAAAACCCTAATCTCTCTCCCCTCTCGAATTTGTCAAGCCTTGCCTTTATATAGGCGGTTACATATAAAACCCTACTTGGGGAAGAAGTGTAACCCCCTCGTCTCGGTCTGGATGCTTGACCGGTCCGAGTGGGCTACACGGGGAAAACCAAGGTGAAACCCGTTAAGGCTCCACTTCGGTTAACAATCCGAAAAAACTTTCCTTTTATTTATATCTTGTCTAGATACTTTAATTATAGCCTATGTGAATCAACGACAGCGGAATCAACAAGCGAGGCGAACGGACAAACAAGAAACTTAAAACAACCCATTTTAGTTTATAAGGAAGGTCATATCGATACACCTGTAGAGGGTATCGATACGCCTTGACTAGGTCAACAACCCAAGGTCAACCCAGGGAGATCGTATCGGTACACTGGTTGACCGTACCGATACGCCATCACTGGTCAACTTCTCACGGTCAACGATACAAGACCGTACCGATACACCCTAGACCCGTATCGATACGCCAAAATCTCGTCAAAATCTCAGATTTCCAGAGAGGTTTTGGCGTATCGATACACCCCCGTGTACCGGTACGCTAGGCCAAACTTGAGTCCCAAAGTGTAGGACCGTATCGATACAGCCCTTGGGCGTACCGATACGCCCTACACTGAAGCACTCAAATTAAAATAATGTTTGGGGGAGAGTTGTAACACAAAAGAACAACATAAATCTCCATTGCTTAACTATTACATCATTAACTTAAAAATTCATACTTGAGGATAGCAAAAGAACAACTAGCACACTTGGAGGCCCTCTCCTTGCACAAGCAACCCACGAACTACGGATCTGCATTGTCGAACAAAAGAGAGCGTAAGCATAAAGCTTAGTGAGGGTAAGCTCATAAAACAAACCTCGACAATGCAGGGTCCAAGCACGAGCAAAACAACCAAGGAAGAATGCATGTTTTCTTACCTTCGAACCACATGAGTCAAATATATATGATGCATGAACATATATCAAATATCATGCCATGCTCAACATGTCCATAAACACCACCACATGGAAACACATTTGTCAAACGTATTGGCACCTAGCTATGACCCGAATACGCGGATAACAACCGTTGGAAGTCACATCCAACAATTAACCATTACCTTACGATGGGATTACACTCATCACCGTTTCACGCGAAGGGGATTCCACTCATCCTCACGCCCCGTCGATGGGATTCCACTCATCACTGACTAACATATATAAGAAGGTTTCCGGGTGTACCCGTACTCCATCTTGATGACTACCATCACCAAGACCACGCGCGTATTTCGAATCTCATGTGCACACTAAACATCCTAATGATCGATCATTGTACCCAAGCATACTAGTGCCAATACTAACTCATTTCACAACCTTTCACAATACAGTTTCTTATCATTTTCCGTGCTTAGCACGTACTCACCATGATTTACCATCATGCACAAACCACATTCCACAACCACATACATATCACAATGCATCAACGTCATGCCTCAACACACATCTATAACACAATATACATAACAACATTAATCACAATGAATATGAATCAAGACGCATATCATACATTTAGAAGTTCACCCAAAGGTCTCCTAAAATAAGCTTGAGATTAGGCTACCACTCTAATCCCAACTCCAGGTGGGTTTACCAAGCCCGACCTAGGTCCACATGCTTGAACCAATATTTGAAAACCAATTTAAAAACGTAGAACCACTCACCCACTATTCCAAGCTCAACAACCCCGAGATCAACCAACCAAAGCCAAATTAAACTTCCGAACTTCCCAGATTGGTTCTCGATGATTCCCCAACACGAAGCCTTGGTTCTAGTCATTCAAACACAAACAAAAGCAACCACAAACAACATCAAACACTGGAACAAACCCAGATTACCATTCAAGCAATTAAACTAGCCAAGAACACTCCCAAAACATTGATTTCCGAGCAGCCACATTAACTCACTGAAATTTCCTATTTCCTCCATCCAAATGGTCAACATACACATCCAAAATAACCCCTAAACATTGTACAACCATCAGCCAACCATTTCTAACACCAAACAGCCCCAAAAACCAACATTTGAACTCCCTAAAACCCAAATCCGTGAATCATTATAAAACCAAGTAAAAATCACATATGTTGGACCTTTTGGATAGTAAACAACTTATCTAACAACAACAATCAAAAGCTCAACTAAAAGCTAACAAAGTTCACATTTTTAATCCAAAACCTCAAAACTTCAAAATGTAAAACCATGGGTTTTAATGAAATCTAAAGGCACGAGCATGTAGAGGAGAGTGAGGACAAGTAAAAAATGTGCTTACCTTTCAAAAATCACCAAGAATGAAGGTGTATGGTGATGGAATAGTAACTCAATGGGAAGGGGGAGTTTTGTCGTGGAAATGTTTGAAGAAGGGGGAGAAGATGAGTTAAATGGGTGTTTTAAAATAAAAAGGGGTTTTTATTCTACAAGACCAAGTATTTACAAGATTGCCATTAATGAAAATGACCATCTTCCAATTTCTAAAATCCATGAAATTTGGGTTTTAAATCAAAACCGGGTCCAACATTTTAAATGAATTTTAAAATGAAAAGGGAAAACCCGAAACATTATTTTAATTATTTAATTCACCCGACCCCCAAACCCAGGTGTTACAACTCTCCCCCACTTAAGGAATTTTGTCCCTGAAATTACCTGATAGAAACAGATACGAAAACTGCTCAAGCATATAAACTTTCCTCTCCCACGTGGCCTCTTCCACGCCTCTATGTCGCCACAACACCTTGACTAACTCTATGGTCTTGCCACCCAATACCTTGCTATCAGAAGCAAGTATCTCGACAGGTTCTTCATTGTAAAACAAATCCGGATTCAGTTCTATCTCCTCAACGGGCATAACATGAGACGGATCTGATCTATATCTCCTAAGCATCGACACATGAAAAACATCGTGGATCTTCTCTAACTCTGAAGGCAATCTCAAACTGTAAGATACTGGCCCAATCCGCTCAACTATCTCATACGGACCAATAAACCTCGGACTCAACTTGCCTTTCCGGCCAAAACGCATTACCTTCTTCCACGGAGATACTTTCAGAAACACCTTCTCACCCACTGAAAACTCAATCTCTTTTCTCTTCAAATCTGCGTAAGATTTCTGACGGTAGGAAGCTGCTTTCAAACGGTCACAAATCAACTTCACTTTATCAGTAGCCCCCTTAAGCAAATCCGGCATAGGTAACAATTTCTGACCCGTTTTGGCCTAACAGATCGGAGTCCTACATTGTCTACCATACAATGCCTCATAAGGAGCCATCTGTATACTAGCCTGGTAACTGTTGTTGTAAGCAAACTCGACTAAGGGTAAATGCTTCTCCCAAGAACCCTGGAAGTCAATCACACAACAATGGAGCATATCCTCTAATATCTGTATCACTCGCTCTGACTGACCATCGGACTGCGGATGATACGAAGTACTGAAATGCAAACGGATACCTAGGGCACTATGCAAACAACCCCAAAACCTCGCTGTGAATCTCAGATCTCTGTCTGACACAATAGACTTCGGAACTCCATGCAACCTCACAATCTCGCGGATGTACAAATCCGCCAACTTGTCTAAAGAATCTGTGGTGTTCACCGCTAAGAAATGAGCACACTTAGTGAACCTATCAACTATCACCCAAACAGAATTCTTCTTCGAAGGAGACAACGGTAACCCTGACACAAAATCCATAGTGATTCTTTCCCATTTCCATTCCAGAATCTTCAAAGGCTGTAACAAACCTGAAGAAACTAGATGTTCTGCCTTTACTCTCTGACAAACCATGCAACGGCTCACATACTCGGCTACATCCTTCTTCAAACCAACCCAAAAATAATCATTCTTCAGATCTCGGTACAACTCAACATCTTCAGGTACTACAACTCTGTCTGTAAAACACAACACATTCTCATCACTGAAACTGTACTCTTGTCGGTCTACCTTCTGCAATGTCCTGAACATGTGAAGCTAAAGATATGTCTTGCAACTGTTTCTCTCTAATCATCTGAATCAACGAAGGCTTCATTTGCAACTCGGTAATCAAACCACCATCCCCTGATACACTCAGTCTAGCGAACATAGCTCGCAACTCAACTGCAACTTTTCTGCTCAACGCATCGGCCACTACATTTGCCTTACCCGAATGGTACTCAATGGTCAAATCATAATCTTTCAACAGTTTAAGCCATCTTTTATGTCTCAAGTTCAACTCTCTCTGAGTCATCAGATACTTCAAGCTTTTATGATCAGTGTAAATCGTGCACTTCTCACCATACAAGTAGTGACGTCAAATCTTCAACGCAAACACAACTGCTGCTAACTCGATGTCGTGCGTATGGTAGTTCTTCTCATGCACCTTCAACTGTCTCGAAGCATAAGCAACAACTCTATTTTCTTGCATCAGAACACAACCTAAACCTACGTTGGAAGCATCACTATAGATCACGCACTCTTTCCCTGAAACTGGTTGTACCAACACTGGAGCATTCGTCAAAGCCTCTTTCAATTTCTCAAAAGCCTTCAGTCCTGCATCTGACCACTCAAACTTCACTCCCATTTGCAACAATTTAGTCAACGGAGTAGCTACTCTAGAGAA
Source organism: Hibiscus trionum (assembly GCA_030270665.1). Lineage (NCBI taxonomy): Eukaryota > Viridiplantae > Streptophyta > Magnoliopsida > Malvales > Malvaceae > Hibiscus > Hibiscus trionum. The sequence continues at coordinate 17,843,802 of BSYR01000051.1, forward strand.
ACCATCAACGATCCTCCTATAGTAACCAACTAATCCTAGGAAACTCCTAATCTCAGTCACTGACTTAGGTTGTTTCCACTCAACAATAGCTTCAATCTTCTTCGGATCAACACGAATACCTTCAGCTGACACAATGTGGCCAAGAAACACAACCTCTCTAATTCAGAACTCACATTCACTCAATTTAGCATACAATTGATTACTCATCAATCTCTGCAAAACAAGTCTCAAGTGCTCATCATGCTCTTCTTCTGATCTCGAGTACACAAGGATGTCATCTATGAAAACAACTACAAACCAGTCTAGATAGTCTCGGAAAACTCTGTTCATCATGTCCATGAAAGCTGCTGGTGAATTCGTGAGCCCAAACGGCATCACAAGGAACTCATAATGACCGTATCTAGTCCTAAAGGCTGTCTTTGGAACATCACATTCTTTTACTTTCAACTGATAGTACCCTGATCTCAAATCTATCTTCGAAAACACTGAGGCACCCCTCAACTGATCAAACAAGTCATCTATACGAGGCAACGAATACTTGTTCTTTACTGTCAACTGGTTCAACTGCCTATAATCGATACACATTCTCATACTGCCATCCTTCTTCTTCACAAACAACATGGGAGCACCCCAAGGCGAACTACTAGGCCTAATAAAACCTCGGTCTAACAACTCCTGAAGCTGACTTTTCAACTCTTTAAACTCTTTCGGAGCCATACGGTACGGAGCAATAGAAACTGGAGTAGACCCTGAAACAGTCTCAATCACAAACTCTACATCTCTGTCAGGAGGCAAACCTGGTAACTCTTCTGGAAACACATCCGGAAAATCACAAACTGTCCTGATATCTTTCGGTCTAACCTTACTCATATTCGGATTCATCACGTACGCTAAATACGCCCCACAACCGGAGTCCATCAACCTATGAGCCTCTAAAGCTGACATAACGTTCGATAAGAACTTAACTTTTTCGCCTACTACCACTACCTCGTAGTCATCGGAAAGCTTCAACGAAATTCTCTTTGTCTCAAAATCTACACTAGCTCTGTGCTCAACCAACTAATCCATACCCAAAATAATATCAAAACCGTAGAACGGAAGTTCCATCATATCAACAGGAAACACATGACCCTGAATCTTCAACGGACACCTCCTATACATCCGTCTAACTACAAATGTCTCACCGAAGGAACTAGTCACATGCATCCCTATGTCTAAAATCTCAACAGGTATGTCTAACTTCTTTGCATGCTCACTCAAAATGTAAGAATGCGTGGAACCCGAATCAACTAAGGAAAGCAAAGACATGAACTGTAACTCAAAATTACCTGCTATCACATCTGTTTCATTCCATGCCTCTCTCTGTGCGTAGACTCTAGCTAGTCCACCGGCCTATGGCTGAACTGCCATTACATGAGCAAGGTTCCTCGGTGCCTCTATCCTAGGTGCATCAGCCCTCGGCTGGAAGTAACCACGACCGCGCCCACGGCCTCTCTGATAGTCGATCGCTCTCGCAGGAGCCTGTGCCTGAATCGGTGCCTGTGCCGCCTGATGCGGACACTCTCTCCTGAAGTGGTATCTCGATCCACAGTTCCAGCAAGCATGATAGTTTCCCCAACAATCTCTTGAATGCTGTCTCCCACATCGGGCACACTCGGGAAAACGCCCTCCGACTCTATGGCCCTGATGGCCTCTACCATGGTGGTCACCGCCACGCCTATGATCAAATTGATGTCCACTGCCCCGATGCCTCTTGGCATCACCACGATCAAAGTTGTTGTGTCTCTTCCCTGAACTGGATCTTCCCGAACACTTGGTTAGCCCCAAGCTATGCTCGATGTCCTTGGCCCTAGCGACCAAGACATCAAAATCAGAATAATTTGTGGCTAAGGTGTACCTCTTGACTTCCTCATGAAGCCCATACCTGAACCGATCACAATGGTCCCTCTTAGTAGGAACCAACTCCGGAGCATACTGAATCAGTCGGACAAAGCGGATCTCATAATCTGTCACTGAAGTGTCTCCCTGAACAAGAGCCATGAACTCCCGCTTCTTCTCATCCAGATATCTCGGGCCCAAATACCTCTTCCTGAAAGCAGTCTCAAAGAAATTCCAACTAATCTCGGCCTCAAGCACGCCGGTAGTAATGGTGACCCACCAGGTGTAGGCATCACCCTGTAGCAGCGAAACCACACAGCCCAACTTACGAGCCCCAACACATCCCATATGAGCTAGAATACGGACTGTCTTCTCTAGCCACAACTCTGATCTCTCAGGCGTAGACCCCCTGAACTCATCAGCTCCTAGGCTACGAAGCCTCTCTAGGGGTAAGCTAGCATCATCTCCTTTCGGCTGAGTTGCAGCCTGAGCTCCGGCAACTGCAGCCTGAAACGCTCCCGCTATAGCTTGAACTAGAGGAGCCATATCTATCCCTGCAGGACCTTGGCCACCCTGGCCCACCTGAGGTCCCGCTTCCTCAGCTCCAGCCTCGCCTTCCACATCAGGCTGAGGAGGTGGTGGTGGTGGAAGAGCTCCGATTCCAACAGCAGGCTCTTCCACAGGAGCCTCTACTCCAACCACCGGCTCATTAATAGGAGCCGCAACATGAGGTTCCTGACGAACCAACCTCGGTCTACCTCTAGGCCTCGACATCACCGCTCACAGATAACAACTACAACAACAACAACATACAAACTTGGGTTAGCAAGGGCAAGGGTCCAAGTGGCTCAAGTATGTTTCCCTCACTTAGAAATCCTTTTTCCGATGTAATAGAAGCAATGAGACTCTACTCAACATGCTTCAAACAACACACACATACGATCAATTTAAACAAACATCATAGCATACTTGATAGGCAAGCAAACACCGTGCAATTGCAACACAAGACTTTAACTTACCTCACTTACCTGCCCGAGGTTTCGAAAACCTCAGGCTCTGATACCAACAAGTGTAACCCCATCGTCTCGGTCCGGACGTTTGACTGGTCCGAGTGGGCTACACGGGGAAAACCAAGGCGAAACCCGTTAAGGCTCCACTTCGGTTAACAACCCAAGAAAACGTTCCTTTTATTTATTATCTTGTCTAGATGCTTTAATTATAGCCTATGTGAATCAACGATAGCAGAAGCAACAAGCGAGGCGAACGGACAAACAAGCAACTTAAAACAGCCCATTTTAGTTTATGAGGTAGGCTGTATCGATACACCTATAGAGGGTATCGATACGCCTTGACTAGGTCAACAACACAAGGTCAACCCAGGGAGACCGTATCGGTACACTGGTTGACCGTACCGATACGCCATCACTAGTCAACTTCTCACGGTCAACGATACAAGACCGTACTGATACACCCTAGACCCGTATCGATACGCCAAAATCTCGTCAAAATCTCAAATTTCCAGAGAGGTTTTGGCGTATCGATACACCCCCGTGTACTGGTACGCTAGGCCAAACTTGAGTCCCAAAGTGTAGGACCGTATCGATACGGCCCTTGGGCGTACCGATACGCCCTACACTGAAGCACTCAAATTTGCAGCAAAACGCAACAAGACTCGACTCTAGATGCAAATTAAGACTCACCTAGCCTCAAGCAAACATACATACAACATTCAACATCCATGGAACAACATACGAGATGTTTGAAACGATCATGAATCATACATTCAAAGGATTCATACGTTTACCATAAAAGAGACATACATAACATTCAAGGGTTCTTGCCTTAGGAAAAAACTCAAGAGCATTCAAAAATATGCAACATAGGCAATGTTTACAATTCAAAACAATGCATCAACAAGCCATACCATAACATCAACATATCAAGGAGTCTAACGTGCTCCTAACACAAAACAACAACATAAATCCCCATTGCTTAACTATTACATCATTAACTTAAAAATTCATACTTGAGGATAGCAAAAGCACAACTAGCACACTTGGAGGCCCTCTCCTTGCACAAGCAACCCACGAACTACGGATCTGCATTGTCGAACAAAAGAGAGCATAAGCATAAAGCTTAGTGAGGGTAAGCTCATAAAACAAACCTCGACAATACAGGGTCCAAGCACGAGCAAAACAACCAAGGAAGAATGCATGTTTTCTTACCTTCGAACCACATGAGTCAAATATATATGATGCATGAACATATATCAAATATCATGCCATGCTCAAGATGTCCATAAACACCACCACATGGAAACACATTTATCAAACGTATTGGCACCTAGCTATGACCCGAATACGCGGATAACAACCGTTGGAACTCACATCCAACACTTAACCATTACCTTACGGTGGGATTACACTCATCACCGTTTCTAGCGGAGGGGATTCCACTCATCCTCACGCCTCGTCGATGGGATTCCACTCATCACCGACTAACATATATAAGAAGGTTTCCGGGCGTACCCGTACTCCATCTTGATGACTACCATCACCAAGACCACGCGCGCATTTCGACTCTCGTGTGCACACTAAACATCCTAATGATCGATCATTGTACCCAAGCATACTAGTGCCAATACTAACTCATTTCACAACCTTTCACAATACAATTTCTTACCATTTTCCGTGCTTAGCATGTACTCACCATGATTTACCATCATGCACAAACCACATTCAGCAACCACATGCATATCACAATGCATCAACGTCATGCCTCAACACTCATGTATAACACAATATACATAACAACATTACTCGCAATGAATATGAATCAAGAGGCATATCATACATTTAGAAGTTCACCCAAAGGTCTCCTAAACTAAGCTTGAGATTAGGCTACCACTGTAATCCCAACTCTAGGTGGGTTTACCAAGCCCGACCTGGGTCCACATGCTTGAACCAACATTTGAAAACCAATTTAAAAACGTAGAACCACTCACTGACTATTCCAAGCTCAACAACCCCGAGATCAACCAACCAAAGCCAAATCAAACTTCTGAACTTCTCAGATTGGTTCTCGATGATCCCCCAACACGAAGCCTTGGTTCTAGTCATTCAAACACAAAAAAAGCAACCACAAACAACATCAAACACTGGAACAAACCCGGATTACCATTCAAGCAATTAAACTAGCCAAGAACACTCCCAAAACATTGATTTCCGAGAAGCCACATTAACTCACTTAAATTTCCTATTTCCTCCATCCAAATGGTCAAAAAACACATCCAAAATAACCCTTAAACATTGTACAACCATCAGCCAACAATTTCTAACACCAAACAGCCCCCAAAACCAACCTTTGAACTCCCTAAAACCTCCATAAAACCCAAATCTGAGAATCATTATAAAACCAAGTAAAAATCACATATGTTGGACCTTTTGGATAGTAAACAACTTATCTAACAACAACAATCAAAAGCTCAACTAAAAGCTAACAAAGTTCACTTTTTTAATCCAAAACCTCAAAACTTTAAATTGTAAAACCATGGGTTTTAATGAAATCTAAAGGTACGAGCATGTAGAGGAAAGTGAGGACAAGTAAAAAATGTGCTTACCTTTCAAAATTCACCAAGAATGAAGGTGTATGGTGATGGAATAGTAAATCAAGGGGAAGGGGGAGTTTTGTCGTGGAAATGTTTGAAGAAGGGGGAAGAAGATGAGTTAAATGGGTGTTTTAAAATAAAAGGGGTTTTTATTCTACAAGACCAAGTATTTACAAGATTTCCATTAATGAAAATGGTCATCTTCCAATTTCTAAAATCCATGAAAATTTGGGTTTTAAATCAAAACCGGGTCCAACATTTTAAATGAATTTTAAAATGAAAAGGGAAAACCCGAAACATTATTTTAATTATTTAATTCACCCGACCCCCAAACCCGGGTGTTACAAGAAGTCTCTCTTTGGGAGGAAGTTGAGTTGGAATTAAATGCAATTAAATGTCTGAATATTTTATTCCAAAATAACTCCTTTTTTGGGCTTTCTTGGGCTGCAAGCTTCTTCCTTGTTTGGGTCTTCTCACGTCATCTCTGGCTGCTCCTAGACTTTATCTTCATGTGACTTGGTTCTATCAATTCAGTAAATTCTCATCTTCAGATCGTACTCCCTTTTGGTCATTCTCCAATTTGCCACCACGGCAGCAGTGCTGGCGGCAGTCTGTCTCGGCGGGCTATTCTTTAAACTGCATCAGTATAGTTCTTCTCTACAATGATGGTTGGTCCTGTGTGACTGGATGTGATCATTATGCTTTCTCCTTTTCTTCGATCATTCTTCTCCCCTGCTGTCACGGCGGGTTCCGGCTGCAGTCTCCTATAACCTGTAATGCAAATGCAACCGAAAACAATATCTTTTCTCCACAAATTATCATAAACATTGTAATAAGCTGAGTGAAGCAAGGATACTGTAAAACATGCATGAAAACCTAAATTTGAACTAGAATGAGCTTAAGAACACCGAAAATATAAGCTAAAATGGGTATAAAATATAGGACTTTTAAGCACTTTACACACCCCAAACTCGAACTATTACTTGTCCTCAAGCGATGCAAACCTAATAAGTACTTACCCCAACTCCAACAAAAAGGAACCTGTCTTTAACTTGATTTCATGCCTCAAGGTTGTAGCACCTATATCATTTTAGTGTGTAGGATAACATGAATTTTCTCGGAAACAAACTACAATGCTTGTGATCAAGTGTGTGCTGAATTGTGTACAAGTTGATTTTCAAGAACTTCTTAAGTGAACAAAAGACTTAGCTAATTTCGGGCACCTTTAAGCAACATAGCAGAGATTTTTTATTCAACTAGAGCCAATTTCAGGCACCTCCAGCGATTTTTTTTGTCCACTAGAGCCTGTTTCGAGAACCTCTAGAGTATAATTTTCTGTCTTCTTACCTGTTGTGGTATCCTTCTTTGCAGTTTTGACAATTTCTGCCGCCAAGGCGACGACCTGTTAAGCATGTGAATTAAAAGTAGCAGATAATTAAACAGTCTATGTTCACTACTTCATTCTATCAATCAACCTGCCACAATTGTGTTAAGGATAAATAGCACTATAGTAAATTTTTAAGTCATCTTCATGCTACCCAAAAATTAAAGGTACTTTTTGATGGTGTGAGATGTCAGTTATTCTATCATAGGCACAAGTTGTTTAACAAGTTCTTTTCATTCAAGATGAGATAAGTACAATGAAACTAAGATGGTGAATTAATATGCAACTAAATATGAACTATACTAAGGTGGACTCTCTCTCCCTTAAACTTGAGGTGGGCATTGCCCTCAATGTAATACACATGAAATAAAAACAACGAGACAGAAAATAAAAAGAAAAAGAAACATGTTACATTTTAAAAAGAAGAGGAGGAATTTTTGGCCACTTCGTCCTCTTCATCAAATAGGTCCAGCCGCCTTTTTGTAAGGGAGATGGTTGGACAAGTTTTGAAGTCTCGTGTGGTTGGACTCTAGAAGGTGGCGTGTTTTTGGTCACTGGATAGTATCATCAGACTTTTCCTTGTCTGAATCAGCCGAGATGTAATGATATTTTTGTTTCCTGGATGTCACTGTGGCTTCAGTGATTTCCGCAGGGAAGGCAAGAAAATGAAGGTCATCACTTGGGAATTTCTCCTTGAGGAACAACTCAAACCCCATGTTGTAATGTCGCACATACTGCATGAATTTTAAGTTTCTGTGCTCCATCCTTTGTAGCTTTCTATAAATACCCTGGAGCATCTTGGTGGGGTCTATGAAGGGCTGATCTTCACGCCCGCCCTGGGCTGAAGTACCTGCCGCTGTGGCAGAGGGGTCATACTCATTTTTAGGTGCCGCTTCTGTTAGTTCCATCATCTTGTAGATAAACTCATTTGTCCACCCCTGCCTGTCGGCTGTCATCGCATCAGATTTGTCGATGGGCACCTGGAAGTTAGCACATAATCCGGTGATGAGGTTCGAAAAGAAAAGGTGGCCCTTGGGCCTCGGATGGCAGGCATAAATCTCTTCACGGATTACGACGCCCACATTGATTTTGTGCCGCTTCTGAATAGAGTCAATCACGGCCAGGCGGGGGTGATCGACGGTAGAGTTATGGGAAGTGGATAGTAGCTGTCGTTTAATAAATGTATTCCAGAGTTTTGCGTTTGGTAACAGTGCTCGGCGGGGTACATATCTAGTGTGCTTACCTGTATTTTATGTGGTGCCAGGCACACAATACTCATCCTTTTGGCGGTCGTAGTTGGCGGCAGTGAGGGCGGCTTCAAAGTCGGCGTGGTCATTTACTTCATTAGTGAGCCCGTAGTAATTGTTGATGGTGTCAGCATCAAGACGAACACCACTTCCACGAACATATACGAGAGGAATTTTTGGTTGTGGGTTATGGGCGTAGAATTCATGGACCATGGTGATGTTCTCCTCTTTAGTTTGGTGGGCAAAGATTTGCCAGTCGTGATCTCCAATCACTTCATAGACAAATGAGGGAAGGCCGAAATTGCTCGTATCGGCGGGGCATAAGAATCCTTGTTCTTCCAGAACCTGCAAGAAGAAAATTTCTTGTTGTAGCTGGTGGATTCCTTTGGGGAGAAGAATCTTTTGAAAGGAGGCGTGATTTCGGAGGTCGACATTCTTGAGAGGTGGTTGTAAAGAAAATTTACAAATGCAAATAAACAAAACTGAGAGAGCTTCAAGAATTAAGAAAGCAAAGGTTGAAGATGATATAATAAAGTGAAATAGTAAGGTTTATATATTGGGTGGGAATGCTGTCGAGGCGGCATTTAATGCCCAACGGTTAGATTTCCAACGGGCAGGACGACTGGCGTAACGGGCAGATTATAGCCGTTGGCAGATTATGGTTGTTGGGGCGGGCTATTGGGCAACTATTAGGCTGGGTTAAGGGGTTGCTTCCTTAAATCCTGAATCTCTTCCTAAGCATAAAAACAATGTGAAAAAGAAATTATTAATTAACTGAACTAAAATAAAACTGAAATTAATATGTGCATGAAATAAATGCTGAAATTGAAAATCTAATCCTAATAAAAGCGAGAAAAATATGGAAAATAAATAAAACTCATGTTACAATAGGAGTGCATGGGATTGTATCTGACAAAGTAACTACTTCCTTGTCCCTTCGGATTGGTGCTCCATTGTAGTGTTTGAGCCGCTGCCCATTGACCTTGAACTGCTGCTTGTCTGTTGTGGATCTAATTGTAACAACACCATGTGGGAAAGCCTTGACAACTTCAAAGGGCCCAGACCATCTGGACTTCAGCTTTCCAGGAAATAGCTTCAGGCGGGAGTTGAACAGTAATACTAGCTGCCCTGGCAGGTGCTGCCGTAGGAGGATCTTGTTACCATACCGTTTTCTTCTTTGTAAAGATTGTCATTCTCATATGCTTCCCTTCTGAATTCATCCATCTCATTAAGATCTAAAAGTCTCTCTTCCCTAGCTTGTTCCCAATCCATATTGACAAATTTTATCGCCTAATAGGCCTTGTGTTCGATCTCGACATGTGATAACTGCATGAATATCCTTGTTTTCATACCTTTTTGCTATAGCATTTGCCTGTTCTTAAGCCCATATCATAGCATTTAGACTGCATTTAGGTTGCATTTACTTCTTCTGGGTGCATCTTTATCTTTCATGGTTATTAGTCCATATTGAGGGATACAGCTCGGAAGGTTGGTTTTGGGTTTGATTATGCGCAGGAAGGGAGTCTAGCGAGAGAAAGCTGGCACCGGGAATTGCTATAGCATAGTGGAAGTGGATATTGGCCAACATGTGAGCTGCAGTAGCACGTGAATATGCAGAAAAGGACAACCTAACATGTGCGGCAGTCGATACCCACCTGCAGACTGTCCTCCTTGTCCCCTCGTGGCAGAGCTTGTCGATGGATATTCCTTGGGAGTATCAAGGAATCTTTAGGGCATAAAACCCTAGGAGCCTCCACTATAAAAAGAGTGAGAGAAGTATATAAAAAAGAGGAGAGCATGAAGAGAGAGAGAGAGAGAGAGGTGCGTGCTGAACAAGAAAAGAGAAGTGTTCTTCTTCATCTTCTCCAACTTGGTGTCCTCCATCATTGAAGTTCCAAGGAGTGGCCTCACCGGCCTCGAGAGAGGCAGTGGACCTAAGACAGTCGGACAGTCCATGGCAGAGAGAGAGTTCACCTTTCTTTCTGTCGCTTTAGCATTTCCTGTTTATATCTTTATCTTTTGGGATGTTATCACAATGATATGTTGGATGATATTGCCCAGCCACAAACTGTTTTAGGTGGCTTGGGCTTGATGTATATTTTATTTTAAGTACTTTTTAATGCATGCTATAGTTTTCTGGCGTTTATCATGTTCTATGCTTTGCTTATGCGTTTTATTTCCTTAAAGTTGTAAGATCCCTCGAGAGTTGGCCGTTCTTTAAGTGTTTGTTGAGGTTAGTAATTGAGAGAGCTAGGCTTAGAACCCCCATAAGCAATGGAGTGGCTGTGGAGAGGCAGACTCTAACCTACCTTAGAGATAAGTGATAGGTTTCAAGGGCTAAAAAGGATAGTTCGTGAAGGGTAGGGGAGTGTTAAGAGTTTACATCGAGAGGTATGGCTGTAGCATTTCTGACTCTCAGTTCCCTGTCTAGAGATAGTTTAGGAACACTTTTAGCAAATCCCGCATAGCATAGAAGATAACTGAAGAGCCTTAGTATCGTTAAAAAGCTTAGTTTATGTTGTCCATCATTCCCAGCCAGTCATTCCGTAGTGAGTTTCGCATACGAAAGGGGACCTGTTCATCATATTGTTATCTCAGCTTTCTTTACATTTTTTTGCTACAACATTATTTTACACTATCTCTTTTACTATAGCATTTTCACCTGCAAAAAGTTCATTCAATATTGTTACAGCAAACCGTGAATACCTCCAATCCCTGTGGAGATGATACTCACTCACTCAATCACTTTATTACTCGTTCGACATGTATACTTGCACCATATTTGTGTATCATTTATAGTACATCGCACACAAGCAACAAGTTTTTGGCGTTGTTGCTAGGGATTGACAATTGGTTGTTTACGCTTTTTTGTTTATATCGGTTGTTCTTTTTGTTTTTGTACATATTTATTTGGGATTTTTCATTTTTATTTTCAGGCGTCCTGCTAGTGCATGACCAGAAGACCTAGAGGACCCCTGCAATCACCTATTTCTGAAATCGAGCATTTCTTGCGACTCGGGAGACATGTTCGAAGAGAAGAGACCAGAAACATGAACAGAGAAATACCACAACCTCCAGGTAACGGAGATGCTATGGCAAATGGCCAGGGAGAAGTGGCTTGACCTCGAGCCATTAGAGATCATTTGACTCCTATCTTGGACGATCTCTATCCCGAAATAGTAGCTCCAGAAATTCAGGCAGCCAAGTTCGAGCTTAAACCTGTTATGTTCAACATGTTGAACACTATTGGTCAATTTGGAGGTATGCCTCACGAAGATGCAAACCAAAATATTCGTGCTTTCTTGGAAGTTTGTGACTCGTTCAGACAACAAGGAGTGCACGAGGATGTGCTAAAGCTTAAACTGTTTCCATATTCTTTACGAGATCGTGCTAGAGCATGGCTAAGTGGAATGCCAGCTGGATCAATGGAAACTTGGATAGATCTATGCAAAAGTTTTCTGCTACGGTATAATCCAGCCAATAGAAACACTCAGTTGAGAAATGATATTGCTTCTTTTCGTCAAGCTGATGACGAATCCATGTACAAGTGTTGGGATCGATTCAAGGGATTATTGAGGAAGTGCACAAATCATGGTTTTCATGATTGGACCCAAGTGGTTATGTTCTATAATGGAGTGAATGCTCCTACAAGGATGATGTTAGATGCTTCAGCAAATGGGACCTTGTTAGACAAATCACCGGAGGAAGCATTCAACATTCTTGATAGGGTGGCCAACAATTTCTACTAGTTTCTGACCACAAGGCTTGGAACGGGGAAGAGAACCCAAGTAGTTCGAGAGAGTGAAGCTGATGACTCGGTAGCCACCCAGTTAGCTGCTATCACCGATATGCTAAAGAACCTCCAACGTCCTAGCGAAGTCAAGGAAGTGAAGTCCGCAACCTCATGTCACAGAGATAAGTGATAGGTTTCAAGGGCTAAAAAGGATAGTTCGTGAAGGGTAGGGGCGTGTTAAGAGTTTACATCGAGAGGTATGGCTGTAGCATTTCTGACTCTCAGTTCCCTGTCTAGAGATAGTTTAGGAACACTTTTAGCAAATCCCGCATAGCATAGAAGATAACTGAAGAGCCTTAGTATCGTTAAAAAGCTTAGTTTATGTTGTCCATCATTCCCAGCCAGTCATTCCGTAGTGAGTTTCGCATACGAAAGGGGACCTGTTCATCATATTGTTATCTCAGCTTTCTTTACATTTTTTTGCTACAGCATTATTTTACACTATCTCTTTTACTATAGCATTTTCACCTGCAAAAAGTTCATTCAATATTGTTACAGCAAACCGTGAATACCTCCAATCCCTGTGGAGATAATATTCACTCACTCAATCACTTTATTACTCGTTCGACATGTATACTTGCATTATATTTGTGTATCATTTATAGTACATCGCACACAAGCAACAAGTTTTTGGCGTTGTTGCTAGGGATTGACAATTGGTTTTTTACGCTTTTTTGTTTATATCGGTTGTTCTTTTTGTTTTTGTACATATTTATTTGGGATTTTTCATTTTTCTTTTCAGGCGTCCTGCTAGTGCATGACCAGAAGACCTAGAGGACCTCTGCAATCACCTATTTCTGAAATCGAGCATTTCTTGCGACTCGGGAGACATGTTTGAAGAGAAGAGACCAGAAACATGAACAGAGAAATACCACAACCTCCAGGTAACGGAGATGCTATGGCAAATGGCCAGGGAGAAGTGGCTTGACCTCGAGCCATTAGAGATCATTTGACTCCTATCTTGGACGATCTCTATCCCGAAATAGTAGCTCCAGAAATTCAGGCAGCCCAGTTCGAGCTTAAACCTGTTATGTTCAACATGTTGAACACTATTGGTCAATTTGGAGGTATGCCTCACGAAGATGCAAACCAAAATATTCGTGCTTTCTTGGAAGTTTGTGACTCGTTCAGACAACAAGGAGTGCACGAGGATGTGCTAAAGCTTAAATTGTTTCCATATTCTTTACGAGATCGTGCTAGAGCATGGCTAAGTGGAATGCCAGCTGGATCAATGGAAACTTGGATAGATCTATGCAAAAGTTTTCTGCTACGGTATAATCCAGCCAATAGAAACACTCAGTTGAGAAATGATATTGCTTCTTTTCGTCAAGCTGATGACGAATCCATGTACGAGTGTTGGGATCGATTCAAGGGATTATTGAGGAAGTGCACAAATCATGGTTTTCATGATTGGACCCAAGTGGTTATGTTCTATAATGGAGTGAATGCTCCTACAAGGATGATGTTAGATGCTTCAGCAAATGGGACCTTGTTAGACAAATCACCGGAGAAAGCATTCAACATTCTTGATAGGGTGGCCAACAATTTCTACTAGTTTCTGACCACAAGGCTTGGAACGGGGAAGAGAACCCAAGTAGTTCGAGAGAGTGAAGCTGATGACTCGGTAGCCACCCAGTTAGCTGCTATCACCGATATGCTAAAGAACCTCCAACGTCCTAGCGAAGTCAAGGAAGTGAAGTCCGCAACCTCATGTCACAGATGCGTTGGCAATCACCATTTGAGTGAATGCCCTGACAATCAAGTCATCCAACTATGTGGGGAATTATAACCGCAACAGTAATCCATACTCTAATACCTACAACCCATGCTGGCGTCAGCATCCAAATTTCAGTTGGGGTAATCAAGGGCACAACAATTCTGCACAACCAGCGTGTTGTCACTAAATTTTCACCTCAGTTTTAAAATCCGGAAAAAATAAAAAAATTCTTTTCACCTTAAAATAATAAAAGGTCCACCCCTTTTCTAAGTTAAATAAAAAAACAACAAAGACCCATCTTTAAAACTCATTCTTGAAGCCCATTTCAAAAGAAAATAAAAAAAGCCCATCTTTTAAAAAGGAAAAAAAGAAAATGTAATAACATTTATCAAATATAATAAATATTAATAATAATTATGAAGAAAAAAGGAAACAGAATTAAAAAAACAATAAACAACAAAAAAGCAAAGAAAAATAGCCAAAAACAACAAAGAAAAAATAAAAGAAAAGCAACAAAAAGGGGCCCCCGCACGCGCTCGAGCCAACAACCAGATCCCAACAAACCCTCCCATGTCGCGACTTCCATGGTGGCTGAACGGCGTCTACAGGTCACGGCCGCTGCCGCCGTTGGTAGCGGCCGGTTCGCCTCACCACCGCCGTCCCAATGCCACCAACCCCGCTCTCCGCCGTCGCCTGTGCTCGCCGGAATCTGCAAAAAACCGAGAAAGGTAGTCAAACCCTAGGCTCGAATCAAGCAAAAAATTTAGCTCGAATATTCAACCAAATCAGATGAGGATAGAAGGCTATTACCGAGAATTAAGCCCTTGGTCGGATTTAAGCTTCTATTTGGGGATTAAATCCTGATTTGTCTTGAATTTGAAGCTCATTTTTAGTATAAATACTCCCTCCCTTTTACTTGTTCATCACACACAATTGAAGAAAAAAACACTTGAAAAGGCTTGGGAAAAATCCGAAAAAATCTCTGACTTTTCAAGTGTTTGTTGGAAATTTTTGGAGTAGAAATTCGAGTTTGGAGCAATTTTTTGGAGGTGGTTTGGAGCATTTAGAGAAGCCCGGATTCAAGTTCTTTGTTCGCCGTTTTCTCGGTAAAATTTCTATCTTTCTTTTCGTTCACTTTTATGTTTGTTCTTGGATGAATTTTTGGTGTTTGTGTTTGTGTTGTTTGTGAATTTTAGGTTGCTTTTTCGAAGTCGGAAAATTGTTCACGATTCTGGTAACATTTTCGTTGTAAATTTTCGTTTTAATTTTAGTTTGATCTTAAAAGTTTCATGCTTAAAAAATGTAGTTAGGATTATTTTGATCTTTAGGAATGAATAAATTGAGTTAAAAAATGCTTAGATTTAAAATACATGAATAAATTGAATAAATGTGGTTAAATTGAAAACTTGAAGTTAGAGATTTAATTAGGAAAAGTAATAATGTGAGGTGTGAAATATTAAAGGGGCTTGATTTAAAAAAATATAAAAATATTTTATGAAATTTTGTTTTCTTTAATAATAGATGGGCAAAGTAAATTTTAAAGAAAAAAATAATAAAGATGTTTTTTAGAAAAAAAGGAAAAAGAAATAAATTTTCAAGAAAAAGAAAATAAAAAGTTTTTAAATAAAAGTTTAGGGTCTAGGATAAAAATAAATATTTGAAAAGAAAAAGAACTTAAAAAGAAGTTCTTTAGGGAAAAATAAAGTTTATTTTTAAAAGGGGTCATTTTGAAAGAAAAAAACTTAAAAACTTAAAAAATGGAAAAATGAAAATGTTTTTAAAGGAGAGAAAATTCTTTTTTAAAAAAAGGAAAATATAAAGGGTAAAAAAACGTAAAAATGTAAAAAATGAGTCTTAGCTTAAAAATAAAGAGTTAAAAAAGAAATAAGTTTTTTTAAAGGAAAATAAAAGGGTAAAAATTCAAAAATAATAGAAGTTTGCTTGCTTGTTTTAGAAATAGGCGAAAACTTAGGATTAGGGACTAAAGCTTAAATAAAGACATGTTTTGTTGAAAAATGTTCTTCACCAAAAAAATAAGATACACTTAAGCAAATTTAAACCTTAAATTAGGAATAAAAGACTTAGACAATTTTAGGGCTTTTAATTAATCGAACTTAGAATTAAATAAAATATAAATGCTCAATACACCTAAATTTCTTTGTTGCTTGAAAAGTGAAAACTTAATTTAATGCGGTGTCTTATCAAACGGGAATGACGGGTTAGCGCCAGAAATGTTGGCGGTGATTAAAGTTCATCTGCCGGGCGACAAGGCCGTTAAAATAGATTGATATTCATTAAACAGACAATTAAAGTCGAACCTTTTTAAACTTGCAAATTCCAGTTTTGAAAACAATTTTAAAACCAATTAGATACCAATTTTGGGCTTCGTGGGGGTGCTAACCATTTCCCACGTGTAACCGACCCTCGAATCTGTTTTCTGATTTTCACAGACCAAAACCGTTATTTTATTAAAACAAAACGTTTTATTAAAATAACCCTATTTTTAAAAGTGATCCAATCACACTTTTTTTTCAAAAAAGATTGGTGGCGACTCCGTTGATTTTAAAAGTGTTTTCCAAAAAGTCGAAGCCTCCCTCAAAAAAGGTGGTTGCGACAGCTTGGCGACTCCGCTGGGTACGTGTTTTTGTTTTTTTTAATAAAAAACAAAGAGGTTCGGGCAACAAATTGGTTTTAAATGATTTTCAAAAAAATGTTTTTAATGGAATTTGCAAGTTCATCATAGGTTCTATTTATTTGTCCGTTAAAATGAATATAACTCTATTTTACGCATTTAAGACTTAATTCAAAGCTCTATTCCCAAGCTTTGTCATGTTCGTTTAAGTGGGGAGGGGGGAACACACTTTGCTCATGTAAGAATATTGATTCTTCGTATGACCATCGCAAAGTACCTTCGGGACTCAATCCCTTTGCCTTCGTAAGAATATTGATTCTTTGAAAAGGCTTCAGTGGTGAGTCCTCCTGAGTTGAACTCGATTCGTTTGTAGCCTATAATGGGTGAGAATCGAGGGCCTTGCTACTCTTAGTAGAGGACATCAAGGACAGCTCGGGTACCCTTTTAGAACCAAACCAAGTTTGAGAATTTAGAGCCTACCCCAATAGAGCCATGCAGAAAGCCTAGGGTGTTGAGTCGCATGAATAATCCGTGGGGACATGTCCTGAAATGTTGGAATGCTGGCCCAGAATTGTTATGCAATTAAATTGTTTTGGATCTTTTGGGTTTTGTTTCTATTTTTTTATATATTAAAGTTTACTAACCTTTTTTTGTGTTGTGTTTTTGTGGCATAAAGATTATTAACCTTTTAGTGTGTGAATATTACCAACCTTTGTGTGTGTGGGTTTTGTTTTGTAGCATATTTATTTGTTACTAACCTTTTTGTGTGTGAGTTTTGTTTTATAGCATATTTATTTGTTACTAACCTTTTTTGTATGAGTTTTGTTTTGTTTCTATTGCATATTTATTTATTGCATGCATCATTTCATATTTAGAAGGGGTTGATTCTAGAAAATTGTTCAATTGTGAATGGAAAGCTTTTACAAGGAGAAAAACCAAACACATGACAACATTGGCAAAAGAAGTTGCAACCCTTCGTCAGTACATCCAGCTGTGGGAGAAGTTGGACCAAGGTTCATGTGGCTAGTTGAAGAAATCAAAGAGTTAGGCGTTCAAGCAGAAAAATATTTGTAAATCACAAAAGATGTAATAAAAGTTTTCGAATTTAATAAAGAGTTTCCTTTCATTAGCAGATTTTCAATGGAATTGATGGCCCTTCGACTGTATTCATGCATATGCACTGTTTTGCTTGCTTTGTTATTTGCTTTTGTGAATTCGTTTGTGCACACATATATTTGCTTCCATGCATTTGTTTTTTGTTTGCATTAAATAACGTTTCAATCATTGCATTCATTCATGTATAATAAAAAGAGTAATTTTGGGAAATTTCATTTAAGTAGTAAAGATCTCGCGCAAACACAACTCGAGTCATGAGCACTGAGGAAAGATTGACAACTCTGTAAGCAAATCAGAAGAACATTTGTGATAAGCTTGAGAAGATGGTGAATAATCTGAAGAAAGAGATTGAGATATCACACCAGAAAATAGTTAGCCAAATCGCAGCCATGCTTGGGTTCAAAGACCCAGAAGCGAGAGAAGACACCAACACTTTCCCGGGGATGGCTTTCGTACAAAAGGAAGTAGCTTCACCTAAAGTCAAGATCTCATAATCTTTTGCCCGTACTGAAAACAACACCGACGAGGTTCGCAGCTCCGAGATGCCTGACTTCAATGAAGAGACTAACATGTCAAAGGTCGAGAAGAAATGGGAAGACCACTACAAGAAGCTGGTGGAAATGTTTAAAGCTTATCAAGAAGGAAGCATTCATGGTGGTAAGGATGCTAGAGACTTGAGTCTAGTCTTTGACTTGGTGGCACCTCCAAAGTTCAAGGTCCCTGACTTCGAGAAGTATGATGGAACTACATGCCCATTGGCACACTTGACTATGTACTGCCGGAAAATGTCACCACATTTAGAAAACGAGAAGTTGTTAATTCATTGTTTCCAAGACAGTCTATCTGGGTCTGCTATCCGATGGTATGCTCAACTAAGTCGGGTCAACATACGCACTTGGAGAGATCCGTCGAAAGCCTTCCTCAAACAATACGAGTATGTAACAGATATGGCCCCAAGCAGGATTGTGCTACAAAATATGGAACAAAAGCCCAATGAGAGCTTCCGCCAGTATGCTCAGAGATGGCGAGATGTGGCAGCCCAAGTTCAACCTCCACTATCGGAAAATGAGGTTACTCCAATGTTTGTGGAGACTTTAAATGGACCTTTCTATGACTACATGTTAAATCACGCCACCGAAGGTTTCGCAGACATGGTCATGAATGGAGAGTTAATATTGGCAGCCATCAGAAGTGGAAGACTTGAGAGAGAAGAAGATGATGAGGACGAGCGCGTTTAGAGTTTTGTCACGAAGTCGTTGGAGGCAAGAATGGTCGGGATTTGTGCTTTCATGGAATAATACTTAAGTTTCTCTAGACAGTTGGGATCATGCTTAGAACCAACCCTTTGCTTTTGCCCGCGAGCATTGTGAATCTTTTGTAATGGGCTTCTATGTCAGTTTACTTGTTTAAAAATGCATTTTTTTCAAGTGGCAAACATTTCTCATTTTTGTTTCATCCTTTTCCTTTCTTTTGCATTTTTTTTCTTTTCAAGCATACATCTTCTCTGCAGAGTCCCTATTATTGATTGTATGAATGATTCATGAATCTAATCCCGAGAGAGTGGGGCAAAAATGTGTGTTCAGGATTAATGGGGAAATCCCATGTACATATTATGAGTATATTTTCCTCTCAGACATTGTTGTTAAGGTCCTTGAATGAAGTGATAACTCTAAAACATCTACCAACTGAAGACTGCTTTTCTTTGACGGTATTTGTGTGTGAAATGACATTCCTTCATTTCCCTTCACGAATAAGAAAAATCCATTTTTGTCCCCCTTTGAGCCTGATATTATTTTTTCTTATGATTTAACCCTAACCAAGGATCACTCCCCACACCGGGGGCAAAGAAAAATGAAAAATTGTTTGAAAGAAACATGTTAGATTAAGTTGAATGTCCTAAACTCCAAATGAAAAGGACACTAAAAGAAAAAAACAAAGCAAAAGGATAGAAAAAGAAAAAGAAAAGAAAAAAGGGAAAAAGAAAAAGAAAAAGAAGAAAAAGAAGAAAAAGAAGAGAAGAGAAGAGAAGAGAAGAAGAGAGAAGGAAAATAAATGAAGAAAAAGTTGAAGAGTGAATGAAAATTTGAAACGAATCCTTCAAATGAGATTGTATCAGAAAAGAGAAATAAAGTCTAGGGTGAAAACCCAAAATGGGCAGTCTAGAGTGATCCAAAGAATAAAAGAAGAAGAACAGAGATTTCATCAGAAAAGTTGATCCTTGGTTTAATCACCCTTAAAATGTGAATTTGATCCTTTATATTCTTTCTTTGGCAACCCGAGCCTATCCTACATTACAAGCCTTAAAAGACCATTTGGATCATACATGAATATTTGAGAAAAGAAGTTCGTCTTCAGAACACATTCCGCCTAATTGAGTTAACCTTTCTTCAGGGACCTCGAGCTTCTAATGTCTAATTGAGATTAGAAAAGTGGGAAAATTTTAAATTTGGGGAGTGTGTGAGGAAAAGAGAGCCACCAAATCGGGGCACTATTGTAACCCCCTTAGCCTGGCCTAGACGCCCGATCCGAACTAAAAAGATTACACGGGGAAAACCGAAGTCAATTGGTCAATGCCAACCTCGATTAACGACCCTTTTTTCTTTTATCTTTTCTAAATGCAATATTAGGCCTAGGTGACCATCCAAGATCATGGGAAGAAAAGGCAGAGCGATCGGAATTCAATTAGGGAGCTAATTGCACAAATTAGACATTTAGGGACTAAAATGTAAATTTTGAAAATTACGAGGACCTCGCAGATTTTAAGTTACCAATATTCAATTAGTTCTATTTCATGCCTCTCTGTCAAACATCAACTTAATCAGACATTCCAAACTCATCCAATTGCATCCATAGACATCATGGACTAAAATGTAAGAGACAAGAACCTGACACAGTTCAAAATCCAGGCCAACGGTCGGGTGTTTTGAAATGCGGGGCCCTGTATCGAAACAGCCGTATCGAAACTGGGTTGATCGTTTCGGTACTCGGGTGCGTTCTTAGACCAGTATCGAAACGTGGTTTTCCAGTAGCCAAAGCGTTCCGGAACAATCTTACTCGTTCCGAAACATTATGGCCATTTCAGGCCCCTGTTCCGAAACAGATAAGGGCGTTTTGATACGCCCAGCCCTGCACTACAGACTTAGCTAATTTTTCACATTTTAACATGTCCAGAAATGTTCCAAATCATTCGTACATATAGTAATCAACATACCAATACTTATGTATCAACGAACATCCACCACATAAACAACAAGCATGGCAATTCATGGAGAGTCACTAACTAATCAAGCATTCTTTTAAAACGTAAACCATAGCAAAACTAAAATGCAACATGAGGATCCAAACACCACATAATGGCCATAACAAGTCTCAAACCATGAACCAAACTTGCTCTAGGTAATCAACCTCATCACACAACAAGGTGAATGACTTCCCCCTATTGCCTTTATTATCTATAGCTAGAAAACAAAACATACTTTTTCAGTGGAGTTCTTCTTGAATCCCTTACTTCTTGCTGTCCCAAATTCAACTATCTGCATTGATGAACAAAAAGAAGCGTAAGCACATAATGCTTAGTGAGGAATGCTCAAAACCAAAACACCATCAATGCAGTAAAACCATAAAACACCTTTTATTTGAAATCACATTTCTATAAACCAATGAGTTGTTTGAAAACTTCATTTGAAAACATCATTGCCTTAAATCATGCATCGCCCAACATATAAACCAGCATTAAAACCCAAATGCCACATGCATCTCAATCTTAAACATCCTCCTTGTAATTACTTCCATTTAAACCCTATTATGCATAAACGCTTCATGCAAGGTTTACACCTCATTTTCTTGGAAACCGTTTATACATTATGCTCTTTCTTTCTCATGCTTGAAAATCATTTCGAATCAATTCTCATCTTGAAAACCACATGTACCATCCATCTATCTCTTGCATTCAACCAATACAATTCTCATGGAAAAGCCATACATACTTGATGCTCTAAAGCATTTCACAATCTCATTAGCTCATAAGCATTTCTCATTTCACAAAAATCATTCAAAACACTGGTACATGTAAAACACGTTTCTTTCTCATATATTGGCATATTCATATTCTACTTTACACGGATATCCGGATAGCTTGACTCGAGGTCAAGTCCTACCCCGGTGGTATCTCCATCACCAGACTCTATCTCTTTACAAAGCTTGGGTATTTCACCAAGTCCTACTCCGATGGAATGCACATCATCGGTTTCTCATGGCGATAACATTTGATGCCATAAAGCTTGGGTATTTCACCAAGTCCTATCCGATGGAATGCACATCATCGGTCTCTCTCTTTGGAACGAATCCCAAGAGCACGTACGAATTTTTAGTTTATAGTGCACTCTACATCCTATTGGTCGACCAATTATATCCGGTAATCTTCTCATCATTTTTGCCAACATATCATATTAAAATCATTAACACATCTACTATTTTCAAAGCATGCAACACCATCAAGGCCAAAATGTTAAACCATGCCTTTAAAACACAAATTAACACCACATACTTTCAAGGATCATTAGTTTCATGATTCCTTCACCAAACCAAATTTGATAACCAACTCTTATGCTTAAAAACCATGCTCAAACAGCAAATCGAACCATATTGTCAAACCAAGCACATCAAAACCCATTTTAATATTTTCAAAACAATAATAGCACAAACCGAGAGAGAAATCTACTTCACTTACTTCCGAACTTAAACCGGCGTTTCAAGCCTAGATTTAAGTTCCCAAACCTCTTTTCAAAATCATTCCAAAGCTGGAAAACGCGTTCTCACTCACCAATACGCGACACTACGCTAGCCGACGAGCCAACCAAGCGTCTGAAGCCTCCAACGCTACCTCGATTGCTTCCGGATTACTCTCCTCTGTTTTTAGCACATAAGAGCAGAAAATTAATGCATCACCATGCATTAAAATCACCTTCCATTCACTCTAACTCGCTGCTCTACTCAAAACAAGCATTTCGGCTATCCGAGATAACCGAAAAAATCTCCAAACATTCACCAAACAAAGCCCAGCCAAGATCTATCAATTCTAACCTCTTCTAAACATCAATTAACATCAAAAAGCAACATAAACACGACCTTATACCTCCAGCAACAACAAATCATCAAAAACACCTCAAAAACCACAAATCTAACACCTTAAACTTAGGAACCCAAACCTATTCAGGATTTATTTGTTAAAACCTTATTCTCAACATCAAATAACATCCAAAACATGTTAGAAATCAACCTCAAAATAGAGCCTAACATAGAAATAAGAAAATCACCAAGATCTCATCAAGAACCATGAATTTAACAACTATTTCATGTTTATAACATTAAAACAACTCAAAAACCATTAACAAAGGATTGATAACTTGGGAATTTCAGTAAAGAACTGATCATTAGAGGAGAAGGACCAAGCTTACCTCTAATGGTTGATGTCTCTTCAATTTGGGCAAGTTTTCTTGAAATCCAAAGTAAAAATCAAAAGGATTTGTTGAAACAAAGATAGAAAATCTTTTAGAAGTTAAAATCTCAACAAACACAATGAAAATTTATGAGAGAAAAATGTTTGGCTGATTGGAAGTTGAGAGAAAATGAAAAGAGAAAACTATCGTGAAAGTAGTTATGAAAAAGTCAACTTTGATTCCCTTTTAATTCTATTTTATTTCTTTAATTAAATCATTATTAAAAAGCTCCCAAATTAAAGAGAAATATGATAAAAAAATTTGGTAAAATTAGCTCCTTAAAGATTCAAAGTTTCAATCCTTTACAAAATAGTCACTAGTCAACTTTTGCAAAAACTGCATTTTGGTCACTATACCAAAATGTAATATTTCCAAATCACATTTTGTAAAATTGTTTTCACCATAATCATTTATATAATAAATGATAATTTTTAGACATTTTTCCATATTTTAAAACATCCCGAACTAGGTGTTCCCTAAACCAACCTTAAAGGTTCGAACCGTTCCCGACCGGCCCGATTAACCGTCTAAAACATCTAGGCCCAAATCCAGGGCGTTACAACTCTCCCCCAATTAAGAAATTTCGTCCTCGAAATTTTCAACTTGAGAAGAAAATGCGATACACAACCTCCCCAAAACAAAACACAACATAAGGAGGATGAAATTTTTGTAAGGAGAATAGAGTTTGCTTATTCGTCCAAGCATAAGGAGGATGAAATTTTTTCAGAAGATTCGCTTATCCGTTCAGGCGTAAGGAGAATGGAGTTCGCTTATTCATCCAAGCACAAGGAGGATGAATTTTTTTAGAAGACCCGCTTATTCATCCAAGCATGAGGAGGATGAAATCTTTTAAGAGTTTGCTTATTCATCCAAGCATAAGGAAGATGAAGTTCTCAGAAGAATTCACCTATTTGAGTATCTGGGAGAATAGAACCCAATTCAACAATTTGGGCATTTGGGGGAATCGAACTCAGCTCAGCTATTCGAGATTAAGGAGAATAGAATCAGCCTATTTGTTTGAGCGTGGAACCCAACTCAGCTATTCAGACATTTGGGAGAATAGAACCCAGCTCAGCTATTCGAGCATAAGGAGAATATAACTAGCCTATCCGTTCGGGTGTTTGGAGAATGGAATCCGCTCATCTATTCGGGCAAAAGGAGAATAGAACAAGCCCATTCGTTCGGGCATTTGGAAAATGAAGCCAATTTGGAAAGTCGGTGAAAATTAATGCCTTTTGGTATTTGCTTTATCTCTGTTGCACAGAGATAAGCAAAGATGGGCAATTGTTGTCACTAAATTTTCACCTCAGTTTTAAAATCCGGAAAAAATAAAAAAAAATCCTTTTCCCTTGAAATAATAAAAGGTCCACCCCTTTTCTAATTTAAATAAAACAACAACAAAGACTCATCTTTAAAACTCATTCTTGAAGCCCATTTCAAAAGAAAATAAACAAAGCCCACTTTGGAAAAAAGCCCATCTTTTAAAAAGGAAAAAAAGAGAAAGAAAATGTGATAAAATTTAATAAATATAATAAATAGTAATAATAATTATGAAGAAAAAAGGAAACAAAATTAAAACAAAAAAACAATAAACAACAAAAAGCAAAGAAAAATAGCCAAAAACAACAAAGAAAAAATAAAAGAAAAGGAAAAAAAGGGCCCACGCGCCCAGCCACGCACTCGAGCCAACATCTAGATCCCAACAATCCCTCCCCTGTCGCGACTTCCATGGTGGCCGGCCAGCGTCTACAGGCCACGGCCGCCGACGCCGTTGGTATCGGCCGGTTCGCCTCACCGCAGCCGTCCCAATTCCACCAACCCCGCTCGCCGCCGTCGCATGAGCTCGCCGGAATCTGCAAAAAACCGAGAAATGTAATCAAACCCTAGGCTCGAATCAAGGGGAAAATTCAGGTTGAATATTCAACCAAATCGGAAGAGGATAGAGGGCTATTGTCGAGAATCAAGCCCTTGGTCGGATTGAGGCTTCAATTTGGGGATTAAATCCCGATTTGGCTTGAATTTGAAGCACATTTTTTAGTATAAATACTCCATCCCTTTTATTTGTTCATCACACACAATTCAAGAAAAAAATACTTGAAAAGTCTTGGAAAAAATCCGAAAACATCTCTGAATTTTTCAAGAGTTTGCTGGAAATTTTTGGAGTAGAAGTTCGAGTTTGGAGCAATTTTTCGGAGGTGGTTTGGAGTATTTCGAGAAGCCTGGATTCGAGTTCTTCGTTCATCGTTTTCTCGGTAAAATTTCTATCTTTCTTTTCGTTTATTTTTATGTTTGTTCTTGGATGAATTTTTGGTGCTTGTGTTTGTGTTGTTTGTGAATTTTATGTTGCTTTTTTGAAGTCGGAAAACCGTTCACCATTCCGGTAACATTTTCGTTTTAAATTTTCGTTTTAATTTTAGTTTGATCTTAAATTTTTTTGCATGCTTAAAAAATGTTGTTAGGATTATTTTGATCTTTAGGAATGAATAAATTGAGTTAAAAGATGTTTAGATTTAAAATGCATGAATAAATTGAATAAATGTGGTTAAATTGAAAACTCGAAGTTAGGGATTTAATTAGGAAAAGTAATAATGTGAGGTGTGAAATAATAAAAGGGCTTGATTTTAAAAAATATAAAAAGATTTTTATGAAAATTAGTTTTCTTTAATAATAGATGGGCAAAGTGATTTTTTTAAAAGAAAATAAATAAAGATGTTTTTTAGAAAAAAAAATGAAAAAGAAATAAGTTTTCAAGAAAAAGAAAATAAAAAGGTTTTAAATAAAAGTTTAGGGTCTAGGATAAAAAAATATTTGAAAAGAAAAAAAAAACTTAAAAAGAAGTTCTTTAGGGAAAAATAAAGTTTATTTTTAAAAGGGGTCGTTTTGAAAGAAAAAACTTAAAAAATGAAAAAATGAAAATGTGTTTAAAGGAGAGAAAATTCTTTTTGAAAAAAAAGGAAAATATAAAGGGTAAAAACGTAAAAAAACGAAAAAGGTAAAAATGTAAAAAAGGAGTCTTAGCTTAAAATAAAGAGTTAAAAAAGAAATAAGTTTTTAAAGGAAAAATAAAAGGGTAAAAATTCAAAAAGAATAGAAGTTTGCTTGCTTGTTTTAGAAATAGGCGAAAACTTAGGATTATGGACTAAAGCTTAAATAGAGACATGTTTTGTTGAAAAATGTTCTTCACCAAAAAAAATAAGATACACTTAAGCAAATTTAAACCTTAAATTAGGAATAAAAGACTTAGACGATTTTAGGGCTTTTAAATAATCGAACATAGAATTAAATAAAATGCTCAATACACCTAAATTTCTTTGTTGCTTGAAAAGTGAAAACTTAATTTAATGCGGTGTCTTATCAAACGGAAATGACGGGTTAGCACCAGAAATGTTGGCGGTGATTAAAGTTCATCTCCCGGGGAATAAGGTCATTAAAATAGACTGGTATTCATTAAACAGAGAAATAAAGTCGAACCTTTTTGAACTTGCAAATTCCAATTTTGAAAACGATTTTAAAACCAATTAGGTACCAATTTTGGGCGTCGTGGGGCTGCTAACCCTTCCCCACACGTAACCGACCCCCAAACATGTTTTCTAATTTTCGCAGACCAAAACCGTTGTTTTATTAAAACAAAACGTTTTATTAAAATAACCATATTTTTAAAAGTGATCCAATCACACTTTTTTTCAAAAAAGATTAGTGGTGACTCCGTTGATTTTAAAAGTGTTTTCCAAAAAGTCGAAGCCTCCCTCAAAAAAGGCAGTTGCGACACAGCGCCATAGCAAAATCTGATCGAAGCACCACCTTCTAACCAGATGATGCCATGGCAAGGTCACAAGGGAGCAACATCTTCATCAAACAGTTCGTTGGAGACTACATTCAAAGAATTTATGGCTATGACGAAAGATTTTATGGGAACCACGAAAGTTTTGCTACAGGACCTTGCAACAAACATTAAGAATCAATGAGCCTTATTGCAAAGCCATAGTTCTTCTCTCAGAGCCTTAGAGACACAAGTTGGTCAGATAGCTCAAACCTTACATGTACGATCACAAGGAAGTCTGCCTAGTGACACTGAAGCCACTAAGCACCATAGCAAGGAGCAATGCAACGCACTCACATTAAGGAGTGGAAAGGAAATTAACAAAGAAGATAAGTTTGGGGGAAAGAAGAATGAGGAATCTCAGCCCAACTTGCCTCCCGAAGAAGATAACTCACAAGACCCTCTAGCTGAGGAGAAGAATGAGGAGGAAGTCGTAGCAAAAGAAACACCAGAGGAAGAGCCTTCTTTTGCTACATCAAAAGATGCAACTCCACTAGTCCAGATAAATGAAGTTAGACCCCCCACATCCTTTTCCTCAATGACTCAAGAAGCAGAAAGAAGGCCTTTAATTCCAGAAATTCGTGGATATCCTTGACAAATTACATATCAATGTCCCATTTCTGAAGGCCATTGATCAGATGCCAACATATGCCAAGTTCCTTAAGGATATAGTTACGAAAAAAAGCAAGGTTGAGAAGCAAGAAACTGTCGTTATAGTAAAAGAATGCATTTCTGTGTGGAGTAAGCTGCCACCTAAGAGGAAGGACCCATGTAGCTTTGTTATCCCATGCTCTATTGGCGATAAGTTTGTTGGAAGAGCACTTTACGATTTGGGATCAAGTGTTAACTTGATGCCTAAGTCGATTTTCTGGAATTGGGAATACGAGAGGCACATCCCACCAAGGGTTTGCTACAACTAGCAGATCACTCTCATGTTCGCCCAGAACGAAGAATTGAAGATGTCGTGGCAAAAGTGGACCGATTTATCTTTCCAGTCGACTTCTTAATTCTCGACTGTGAAGTTGATAGCAACACACCCATTATCTTGGGTAGGCCATTTTTATCCATCGGGCGAGCTTTAATCGATTATGAGAAGGGTGAGTTCACGATGCGAGTGGCTGATCAAACGGTCACGATCAATATTCACGACACCCTCAACTATGCAGACAATCCGAGAGCATGCCAATATATAAATGCTACGGCACATAATGGAACTGCTGAGTTTTGTTGTAGCAATGAGATGCAAATGGAAGAGTTTGAAGCACTCTGCAAAGATGATGATTCAGACCTAGAAGAACTCTCAAGGGAACTGGAGCAGTCTAGTCGACTCGAAGCTAGACCAGGTACACACTTTGAACCTCTTGATTTTTCAGAATTTGTACCTCCTAAGCCTTCCCTTGAGCATGCACCTACTCTAGAACTGAAACCTTTGCCATCACATCTTAAGTATGTTTACTTAGGGAGCAATGAAACTTTGCCTGTGATAATCTCATATAGTCTCACACCTAAGCAAGAAACTAGCTTAGTGAATATGTTGTTACAACATAAAAATGCGCTAGGGTGGACGATGGATGATTTGAAGGGTGTAAGCCCTGCTATATGTATGCACAAAATTTTGCTTGATGATTATCACATCAATTATGTTGAGCCCCAAAGAAGATTAAACCCAATCATGAAGAATGTGGTAATGAAAGAGATAATTAAGTGGCTTGACGCTGGAGTAATCTACTCGATATTCGATAGCTCATGGGTCAGCCCAGTGCAATGTGTACCGAAGAAGGGAGGCGTGACCGTGGTAAGCAACGAGGAGAATGAGGTATTTCCTACTAGAACCGTCACGGGGTGGAGGATTTGCATGGACTATAGGAAGCTCAACAAGGCAACCAAGAAGGACCATTTTCCCATCCTATTCATTGATCAGATGTTAGATCGACTAGCGGGCAAGGCATTCTACTGCTTCCTCGATGGATATTCTGGGTACAATCAGATTGCTATAGCACCCGAAGACCAAGAGAGGACAACTTTCACATGCCCTTATGGAACTTACGCTTTTCGTAGAATGCCTTTTGGTCTCTGCAATGCCCCAACAACATTTCAAAGATGCATGCCGGCTATTTTTTCAGACATGGTCGAGGATTTTTTAGAAATTTTCTTGGATGACTTCTCGGTCTCCAGAGATGACTTCGACACATGCTTGGGCAATCTCACTAAGTTTCTAAAGAGGTGTGAGGAAGCTGACTTGGTGCTCAATTGGGAAAAATGCCATTTCATGGTAACGGAAGGAACGGTCTTAGGCCACAAGATCTCGAAGCAAGGGATAGAAATTGACAAAGCAAAGGTCGAGGTCATTGAAAAACTACCTCCCCCCACTACTGTCAAGGGAGTAAGAAGCTTTCTAGGGCATGCTGGCTTCTATCATAGATTCATCAAGGACTTTTCGAAGATCTCAAAGCCGCTATGCAATTTGCTACAGCAAAATCAACCATTTGTGTTTGACAAAGATTGCCATAGCACGTTTCAAGAACTGGAGGAGAAGCTTATCTCAGCACCGGTTGTCATTCCAACTGATTGGAACGAGCCATTTGAGCTAATGTATGATGCAAGTGAGTACGCCGTCGGTGCAACACTTGGACAATGCCAAGGTAAACTCTTTCATGTTATTTATTATGCTAGTCGCACTTTGAATAATGCACAAATAATTTACACCACTACCGAGAAAGAATTGCTCGTTGTAGTATTTGCCTTTGATAAGTTTTGGTCATACTTGATAGGCACTAAGGTTATAGTTCATACCGATCATTTAGCCATCAAGTACTTAGTGACTAAAAAGGATGCTAAGCCTAGACTTATTAGATGGATACTCTTGCTACAGGAATTTGATTTAGAAGTTAGAGATAGGAAAGGATGTGAGAACTAGGTAGCTGATCATCTATCTAGGCTAGAAGATGTTATCACACAAGGTAGTGAATATGAAATTAAGGAGGAATTCCCTGATGAGAAATTGTTTTCCGCTATGGCAATTCCGTGGTATGCTGATATAGTTAATTATCTTGTTAGTGGTATTTTGCCTCCTGATTTATCTAGGCAGGGACTCAAGAAATTCAGACATGATGCAAGGTTCTACTATTGGGATGAACCCTACTTGTTCAAGCAATGTCCTGATCAGATCATAAGAAGATGTGTTCCAAAAGAAGAATACCATAGCATTTTGTACCATTTTCATTCATCACTGTGTGGAGGGCATTTTGGTGGTGCTAGGACTGCTGCAAAAATTCTTCAAGCAGGATTCTATTGGCCTAAACTTCTCAAGGATGCACACGAGTTCTACAAGACTTGTGATAGATGCCAAAGAACGGGGAACATCTCTAGCGGAATGAAATGCCACTGCAAAATATTCTGGAGGTTGAAATCTTTGACATGTAGGGAATTGACTTCATGGGCTCGTTTCCCGCATCATATGGAGATTTATATATTTTGCTAGCAGTCAACTATGTGTCATAATTGGTGGAGGTTGTTGCCACCCCGAGGAACGACTCCAAGACGGTCATGAAGTTCCTTCACAAGAACATCTTCTCGAGGTTTGGAGCAACTCGAGCCATCATCAGTTATGAAGGAACTCACTTTGACAACAAACTTATTGCTAAAGCATTACATCGATATGGAGTCAGGCACAAGATTGCTACAGCATATCATCCGCAGAAGAATGGACAGGCTGAAGTTTCCAATTGTGAAATTAAGCAAATCTTGGAAAGGTGGTCAACCCTAGGAGAAAAGACTGGTCCCCCAAGTTGGATGAAGCACTATGGGCATATAGAACAACCTTCAAGACGCCTTTGGGCATGTCACCCTTCAAGCTCGTATTTGGCAAGGAATGACATCTACCCGTTGAGCTTGAACACAAGGCTTATTGGGCAATTAAAAAACTCAACATGGATGCCCAACTAGCTGGTGAAAGAAGGTTGCTAGAGCTTAATGAGCTGGAAGAATTTCGAGCCCAAGCATATGAGAATGTCCGCATTTGCAAAGAGAAAACCAAGAAGTAGCATGACAAACATATTTTGCCAAGGCATTTCTCAGAAGGTCAACAAGTGCTTCTCTACAATTCCAGGCTAAAGCTTTTCCCTGAAAAGCTGAAATCAAGATGGTCAGGACCATTCATTATACACAAGGTGTACCCTCATGGCGCGGTTGATATCAAGAAGTTGGACGATGATGAAGTCTTCATGGTCAATGGACAATGCCTGAAGGTGTACAGTGGAGCCCCTATTCTCAGAGACAAGTCAAACCTGGATCTACACGAGCCTTGAAAGTTTGCTTCTATGAACTCTCTCCTTTATGCTATAGCATGTTCATAAATAATGATTTTCTTTTTTAGTTTAGTTTTTGTGTTATCTTTGTCTTTATTTTCTTATCTTTTCACGTGACCCTCGTACAAGCTTTCTCTTTCATAGTACAATGTCAAGTGCAGAGGTAGGTGAGCATGGTCACCTACAAGGTTGGTAGCAAAAAGACAAATGACATGGAGTTTTGTTTTTATCCACTTTTGTGAGTAAAAAAAGAGGAGGAAAGGTTTATTCGAAAAGTTGGGGAGGGTGAATAAAAGAAAAGAAAAGAAAACTAAAAAGCAAGGGAAAAAGTGAGAGAGAGAATGTCCATCCAATTAATGTGGTAAAACCCTAGCCACAAAACCTATTTATTCTATCTCCAGCCATCACCCATCACATTAACTCCCAGCATTTTTTTCTCTCTCCCTTAAAGCCGACACACGTCTCCATCACTCTCCTCTTCCATTTAATTCGTCTGTTTCCTCCTCTCAACTTTTTCAACTTCCCACACGTTATTATCACCATCAGTCCCTTCATCTTCTCCACCATAATCTTCTTCTTCAACACTCAAACCCTTTTCTTCTTCCCTTCTATTTTCTCCAAACACTGAAAACTCTCCATTACTCTCCCTTCAACCATTCACTCCTCCCCTACTTTTGCTAAATCACCATAGCACGTTGCAAAAACGCTCCCGAAACCTCTAACCACCCTAAAAACCCCAAGTCATGTAGATTACCAAGTTCGTCGACGACGCTGCAAAAGAACGGTGGAAGAAACTGAAGGACATAAATGTTCTTCTTGAGTTAGGGTTCAAATACCCTAAGGAAGGGAAAGACCAGTTCGACCAAGCTGTTATGGATATTATCGGTAGGCATGAGTGGAAGTCATTCGCTGCCCACCCTGATGAAATTTGCACTTCACTGGTCAAGGAGCTCTATGCCCATCTTACAAGCCCTACTCAGTCCACTGTCTATGTACGTGGAGAGCAGATCAAGTTCACCACTGCAGCAATCAACAAATACTACAGGCTGAAGCATACCGTGGACCATCATACCATATTCGTGACGACCATGGACTCGCAAACGCATCGCGAGGTTTTGGAAGACATCTGTTTCGAGGGCACAGTGCTGGACAATAGCAGATCTGTAGAAAGAGGCCGCCTCAAGCCAGAGGATAAGGTATGGAATCACTTCTTGCGACACAAGATAATGCCCACATTGCACACATCCACTGTCCATATTTCTAGGCTATTTCTTCTCCACTCTATACTGCATGGTAGACCGATATATATAGGAAAAATTATTATGGATGAAGTTTATGCTTTCTCAAAAAGGCCTTGTAGTCCTTTAGTGTTTCTTAACCTGATAACAGCCCTGTGTAAAAGGAAGGACGTCTTTGTAGACGATCTTGTAGATGCGAAAATTTTAGGAAAAATAGGTCTCACACCAGCCCTAGTCTCTGAGCTTCGAGGATTTAACGAGGATGTCCCTCAGCAGACGGTGGAGGGGGGCACTAAAAGCTTTGATGCAGCAAGGGTAGCTGCATTGGTGGCCACGACAAAAGACTTGAGCACTAAGCTCAATATGATGAAAGCACATCAACTGACGTACTTTAAGTATGCCCACCATCATGATGGTGCTATAGCATCTTGCTTCACCAAACTCCTCCCGGACCAGAACATTTCATTCCCTCTATTTCCCCTGGAGTTATTGTAAGCCCCCACCACTGCCACAACAAGCCCACCCCTCCCAGGCAAAGCGAAGTTGACCCTAGCTCAGTCCTGCCCTATGCTAAGAAAAAGCCTGCGACTCCTCCTGCCCAACCTAAAAAAGCAACCCCCTCGGTTCCACCTTCCGTAGAAGAAACCACCCCTGCGCCCACCCCGATCAAAAAGAGAAAACGCAGCAAGAAGGCAACCAACCCTGTGCCTTCACGACCATATAACCCACTATCTGAGCCGGACCATATACCGAGTGATCATGAGGACCCCTCTCAAAAGAAGACAACCCCAGTACCCACGCCTGAGCCTACCCCCGTAGAAACAAAGGATGCTACAACATCCGTACCTAAGACGCACATCAAGCGTACCGTTGGTCGTATCATCTCTTCACCTAGTGCTCAGCAAGTCTCCTCTGAGAGTGTGGACGATCTCCCAGATCCCCACCACTACTCTTCTGAAACTTCTATGGACAACACCAGCAGCACCACATAACCTCCGCACCTATGAGGTAATTTTTCTTTTTCTTTTCATTTATTTCATTTTTCATTATTCTTCATTGCATGTCATATAGTATAGATTAGTTCATGCATTGAGGACACTGTATTCCTTAAGTTTTAGGGTGTTGGTGTTCATAGTTAGTATTTTGTTTTAGCATAATCATAGTAGAAAAGAACAAATTTTTTACTATGGCATTTTGTTTAGTCTAGAGACAGCTCATGAATAAATCTATGATGTCTAATGACGAAAACTTAAAGGCTTGAATTAGTTTAGAACAAACACAACTAGTGGAGATCTGGAGAACTGACCTTAGGATCTAGTTGTTAAATTTTTTTACACAGTTGCCCTCTTTCTATAAGTAAGTTTGTTAAAAAAAATTAGGGAAGAACTCTACTAAACTCTAGTATGTAAACTCTAGAGAACTTGAAAAAAAATTAGACGTCCCTGTGCTAAAACGAATGAATAAATTCTACGACATATCTGTAGAAGGACACTCCGCTGTGCTATAGCATAATAATATGTTCAAAAAAAGAGAAATAAAGTTTTGCTATAGTACACGAGTGAATGAAAGTTGTCACAGGATGACTCTACCTACTAGCTCGGGGGTGAGAGGTTTGCTCCCTACTCATCTAGAGCTAAGGATGGTAGGTGTGATGAGCTGACACCCTTCGTAGCAGAAAATCTATATTTTTGGGAGTTTGAAAATTAGAAAAGAGCTAGAGAACATGGTTAGGGTATAACTAGGGAGCTTCCTTGAAAATTTGTCTTACTAGCTTAAGTAGAGGAGGAAGGAAGCCACACACACACGCACACAGCTTAGTCCTAAGGAATGTTCTTAAGGATCTCACTTCTAGTTGTTTATATTTTAATTGCCTATGTCATTTCTGAGGACTGAGATTTTGCCATAGCAATTCTATAGGGTAAATCTTTGCCATAGTATTTCTTTTGTTCTGTTCTACTCATTGCTTGAGGACAAGCAATAGCTTAGGTTTGAGGGTGTGATAACTGCATGAATATCCTTGTTTTCATACCTTTTTGCAATAGCATTTGCCTAATCTTGAGCCCATATCATAGCATTTAGACTGTGTTAAGGTTGCATTTTCTTCTTCTGGGTGCATCTTTATCTTTCCTAGTTATTAGTCCATGTTGAGGGGTACTGCTCGGAAGGTTTGTTTTGGGTTTGATGATGCGCAGGAAGGGAGTCTAGCAAGAGAAAGCTGGCGCCGGGAATTCCTATAGCATAGTGGAAGTGGATATTGGCCAACACGTGAGCTGTAGTAGCACGTGAATATCCAGAAAAGGACAACCTGACATGTGCGGCAGTTGGTACCCACCTGCAGACTTTCCTCCTTGTCCCTTCGTGGTAGAGCTTGTCAGTGGATATTCCTTGGGAGTATCAAAGAATCTTTAGGGCACAAAACCCTAGAAGCCTCCACTATATAAAGAGGGAGAGAAGTATAAAAAAGAGGAGAGCGTGAAGAGAGAGAGAGGTGTGTGCTGAACAAGGAGAAAGAAGTGTTTTTCTTCATCTTCTCCAACTTGGTGTCCTCCATCGTTGAAGCTCTAAGGAGTGGCATCGCCGGCCTCGAGAGATGTGGTGAGCCTAAGACAGCTGGGCAGTCCATGGAAGAGAGGGAGTTCACCTTTCTTTCTGTCGCTTTAGCATTTCATGTTTATATCTTTATCTTTTGAGATGTTATCACAATGATACATTGGATGATATTGCCCAGCCACAAACTGTTTTAGGTGGCTTGGGTTTCATGGATGATTTTATTTTAAGTGCTTTTTAATGCATGCTATAGTTTTCCAGTGTTTATCATGTTCTATGCTTTGCTTATGCATTTTATTTCCTTAAAGTTGTAAGAGCCCTCGAGAGTTGGCCGTTCTTTAAGTGTTTGTTGAGGTTAGTCATCGAGTGATCTAGCCTTAGAACCCCCATAAGAAATGGAGTGGCTATCGAGAGGCAGACTCTAACCTACCTTAGAGATAAATGATATGTTTCAAGGGCTAAAAAGGATAGTTCATGAAGGGTAGGGTATCGTTAAGAGTTTACGCCGAGAGGTATAGCTATAGCATTTCTGACTCCCAGTTTCCTGGCTAGAGATAGTTTAGGAACACTTTTAGAAAATCCCGCCTAGCATAGAAGATAGCTGAAGATCCTTAGTATCGTTAAGAAGCTTAGTTTAGGTTGTCCATCATTCCCAGCCAGTCATTCCGTAGTGAGTTTCGCATACGAAAGGGGACCTGTTCATCGTATTGTTATCTCAGCTTTCTTTACATTGTTTTGCTGCAGCATTATTTTACACCATCTCTTTTACTATAGCATTTTCACCTGCAAAAAGTTCATTCAATATTGTTACAGCAAACCGTGAATACCTCCAATCCCTGTGGAGACGATACTCACACACTCACTTTATTACTCGTTCGACGTGTATACCTACACCATATGTCGGGTCATGTCGGCATGCCCCATGGCGCAGCGGAAAAATTAATCCGACGTAATCCAGCCAGGATCCATGTACAAGAACGAATACGGGGTGAAAAGATGAAGAGTTGCCTTTTAAAACTCTGGAAACTGGAAAACCGACGGTATGCCGGAATAACCACGTCAAGTAAAACCGGAATCGTCACAGGTTCGTAACGACCTCTACGGAGTCCACCCGAACAAAACGAACAAAGTCTCCGCCTCTCTAACACTTGGGGATAAATTTCGACAGGTTTGAACACCTTCCAGTGAGAAGTCGAAATCCCTCCAGGGATTCCTAGGGGAGTCTGAAATCGACCAGGGGTTCTACCGGGACTTGGATTCGAACTAGGAAATCGCCAGGAATTTGCCAGGGGGCAAGAGGAACACCAGAAAAATATCGAACAGCTACTCAGAAGAAATCTGGGACTTGTCGAAAATTCTAGAGAGGAATTCCCAGGGATATGTCGAAATTTGCAAGGAGGAATAAGGATAATTTGGTTGCTAGCCCTTGTCCCTTTAAATAGTATTCAGAGACTTAATTCTAGTTGAATACCTTAAATCCAAGTTCAACCAAAATTCATAGAATCTAATTCTACTTGAAATTGGTTTATATTAAATATACATTATATTTAATAATATTAAATGAAATATATATATATTTAATTATGTAGAATCTTATTCTACATAAAACATGGATTTAAATATACATTATATTTAATCCAAATATATATATTTTTATTATATAGAATCTCATTCTATCTTTACTT
Source organism: Hibiscus trionum (assembly GCA_030270665.1). Lineage (NCBI taxonomy): Eukaryota > Viridiplantae > Streptophyta > Magnoliopsida > Malvales > Malvaceae > Hibiscus > Hibiscus trionum. The sequence goes on from BSYR01000051.1 coordinate 17,880,271, forward strand.
AGATTTAAATATATTTAAATATATATTTTTAATTATGTAGAATCTAATTCTACATAAACTTGGAATTAAATATACATTATATAAATTCCAAATATATATTTAAATTTCTAGAATCTTATTCTATAATATTTAAGTCTCTAAATATTTTCCATACTCTAAATAATATTTGATAAATACAATATTTATCCAATATTATTCCCATTTAAGGGAGTTGCCGATTTCCCCTATCCCATAGGGGATTTTCGGCAACCTCCCTAAAATAGGGAGTATGGTTTCCAATTTTTGTTCGTTTCATTCGAAGGGTGTGACCCTTGTAGGTTCATGCAACGTTAGCAGCAAAATTAGAACTGTTCTAATTTTACAAACAATGAGTGGCATCTAGCAATACATCATTGCTACCTAAGTTGCATGAAGTCATGGTTTGACTTTCCTAATTCCTGAATAAACTTCCTTTAAGTATTTCATCCTTTTGTCCTTTATATCTTAGATGAACACAAGTCATGGGTTAGTCACACTTGCGTTGTCCATCTAGTGTTTCTTGATGTCTTGAGTAGATTATGATAAACGAATCTCTATGATATCTCATATCATAATATTCGAGCATGGCCATGCATTTTCTAATCTCACTCAATCAAGTGGCCGAAGATATTTCTCCCATTATGTAGGAGGGACAAATCCTTTCTTGATCAACCATATTTCACTACATAGGTCATCACGTATCCAATCATCAGTCTTTATAATGTAGTCAGTTATGACACACATTTGACTATGTCAAAATACGTAAATCTTTATGTTGAAATCATGTTGATCTCAAGTCTGAGGATTATACATATGTTTATCATGAGCAATGTTGTGACTGTCACATAATTACCCAAGAAACATGCTTATAGCGGGTCAATCCAGTATGTTGTTCTCTAACAAATACTTATGTGTTGAGTTTGACATCTCTATGCCAATGACAACGCTTATCATCAACCACATATTAGTCTTTATATATTATCACTGTCCATACCCGTAATAATATTCGACTAAGGATCCTATTTAAAAATAATCGTATTATTGTATGGACATTATTATCCAATGGTTAGTTTGATGCACAGAAACATACCAAATGATAATAACGGCAATGCCATTACTTGATAAATCTAGTAAAATAGTATGTCTATTCAATCATCATATGATTGGTCTTTTGGCATACTCTAACAATCTCCCACTAGCACTAAGACCAATCATTCTCGTATCTAATACGATATGGCTTAGTGTAACTGACATGCTTATGATGTGTCAAAAGCTTTGTCAGGGAGTTGACAAAGTTATCAACTTTGTGCGTATGTTGCATACTTTCACATCTCCAAGATGTAAGTACTTTAGAATATGTTTGGATTTATTGATGAGATCTGGGTTTTATTTGCTTACGCAAAGGTTCCTTCATAACAGAGTTATGCAGCATCTAATATGCTGGGAACAACCCTTAGTTCAGAAGTGAACCCTTTAGATCCAAACATCCTTCTTTATTACTATGCCGACTGTAATACATTCAGCCTATGTTATAGAGTTAGATAATGTCTCATGTAGCTAACTCGCAGTATCTTTTATTAATGCAAAACGGATTGCGATCTTTAGTTCATTTTGATGAGTATGTCATCTACATACAATACTTAGGAAAGTAACAATGCTCCCACTAGCTCTTTTGAAAACATGACTCCCCTTTGTTTCTAGATAAACCAAACCTTTTGATTGTATCTTCTGAAACGAATATCCCAACTTCGAGAAGCTTGCCTTAGTCTACGGATAGACCTTTGTAGCTTACATACCTTCCAAGTGTTTACTGGAGTGACAAAACCTTTTGGATGTGTCATGTACACATATGTTTCAAGTTTTCCCTTAGGAAAGTGGTTTTGACATTCCTTTATTTGATTCCATAATCATCGTATGTAACTACTCGCAAGTGAGATTAAGATGGATTAAACATAGCTACAAGGAAGATGCTTTATCATAGTCTATACTATGAAGTTTGTCGAAAACTTTTAGCGACGAATCATCCTTTGTATGTTTTATCATCCATGTCGGTTTTTCCTTTTTGAAAAACTCATCCATACCTCTTAGGTTTTACCCTTTTAGGTAACCAAAGTCTATACTTGGTTTTAGACATGGATTCTATCTCATATCTCATGGCTCTTAGCCATTTCTCGAATTTTGGGCTCACCATTGCTTTCTGATAAGACATATTCTTTATCTTGATCCGAAAAGAAGAGTGTTTCCATGTACGGATAGTGAGAAATCCATATTTCTCAAGTATATGGTATTCTCTTAAGGATCAACACAATGGTTGTGTTTTGTTCCAATGTTCCTTGATCATTTGTGGAACATTCTCAATCTTTGGTTCATAAATATGTTGTCTAAAATTTCTTCACATTCCAAATTCCATTTTTTCCTTTTGTGAGAGGTAATCTCTTTCGAGAGAAACTCTCGTTTGAGTAACAGACATTTTGTTCTCGTTGAAAAATGAAATCCCTTAGTGATAAGTATTCTCTTTCGAGATAAACTATCGTTTGAGCAACAAATATTTTGTTCTCGTTAAAGTTGAAGAAATAATATCCCTTTGTGAGAATTAATCTCTTTCAAGATAAACTCTCGTTTGAGAAACAAACGTTTTGTTCTCGTTAGGATAAACAACAAATGGAGATTTTAAGGTTCGAACTTTGTAAACATTTTAACATGTAAGTAACCTTAAAACTTCAAAGGTATTCTAGAACTATTCTTAATCCATATCTTATATGACGTTTCGAAAAAAACGATTAAGTATGAGAGTTGTTTTTCTAGTGTGTAAAGAAGTCGAAAATGACTTGTTCTGAATCAAAACATGTCTAACATATTTGATTCTCTTTCAAAGACTTTTCGTTGCACTTGTGGGATTTAATTATGGGACAATCCCATATTCTTTGAAAGTTCATCAAACTTTAAATATTCTTGAATTTGATCTCATCAAATTACCTTAATACTTTTTATGAGTTTGAGATTAGTCATTTGTTTTATTTATCTTATAAATATTATTGATTTGATTAGTTTAAAGATCATTGATTCGTTGTGCCATAAGAGATTAAAATAATAACATTTATCTAAATAATCTCAAAATTAAAATATTTTGTCCTTACAAGATAACTAAAACTTAGGCACAAAATAATAATCTTAAAAACTAAAACAAATCTATTTAAGCAAAAACACATGTCCTAATGGAGTATGTAGAAACTCTTGCTTTATTTCCATTCGCAGGTCCATGTCTATTCTGATGCCTTCTCTTTAGAAGCCTCTAAGGTTGATGCCTCATTCGTTTTTGCTTTCTTGACTTCTTGTAGGTGTGTGGGGGCAGTTTCTCTTCCAATGTCCGGTCTTGCCGCAATAGAAACATTTTCCATCCTTCTTGATTCCCTTCTTAGGTTTCAATGCCTCCTTTCCATCGGTTTTGGTCTTACCATCACCTTTAGACTTTGCTGCCGATTTACCTTTCTTCTTGCCCTTGCAGACCATCAGAACAAGTTTAGGTCCTACCTTTTTCAGGTTGATTTCAGCAGTTCTCAACATGCCGAGCAACTGTGGCAGCGTCTTGTTAATTTCATTCATATTGAAATTAAAGACGAACTGATTGAAACTATCTGACAATGATTGCAGGATGACATCAGTAGCTAATTTGTCTTTCAGCGGAAAGTCGAGCTTCTCCAACGTTTGGATGTAGCCCATCATTTTGATGACGTGAGCTCCTACGGGAGATCCCTCACTCATCTTGCATTGAAACAGAGCTTTAGAGGTCTCGTACCTCTCTTGACGAGCTTGCCCTTCATAAATCTCCTTGAGATTTTGAATCATATCATAAGCTACCATGTCCTCATGTTTCTTCTGAAGCTCAGGGGTCATGGAGGCAAGCATAAGACAACCGACATCCATCATGTCGTGCATGTGTTTCTTAAACTTGTCTTTGTCAGCTCTGGAAGAAGTGGCAACCGGTTCATCAGGAACATGTTGTAACACCCCCAACCCGGGCCGGGAGTCGGGAGCGTTACCGGAGGTCAGAAACGGACAAACGGAACACATCAGACAAAAGCAGACAATAGCGGAAGCATTTCAGAAGACAAGATATCATTTTTAATCAGATATTCATATTAATGCGCACGCGGAAAATGGGCTAACAAAAACTTTTCTTAACTTCTTATGATCATACATAAGCTTAGACACAATTTCTTTTAATCTTGTTACCAATTTACAAGCCAATTTAAAACTTTTATTATCATTATCAACTTACTATTACAATTAGATCAAATGTGTCGAATACTTAAGCTATTTAAATCCATGCCATTCGTAAACTTAATTAAAAGGTCTAGGTGATTTTCGAATTAATCCAAATTACCAATAATTGATCAATTCAATTTTCATACAAGACATAATAGATTTCAATACCATGGCATTCTATTTCCTTTACTTAAATCATTACAAAATATCATGATTTATATGCCCCTAAACCATGTCAAGCTATCGACTATGGACAACAAAAAGAATCAGCACAACCACTAGCTCGACTTACATTTTTATACAACAAAATAATGAGGCTGCCTACTTAAATACAAAACATGAATTCTAGCCTCCTAACCAAGCATCACGGAGCATATAATTTCAAACACCATTTCAGACTTAGGTTACGACCAAACACAACAAAACGAATCCTTAAACAGATTTCAAAGCCACCATCTAGGAGTCTAAAGATAAGACTAAGATCGTACATATTTCAGAACTTGTAAACTTGATCCAAACGAATGCTAGCTTTAAGGTCCGAGCGATCGTGCTAAGGTTGGGAAGAAGAAAACAACGGAGAGATAAGTACAAATAGTACTTAGCGAGGTAATGCTAAATCTAATTCATTCTTGAGCTTTTAATGTGATCAAGCATTGAGTTTACTTAGCTAGGTTTATTAACAATCAATTGCACCCAACTAAGCTCATGAAAAATTCATACACATAGCATCATACATGTCATATCAACATTCATAGCACATGCTCGAATACATAACATAACATAATGATTTATCACATGCTTGCATGTAATTCATTCAATATCATGACTCAATTCAATTTCAGCATACTCAATTTCATGCTTAACAATTGAATTAACCAAACTTTCATGCTAATCCATACATAGCATTATTAACTTGCCAAAACGAAATCACAATTTCATGTATTCGAATAGGGTCATTACCCAAATTTCACATAATCGGACTTATAAGCAATTCATATGCTTCATATCATAATCGGAAAGGACCAATGTTCACATAGCATAACATTTCATATCACATCATATCATGCTAAGTCACACAATCAATTTATCCACTTCATAAGCTATATTTAACTTAGCAAATTCCATTTAATTCGTGTAATCATATCACATTACAATTCATTTCATTACTTTTTATTTAACTTCATAGCCCAAGGTAGAATAGTTGTATCAGATATTCAAGCCATCAAAAGAGTAACATGTAAAGCATATAGTTGCTCGAAGCAACATCAAGAGTTGCACAAAGCAACAACAAAGGGGATGCCCATAGCATCATGTGTCTCGAACAACAATCAAGAACACATATCTTAATCAAGAGTACACAAAGTACTATCAAAGATTGCACAAAGCAATATCAAACGGTGAGCTCAGACTCTAGGCATGTCGTTCTTATCCAAAACTTCTAATCGACCGAGGGCGTATTCTTGTTAATTAGTTAATTCGTTATTTCATTTAGTATATTCATTTTTCATAATTCCATTTGCATGCTCATTCGATCATATCATCATACATGGCAGCAACTTCATACATACATAATCACATGCATTTTAAGCATATCAAATATATATATATATATATATCATAGGGCAGTCCACATAATCCTTTTATCAAGTATCATCAAGAATCCAATTCATACATATTCAACATACGAATAATCACATGGGCAGTCCACATTTGCACACATTCAAACATTATCAAAATCCAAATCGAACATATAATTCATGGCAATTAACATCATATAAAGCAGCCCACATTTTTCACACAATCAAACATTAACCACAAGTCTCAATTCATGCATCCAATTTCCTTTTTATCTCCTTCCCTTACTAAACACATTACCGAATATCAATTAGTCCAATTTCATGCATAGAATTCATAAATTAAAAATAATAAAGTGGTTCGGACACTAGTCCCAACCCTAACACAAAATTACATTCACAAAATTACACTCACAACTCCTTAAGCTTGATCTCGAATTGAGATGCCTTTGTTTCTTCCCTTCGAGTGATCGATCCTAGCTTCTTCCAAAGTTTCTTCGCAATTTCGATCTTAACTCTCAACATAAAAGGAATACACACTTTATTAGGAAGCAATTCAATCATAATTACTTCTAAATTTTAAGCATGAATTCATATTTTCAAATCTGATTTTTTATTAAACTAGTTGGAGGACTAGTTAGCGTTTTGATCATAACTTTTTATTTACTAATCCAAAATTAACTTATCATATACCGTTAGAAAGTTATTAAACTCAATTTTATACTCATGTGAACTTCATATTTTTATCTTATTCGAATCAATACAGTTTATTGCTTAATTAAATCCCTTTCGGTAAATCTGGGCAGCTTGTACTGTCCAACTTTAAAAATTCATATCTCCTAATTTACATACTGAAATTGAGTTCCGTTTTCTCTCAATGATTATAGACATATCAAAGTTTATACAGTAAAAATTTCAACTCGAAATACCTTATATCCAATTTTTGGTGAATTTCCAAAGTTACTGTTTTTACATTGTACACCACTGGACAGCTTACTTAGTTTGCACTTTAAATTTAAAATTCACCTAATCACATTCTTAAATATAAAAATTTATTCATGGCATGACTTATTCTATTCTTCCATGACATTTTACAGTCCATATTAACTTTCAATTTCAACAATTAAGTATTCAACTTCACCGATTTTCCAGATCAGTCCATAATCTTCATTAATTTCGATTACATGTCCATTTTTAGTTCTAATCGAAATTTCATCTTTTTAACTCATTTTTTCCAGCCACCAATAGTCATTTATAACAAAATCTTTATTTCTTCACAACTTTCTCCTAGTGAGAATTTTCTGATTTTAATCCCTAAGTATAGAAAATTTTCAAATATTCAAGACTTTACCTTTTTCTTTCAAAACAGCCCCCTTATGACTCTATTCATATTTTCTTAAGAAATTTTTCAAAGATTTCATTAGTTCATCTTGTTACTTTCTTCAAGATTCATATAGTTTCATGTTCATACAAGTTTTAGGTTTGCATGCATGGTTTTAAACTCAACCGAATAGTTACAAGGGGTAGGGAAACTTACTTTTGATATCCTTGACAACACTAGGTATCTCTTCTAATTTCCTAGCTTAAATCTTCCACCATGCAAGCAAAAATCTCACCATTTTAGCTCTCAAATTTCTGACTTTTGGGCTTCTCTTTCCTCCCCATTTTTCTCTCTTCTTCACGGCAAAGGAGAAGAAAATGATGAAGGAAGACGAGCTTCCATAATCTAAATGATTTGATGGCCTTAGTAATTACCTTAGTGTCCTTTTGTCTAACTCTTTTATCTTTATTTTACTAAGGGCAGCCTTAAGGACATTTTATTTTTATCATGCAAATTTTAATCTTTGTAAACATTTTAATTTGGTCATCAATTTCCCTTGTTCCATGTTTTCTTGAATTTTCTCAATTTAATCCGATTTTCTCAAGGAAATGTAACATTACTTAATTTCTTTTTATTCTTTTAACATCATACTCTAGATCTTGTTATCACTAACTCAAATTCACTAATTTACCAATCGGCTAAATCCCTTAATTCACAACTAATTTTCTTTCTAATCCGAATTGGTGCACTAATTGCCCAATTAAGAACTTTAGGGACCAAATTGCATAATTCACAAATTTTGCAATCGAGCTTGCTTCTAAGAATAAATAAATAATTCTAATTTTAACGGCTTTAAATTCTAGGACGGAAATGTGGGTGTTACACATGTTCTTCAATGACATATTCCTTCTTTTCTTGTTTGAGAACAATTCTCAAATTGCGGAACCAGTCAAGGAAGTTTATGCCATTGAGCTTATCCTTCTCAAGGATAGATCGCAGAGAGATAGAGTATTATTTGCCATTAATTCTACAACAAAGAAAATATGCTACATAAGTTTTACTAAATTTTAAAATTTATAGATAGGTCTTTACTATAAATTTACTCCCAATATTTTCTTCAAAATTAAAAACCCTCTAGTTTTAATTTCGGAAAAACGTTTCGATAGTTTTTCTAGTGAGTGAGGATCCGTATTTTACCATTCCTAAATCAGCTTTGACCAGTCTTTTAGGAAATGGTTATTTAGGTAAGTAACACCTTACTAATTACATCTCATGTAATTCCTCATCTTTTGGCGAACAACTCTTGTTCTTTAAATCATCTTATGATTATCCAAAACTTTTAACCACTAGGTTTTCTAATCCTATTAGAACAACCCAGCTAAGTCAATACCAATATCTCAACCAGCGAATATCATTAGCTTATTCTTTGCGTTTAACTAAGATAGATAAATGTGACATTGCTTTGGCAAAGCTCACATTATATCGATCGAAGCTTTAACGAGGGTAAATATTGGATGGTTAAAACAGACTTAGAATTATAGTGAGGGATTTACTTAATTATCTCATCAGTTTAACATTGATCCTATCAATAGAACTATGTTTAATCATGCTTATAAAACATACATTGCATCACATACAAGGTAAATATAAGCAGTAAATAAATATGCAATGATTATAGCCATTCTTAACCTAAGGCGACCCGTCCCAAGCCAGTGGGAGGACCATTCTACTGAAGATAGAATCTGCTTCTGAAACGCCCGGTCCACCAGGGAAGGCCCACCACGCTGCTACCTTGGTTCTTGCTTTATCTCCATGAGTATTTACAATTTTCAGAAACTCGCGTTACATGCGAGGGAGTGAGATGAGAAGAGAAGTACAATAGAAGATAGAGAAAGGCATGACACGCAGGTCGTATTTATAAAAACCAAAAACTATAAAGGCTATGGGCTATAACCATGCAAAACAAACACCGTGCAATCTAACATGCATTTCAAACATCGTGCGAACAAAGTAACGACGTATTTACGAAGTTTTAAACTGATTATCCCTATGTTGCGGTTAATGGGCCAAAGAAGGATCACGAGGTTTCATAAACCATTTGCGTTAATGAACAAATGCACCAGGTAGGTCAACATGAAAGAGAGGTGGCGCACTAGGCACACTTAAGTACCAGGTCTTTGATGATGCCAATCCTAGACATGCATTTTTCATAACGTCTAACCATAACTCTTATGGATTCATCGTGAAAGATAGTTTGATAACTTTTATCAAATTAGAAGACCTTTCAGAGATTTCATAAATCTATGAAACTACGAACAACTACTTGTTCTCTAGACTAACTATTAGTCTCAACATGTTTAACATTTAACATTGAAGCAACCTAACATAGTTATGATTAACTCTTAATCATTCAGTGATAATCGAAATAAGTCTTTATTAGGTGTGATACGATAAACGATAAATGTCTAAATCGAACCAAACAGCATGCATCTCATACATAAACATCACCCAAGAATTTAAGTCCGAATTCGTATGATACAAGTGGCTCTGATACCATTGTCGGGTCACGTCGGCATGCCCCAAGGCGTAGCGGAAAAATTAATCCGACGTAATCTAGCCAGGATCCATGTACAGGAACGAATCTGGGGTGAAAAGATGAAGAGTTACCTTTTAAAACTCTGGAATATGGAAAACCGACGGTATGTCGGAATAACCACGTCAAGTAAAACTGGAATCGTCACAGGTTCGCAACGACCTCTACGGAGTCCACCCGAACAAAACGAACAAAGTTTTCGCCTCCCTAACACTTGGGGATAAATTTCGACAGGTTTGAACACCTTCCAGGGAGAAGTCGAAATCCCTCTAGGGATTCCTGGGGGAGTCTGAAATCGACCAGGGGTTCTACCGGGACTTGGATTCGAATTAGGAAATCGCCAGGAATTTGCCAGGGGGCAAGAGGAACACCAGAAAAATATCGAACAGCTTCTCAGAAGAAATCTGGGACTTGTCGAAAATTCCAGAGGGGAATTCTCAGGGATATGTCGAAATTTGCAAGGAGGAATAGGGATAATTTGGTTGCTAGCCCTTGTCCCTTTAAATAGTATTCAGAGACTTAATTCTAGTTGAATACCTTAAATCCAAGTTCAACCAAAATTCATAGAATCTAATTCTACTTGAAATTGGTTTATATTAAATATACATTATATTTAATAATATTAAATGAAATATATATATTTAATTATGTAGAATCTTATTCTACATAAAACATAGATTTAAATATACATTATATTTAATCTAAATATATATATTTTTATTATATAGAATCTTATTCTATCTTTACTTGGATTTAAATATATTTAAATATATATTTTTAATTATGTAGAATCTAATTCTACATAAACTTGGAATTAAATATACATTATATAAATTCCAAATATATATTTAAATTTCTAAAATATTATTCTATAATATTTAAGTCTCTAAATATTTTCCATACTCTAAATAATATTTGATAAATACAATATTTATCCAATATTATTCTCATTTAAAGGAGTTGCCGATTTCCCCTATCCCATAGGGGATTTTCGGCAACCTCCCTAAAATAGGGAGTATGGTTTCCAATTTTTGTTCGTTTCATTCGAAGGGTGTGACCCTTGTAGGTTCATGCAATGTTAGCAACAAAATTAGAACTGTTCTAATTTTACAAACAATGAGTGGCATCTAGCAATACATCATTGCTACCTAAGTTGCATGAAGTCATGGTTTGACTTTCCTAATTCCTGAATAAACTTCCTTTATGTATTTCATCCTTTTGTCCTTTATATCTTAGATGAACACAAGTCATGGGTTAGTCACACTTGCGTTGTCCATCTAGTGTTTCTTGATGTCTTGAGTAGATTATGATAAACGAATCTCTATGATATCTCATATCATAATATTCGAGCATGGCCATGCTTTTTCTAATCTCACTCAATCAAGTGGCCGAAGATATTTCATCCCATTATATAGGAGGGACAAATCCTTTCTTGATCAACCATATTTCACTACATAGGTCATCACGCATCCAATCATCAGTCTTTATAATGTAGTCAGTTACGACACACGTTTGACTATGTCAAAATATGTAAATCTTTATGTTGAAATCATGTTGATCTCAAGTCTGAGGATTATACATATGTTTATCATGAGCAATTTTGTGACTGTCACATAATTACCCAAGAAACATACTCATAGCGGGTCAATCCAGTATGTTGTTCTCTAACAAATACTTATGTGTTGATTTTAACATCTCTATGTCAATGACAACGCTTGTCATCAACCACATATTAGTCTTTATATATTATCATTGTCCATACCCGTAATAATATTCGACTAAGGATCCTATTTAACAATAATCGTATTATTGTATGGATATTATTATCCAACAGTTAGTTTGATGCACACAAACATACCAAATGATAATAACGGCAATGCCATTACTTGATAAATCTAGTAAAATAGTATGTCTATTCAATCATCATATGATTGGTCTTTGGGCATACTCCAACACCATATTTGCGTATCATTTATAGGTCATCTCACGCAAGCAACAACAGGTAGGTGGCAGGCTTTTCCATACACAAGTCTATAGGGTGACATACCTAGAGGGGTTTTGAATGGTGTCCGATATGCCTATAGTGCATCATCCATTCTAAGGAACCGGTCTTTCCTAGTTGGGTTGACTACCTTTTCTAGGATGTTCTTCAATTCTCTGTTTCTAATTTCAGCCTACCCATTAGTCTGTAGATGGTATGCCGCGGAAACCTTGTGACAGACACCAAGTCTTTTTTAAGCTTTAGCGATGAGCTTGTTGTCGAAATGTTTACCTTCATCACTAATTATTGCCCTTGGATTCCAAACCTGGTGAATATGTTCTTGTGAAGGAATCAGTGGACAGTCTTGGGAGTTGCCACAACTTCAACCCATCTGGACACGTAATCGACATCAATGAGGATGTATAAATTACCACAGGTGATGGGAAAGGTCCCATGAAATCGATCCCTCAAACATCAAATAACTCAACCTCTAGAATGGTTTGTAGGGGCATCTCATTCCACCTTGAAATATTCTCGGTTCTTTGGCATCTATCACATTGCTTGTAAAAAACTTGGGCATCTTTGTAAAGAGTAGATCAATAGAAACTGAATTGACGTACTTTTGATGTTGTCCGTGTACCTCCAAAATGTCCTCCATAAGGGGCGGCATGGCATTAGTAGAGCACTGCATGTTGTTATTCTTCTGGGATACATCTCCTTATAACCTGATATGCACAATGTTTAAATAAAAGAGGCTCGTCCCAAAAATAATGCTTAGCATCATGTTGGAACCGCTTCTTGCCTTGATAGTTAAGGTTATAAGGTAAAACACTAGTAACTAGATAATTCACAATATCAACATAACAGGGTGTTGAGGAATAGCTACCGTCGATGTGTCTACCGTGGCGGCTTGTGCATTAGTCAATGTCGTGTCAATACTCGTTGTAATGGTGGATGCTAGTAGCAGCTGCTCATCTGGAAATGCATCTTGGATTTCTGCACTGGTGGTGGTGCCGTCGCCCTATTCCAGGCGTGACAGGTGGTTGGCAACTTGGTTTTCTATACCCTTTCTGTCCTTAATGTCAACGTCGAACTCTTGTAGTAACAGAATCCAGCGAATCGATCGTGGCTTGGCATCTTTCTTTGCGAATAGGTACTTGAGAGCTGAGTGATCTGTGTTGATAATTACCTTTGTTCCGATTAAGTATGGTCGAAATTTGTCAAAGGCAAAAACCACTGCTAACAGTTCTTTCTCGGTGGTGGTGTAGTTGACTTGGGCATGATTTAGGGTTTTACTAGCATAATAAATCACATGGAATGTCCTACCCTTTCTCTGCCCTAGGGCGGCTCCTACGGCAGTATCACTGGCACTGCACATTAGTTCAAAGGGTAGGGTCCAATCGGGTGGGACTACAATAGAGGCGGAAACTAGCTTCTTCTTCAGAGTCTCAAATGCTTCAGTGCATGAGTCATCAAACTTGAAGGTTTTATTCTGTTCAAGAAAGGTACACGAGGGTTTAGTAATCTTTGAAATTTTTTCAATAAAGCGTCTATAAAAACTTGCGTGTCCTAAAAGCTTCTGATGCCCTTGACAGAGGTCGAAGGTAGTAGTTTTTCGATCACTTCAATTTTTGCTTTGTCGACCTCAATCCCCTTGGTAGATATTTTGTGACCGAGGACTATCCCTTCATCCACCATAAAATGGTACTTCTCTCAGTTTAGCACTAATTCAGATTCCTCACATCTCGTTAACACCTTTTCTAAGTTGATGAGGCAGCTATCAAAGTTGCTACCGAAGACAAAGAAATCATCCATGAAGATTTCTAGGAAATCTTCTACCGTGTCAAAAAATATGGCCATCATGCAGCGCTGGAACGTGGCTGGTGCATTACACAACCCAAACGATATCCTTCTGAATGCATATGTGTCGTAGGGGCAAGTGAAGGTGGTCTTTTCTTGATATTGAGGATCTATGGCAATCTGATTATACCCTGAATAGCCATAAAAAAAACAATAGAAGGGTTTTCCAGCAAGGCAGTCAAGCATTTGATCAATAAAAGGTAATGGAAAATGATCCTTTTTAGTTGCCTTGTTTAGCTTATGGTAGTCCATGAAAACCCTTCAACCGGTCATAGTACTGGTTGGGATTAGTTCATTATTTTCGTTACTTACCACTGTGATTCCTCCTTTCTTGGGTACACATTGTACCCGGTTTACCCACTCACTGTTAGATATAGGATAAATGATGTATGCGTCGAGCCACTTAATGATCTTCTTTTTGATAACTTCTCGCATTATCTCATTTAGCTTTCTTTGAGCATCGATAGTGGGTTTACAGTCTTCTTCTAACATGATCTTGTGCATGCACACTACTGGGCTAATTCCCTTGAGATCGGCAATGGTCCATCCTACTGCCCTCTTATGCCGCCGCAACAGGTCTATTAACTTGAGTTCTTGTTCAGCCTGCAACTTGGAAGAGATAATTATGGGCAACGTATAATTGGGTCCCAAAAAAGCATATTTGAGTTACTCAGGTAAGGGTTTTAACTCAAGGATAGGGGGTTCCTCAATAGATGGTTTGTGAACCTTACCTCCCTTATCAATGTAATCTAAAGGTTCAAAATATTTACCAGGCCTTGTTGCCATCCAATGTACTTCATCATGCTCCTCTGTTTCTGCCTCATTTTCAGTTTCTGTTCTCTGGCCGCCGAGGCGAGCGTCAGGGCAGTTCTCCAAGTGACTACCAAGGCAATCACCAGAATCATTGTCGAGGCAGTATTAACCCAGGCATGATTCATCAACGTCGAACTCAAACTTAGATGTGGCATGAAGCATTTTACATTCTTTTGAGTCATCATTCTGTTTTAAGGTGTGGAAAACATTCAGTTTTATCTGCTGATCGATTACCCTCATTGTAAGTTCTCCTTTTTTTAACATCGATCACCGTCCTTCTAGTTGCTAGGAATGTTCTTCCAAGTATAATAGGCACCCATTCATCTGCTTCACAATCTAAAACCAGAAAATCAGCAGGGAAAATAAACTTATCGACTTTTACCAGTATGTCTTTGATTTTCCCTTCTGGTTGAACGTAAGACCTGTCAGCCAGTTGGAGCATGACAGTACTAGGGCGGGCCCTTCCTATCCCTAGTATAATTGCTACCAATTGCACAAGGAATGGTAAAACTGCCCGGATCTTTTCTCTTTAGTGGGGCTCTGTTGTGCATCATGGCCATGCATCCCTCTGTAACTGTCAGTATTTCAAACTCACCGATTTGTATTCTCTTAGAAACTATGTCCTTGAGGAACTTGGCATAAATAGGTATCTGTTGAATGAGTTCCACCAAAGGCAGGTTAATGTGGACCTGTTTCAAGATATCTAGAAATTTCTTGAACTGGTAATCTTGCTTCTACTTTTTCAGCCTTTGTGGGAATGGTGGTGGTAGTTTGATATCTTCAATTCTTTCTTTGCAGGGAAATTTGATCTGAGGGGTGGGAGTTTTCTTAGGATGATTTTCCTCCTGTTTGGCCAATTCATATGTGTCAGGAGTTACCACGGTACCAGGACTTGCCGTGACTTCCTTCTCGGCGGGTGTTGCAGATTGGGTATGTTGTTCCATTGGCGCTTTCCCTTTTGTTGCCTGACCCTTTGGTTCCTACAAGCTAATTCCACTTCTAGTGGTGATTGCTTTACACTGCTCATGGGTTTTTCCTCTAGCGACCTCAGTATCACTAGGTAAACCTCTTACTGGTCGTGTATTTAAAATCTATGCAAATTGACCCACTTGGGTTTCTAGTGTTTTCAATGATGCTTCCTGGTTCTGCATCTGCATTTCAGTCCTGTCCATGAAAGCATTAACCTTGTTAACAAACTTATTAGAATTAGCAATATATGCACTAGTATGAGACATAAAAGTATTTAAAGTAGCCTCTAGAGAATTGTTTGTTGTCGGCTGCTGCTGTTGCGTCTGCTACCGAGGCAGGTTCCTCTAATATCCCGTATTCTTATTGGTAGGATTTTCTGCAGTGTTAGGGTTACTCCATGAGAGGTTTGGATGTTTCCTCCAGCCTGGATTGTATGTATTTGTGTTGGGAGTATTATTCCGGTTGTAGCTTCCCATGAAATTTTCGGAATATGTACATTCTAAAGAATCATGGTCTCCACCACATTCATCGCAGAAAGCGTCCATTACTTTTACATCATATGATCTTCCTGTTGGTTTGATTATGTTTTCAACCAATCTGGTCAGTTTGTCTAGGCGGGTATTAACGAACTCTGCTGCTTCCAACTCATTCACTGTGGCCTATTGTCTAATGCCGCCACGGCGGGCGGACGGAAAATGATAATCGTTTTTGGCCAACTGGTTCAGAATCCTCATTCCCTCCTCTGGTGCCAATACTAAACATCCTAATGATCGATCATTGTACCCAAGCATACTAGTGCCAATACTAACACATTTCACAACCTTTCACAACACAATTTCTTACCAAATTTTTGTGCTTAGCACGTACTCACCATGATTACCATCATGCACAACCACATTCCAAACTACATGCATATAACAATGCATCAAATATCATGCCTCATCACACATGTATAACACAATATACATAACCACATTAATCACAATTAATACATGAGGCATACTCAACATTTAAAGTTCAACCAAAGTCTCTAACTAAAGCTTGGGATTAGACTACCAATCTAATCCCAACTCTAGGTGGGTTTATCAAGCCCAACCTAGGTCCACATGCTTGAACCAACCTTTGAAAATCAATTTAAAATGTAGAACCACTCACCGACTATTCCAAGTCAACCACTCTAGCCGATCAAGCTCCCAACGGTTCCGGATTCATTCCCGAGGCTTCACCAACACAAATCCTTGCTTCTAAGCAATTCAACACAATCAAAACAACCATAATTCAGTCCACAAAACACTGTAGCAACCCGGAACACAATTCAAGCAAGTATCACATGATTTCAAGCTAAAGACAACCCAAAAAATGCCATTTTCGAGCAGCCCTCATGCACAGCCTAAAACCATTGATTTCAACGCTTATAATACTCCAAAAATCTTCCAAAACAACCCTCAAACATAGCCTAACCATCAGCCAACAAAATTTCACCCAAAGCAGCCCCCAAAACCAACCTAAATCCTTCTAAAACCTCTCTAAAACCCAATTTCGGGAATCAATGTAAAACCTTGTAAAAATCGAGTATGTTGGACCTTTTAGATAGCAAATAACTTATATAACATCAATAAATCAAAATCTTAAGTTAAAGTTGATAAAGATGACATTTTTAATCTAAAACCCCAAAACCTCAAAATGTAAAAACCATGAGCTTTTATGAAAATAAAGGTATGAACTTGTAGAGGAAAGAGAGGACAAGACGAATATGGGTTTACCTTTGAAAAACCTTCAAAATCAAGCAAGAATGGTGATGGAATAGTGAACACAATGGTGAAGGGGGTTTTCACGTTAGAAGTTGGGAGGTAGAAGATGATAGCCTTTTTGGTGTTTGAAAAGTAAAAGAAAAGGTTTTATTTTTGCAAGTCCAAATATTTACCACATTGTCATTAATGAGATGGCTATCTCAATTTTCTAAAATCCATGGGATTTGGGTTTTAAATCAAAACAAGTCCAACATAAAATTATTTGTTTTGAAAACACGAGGCCCAAAATATTATTTTATTATTTTAATTCCACCCGACCCCCAAACTCGGGTGTTACAACTCTCCCCCACTTAAGGAATTTCGTCCTCGAAATTACCTGATGGAAACAAGTACGGAAACTGCTCAAGCATATCAGCTTTCCTCTCCCACGTGGCCTCTTCCACACCTCTATGTCTCCACAACACCTTGATCAACTCTATGGTCTTGCCACTCAACACTTTGCTATCAGAAGCAAGTATCTCCACTGGTTCTTCATTGTAAGACAAATCTAGATTCAGTTCTATCTCCTCAACGGGCGTAACATGAGACGAATCTGATCTATATCTCCTAAGCATCGATACATGAAAGACATCATGGATCTTCTCTAACTCTGAAGGCAATCTCAAACGGTAAGCTACTGGCCCAATCCGCTCAACTATCTCATACGGACCAATAAACCTCGGACTCAACTTGCCTTTCCGGCCAAAACGCATTACCTTCTTCCACAGAGATACTTTCAGAAACACTTTCTCACCCACTGAAAACTCAATCTCTTTTCTCTTCAAATCTGCATAAGATTTCTAACGATCGGAAGCTGCCTTTAGACGGTCACAAATCAACTTCACTTTTTCAGTAGTTCCCTTAAGCAAATCTGGCATAGGTAACAATTTCTGACCCGTTTCAGCCCAACAGATCGGATTCCTACATCGTCTACCATACAAAGCCTCATAAGAAGCCATCTGTATACTAGCCTGGTAATTGTTGTTGTAAGCAAACTCAACTAAGGGTAAGTGCTTCTCCCAAGAACCTTGGAAATCAATCACACAACAACGAAGCATATCCTCTAATACATGCATCACTCGCTCTGACTGACCATCTGACTGCGGATGACACGAAGTACTGAAATGCAAACGGCTACCTAGGGCACTATGCAAACAACTCCAGAACCTCGCTGTGAATCTCGGATCTCTATCTGATACAATAGACTTCGGAACTCCATGAAGTCTCACAATCTCGCGAATGTACAAATTCGCCAACTTGTCTAAAGAATCTATAGTGTTCACTGCTAAGAAATGAGCACACTTAGTGAATCTATCAACAATCACCCAAACAGAATTCTTCTTCGAAGGAGACAACGGCAACCCTGACACAAAGTCCATAGTTATTCTCTCCCATTTCCATTCCGGAATCTTCAAAGGCTGCAACAAACCTGAAGGAACCTGATGTTCTGCCTTTACTCTCTGACAAACCATGCAACGACTCACATACTCGGCTACATCCTTCTTCAAACCAACCCAGAAATAATCATTCTTCAAATCTCGGTACATCTTAGTACTGCCCGGATGCATCGAAAAAGGACTCGAATGTGCTTCGCTCAGAATCATACGCCTCAACTCAACATCTTCAAGTACTACAACTCTGTCTCTGAAACACAACACATTCTCACCACTGAAACTGTACTATGTCGGTCTACCTTCGGCTATGTCCTGAACATGAGGAACTAAAGACACATCTTGCAACTGTCTCTCTCTGATCATCTGAATCAACGAAGGCTTCACTTGCAACTCTGTAATCAAACCACCATCCCCTGATATACTCAGTCTAGCAAACATAGCTCGCAACTCAACTGCGACTTTTCTGCTCAACGCATCGGCTACTACATTTTCCTTACCCGGATGGTATTCGATAGTCAAATCATAATCTTTCAACAGCTCAAGACATCTTCTATGTCTCAAGTTCAGCTCTCTCTGAGTCATCAAATACTTCAAACTTTTATGATCAGTGTAAACCGTGCACTTCTCACCATACAAGTAGTGACGCTAAATCTTCAACGCAAACACAACTGCTGCTAACTCAATATCGTGCGTAGGGTAGTTCTTCTCATACACATTCAATTGTCTCGAAGCATAAGCAACAACTCTCCTCTCTTGCATCAGAACACAACCTAAACCTACGTAGGAAGCATCGCTATAGATCACGAACTCTTTCCCTGAAACTGGTTGTACTAACATTGGGGCATTCGTCAAAGCTTCTTTCAATTTCTCAAAAGCCTTCTGTCTGGCATCCGACCACTCAAACTTCACTTCTTTTTGCAACAATTTAGTCAACGGAGTAGCTACTCTAGAGAAACCATCAACGAACCTCCTATAGTAACCAGCTAATCCTAAGAAACTCCTAATCTCGGTCACTGACTTAGGTTATTTCCACCCAACAATAGCCTCAATCTTCGTCGGATCAACACGGATACCTTCACCTGACACATCGTGGCCAAGAAACACAACCTCTCGAATCCAAAATTCACATTTACTAAGCTTAGCATACAACTGATTGCTCATCAACCTCTGTAAAACAAGTCTCAAGTGCTCATCATGCTCTTCTTCTGATCTCGAGTACACAAGGATGTCATCTATGAAAACAACTACAAATTGGTCTAGATAGTCTCTGAAAACTCTGTTCATCATATCCATGAAAGCTGATGGTGCATTCGTGAGCCCAAACGGCATCACAAGGAACTCATAGTGACCATATCTAGTCCTAAAGGTTGTCTTTGGAACATCACACTCTTTTACCTTCAACTAATAGTACCCTGATCTCAAGTCTATCTTCAAAAACACTAAGGCACCCCTCAACTGATCAAACAAGTCATCTATACGAGGCAACGGATACTTGTTCTTTACTGTCAACTGGTTCAACTGCCTGTAGTCGATACACATTCTCATATTGCCATCATTCTTCTTCACAAACAACACGGGAGCACCCCAAGGCGAACTACTAGGTCTAATAAAACCACGGTCTAACAACTCCTGAAGCTGACTTTTCAACTCTTTCAATTCTTTCGGAGCCATACGGTACGGGGCAATAGAAACTGGAGTAGACCCTGAAACAGTCTCAATCACAAACTCTACATGGTCACTATGAGTTTTTAGTCATGCCTTTTGGGTTGACTAACGCACCGGCTGCTTTCATGGATATGATGAATAGGATCTTCCATCAGTACCTAGATCAATTTGTGGTTGTCTTCATAGATGACATTTTAGTGTATCCCCGTACCGAGGAAGACCGCGATCGACACTTGAGGTTAGTTTTGAAGACTTTGCTAGATAATCAGTTGTATGCGAAGTTGAGCAAGTGTGAGTTCTGGATCCGAGAGGTAGTCTTCCTAGGGCATGTAGTGTCTGCCGATGGGATTAGAGTTGATCCGAAGAAGATAGAGGCTATTGTTGAGTGGAAGTAACCGAAGTCAGTGACAGAATTCCGTAGCTTTCTAGGCTTAGCTGGATATTATAGAAGATTTGTAGAAGGTTTCTCAAAGTTAGTCGCTCCTTTAACACAATTACTTCAGAAGAGTGTTCAGTTTGAGTGGACAGATGCAAGACAGAGAGCCTTTGAGAAGTTGAAAGAAGCTTTGACCCAAGCACCGATCTTGATTCAGCCAGAGTCGGGGAAAGACTATGTAGTTTACAGTGATGCTTCCTATGTAGGCCTAGGTTGTGTTCTCATGCAAGACAAGAGAGTAGTGGCTTATGCCTCAAGACAGTTGAAGACTCACGAGCGCAACTATCCGACCCATGACATAGAGTTAGCTGCAGTTGTGTTTGCTCTGAAGATTTAGAGACATTATTTGTACGGTGAGAAATGCACAGTGTACACGGATCACAAGAGTTTGAAGTACATCATGACTCAGTGAGATTTGAATCTCAGACAGCGTAGGTGGTTAGAGTTGCTAAAAGACTATGATCTCACGATTGAGTACCATCTGGGTAAGGCCAATGTAGTGGCCGATGCTTTGAGTAGAAAGGTAGTCGTAGACTTGAGAGCCATGTTTGCTAGATTGAGCTTGTCCGAAGATGGTGGCTTGGTAGCCGAGCTTCAGGTTAGACCTACTCTAGGTCAGTTGATTAGGGAGAAACAGCTCCTAGATAGATCTTTGGCACCTCACGTGCAAGATGTGGCCGATGGTAGACCTTCAGACTACAGTTTCAGTACCGATGGGGTTTTGTGTTTCAATAATAGAATAGTTGTGCCAGAAGACAGTGACTTGAGACGTACGATCTTGACTAAAGCGCACAGTAGTCCGTTTGCTATGCATCCTGGAAGTACGAAGATGTACCGCAATTTGAAGAATGAGTACTTTTGGGTTGGTTTGAAGAGAGATGTAGCCGACTTTGTGAGTAAGTGTATGGTGTGTCAGAGAGTGAAGGCGGAACATCAGGTTCCCTCAGGTTTGTTGCAACCGTTGGGAATTCCAGAATTGAAATGGGAGAATATTACCATGGATTTTGTTTCGGGCTTGCCTTTGACTCCTATGAAGAAGAACTCAATTTGAGTTATAGTAGATCGTTTCACGAAGTGTGCTCACTTCTTGGCAGTCAATACGACTTATACTTTAGATAGGTTGGCCGATCTGTACATTGGTGAGATTGTTAGACTGCATGGTGTGCCGAAGTCTATTGTGTCCGATAGAGATCCGAGGTTTACAGCTTGATTTTGGGAGTGTCTGCATACAACTTTGGGTACCCGTTTGAATTTCAGCACGTCTTATCATCCTCAGTCAGATGGTCAGTCAGAGAGAGTTATACAGATTTTGGAGGATATGTTGCGTTGTTGCATCATTGATTTTCAGGGTACGTGGGAGAAGCATTTGCCTTTAGTTGAGTTTGCTTACAATAATAGCTTTCAGTCGAGTATCCAGATGGCTCCGTATGAGGCCTTGTATGGTAGAAAGCGTAGAACTCCAGTTTGTTGGGCCGAAGTGGGACAGAAGTTGTTACCCATGCCGGATTTACTTAAGGGGACAACTGACAAGGTGAAATTGATTTGTGATCGATTGAAGGCTGCTTCGGATAGGCAGAAGTCCTATGCCGACTTGAAGAGGAAGAAAGTTGAGTTCTCAGTGGGTGAGAAGGTATTCTTGAAAGTGTCTCCGTGGAAGAAAGTAATGAGATTTGGCCGAAAAGGGAAGTTGAGTCCGAGATACATAGGACCGTATGAGATTGTGAAGAGGGTTGGTCCAGTTGCCTACCAGTTGCGTTTGCCATCCGAGCTAGAGAAGATACACGATGTGTTTCATGTTTCGATGCTTCGTAAGTATAGGTCCGATCCATCACATGTTATGCCTGTAGAAGAAATTGAATTGAATCCGGATTTGACTTATGAGGAAGAACCAGTTGAGATCCTAGCCTCTGACAGTAAGGTGTTGCGGGGTAGATCGATTGAGTTAGTGAAAGTATGGTGGCAACGTCGAGGGGTGGACGAGGCTACTTGGGAGAGGAAGGAGGATATGGAAAGGCAGTTTCCTTATCTCTTTCAGTCATGTAATTTCGGGGACGAAATTCCTTAAGTGGGAGAGAGTTGTAACACCCGTGTTTTGGGGTTAGGAGTTAGACGCATGAGTTGGTTCGAGTCGGTAAAATCGATTTTATTTGAATTGACCTTAGTTTTGATTTAATTGAGATTTAAAATAAAAGGGGTGACATTTTTGTAAATAGGTGGAAAAAGAGATGACAACCTTTTTGAAATTAAAAGAACACAAAAAATGTTGTCTTCCTCCCCATTCTTTCTTTCCAACATGAGAAAACCCCCAAACCCTCTCTAAACCCCTATTTACTATTCCATTTGATTTCTCCATCAATTCAAGGGCATTTTTTAAGGTAATTTCATATTTGAACTCTCCTCATCATCCTCTTCATTTACATGGTCTTAGGTTTCAAAACTATCCATGTTTGCATTTTTCAAGTTTGATGAAAGTTTGAATTTTTAAGGGGTTTTTCAATTGTTTTTGAATTTTTGAGTTGAGTTTTGGTTTAATCTCACCTAAATACACTTAATATCTTGAAATGGTTGGATTTGGGAGAAAACCCGAAGTGAGTCTTTGGGGCAATTTTTAAAGTGCCAAAAGTTGAGTTTTTGGTGTGTTTTAGTGTTGGGTTGAAGGGCTGATGGTATAAGGTTATTAGGGGAGTGTTTTAGGACCTTTTAGATGTCATTTGGGTATGGGAAATCATAGTTTTCAGCTGGGTATTTGGGGAGCTCGAAAATGGGAGTTTCGTGATTAGTTGAGTTTGAAATTGGTGAAGTTTGGCTTGTGTTTATGGGTTGGAGTTTGTGACTGAATTTAGCATTGAATTGGTGAGTAATGATTGTATTTTGATTGGTTAGAAGCAAGAGGAAACATCGGGGAAGGATCGGGACCGAATCCGGGAATTAAGGAGGCTTGACTTGTTTGCTTGGTTTGCTAAGGAAGGGTGGTGAGTAAAACTTTAAATTTGTTTTAAAGTTGGTTCAAGTGTGTGTAGTGGAGGTATTGGAATGAGTTTGGTAGACCATTCTAAGGTAGAAATCAAATTGGTAGTTTGACTTCTTGTTTGTTAATGAGCTTTGATTTCCTATGCCTATCTTGATCTTGCAAAGTATGAATTGGCTTTGTATGTGTATACATTGTTGTGTATGATGATGGTTGAATGATATGAATGATGATTAATGTGATGTGGTTTAAAGAGTTTGGCACTAGTTAACTTACCGGGTGTAAATGATCGATCATTAGGATTAGTGTGCACACGTTTGAGTCAAAACGCGCGTGGCCTTGATGGCGTTGAGTCATCAAGGAGGAGTACGGTGATGTAATATTCCACCGGAAATTTATTTATATTATACGTGATGATGAGTGGAATCCCATCCGTATGGCATTTGATGATGAGTGGAATCCCACCCATGCAAGGTCCGGTGATGAGTGTAATCCCACCGAGGTAATGTTGTTGTCGAGAGTAAATCCGCACATCTGAGTAAACTAATAGTGGCCAATGTACTTACTCTTATGATTATGATGTTGTGATATTTGATTTATGTCGTTGAGCTTAATATGATGTAAGATGTCATATTTATGACTCTTGAAAAACTAGCTATGTTGCCTTGTTGATGCCTATGTACGTTGTGTGTGGTGTTAAGGATTTCATGCTTGAACCCTGCATTGTTGTTGTTTTTTATTTTAGAGCATCCTCACTAAGCTTCTAGCTTACGCTCTCATTTTCAACAATGCAGATCATTAGCGTGGAGTTAGCAAGGAGCAAGGCGAATGGGCTTTCCAAGCTTGTTGTTGCTCAAGTATGGCTTAGTAAATAAAGTAGTAGTTAAGCAATGGGGCTATTATGTGTTTTGTATGAGCGTTGTATGACTCATAGATGTTGGCCATGTTTATGCTTTGCTTGGATTTGTGAACCATGTTAAGCCTTGTTGAATGTTCGTTTGAGATGCTATGTCTTTGGATGTTTTAAGTTACTTTTGGTTGGCATGTAAACTCTATGTGTGGAGACATGTGCCTTATGGGCTTTTATGTTTAAGTGTGCCTTGAATGATCCTTGGAATGGTTGTCTTATCTTATGTCTTGTGATGATTATGAATGTTTGCAATAGGGAGCATGCCTTTAGAGTGTAATTGTTTGTGAAGTATGTTTCTTAGAGTTGTTGAGGGCATTTGGGATCATTTGGAGTTGCCTAAATCTGATTTTAGAAAATTGCAGACAGCAAGTGTTTCGAAACGGTTGGTGTTGTTTCGAAACGGGTGTGGTTCCAGGCCCCCATATCGAAACTCGTTTCGGTACGGTTTGGCTACTGTGAGCCCCTGTTTCGAAACAAGTATCGGAACATTTTTGCTACTGTCCATGCCTGTTTCGAAACAAGTTTTGAAACGTCAAGGCAAAATCGTGACCCTGTTCCGAAACGGGGTGGAGGCGTTTCAGTAATGGTGTCTTGCTTTTTACCTGGAGCCCGTGTTTCAAAACGGGTAGCATCTGTTTCGAAACACAGGCCTGAAAGTGGGCTTTTGGGCATCTTTAAAGGGTCTCAATGTTTGGGTTAGGCCCGGTTTTACTGTAGAGCTTCTCGGGAGTCTTGTTTCCGCTGTAGTGATCACTTAAGGAACAATTATGCCTTTAGTTAAGATGTACTTTTTAAATGAAAAAAAATTAGGGTTGCTAACCGAGGGGGAACTTTAACGGGTTTTGCTTCGGTTTTCCCCGTGTAGTCTACTCGGACCGGTCATCCGGCCAGACCGGGACAAGGGGTTTACACCACACCCGTTCCGAAACAGCCTCACTCGTTCCGAAACGCCTGCAACCAGTGAGTTTCCAAAACCAGTTTTAAACATCTCTAAACGATCCCAAACGACCCCAACGACTTCAAGAAGCAAGACACAACATGAGCACACAACTCTAGAGGCATACACCATAGTACAAGCATGCTTAAACACTTAACTCACATGAACATAAAGGGAAATCAAAAGGATAACCAAGCATTCATTAAGATATAAAACAAGCAAGGTTCACAAGCCTTAGAACAAACACATAAGCATTTGTGATACGCATCATAAGCTTGGTTTACAAACCAAAATAAGGCATCAACAAGCCACACTAAAACATCAACATATCAAAGGAGTCTAAACAATCTCCTACACCAAACAACAAAACAAATCTCATTGCATATCTATTACATCTCATAACTTAAAAGTTCATACTTGAGGATTAAGATAGCACACTTGGAGGCCTTTCTCCTTGCACAAGCAACCCACGAACTAAGGATTCGCATTGCCGAACAAAAGAGAGCGTAAGCGTAAAGCTTAGTGAGGGTAAGCTCATAAAACAAACCTCGACAATGCAGGGTCCAAGCACGAGCAACAAACCAAAGAAGAATGCATGTTTTCTTACCTTCGAAGCCACAAGAGTCAATATATAAAATGCATGAACATATCATCAATTATCATGCCATGCTCAACATGTCCACAACACAACCATATGGAAACACATTTAACAAACGTATTGGCACCTAGCTATGACCCAAATACGCGGATAACAACCGTTGGAACTCACATCCAACAACTCAACCATTACCTTACGGTGTGATTACACTCATCACCGTTTCACGCGGAGGGATTCCACTCATCCTCACGCCCCGTCGATGGGATTCCACTCATCACCGACTAAATTATAAAAGAAGATTTTCGGGCGTACCCGTACTCCATCTTGATGACTACCATCACCAAGACCACGCGTGTATTTCGACACTTGTGTGCACACTAACATCCTAATGATCGATCATTTGTACCCAAGCATACTAGAGCCAATACTAACTCATTTCATAGCTCAACCTCACAACATTCTTACTAATTTCCGTGCTTAGCACGTACTCACCATGATCCACCATCATGCATCCACATTCCACAAATACATGTATATCACAATGCATAAAACATCATGCCTCAACACACATGTATATCACAATATACATAACAACATCAATCACAAATAATTATGAAACAAAAGGCATAATCACAATATATTCATAAGTTCAACCAACGTCTTCTAAACTAAAGCTTGGAATTAGACTACCAATCTAATCCTAACTCTAGGTGGGTTTACCAAGCCCGACCTAGGTCTACATGCTCGAACCAACATTTGAAAACCAATTTAAAATCGAAGAACCACTCACCGGACTTTCCAAACACAAGCAAACAACCGATCAAGCTCCCAACGGTTCCGGATTGATTCCCGAAGATTCTCCAACACCAAATCCCGATTCTTTTAAAAATCACCAAGAATGAAGGAAGAAGGAGATGGAATAGTAAACTTCCATGGGAAGGGGAAGTTGTCGTGGAATTTTGAAGAGGAGGGGGAAGAAGATGAGTGAAATTGGGTGTTTTATCCTTTTGTTTTATTTTTAAAGCCAAAAGACTCATTTACCCTTAATGAACATGGATTATTACAATAGTGCAAAATCTATGGCCATTTGGGTTCAATTTAAAATATGTCCAACACAATTTATTATTTTGAAAACAAAACTTGGAACATTATTTTAATTATTTAATTCACCCGACCCCCCAAACCCGGGTGTTACACTAAAATTTAAATCTATTTTTTAGTGTAGGAGAATAAATAGGGGCATCGAAAAAAGACAGAAAATTTCTATTCATGACTATACGGTAACGATTACATAGATATGTCTAATAAGGGTTAAATATTAATGATTTGCAATTGCAAGCATACATACAACAGGCATTATGTATTGGGGTTGGTATTGAAATAAGAAATTACATGGTTAGTTAATCTTATATGAAGGGTATATTCAAATACGTACAACTGGTTCATCCTATATGGATGGTAATTCCAAATACGGACTAGTTCATCCGATTTAGATGGTAAATCCAATTTATGACGCGTATTGATTGTTGATGGAGTTCTTAGAAACATCAGTATTGGCGGTTGGCTTTTGGCGTTGGGTAGTTACTAGTTAAGAGGCTTATTAGCCCGTATTTGTATCATGCATAGGCATGACATCATAAATCCGTGATGTATGTTGGTTACTTGAACGATATTAATTTTTTACATGTTTATACGAGTTTATGACAAATAATTTTTTTGAAAAACTATGTCACAGAAAATTAAAGTATTTTTAAAACTCTCGAGATGTTGATGTCGTATCGGATAGAAATATGTAATTCTTCTGTAAGTCTAGATTCAAATTGTTACTTAAATATTCTATATGGGTACTCGATGTCGTAGATTTTCTCGGTTGAATACTTTGATTATAGGACTTGTACCGTACTGAGTAATAGCTAGATAGAGAACGACTACAACAATTGCCATATAATTATTCTCATATAGTAATACATCGTAAGTCGTAACCTACCAGTATAAATTTCTTTGACCATTCTACTCGGTCGATTTGATTTTGTGTGTGAAGACCTTGATAAAATATATACATATCAAGAATGACCTTAATCCATATTCGATTTATTTAATTAATAAAATTTTTAGTAGTTTAGATGTTTTTATGCATCTCATGTGTGTCATGTTTACGTCTTCTTAATCTATATTTGTTTTATTTTTCCCCTGACATTAACAATATTAACACATAAATTAAAGTTTGTGTCCTATATCACAAAATTACACTGGCCTAGTACTAGACTCATGCTACTTACACGTGTCACTATCTAATTGAATAAACAATTTATTTTATTAAAATAAAATAAAGATCAAATTATTAGGATGTGTAAATAGTGAGACTAAATGTGCAATTATACACATTTTTATTGCGGCATTACCCTTTCCATTAATTAAGTGATCATAATAATACAATTAAAAATATAATAGTTATATTGACACCAACCTCATAATTAAATGGTCATTATAGTAGTTTACCCTTTGTTTTTTTGAGTTGAATCCGACTGTCAGTAGAACGAACTTATCAGAGCAGAACAGATGTATATCTATCTTCTCATCTCTCTCTCTCTTATTACACTCTTTATTTTCTTCCCATTTCTCTCCTATTTCCTTCCCAGCCAAACAGCAAAGGGAAAATTATTTAATTAATTAAAAAAGGGCAATGCATTCCACTTCAGCTCTATCTTTCTCTCAAGCTACCTCAGTTCCTACAACAAATTACGCTTTTCATTCTCATTGTCCTCTCAATCTCCGCTTCTGTGGACTCACAACCCAAGCTTTCGGCTTTTCATTTTCCACTCACTCCGCCTCTACCCGACTTCGACTCTCCACTCGTGCTCCTGGACATTCCAACAAAATCTCTGCTTCACCCGGCCACAACGGAACTCCTCCAACATCATTTGATTATGACCTGATTATCATCGGCGCCGGAGTCGGTGGCCATGGAGCTGCATTGCATGCTGTAGAGAAGGTCTTTTCTATTTTCTTTTATTTTCCCTCCTTCTAGCTGAACCCGAATATCTGTTTCACCCCTCAGTTTTGACGCTATCTAGCTCTATCTTTTAGCTGTAACTAAAAATCTTTATGTTTTTTTCACTCAATTTTGACGCTATTTTGCTTTATCTTTTAGCCGAAACTGAGAATCTTTTTTTTTTCACTCTAATTTGACGATCTTTAGCTTTCTCGTTCAGCTGAAACTGAAAACCTTTAGTTTTGCTTGGTACGAAGAATGATAATGAGCAAGTATGGAAAAAATTTTAATCAAACTATTAAGATTTATAACCATTTTCTTACTTTCAATTTTAACTATTTGATTAACAAATTTTCTATTCTCATTTTCATTTTTTCCTACCAAGCAAAGCCTAATGTTCTTTTTTCCACTCAATTTTGACGCTGTTTAGTGTATCTTTTAGCTGAAATTGAAAATTTCCATGTTGTTGTTTTTAATTTTTAGAATAAAAGTTGCTACAGCAAGAAGAAGCAAAAAACAGAATACTGCATCTATTAATCTCAGAATCATTACAATATTTAAAGCTT
This sequence comes from Hibiscus trionum, assembly GCA_030270665.1. NCBI lineage: Eukaryota > Viridiplantae > Streptophyta > Magnoliopsida > Malvales > Malvaceae > Hibiscus > Hibiscus trionum. Next base: position 17,909,922 of record BSYR01000051.1, read on the forward strand.
AAAAATAAGAACTAACCACTAACAACATGTTCTTAAAGTTGCTCCACTAATGCAGAGCATGAATAACAAAATAACTATTTTCTAAAAATAGGAAACAAACAAACAACGTGGACATGTTTCAGTCCTGAATCTGTCTTCTAACACATGTCTTCACTCGGTGTTGGCGCTATTTAGCTCTATCTTTTAGCTGAAAGCCTGAAACTTTTCTATCTTTTTTCAGTCAATTATTTCGCTTTATCTTTTAGCTATAAAAGCCTGAAACTTACTTCCTTTCTCTCTGTTTTTTTTTCATGGTTGTTTAGGAGAACTTCTTAGGAAATGTTATTATTAAAAAAGAAACCTCTACTTTTTCAGTTGGTGATATTTGTCTCCTGCTTTAAGTGAAGATCAATGGTGCATTGATCGTGGTTGTTGTTTTCCCCTTTATTCGTGAAATTGGTACTTATAGTTTGATTCCTGCTTTAATTTTCTTGTGATGCTTTGCATGTGCAGGGTTTGAAAACTGCTATCATCGAAGGCGATGTCGTGGGAGGAACCTGTGTTAACCGAGGTTGTGTTCCTTCTAAAGCTCTCCTGGCTGTCAGTGGTAGAATGCGTGAACTTCAAAGTGAGCATCACATGAAAGCTTTGGGCTTGCAGGTATAGGATTGAATTGTAATGGTTACTCGTTTGATACTTAGGCTGAGACACACTTCTTCTATATTACACGGACTTGGGTACGAGTGTGGGTATGTGTAGGACAAAGGTATTATCAGTTTTATTTTTCTTTTGTGTTTTCCATGTTTATGGAGGATCCTTCCTTGGTGGTCATATCATATCCATGTGTCGGGCACGGGTACTTCAAGAAAAATGAAGAGAAGGAGCAACATATCTCATCATTAATTCGAAATATATCACTATTTGCATCTAAACTGATGTTTTTGTGCTTCTAACCGGGAAAAAAAATGTTGATAGTCTCATAATTTTAATGTGAACTGCTCTCTATCAGTTTGCCAGACCATGTTCACCATCTGTTATCCTCTGATTATTTCCTTTGCTGTTCTTCTGTGTTACATATGGTAGGTCTCTGCTGCTGGATATGACAGACAGGCAGTTGCTGACCATGCAAATAATCTTGCTTCAAAAATTCGAAGCAATTTAACTAACTCAATGAAGGCACTTGGAGTAGATATATTAACTGGTTTTGGTACTATTGTGGTAAGCTAACTTACATTTTGTAACAAAATTCATAGTCTGTGCTTTTTATGTTCTCAAGTATCCTTATTTTTCTATATGTGTATTTAGGGTCCCCAAAAAGTGAAATATGGGAAGGTTGGTTTTACTGACACCATGGTAACTGCAAAAGATATCATCATTGCTACTGGTTCTGTCCCTTTTGTTCCCAAGGGCATTGAAGTTGATGGTATAATTTATGTCTTTGAAGTCTTATTCCATTAATGGTTTGATTGAAGTAATCTGTATGTTTAAGGCAGCACAGGCATTTGATAGTATACTACTCATGACATGTCTTTGGTTCTGTCTTCATCCTCTTTTACATTTTAATCCCTAGTTGGGGTAACTTGCATGATATTTTTGGATGGTCATATATTAAGTAACATGTAAAACATGCATCAATTCAACCAAGTGAAAAGTGGCAGCAAAAGTTTGGATAAAGGTTTTCTAGTTATTCAAGTGCAGCTGAACCAATCCGAATTTTGCATCTGCTACATTTGATAACGTGGTTTGGAAACTAGAAATCTCATCCAAGTCTTTCATAGATTTTATGGGGATTGATCCCACGGTTAGATTTAATTAACAAAGCAACTGAAATGTGTCATCCAGCAATCTGGAAGAAATTTGCTTCAAGAGAATAACTTTTGGAATTTAACATTTATAGAAGGATGCATGGCTGTAATATTCTGTGCTGTTATTGTTCTATTTTCTTCTTTATTTCTAATTGTTAACCATAAACTGCAGGGAAGACTGTTATTACTAGTGACCATGCCCTGAAATTGGAGTTTGTTCCTGATTGGATTGCAATTGTTGGAAGTGGTTATATTGGTCTTGAATTTAGTGATGTATACACTGCACTTGGCAGTGAGGTGATAACACATCCTTTTCTTTTTCTACCTTGTACATTTTATGAAATGGATGTAGGAATCTTGCTTTGAGGATTAAGAGACTGTAAATTTACCTTTTGCTTCAGATTATAAGTTTCTTTCACCTGAAATCTTTAAGTACTTGAGATGAACATTGCATTGAAGTTATGCTCTTCAACTCTAGGATTAATCTATGCTATCTTTGAAACTCCAAGCTGGGAGGATCCATGCTCTTTGGGTGACTGCTATTGTATACCAAATGACTGCCAACAAACTTAGACCATAAAAAGCATGCCCATATTATATATATATATATATATCATGAATAAGTTACCCTTTACCACAGGGATAGATGTCAGTTACTGAAATCTCTATTTGCCTTTTATTAATGTTTTATCCCTGATACAAAGTTATAGCATAATTTAAATGCACTCAAGTTTTTATTCCAACGCAACAATGCTTATGTTAAAGGGTTATGCAGGTTACTTTTATTGAAGCTCTAGATCAACTTATGCCTGGGTTTGATCCTGAGATTAGCAAGTTGGCCCAAAGGGTACTGGTCAACCCAAGGAAAATTGATTATCATACTGGAGTGTTTGCAACCAAGGTAATCTAGTGTTTAGATCTGTGTACATTCTGGTTGGCTGTTCGATAAGTGGTTATTGATTTTCCTTGGTGTTATTTATAGATCACTCCTGCAAGGGATGGAAAACCTGTCATTATTGAGCTTACCGATGCCAAGACTAAGGAACACAAAGACACCTTGGAGGTATCTGCATGATGTTTCTTTTTTTATGGGAATTCTTGAATCTCCCAATTCTCTTTTTGTATTTATGACAGTCTATTTCTTTCTACACAATGTTATCATGTACTGAAATTGCTGTCATATGATTCTTTTACTGATGTCAAATATATATCCTTTTTATCTTCCATATGAATTTATCAGTTGCAATATGCTTGATCGCGTCAATGGGATTTGTTTGAGTGTTTTTTTTTTTTGCTCCAGGTAGATGCAGCGTTAATTGCTACTGGAAGGGCTCCATTCACTAATGGTCTTGGCTTGGAGAATGTACGTCTTCTTCATGAATACTTATATATGGTTGTACATTAAAAGGAAATGGATTAAAACTTGTGTATCCTTTTTATCAGATTAGTGTAGTGACACAAAGGGGTTTCGTTCCTGTTGATGAGAGAATGCGTGTAATTGATGCAAATGGAAATCTGGTTAGTTGTAAACTTTGTTCTGACATATATTTTACCCATATTGACTTCAAACAAACACTAATCTGTTAAGTTTGAATGCTAGGTTCCTCACCTTTACTGCATTGGTGATGCAAATGGTAAAATGATGCTTGCTCACGCAGCAAGTGCACAAGGAATTTCTGGTAAGTACCTGCTAACTTATTCTTTGCTCATTTGTAACTGATATTTTCGTGTAGATCCTTTTCATATTTTGCTTAAATATCTTGATTCAGTCGTCGAGCAAGTCACTGGAAAAGATCATGTGCTTAATCACCTCAGCATCCCGGCAGCTTGCTTCACTCACCCTGAAATAAGCATGGTTGGTTTGACAGAGGTGAATACAGATTTGCAATCATCTCAATTTCTGATTTATTATCAACTTTAAATTGGTTCAAACTTTCCGATGTAATGTAATGCAATATATAAATAACACAAATTTTCTTCGGAATGCCTAAAATGGTATTCTTATGGTGTAAAATATCTGAAAATTTGACAATGCTCTAACTTCACAGCCTCAAGCAAGAGAGAAAGCTGAGAAGGAAGGGTTCGAAGTAAGCGTTGCCAAAACAAGTTTCAAAGCTAACACAAAGGCACTGGCAGAAAACGAAAGCGAGGGACTTGCTAAGGTTATTTATCTTGACACCTGTCTCAAGGAATAACTAATTCAATAAACATGATAAAGATATTACAAGAAGATAATTTCCATTTTTTCCCATTGTAAAAAAGTTGTTTCCTGATTTTCACAAAATGCTGGAAACAAATATTTATCAGTTCTAGAAGAATATCTAATTGAAGCTTATATGTTATACGGTGCTGAATTCTTAAAATAAATTATTAAGGAGAGAAGTTTCATTTCTTTGATAGAGCGAGAACCAATGATGATGGACTATGGTATCTCTTCATCCTTTTGTTTGCTTTTTATTTTTCTCATTTGATCTTCGTCTCAAGCCGTTGATATAGTTTCTAAGTTCTACGTACATTTCTTCCTTGCAGTTGATTTACAGACCTGAGAATGGAGAGATTCTTGGAGTTCATATATTTGGCTTGCATGCGGCGGACCTCATCCACGAGGCATCAAATGCCATAACTTTAGGAACACGAATCCAGGTGAGTGTTCAGTGTGAAAACCAAAATATTTTCGGTTCACGAATCTGTTTCCTGGATACATGGCGAAGCTTTTAAATTGTAAATATTTACGTGCTTTTGTTTGCGTCAATTAGGATATCAAATTTGCAGTTCATGCGCATCCAACATTGTCTGAAGTTCTCGATGAACTATTCAAATCAGCAAAGGTGAGTTTTGAATCCTTCTTATAATGCTCTCAAGAGTTATGATCTTTACCCCCTGACATTCTGTAATCATGCACTCAAAAAGGCATAAACCATGTTATTTGGAATTTTTGTTTTGGATAATCATATACCTTACAAAACATGTCTGAATATCTGTTGTATACGGGTGGTGGACATGAGAACTTAATAAAAACTGAAGTGTCGGAGCAGCATAGTGCATAAACATTTGCATAACTCCAAATCAGAAGCACAACTAATCCCTCGCCACATTATTTGATTTTATTGCTTAACCAGGTTAAAGCCCCTGCATCTACCAGCAGCAGCCCAGTAAGTGACCCAGTTTCGGCGTAAAAGCTTCTCAATGCACCCCGACCAAAAATCATATACTTTTTTTGAGGACTTTGACTGTATTCGGGAGTATTGAGGAACCTTGTTTCTGTTGGCGACAGACATCTAGGAGAGGGAACATGTAGGAGGACTGGAGTTTACGTACTCATCATGTTTATGGTAGGTGTGCCTGAAGCTCTGTCATTGTTTGTCAAGTTATTATTGTGAAATGCGAATGCAGATTCTTGTGTTTAGTCCTTGTAGAAATAATATTATGTACTCGGACGTTAAAAGGGTAAAATGGTCAAAGTAAAGAAACAAATCCTTTCCTTTTCCGAAAAGGTAAGCCAGCAAAATTCAAATAGGTTTTGTATTTGTTATTTTTAGCGGCTATAGGTCTATTTTTCTCCTGAATTCGATCTAAAAAATTAATTCAGCCCCTAGTCGAAAATTGCGTCAAAGTAGGCTTTCAGCATGTAAATTGTATCAAATTGACCCATTAACCGACGTTGATCATTATAGTGTTGATGTGACAGTTAACTGTGTTGACGTGTCGGTCCACAATGTTGACGTTGTGGTTAATGATGATGACATGGTAGTACACATGGGATATTGACGTAGCAGAAGGCTGAATTGATTTTTTTTAACCGAATCCGAAGGCATAATTGATTTTAATTGAAAGTTCGATAACTTATTTAATATTTAAGTTAAAAAATAAAAATTTAGAAAATTATAAAATTTTAAAAATATTAAAATTGAATAAATAATTTATTTTAAAAAAATTTGATAGGAGGGGAGAGCCTTATTAAAAACTCTTATGTATCGTAAATTTCATAAATAAGAGAAAAGAGTGCCCAAAATTTTTATTAACAAGAGAAAGTGGCTAGCGGCATAATTGGCAGAATAGGTCAACTTATAATTTTAATTAGGAATATATGGTATTTGGAGTTTATTTAGGGAATTAGGCCAAAAGCTACGGTGGACGAGGTGACCTTGCCACCTGCTCTTGACGAGCTCCGGCAACGCCACCTCCACATGGCGAGGTGGTGTGGAAAAGGCTGAGCTAATCAGCGTGGTCCGACAAAGCCGATCATGGCTCAGCCAGCTAGCATGCGCGCACGAGAATTGCAGGGGAGACCTCGCCATTTCTACATGGCGTGGTCCTGTTTGGCAGACCTGCCCTTGCATGCATGCACTCCTACCAACTTTACATGCATGCATTTATTTTTTTTTTTTTACATTATTTGTGTATATATAAGATAGGTGTGGGTTAAAAATTTAGAGCTGGTGATATTTGTGAAGAGAAGAAGAGAAAAAATTGGGTGAAGGGTTTTTTGTAGAGTTAAAATTTGAGAGAAAAAAATATATTCGAAGAGGGTGAAGATCGTTGAAGTGTATTATTCTGTAGATCTTTTCTAGGTTTTTTAAAAGTAAGTAAGTGATTTTTTAATTAATTTGTTGTTTTTTTAATTATGAGTGTTTGTAGATTATTTTGTGTGATTGAAGATATATTCGAATGATAATTATTTCTTATTGTTGAAGGCTTTAGAGCACATATACAGGGTTTCTCGTCTAGTCCGGTAACTTTTTCTATTTTTTAAATTTATATTCACATAGATCAAAAATTTTGAATTTAATACATATTTTGGTTGTATATATATTCGAATAAATTGTTTTGCGGATCTGCAACTAGAAAATGGCATCCGGAGAAGTTCTGTTGTACAGTGATCATGAGCACATTTCGTCTCATATTGATGAAGGGCAAGTAAGTAATTTAAAATTTGTTATGTCATGTAATGCGAATATATTATAAGACTATATAGAAATAACCAAATTTGGGGAGAAAGAGTAGAGTAATTTAATATAATTTTATTTATAAAAATCGAAAAATATATTAATTTATTTAATTTAATTTTATATTTAATAATAATTTAAAATGTATTTACCAATTTGTTGTGTCATGTAATACAAATATATTATAAAAATTTATTTTAATTATACGTACTGAAAAAAATAAACAGGCTAATAAATTTAATTAATTAATTAATTGATACGCATTCATTTCAGTTTAATTTGATTATTATTATAATGAATTAATTATAAGGTGTAGAGCATAGCATACGCTGTCGAGGAATGAAGATTAAAAAACCTTCTGATCGCTTAGTTTATTACCTACAGCGCGTTGGTTTTTATAATGTTTCATTTCTCCTTGGATTTAAGATAGTCTCGGGGTTGATGACCACATTCATTGAACGGTGGAGACCAGATACTCACACATTTAATTTTCCATTCGGCGAATGCACAATAACTCTGGAGGATGTAGCAGTGCAGCTTGGTGTCCCAATAAATGGAAAAACATTGGTTAGAGAAAATAAGTATAATGCATATGAGCTTTGCAGACAGTACCTGGGCAAAGCTCCTCCTCAGTCATGTGTGGACGGTCTACATCTCAGAATTTCATGGTTGCAGCGGGAATTTATGGTAACTGATGAAGATGTTCACCGAGAACTTGAGTGTGCAGCTCGAGCGTATATACTGCAACTTATTGGTGGGGTATTGATGTCATATACATTTGGTAATATGGTTCACACTGTAGAGCGTTTGGGTGTTCTCTAAATATGAGCGCAAGTGCACACTCTTGTCAAGTTATAGTATAAAAGATATCGTCTCCCACAGGGATTGGACAGCTTATTCGAGTTGTAATTCCTGCACAAAGAAATTTAAATGCACAAATAAATTTTAGTTTATAAAAGAATAAAAAGTAAATAAAACACGAGTAATCGAAGAAAATATCAGGGTGATAGAATGAGCCAGGTTATGCTGCTTAGTAGTGTGAAACTGCGTTGAATATGTTAAGTTGCTTTGCGCTGCAAGACTTTGCTACCTCGGCGGAGGATGGCAGATTGGCTGCTTCGATGCTTTCACTGCCTCGGCAGTGAAACAGGCGATTGGCTCGGCGGAAAACTCGGTAGACCTTCAAGGCTCGACAGAACGCTTCGATATTGATCTCGCTTATGTCTAAGTCGGAATACTGTTGCTGCCCACTGTAGATGATACTCGTCACGGCGTGAATCTTGCAAAGACAACAACTTTGGTTCGTCCTCTTTTAGCCGCCTTAAACTGGCACCTATGTCTAGGCTGAATTGATCAACACCTAATTAGGATGATGATCGTACTTATCCCTTTCGTGAGTTCGACTCTCTCGATACCGAACAAATAGATAGTCAACAACTAATCTTTTGAACTTAATTGAAAACTATGAAGAGCATGGAATAAGAAAACCTTGAAGTTTTATTGCAAAAACAAGCTTAATTCCTAATCAACCGTTCTCACACTAGTTTACAACATAACTCAAACCCAATAGAGAATTTAGAACATAATGACGGCAAGAAAAACTAAACTATGCCCAAAGGAAAACCTAAGTTGTCTACAATTACAAAATATGTCAAGTATATATAGGCATTAGCTAGGTCAAGTCCTCCTTGGAGTAGAAGTCTTCAAAGTAGCTTTTGCATTAAATGCAACCTTTAATTCTGACTTCTTTGAGTTGAATGTGGACTCCTTCTCATTGTCTTGCACCGCAAGTTATCTTGATCTCCTCCTTCGGTGGCTCTGTCTGCTGCTCCAGGCGTCAGAAAATTAAGTGGATGGCATCGTTGGAATCAGGATTTTCTGCTCTACAGATCGCAATCCAATTCTCTAATTCCTCAGCTCGTTGTCCTGGGCGACAGGTATGGCGGCGGAAGGTACTCGGCATCGGCTTTCTCTGCTTGGAACTGCATTAGTACAGCTCTCTAGTCTGTTGCCTCTGTATCACCTCCTCTGGTCTGTTCTCCTCCTAACACCTTCTAGCCCTGAAATGCAAACTAAACTAAAACAACATCTTTTCCTTACCAAATAAAAGATAACCAATAAAATCATGGCAAAGTAAAGAATACTGTAAATATGCAATGCATGAACCTAAATATGCCTAAAATGTACTTAAGAACAACAATAATATGAGATGGAATGCATATAAAATATAGGACTAATGAGCACTTTACACACTCCCAAACTCGAACTATTGCTTGTCCTCAAGCAATGCAAACCTAAACATACTTGCCCTTTGAACTTAATCAGAATGAAAAACTTGTTTTAAACTTAATCAGAATTAAACTATAATGCCAGTGTAGTGTGTGTGCAGAAACTGTGTACAGGCTGAATCTAAATGTAACACCCCAATTTTGGGCTTAGAGGTTTTGGGTTTGAATCGGGCCGGTCGAATTTCGGTTCGAATATAAAAGGTGGTTTTTAGGGAAAGCCTAGTTCGGGATGCATTAAAAATATGGAAAAATGTCTTAAAATCCTCTTTTATTATATATAAGAGAGTGGTGAAATCAATTTTACAAAATGAGGTTTCGAAATGTGACATTTCAAGTTAGTGACTAAAATGTAATTTTTGAAAAGTTGGTGACTGTATTAAAAGGATTGAAACTTTGAATCTTTAAGGAGCTAATTTACCCAAGAAGAGTTTTCTCCAGATTTTTCATCATATTAAACATTTATTAAATGATATTTAATAAAAGGAAAAAGGGGAAATAGATATTTTGGAAGTTCATAACTAACTTTTCTCAAAGTTTTCCCTCTTCATTTTCTCTCCCATTTCTCTCAGCCAAACACATTTCCCCAGCCATTTTCCCTTTGATTTTAACACCTAAAGATGAGATTTCAATCTCCAATTGGTTTCTAATCATTCCTACATCAAATCATTACCTTTTGCTTATTGAATTTTCAAGAATCTTGGCTTTAAACAAGGAGAAACTCACATTTAGAGGTATGAACGTCCTTCTCCTCTAAATACTCAGTTCTTTACTGAAATTCCCAAGTTCTCAATCCTTGATTTGAGTTTTATTAAATGTTTTAATGTTGTGTTCTTGATTTTGGCTTAAAATGCAAGATTTGGATTTAATTTGGATTAAATTCGTACTAAGTGATTGGGCTGTGTTTTGAGATGTCTTTTTGATGTTTATTGAATGTATAAATGATGTGTAATTGAAGTTTAATCAATGCAATCCCGGATAGGTTGATTTTCCTAAGTTTTTGATTGAGTTAATGGTGGTTTTTGGGGTGATTTTGATGTTCTGCTATAGCTGGAGGTATAAGGACGTGATTAGATCCTTTTTGGATGTTAATTGATGTATAAGTATGGTTGGAATTGATGGATCTTGGTTGGGTAAGGTTGTAGAGGTGTTTGGATGTGATTTCGGTTATGTTTGGTAGCCGAAATGTGAGTGTTGATGTGAGCAGCGAGTCTAGGTGTCTTGGTTGAAGATATTAATGCATGATGATGCATTGATCTTCTGCTTTGATGTGTTTAAAACAGGGGAGACATCATCGGATCCTTGTGGTGTTGATCCGGAGGCTTGATCGGTGTTTCGGCAAGCTTGCGAAACGGAATCGGTGAGTGAAGTTTGGTTTTCAGCTTTGAAACCAATGTTGGAAGGTTATGGGAGCTTAGTTTAAGTCTAAACAACTTAGCTAAGCTCAAGAGTAAGTTTTTCGAAGAAACTCTCTTGTTGATGAACCATGAGATGGTTGAGTGCAATGTGTTTTATTTGCATGTTTAAATTCTGTTTTGAAAGCATATTTTAGCATGTTTAATGCTGATTTTGTAAGCCATGTGTTGAAGGATGCTCAAGGTAAGAGATCCTTGTTTTGAACATTGATAAATGTGGTTTGATGCATTGTAATGCATGATGATTAATGGCTTTGTTAAATGCTTTAAAACAATGGATTAATGATGTTATATGATGTATATTGGCAAGTGATGTGTTGGTTTTAAAGTACTTGAATCGGATATAGTTAGCCGGCTATAGGATTGGGTGCACCGTGAATAAAGTCGCCTTGGATGTTGAGGGGTTGTGATTGTACCGTAACTCCATCCAAGTACACTAACGAGATGGTTAAGATCATCATGGTGGTTAAAAGTCCATGAGTGGATCTTGTGTTAAGATCACAATGGTGATTAAAAGTCCATGTGTGGATCTTGTGTTGTGTGTCCCGTGTTCTCGTTAGTGATGTTATACAACTACCAATGAGTGATGTTGAGGGGTTGTGATTGTACCATAGTCTCCATCACGGGTGTTGAGGGGTTGTGATTGTACCATGCTCCACCTTGATATTGGTAGTGTGTATGAAGCGTATGGGACAACGCTTGTAATCCGCGTATCCGATTGTGTTTTTGGGTTGTAAATGTTATTGATTATCACTTGTAAGCCAATATGACATGATGATGATTTGAAGCATGAGATGCTTGGTTTGTATGCATAATTGCATGATAAATGTTGTTTTGAAACTAAAGGCCTTGAAAAGGGTGTTTTTGCAAATGCATTATTGTGATGTTTTATTTGAGCATTCCTCACTAAGCTATGTGCTTACGCTCTCTCTTTCTTAAACCAATAATGCAGAGCATTGAAGTGCATTAAGGGCAGCAAGGAGGTCAAGAATCCAAGTGGAGGATTAAGCTCATGTATGGTGAATGTTTTCCTAACACTATTAGCTTTTGGCATTTGGCAATGGGAACCTAAATTGTATTTTGGGAGATATTTTGGACTCCCTAAGTTTGGTTAATGCTTTTGATGATGTTGGAACATGTAAATGGCCTTTTGGTATTTGGTTTTGGTGAATTGATGGTTGCATGGTTTTCAATATAGGATACATGCCTATAGAATTGAGTTTTTCCTTGAATGATGCCATGATTGTGTTTAGTTGATGCTAATATGTTCCTTAAGTGCTTGATGACTTGTGTGCATGATATGAGAGTCATATGGATGTGTTTGATGGGCTGAAAGTGTGTGAAACCAGCAAAATTTTGCATTTCTGGGCAACTAGTTTCGGAACGGGTGCTACTGTTTCGGAACAGGTGGCCTGAAATGGCCTTGGCGTTTCGAAACAGGTAGGGCTGTTCCGAAACGGTTTTGCCACTGCCAAGCCCTGTTCCGCAACAAGTTTCGGAACGGTCCCGCGTTTCGGAACGGATCTTCCCCGTTTCGGAACACTCGACCGTTGGGCACTGAATTTGATGGTTATATGTTTTGAAACTCTTACGTTTTGGTCCCAAACTTTGTTTATGCAATTGGTTGAGTTTGTGATGTCCGATTGAGATGAAATTTGGCAGAGAGGCATAAAATAGGATTAATTTTATAATGGTAACTTTAAAATATGTTAAGTCCTCTAAATTTCCAGAATTTGCATTTTGGTCCCTATATTTGTATGTTGTGCAATTTAGTCCTTAAATGTTCTCCGATCGCTGTGATTTTTGAGTATGTCCTTCTCAAGAGTTCACCTAGGATTAATATGCCTTTAGACAAGTTTAAAAATAAAAAAGGGTCGTTAATCAAGGTTGACTTTCGGGTTGACTTTGGTTTTCCCCGTGTAATCTTCGTAGTTCGGGTCAACCGTATAGGCCGGGCTAAGGGGGTTACATTTGGTGGTATCAGAGCTGAGTGCTCGAGTAATTGGGAATGGTTATGTGGGTGATATGTGTATGATTGCTTTGTATGCTTGTTGAGTGAAAGTATGATGTATGAATTGTAAGAATGTTACAATTGTGGTGTATGCTGTGGTGAAGCATGTTAGAGGGACCCATTGCCAAATCAAAGCTAATGAAATGATTTGTTTTTAGTTGGAAATGAGCTTGAGTACTTGGATTGCTTACCTTGCTGAGCCTGACTTTGTTTATTGCATTGTGATTGCATTGTTTAGTGAATGGGACCTCGTAGAGAGACGAGGATTAATACGCGAGCTATGGCTCAAAATGAGAATGAGGAGAACGCTGAAAATGTAGTGGATTTACCTCCTCCACCTGGTGGTGGTGGTGGTGGGGGTGAAAGAGCTGGCGTTGATGCCTGTGCTGGGGTCGCTGGACCTGAAGCTGGGCAGGGGCAAGCTGCTCCTGACATGACGATGCTGATACAAGCTATTGCTGGAGCCTTTCGAGCGGCGGTAGCTGGAGCTCAAGGAGCTGGGCATCAGGGTGATGCTAATGTAAGACTACCTCTAGAACGTCTGCGCAGTCTGGGAGGGACTGAGTTCAGGGGATTGTCTGCTGAAGGTTCTGAATCTTGGTTGGAAAGTACCAAGAGAATCTTGGGACAAATGAACTGCAACGATGTGCAAAAGATGGGTTGTGTGATATCATTGTTGCATGACGATGCGTATACCTGGTGGACAACCACTATCTCCGGAATGGAGGAAGCTGATGTGACTTGGACGTTCTTTCTGAACGCGTTCAAGAGGAGGTATCTGGGTGTGCGATACCTGGATGAGAAGAAAAGGGAATTCATGTCTCTTACTTAAGGGAGTATGACAGTGGCTGAGTACGAGGTTCAGTTTGTCCGACTCAGTCAGTACGCACCTGAGCTTGTTCTTGATGAGCGGGAGAGGTGTAAACGTTTCCGTTATGGTATGGTGACGGAGGTGAAGACTTATATGCTGGCTGCTGAGTACACAGACTTTTATGTGCTGGTTGGAAGAGCAAAGGACATCAAGTTGAATTTGAGTCTATCTTCTAGAGGTGTTGGTCCTAGTGTGGGCAAGCGAGCTGCTGAGTATAGTTCCGGTGGCGGACGAAACAAGAGGGGCCGTGATCGGAAGTATCAGTCTTCGGCTAGGCGAGGAGGTGGAGGGCAAGGTGCGCCTGTTCAGGGAGACAAGGCGAGAGCTGATCCGAACACATGTTTGATATGTGGATCGCGTGGACACCTGAGGCGTGATTGTCCTCGAGCAGCGAGGGGGGGTTCAGGCTCCTGTTGTGGTGGCCGGTAACTCGTGCTGGAACTGTGGTTCGACGGATCATATGAGGAGGGAGTGTCCTCTGTTGGCCGGTGGTGGCCAGGGACGTGCTTCTGGAATTGTGGCACCGCAGAGAGGTCGTGGGCGCGGCCGTGGTAACTTCCAGCGTAGAGAGGATGGTGGAAGGAATGTGGCTCATGTTGTAGCTGTTCAGCCTGAGGGTGGTGGCCAGGCCAGAGTGTATGCTCAGAGAGAGGGGAGGAATGACACGGATGTGATCGCAGGTACTTTTACTTTGCAATCCTTGTCATTACTTTCCTTGATTGATTCTGGATCTACACACTCATAAATATTGCGTGAGCATGCTCAATTGCTTGGTTTGCCTGTTGAGTCTTTGGATGTTGGTATGCGTGTAACTAGTTCTTTTGGTGAGACTGTTGTGACACGAAAGCTTTATAGAAGATGTCCTTTGGTTGTGCAAGATCATGTTTTTCATGTTGATCTTATGGAGTTGCCTTTCTATGGCTTTGATGTAATCCTTGGTATGGATTGGCTTGTTGAGCATCGCGCTGTTGTAGATTTTGAGAATAAGCGAGTTTCGTTGAAACTTGCGGATGATTATGAGGTAGTAGTGGTTGGTGAGAATGTGAAGTTTCTTGCCAATGTGGTGTCTACCTTGGAAGCGAGCCGGATGCTGAGGCAAGGCTGTGAAGCTTACCTAGCCTTCGTGATGAATCCTAGCTCTAAGGAGTTGCGAGTGCAAGATATCAGGACCGTACGAGAGTTTCCTGGTGTGTTTCCAGAGGAGTTGCCTGGATTGCCTCCTAATCGCGAAGTGGAGTTTGGAATTGAGTTGTATGAAAACACAACTCCAGTGTCCATTACTCCTTATCGAATGACACCTAAAGAGTTGAAAGAGTTGAAGACGCAACTTCAGGAGTTGCTTGATCGTGGTTTCATTCGGCCGAGTGTGTCACCTTGGGGTGTACCGGTCTTGTTTATGAAGAAGAAGGATGGCACGATGAGAATGTGCATTGATTACCGTCAGCTTAACAAGTTGACTATCAAGAATCGGTATCCATTGCCGAGAATTGATGATCTTTTTGATCAATTTCGGGGAGCGGCTGTGTTCTCTAAAATTGACTTAAGGTCAGGGTATTACCAGTTAAAGGTGAAGGATGTAGATGTGCCAAAGACAGCTTTCAGAACGAGGTATGGGCATTATGAGTTCTTGGTGATGCCGTTTGGTTTGACGAATGCTCCTGCAGCTTTCATGGACATGATGAATAGAGTATTCCATGAATACTTGGATAAATTTGTCGTGGTGTTCATTGATGATATTCTTGTGTACTCACGTACTGAGGAGGAGCATGAAGGGCATTTGAGAATTGTGTTACAGGCTTTGTTGGAGAATCAGCTTTATGCTAAGCTGAGCAAGTGTGAGTTCTGGCTTAGAGAGGTTGTGTTTCTTGGTCATGTGGTTTCTGCGGAGGGGATTCGTGTTGATCCTCAAAAGATTGAGGCAGTGATGAATTGGAAGCCTCCTAAGTCTGTTCATGAAGTCCGTAGTTTCCTGGGTTTGGCAGGATACTACCGAAGGTTCGTGGATGGGTTTTCCAAGATTGCTGCACCTTTGACGAAGTTGTTGCAGAAGGATGTTAAGTATGAGTGGACGGAAGCGAGACAGCAGGCTTTTGAGAAGCTTAAGGCAGCTTTGACACAAGCTCCTATCTTGGTTCAACCTGAATCAGGGAAAGAGTTTGTGGTGTATAGTGATGCGTCCTACGTTGGTCTGGGATGTGTGTTGATGCAAGAGGGTAAGGTGGTGGCTTATGCATCACGGCAGTTGAAGGTGCATGAGCGTAATTATCCTACGCATGACATTGAGTTAGCTGCGGTGGTTTTTGCTTTGAAAATCTGGAGACATTACCTGTATGGTGAAAAGTGTACGGTGTACACGGACCACAAGAGTTTGAAGTATCTGATGTCTCAGAAAGAATTGAATCTTAGGCAACGACGTTGGGTGGAGTTGCTTAAGGATTATGATTTGACGATCGAGTACCATCCGGGTAAAGCTAATGTTGTAGCGGATGCCTTGAGTAGGAAGGTAGCTGTGGAGTTGAGGGCTATGTTTGCCAGTTTGAGCATTTCGCGTGATGGTGGTCTTGTGGCTGAGTTGCAAGTGAAACCATCCTTGGTTCAGCTGATTAAGGAAAAGCAGTTGTTGGATGATTCCTTGGTGCCACATGTTCAGGATATTGCGGAGGGTAGGCCATCGGATTTCTGCTTTAATGATGATGGAGTTTTATTTTTTGGGAGTCGAATAGTAGTGCCCAATGATGCTGAGTTGAGGCGTGCTATTCTGACTGAAGGCCATAGTAGTCCTTTTGCTATGCACCCTGGTAGTACTAAGATGTACCGTGATCTTCGTGATGAGTACTATTGGGTGGGTTTAAAGAGGGATGTTGCTGAGTTTGTAAGCAAGTGCATGGTTTGCCAGCGAGTTAAAGCTGAGCATCAGTTTCCTTCAGGGTTGTTGCAACCGTTGAGGATTCCTAAGTGGAAGTGGGAAAGAGTTACCATGGACTTTGTGTCTGGTTTGCCTTTGTCGCCATCGAAGAAGAATTCGGTGTGGGTGATTGTGGATCGCCTAACGAAGTGTGCGCATTTCTTGCCTGTGCATACTACGTATACCTTGGATAAGCTTGCGGAGCTGTACATTGCTGAGATTGTGCGGTTGCATGGTGTGCCTAAGTCGATTGTGTCGGATAGGGATCCGAGGTTTACATCGCATTTCTGGCAGTGTTTGCATCAGGCTTTGGGTACGCGGTTGAATTTCAGCACTTCTTATCATCCGCAGTCGGATGGACAGTCTGAGCGTGTTATACAGGTGTTGGAGGATATGTTGAGGTGCTGCGTGATTGAGTTTCAGGGTTCTTGGGAGAAACATCTGCCTTTGGTGGAGTTTGCCTATAATAACAGTTATCAGGCAAGTATTCAAATGGCACCTTATGAAGCTTTGTACGGGAGGAAGTGTAGGACTCCTCTTTGTTGGGCTGAAACGGGTCAGAAGTTGGTTTCGATGCCAGCTTTGTTGAAAGGAACCACCGAGAAGGTGAAGCTCATTTGTGAGCGTTTGAAGGCAGCTTCTGATCGGCAAAAGTCTTACACGGACTTGAAGCGTAAGAAGATTGAGTATGTAGTGGGTGACCGTGTGTTTTTGAAAGTTTCGCCTTGGAAAAAGGTGATGAGGTTTGGCCGAAAGGGTAAGTTGAGCCCTAGGTACATTGGAACATACGAGGTGATTGAGCGTGTGGGTCCTGTTGCGTACAAGTTGAGGTTACCGCAAGAGTTAGAAAAGATTCATGACGTGTTTCATGTTTCTATGCTTCGGAAGTATAGATCGGATCCTTCGCATGTGATGCCTGTGGAAGATGTGGAATTGAATCCGGATTTGACCTATGATGAGGAACCGGTGAAGATTCTGGATTCGGATTGTAAAGTTCTTCGAGGCAAGACCATTGAGTTGGTAAAGGTGTTGTGGAAGCATCATGGTGTTGAGGAGGCCACGTGGGAACGGAAGGATGACATGTTGAAGCAGTTTCCGTACCTCTTTCCTTCAGGTAAATTTCGAGGACGAAATTTCTTAAGGGGGGGAGAGTTGTAACACCCCAATTTTGGGCTTAGAGGTTTTGGGTTTGAATCGGGCCGGTCGAATTTCGGTTCGAATATAAAAGGTGGTTTTTAGGGAAAGCCTAGTTCGGGATGCATTAAAAATATGGAAAAATGTCTTAAAATCCTCTTTTATTATATATAAGAGAGTGGTGAAATCAATTTTACAAAATGAGGTTTCGAAATGTGACATTTCAAGTTAGTGACTAAAATGTAATTTTTGAAAAGTTGGTGACTGTTTTAAAAGGATTGAAACTTTGAATCTTTAAGGAGCTAATTTACCCAAGAAGAGTTTTCTTCAGATTTTTCATCATATTAAACATTTATTAAATGATATTTAATAAAAGGAAAAAGGGGAAATAGATATTTTGGAAGTTCATAACTAACTTTTCTCAAAATTTTCCCTCTTCATTTTCTCTCCCTTTTCTCTCAGCCAAACACATTTCCCCAGCCATTTTCCCTCTGATTTTAACACCTAAAGATGAGATTTCAATCTCCAATTGGTTTCTAATCATTCCTACATCAAATCATTACCTTTTGCTTATTGAATTTTTAAGAATCTTGGCTTTAAACAAGGAGAAACTCACATTTAGAGGTATGAACGTCCTTCTCCTCTAAATACTCAGTTCTTTACTGAAATTCCCAAGTTCTCAATCCTTGATTTGAGTTTTATTAAAGGTTTTAATGTTGTGTTCTTGATTTTGGCTTAAAATGCAAGATTTGGATTTAATTTGGATTAAATTCGTACTAAGTGATTGGGCTGTGTTTTGAGATGTATTTTTGATGTTTATTAAATGTATAAATGATGTGTAATTGAAGTTTAATCAATGCAATCCCGGATATGTTGATTTTCCTAAGTTTTTGATTGAGTTAATGGTGGTTTTTGGGGTGATTTTGATGTTCTGCTATAGCTGGAGGTATAAGGACGTGATTAGATCCTTTTTTGATGTTAATTGATGTATAAGTATGATTGGAATTGATGGATCTTGGCTGGGTAAGGTTGTATAGGTGTTTGGATGTGATTTCGGTTATGTTTGGTAGCCGAAATGTGAGTGTTGATGTGAGCAGCGAGTCTAGGTGTCTTGGTTGAAGATATTAATGCATGATGATGCATTGATCTTCTGCTTTGATGTGTTTAAAACAGGGGAGACATCATCGGATCCTTGTGGTGTTGATCCGGAGGCTTGATCGGTGTTTCGGCAAGCTTGCGAAACGGAATCGGTGAGTGAAGTTTGGTTTTCAGCTTTGAAACCAATGTTGGAAGGTTATGGGAGCTTAGTTTAAGTCTAAACAACTTAGCTAAGCTCAAGAGTAAGTTTTTCGAAGAAACTCTCTTGTTGATGAACCATGAGATGGTTGAGTGCAATGTGTTTTATTTGCATGTTTAAATTCTGTTTTGAAAGCATATTTTAGCATGTTTAATGCTGATTTTGTAAGCCATGTGTTGAAGGATGCTCAAGGTAAGAGATCCTTGTTTTGAACATTGATAAATGTGGTTTGATGCATTGTAATGCATGATGATTAATGGCTTTGTTAAATGCTTTAAAACAATGGATTAATGATGTTATATGATGTATATTGGCAAGTGATGTGTTGGTTTTAAAGTACTTGAATCGGATATAGTTAGCCGGCTATAGGATTGGGTGCACCGTGAATAAAGTCGCCTTGGATGTTGAGGTGTTGTGATTGTACCGTAACTCCATCCAAGTACACTAACGAGATGGTTAAGATCATCATGGTGGTTAAAAGTCCATGAGTGGATCTTGTGTTAAGATCACAATGGTGGTTAAAAGTCCATGTGTGGATCTTGTGTTGTGTGTTCCGTGTTCTCGTTAGTGATGTTATACAACTACCAATGAGTGATGTTGAGGGGTTGTGATTGTACCATAGTCTCCATCACGGGTGTTGAGGGGTTGTGATTGTACCATGCTCCACCTTGATATTGGTAGTGTGTATGAAGCGTATGGGACAACGCTTGTAATCCGCGTATCCGATTGTGTTTTTAGGTTGTAAATGTTATTGATTATCACTTGTAATCCAATATGACATGATGATGATTTGAAGCATGAGATGCTTGGTTTGTATGCATAATTGCATGATAAATGTTGTTTTGAAACTAAAGGCCTTGAAAAGGGTGTTTTTGCAAATGCATTATTGTGATGTTTTATTTGAGCATTCCTCACTAAGCTATGTGCTTACGCTCTCTCTTTCTTAAACCAATAATGCAGAGCATTGAAGTGCATTAAGGGCAGCAAGGAGGTCAAGAATCCAAGTGGAGGATTAAGCTCATGTATGGTGAATGTTTTCCTAACACTATTAGCTTTTGGCATTTGGCAATGGGAACCTAAATTGTATTTTGGGAGATATTTTGGACTCCCTAAGTTTGGTTAATGCTTTTGATGATGTTGGAACATGTAAATGGCCTTTTGGTATTTGGTTTTGGTGAATTGATGGTTGCATGGTTTTCAATATAGGATACATGCCTATAGAATTGGGTTTTTCCTTGAATGATGCCATGATTGTGTTTAGTTGATGCTAATATGTTCCTTAAGTGCTTGATGACTTGTGTGCATGATATGAGAGTCATATGGATGTGTTTGATGGACTGAAAGTGTGTGAAACCAGCAAAATTCTGCATTTCTGGGCAACTCGTTTCGGAACGGGTGCTACTGTTTCGGAACAGGTGGCCTGAAATGGCCTTGGCGTTTCGAAACAGGTAGGGCTGTTCCAAAACGGTTTTGCCACTGCCAAGCCCTGTTCCGCAAAAAGTTTCGGAACGGTCCCGCGTTTCGGAACGGATCTTCCCCGTTTCGGAACACTCGACCGTTGGGCACTGAATTTGATGGTTATATGTTTTGAAACTCTTACGTTTTGGTCCCAAACTTTGTTTATGCAATTGGTTGAGTTTGTGATGTCCGATTGAGATGAAATTTGGCAGAGAGGCATGAAATAGGATTAATTTTATAATGGTAACTTTAAAACATGTTAAGTCCTCTAAATTTCCAGAATTTGCATTTTAGTCCCTAAATTTGTATGTTGTGCAATTGAGTCCCTAAATGTTCTCCGATCGCTGTGATTTTTGAGTATGTCCTTCTCAAGAGTTCACCTAGGATTAATATGCCTTTAGAAAAGTTTGAAAATAAAAAAAGGGTTGTTAATCAAGGTTGACTTTCGGGTTGACTTTGGTTTTCCCCGTGTAATCTTCGTAGTTCGGGTCAACCGTCTAGGCCGGGCTAAGGGGGTTACACTAAAGAATATTCTAAGAAACAAGGATGTTGTCATGGTATATAAGGTTGCTGCCGAGGCATCATAATTAAGCACATTTATTTAATTATGGCAGTAAGGGCTTCATCTCATCACAACTACTCTTCTAGGTCTGAAATTAAGATAGGAGCAAACTACAAACCCCAAACCCTTTGAGTAGAGTAATCCCGTGAAGACTTTCATTCACTCATGCTAATTTGTCCGTCACTTCAAGGATTTTGATAACACCGGAGTGTCCTTGCACATGATTCTTCCTAGAGCCGGTTTCGGGCACCTCTAGGGAAAGACAACATGAAATTTTCTTTCCTACCGTGGCAGTGCTTTTCTTTTTCTGTTTGTTGCCTGCCGCGACAGCTTCCTGTAACCAGTGTTAGAATTTTACAAATAATTCAAGCATGCAATGTTTACCAGAAATTCTAACAAATTTAGCAAGTAACAGTAGTGTTTTTATTTTTTGGCATTAATAGAAAAATTCTAAGTTTACTTCATGCTTTCCCCAAATTTAAGGTCTTTTTAATTGCTGCGAAAAATTTAAAGTCAGCTATCCTATCATAGGCACAAGTTCTAACAAATTTTTTCTTTTGATTAATTTTTTAAGGCAAGTACAATGCAATCTATATCCTGCTAGAATATGCCTAAACAAAAATATGAGAGCTACCCCTAAACTCGAGATGGACATTGCCCTCAATGCACAAAATATATTACAAAAGAAAAACAAAAAAATTAAATACAAGTAAGAAAATTAAAATATAAAAATAAGCAATAAAGAAAAGAAAAGAAATAACGTTAGAAGTTGGCGGGGGCTGAGAAGAAGCTGGGGTCTTTTTGGCAGAGGAGGAAAAGGATGAAGACTGGATGACAAGGCGGTGGCTGGCAGGTGTCCGGGCGGCAGACTTGGCAGGTGAAATCTTTGTTGTCCACGACGGCTGGACTCTCTTAGAAGTGGGGCGAGGAGCTGCACTTTGGTATGGCTCAGATTCAGACTCCTCTTCCTCTGGCTCGATGGAGATGATGTGCCGCTTTCTTTTCCTGGTTTCCTCTGCCAGGGGTTATGCCGGTGGATCCTATATTGCCATGGGTGTCGCTGTTGCTGCCGACTGCTGCTCAACCTCGTTGAACTGGGAGTTTTTTGCCACCATTTCTGCTGTATGGGCAGGAGAGAAATGTTGTTGATGCCTCTCTGGAGTGTCGGCCACCGTGTTGGAAGTGGAGGTGGCGAAGTAGGATGGATAGTGCGTCGGAAATGGCATTTGGCGGCGGAAGGCGGCGTGACGGGCAGTTGCTTCTGATGGTGTGCCTTCTCTGGGTTCTGCTGTAGCGGCTAGGTCTACAGGGAAGGTAGGCAGTGAGGGGCCGTCATTTGGGAATTTCTGAAGAAGGTAAGCCACAAAGGCCTCTTAAACCTCTCCAATGTACTTCATGAACGTCAATTGTTGCTGCTCTATGCGTTTGTTGCTGTCGATAAGAGTGCGGAGCATGGCAATGACTTTATTGTTCTGGGCATCGTCAGTACTGCCTGGGGCTGCCGGTGTAGCTTGCTGGGCGGCGGAGGGCTGGCTTGGAGTGATTGGTTCCTTCTCTTGGGCCTGCATCATCTGCATGCGGACCTTTCTGGTTCAACCCTTCTTGGCAGATGTGATCTCGTCGTTTGGATCGGACAGGACGTTGAAATTGGCACATAAGCCTGTGATGAGGGATGGGAAGTAAAGTCGACCCTTTGATTTCTGGAAGCAATTGTGGATCTCCTTGTAGATGATTTCGCTAACATTTATCGGCTTGTTCACCATGATGGAGTGAATGAGAGCGAGACGCGGCCAATCGACGGTGGAATTATGTGAGGTGGGCAGCAGACGCATTTTAATGAATGTGTTCCACAACATCTATTCGGGCAGTAGTCAGCGGCGTTGCACTGAGTCGCCATGATTTCCTGCCAACCAAGGAGTGCTGGGTTCGCATAGCCGGGCCTTGATTCTGTCATAGTCGGCAGCCGTCAGTGACTGCCTCCATTCTTCGTGTGGGTTGCTGTCCATCTCTAATCCATAAAAGTTGTTGATGACGGCAGCGTTTAACTTGACAAGCTCTCCCTGGACAAAAACGAAAGGTATTTCTGGGCGGGTGGTGGGCATAGAATTCCCTGACAAGCGTGATGTTTGCTGCCTCTGGATGTCGCGCAAATATCTCCCAATCCTTGCTGTGGATTTTCTCGAATAGGGCAGGCTCAAGGACAAGGTCCCCTATCTGCTGTGAGTAATGGAACCCTTGTTCCTTCCATATAACTTATTTTGCGAACTGGGTTTTGTATCATTTTGCATCTTCATGGGAGAAGAAACGTTGGAAGGTGGGTTTGGATTGTGATGCTGATGCCATGTGTGAGACAGGTTTTGTAATCTGAAACTTAAAAGAAGATAATGAGAAAGAGAGCAATGGATTCAAGAATAGGTTAACAATGAGATGAAAGTAAAGTCAATGAATAGGAGAAGTGGGGTTTATATAGATGGTGCCGAGAGATGTCGTGGCGACATTAAACGTCCAACGGGCAGATTGCTTTGTGCACGTTACGGGTTTTCTGCCCGTTACTTTTGTAGTCGTTGGCAGCTAGCCATTAGCGGTCAACTAGCCGTTACGTTGTTTCTGCGTTAGGCCGCCCTCAGCTGTCTTGGCGGGATGGTGGACGGGCTCCTTGTTGGGCCTTCTTCTTGGTCCAGCTCTTTTATCAGCTCCCCATGCTCCACATCTATTAATGTTCTGCTCGTGGCCAAGAACGGTCGCCCAAGGATGATAGGGGCATTTTCATCGGCCTCACAGTCTAGGATGAGGAAGTCTGTTGGAAAAATAAGGCTGCCCACGCGAACTAGGATGTCTTCAACTTTTCCCTCTGGTTGTACAAATGAATGGTCTGCTAGTTTCAGCATGATGGAGGTGGGTTTGGCTTGCCCAATACCTAAATTGTCGAAGACCGCCTTTGGCATAAGGTTAATGTTGGCTCTTAAATTGCACAGGGCTCTCATGGCATAGTTGCTGCCGATCCTGCATGGAATAACAAAGTTGCCCGGATCTGTCCTTTTGGCTGGCGGCTTGTTGTGCAGCATGGTCGTGCACTCCTCTGTCACAACTACTGTTTCAAATTCCCCAATTCCTTTCCTCTTGGAATACATGTCCTTCAGATATTTCGCGTAATTGGGCATGTTCTGGATGGCTTCCACGAGAGGGATGTTAATGTGCACCTATTTTAGAATATCTAGAAATTTTCAGAACTGGTGCTCCTGTTTTTATTGCTTTAGTATCCAGGTTCGTTAATGCAGCCTCTTGATTGTTCATCCTCATCTCGGTCCTGTCCATAAACGACTCAGTCTTATCAATAAATTTATTACTACGAACAATAAAATCACTAGATCGAGACATAAAAGTATGTAAAGTATTTTTGAGTGAGTTATTGCTCATATTCTGTTGCTATTGAGGCGGCTGTCTGGACAGGTTCTGTTGGTATCCTCCTGGTTGCTGAGTTGGATTTGCAGCTGTGTTTGGATTGCTCCAGGAGAAGTTTGGATGCTTCTTCCAGCCTGGGTTGTATGTATTGGTGTTGGGCCTGCTATTCCTCTCGTAGGTTCCCATGAAGTTGGCGGATTAACTGCTTTCAGAGGAATCGTGATTGCCCTCACACTCATCACAAAAGGCTCCACAACCTTGGCATCATATGTCTTTCCTTTGGCCATGTTCATCACCAACTATGTCAGCTTATCCAGAAGAGCATTAACAGACTCAGTGGCCTCTACCACACTCACAATAGTTGGCCTCCTTATGCCGCCGCGACGGGCTGTAGGGAACTTGTAGTCGTTCTTAGCAATTCTGTTCAGAATCTGTAGTGCCTCCTTAGGTGGACTATCCAGGATGATTCCGTTCACTGAGGCGTCGAGCATCATTCCTATCGATTGGTTTACTCCATTGTAGAACATCGACACTTACGTTTAGGATGGGAAACCATGAAGCGGGCAGTTGTTCAGCATTTGTTGGTACCTCTCCCAAGCTTTATACATTGATTCGTCATCCCCTTGGCGGAAGATTGTGATCTCATTTCTCAATCTGTCTGTGACGTTTGAAGGAATGAAACAATCTAGAAAATCCTTGCACAGCTCCGTCCAAGTATTGAATGATCCCGCCGGTTGGTTGTTCGGCCATTGTTTTACCCTATCCATCAGAGAATATGGGAATAATCTCAGCTTCAGCACGTCTTGATGGACTCCATGTATCTTGAAAGCTCTGCATATGTGTAATGTGTCCACAAGTTCTATATTTTGTGCACATTTCATCTCATATTATTGCTGTTTTCAAGTACATTTTAGGCATAATTAGGATCATGCATTGCATTTTACAGTATTCTTTACTTTGACATGCTTTTATTGATTATTTGTTATTTGGTAAGGAAAAGGTACTGTTTTAGTTTAGTTTTATTTTCAGGTACTAGAAGCTGGTAGAAGGAGAGAGGAGTTGAGGACATGATGCTGAGGCAGCAGATCAAGGAGTTGTACTGATGCAGTTCCAGACAGAGACAACAGCTGATGAGTAGCTGCTGCCGCCATACCTGCCGCCCAAGACACCAAGCTGAGGAATTGGAGAATTGGAGTGTGATCTGTAGAGCAGAAAATCCTTATTCTAACGATGCCATCCACTTAATTTTCTGATGCCTGTAGCAACAGACAGAGTCGCCGAAGGAGGAGAATGAGATAACTTGCAGAGCAAGGTAACGTGAAGAAGTCCACATTCAACACAAACAAGTTAGAATTTAAGGTTGCATTTAATGCAAAAGCTACTTTGAAGACTTCTACTCCAAGGAGGACTTGACCTAGCTAATGCCTATATATACTCAATGTATTCTTACTTCAAAACAACTTAGGTTTTCCCTTAGGCATAGTTTAGGTTTTGTAACCCCCTCGTCCCGGTCCGGGAGACTGACCGGTCCGAGCGAGTCACACGGGGATAACCGAGGCAAAACCCGTTAAGGCTCCACTTCGGTTAACAACCCGAGAAAACTTTTTCATTTATTTATTATCTTGTCTAGATGCTTTAATACATCCTATGTGAAACAATGACGGCGGAAGTAACAAGCGAGGCGAAACAACAAACATACATTTTAAAACGGCCCATTTTAACTTTCATAGCAGGTCGTATCGATACACTAGAAGAGGGTATCGATACGCCTTGACTAGGTCAACATCCCAAGGTCAACCCAAGGAGACCGTATCGGTACACTGGTTGACCGTGTCGATACGCCCTCACTGGTCAACTTCTCACGGTCAACGATACAAGACCGTACCGATACACCCTAGACTCATACCGATACGCCAAAATCTCGTCAATATCTCAGATTTCTAGAGAGGTTTTGGCATATCGATACACCCCCGTGTATCGGTACGCTAGGCCAAACTTGAGTCCAAAAGTGTATGAACGTATCGATACGGCTCTTGGGTGTACCGATACACCATGCACTGCAACACTCAAATTTGTAGCAAAACGCAACAAGACTCCACTCTAGAGGCAAGATAAGACTCACCTAGCCACACACAAATATACATACAACATCCAACATCCATGGAACAACATACGAGTCATTCAAAACGAACAAGGAGCATACGATCAAAGGAATCATACATTTACCATAAAGAGACATACATTGCATTTAAAAGGTTTCATGCCTTAGAAACAAAACACATAAGCATAAAGGTAAGGGCACAAGGCCAACATACATGGCATGAACATACCACAACAAAACATCAACATATCAAAGGAGTCTAAACAAGCTCCTAACACATAACAACAACAAGTCTCCATTGCTTATCTATTACATCCATAACATTAAAAATTCATACTTGAGGATAGCAAAAGTACAACTAGCACACTTGGAGGCCCTCTCCTTGCACAAGCAACCCACGGACTAAGGATCTGCATTTTTGAACAAAAGAGAGCGTAAGCATAAAGCTTAGTGAGGGTATGCTCATAAAACAAACCTCGACAATGTAGGGTCCAAGCACGAGCAAGAAACCAAGGAAGAATGCACGATTTCTTACCTTCGAAGCCAAAAGAGTCAAATATATATGATGCATGAACATAATATCAATATCATGCCATGCTCAACAAGTCCATAAACACAACCATATAGAAACACATATATTAAACATATTGGCACCTAGCTATGACCCGAATACACGGATAACAACCGCTGGAACTCACATCCAACACTCAACCTTTACCTTACGGTGGGATTACACTCATCACCGTTTTCACACGGAGGGGATTCCACCCATCCTCACGCCCCGTCGATGGGATTCTACTCATCACCGACTAACATATAAAAGAACATTTATGGGCGAACCCGTACTCCATCTTGATGACTACCATCACCAAGACCACGCGCACATTTCGACTCCCGTGTGCACACTAAACATCCTAATGATCGATCATTGTACCCAAGCATACTAGTGCCAATACTTAACTCATTTCATTTATCAACCTCACAACTTTCTTACCAATTTCCGTGCTTAGCACGTACTCACCATGATTTACCATCATGCACAAACCACATTCCACAACCACATGCATATCACAATGCATCACACATCATGCCTCAACAGACATGTATATCACAATATACAATACAACATTAATCACAATGAATATGAATCAAGAGGCACATCATACATTTAGAAGTTCAACCAAAGGTCTCCTAAACTAAGCTTGAGATTAGACTACCACTCTAATCCCAACTCTAGGTGGGTTTACCAAGCCCAACCTAGGTCCACATGCTTGAACCAAAATGTTTGGAAACCATTTAAACCAAGTTGAAATCATTAACCACTCACCGACTATTCCAAGCTCAACAACCCCGAGATCAACCAACCAAAGCCAAATCAAACTTCCGAACTTCCCGGATTGGTTCCCGATGATTCCCCAACACGAAGCCTTGGTTCTAGTCTTTCAAACACAAATAAAAGCAACCACAAACAACATCAAACACTGGAACAAACCTGGATTACCATTCAAGCAATTAAACTAGCTAAGAATACTCCCAAAACATTGATTTCCTAGCAGCCACATTAACTCACTGAAATTTCCTATTTCCTCCATCTAAATGGTCATCAAACACATCCAAAATAACCCCTATACATCAACCAACCATCAGCCAACAATTCCTAACACAAAACAGCCCTAAAAATCAACCTTTGAACTCCCTAAAACCCAAATCCGTGAATCATTATAAAACCAAGTATATTGGACCTTTTGGGCTACCAATAACGTAAATAATGATAAGGAATCAAAAGCTTTAACAATGGACATTAAAGTTTGGATTTTTAACTTTGAACTTGAAAAACTCAAAACTCAAAACAATGGGTTTTAATGAAATCTAAAGGTACAAACATGTAGAGGAAAGTGAGGACAAGTCAAAAACATGTTTACCTTTCAAAAATCACCGAGAATGAAGGTGTATGGTGATGGAATAGTAACTCCAATGGTGAGGAGAAGTTGTCGTGGAAATGGGAAGAGAAGGGGGAAGAAGATGAGTGAAAAAGCAAATTTTTAATGTTTTGTTTTAATTTAAAACCAAAAGACCCATTTACCCTTAATGAACAAGGATTATTACAATAGTGTAAAGTCCATGGCCATTGGGTTTATTTCTACTCAAGCCCAACAAAAATTTACTTGTTTTGAAAATACGAGGCCCAACATAATATTTTAATATTTTAATTTCATCGACCCCCAAACCTGGGTGTTACAACTCTCCCCCACTTAAGGAATTTCGTCCCTGAAATTACCTGACGGAAACAGATACGGAAACTGCTCAAGCATATCTGCTTTCCTCTCCCACGTGGCCTCTTCTACACCTCTATGTCGCCACAACATCTTGACCAACTCTATGGTCTTACCACGCAACACCTTGCTATCAGAAGCAAGTATCTCAACTGGGTCTTCATTGTAAGACAAATCTGGATTCAGTTCTATCTCTTCAACGGGCATAACATGAGACAGATCTGATCTATATCTCCTAAGCATCGACACATGAAACACATCGTGGATCTTCTCTAACTCTGAAGGCAATCTCAAATGGTAAGCTACTAGCCCAATCCGCTCAACTATCTCATACGGACCAATAAACCTCGGACTCAACTTGCCTTTCCGGCCAAAACGCATTACCTTCTTCCACGGAGATACTTTCAGAAACACTTTCTCACCCACTGAAAACTCAATCTCTTTTCTCTTCAAATATGCGTAAGATTTCTGACGACCGGAAGCTGCTTTCAAACGGTCACAAATCAACTTCACCTTATCAGTAGCCCCCTTAAGCAAATCTGGCATAAGTAACAATTTCTGACCCGTTTTAAAATGGCCCATTTTAACTTTCATAGCAGGCCGTATCGATACACTAGAAGAGGGTATCGATACGCCTTGACTAGGTCAACATCCCGAGGTCAACCCAAGGAGATCGTATCGGTACATTGGTTGACCTTACCGATATGCCCTCACTGGTCAACTTCTCACGGTCAACGATACAAGACTGTACTGGTACACCCTAGACTCGTACCGATACGCCAAAATCTCGTCAATATCTCAGATTTCCAGAGAGGTTTTGGCATATCGATACACCCCCGTGTACCGGTACGCTAGGCCAAACTTGAGTCTAAAAGTGTATGACCGTATCGATACGGCCCTTGGGCGTACCGATACACCCTGCACTGCAACACTCAAATTTGCAGCAAAACGCAACAAGACTCCACTCTAGATGCAAGATAAGACTCACCTAGCCACACACAAATATACATACAACATCCAACATCCATGGAACAGCATACGAGTCATTCAAAACGAACAAGGAGCATACGATCAAAGGAATCATACATTTACCATAAAGAGACATACATTGCATTTAAAAGGTTTCATGCCTTAGAAACAAAACACATAAGCATAAAGGTATGGGCACAAGGCCAACATACATTGCATGAACATATCACAACCAAACATCAACATATCAAAGGAGTCTAAACAAGCTCCTAACACATAACAACAACAAGTATCCATTGCTTATCTATTACATCCATAACATTAAAAATTCATACTTGAGAATAGAAAAAGCATAACTAGCACACTTGGAGGCCCTCTCCTTGCACAAGAAACCCACGAACTAAGGATCTGCATTGTCGAACAAAAGAGAGCGCAATGTCACGCCCCACCGAGTCGCACCCAAGCCAACTGAGGGGCACACCCGCCTAGGTGCGCCGAGCAGCACCGAGGTGCCCCACCTAGGTATGCTACACACGCCCAAGAAGACCAACCTAGAAGCACAATGCGCGCCCCAAGTGCCCCACCCAGGTGCCCTCGGGCCAACAAGGGAGAAATGAGGCACACCAAGCATTTTAAGGCCAAAGGTGTTCCAAAGAAGACTCTAGAACGGCCTAGAAGGCCCCACACGTCTCCACACTTATCCGAGGGGTTCAAGAACGTTCCACCACACTCTAGGCTCATCCAGAGGAACCTAGAAGACCCGGGAATGATCGGGAAGGATCGGGACAAGTCCGAAAGGCTCGGGACAGCTCCGGACGTCTCTGGAATATTCTAGAATAACTTAGAATATTGTAGAGCTTTTAGACCATTTAGGATATAACTAGATATGTATAGAACTATCTAGAGATATCTAGGTTTAGAAGATATTTTGGGAGGCAAAACCTTAGCCGTTGGATCAAAACGATCCTAACCGTCCATTGAGGAGATGGATGCCTATAAATAGGGCCACCCCTCTCATTTGTAAATCACCTAAGTAGTCACTCAAGCTCTCTTGTAAAGTTCTCTTGTAAAGCTTCTGTTGCTTAATACAAGGTCCTTTCCTTGTAAACTCTTTTGCTCCTTGTGTTTGCCATAAGCGTTGGCGAGAAAGGCTTGCTAACATCGTGACGAGAGTGTTAGCGCCGCACGGATTGAGCTTGAAGAAATAAGTCTGTGACAGTTGGTATCAGAGCGTGTTACGATCGCTCGGGATATGGCTAAAATTGGCAAGAACAAAGTGGCAAGCTCATCTGACACGGAGGTCATGATGGAGCAACGAGGGGGTGAGGAGATGGTCGAACCTGAGACAACAAGGCCAAGGGCCAAGTCAAGGGACGCGATCTCTAGCTTGGAGACCCGTCTTACCCACGTTGAGGAGAACGTGGTGGGTGTGAGCACCCAGGTGGACGACCTTACCCAACGAGTGGAAGGCCTAGAGGCGGAGGATGCCGAGATCCACACAGCCGTGAGGGCTATGAGACTTAAGCTAGAGGAGACCCTGCGCGCGGAGATTGGGCAAATCCGCGATCTTTTCATGGTAGAGCTCTCGAAGGTACGTGATTCTTGCCAACATGAACTAGACACCATGCGTGCTAAGCTTGAGGAACTACAAGGCGACGTTTCCTTGTGTAAATGTGCTATGGCAGCCGGGCCAAGCACCATCGTGGAGGCTAGAAGGTTCGAGGTGCCCAAGCCTCAAACCTTTTCGGGATCACGCAACGCCAAAGAAGTAGACAACTTCTTGTATGGCTTGGAGCAATACCTAGAAGCCGTTGGCATCAGGGAGGATGCCTCTAAGGTCCAGACCGCGACCTTATACCTTACCGACACCGCCATGCTTTGGTGGAGGAGGAGGAGGCGTCTCGACATTGAGAAAGGTACGTGCACCATCTCTACCTTTACCGATTTCAAAAGGGAGCTCAAACGGCAATTCTATTCGGAGAATGCCAAGGATGAAGCAAGGGTATGACTACGAAGGCTCAAGCAAACGGGGAACATCCAAGACTATGTCAAGGAGTTCACAAGCTTGGTGCTCGAAATCCCCGACCTCTCCGACAAAGATTCACTCTTTAACTTTGTCGATGGACTCCAACCGTGGGCCAAGACCGAGTTAAGGCGTCGTGGGGTGCAAAACCTTGCCGATGCCATCGCCGTGGCCGAAAGCCTCATTGATTACTCAAGCCACAAGGAGTCCACCCCCAGGCCAAAGGATGACAAGGAGGGCCATGCCAAAGGTGGGGGAGAGAGGAGCCATCACAAAGAGAGTCGCAAGGATAAGGACTCACCGAAGCACAAGGGCCCGTCCTCATGGAGGGACAAAGACCGGGGTAGGTCTAAAGACTCTCATGGTGCCAAGAAATCACCCCCTAGCAGATGCTTCATCTGTGATGGTGATCATTGGGTTCGGGAGTGCCCACAACGCCAAGCACTTAGTTCGCTCCTAGCCAGGCATCAAGAGGGAAGCGATGCCAATGAAGGTAGTGATGTCGAAAGGGACCAAGGTGCACAAATGGGATCACTACAGCTCTTAAATGGAGTCAAGTCTGCCCCAAAGACCCAAGCCAAGGGGTTGCTATACGTGGACGTCACCGTCAATGGGAAAGCATCAAGGGCAATGCTCGACACAGGTGCGTCTCATAAATGTGTTTCTTTGGAGGAAGTAAAGAGGCTTGGTCTTAGTGTCGTGAAAGGGGGAGGATCCGTCAAGGCAGTGAATTCTACCGCTCAACCCATCCAAGGGTTCGCTCGAGGAGTCAAGACCATCGTTGGGACATGGTCAGGACGCATGGACTTCTCGATTGTGCCGATGGACGACTACCCATGGACTTCTCGATTGTGCCGATGGACGACTACCCACTCATCCTAGGGCTCGAGTTCTTTGAACAAGCCAAGGCAATCCTGATGCCATTTGCCAACAGCCTGTGCATCATTGAGGGTGCACCATCATGTGTGGTACCAACACTAAGGGCCACCAAGCAAGGGACGAGAGTGGTCTCTGCACTTCAACTTGAGAAGGCCGACCGTATGGCCAAGCCATCCAAGGGAGTGGATAGGCTCAAAGGGGTGACTGTGTCTGGGAAGGCCACCAAGCATGTTCTAGAGGAGAGCATAGCTTCAAAGACCACGAAGGCTCAAGGGTCAAAGGCAAGGTCTTCCAATAATGCTGACAAGCCGAGGGCAAAGCCGAGGCAAGCCAGGAGTCGAGGGAAGCACTCCAGCAACACCCCTGTTCCACGAAGACGCGACGAGGGCGTCGCGAGATCGGGTGGGGGAGGATGTCACGCCCCACCGAGTCGCACCCAAGCCAACCGAGGGGCACACCCGCCCAGGTGCGCCGAGCAGCACCGAGGTGCCCCACCTAGGTGTGCTACACACGCCCAAGGAGCCCAACCTAGAAGCACAATGCGCGCCCCAGGTGCCCCATTCAGGTGCCCTCGGGCCAACAAGGGAGAAATGAGGCACACCAAGCATTTTAAGGCCAAAGGTGTTACAAAGAAGATTCTAGAACGTCCTAGAAGGCCCCACACGTCTCTACACTTATCCGAGGGGTTCAAGAACGTTCCACCACACTCTAGGCTCATTCGGAGGAACCTAGAAGACCCAGGAATGATCGGGAAGGCTCGGGACAAGTCCGGAAGGCTCGGGACAACTCCAGACGTCTCCAGAATATTCTAGAATAACTTAGAATATTGTAAAGCTTTTAGACCATTTAGGATATAACTAAATATGTATAGAACTATCTAGAGATATCTAGGTTTAGAAGATATTTTGGGAGGCAAAACCTTAGCTGTTGGATCAAAACGATCTTAACCGTCCATTGAGGAGGTGGATGCCTATAAATAGGGCCACCCCTCTCATTTGTAAATCACCTAAGTAGTCACTCAAGCTCTCTTGTAAAGTTCTCTTGTAAAGCTTCTGTTGCTTAATACAAGGTCATTTCCTCGTAAACTCTTTTGCTCCTTGTGTTTGCCATAAGCGTTGCGCGAGAAAGGATTGCTAACATCGTGCCGAGAGTGTTAGCGCCGCACGAATTGAGCTTGAAGAAATAAGTCTGTGACAGTAAGCATAAAGCTTAGTGAGGGTATGCTCATAAAACAAACCTCGACAATGTAGGGTCCAAGCACGAGCAACAAACCAAGGAAGAATGCATAATTTCTTACCTTCGAAGCCACAAGAGTCAAATATATATGATGCATGAACCTAATATCAATATCATGCCATGCTCAACAAGTCCATAAACACAACCATATGGAAACACATATATCAAACGTATTGGCACCTAGCTATGACCCAAATACGTGGATAACAACCGTTGGAACTCACATCCAACACTCAACCTTTACCTTACGGTGGGATTACACTAATCACCGTTTTCACGCGGAGGAGATTCCACTCATCCTCACGCCCCATCAATGGGATTCCACTCATCACCGACTAACATATAAAAGAAGATTTTCGGGCGAACACGTACTCCATCTTGATGACTACCATCACCAAGACCACGCGCGCATTTCGACACTCGTGTGCACACTAAACATCCTAATGATCGATCATTGTACCCCAAGCATACTAGTGCCAATACTTAACTCATTTCATTTATCAACCTCACAACTTTCTTACCAATTTTCGTGCTTAGCACGTACTCACCATGATATACCATCATGCACAAACCACATTCCACAACCACATGCATATCACAATGCATCACACATCATGCCTCAACACACATGTATATCACAATATACAATACAACATTAATCACAATGAATATGAATCGAGAGGCACATCATACATTTAGAAGTTCAACCAAAGGTCTCTTAAACTAAGCTTGAGATTAGAGTACCACTCTAATCCCAACTCTAGGTGGGTTTACCAAGCCCAACCTCTGTCCACATGCTTGAACAAAAATGTTTGGAAACCATTTAAACCAAGTTGAAATCATTAACTACTCACCGACTATTCCAAGCTCAACAACCCCGAGATCAACCAACCAAAGCCAAATCAAACTTCCGAACTTCCCGGATTGGTTCCCGATGATTCCCTAACACGAAGCCTTGGTTCTAGTCATTCAAACACAAACAAAAGCAACTACAAACAACATCAAACATTGGAACAAACCCGGATTACCATTCAAGCAATTAAACTAGCCAAGAATACTCCCAAAACATTAATTTCCGAGCAGTCACGTTAACTCACTGAAATTTCCTATTTCCTCCATCCAAATGGTCATCAAACACATTCAAAATAACCCCTATACATCAACCAACCATCAGCCAACAATTTCTAACACAAAACAGCCCTAAAAACCAACCTTTGAACTCCCTAAAACCTCCCTAAAACCCAAATCCGTGATTCATTATAAAACCAAGTAAAAATCAAGTATGTTAGACCTTTTGGGCTACCAATAACGTAAATAATGATAAGGAATCAAAAGCTTTAACAATGGACATTAAAGTTTGGATTTTTAACTTTGAAATTGAAAAACTCAAAACTCAAAACAATGGGTTTTAATGTAATCTAAAGGTACAAACATGTAGAGGAAAGTGAGGACAAGTCAAAAACGTGTTTACCTTTCAAAAATCACCAAGAATGAAGGTGTATGGTGATGGAATAGTAACTCCAATGTTGAGGAGAAGTTGTCGTGGAAATGGGAAGATAAGGGGGAAGAAGATGAGTGAAAAAGCAAATTTTTAATGTTTTGTTTTAATTTAAAACCAAAAGACCCGTTTACCCTTAATGAACATGGATTATTACAATAGTGTAAAGTCCATGGCTATTGGTTTATTTCTACACAAGCCCAACACAAATTTACTTGTTTTGAAAATACGAGGCCCAACATAATATTTTAATTTCACCCGACCCCCAAACCTGGGTGTTACAGGTTTTCTTGCCGTCAATTATGTTCTAAATTCTTCTTTGGGTTTGGGTTATGTTGTAAACTAGTGTGAGAACGGTTGTTTAGGTATTAAGTTTTTTTTTTTGCAATAAAGCTTTCAAGGTTTGCTTATTCCATGTTCATCATAGTTTTCAATTAAGGCGAGAGATTAATTGTCTATTATACATTTGTTCGGTATCAAGAGAGTCGAACTCACGAAAGGAGTAAGTACGGTCTTCACCTTAATCAAGTGTTGATCAATCCAGCCTAGACATAGGTTAGGGTTTAAGGCGACTAAAAGAGAACGAACCAAACATTGTTGTCTTTGCACGATTCACGCCGCGACTGGTATTATTTTGCAATGGGCATCAACAGCATTCCGACTTAGACATAAGCGGGATCAATATCGAAGCGTTCTGCCGAGCCTTGAAGTACTGCTGAGTTTGCCGCCGAGACACACATCCGTTCCACTGCCAAGGCAATGAAAGCGTCACAGTAGCCAATTTGCCATCTCCCGCCGAGGCAGCAAAGTGTGGCAGCGCATAACAACTTATCCTATTCAATACAATTTCACATTAGGGAGCAGCATAATCCGGCCCATTCCATCAATCTGATCTCTTCTTTATTATTTACTTGTGTTTTATTTACTTTCCTCTCAAACAAACTAAACTTATTTGTGCATTTAATTTTCCTTTGTGCAGGGATCACAATTCAAGTTTAAGCTGTCCAATACCTGTGGGAGACGATATCTTATATACTATAACTTGACAGAAGTGTGCACTTGCGCTCATATTTAGAGAACACCTAAACGCTCTACAAGTTTTTGGCGCCGTTGCCGAGGATTGGTAACAACGAAATTCATTTTTATTTCTGCACTTTTATTTTTATTTGCATTTAATTTTTAGTTTCTCTTATTTTTATTTTTAATAAAAAAAAGAATTTTATAGTTTCTTTTGCTAGTGCAGGACCAGAGCAAATCCAAAGGGCGAAATAGTTTTCTTTGACGACATTGAACGAAGAGCAAGAGAACTCAAGAAAGAAGTCGGAGAAGCCCTACAAAAAGCTATAGAAAAGGGAAAAGAAAAAGCAACAATAGTGAACGGCCAAGATGACAACCCTTCCATCGATGCTCGTATCGGCAGGGATGGGCAGCAAGACCCGCCGCCCAGAGAACAGCAGCAAGTTCCACCTAGGCGGCAACCCCTATTCCGCCCAGGCAGCCACAGTATGTTCGAACCACTAGAGACTATTTGGAGCATGACTCTAGAGGGTTTGATCCTACCGTGACAGAACCTGAATTTGAAGCAGATCACTTTGAATTAAAGCCCGTGATGTTCAATATGATCAACACATGGGGGCAATTCGAAGGGACTGCCACAGAAGTTGCTCGTCAGCACTTAAGAGGATTCTTGGACATATGCAGAGCTTTCAAAATACACGGAGTCCACCAAGACATGGTAAGGCTGAGGTTATTCCCCTATTCGCTAAGGGATAGGGCACAACAGTGGTTGAACAACCAGTCGACAGGGTCATTCAATACATGGACAGAGCTGTGCAAGGACTTCTTGGATCGTTTCAGCCCATCCAACGTCACAGACAAATTGAGAAACGAGATCACAGCCATCATACAAGGGGATGATGAGCCAATGTATGAAGCATAGGAGTGGTACCAACATATGCTAAATAACTGCCCGCTTCATGGTTTTCTGGCTTGGACACAAGTGTCAATGTTTTACAACGGGGTGAACTACCCAACTCGAATGATGATCGATGCCTCAGCCAACGGAATCATCCTCGACAGACCACCAGAGGAGGCATTGCGAATCCTAAACCAAGCCGCCAAGAATGACAATAAGTACCCAACAGCCTGCCGAGGCGGCATTAGGCGGCCAGCAGTAGTGAACGAAGTGGAAGCCTCAGAATCTGTCAATGCCCGCCTCGACAAACTGACAGAGCTGGTTATGAACATGGTAAAACCCACTAGAAAAGTCTATGAGGCCAAGGCTGTAGAACCATTATGTAATGAGTCTGGGGGCACCCATGATTCCTCCGAATGTACTGCATCTGCCAATTTCATGGGAGGATACGAGAGAAATAGCATGCCAGCCATGAACACATACAACCCTGGATGGAGAAATCACCCAAACTTCACCTGGAGTAATCCTAAAACTACTGCAAATCCACAGCAGCAATAGGGAGGTTACCAGCAGAACCAGTCCAGACAGCAAGCTCAGCAACCACAGAACAATTCACTAGAAGCAACTCTACAAACTTTTATGTCTAATACTAGTGAATTTATTGTTCGTACTAATAAGTTTATTGATAAAACTGAGTCGTTTATGGACAGGAGGGAGATGAGGATTAACAACCAGGAAGTTGCGATAAAGAACCTGGAGACCCAGTTTAGGCAATTCACTGAGATCTTTAGCAGCAGGACGATGGGTGCATCATCCAGTAGTATAGAGTGGAAAAGCTAGCTGAGGAACAACTAGCACAGAAGGAACCACCTGCCGCGGCAGCCACAACACCAGCCGCCCCAGCAGATGAGCCTGCAACAACCCTGAGGCAGATGATCCTCCACATATCAAGTTCCCATGCAAGGAATGTATAAAGGACATCCGCCTGCCGAAACCTTTCCCCCAGAGACTAAGCAACAGAAGCAGGAACAAGAGGGTAGACAATCAAAGTATCAAGCTGAATGTGTTACAACCCTCAGTAAAGGAACAAGAGGGATGCCCGGATGCTCAAGCTGCCAAAATCAGCACGGAGATAGGCCCTGACAGCAGCTGCCACGACAGACCAAAGGGCAGGCTGAAGGGTCCAACAACACACCACCTTTCAGAACAGGAGGACCCCTCAGGAGGGAGAGACAAGAAACACCACCTCAAGAAGTGGTTATGTCTGGGAGATGCACCCAAATGCACTCCCAACATAACTTAATTAATTTTAATTTTATTTTCTTTATTTTTATGTTTTAGGAATAGAATTTAATTTATTGCAATTTATTTTTCTTAGGATTAGATTCTAAATTAGTTAAATTTATTTTTCGCATTTTTATTTGTTCAGAATTTATTTTTAGTATTTAATTATCTCTATTTTATTTCAGGCTTTTAGGAATAAAAGAGCTGGACTAAGAAGAGGCCCAACAAGGAGCACGCCCACCATCCTGCCAAGCAGCTGAGGGCGGCCCAGCGTAGAAACCGTGTAACGGCTAGTTGCCCGCTAACGGCTAGCTGCCAACGGCTACAGAAGTAATGGGCAGAAATCTCGTAACGTGCGCGAGACAACTTGCCCGTTGGACATTTAATGCCGCCACGACACCCCTCGACAATTTCTATTTAAACCTCACTCATCTCATTCATTCACTTTACTTTCACCTCCTTGTTATCTTATTCTTGAATCCACTGCTCTCTTTCTAATTATCTTCTTTTAAGCTTCAGTTTACATTTAAGCCGTCTCACACATGGCATCAGCATCCCAACCCAAACCCACCTTCCAACGCTTCTTCTCCCGTGATGATGAAAAGAGGTACAAAACCCAGTTCACAAAGCAAGCAATTTGGGAGGAACAAGGGTTCCATTACTCCAAGAAGACATGAGATCTTGGCCTAGAGCCTGCCCTGTTCGAGAAGATACACAACAAAGGTTGGGATATGTTCGCACAATAGCCGAAGGCAACAAACATCACGATTGTCAGGGAATTCTACACCCACAACCCCCGCTAATAACTTCCATTCGTGTTTGTACGAGGGGAGCCTATCAAATTAAACGCTACCGTGATCAACAGCTTCTACAGCCTCAAAATGGACGACAATTGTAACACCCCAATTTTGGGCTTAGAAGTTTTGGGTTTGGACCGGACCGGTCGGTTCGCGGTTCGAATATAAAAGAGTGAATTTAGGAAAGCCTAGTTCGGGTTGCGTTAAAAATGTGGAAAATGTCTTAAAATCCTCTTTTATTATGTATAAGAGAAAAGTGAAATCAATTTTACAAAATGAGGTTTGGAAGTGTGACATTTTGGGTTAGTGACCAAAATGTAATTTTCGAAAACTGTGAGACTGTTTTAAAAAGGATTGAAACTTTGAATCTTTAAGGAGCTATTTACCCAATAGGAGTTTCTCCAGATTTTTCCTAAATATTAAAGGTTTAATAAATGGTTTTTAAATAAAAGAAAAAGAGAGGGAAGATATTTTGGCATTTTCCAACTAACTTTTCCTAAAATTCTATTTTCATTTTCTCTCATCTTTTCTCTCAAACCAAACACATTTCTTCAGAGCTTTTTCCTCTGATTTTTGACATCCAAACATGAGATTTTAATTATCTTTTGATCTCTAATCATCTCTTCAACAAAACCTCACCATTTGCTACTTGGATCTTCAAGAATTTTGATTCTAAAAAGGGAGAAACTCAAGTTTAGAGGTATGAACGTCCTTCTCCTCTAAATTCTCAGTTCTTTACTGAAATTCCCAAGTTCTCAATCCTTGATTTGTGTTTAATTAAAGGTTTTACAATTGTATTCTTGATTTTGGCTTTAAAATGCAAGATTTGTTTGATTTTGATGAAATTTCGTATGATCTGATTGGGCAGTGTTTTGAGGTGTCAATTTGATGTTAAATGAATGTTTAATTGATGAGAAATTGAGATTTAATCAATGCAATCCCGGATAGGTTGAATTTCCTAAGTTTTACTTGTAATAGTGATGGTTTGTGGAGTGATCTTGATGATCTGTTATGGCTGGAGGTATAAGGATGTGTTGAGATCCATTTTGGATGTTAATTAATGTTTAAAGATGTTTAGAGTTGATTAATCTTGGCTGGGTAGTGTTGTGGAGTTCTTTGGTTGTGTTTTCGGTTGTGTTTGGTAGCCGAAAATGGAGTGTGGATGAGAGCAGCGAGTTTAGGTGCTTTCATTGTAGATATTAATGCATGATGATGCATTAATCTACTGTTTTGATGTGTTTAAAACAGGGGAGTCATCTTTGGATCCTAGTGGTGGAGATCCGGAAGCTTGATTGGTGTTTCGGCAAGAGGCGAAACAGAATCGATGAGTGGATTTTGGTTTTCAGCTTTGAAACCAATGTTTTGAAGGTTTGGGAGCTTAGTTTAAGTCTAAGCAACTTAGCTAAGCTCAAGAGTAAGTTTTCGGAAAAACTCTCTTGATGATGAACCATGGATTGGTTGAGTGCAATGTGGTTTGTTTGCATGTTTTAAATCCTGTTTTGGAAGCATATTTAGCATGTTTATTTGCTGAGATTATAAGCCATGTGTTGAAGGATGCTCAAGGTAAGAGATCCTTGTTTTTGAACATTGTTTAAATGTGGTTTGATGCCTAAGGATGCATGATGTTTATGGCTTTGTTAAATGCTTAAAAACAGTGGAATATTGTTGTTAATGATGCATATTGGCAAGTGATGGTTAAGGTCACAAAGGTGTTTAAAAGTCCTTGTGTGAGCCTTGTTTATTTAAGAACAACATGGTGGTTAAAAGTCCATGGTTGGTTCTTGGTTAAGATCACAAAGGTGGTTAAAAGTCCTTGTGTGAATCTTGTGTATTTTAAGAACAACATGGTGTTTAAAAGTCCATGGTTGGTTCTTGGTTAAGGTTACAAAGGTGGTTAAAATTCCTTGTGTAAGCCTTGTTATTTAAGAACACCAAGGTGTTTAAAAGTCCTTGGGTGATTCTTGTTAAGGACACAAAGGTGTTTAAAAGTCCTTGTGTGGTCCTTGTCATGGTGTTTAAAAGTCCATGGATGATTCTTGTTAAGGACACAATGGTGTTTAAAAGTCCATGTGTGGTCCTTGGAAATTATAAGATCACAATGGTGTTTAAAAGTCCATGTGTGGATCTTATGTTGAATGTATCACTTGTTGCCAATGTGACATGTTATGAACTTGAAGCATGAATTGCTTGTTTTAAATGCTTTAGTGCATGTGCAAATGATGTATGATTTAAGGTTTTTAAAGGTGTTTCATAAACGCATTATTGTGTGGTTTTAAATGAGCATTCCTCACTAAGCTTTTCGCTTACGCTCTCTCTCTCTTTTCTTAAACCAATAATGCAGAGCATTAAAGTGCATTGAGGCAGCAAGGAGGTGAAGAATCCAAGTGGTGAACTAAGCTCATGTATGGTGAAGGTTTCTTAAACACTATTAGCTTTTGGCATTTGGCTATGGGGAACCTATGTTGATGTTTTAGGAGATGTTTTGGACTCCTTAAGTTGGTATTATTTTGTTAATGTTGTTGGAACATGTAAATGGCATTTATGTGGTTGATTTGGTATTTTGATGCTTGAATGGTTTATGAAATAGGAAGCTTGCCTATAGAATTGGGGATTTGCTTATTTGATGCCATGTTTGAGAATGATTGAAGCAATTATGTTCCTTGATTGTTGAATGATTTGCTAGTATATTTTGGTGGCATTTGGAGCATGTTTGATGGGACAAATATGTGTTAATTCAGCAAAAATCTGCAAATCTGGGCAGGCCGTATCGGAACGGGTGCTACCGTTTCGGAACAGGGGCCTGAAATGGTCTAGGCGTTCCGAAACGGGAGGAACCGTTCCGGAACGGAAATGCCACTGCCAAGCCTCGTTTCGGAACCAGTTTCGGAACGGTCCCGCGTTTCGGAACAGGTCCTCCCTGTTTCGGAACACTCGACCGTTGGGCTCTGAAATTGATGGTTATATGTTTTGAAATGCTTGCGTTTTGGTCCCGAAATTTGTTATTGCAATTGAATGAGTTTGGAATGTCCGTTTGAGCTGAAATTTGGCAGAGAAGCATGAAAGATGATTAATTTCAAGTTGGTAACTTCTAATTGGGTTAAGTCCTTATAATTTTCAGAATTTACATTTTGGTCCCTAAAGTTGTAATTTGTTCAATTGAGTCCCTGAATGTTCTCTGATTGTTTTGATCTTTGAGTATGATTATCTTGTGAACATATCTAGGGTTAATGTGCATTTAGACAAGATTAAAAAGAAAAAAAGGGTCGTTAATCAAGGTTGACTTTCGGGTTGACTTTGGTTTTCCCCGTGTAAACTTCTTAATTCGGGTCAACCGTCTAGGCCGAGTTAAGGGGGTTACAACAACCCGCATGAAGAATGAAGGCAGTCACTAACGGCTGCCGACTACGACAGACTAAAGGCCAAGTTGTGCGAGCCTAACACACCGTGGTTGGTAGGAAAGCATGGCGGCTCAGTGCAACGCTACCGAATGCTGCTCGAGCCAATGCTTTGGAACACCTTCATTAAAAGGCATCTTCTGCCCACCTCCCACAACTCCACAGTAGACAGGCCGCGCCTAGCCCTCATCCATAGCATCATGGTGAACCGACCCATCAACGTAAGGGAGATCATGTGCAAGGAGATCCACAACTATTTCCGCAAGACCAAGGGCCTACTGTACTTCCCGTCTCTCATCACAGGCCTATGTGCCAACTTTAACGTCCATCTGATCCAGAAGATGAGATCACAACTGCCAAGGAGGGTTGGACTAGAAAAGTTCGACTGCAGATGATGCAGGCCCAGGATACAGAACCCATCACACCCAGCCAACCCTCTGCCGCCCAGCCAGCCACACCAGCCACCCTAGGCAGTACTGAAGCTGCCCAGA
Organism: Hibiscus trionum; assembly: GCA_030270665.1. Lineage (NCBI taxonomy): Eukaryota > Viridiplantae > Streptophyta > Magnoliopsida > Malvales > Malvaceae > Hibiscus > Hibiscus trionum. Next base: position 17,952,853 of record BSYR01000051.1, read on the forward strand.
ACAATGAGGTCCTTGCTCTGTTGCGCACTCTCATTGACAGCAACAATAAAATAGAGCAGCGGCTATTGACCTTCATGAAGTACGTGAGGGAGGTCCAAGATGCCTTTGTGGCATATCTCCTTCAAAAATTTCCAGATGATGGCCCCACCCTGCCAACTTTCCCCACAAACCTTGCCGCCGCAGCTGCACCCAGAGAAGGCACACCATCAGAAGCAACTGCCCGCCATGCTGCCTTCCGTCGCCAGATGTCATCACCGGCGCACTACCCATCATACTCCACCACCTCCGCTTCTAACAAAATGGCATACTCTCCCGAGAGGCATCAGCAACATCTTTCCCCCCCTGCACATCGGCAACGGTGGCAAACACCTCCTCATCCGATGAGGTTGACCAGCATCCAATAACAACAACGCCGTCAGTAGCCCTAATGGCAATAGACCTTCTGGCAGAAATAACGGAGGAGGCCACAAGGAAGAGAAAGCGACACATCATTGTAAAGTGTCCACAAGTTCTATATTTCATGCACATTTCATCTCATATTATTGTTGTTTTTGAGTACATTCTAGGCATAATTAGGTTCATGCATTGCATTTTACAGTATTTCTTTACTTTGCCATGCTTTTATAGATTATCTGTTATTTGGTGAAGAAAAGGTACTATTTTAGTGTAATTTTAGTTCCAGGTACTAGAGGATGACAGAGGGAAAGAGGAGCTGAGGATATGATGTTGAGGCAGCAGACCAAGGAGTTGTACTGATGTAGTTCCAAACTGAAACATCAGCTACCGTGTAGCTGCCGCCACCCAACCTGCCACCCAAGACAACAGACTATGGAGTTGGAGAACCGAAGTGCGATCTGTAGAGAAGAAAATCCTAATTCTATCGATGTTGTCCACTTAATTTTTCGACGTCTGTAGCAGCTGGCAGAGCCGCTGAAGGAGAAACTCGAGATTACTTGTGGATCAAGGCAACGATATAAAGTCCACATTCAACTAAAAAAAGTTAGAGTTTAAAGTCACATTTAATGTAAACAGCTACTTTGAAGACTTCTACATCAAGAAGGACTAGACCTAGCTAATGCCTATATATACCCATTGTAATTCTATTTCAAAACAAGTTAGGTTTTCCTTAGGCATAGTTTAGGTTTTCTTACGGCCAACATGTTCTAAAATTCTTCTTTGGTTTGGGTTAAGTTGTAATTTGTGTGAGAACGGTTGTTTAGGATTTTAAGTTTGTTTTTTGCAAATAAAACTTCAAGGTTTACTTATTCCATGTTCTTCATAGTTTTCAATTAAGGCGAAAGATTAGTTGAATTCTATCAATTTGTTTGGTATCGAGAGAGTCGAACTCACGAAAGGAGTAAGTACGATTTTATCTATAGACAGTGCGATCAATCTGGCCTAGATATAGGTTAAGGGTTTAAGGCGGCTAAAAGAGGGCGAATCAACATTGCTGTCTTTGCACGATTCACGCCGCGACTGGTATTATCTGCAGTGGGCATCAACAACACTCTGACTTAGACATAAGCAGATTCACTTTTGAAGCGTTCTGTCGATCCTTGTAGTTCTGCCGAGTTTGCCGCCGAGACACAATTCTATTCCCCTGTCGAGGCAGCGAGAGGGTCTCTACGGTCTACCTGCCATCCCCCGCCGAGGCAGCAGAGTCTGGCAGCGCAAAACAACTTGTCATATTCAACACAGTTTCACACTAAGCAGCATCATAACCATGCCCATTCTATCAACCTGATTTCTTCTTCTTCAATTACTTGTGTTTTATTTTTCTTCTCAACAAACAAATTAATTGTGCATTTACTTTTTCTTGTGCAGAAACAACAATTCGAATCAAGCTATCCAATCCTTGTAGGAGACGATATCTTTTATACTATAACTTGACAAGTGTGTGCACTTGCGCTCATAAATAGAGAACACCCAAACGCTCTACAAGTTTTTGGCACCGTTGCCGGGGATTAGTAACAACGTAATTCGTCTTTAATTTCTGCACTTTATTTCTTTGCATTTAATTTTATTTTTAGTTTTAATTTTTAATCGAAAAAAGAGAATTTTACGGGTTTTTTGCTAGTGTATGACCAGGGCAAATCCAAAATGAGAAATCCTTTATTACGACGATATCGAACGAAGAGCAAGAGAGCTCAAGAAGGAAATCAGAGTAGCCCTCGAGAGAACTAAAGAAGAAGGAAAAGCAGAGGTAAACATGGAAAACGACAACCATGCCAACAATGCTGTGAACGGCAGGGATGGGCAGCAAGACCCGCCACCCAGAGAACAGCAAGATCCACCAAGGCAGCAACCCCCTATTTCACCCAGGCAACCACAGTATGTTTGAACCACTAGGGATTATCTGAAACATGACTTTAGATGGTTCGAACCGATAATGACAGAACTAGAGATTGAGGTGGATCACTTCTAGGTGAAGCCCGTTATGTTTAACATGATCAATACGTTAGGGAAATTTGGAGGGACTGCCACAGAAGATGCTCGGTAGCACTTAAGAGGAGTCCTAGACATCTGTAGGGCATTCAAAATACACGGAGTCCATCAAGACGTGCTGAGGCTGAGATTATTTCCCTATTCACAGAGGGATAGGGCAAAACAATGGTTAAACAACCAGCCAGCATGGTCGTTCAACACATGGACAGACCTGTGCAAATATTTTCTGGACCGTTTCAACCCGTCCAATGTCACAGACAGATTGAGAAACGAAATAACAGCCTTCCGAAAAGGGGATGATGAGCCGATGTATGAACCATGGGAGCGGTACCAACAAATGCTGAACAACTGCCCGCTACATGGTTTTCCGGCTTGGACACAGATATCAATGTTCTATAATGGGGTGAACTACCCAACACGGATGATGATTGATGCCTCAGCCAACGGAATCATCCTCGACGGACCACTAGAGGAGGCACTGCGGATCATGAACCAAGCCGCCAAGAACGACTACAAATACCTAACAGCCCGCTGAGGTGGCGTTAGGTGGCCAGCTGCTGTGAATGAAGTACAAGCCTCAGAATCTGTCAATACCCGCCTCGACAAGCTGACAGAGCTGGTCATGAGCATAATGAAACCCGCTGGAAAAGTCTATTAGGCCAAGGCCGTAGAGCCATTCTGTGATGAGTGTGGGGGCAACCATGATTCCTCTAAATGCACCGCATCTGCCAACTTTATGGGAGGATACGAGAGGAACATCATGCCTGCCCAGAACACATACAACCCTGGATGGAAAAACCATCCCAACTTCTCCTGTAGCAATCCAAAGACTGTTGAAAACCCACAATAGCAACATGGAGGCTACCAACAAAACCTGTCCAGACAGCAGGCTCAGCATCCGCACAACAATAATTCACTAGAAGCAACTCTTCATACTTTTATGTCTAGAACTAGTGATTTTATTGTTCGCACTAATAAATTTATTGATAAAACTGAGTCTTTCATGGACAGGAAGGAGATGAAGATGAACAACCAAGAGGCTGCAAAAAACCTAGAGACCCAATTTGGACAGTTTACATAAATCTTTAGCAGCAGAATAATGGGAGTAGCATCCAGCAGTGCAGAAGCAGCAACCAAGCCCATTTATGAGCAGTGCAAAGCCATATCTACTAGAAGTGGGAAGCTGTCGGATGAACCAAGGGAAAAACAACCAGAAACACATCCAGCACCGAAAGAACGGTCTGTCGCGGCAACATCAACACCAGCCACCTCGGTAGCTGAACCTGACAGCGGTCCTGAAGCAGATGATCCTCCACAGATAAAGTTCCCCTGCAAAGAACATATAGAGGAAATCTGCATGCTAGCACCTTTCCCCCAGAGGCTTAAGCAATAGAAGCAAGAGCACCAGTTCAGGAGATTCCTGGATATTCTAAAGCAGGTGCACATAAACATCCCTCTAATAGAAGTCATTCAGAACATGCCCAACTATGCCAAGTACCTTAGGGACATGGTTTCTAAAAGGAAGATGATTGGGGAATTCGAAACAGTTGTTGTAACAGATGAGTGCATGGCCATGCTGCACAACAAACTACCGCCCAAGCAAACAGATCCCGACATCTTTGTTATTCCATGCAGAATAGGCAACAAGCATGAAACAAAAGCCTTGTGCGACTTGGGAGCCATTATCAACTTAATGCCTAAGGCAGTCTTTGATAAATTAGGAATTGGGCCAGCCAAACCTACCTCCATCATGTTGAAACTTTCTGATTACTTTTTTGTACAACCAGAGTGCAAAATCGAAGACATCCTAGTGAAGGTGGGCGACCTTATTCTTCCAGCTGATTTCCTCATCCTAGACTGTAAGGCCGATGAAAAAGCCCTTATCATCCTTTGGCGACCATTCTTGGCCACGGGCAGAACGTTAATAGATGTGGAACATGAGGAGCTGACCATGAGGTTAGACAACCAGAGCATAAAGTTAAATGTGTTACAACCCTCATGAAAGGAAAATGAATGATGCACAGATGCTCAGGCTGCCAAAATCAGCACAGAGACATGCCAAGGCAGCAGCTGTCGCGACAGACCAAAGGGCAGGCTGAAGGACCCAACAGCACATCACCTGCAAGAACAAGTGGACCCCCAGAAGGGAAGGACAAGCCAAACTACCTCAGGAAGTGGTTATGTCTGAGAGATACACCCAAATGCACTCCCAACATAACTTAATTTTTATTTTTATATTTTCTTTATTTTTATTTTATGCATTAGGATTAGAGGTTAATTTATTTTTCTTAGGATTAGATTTTTGAATTTATTTTTCACATTTTATTTCTCATAACTTATTTTAGTGTTTAATTATCTTTATTTTTTAAGGCTTAGGAATAAAAGAGCTGGATCAAGAAGAAGGCCCAACAAGGAGCCCGCCCACCAACCCGCCAAGATAGCCAAATGCGGCCTAGCGCAGACAGCGCGTAACGGCTAGTAGCCCGCTAACGGCTAGATGCCAACGGCTATAAAAGTAACGGGCAGAAATCCCATAATATGCGCGAGACAACTGGACCGTTGGGCATTTAATGCCGCCATGACACCTCTTGGCAGCCTCTATTTAAACCCTTCTCACCCCATTCATTTACTTTACTTTCATCTCCTTGCTATATTCTTCTTGAATCCATTGATCTCTCGTCTCACATTATTTTCTTTCAAGTTTTAGTTAATTACAATCGTCTCACACGTGGCATCTGCTTCGCAAACCGCACCCACATTCCAAAGTTTTTACTCCAGGGCAGATGAGAAAAGATACAAAGATCAGTTTGCCAAACATAAAATTTGGGAGGAGCAAGGTTTCCACTACACAAAGCAAACATGAGACCTTGATTAAGAACATGCCCTGTTCGAAACCATACACAGCAAGGGATGGGAGATGTTCGCACGGCAGCCGGAGATGGCCAACATCACTTTGGTCAGAGAACTTTATGTCCATCATCCCTGCCCAGAGCTGCCATTCGTCTACGTCCGAGGAAAGCCTGTCAAGCTAAACGCCGCCGTAATCAACAGCTTTTACGACCTAGAGATGGATGACAACCCTCATGAGGAGTGGAGGCAGTCACTGACGGCTGTCGATTACAACAGGCTCAAGGCCAAGCTATGCAAGCCCAACATGCCTTGGTTGGCAGGAAAGCATGGCGGCTCTGTCCAACGCCGTCACCTGCTGCTCGAGGCAATGCTGTGGATTACCTTTATCAAGAGGCGTCTGCTGCCAAACTCCCACAACTTCACCGTTGACCGGCCGCGCCTTTCACTCATTCACAACATCATGACGAATATGCTCATCAATGTTGGGGAGATTATTTGCAAGGAGATCCACAATTGCTTCCGCAAGACGAAGAGCAAGCTATACTTCTCGTCACTCATCACCGGCCTTTGTGCCAATTTCAACGTCCCAATTGACCCCGGGGATGAGATGACAACAACAAAGAAGGGGTGGACCAAGAGAGTCCGCATGCAAATGATGCAGGCCCCAGAGACAGAGCCCATAACCCTCAGCCAGCCCTCTTCCGCCCAGCCTACCACTCCAGCCGCCCTCGGCAGTACTGAAGCTGCCCCAACAAGTAAAGTCCTCACGCTGATACGCACCTTCATCGATAGCAACAAGCGAATCGAGCAGGAGCAGCTGACATTCATGAAATATGTGGAGGAGGTCCAAGAAGCCTTTGTGGCTTATATCTTGGAGAAGTATCCTGATGACGACCCCACCTTGCCACCCTACCCTATAGATTTAGTTGTCGCAGCTACCCTAGAACAAGGAACGCCATCAGCCCGTCATGCTGCCTTCCGCGGACAGATGTCGTCTCTGACGCACTACCAATCGTACTCAGCCACCTCCGCCTCCAACACGGTGGAAGACTCCCCAAAGAGGCATCAGTAACATCATTCCCCCATCTGCACAGCGGTAATAGTGGCCAACACATCCTCATCAGAAGAGGTGCAGCAGCAGCCGCCAGTAACAGAAGCAACAAAAGCAGTAGCAGCAGCTATCCCAATGGCGATAGACCCTCCGGTAGCACCAACGGAGGAATGAACAAGGAAGAGGAAGCGGCACATCGTAGTCGTCGAGCCAGTGGATGATGAAACAGAGTCAGAAGAGAGCAAAGCACCTCCTGCCGCTCCTCCTACCGAACCTCAAAAAGAACCTCGTCCCACTCCAAAAAGAGTCCAGCCGCCGCGGACAGCCAAGGAATCCCATGCCAAGTATGCTACACGGGCATCTTTTGGCCGCCGCCTTATCATCCAATCATCCTCCTCATCCTCAGCAGCAAAGACTCAAGCCTCTTCTCAACCCTCAGCCAATTTCTAGTTTTTTTCTTTCTCTTTATTCTCTTTTATGATTATTTTTCTTCTTTTATCACTTGTATTTATTTTTCTGTTTTTTATCTTGTGCATTGAGGGCAATGCCTATCTCGAGTTTGGGTGGATAGCTCTCACATCTTTTTGTCTAGGCATACTTAGTAGCATATAGGTTGCATTGTACTTGCCTTAATATTAATCGAAATAGAAAAATTTGTTATGACTTGTGCCTATGATAGTTAGCCGATTAATTATTTCGCACCAATAAATAAATTGAACTTAATTTGGGAAAAGCATGCAAAATGACTTAGAATTTTTTTAATTGCCAAAACTGGCAAACACTACTGTTACTTATTGAATTTGCTAGAATATCTAATGAACACTGCCTGCTTTGTTTTTAGAATTCTTTGCAAAGTTCTAACAATGGTCGCAGGTAGCCGTTGAGGCAGAAAACAGAAACAAAAAAATATAGCACTGCCACGGCAGCAGAAACAAAAATAAAGAAACATTGTTGTTTTTACCCTAGAGGTGCCCGCAACAGGCTCTAGGAAGAATCATGTGCTAGGACACTCCGCTGCTATCAAAGTCCATGAATCTAAATTTTTTTGAAGTGACGGACAAATTAACATGAGTGAATGAAAGTCTTCACGGGATGACTCTGTTAAATGAAGAAGGATGAGCTTAGCTGAGCTTCACTGAGCCTTGCTGTTAGAGTTTGTTAGTTGGCAGCTTAAATATAACTGCTATTTGTTAAAGTTGTTAGATGCCGTTATGCTTCTGTTTTAGGAATAGAGTTAGCTATAAATAGAAACTCTCAGTCTATGTATCAACAACCTTTTTTGCAAGTATAATCTTTCATATACAATAAACTCTCTTTTCTTCAGTTTCTAGTGATCTTAATATGGTATCTTTCGCCAGAGATCCTTGAGGAGAGTCTTCCGCTTGCATTCATTTCTTGCTAGTTCTTCTAGCGTCTGGTATTTGTTGCTTCTTCTTCTTTTTCAGTCTTTCTTTTTCCTGTGTTGCTTTCTTTTTCTTTCTCCCAAAATGAGTACCACTGATTCTTCTTCTACTGGAAAGATCTTTACTCACAAAACCATTAATGTTGTTTTGGATGAGATGAATTTCTTGTTGTGGAAATAACAAGTGTTGCTTACCGTTCGCAGTCATCGTCTTGAAAAACTGTTCACCGGCCAACAGAAACCTCCGTCGGAGACTGTTACGAATGCCACTAGTCAGTCAGTTCCCAATGATGCGTATGAGGTGTTTGTTGCTCAGGATTCAGCGCTTGCATCCTGGCTGTTGTCTACGATCAGTGCACACATGTTACCACTCTTTGTTGGTGCTGAGACTGCGTCTGAAGTTTGGGACACTGTTCTCAAATTTTTCTCCAGTCGTTCCACGACCAGTGTTATGAGTTTGCATTGCAAACTGCGATCTATCAAGAAAGGGGAACAAACCATGCGGTCCTATCTTACGCAAATCAAAGAGGTGTGCGATGCTCTTGGAGCCTGTGGCAGCAAGGTTTCAGATGTGGAACATATTGCCACGATCTTGAATGGTCTTCCATCTGAATATCAGCCTTTCATGGCTGTTATTACGTCCAGTAAAGATCCTTTCTCACTTGATGGTGTTAAGTTTGTTTTAATTGATGCTGAGACACAGCTTCGAGGGTTTCATGTTGATACCCAACTCCCTATTGTTGCTAATGTTGCTCACATGCACCTTGGTTCTGGTAATGGGAATCAAGATTCACGACCTGGTCCATTTTACAATGGTGGTAGATCTGGCTATCGAGAAAGAGGACGAATGCGGTTGCAGTGTCAGTTGTGCGGAAAGACTGGGCATTCTGCATATCGTTGCTGGCGCCGATATGATAAGTCTTTTGCTGGTGTATTAGCTAGAACATCCGATGATCGAGCAGGAGCCTCTGGCAGTGGCATGGAGGCTAATAATGTGTGTTTCAACTGCTGTGCTCAGTCTCATGTTGGAGCTGGGTCTGATACGTGGGTGGTGGACTTTGGTGCAACCCACCATGTGACTCCGGATGTCTCGAATCTGGCCAATAGTACTGACTATGAAGGCCCTGGTAAGTTGATAGTGGGTAATGGGAACAATCTGACCATTTGAAAAACTGGTCAAGCTTCTTTAGTTTCTTCTTCTCGTAGTTTACTACTTAAAGACTTGTTTCATGTGCCCTCTTTAACCAAGAATCTTTTGTCTGTTTCAAATGTGCTAAAGACAATGATGTATTTTTTGAATTTCATGCTAAGCCATGCCTTGTTCGTGATAAGAAGACTGGGAAGTTGCTCGTGCAAGGGCGTGAAGAAGGTGGCTTGTACAAGTTTGAAGCTATTAAAGATACTGTTCGAGCTGAAGCTAATGTAGTTACTGCATCTAAAGATACATATGATGTATGGCACCGAAGGTTTGGGCATCCTGCTCATAGCACTTTGGTTCAAGTTTGTAAAAATGTCAAAATTGTACTTGATTCAACAAATAATAAAAGCTCAGTTTGTGTTTCATGTAGAATTGGTAAAAGTCGCAAGTTGCCCTTCTCAGATTATTCTACAGTCTATACTAAACCATTTCAATTGGTGTTTACGGATCTATGGGGACCCTCTCATGTTGTATCTTCAGATGGTTATAGGTATTACATTTCATTTGTTGATGCAGCAACTCGGCATTGTTGGCTGTATCTTCTAAAAACCAAAGATCAAGCCTTACATGCTTTTCAGTTGTTTCGCAGCATGGTTAAAACGCAGTTTGATACTGAGATTAAAGAAGTGCAAAGCGATTGGGGAGGGGAATTTAGAAAACTCTCCACAGTGTTGGCTTCTCTGGGTATTCTTCATCGCAAAACTTGTCCTCATACATCTGAACAGAATGGGATTGTCGAGAGGAAACATCGACACATAGTGGAATTGGCTCTCGTTTTGTTGAATCAAGCTTCTATTCCCTTCAAATTCTGGTCTTATGCTGTGAGTACAAGTGTCCATCTGATCAATCGGTTGCCAACTTCAGTTCTTCAGGGCAAGTCACCCTTCGGAGCCTTGTATAATAAGGTTCCTGACTATGAACGTCTTAAGGTGTTTGGGTGTAGGTGTTTCCCACATTTGAGGGACTTTCAAGTTCATAAACTCAGTTATCGATCTGCCCCGTGCACGTTCCTTGGTTACAGCGCACAACATCGTGGCTATTGTTGTCGAGCTTCAGATGGTCGAGTTTATATATCACGTCATGTTGTATTTGATGAGGATTGTTTTCCTTTTGCAGACTTAGCTCGTGAAGGTTCTACAGGGTCTCGAAACAAGGCTACAACATCTTGTGCCTATTTTCCAATTGTTGAAGGTGCTGATCGTGTGTGCTCAAGTGTTCTCCCTACAGCACCACCTTGTGCTGTTACTTCTATGCAAGCAACCAGTTCAACTATGCCACTCGCTCACTCTCCCAGTTGTCGGTCCAACCCTAATTGTACGCCTCTGACGCATGCTTCTACTAGTTCTGGTGGTGTTTCTTCCTCAGTAGTTGCTGCTCCTTCAAATGCTACTCCTTCAAGTGCTGCTCCTTCAAGTGCTGCTGTTGACGATGGATTAATTGGTGAAGTTCCTGTGACTACACATGCTGCACATGATACTGATCGAGTAGGGCTTCATGAATCAGTTGTTGTTGACACAAGAGTTTTGCATGAATCCGGTGATGCAGCTCCAGTGGTTCCACGAATTAGTCAACACTCTATGACCACGCGTAGCAAGAATGGGATCTTTAAACCTAAAAGTTATGTTGTGGTACATGCAACTGAGGATGCTGAGCCATGCAACATTCAAGAAGCCCTTGAGTCCCCTAACTGGAGGGTGGTCATGATGAATGAATATGAGGCGTTGGTTAACAACAAAACCTGGAGCTTAGTGACATTGCCTGAGGGACGATCAACAGTGGGTTGTAAGTGGCTATTTCGTATCAAACGAAACGCTGATGGGTCTATTCAACGCTATAAAGCGCGATTGGTGGCCAAAGATTACTCTCAAGTCCCTGGGTAGGACTTTCAAGATACGTTCAGTCTGGTGGTTAAGTCTGCAACTGTCAATGTGGTTCTTGCTCTAGCTGTTGCACAAAATTGGAAACTCAGACAAGTGGACATCAACAATGCATTTTTGAATGGTGAGTTGAGTGAGGAGGTCTTCATGCAACAGCCACCAGGCTTTGAATAGCAGGCTTAAGACGGTTCGATGCTTGTGTGCAAGCTGAGCAAAGCTTTGTATGGACTCAGGCAAGTGCCACGTAACTGGTATTCGAGGCTTAGGGATCATCTTGTTGAGATTGGCTTCAAAGGTTCCAGGGCTGATAGTTCCTTATTTGTTAAGAGTAATGATGTTGGTATTACTTACGTGTTAGTATATGTCGATGACATTATAGTAACAGGGAGCATGGACAGTGACATTGAAGATGTGGTTGCTCAACTCGGAAACAAGTTCTCTCTTAAAGATCTAGGGTCACTCAATTTTTTTCTGGGCATTGATGTGCGTCGTGTTGGTACATCTGTTCTGTTGAGTCAGAAGAAGTATGTACTTGAGCTTCTTGACAAAGCTAAGATGAGGAATGCAACTCCAGTTCCAACACCAATGGTGGTTGGTTCCAAGCTCACACGTGAAGAAGCTGGGAGTGCTCTTGTCAATGCCACTGAATACAGGAGCCTTGTGGGAGCCCTGCTGTACGTGTGTCATACAAGGCCCGATATTGCCTATAGTGTGAATAAACTGGCTCAGTTTATGCACAATCCATGTGAGCAACATATGGTAGCAGTAAAGCGTGTGTTGAGATACCTCAATGGGATAGTAGACTATGGCTTCGTCGATCTATCTCTGGGAACTGTGTGTATCTTGGAGGGAATTTGGTCACATGGAATTCTCGTAAACAAAAGGTGGTGTCACGTTCGACAACTGAAGCTGAGTATCAGAGTCTTGCCGATGTAACGTCTGAGGTAACTTGGCTCGATGCACTGCTGCAGGATATGGGGGTGCAACAAGAGAAGGTCCCTGTGGTTTGGAGTGATAACTCCAGTGCAATTGCTGTTAGTGCCAATCCAGTTTATCACTCGAAGACAAAGCACGTGGAGCTCGATGTACACTCTGTTCGAGAGAAGGTGGCAGCCAACAAATTGCAAGTAAACTACGTACCTGCAGCTGATCAGGTGGCAGACGGTTTCACTAAGCCTTTGTCTAAAACATATTTTCAGTTGTTTCGACAAAGGTTAGGTGTGTGCTCCATTGAAGAAGCAGAAAAGGGAAAAGTAGGGAGCATGTTAAATGAAGAAGGATGAGCTTAGCTGAGCTTCACTGAGCCTTGCTGTTAGAGTTTGTTAGTTGGCAGCTTAAATATAACCGCTATTTGTTAAAGTTGTTAGATGTCGTTATGCTTCTGTTTTAGGAATAGAGCTGGCTATAAATAGCAACTCTCAGTCTATGTATCAACAACCTTTTTTGCAAGTATAATCTTTCATATACAATAAACTCTCTTTTCTTCAGTTTCTAGTGATCTTAATAGACTCAACTCTATGGGTTTAGGGTTTTGTAGTTTGCTCCTATCTTAATTTCAGACCTAGAAGAGTAGTTCTGATAAGATGAAGCCCTCATTGCCATGATTAAATAATTGTGCTTAACTGTGTTGTCTCGGCAGCAACCTTATATATCATAACAACATCTTTGTTTATCTAGTTATTTTGCATATTCAGCCTGTACACAGTTTTGCACACACTGCACGGGCATCATAGAAATTAATTCTAAGTTATTTTCTTGCTATTTTCCCTTCAGTAATCTAATATAGGTGCCACGGCCTTGAGGTACGAAATCAAGTTGAAAACAAGTCTTTCTTTCTAGTTAATATAAGGGCAAGTATGTTTAGGTTGCATTGCTTGAGGACAAGCAATAGTTCGAGTTTGGGGGTGTGTAAAGTGTCCACAAGTTCTATATTTCATGCGCATTCCATCTCATATTATTGCTATTTTTAGTACATTCTAGGCATAATTAGGGTCATGCATTGCATTTTATAGTATTTCTTTACTTTGTCATGCTTTTATAGATTATCTGTTATTTGGTGAAGAAAAGGTATTGTTTTAGTGTAATTTTAGTTTCAGGTACTAGAGGCTGACAGAGGGAAAGAGTAGCTGAGGTTATGATGCTGAGTCAGCAGACCAAGGAGATGTACTGATGCAGTTCTAAACAGAAACAACAGCTACTGTGTAGCTGCCGCCGCCCAACCTGCCGCTCAAGAGAGCAGACTATGGAGTTGGAGAACCATAGTGCGATTTGTAGAGTAGAAAATCTTGATTCTATCAATGTTGTCCACTTAATTTTTTAACGTCTGTAGCAGCTAGCACAGCCGCCGAAGGAGAAACTAGAGATTACTTGTGGAGCAAGGCAACGTGATAAAGTCCACATTCAACTAAAAAAAGTCAAAGTTTAAAGTCACATTTAATGTAAAAAGCTACTTTGAAGACTTCTACATCAAGAAGGGCTAGACCTAGCTAATGCCTATATATACCCATTGTAATTCTATTTCAAAACAAGTTAGGTTTTCCTTAGGCATAGTTTAGGTTTTCTTGCCGCCAACATATTCTAAAATTCTTCTTGGGTTTGTGTTATGTTGTAATTAGTGTGAGAATGTTTGTTTAGGATTTTAAGTTTGTTTTTGCAAATAAAAATTCAAGGTTTACTTATTCCATGTTCTTCATACTTTTCAATTAAGGCGAAAGATTAGTTGAATTCCATCCATTTGTTCGGTATCGAGAGAGACGAACTCACGAAAGGAGTAAGTACAGTTTCATCTATAGACAGTGCGATCAATCCAGCCTAGACATAGGTTAAGGGTTTAAGGTGGATAAAATAGGACGAATCAACATTGTTGTCTTTGCACGGTTCACGTCGCGACTGGTATTATCTGCAGTGGGCATCAACACCACTCTGACTTAGACATAAGTAGAGTCACTTTCGAAGCGTTATGTTGAGCCTTGTAGTTATGCCAAGTTTGTCGTCGAGAAACAATTTCATTCCCCTGTCGAGGCAGCGAGAGGGTCTCTGCAGTCTACCTGCCATCCTCGCCGAGGCAGCAGAGTCTGGCAGCGTAAAACAACTTGTCCTATTCAACGCAGTTTCACACTAAGCAGCAGCATAACCCTGCCCATTCTATCAACATGATCTCTTCTTCTTCAAGTACTTGTGTTTTATTTTTCTTCTCAACAAACAAATTAATTGTGCATTTACTTTTCCTTGTGTAGGAACAACAATTTGAATCAAGTTGTCCAATCCCTGTGGGAGACGATATCTTTTATACTATAACTTGACAAGAGTGTGCACTTGCGCTCATAAATAGAGAACACCCAAACGCTCTACAATCATCTCTGCCGAGTCAGAACCCGAGACGGAAGAAAATGAAGCACCTCGTGAAGAACCTCGTCCAACTCCTAAGAGAGTCCAGCCATCCCGGACAGCAAAGGTCTCACTTGCCAAGTCTATCGCCCGGACGTCTTTCGGCCGCCGCCTTGTTATCCAATCCTCATCTTCCTCCTCCGCCGCCAAGACCCAAGCCTCCCCTCAGCCTTCAGCCAACTTTTAGAGTTTTCTTTTCTTTTCTTTTCTTTTCTTCTCTTCTCTTTACTTTATTTTTCATTTTTATCTTAATTGTATTTATTTTTATGTCTTTCTTTTTTATGTTATTTTGTACATTGAGGGCAATGTCCGTCTCGAGTTTGGGGGGATTAACACTCATTTTTAGGCATAACTAGTGCATATTAGGTTGCATAATGTACTTGCCTTCATAAATTAATCGAGAAAGAAAATTTTTTGTTAGAACTTGTGCCTATGATAGGATAGCCGACTTTAAAAATTTCGTACCAATTAAAAAGAACTTAATTTTGAGGAAAGCATAAAGAAAACTTAGGATTTTTCTATAATTTCCAAAAAAAACACAATTGTTACTTGCTGAATTTGTTAGAATTTATGATAAACATTTTCCTACGTGAATTATTTGAAAAATTCTAACATTGGTTGCAGGAAGCTGCCGCGGAAGGCAACAAACAGAAAAAGAAGCACTGCCACGGCAGGAAACAAATTTTTATGATGTTTATCCCTAGAGGTGCCTAAAACCGGCTCTAGGAAGAATCATGTGCAAGGACACTCCGCTGCTATCAAATTCCATGAATCTGAAAATCCTTGAAGTGACATACAGATTAGCATGAGTGAATGAAAGTATTCACGGGATGACTCTACTCAATGGGTTTAGGGTTTTATAGTTTGCTTCTATCTTAATTTCAGACCTATAGAGTAGTTGTGATAAGATGAAGCCCTTATTGCCATGATTAAATAAATGTGCTTACTTATGTTGTCTCGGCAACAACCTTATATACCATGACAACATCTTTGTTTACTTATAATGTTCTTCATATTCAGCTTGTTCACAACTTCTGCACACACTGCACTGGCATTATAGTTTAATTCTGAGGTAATTTAAGCTCTTCCCCTCTCACTAATCTAATGACAGGTGACACGGCCTTGAGGTGTTAAATCAAGTTTAAAACAGAATTTTTCTTTTTGATTAGTTTAAAGGGCAAGTATGTTTAGGTTGCATTGCTTGAGGACAAGCAATAGTTCGAGTTTAGGGGTGTATAAATTTTCCATAAGTTCTATATTTTGTGCACATTCCATCTCATATTATTATTGTTTTCAAGTACATTTTAGGCATAAGTAGGATCATGCATTGCATTTTACAGTATTCTTTACTTTGCCATGCTTTCATTGATTATTTGTTATTTAGTAAGGAAAATGTATTGTTTTAGTTTAGTTTTAGTTTCAGGTACTAGAAGCTGGCAGAAGGAGAGAGGAGCTGAGGACATGATGCTGAGGCAGCAGCTCAAGGAGCTGTATTGATGCAGTTCCAGATAGAGACATCAGCTGTTGAGTAGCTACCGCTGCCATACTTGTCGCCCAAGACAGCAAGATGAGGAATTGGAGAATTGGAATGCGATCTGTAGAGCAGAAAATCATGATTCTAACGATACCATCCACTCAATTTTATGATGCATGTAGCATCAGATAGAGCCGTCGAAGGAGGAGAACGAGATAACTTGCGGAGCAAGGCACCGTGAAGAAGTCCACATTCAACTCAAAGAAGTCAGAATTTAAGGTTGCATTTAATGCAAAAGCTACTTTGAAGACTTCTACTCCAAGAAAGACTTGACCTAGCTAATGACTATATATACTCAATGTATTCTTACTTCAAAACAACTTAGGTTTTCCCTTAGGCATAGTTTAGGTTTTCTTGCCGTCAATTATGTTCTAAATTCTTCTTTGGATTTGGGTTATGTTGTAAACTAGTGTGAGAACGGTTGTTTAGGTATTAAGTTTGTTTTTGCAATAAAGCTTTCAAGGTTTGCTTATTCCATGTTCTTCATAGTTTTCAATTAAGGCGAGAGATTAATTGTCTACTATCCATTTGTTTGGTATCGAGAGAGTCGAACTCACGAAAGGAGTAAGTACGGTCTTCACCTTAATCAAGTGTTGATCAATCTAGCCTAGACATAGGTTAGGGTTTAAGGTGGCTAAAAGAGAACAAACCAAACATTGTTGTCTTTGCATGATTCACACCGCGACTGGTATTATCTACAGTGGGCATCAACAACATTCCGACTTAGACATAAGAGGGGTCAATATTGAAGCGTTCTGCCGAGCCTTGAAGTACTGTCGAGTTTGCCGCTGAGACATACATTCGTTCCACTACCGAGGTAGCGAAAGCGTCACAACAGCAAATCTGCCATCTCCCGCTGAGGCAGCAAAGTCTGGCAGTGTAGAACAACTTATCCTATTCAACGCAATTTCACACTAGGGAGCAGCATAATCCGGCTCATTCCATCAATCTGATCTCTTCTTTATTATTTACTTGTGTTCTATTTACTTTCCCCTCAAACAAACTAAACTTATTTGTACATTTAATTTTTCTTTGTGCAGGGATCACAATTCGAGTTTAAGTTGTCCAATCCCTGTGGGAGACGATATCTTATATACTATAACTTGACAGGAGTGTGCACTTGCGCTCATATTTAGAGAACACCTAAACGCTCTACATTGTGTCCAGGAATCCTCTCAAGTGTTGTTGAGCATCTTCTGTGGCAGTTCCTCCAAATTGCCCCAATGTGTTGATCATATTGAACATCACGGACTTTAACTCAAAGTGATCCGCTTCGATTTCAGGCTCTGCAACATTTGGGGTCAAATCCCCTGAAGTCATGCTCCAAGTAGTCCCTAGAGGTTCGTACATACGGTTGCTGCCTGAGCGAAATTGGGGGTTGCCGCCTATGTGGATTTTGATGCTGCTTTTGGGGCCGTGGATCTTGCTGCCCATCCCTCCCGTTTTGAGCATCAATGGCAGGGTTGTCTTCTTGGCCGTTATGCATGGTTGCTTCTGCTTTTCCCTCTTTCTTAGCTTTCCTAAGGGCTTCTCTGACTTCTTTCTTAAGTTCTCTTGCTCTTCATTCGATCTCGTCAAAGAAAACGATTTCTCCCTTTGGATTTGCTTTGGTCATGCACTGGACAAGAAAACTGTAAAATTCCTTTTTTTCCGAATATAATAGAAAAATAAAAACTGTAAATTAAATGCAAATAAAATAAAAGTGTAGAAATATAAAATGAATTTACTGTTGCCAATCCCCGGCAACGGTGCCAAAAACTTGTAGAGCGTTTGGGTGTTCTCTAAATATGAGCGCAAGTGCACACTCTTGTCAAGTTATAGTATAAAAGATATCGTCTCCCGCAGGGATTTGACAACTTATTCAAGTTGTAATTCCTGCACAAAGAAAATTAAATGCACAAATAAATTTTAGTTTATAAAAGAATAAAAAGTAAATAAAACACAAGCAATCGAAGAAAAGATCAGGGTGATAGAATGGGTCAGGTTATGCTGCTTAGTAGTGTGAAACTGCGTTGAATAGGTTAAGTTACTTTGCGCTACCAGACTTTGTTGCCTCGGCGGAGGATGGCAGATTGGCTGCTTCGACGCTTTCGCTGCCTCAGCAATGGAACGAACGATTGGGTCGGCGGCAAACTTGGCAGACCTTCAAGGCTCGGCAGAACGCTTCGATATTGATCCTGCTTATTTCTAAGTCAGAATATTTTTGTTGCCCACTACAGATGATACCCGTCACGGCGTGAATCTTGCAAAGACAACAACCTTGGTTCGTCCTCTTTTAGCCGCCTTAAACTCGCACCTATGTCTAGGCCGAATTGATCAACACCTGATTAGGATGAGGATCGTACTTATCCCTTTCGTGAGTTTGATTCTCTCAATACCTAACAAATAGATAGTTGACAAATAATCTTTCGAACTTAATTGAAAACTATAAAGAGCATGGAATAAGCAAACCTTGAAGTTTTATTGCAAAAACAAACTTAATTCCTAAACAACTGTTCTCACACTAGTTTACAACCTAACCCAAACCCAAGAGAGAATTTAGAACATAATGACGGCAAGAAAACCTAAACTATGCCCAAAAGAAAACCTAAGTTGTCTAGAATTACAAAATATGCCAAGTATATATAGGCATTAGCTAGGTCAAGTCCTCCTTGGAGTAGAAGTCTTCAAAGTAGCTTTTGCATTAAATGCAACCTTTAATTATGAATCTTTGAGTTGAATGTGGACTCCTCGTTACCTTGCACCGCAAGTTATCTTGATCTCCTCCTTCGGCGGCTCTGCCTGCTGCTCCAGGCGTCATAAAATTAAGTGGATGGCATCGTTGGAATCGAGATTTTCTACTATACAGATCGCACTCCAATTCTATAATTCCTTAGCTCGCTGCCCTGGGCGGCAGGTACGGCAGCGGTAAGTACTCGACAGTGGCTTTCTCTGCTTGGAACTGCATCAGTACAGCTTCCTAGTCTGCTGCCTTTGTATCCTCTCCTCTGGTTTGTCCTCCTCCTAACAACTTCTAACCTTGAAATGCAAACTAAACTAAAACATATTTTCCTTACCAAATAAAAGATAATCAATAAAATCATGGCAAAGTAAATAATACTGTAAATATGCAATGCATGAACCTAAATATGCCTAAAATGTACTTAAGAACAACATTAATATGAGATGGAATGCATATAAAATATAGCACTAATGAGCACTTTACACACACACGATATATGTCGTTCTTGGCTGATTTGGACACAACTGCTACATATAGTTGGGGATCTGCAATCTTGGCATTTTTTTATCATGAAATGTTCTAGGTCACAATTATGGATGGTGAAAAGAAGAATTCATATATGGGTAGATGTCAAATTTTATTGCAGTCCTGGGCGTGGTACAGGTTGTCTTTTCTAACAGTCATTTTATCTATACCCGTACAGATGGAGTTTCCGCTTGCTGGAAGGTAATATTATGATTACAGTTGTATATGACTATTTTATTGATCTAATATTTATCTGCAATGACTTAGAAATATAATTTCAATATCTTTGCAGATGGAGACATAAGTTGAGGAATGCAGGGGTGGTGCACAACACTATCAGAGATATAAGACTAAAGATCCAAACAATAGGAAAAAATCAGGTAACATAATATTATTTTTTTAAAATTAATATGTTATAGTTGTTTGTGAGTGAATTAATATTAATATTTTTCTATTTAACAGTTTATTTGGCAGCCATATGTGAATGACACAATCAAGACTTGCCTACTAGAAACTGTGCTTCAATGTTCATCATTCTGGGGTGCAGTTGTGCCTTTGATCCATTTTTCTATTGTTGAGTTTCATTGTGCTGACAGAGTGTTGCGGCAGTTCAACTTCCATCAACCCATTCCTAGAGCTCCACCTGAACGTATTCATATTGTTCGTAGAGGTAGATTCAATGAGAACTGGAGTGTGAAGCAAGTCGATTTCATTGAATTGTGGGAGGAAAGATGGACGCGGTGGGCTGAAATTTTAAGTCCAACTCAAGCCGACGATTTTGAATTTAATACATAGTACTATTCGTGGTTTTCAGAAAATGGGAAACCGTTCATAGCATCTCTCGAAGATGCAAATAAATGGCTTGAAGATTCGCGGTGCTCAAGACACATACACTTCTTATCCGAGTTTGGTCAGAGCTCTCAGGAACTAACAGACGAACCAAACTTGGAAATATTTTCGGGTTGGCATTCTTCGTGGTCTCAATCTGAATCTCCCCCGATACATGTAAGCAATAATCCTTGGGAATAACCAATACAACACAAATATCCACCATATCAGTCCGTCTCAGAACAACCACCATTTGGAGAAAGCTCAGTAGTTCATCAAACATATGGTTTTGGTAATGTTTCGAAACAATCACCGATTAATTTTCCAACTGGTGGTAGCTCATCTTCTCAGCCAGCTTACAATGATGATGGAGGATACGTACCACAATTTCAGTATCCTCAATCATCTGTATATGGGGAAGGTATGTGTGTTGGTAGTATGACATCTCTGTTGTCGACTACCACCATTAGCAGCTCATCATTCCATCCGGAAGATATTTTTGGTACACCACCTCATATGCAAATAATGGATGATCAATTACCGATAAAAGTGTAGTCCCTCTATCAGAAATCATGCAAATCCTATCTTTTTTTACTACATGATTGCGTAGATACTTCAAAAAGAATTTCCATCCATCTGCATCTTCCTTTTTCAACTATGGCAAAGGCAATTGAGAATATATTACTATCTCCATCCTGTGCAATAGCCACGAGTAATATATGACCGTACTTCCCATACAGCCAGGTACCATCCACTTGAATCATGCGTTTGTAGAATGGGAACCCTTCAATGCATGCATTGAACTCCCAAAATAACTTACTAAATATTCTTTTACCAAGAATTAATTCACCTTGTAAGTTGAACACTGGTTTTGTTTCATATTCTACCATGGTTCTCGGTATGAATAGTTGCATTGCTCGTAAAAGGGCTGGTAGCTCATTATACAATTTATCCCAATCACCATACAGTTGTGCCATCACCTTCTGCTTTGCCATCCATGCCTTGTAGTAAGATGGAATATAACCAAGCTGAATTCGGATAGATGCTACTAACACTGCAATCGAAATTATCAGTTCCTGTTCAACCAATGCCCTGGTGTATGCACATATTAGATCAAATTTTAAATTAATGTGGTCCTGTGATAAAGCCATATTGGTACATGTGTGCTGGTCAATGAACCGTGACACCTCCCACATATCAGTCCTTTTCTTGTATGAAATTCTTACCCACCAAGGACATTTGCTCTTCCAATGAAGACACCTTACACAATAGGTAATATTATTGGACACAACAACAGAAAATGACGTATGGCGTTTGATACAGTGCTCCTGAACTGCTAGCTTTGCGGCTTCTTTTGTTTTGAATTCAGCCTTCAGTATCAATTCTCCAAAGTTCGAAGATGATGAAGAACTAAATTCGCGAGCTTGATATTCCGGATCTTGCATTTTAGTATAATCCATTTCATACATGCGGGCTGCTAGAGCTTCATAGGCTGGATAAATGGGTTCCGGTTGCTGGGGCTCTGGTTCAACATAACCCCAAACTAGATGCTCTTTTCCCAACCCGAGCTTAGCAACAGTCGTGTCTCAAACATCATCTTCAACATCGATACCATTACCCTGAGATGCATCTGTCATAACAGCCTCAACATCATCAGCATCTAGTAAGCGCAGGCTATCATCTTCCGTAATAGGCACAATATTTTCTTCATCATCACTGAAATCTTCAAGCGATTCGCCCCAACGACCAAAAATGGGTTCGGTGTCACAATATGTTGATGAACTCATTCTCTGTAAATATTCAAACAAAAACATAAGCAAAAATTAAAATTTGGTTTTCTTATTAAAATTTTAAAAATAATAAACAGTAAACGAATTAAAATTTCAAAAATATGAAACTTACCGGATTCGACGAGAAACTGTCTGAATATATCTTCAATCACTGTCTAACAAAAAATCTTCAAAAACTCTCACCTAAATTTTCAACTCAAACTCTCTTAATTTTTTCTCAACTCATACACACTCCTCATCTTCTCTCTCTCTCTCTCTCTCTCTCTCTCTCTCTCTCTCTCTCTCTCTCTCTCTCTCTCTCTCTCTCTCTCTCTATATATATATATATATATATATATATATATATACATAATATAATATTAAAAAAATTAATAAACCCTAAAACCAGACCTGACTCACGTACATGCATGTATGCATGTCAACAACACCTCGCCATGTGGAGGTGGCGAGATTTGACTCCCTTTTTTGATCCTGTCAAGCCAGCCAAGCCACGCGAACCAGCTGACAAGCCAATCTCCCTACACCTCGCCATTTGCACATGGCGAGGTCTAAGAATGCCAGCTCCACATGGCGCGCCACTGTGGATTTTGGCCTATTCTGACAAATAATCCATAAACGACCCTAGTTTCCTAATTAAAATTTTCAGTTGGCCTAGTTGGCCATTTATGTCGTGGCTAGCATGGCATTCAAGGCGTCTCATCTTGAGATATCCAATCCTCGAACTACCTAGAGTAGAAGTGAAGCAAGAAAACAATAAATACATCACAACAATCACTAGAGCCCCTAGCAAATACTCTTCTTGGCTAATAAGTATGCATCGATGTTGCAAGTCCTAGGAATCTTAGGAATGAGCCAACCTTTGGAGCTTATCACTAACTGTAGATGCAAACCTTGGAGTGGAGTCCTCGAGATTAGTAGTCCAGTCTATAGCAACTTTACTATCTAACTCAATTATCACTCGTGCGTTACAACACTATGTGCTTTGAATGCAGTAATCAACACCCACTTTAACAGCAAAGATAGGACTTTAGAGAAAGTGAATAAAATCTTACCAACCTCGTTTCTGAGTAAGAAAGTGAATAAAATCTTGCCAACCTCGTTTCTGAGTAAGCGCCCTAAGCCTTCTCTTGAACCATTTCTAACAAGTGCATCATCCATATTAAGTTTTAAAAATCCAAAAAGAAGAGTTATGCATGGAGATTATCAAGCCAAAGATCCGACCAAAACACTCAATGATAAAGTTGTTCCTTAAACATGTTTCGACACCATCCTCTTGATAAAATGATTTCACAACGTTGTTTCAAACCTAAGATCTGTGAGAAGGGATAATTGCAGCAAGAAGAATGATGGACTGTGCGTACTTGTATTTGCATCGAATAACTTTCAGCCATTAACCTTCCTTTTCATTAGCGAATTTCCAAATTCACTTCCCCAATAGGGCTCTGTTCTGCAGATTTAAATCAATAATTTTCAATCCCCCAAGCTTTCTAGGAACACGAACATCCTACCACTTCACCTAGTGTATTTTCTTTTTTTCCAAAGAACCTCTCCAAAGGAAATTGGCCATCAGACTATGAGTTTGTGGTAAATAGATGTCGTCATTTTAAAAAGTGACATATAAATTTGTTTAAATTTGATCGATTTATTTAGTTTTTGAATAAATTTGGATAAATAATTTGATTTTTCGATTTGAATTTTTACAAATGAAAAATCGATTGATAACTTGGTGTAAACATCCTTTAGATCCCAGATAATTTTAAAAATAATCAAATTGAGAACTCTCACAAAAAATTAAAATATTTTTCATTTTTTTAAAAACCATTAACTTAATAAAAATAAATAAAATATTCAAAAAAATTGTTGAAAATAAAAACTAATATAAAAATTAAAATGTATAAGAAATTATAAAATGATAAATTATATATATATATAAATTAATAAATATTTATAAAGTATTAAAAAATTGAACACTTTCATCGAAAAAGTCTTCGACTTCATCAATCTGAATATTATCATTCATTAAACAAATTTTTAGAAGAATCAATTTTGCATTAAAGTACCAATAAAACTCAAATTTTTTTTCGCTTTTCTACATCAAAATGATGTTCATTAATATTTGATGTAGAAAAATAAAAGAGAATTTTGGTTTTATTACTACTCTTATACAAAGATGATTCTATTGAAAATATATTCAAGAGATATTAATGCTCTAATTTCTTTTTTGATGGTTTATAATATTTTTAAATTTTATTTTTTTATATTTATAATTTTCATGTTTTAATTTTATGTTTTTTTTACTAATTTTTTAATTTATTATACTATTTTTATTTTCTTAATATATTATAAATATTTTTAAAATTTTAATTTTTTTATTTTTTAGCTGAAAGATTAAGTAAGCTATCGAATTTTCAATTAAAATCATTTATGCCCCTGAACTCGACAAATAAATTAGTTATTCCCTCGAATTCGGTTAAAATAATCAATTCAGTCCATCTGCCATGTCATCATCACACGTGTAATGCTATATCATCATCGCTGACCACCACGTCAGTATCGTGGACCGCAACGTCAACACTGTAATGGTCAATGTCGGTCAAATGGTCAATGTAATGCAATTTGCGAGTTGGAGGGCATAATTGAATACATTTTTTGATAATGGGCTGAATTAATTTTTTGAGTCGAGCTCCAGAGCTAAAATACCCCTTTTAACTTTTTTCAGCCTTTCCTCCAATATGATTTCATGAAAAATAAAATAAAATTAGTAATTGTGTAAAAAGCTGCCCTTCTATAGAATGAAATCATGCTTTTAGACTTAAAAGAACAAAATCACCCGTCTTATCTGACGATGATAACATTGGCGAATGACATGCTTGTGATCCAGTTTTCCGAGAGAGCATATAAGCTTGGCTAAAACTCTACTTCTCAGATTGCCCGGGACAAACATCTGTCTCAATGCGTTGACTAATATACTGTATGTCTTGTGGAAGCGAAATAAACATTCCAAATTCTACTCGAATAATTCGACAGATTAAAAATGTCAAATTCGGAGCTTCTCGATTTATAAAACCAATTATATAAACAAGGTGACACAACTGGAACTACATAGGTGTAGAAATTGTGTGGGAAATATGTGAAAATTATGAAAATCCGAACCGAAGGAATGGAGAATAATCAAAAAATTTATTTACAGGGATAGGGACGGAAAAATTTTATCATCAAAGCTCAAATGGGGATTGGGACAGGATTGCTATATCTCAATCGTGGGGGATAATCGAACCATAACCGTATAAATAACCGTGAGAATACCCGAAGAATATCCGCAAGAATTTCTGATATTTTACAACATTTACTTGTATAACCTATCTTATTATCAATATTTCATTCCATCGAGATATTTGTGTCTTTTGTTTAAACCTTATTAAGTTTGGGTGACCTCTCTAATAATTTACTTCTAGTTTCTGCTTAATTCTTGTGTTATTAATGCATATGAATATGTGATATTTACTTTTTATATTACACGTTGATGGTAAGAAGGATCAAAATAAGAATACAAGAGCATTATCAAGTACCACATGCTAAATTGATTTAGTTACAAAAAAATCGTTACATGTTAAGTTATTATTATAGTTTTTAAATGGTTTATTTATTGTTTGTAAAACTAAATTTATGATTTATGTTTGTAATTTTGAAGATTT
This sequence comes from Hibiscus trionum, assembly GCA_030270665.1. NCBI lineage: Eukaryota > Viridiplantae > Streptophyta > Magnoliopsida > Malvales > Malvaceae > Hibiscus > Hibiscus trionum. The sequence continues at coordinate 17,978,157 of BSYR01000051.1, forward strand.
AATATTAGGTATTTAAAGTTGAGTATTTGTGTTAATATATTAAGATTTGAATGTTTTTAAGTGTATTGAATATATGACTTGTAAATTATAATTGACTACATATTTTGGTCACTAAATTAGTAAGTTTTGTTTAAATTTTTAGGTATGGAGATTACTCGAAAACTATAAGAATCCGATGAGTATGAAAATTGGAATGAAAAAAAAATCTCAAAACATGTAATGACGATTTCCTAAAATCGTCCCCCTAAATATTTGAGAACTGAGTTAGGAATGCAAAATCGTCCTCGCCTCACCCAATTCCTACTCCTAGATCTACACACTTGACTTATTTAGACTTCATATAATACATGCCCACTAAAAGTAAATTTATGGTACCATGAAAGGACCAACCAAGACTTTTTTTGATGACGTTGTCGTCCCATAACGATTTATAGTCAATCACCCACTTGCGCACAAAAACAACGATTTTGAATGTTGAACTTATAAAGCTAAGTGATACACATGCACTCTATTATATTTCATATGATTCATAAGCATATAAGATACAAAAGAATATATATAACATGATTCAAGGTGAAAACGGATGGTAGTTTACTTTGTACTTAGCATAGGAGATACTTTTAAGAAAGATTTCGGAGTCATAGAACCATAATATAGGTCTGAGCAAAAAATAAACATTACTAAGTATCCACGAATTTTCATAGGTAAATACAAGGCAATCTTCCAAACATATACAAATGCTTAATTGATTGCAGAAAAAAAAAATAAGGAACTTATAAGACAATTAAACCTGATGTGTAGATTGCGTAAAAAAAAGTTTTTTTTTTAAGTTCACAGCATTCTTACAGCTTTAAACCTAAAAAAATCCAACTAAAACAATTAAACCTGATGTGTAGGTTGCGTGAAAAAGTTTTAAAACAAAAATATTTCAGAAATTGAACACTTTTGGTTCAAAAGCAATTGAATGACTTGTAAGAGAAAAGGAGAAAGATGGAATTCAAATTAGGCAATTGAGAATGAAAGGCAGTCTACTTGACCAGACCACAACTTCTGCTTCTTGTGATCATTTTTGTTTAAATTATTTTAATTTATATGATAAAATTTAAACAATTTTCTTAATCAGTAAATAATTATTCAAGAGAATTTATCCAAAATCCAACCTAGGCAAACTGAAGGCTATTAGGCTACACAAGTAAGCCGATCCTAGGACGGATCTATTCAGCTTTCACCAAAAAAGTTTAGGCTACCCTTTGATGTATACAAGCAACCTTGCACTAAACCAATCCATCAGCATCACTTTTAAAGGATTAGCTGTTCATAAAATTTTGTTTTTTTATTTATTTTTTAAAATTAATATACAAGCAACCTTGCACCTGGACCGACTCTATTAGTGGGTATAAACATAGTTCTCCATACCTCATAAATCCATTACGCTAAACCAAGGTTTTCAACTACCAACTAAACGTCCTATCATAACCCGAACAAAAACACTTTCACATCCGCAGTAGCTTACCTCACGCTTCAAGCTCTTCAAACAGTTAGAAGGGTCACCTGTTGACATCGGTTGCATTTACAAACTCAGCTTCCTTGGATGTGATTGTTCCTGAATCTTTATGTTTTCAAGCATCCATGCAGGAAGTAGGGTCGAGGAGGGTTTGATATTCCAACTGCCAAACAAAATTTTCTACATAAATTGATGGAACAAAATTGAATCAACCTTTCGGAGAATTCACTTACCATTGCTAAATCATGAGCCAACTTCATTTTCCGGTAGTCTTGTTGTGCTTTCTTTGAACGGAACATAGCTTGAACACGTACAACAGCTTTCTCAACACGCTGTTCAGCTTGTTTTCTGCTGGTTCTGAAGAAATCCTCTTCTGTGTCACTTTCCGGCCTTTGCTCTGGAACTGCATCAACTGGGTGAATTTGCAGTCCACGCAAACCTTTTCTCTTTAATCGCCATCGCAGAACTGCTTTCTCAAGCACACCAACTGACCAGGTAATCTTACGGTACTGCCTTCTTGTTAGTAGACCCCGGAAAGCCGCCTGCATTAAATTTCCAAGCAATGTTTCTATTCAGAGAAATCCTCACTTCCTCGGACATGAAGAGAAGAAATAATGTTTTTTTTTTACGGTAAACCGTCGGAAAGATGGAGGAATCAGAGAAAATAATAAAAGATGAATTTTGGTTAAAAAAAGGGTACTATGTCATGAAATTGGACCAATAAAAGAGAAATCATGCCTGCTTACAGTTGCCAAAATTAAAAGAAAACAAATAAAATTGGATTTTGAATTATATATAATTCAATACTCACACCAATAGAATAGTAAGAAGAAAAGGGAGGATATTTACTTGAATTCTGACAGCCTGGCGGCGCAGATTAAGGAACTCTTTACGCATTTTCCAAGTACGGAACCTATACTGGATATGGGCAGCCGCAGCCATCTTTCTTTTTGTCTCATAGTTGCGAAAGGCATGTTGAATCTTCATAGCTGCAACTATATTACGTGCTTCATCCTCTGGAGTAGAAGACTCAATTATTTTAGTTCGTATTTTCAAAGAGTGTGTCCTGAACGCATTCTGTATGCGTGCAGCTGCATCAGCAGCAGTCCTATAAGCTGCTAAACTTTCCTTCAAATATAAATCATCGTCGTTAAGGTTATCGGTGTTCGTTGTTTCGGTTCTACTGGTTTGTAGAGAGCCACTAGCATTTCCAGCTACAGCCATATCATTGAACTGTGCTACTAGAGCCTCTTCAGAAAGATAAGCAGACAGACCCTCGTAACCCTTTGAAGATGCGAGATCAGCAGCAGTGCAACCATTTGGATTTTGGTTGGTGGGGTCTGTCACCAAATTTGGCTTTGCACCTGCAGATAAAAGAGCAGCAACCATTTTTTCCCTGCATTGGAGATTTTCTGAAGTGAGATACAATTCGAAACTGATTCAAGATTGACAACCATGTAAAAAAAAAAAGTTCAATTTCTGAACTAGAGCATACAGTGGCAAACAAATTACAGACAAATAATTTTAAGTGGAAATAAAACTATTCTGGTATTCAACACCATTAAATTCAAGTTCCAAAAAAGGTCAAGGCTTAAAATATGCAGCAAGCATATAAATATTAAGAATCACACAAAAAGAACTTACCTCCCATAATATGCTGCCCAATGAAGAGCAGTCCATCCATGTTTATCGCGAAAATCCAGTGACAAGCCAGACCATGAAAATAGATAAATTGCCCAAGTATAACCAAGAATGGCACATAAATGAAGCACTCCTAGACCTTCAGTATCAAATTCGGTTGTTTTACAGCCCTCAATAATTCTTTCCAAAAGCCAGTCCTTGAGCCGGTTCTTTAAAGCAATTTCAAACAAACTATCTTTTGCTTGTCTAAATGAAGCTCGATTTTCTTCAATTGACGTAAGCAAATATGTCCAACTATTGGATATGCTGCTAGTCTTTTGGACAAAACTCTTAGCCTCCTTCAAGGTATTCGGTGAAACTTTACCCGATAAAATATTAAGACTCTTGGAAGTAGAGAAGAGCAAATAAGCGAGCCTCATCTGCAACCGGAATTCCTCCCACCTGGACTCATCTTCTGCAGGAACTAAAGGGTCAGGTGATAAAGGAGCACGGTACTCGAAACTAAGAACTTGGCTGATTGGTTTATGGCCATCAAGACTCATATACAGGCTCACTAGTCCTGGGGAATGTTGTGATAACACACAACGATAAACCCCAACATGGATACTTTCGGCCGGGTAGCATATGTCACCACATACACAAAACAAATTGGACTTGGCAAGATTTTGATAAGCTTGATGAAAGACTCCAGTGACTAAAATCTGCAAATTAATATATAAACATTTGTTATTCAAATGGATACTTTTCTAGCATCAATTCCATGATCATGAGTAATCATTGCAGCAAAGGTGGGGGTATTTCTAAAAACCCACAGAGGGAGAGAAATTTTTAAGGAAAAACCTTTGTCTTTTCAGTTGAACAGGCCCATGCATGTGAGACTTCAGATATGCTAAATATTTGCTCGGGAGAGGTGAAGGAATCTTGAACAGATGAAACTGATGATTCTTGCATAGAGTCACCTACTGAAACTGGCGATTCAGTCATAGTGTAGTTCATCCATTTTCCAAAACTGCCCTGACTTTTTAAACCATCATCGGTCAAAAGGTCCAATGAATCACCAGTCCCTATGGCAATAGTGTCTTTTCGAAGCACTTTAGAATTTAATTGACTACTGGGTATCGGATTACAAACGGTCACTGGAGTGTTGAGGTAAGCATTGTTACTCTGAGCACCTGGCTCAACTAAATTAACAAGCATCGAAATTTCTGTTGATAAATTATGGGCATGAGTGTTGAAGTGCGCATTGTTACCCTGCAAAAATGAAGCATTGGTCAATAGAGCAGCCAAATACAAAAAAAAAATATATTGAAGATGTTTCTGCACATGTAAGACACCCTAGCAGATGTTTCTGCTCATGTAAAACCATATATATGTCGGGAAGAGAAAACATTTAAGTCTAGAGAAGTACAGCATAAATCATAAATGCAGAGATCTTAAAAATTAGTTCAGGAGTCTATCTGTCCACTTCCCAACTTCCGCACAACATGCAGGATATCTTTCAGCAATAACAGCACGCAATGTTATTTACTAAGATAAGATAAAATCAGAAACAATAACTCTATTAGCCTACAAAGACAATTCAAACAAGTTTTTCATAAAGATGAAACAGAGCTAATAAAATATATTTTTAAGAGAAAATTATCAGTACTTTAAGAAAGATATAGAAATCTAGGAACTTAAGAGCTATGAAGCTGTTCTGCTCACATCATTTGAGAAGCCATTTCCTGCTGTTTGATTCAATTGCTCAAAGCAAGAATTCTTTTCTGCAATCAAAGTAAATAAGTTAAAATTTAGCAATTAAATAAGGGTATTGTTGAACCAAGAAACCAATTTGTTACCTCTTCTAGATACAGTTGACTCATTACTATCACTTGTTATCAGAAGCTCATCCCATTCAAGTGTATTAATCTCATGAAGCCTCCTTTCATGATTTCTGACATCAACACTATTATTGGGTTCTGTTGGATTGCAATCAATAAGAACATGATGTATTTATGCATAGAAAAAACATGATAACAAAGTTATGCTGACAACTTGTTGGCATAATTCAACAACATAAAGAGGTCCTTTCTCACCTTCATAATATGCATTACCAACTCCAGAATCAAACTCTTCCATAACATTTAAAGGAGTAGACTGATCAGATATTGAACTGGAATTTGAAATCCCAGGTGTTGCTGGAGAACCCTGTGACTGTACCAAATCAACAAAGGTCAGTCAATAACTGTTTCTAAGGCACGCAAAAATGTAAAAGAATACTCTTGTTAGGAGACAGTGACTCCAACTCTTCAGTTTTTATTATTTTAACACCAACCTCCTGTGTTTCACGATAGTGAACAAGAACTATGTGTTCTAGAGACCTGAAAAAAAATTATAATAGATGGTCAGGCTAATCACACAGTCTATTAAGATACACTGGAAAACGAGACAGAGAGGGGTTAGACTTTCATGATTTAATTTTCAAATCAAACAATGTGGGGAATAGGCAAGGTAAAGTTATACATCTAAGTTACATACTTGTCAAGCAGCCAGTAACACCTACGAACAAAGGTAGGGTTATCTTGGCCATGTGCATAATATACATGAATCCTTTCTTCATTACCAACCTGAAATATAAAATGCAATACAATTCCAACAAAATTATGCTTTCTCAAAATAATTACATTTTGGCCAGTCAAAGAACAAATACATTAATGGATTTCGTACATTTACTGTGAGGAGATAAAATTTAAAAAGAAAAAGATGCAAGCCAAGAAATAGAAGTTCCAACAAGAGGGTTCTATACGAGTGAAACTAATCTTGCAAACCATGAAGAAATGGTGATAGAACAGTGTAAAACATAGAATTAGGGATAAAGCAACTTTTAGTCCTTGAACTTGCCAACTTTTCCCAACTTGGTCTTTGGTCCACTTTGGTCCTTGAACCTGCATTTTTGACCCTTTTTCCTTTGATGATGTGGCACAATATCAGAGTACCACATCAACAAACTATAATGGAAAACGTTTCCAAGTTCAGAGACAAATGCAGACCAAAATAAAGTTCAAGGACTAAGTTGGGAGAAATTACCAAGTTTGAGGACTATAAGTTGCATTATCCCTAATCTTTAATGCACAAAGAGAATACCACAGCATGTTTGAAGTGTATTAAAATAGCATAAACTTGCAATCTTTTCCACATTATGATACGTATATTTATAAACATACTATACAAGTAAAAGAAAGAAACAGACAACTACAAAAACCAAAAATTTGAATCTCAATATCAAGAGGAATGTCATTATTCACTCAGCTATAACAACTGACAAGTTGTGTCATTTATAGTGCCTTATAGCACAAGAAAATCTCACTTTTAAGTGTTCATGAGCTTCTTTAACAGTCTTCCCGTCTTTTTTCTTTTTCCAGTTATGGCCATCTTTTCGGAAGTTTCGGAGCATCTTTCGGTCAAAAAATACAATAGTGCCACCTACAACATCAAGAATAAAATTAGTTATTCAATAAGTACACTTCTTTCTAGTTTAGTACTTAAAATATAGAAGTTACAAAGGAGGCATACCATTCATTTGAAAACAAATTCATAATTTCCTAAGGTCCATAACCAAAAATAAAAATAATGATAATTTCCTAAAGCCACAAGGAAATGCAACTGAACATTCTCTTGCAACATGCTGACTTTTGGTGATCCAATAATAGTGTATCAGATTAAACAAATAAGCCTATGTCTGGTTGACACTTTTGGTTTTCGCTCTGCCTTTTTTTCAAATAGCGAATAGTAAACAAAAGACAAAAAGCAATAACATCAATAACACAATGCCTAACTTCACAGAAACTAAAATAACTGGCAGCATGAACATAAAAAATGGTAAAGCTAGGTCATTTATTTCATTAAGTAGACCTTTCAGCAATTGTAACATTGATTTGATTATTGCTTCATGGAAATCGAGAAAAAATAAAAATGGGGAACTAATTATCATGAAAGTTACTTTTGGGCAGGTTCACCGGTTTCACGTAGATTGGGAAATATTTGTGGTTGCAAAGTATAGCATGAATTTCGTTTGGACGTAGCCATCTAGACTTGGCTTCTTCCATCATATTTTGAACATCCAAATCTGTCCGCCAAGACATTAGAAACTAAAATTAGCAAAAGAGAGACATGCTCTTAACAGTACATGAAGCTTAAAGTAACTTCACTAGAATGACTATGAAATCATTGTTTATCTGGATTTGTTTTTGAAACAAATAGCCACTTCTCCAACTTTCAATTATTCAAATTCTTGAGCTAAAAGTAAAAAGAAAAGGTTAATTATAAGTGAGTGATCAAACAAGTTTAGTACACATTACATAACAAAATTAAGTAACAATTTTTAATACTAGATTTATAAGCACTAAAATTGTATCATAAAAACTGTTTGATATATTACTCGTTTCATAATTATAAACTTAATATAGTAGCTTTTAATATTAATGATGATTTAGATCTCTTTCTTAAAAATAAAATTGATTGAACATGTTCTGCTCATAAGCAATAGTAAGTCTATGAAATTGACAACTTCAATTATAAAAAAAATGGATGAGATAAATTACTCCGTACAAGTACAGTACCTGCCAATGTACGGAAACCGTGAATCTCGGAGCCGGTGAGTGGGCTAGAAATGCCACCGTCCATCGCCGGAATCAGACTCCGAGAAGAGAAACTGTTGGCAGCTTTTCCCAAACTGAAAGAAAAAAAAAAGTCAATATAAAAATATTAAACGCACAGGAAAACGAGATTATTGAAAGAAAATATAATAAAAACGATCAAACAACTAAAAAATAATAAGGAAAAACCTAATCCAAAACCTAAATCGAGGGGTGTTTTCGGAGCTTTTCAGATGGAAGTCTGGCGAAAATGAAGACGGAGAGAGTAGGCCGATCAGAAAATTATAAAAATAAAGCAAAAACTTTTTTTATTATTTTGCTGTAAAATATTTTGGAAGCTTTTTTAGTTTTAGACTGATTAGGTTTTCTTTTGTTTTACTTTGTATGTTCAAATATAGTCTTTGTTTCTTTTTGCTGTAGCTTTACTTTGACCTGAATAATTGTAAGATCTTATACCCCATAGATAGAGACCAAAATAGCGCGTTTGGAGATAATTGTATAAAGAGTTAACTTCCTCAAAATTACTCAACTGTTGAGTGATTCTATTTTAATTATTAAATTATAAATTTTGTAAATCAGATAATTTAACTATTTAATTGATACTATTATTACTTTGCTTGGTACGAGGAATATGAATGAAAAATGATCGAAAAATTTGTTAATTAAATGGTGAATATTCATAATTATTTCTTACTTTGAATTTTAACCATTTGATTAACAAATTTTTCATCCTTCTACATTTTCATCCTTAATACCAAACAAAGCCTAAATGTCATAAAAGGTTCTCATTCTCTCTTTTTAAATAAATCCTCTGCGTTCTCTTTAAAAAAATTCTAATCCTATTGTCGATCTCCGTAGGTGGCAGCGCTTGTGCGCTTTGAGCGACGGCTACCCCTATCTTCTCCCCTTTTCTCTTTCCCTCTATTTTATCTTTCCTTCCTCTTTATCTATAGTTTTTTTCTTCAGATTTTGATTTTTTTCGACCATTCGGTGGTCATTTGGTTGTGGAGTGCCTTCCTCTGATGGCCATGGCTCAAGTTGGGTTGTCGTCCGTGAGGGTAAGAATGAGTTCGCAGATGAGCGGTAGGTTTTGGCCTTGCCTTGGTGTCTGCTGGGCATTCTCGTCGAAGGTCCTATTATCGGCCTCCTTGCTCGTTGGTTGGCTCTTCTTTGAGCCGCGGTTCTCGCACTCCTCTTGTCAATGTGATCCCATATTTTGAGTGTTTGACTCCGATGAAGACTCTTGCTGCATCACCTACTCCCTTTTGCGTGGTTGAAGATGAACATGCACGTCCAAAATCAGCAGTAAGTTTGGTTTTCTTCTTTCTCGTTCTTCGGTTCTCTCTTTCCTCTCATGCTGGGTGTGGGGCTCTGCTCCCTTTCTGCAGATGTGTTTTTCTTTTGGTAGTCTGTTTGTGTTCCTTGTTCCTTTGTTTTTGTTTTCTGCTTATGCTCATGTGTTTTTGCTTTGCTTCTTTTTCTTCCCCCTGTTTTTTGTGTTTCCCTTCATGTATTTCTTCTTTTTGTTTCAATGGATGCTGACTTTCTTATTCAAAAAAAGCTATTTAAATGATATTAATCAAGTCACTAACTATTCATGGTTACTAAAAATACTGACGTAGTAATTAAATGAATTTGTATTACTACATATTTGGTCTTTAATGTTTACATGTTCGATTAATTTAGTCCTAAATTAAATCAAGCCAATTAAATTAACTCACTATATTTAAAAATTTAATCAATTAAATCCCTTGAAATACTAATTTAACTCAAACCCAACAACAAACTCCAACTTAATCATCCACCGTAAGCCCCGGAACCCAACATTGTTACTAAGGATGGGCATGGGTTTGGTCGTGGTTGGCCAACCCAAACTCAACCTGAAAATATAAAAGTTCTATCTGAACCCGATCTGATATGTGAAGAATTTTCATATCATCCGAATTTTAGGATTAAAACTCACCCTCGACTCGACTTGAAATAAATAAAAAAATATTTTTTTCATTTTATTAAAAATAAGGGAGATAATAGGGGAAATTATAAAGATGGGTATTTGTAGTAATTATCCAAATTCCATTTCTTTTTCATTCAATAAAATTAAAGATGTAATTAAAAATATATAAAAAGAATGGCATTATAATAATTACCCTAAATATATAAAAATATATATACAAATATCTCGGGTTGGATACTTTTCACCCTAAACATGAACCCAACCCCTAATAATTTTTCACTCGACTCGACTAGGTCTAAACCCGAATCTTTAAAAAATGGAAAACAAAATGTGACCTCATAGATTAGGGTCGAACCTCATCGCGTCCGGATTCATACTCATCCCTAATTGTTACCCAAATGCCAACTTACATTCTGTCCATCATTCACTCTTGAACTAAACCTCGAATAGTAAGAAACCAACAATCAACAACAACAAAAATAACTAGAAAATTTCAAATCAAGAATGTCCTTTTTTGGTTATTTGTTTATAATATGTTTTACAATATTATTTGAGCATATTTCCCAAAATCTGGTCTAATCGAAATTGGGTTTCGGTGATCAGAAACTTTACATCAATAAAGCCTAAATATTGTGTCGTCATTGACCGCGAGGTCAATTATTTGATATTGAACTCTAATTGAGTTAAACTATCGAGTACGGGTCTTATTGAATTCATTGAAAAACTTTTAGTGACTAAATTATAGATGTTGGAAAGTTTGAGAGCAAAACTATAAGGTATTAAGAGTTGAGGGACTAACCTTGCGATTATCCCCTCCTCAATTATAATTCCACTTACGATGACTAAATTGTGAGCTTTCCTTCAAGTGAAGGAAAGCCATCGATTAACTAGTGATATAGAATGAATAAATGAAAGAAAGAAAGGAAGAAAAAACTTACCCGATACAAACTCAAGCAAGCACCTCAATTTTCATCTTCTACCTAAGAAACCACCTCCATTGGAGTTGGCTTCAAGCTTTGTTTTTTCTTCGTTTTATTGTTATCGAATCATTACTATCAATTGGGTAAGCTATAATCCTCAATCGATCATTGAGTTTCATGGATAAATCAAGCTTAATCTTTAGTTAGGGTTTGACCATCTATGGAAAATCCTTGGATCATTTTTGTTTTGGCCTTAGCTATTGATTTTGATATCGTTAATTTGATTATGATATCGTAATATTGATTCTAACACACTACTATTGAATTCCTAGCTCAAGAAATTGACAAAGAGCATCCATCGGCTTCACCGAAAGCTAGGAACAAAGGAGTTGTTATCCGAGAGCAGTAAAAGCATCGAATTGTTAAGATGAATGTAGTTGGAGTTTCGGGAATAGGCAAGGAGCCTTTCCGGATCCATTATTATCAATTTTAATTTAATCGCTAACATTGTCTCTAAAGATATTACTTCAGATTGATAAACGGACATATTGGTAAGTTTCGGTAAGCTTGGTAAGTACATCAAACATGGATATTGGCATTGTCCTCGTGTATTGGAATTGATATAGAAATAGCTATCGAAATATGGTAAATTAAACATTGGCAATTGAAATTTTCATTGAGGTCATAGATATTTATATTATAAAATTGCTCATAGATGGAAACATTGATCATTGAATCTATCATTGAATATTGAATCTTGATGTTGTCATTGAAACCTTGGATTCGAAAGAACATTTGATACAATTGGCATGCCATAGAATTCATGAGCTCATTGTACGGGTGGACTATGGTCCTAAGGCTACGGCCTATATTGAAACCTTGGATTCGAAAGGACATTGGATACAACTGGCATCCCTGATGTCTTTCCTGATGAACTTCCAAGATTACCCTCAACCCGTGAAGTGGAGTTTGGCATTGAGGTGCAACCTAGGACTGCTCCAGTTTCCATTGCACCATATCGAATGACAATCGTTGAATTAAAATAGTTGAAGGCACAAATTCAAGAATATTTAAGTAAAGGCTTTATTCAACCGGGTTCTTCACCTTGGGGAGCCCCGGTTCTCTTTTTAAAGAAGAAAGATGGATCCATGCAATTATGCATTGATTATCGACAACTAAACAAAGTGACCATCAAGAACAAGTATGAATTGCCCAGAATAGATGACTTGTTTGATCAACTAAAGGATGCCTCTGTGTTTTCCAAGATTGATCTGAGGTCAAGCTACTACTAAATGAGAGTTAAAGAATGTAATGTACCAAAGACTGCTTTCCGTGTGAGATATGGACACTACAAATTCTTGCTGATGCCCTTTGGGTTAACTAATGCACCGACAACTTTTATGGATTTGATGAAACATGTCTTCAAACCCTATCTTGATAAATTCATAGTGGTGTTCATAGATGGCATATTAATCTATTCCAAGAATGTTATAGAACATCGAGATCATCTTCGTATCGTGCTTCAAACTTTACGGGAGAAGCAATTGTATGCAAAATTCTCTAAGTGTGGGTTTTAGCTCATCGAAGTTTCATTCCTTGGACATATTGTGTCAGCTTCGGGTATTCAGGTGGACCCGAAAAAAATTCAAGCTATTGTAGATTGGCGTTCACCGAAGAATATTGGAGAAGTCATGAGCTTTCTTGGGCTTGTTGGCTACTATAGAAGATTCGTAAAAGGGTTCTCTATGATAGCCGCTTCATTGACTAAGTTGTTGAGGAAAGAAGCTCCTTTTGTTTGGACCGAGGATCAACAACGGAGTTTCGATCAGTTGAAACAAGTCTTGACTCATGCACCAGTCCTGACCCAACCCGAGTCTAGAAAAGACTACACAGTTTACAGTGATGCATCACATCTCGGGTTAGGATGTGTATTGATGCAAGAAGGTAAAGTCATCGCTTATGCTTCGAGACAACTTAATATGCACGAGATGAATTATCCTACTCATGACCTTGAGTTGGCTGCAGTTGTCTTTGCATTGAAAATCTAGAGACATTATCTTTACGGAGAAAAAAATTATCTCTTCACCGACCATAAAAGCCTTAAGTACCTGTTGGCCCAAAAGAAGTTAAATCTTCGACAACGAAGATGGATGGAACTCCTTAAAGATTACGATCTTGTCATCGATTATCATCCGGGCAAGGCCAACATTGTAGCTGATGCACTTAGCAACAAACCTTTGCATGGTAAGTATTGACAATGAATATAGAGTTATATGTATTGCGTGACACATTGACTCAGTGTAATGTCGCTATTTTGTTGCCCCTCAAAATTAATGCTCACTTATGACTTCGGAAGCATCGTTGCCTTGTAGCTGAACTTTAAGTTTAGTCTACCATCATTTCATGAATCAAGGTTTTGCAAAAGAAGGATCCCGAGCTCCAATTCATTCTCTTTAAAATTAGAATGGACTACGGACATATTGGTAAGTTTCGGTAAGCTTGGTAAGTACATCAAACATGGATATTGTCAGTGTCCTCGTGTATCACAATTAATATAGAAATTGCTATCGAAATATGGTAAATTAAACATTGGCCATTGAAATTGTCATTGAGGTCATAGATATTGATATTATAACATTGCTCATAGATGGAAACATTAAAACATTGATCATTGAATCTATCATTGAATATTGAATCTTGATGTTGTCATTGAAACCTTGGATTCGAAAGGACATTGGATACAATTGGCATGCCATAGAATTTATGAGCTCATTGTACGGGTGGACTATGGTCCTAGAGCTACGACCTATATTGACTTGGCGAGGCGGAAGGATGTTATAATATTGGTCATTGGCGAGGCGGAGGGATTATACCACTCATTGATTTGGCGAGGCGTATGAATTCATGCAACCATTATCTTGATTTGATCCAAGGCTTAATAAGGAAACAAGAGGAAATTTGATATTGAATATGAACATTGCATTGATAATATAGATTCATTGCATTGATGTTGTTTAATGCTTGGTTTAGAATTACAACCATTGTTTTAGTGTTGCTTAAGACTACCTCACTTAGACTTTGTAAGTCTAATGCATTTGTTTTTCTATACGTTTCAGGTTAAAGAACTTATTGTCGTTGAAGATCGGAGAAGTCGGAGTTAGACGAGTCACTACAAGTCGCAAGTAATGTATTTTGTCTCTAAGAACTCCTATGATGGTGGCAATGTAGTTAAACTAGTCACTTGAGTCCCTTTTGACATGTTTGTGTTGTGCATGGTTTGTATTTTTGTTAAAGGCTTAAAAGTGACCTATAAGTTGTGTTAAAAAGTGACCAAAATGGTATATTTAGCTCAAAAAGGTAAAAACCTAGTAATCGTATTTGAATGATCACAAAATTTGACATGCTAGTAGTTTATAGTATTGAAATGTCGCAGGTAAAAAATCATTGCATTTGGACATCTTCTGGTAGGTTAATTCAGCTAAAAACCAGCTAAAATCTGTCATTACAAGTCAGGCGTATCGAAACAAGTGATTGTGTTTAGATATAGCCTCTTAGATAAGGCTACTAGAAAATAGGGTAAAGAATGGCGTATCGATACGATTTAGAACCGTTTCGATACGATTTGCTACTGCCAAAGCTCGTTTCGAGACGAGCCTAACCTGTACCGGAACGGATCAAAAGTCAAGGTCAACAAAGGTCAACCCGTATCGAAACAGGGCTTACCTGTTTCAATACGGGCTTTGAGCAGAATCAGTCTAGGTTCAATTCTCGTACACCCATTTCGAAACGGCTCAGGGCGTTTCAATACATGGTTAGTTAAGTTGGTTAAAAGACATAGATTGAAGTTTTACATTGTTCACATATTGATCACTAAATTTTGGATTACTCGATTGGATGGGTAAATGAACTCTGAAAAACATAAAATTTTACAAGCTTGCTTATATTAAGTTAAATTACATTGTGATGTAGTCTATTACGATAAAGAACCTTTAATTTACTGAAATTACAATTTAGTCTCTAAATCTTATAAAAGTTAGAATTTGTTCATAATTGAGTAATCATCGTTACGAAATGAATAATTTGGACTAAGATATATGTTTGGTAAAATTTATTAAGCAAAGCTTTGACTATAGGTTGTTATTGATTGAAATTTTATCACAGCGATCATCGTATTGTTCATCGGTAGCACTTTCCGACCCGATTTTCAACTAAGCCGGGAAGGGGTGTTATATTTGTGGTATCAGAGCTAGAGTTTAGTCGATTCTAGGACTAAACCGACACTTATTGCATTATTATTGTGTTACTTTGCCACCTAGGAGTTATATATTATGTATATTGTGAGTTGTTGACTAATCCGATCTCTTTGTAATATAGATATGTCTGAAACTAACAAAGTTGTAACCCCCTAAATTTGACCAAGAAGAAATGGGCCGAGTCTAGAAAGTCACGTTTGAAAACTTGCCCCTCAAGTTATAAATAATAGGTTTAAAAATATTTTAAAATATATAATTGAATTAATTAATAATAATTAACGTAAAGTTTCTCAAATATTTATGAAACTCGATCATTAAAACATATACTGGATATTTCATAAAAAACATCTGAATTAAACTGAAAATGCATACTGAAACATTATCCCAAATTAAATGTCCCCATGTCCGAAATTAAAAAATATCTCAAAGTGATGTTAAAACAATAATATAAAATAATTGGAAAGAGTTCATTCTAAATAATATAATATCCGTGTAAAAATACGAGATGCTCCAAGTACCGAGTCGCCTAAAAGAGTCTGAGTATATCTGAAAGAGAAACTATGGGTGTGTAAGCTAAATAGCTTAGTGTGTCTCTAAAGTGCAAGAAATCACAAGCAAAATATTATTTTTATTTTTCTAATAAATATTTTTGAAAACACACTAAATCTAAATCATAATGATATGTTCGATGCTCATGAAAACTCAATACCTAATCTCTGATACACTGCCCGAAGAGTAAGGTTCCCCTGAACCTACTCTCTCCTTCATCACCATACGAAGTGGAACTTAGCTCGAAGGGTGGAACCACTGATCCAAAGCAGAATTCAACCCGAATGATGAAACCACTAAACTTCCCTGAACAAATCCCAATCCATGTACACTCAATGATATGAGGCTGATTTTAAAATCCGAATTTCATCCCAAACATGAATTGTTAAAAATTCAAGTTGCATAAATCTGTAAATCCAAAGTTTCATATTTTGGAAATATGATATCTCATAATTGATAAATCCGATTTTCAGTTAAAACCCAATCGATATGCTATGCATGATGTCTGAAACATTTCATCAATCACAACAAAATAATGCACACAAAGTGTATAAAGACATTTATTTAAAACACCAAAGAAAAACATAAATTTATAGCACAAGAAGAGACACACCTTTAAGCAACAAAAGCTCTAATGCCGAGAAAAGCGTGTCTCACGCTCAGATCTAGCTGAATCAGGACGTGAAGATCTCGGAGAACGTGTACGGGCGGTCTGAACTAGATGAGGTAACTCGTCAGCCTCAGTGTCAATACCCTCACTCTAATTCGAATGAAAGAGAGGCTAGATGGACGGTGGCACAAAGAAAACGAACGTTTCTTTTTCGCTTTCCGAGCAAACGACGGTGCGCAGAGATAATCCGTAATCAAGGATTAACTCGCAGGGGAAAGGGGGAGTTGACTGGTGGTGATCGATTGCGAAACGAACGACGAATGGTGGTGGACCGGAGCCAAGAACGGATGGCGAAGATGAAATGGGGAAAGTCGAATGGTTTCCTACCGCTTCTGAGCAAACGATGACCGATGAAGGGGGAACTAGGGGTTGGGTTTTGATCGCGAAGAGAACCCGAGCACACCGGTGGTCTCTGATCGACGAACAGACGGCGGCTTGGGCCTAACCAGAGTGTGATCAGAAAAGATTGAGGTGGGGGAGATGAATATCAAAAGAAAGGGGGAAAGGGAAAGGATGGGTGCGGCCGCCAATGATTAGAATCTGAATAGGGTTTCATATGTGCTATAATTGGGTGTAAATACCCTAGTTAAAAGGGCAAATCACATATATGGTCACTTAACATTTTTAAGGTTTGCAAAATGGTAACATAACTTTACCAACATTCCAAAATGACCCCAAATTTCTGAATTAAGCCACAAAATTCTGATTTTGTTCAATTTAACCCCTTAATCAAATTAGGGTTTTAAACTAGGAATTCTCAAATTCTAGGGTTTCAAATTAGGGATTTTTAAAAATTAGGGATTTTGATTTGGGAATTTTAGATTTCTAGATTTTTCGAATTAGAGAAAGTTTGGGGTGTTACAACTCTCCCTCCCTCAAAGAAATTCCATCATCGAAATTTTCAGACTTAACAACAGATATCACAACTGACCAACACATCCAATACTTTCTTATTCTGAATTCATAATCTATCATAACCAAAATAGAACTGAAACATCATAAATGTACCTGCTACGTCATTGTGCATATCATCACATCCAACGCGAACTCTGGTCAAATATACTAAACCCGACCGTCAAATCTCAGATCCAGCTGACCTATCACTCTGAGCATGTTTACCTCTACTAGTTGTACCAGAAGTAGGTGATCTAAATTGCCCTCTACCTCGGTGAGGTGCCTGAACTGACGCATGTGTCTGACTCTTAACAGATGAACCGATAGGTGGTCGAGGGCAATTCTTCAAGTAATGATCATGAGATCAACATCTGAAACACGTTCTATTCATCAATCTACACTCAATGTTATGCTTCTTATTGTAAAAACCACATACAGAAATAGGCCGACGAACTTTTGAACTACTCATACTACCAGACGAAACTATCGATGTTGCAGGTCTCACATTCCGATAACTATGAGGAACATACTCATCTCTAGGCATCTTTCCAAACGAGTTGACAAAACTTGGTTGTACAGATGTCTCCGGTTGCTTCCCGACTTGATCAGAATTTTGAAGTTCCTCCTTTTCCATTTGTGAAATTATCCGCTCAGAAGTTTTAGCTTGATCAACCATATCGCTGAATACTTTATCATGATATGTTGCAACATCTCTCTGAATCGGTAGTCGAAGTCCCTTAAAAAACCAGTCACACTTATCTTTCTCAGTCGCAACTAACCCAGGAGCATACTTAGCCAACCTCCTAAATTCTATCTCATAATCATTAGCCGACATATTGCTCTGCTTCAGATTCATAAATTCATCACGACACTTTGCTAGGAACTCATATCCCACATATCGATCCTGAAAAACTTGTCGAAAAAAAACTCCCATGTGACATGACTAGGTGGGACAATATCTACAACAGACTCCCACCAATTTTGTGCCTCACCCTCTAGTCGTGACACATCGGCTCTCAATTTCTTGTTGGTTGGGTAATCCATCTCAACAACAACCGTTGTAACTTCTTTAGCAAATACTTTGCATCGGCTGGACGTGTACTAATTTTACCCTTAAACAATTTCATCCCAGCAGCTATGAATTCTGTAAAAATAGGTTTCCTCGAACCCTCAGATTGGCAGAGATAACACAACAACTCACGGTTCACCGTAGCACTATCCAGTTGAATTGTCTCAGTGTCATCAACATCAAATGAGTCATCACTTCCGATCTGATGTCCTCCCAATGACTCGTTCTCATTATCTGATATCTTATTCCTAGTTTCTATTTGCCTAACATAAGGCATCTCGCTACCAGAAGCGGCGGTACGGACTCGACCACGACCTTGACCTATCATAGAGCTAGAACTCCTATATGGTGGCATATTAACTATCAACAAAAGGTAATAACCTAGAGTCAGATTCGGTATTGGAGTCTCGGGTTTAAAAACACGTAGAGAGTAATTTAATAAAAGTCAACTGAAACCATAGCAAGTTTTTTCCCTAAAAATTCCCATTTACCCAAAATATTTCTTAGGCATGTAGAATTTGGAAATATTTTGAAAATAACTTTTTGTGAGCCTCACAGTCCGAGGGTTGAACTTAGCTCTGATACCACTAAATGTAACCCCTTAGACCCGACCTAGAAGAAAAGGGGCCGAGTCTAGAAAGCCACGTTTGAAAACTTTCCCCTCAAGTTAAAAATCTTAGGCTTAAAAATATTTTAAAATATATAATTGAATTAATTACTAATAATTAACGTAAAGATTCTAAAATATTTATAAAACTCGATCATTAAAACATATACTGAATATTTCATAAAAAACATCTGAATTAAACTAAAATTGCATACTGAAACATTATCCCAAATTAAATGTCCCAATGTCCGAAATTACAAAATATCTCAAAGTGATGTTAAAACAATAATCTAAAATAATCGGAAAGAGTTTATATTGAATAATATAATATCCATGTAAAAATACGAGATGCTCCAAGTATCAAGTCGCCTAAAAGAGTCTGAGTATATCTGAAAGAGAAACTATGGGTGTGTAAGCTAAAGAGCTTAGTGTGTCTCTATAGTGCAAGCAATCACAAGCAAAATATTATTTTTATTTTTCTAATAAATATTTTTGAAAACACACTAAATTTGAATCATAATGATATGTTCGATGCTCATGAAAACTCAATACCTAATCTCTGATACACTGCCCGAAGAGTAAGGTTCCCCTGAACCTTCTCTCTCCATCGTCACCATTCGAAGTGGAACTCAGCCCGAAGGGTGGAACCACTAATCCGAAGCAGAATTCAACCCGAAGGATGAAACCACTGAACTTCCCCGAACAAATACCAATCCATGTACACTCAATGATATGAGGCTGATTTTGAAATCTAACTTTCATCCGAAACATGAATTGTTAAAAATTCAAGTTGCATAAATCTGTAAATCCAAAGTTTCATATTTTGGAAATCTGATATCTCATAATTGATAAATCCGGTTTTTAGTTAAAACCCAATCGATATGATATGCATGATGTCTGAAACCTTTCATCAATCACAATAGAATAATGCACACAAAATGTATAAAGACATATATTTAAAACAACGAAGAAAAACATAAATTTATAGCACAAGAAGAGACACAACTTTAAGCAACAGAAGCTCTAATACCGAGAAAAGTGCGTATCACGCTCAGATATTGCTGAATCAAGATGTGAAGATCTCGGAGAATGTGTACGATTGGTCTGAACTAGATGAGGTAACTCGTCAACCTCAGTGTCGATACCCTCACTCTGATTCGAATGAAATAGAGGCTAGATGGACGGCGACATAAAGAACACGAACTTTTCTTTTTCGCTTTCTGAGCAAACGACGGTGCTCAGAGATAATTCGAGACCAAGGGTTAACTCGCAGGGGAAATAGGAAGCTGACTGGTGGTGACCGATTGCGAAACGAACAACGAATGGTGGTGGACCGGAGCCAGGAACGGACGTCGAAGATGAAACGGGGAAAGCCGAATGGTTTCCTACTCTTTCTGAGCAAACGACGGCCGATGAAGGGGGAACTAGGGGTTGGGTTTTGATCGCGAAGAGAACCCGAGCACACCAGTGGTCTCTGATCGACGAACGGACGACGACTTGGGCCTAACCAGAGTGTGATCGGAAAAGATTGAGGTGGGGTAGATGAATATCGAAAGAAAGTGGGAAAGGGAAAGGAAGGGTGCGGCTACCCATGATTAGAATCTGAATAGGGTTTCGTATGTGCTATACTTGGGTGTAAATACCTTAGTTAAAAGGGCAAATCACACATATGGTCACTTAGCATTTTTAGGGTATGCAATACGGTAACATAACTTTACCAAAATTCCAAAATGACCCCAAATTTCTGAATTAAGCAACAAAATTCTGATTTTGTTCAATTTATCCCCTTAATCAAATTAGGTTTTTAAACTAGGAATTCCCAAATTCTAGGGTTTCGAATTAGGGAATTTTAAAAATTTGGGATTTTGATTTGGGAATTTTATATTTCTAGATTTTCCGAATTAGGGAAAATTTGGGGTGTTACAGAAGCTCACATTGATGAGCCTAACATCGGCTCCTCGACTCATGGAGAGGAGATAATAGGAGGAGATCCTACGAATCCTCTGAATACCCCGAATCCACAGGATCTTTCTGCTCAGAATGTTGAGCCTGCAGCACCTACCGCTCAAGCTGAATGTTATAAGAACATGGCTGATATGTTCAAGCAGTTTATGACTGCAATGAGAGCTGAGCATGTTGCACAATACACTGCTCCTGTTATTCAACATACTCTGGCTCCTGTTGATAAACTATCTCAGTACCGAGCTTACACCTTTACTGGTCAAGATAATGACAACCCTGAAGTTGCTGAGTATTGGTTGGATAACACTCTTCGGATCTTGAACAAGCAGTTGCAGTGCTCAGACGAGCACAAACTCGAGTGTGCCCTTGCGCTGTTGGCTGATGAGGCACTCAATTGGTGGGAGACTACTACATTGATGGTCTACGAGGATATTGTAACCTGAGAGTTCTTCCTTAAAGAATTTCGTACGAAGTACATCAGTGAGTTCTATCTCGCTGAAAGGTGAAGTATCTCCATCCACCTCAAGCAAGGCGGACGACCGATCGAGCAGTACATCCATGACTTCTACAAGTACTGTATATATGTCGATGAATATATTAAGAAAGAGGAGGAGAAGTGCCGAATGTTCATTTTAGTGCTCAATGATGAGTTACGCCCTATGTTTACTGCATTGAACATTGTTGATTTCCAAGACCTGGTGAACCGAGTTAAGGCCACCGAAGCTGCATAGAAAGATCAACGGGCCGGTGGGTCCGGTAAATCGGAGAAGAGGTTTAGAGATGATTCTCGACCTCCCAAGTGGAACAATAAAGGACAATATCAAGGCCCTAAGCATAATGTTTATCCGCAGCCCTCCCGTTTTGGAAATATTGATAGGTCTCAATCTGTGACTCAATCCTTTGCTAAGGCAAGATCTATTGATAGCACTAGAGGTTCAAATAGAAGCACCCAACATCCAGTTTGCAACTACTACCAGAATAAGCATCCAACGGGTCAATGTCGTAAGCAGACTTGAGCTTGTTATTACTATGCTGAGCAAGGTCACTTCATTCGTGACTGTCCACTTAATGCAACCAAGTCTACAGCTACCCCGACTACTGCTGCCTCTCCTGTTCAATCCTTTTGAGGTAATGGATCAAAGCAAGGATCATCGGGAACTTTTGGGAGATTAAGTGGTTTGGGGAAATCATTTATCTAGAAAGACACTAAAGCCCCTGCCTAGATGTATCATGTGAGGAGTAGGGAAGAGGAGGACGGGCCTGATGTCATTGCAGGTACCATTGAGTTATATTCGCATCCTTTATATGCATTGATTGATCTTGGCTGTACTCACTCTTTTATAAGCACCATAATAGTTAAAAAGTGTAGCATGTCTTCTGAGCCAATAGCATCGAGAATCTTTGTAACCAATCCTTTAGGAGATTGTGTCACCGTGAGGGTAGTATGCAAGAACTGTCCCTTAATGATCCAATGGATTCCTTTCCCGACTAATTTGTTGGCTTTACCGATCCCTGAGTTTGATGTCATCCTAGGTTTAGACTGACTTAGTGAGCATCAATCTTGGGTAGATTGTTGTAAGACGAAGTTGTATCTTTGAGGACTTGGCAAGGAAAGCGTTATTTTGATGAATGCGAGGAATCCTTCATTGTGTGCTTTGACGATAGAAGCCAAAGATGAATCTCAATTACGAGACATTAGCACTGTATGTGAATTCCCTGATGTCTTTCCTGATGAACTTCCGAGATTACCTCCAACTCGTGAAGTGGAGTTTCGCATTGAGGTGCAACCTGGGACTGCTCTAGTTTCTATTGCACCATATCGAATGGCAGTCGTTGAATTAAAAGTGTTGAAGGCACAAATTCAAGAATTGTTAAGTAAAGGCTTTATTCAACCGAGCTCTTCGTCTTGGAGAGCTTCGGTTCTCTTTGTAAAGAAGAAAGATGGATCCATGTGATTATGCATTGATTATCGACAGTTAAACAAAGTGACCATCAAGAACAAGTATACATTGCCCAGAATAGATGACCTGTTTGATCAACTAAAGGATGCCTCTGTGTTTTCCAAGATTGATATGAGGTCAGGCTACTACCAAATGAGATTTAAAGAATGTGATGTACAAAAGACTGCTTTCCGTACGAGATATGGACACTACGAATTCTTGGTGATGCCCTTTGGGTTAACTAATGCACCGACAACTTTTATGGATTTGTTGAATCGTGTCTTCAGACCCTATCTTGATAAATTCGTAGTGGTGTTCATAAATGACATATTAATCTATTCCCAGAATGTTTTAGAACACCGAGATCATCTTCGCATCGTGCTTCAAACTTTATGAGAGAAGCAATTGTATGCAAAATTCTCTAAGTGTGAGTTTTGGCTCACCGAAGTTGCATTCCTTGGACATATTGTGTCAGCTTCGGGTATTCAGGTGGACCCGAAAAAAATTCAAGCTATTGTAGATTGGAATCCACCGAAGAATATTAGAGAAGCCAGAAGCTTTCTTGGGCTTGTTGGCTACTATAGAAGATTCGTAAAAGGGTTCTCTATGATAGCTGCTTCATTGACTAAGTTGTTGAGGAAAGAAGCTCATTTTGTTTGGACCGAGGATTAACAACGAAGTTTCGATCAGTTGAAACAAGTCTTGACTCATGCACTAGTCCTGACCCAACCCGAGTCTAGAAAAGACTACACAGTTTACAGTGATGCATCGTATCTCGGGTTAGGATGTGTATTGATGCAAGAAGGCGAAGTCATCTCTTATGCTTTGAGACAACTTAAGCCGCACGAGATGAATTATCCTACTCATGACCTTGAGTTGACTGCAGTTGTCTTTGCATTGAAAATTTGGAGACATTATCTCTACGGAGAAAAATGTTATCTCTTCACCGACCATAAAAGCCTTAAATACCCATTGACCCAAAAGGAGTTAAATTTTCGACAACGAAGATGGATGGAACTCCTTAAAGATTACGATCTTGTCATTGATTATTATCCAGGCATGGCCAACGTTGTAGCTGATGCACTTAGCCGCAAACCTTTGTCTGGTAAGTATTGACAATGAATATAGAGTTATATGTATTGTGTGACATATTGACTTGTTGTAGTGTCGCTATTTTGTATCCCCTCGAGCAATTATGCTCACTTCCGACTTCGGTAGCATCGTTGCCTTGTAGCTGAACTTCAAGTTTTGTTTACCATCATTTCACAAATCAAGGTTTTGCAAAAGCAAAATCCTGAGGTCCAATTCATTGTCTCTAAGCTATCGGATAATCTCAACTTCAGAATTAATTCTGAAGGGCTCTTATGTTTCCATGACCAGATCTGTGTACCTAATGATGAATATCTCTGTACTGACATTCTCTCTAAAGCTCATTCAAGTTCTTTCTCCGTTCACCCTGGGTCCATGAAGATGTATAAGGACCTTCATAAACTATGTTGGTGGCCAGACATGAAGCAGGCCATAGTCGATTTCGTATCTAAATGTCTCACGTGCCAGCGTGTTAAGGTAGAACATTGTGTTCCCACCGGATTGTTGCAACCTATCGATTTACCACAATGGAAGTCGGAAAATATCATTATAGATTTTGTTAGTGGACTACCTTTAACTCTCGCAAAACATGATGCCATACGGGTCATTGTAGATTATTTTACCAAGTCAGCACATTTCATACCAGTTAGAATGGACTATGGTCTTCAACAATTAGCTGACTTGTACATCAAGGAAGTGATTCGACTCCACGGAGTACCTAAGTCTATTATCTCTGATCGAGCTCCTCGTTTTGCATCTCGGTTCTAGAGAACCTTACAAGGAGCTCTGGGTACCAGGGTTAATCTTAGTACTACTGCCTTTCACCCTCAATCTAACGGCCAGTCAGAAAGGGTAATTAAGGTAATTATCGAAAGACTCTTCCATTGAACCCTTGAAAATCTGTGTTGCTATTGAACTCTCCTATACAGATCTTAGAAGATATGCTTCGAGCATGCATCATCGACTTTGGTGGACCTTGGGAGGAATCCCTACCTCTCATCGAGTTTTCCTACAACAATAGCTATCAAGCTTTAATCCAGATGGCTTCGTATGAGGCATTGTATGGCTGGCGATGCCGAACTCCATTGTGTTGGTTTGAACTCGATAAAGGCAAAATGTTGGGCCCTGACTTACTTCAGGAAACTGAAGAACAGGTTACCATGCATCATTCATGATCGCTTGAAAGTTGCCTTTGACCGGTAGAAGGCCTATGTCGATCTCAAAAGAAGAGACATTGAGTATGAAGTTGGTGAAAAAGCCTTTCTTAAAGTTTCAACGTGGAAGAAAGTTTTGAGATTTGCCAAGAAGGGGAAATTGAGTCCCCGATTCATTGGACCTTTTGAAATCATTAAAAGAATTGGCCCCGTGGCATATCGATTACAGTTCCCTCAAAACTGAGTAAAATCCATGATGTCTTCCATGTATCGATGCTCCGGGAGTACCGTTCTGATCCCTCGCACATCATCGAACCTGAGTCTGTGGAGATTCAACTAAACTTGTCCTACGAGGAAGAACCGGTTCAGATTCTTGCAAGAGAAGTCAAAAGGATTCGTAATAAATATGTATCATTAGTTAAAGTGCTCTGGAGAAGCCATACCGTTGAGGAGGCTACCTGGGAACTTGAAGAGGCTATGAAACAACAATACCCTCATCTCTTCGGTTCAGGTAAAATTCGATGATGAATTTCTTTTTAAGGGGGAAGAGTTGTAACACCCCAAAATCTGGTCTTGTCGAATTTGGGTTCCGGTGATCGGAAACTTTACATCAATAAAGTCTAAATATTCTGTCGGCGTTAACTGCGAGGTCAATTATTTGATATTGAACTCTAATTGAGTTAAACTATCGAGTATGAGTCTTATTGAATTTTTTGAAAAGCTTTTTAGTGACTAAATTATAGATGTTGGAAAGTTTGAGAGCAAAACTATAAGGTATTAAGAGTTGAGGGAGTAACCTTGCGATTAGCCCCTTCTCAATTATAATTCCACTTACGTAGACTAAATTGTGAGCTTTCCTTCAAGTGAAGGAAAGCCATCGGTTAACTAGTGATATAAAATGAATAAATGAAAGAAAGAAAGGAAGAAAAAACTTACCCGATACAAACTCAAGCAAGCACCTCAATCTTCATCTTCTACCTAAGCAAACACCTCCATTGGAGTTAGCTTCAAGCTTGGTTTTTTCTTCATTTTATTATCATTGAACCATTGCTATCGTTCGGGTAAGTTATATCCCTCAAACGATCATTGAGTTTCATGGATAAATCAAGCTTAATCTTTAGTTAGGGTTTGGCCATCTCTGGAAAATCCTTGAATCATGTTCATTTTAGCCTTAGCTATTGATTTTGATATCGTTAATTTGATTACGATTTCGTAATATTGATTCTAACACACTCCTATTGAATTCCTAGCTCAAGAAATTGACAAAGAGCATCTATCGGCTTCACCGAAAGCTAGGAACAAAGGAGTTGTTATCCGAGAGCCGTAAAAGCATCGGATTGTCAAGGTGAGTGTAGTTGAAGTTTTGAGAATAGGCGAGAAGCCTTTTCGGATCCATTATTGTCAATTTTAATTTAATCACTAACATTGTCTCTAAAGATATTGCTTCAGATTGATAAACAAACATATTGGTAAGTTTCGGTAAAGCTTGGTAAGTACATCAAACATTGATATTGTCATTGTCCTCGTGTATTGAAATTGCTATAGAAATTTCTATCGAAATATGGTAAATTAAACATTGGTTATTGATATTGTCATTGAGGTCATAGATATTGATATTATAACATTGCTCATAGATGGAAACATTGATCATTGAATCTACTAGTGAATATTGAATCTTTATGTTGTCATTGAAACCTTGGATTCGAAAGGACATTGGATACAATTGGCATGTCATAGAATTCATGAGCTCATTGTACGGATGGACTATGGTCGTAGGGCTACAACCTACATTGATTTGGCGAGGCGTATGAATTCACATATCCATTATCTTGATTCGATCCAAGGCTTAATAAGGAAACAAGAGGAAATTTGATATTGAATATGAACATTGCATTGATAATATAGACTCATTGCATTGATGTTTTTTAATTCTTGGTTTAGAATTACAACCATTGTTTTAATGTTGACTAAGACTACCTCACTTAGACTTTGTAAGTCTAATGCATTTGTTTTTCTATGCATTTCAGGTTAAAGAACTTATTATCATTGAAGATCGGAGAAGTCAGAGTTAGACGAGTCACTACAAGTCACAAGTAATGTATTTTGTCCCTAAGAACTCTTAGGATGGTGGAAATGTAGTTAAACTAGTCACTTGAGTCCCTTTTGACATGTTTGGGTTGTGCATGGTTTGTATTTTGGTTAAAGACTTAAACATGACCTATAAGTTGTGTTAAAAAGTGACCAAAATGGTATATTTAGCTCAAAAAAGTAAATACCTAGTAATCGTATTCGAATGATCCTGAAATTTGGCATGCTAGTAGTTTATAGTATTGAAATGTCGCACCTAAAATTTCATTGCATTTGGACTTTTTCCTATAGGTTAATTTAGCTAAAAACCAGCTAAAATCTGTCATTATAGGTCAGGCGTATCGAAACAGGTGATTGTGTTTCGATTCAACCTCTTAAATAAGGTTACTGGAAAACAGGGTAAAGCAGGTCGTATCGATACAGTTTAGAGCTGTTTCGATATGATTTGCTATTGTCAAAGCTCGTTTCGAT
The DNA here is from genome assembly GCA_030270665.1 of Hibiscus trionum. Taxonomy (NCBI): domain Eukaryota; kingdom Viridiplantae; phylum Streptophyta; class Magnoliopsida; order Malvales; family Malvaceae; genus Hibiscus; species Hibiscus trionum. The sequence continues at coordinate 18,005,556 of BSYR01000051.1, forward strand.
ACGAGCCTAACTTGTATCGGAACGAGTCAATAGTCAAGGTCAACATAGGTTAACCCGTATCGGAATAGGG